>JALGBA010000090.1:1392500-2752500 GCA_023970755.1 Azemiops feae
ATAAGTCACTTTTTTCAATGCCGTTGTCACTTTGGGCGGTCATTAAATGAACTGTTGTAAGTCGAGGACTACCTATATTTATATCCCATTTTATTGCTTTTTTTATAAATAACTCAAAGTCCCCCTGTTGGCTTTCATTCCTCACAATCTTCTGCCTTCAAAGCCTGGTGCCTTAACCACTAGACCATATTGCTGCTTTTATTCAAAGTTCACGCTACAGATACGTAGTGTAGCCACCACTGGACAGATGAATTGTTTACGGCGGCCATATCTCGTAAGCAGGTTTTTGTGCTGGAGGGGTAAAATAGAAGAGTTTTGCATCTCACCTGTGAAAAGCATCTAACTTTTATGCATAGCGGGGTCTTCAAAGTTGGCCCTTTTATGACTTGTGGACTTCAACTCCCAGAATTCCTCAGCCAGGCATGCTGGCTGAGGAATTCTGGAAGTTGAAGTCCACAAGTCATAAAAGGGCCAAGTTTGAAGACCCCTGATATATAGCAACCACTGTAGCTGGTTCCCTTAACTGTTGCATCATATAGATCAGGGCTTTTCAACCTTTTCACCGATTGTACCACTTTTAGGATATGGCAATATTCGAGTACCACCTAGCAAGGTGTCAAAAACTTGGTGACAAAAAAAAAACCTGTTCAAAGTTGCAATTGCACTGAAATGACTTATGACCATTTTTCACACTTATGACCATTGCAGCAACAGGGTCATGTGATTTATATTTGGATGCTTGGCAACTGATCCATATTTATGATGGTCACAGTGTCCCAGGGTCATGTGATACCGTTTTGCAACCTTTTGACAAGCAAAGTCAATGGCAGAGCTGCTGGTGGCCAAGTGCTAAGGCGGGACTTCCTTTCCTCCCTCCCTTCCCTGCCTCCCTTTTTCTCATTCCCATCTCCTTCTGAAGGAAGAATTTGATCCCCCCCCCATATTTTCCCTCTTCCATATATTGATAAAACAAGGAAAGGCCTCCAGAGACAGAAAAGACAAGCTGCTGAGTGAACTAGCTTAAAAAGGCACTTCCCCTTTAAGAATTAGCTACTGGCTAGAAAGGAAAGTTAAGGAGTGCAGCCGGCACTTAAGGAAGAAAAAAAAAATGTAGTAAGTACTGGCTGCCAGCTAAGGCAGCCTCCCCAAATGGCTCCATTCATAAGTAAAGGAATGCTACAGGCAAAATCCATTCAGGAGAAAAATACTTCAAAATCCCTTGCAGCAAAACATACAGCTAACAACAGCAGAGCAATAGAAGCTAACACGAGACATCAGCCAAATAGAAATTGCCAAACACTCGTTAAGAACACAAAGCCCACATTGCACAAATCCCAGAACTTCAAAGTCACAAAAGCACATAAGAATCCTTCCACTCTCCATCTCCCTCCCTCCATGCCTCACCTCCAGCCATTGCTGCTTTTCATTCCTCGTGGAGGGTGACCCCTCCCCCACTGCATTTCTTGCCTGTTTGCTGCTGCCAGCACAGGTGGCTGCCACAGCAGTTGTAGATTGGCTCATGGCCGCCCGGCCTGCTTGATCTCCTCTCCCCCCACCCTCCTCCTCCTCCTTCTTTCCCTTCGGTGCAGCTAGAGCTGACTCCACCTCCTCCCAAGGCTGCTGCTTTTTCTCTCTCTCCCTCTCCCGCCCAAACTGTCTCCTTTTATAGCCTCTCCTGTCTCCGCCTCCTTTCTCATGGGGGAGGGTGAGCCAGAAGTGAGCCTGGGACCTCTGCAGCTCCAGAGGACTCTCTCACTGTAAGTCTTTGCCTGCCCTGGCTCTTTCCCTTCCCCACTACACTTGGCTAGGCAGGGCTGCGTACCACCTGCCACTCATTAATGTACCACAAGTGGTATGCGTACCACAGGTTGAAAAGCCCTGATATAGATGACTAACTCCATCCTATTTTCTTGGATCCTTCCTCTCCAATCCTCTTAGCCCTCCTGGGTAAACCAGATAGGAAACATGAGTAGATGAGATAATTCTACTTTATTGTGAGGCTGCATTATCAGAATCTTGCAAGTTTGAAGGTACAAGTTTTCTACAGTCACTTTTGACTTCCTGATCAATCAAGGCAGCCCCTTCCTAAGTGTCTTCCCGTTGCCTAATTGTTTCCTAGGCCCTATCTCTTCTTGTTGTTCCTCAAGGTCATCCACACATTCCCTTTCCTGGGGGTCCATAACCTCCTTTCCCTTCTGTCCCCCACCGTCCTTGGCATCTGGCATAGGCCAGGCAAGCTTGTGCAACGTTTCAGCTTCCAGATGCCATAATCGCCCTGATCTAATGAGCTTTTTGAAGCTTGCCTAATTCTGAAAGGCATGTAAAATAGAAGAGCAGTGTGAATTAATAACACAAACTTGGCTAGCTTTGCAGTGAATTTGGTAGCTTGCCATAACCATCAACCCCATATGTGCAGTTGTACGTAACGACCGTGGCTAAATTTCTTTCAGGTTGCCCATAATGATGATAATTACGATTAATGAAAGGAATATTAGCCTTCCGTGTTAGTGTAGCTGGAAAAAATATGGGAAATATGGATTTTTTTTGCTGTGCACGTCGAAGGGATGGTGTGGCATTGTTTTAAGAGGGAGCACAGAATTGTGAGTTGGATATCACCCTTATTAAAATGCAATTTCTATCATTAATGCTTCTGCTGATGCTGGACAGTACAGAGACTAAAATATTTTATGTTGGTGAAAGAGTGGATTGATACAGATTTAAGTTTTATTTGAATCTTAAGCCTCATTGTTGTTGATTCTTGCTGTGTAGATCTTTGATATGCCTACATTAACCTTTATTTCATCTTTTTAAATTTTTAATTGTTTTGTATTTCTGTCTTTTCTGCTATGCAGCGAGCCATCCATAGCTGCTAGAACAATGAGATGGGTGGCAGATAAACTTAATAAATAAAATAAAAATAAACGAATATATATATGCATTGCAAAGTTAAAAGGTGGCTGGGTCTTTGTGGTTGTTTGTGAATCACTTCTGCAATTCTGTGACCTTCATAGGATGCCTTTGCTTCCCTTTTCTCATTGGAAAGGCCTCAATTGACGAAGTTGCCTGAGCCTGTTCCAGAATTTTCCACTGCCCTGTAAGAAAGAGTGAGTGAGCGAAAAGACAGAGGAAACAGAGTTTGCTGGTGGAGTTCAAAAGCAGGACAGGAAAGTGACCAGAGAGGCTGTATGGCCAGAAAGGATTATTTGCACAGCTGTGGGAGTGAAAGGCCATATGCTGAATAGCTGCTGATTGTAAGGGCTTTGTCTGGAAACCTGCTGTCTCCTCATTATGGGTAGTCTGTATATTGTAACTCAGTGGTACAAGGACTTGGAAAAACAACAACAACACCTGTGCTATCTTCTAGAAGTGGGATCAGGAATGGGAAAAAAGCAACTTTGAAGACTTATCAAATCCATTGATAGTTATTCTTTAAAAAAAAAAAGTTATTTAAAATAAAGTTATTCCTTTATTATTTTAATAAATAACTCAAGGTGGTGAACATACCGAATACTCCTTCTTCCCCTTATTTTCCCCACAACAACAACCCTATGAGGTGGGTTGGGCAGAGAAAGGGGGACTGGCTCAAAGTCACCCAACTGGTTTTCATGGCTGAGTGGAACTAGAACTCTCGTCTGCTGGTAATCAGCCCAAAGTCACTCAACCAGCCTTCATGCTGAAAGTGGGACTAGAATTCACTGTCTCCTGGATTCTAGCCTGGTGCCTTAACCACTTCACTACACCAAATGCTAATGCTAAGGATAGCTAAAATTATATCATCACAGACTCTGAAGAACTGGGAAGCTGGTCAAGAACGCAGGAGCTCCGGTGATGTTCCCATCGATTATTCTAGGATTGAAAGGGTATCTTTTCCACCAGGAAATTATGAAGGATATACTGAAGGGGCAAGATTGACACTAGTAGAAATATGATCAAGATATGGTTATTAATTTTAAAATGCTTAACTATCCAAGTCCAGATGAATTGCACACAAGGATAGTGAAATAAGTTCCTCGTGATCTGGCTGAAGCTATATGTTTTATTTCTGGAACATACTGGAAACGTACCAGATAATTAGAGGAAGGCAAATGTTCCTATCTCAGGACAGAGGAAATAGAAAGTTCAGAGAACTATAGATTACTCTTTCTGACAATGAGACCCAGAAGAGCTCTAAAGCAAGTCATAAATTATAAACAATAATTATTGGAAAGATTTATTAAGAATAACTCTTATCAGGTTAACCCACGTTTTATCAGAAAATGTATGTAATAAACTATGGGAATTCTGTAGGCATAATATAACTTGATTACAGCAAAACATTTCGCAGAATACTACATAGGATTCTGTATTAATTACCTGGATAAAGAGATGGGAGGAATGCTTGTTAAATGTGCAGAGGACAAAACATTGATCCAAGAAGACAGAAATAAAATTCTAAACAATCTTGATGGATTAAAGAAATATGCTGCAACCAAGGATGAACTTTTAAGGGAGATATACGAAGAAAATAAAATGGAAATGGACCAAAGGCATGGATAGTTGGCTTGCTAATACCGGTAGTACTGTGGAATACATTGCTGTACACTGATTCTGTATGAATCAGCAGTGTGATGTGGCTACAAAAAGAAAATCTGGTTTGGGCTGTCTCAAGAGGCATGTAATTTTGAAATAATTAGAAGCAATAGTGTCCTGCTCACTGAATCATGGAAACAAAAAAAATGAGATACCCCTATTAGTCAGTTCAAAGATAAAAATAGGAAAAATATCAAGGTTTTTCTACCCTTATCTTGCTTTAATTCTGTTACAAACAATAGAGCAGCGGTGGCGAACCTATGGCACGCGTGCCAGAGGCGGCACTCGAAGCCCTCTCTGTGGGCACGTGCGCTGTCGCCCCAGCCCCGCCTCCCCCCGCGGCCCCCTCCTGCACGGAGCAGCACAGCCAAGGACATGGCAGGCCGGGCAGTAGGGACAAGACTCCACCCTCGTGCCCTCGTGATGATGTTGTGGGGTGCGGGCGGAGGGTGTGGTTGCCATGGCGCTGCAGGGCCGCCTGGGTGATCTGTGGCAGGACATGGAGGCAGTGGGTGGCCCTGCGGGTGGGTGGGGCAGGGGGCAGGCGGGGGTGGGACAGGCAGGGCGGGAGGCGGAGCGGGGGTGGGGGGGGCGGGTTTTGGGCACTCGGTCTCTAAAAGGTTCGCCATCACTGCAATAGAGTATACAGGTAGGCCATTTATAAATAAGAGCCAATTGCCAAGCATCTGAATTTTGATCATGTGACCATGGGGATGCTGCAACAGTCGTAAGGGTGAAACGATCCTAAGTATACTTTTTTCAGTGTTGTTGTAACTTTGAATAGTCACTAAATGAACTGTTGTAAGTTGAGGACTACCTGTGTGTCCGTTTTGACTGATTATGTATCATTAAGTTGGTACTGATTCTTAAGTTACCAGGTGGATAAGTTTTCTTCAGGAGGATCTGTGCCCAATCTGGTCTTTCAGGTCTTCCGGACAGGTCTTTGCTCTTCTCTTCCTTTCCCTTCCCTTCCATCTTTCCCAGCATTAGAGCCTTCTCTAGAGAACTGGATCTTCACATAATGTGTCTGATGTAGGATTATTTGAGTCTGGTCATTTCTGCCTTGAGGGAGAACTCTGGGTTGATTTGTTCGATGATCCATTGGTTTATTTTCTTGGGTGTCCATGGTATTCTCGGGGATCATCTCAAAACCAAAGTTCAAAAGGGCCAATATTCTTCCTGTCCTGCTTCTCCAAAGTCCAACATTTGCTTCCAAAGAGTGTCACAGGGAATACCGCTGCCTGCAAGATTCTAAATGTTGTAGGAATACAAATGGCACCCCAATGTCTTTTCCAAGGCCTTTGTTGCGTAGGATATATTAATCAAGTAATTGTGCAAGAAATCCATTAGAGAAGAGGAAACCCTACTTTGCCTGGTCTAAAATTAATGTGAAAGGACAAACTCTTAAATAGATCCAGTGCAATTGGGCCCCAAGTTTGTCTTCAGGCTCATATCCTTTGACTTGATTGGCATTTATTGCTTTGCCTCAAGGAGGAGAGTGTATATTGGGATATCTTTCTTTAATATTTTCAGGCGGGTTTTTCATTGTTTGTAGGAATTACATGTGTGCTTCTTTTAAAATAAAATTAATTAACCTGGTAGTTCTCACTCAAGGCACAATTGACCAGGCACAAATTATCCTACTTTGGGCACATTTTGTGAAGATCTAGCACCGCTGAGAAGTCCATAATTCTGGAAAAGGTGGAAGATAAGAAAAGAAGAAGACAGGCAGCAACAAGATGGATGAACTCAGTTACAGCTGTGATGCACCATTGTAACACCCAAAGGACAGATCACCAAGAAAAGATTGGACAATCATTTTTTTGGAATTATATAGGGTTTCCTGCTTGAGCAGGGGATTGGACTAGAAGACCTCGAAGGTCCCTTCCAACCCTGTTACTCTCCAATTCATGAAGAAAATCTGTGGGTTGCTAAGAGTTGACCCCAACTTGATGACATTTAATTAGTCAATCCATAAATACATTGATGATGATGTTATCCATTCAGTTGAATCCAACTCTTGTGATGTTATGGGCCAGGTCTCTCCACATCTTCTGATCTTGCACTTCTTCCTTGAGTTATTCTATGCTGTGGCTGATGTCAGCTTTGATGATGTCCAGTCACCACATTCTTTGATGGCCTGGTTTCCTTATAATAGATACATTAGAGAAGGGTAGCACCTCTATGAGAACCAGTTTATTGTAGTAGTCAAAGGCACTGGACTGGAAGGAAGAGGCAGTGAGTTCTACTCCTCCCTTATTGTGGATGCCAGCTGGGAGGCTTTGGAACAGTGTTCTGTCTCAGCCATATGAAGAAGGCAATGGCAAACAACTTCCAAAAAATGTTGCCAAGAAAACTATATGGATTTGTCTAACCAGTCATCAGGAATCAAGACTACTATGATGACTCCCCCAAACGCTTCCCCAGATACCTCTCCAAATGTCAACTCAGAGGAGGATGAACCAGTTCCAGGCATTTCAGGAAGGGAGTTGATCATTGGCTCCAAGCAGCCCTCTGAGAGGGATTTGGCTGAAGCACAGCTGCAGCAGGACAGTCCTGAGGCTTCAGATGGGGAAAGCATGCAGCTGCAGCTGATCAGTGATGAGAAAGAGGAACTGATCCCCTTCTGCACCTGATCCAAGAACACACAGGGCAGATAGAAGGTAGGAGCAGCGAAGGTCAGCCTGATTACCCATGAGGAGGCAGCCTTGCCTCTCTTGATGGGCTGCACCAGAAGCTGGCTATTTAGCACAACACGCAGATGGAGATCACGCTGGGAACAATGCGTTCATTTCCTTGCTGTGTGTTCTTGCCTTGAACTTCAGATCGTATCTCCTCACCTGTTGCCTTTGCCTTGCCATGTGGATTTGCATTTGTTTTGGAATTTGACTTTGCCTTGGGAACTTGCTTTTGCCTAGTGGACTGGATTTGCCTTTGCCTTGAGGACTAGTGTTGGCTTCATTTGAGTAGCCTTTGGAACTCACTGGGGTTGAGCTGATGCCAGCACAGGGAATTGTTGGGGACTACCAATTCAAGCTCGGAAGCCTTAATAAAGACTCCTTATACCCGTGGTATGTGTGTGTGCGTGTGAGTGAGTGGGACAGCACAACTACTTCCAAGACACAAGGAAAAAAGAAAGCACCTCTAAATATGAATGGACGATGTTCATCAAGTTGGAGATAATTTGTTTAGATAATGGCCCTACAGAGGCCTAAATCTGACAGGGCCTCTGCTGTTTTCTAGTACTTAGCACAACGGTTTCTCCTTCCCTGTTTTTCCTCTAATAAGCCTTGCGAGAGTTCTTTTCCCCTCACCAATGTGAGTTGGCACTGTAGGACTGAAGGTTGAAGTGGCTGCTTTTGATGCAGGTCAATTTCGGAACAAACCCAGCTATTTATAACGTTGGCTGGGTGCCCCGGAGTTCTATTTAATGAATGGCCTGGCCTGTAGACACTTGCATTGTATGCTCTCTGCTGCTTACCCAAAGGGGCTTCAGAGAACGTGGTGGAAATATGCACCAGGTTGTTTTGTAAAATGGATTCATTTTGGAGGAAGACCTCAGCTTTGCTTTCAAGTCAAGATAATTCTGTCCAACATGGACTTACTTGCCTTAGACTGGTGTAGAAGAAACATTTGGGCTCTTGTCCTCTCCCAGCATTGTGTCCTATTTCCCACTCATCTCTCCATCTTTGCATCTTGTCATCTTATTGAGTGTGATGTTGAAGTGCCCAGCCAGTGCGTGGGTGGCCTTCCTGCTCTGTTGCTGTCAGCTAGAAAAAGGTGTAATATAAACACTTGTCTAATTGCCACATGAGTCTTCCAATTTAAAGACAGAAGGTAACATCAGAGACCTGGTTGTTTTGCTCGCAATTAAACAACAGCAGAAAGGAGGTGAAAAGGCAAGGGAAAGCAAACCTTATGCAAAACAGGCACACCAGCAAATTAATGTATGCAGAAGTTTGTTTTTTAATGGGAAGCTTTGTCATTTTGGTCTGCTTTTTTTTTTTTTCTCCTGTGGCACTGTCATGTTTCCTGTGCTTGGTTTAAGAAATTTCTTGCATTTCTTGATCAGATCAAAGAATCATCATCTTATTAGGTTTCACCCTGCCAGGTTAGACTGGAACCAATTAAAACGCACAACCAAAAATCTAGGAGCTTCTGGTAAATAATTTCATTGTAAAAAAAACCTAAGAAGCCATCATGAAAGCATTCCAGCTGTAGCTCCCCAGAAGGGAAAAACCAGGGTAGATAGGAATCAGAATTCCTGCTTTACAAAGAAGACAACAGATAGTGCTTGGTTTACGACTGGTTGTCCCAAAGGTGCTTTTTTCAGGAGGCAACTGGACTTTCTTGTGTTTCTTCTGAAGACGTTTCCCTTCCTCATCCAAGAAGCTTCTTCAACTCTGACTGGATGGTGGGGAGTCAGAGCTGAAGAAGCTTCTTGGGTGAGGAAGGGAAACGTCTTCAAACACAAGAAAGTCCAGTTGCCTCCTTTGGGACAACCATACCTGGATGACTGAGAATCTCCATAGACATTTAGACTTACAACTGGTTGCTTAGCAACCATTCAAAGTTATGGCCTACCTTAAAAAGGGCACTTATCACCTAAATCTGAAGTCTCCTCCACTTGGGATCATGTGACCACACTCCGGAGCTCAGCAACACAGCATTTGCAGTATCCTGTGGTAACACGACCCTCTTTTACAACGGTTTTGCCAAAAACTGGTGTTTCCTTCCAGTTTTCAGCAAAACGTTTTATGATGTTACAACTTATGACCATAATAGTCAGGTTCCACTACGGTTGTAAGTTGAGGATTACCTGTATCTGTCTCTTGTCTAGATAATGATTAGATCTGATAATCCATTTGTTTTCCTCTGACCAGGTGAGAACTACGTCTCAGGATTCTGGCCTATCTCTCTGACCACAACATAGTCCACAATGTTCTTTTACAAAGTCCATAATCAGGGCTTTGGTGTGGTAGTAAGTAATGTGGTCATTATTCTTTTTTGGATTTATTTTTGATGCTATTTATGAAAATAAATAGCCATAGAAAATGGACTCATAGTTACAGGAGAATGTACAACAGTTCTGGAGGACATCCAAATTAAAGTCATTTCCTTACTAGCAACTTATGGAATCACCCGGCCATCATTTTAACAATAATTAGAACAGCGCTTATATCACTTCAGTGAGGGTCATACAGTGAAGGCACAATAAGTCTCTGGGGAAGAAATGAGTGGGGGGTGTGTGTACTGTCTTCCATCTTGTGCGGCCTAGAATGCAATAGCCCATGGACATGCATTTAAATTTGCCAAGCAAGAAATACAGTACTTGCTCAGGAATCTTTTGAAGAGTTATAGGTGAGGTCAACTGGTCCCTGAGCTCTCACTTAAAAATGTTCATTGTGATCAGTTGGATCAGATGAAGATTTACAAAGCCCAGCTCTCTTACTCTTTCTCTAGCATTTTTTATCTAGTTCTTCTGTCTTAAGATTTGGAGCAACATACACAGAGCAGTAACAAAATAGTCTTTGCCCATTGGTTTATAGTCTAAATGACATGGCACAAAAGGAAAGGGGTTTGGAAGGGTAGAAGAAGAAGGAAAATCACTAAATGATTGTCACAAAGTTCTTACAATGAATGATCTATTGGATAATAGAATAAAAAGTCCTCCTGGTTGTAAAGTTGTCCCCGTGATTGCTGAATGGAATTTATGGATGGCTTGTGGTGACATCAGAGGTAAAATGAGGATCCAGATTGTTGGGGGCAATATGCTGACTCTATAAACCACTTAGATAGGGCCATAAAGCACTATGAAGTGGTGTATAAGTCTAAATGCTTTTGATAATTGCTATTTTGACTGGAAACCAAAATATACATTTACTTTTGTGAATAGAGGATGCTGTGTTGCTGGGTGAGAAAGCAGGGGATTTGCTGTGAATCTTAAATAGACTATATGGTGAAATAAAGCATATGGATGTGAAAATTGAAAGTGTCAAAGACCAAAGAAATTGCATTTAGCAGGCAAAATGGAATGAACAATTGCAAGTTATACAGATATGATTAAAAATAAGCTCACGGGGGGAGGGGGGTTGTTTGACAACTATATGGAGGGTACTTTAACAGAAGAAAAGTTGCTGCATCCATCAGATATTCCAGCTCTGCATCCATCAGTCCCTTCCAATTCTGTTATTTGGAGCATATCATCTTCATATCATCTTCCTTGCAAACATTGCAGTACAAATCAGGCCTGTTGTCATAAGAAAAACAAGGGATGATGGATAAATTCCCCAGAAGCAGATCATAAAAATGAAACCAGTTCAGGTTTCTAGTTGATAAACAGGTCCAATCTTGCTTTAAAAAATAAAAATAAAAAATCAGTACAGTTTAGCTAGGTGGTGCCCCTATGGAACTGTTGATGCAATTCTTATTTTTGGCATTGTTGGAAGGTACAAATGAGGTCTTTCTGTCTAACCCCTGTGGGCCACACTGAAGGATCTTGGTGGAGGGATATGATAAATAGTGGAGGTTACTGAGGGGATTACAGTTGTCCTTTATCTTAATTTTGCATGTTTGTTCTTCTTAGAAGAGCCGTGCCAATAAGATTATGACATGAGTCAAAGACATAATTTTCCCGGCTCGCTTTAGAGGAGGAATGTTACATGAGGGATATCATTTGATCCGTGCTGTCAGACTACATGGGGAAACAACTGATGCTTGGATTTTCTCTCGCGCATATTCAAAGATAGAGCAAAAGTAATTTGAGGATTGGAGGATTCAGATTTAAAAAAAAAAGCCATCTTCCTTGCTCACGGAGACTTTAGAGAGGCAAGATCTGGCCCCTACAGATGATAGATAGATAGGTAGGTAGGTAGGTAGGTAGGTAGGTAGGTAGGTTAGGTAGGTAGGTAGGTAGGTAGGTAGGTAGGTAGATAGATAGATAGATAGATAGATAGATAGATAGATAGATAGATAGATAGATAGATAGATAGATAGATAGATAGATAGATAGATAGATAGATAGATAGATAGATAATTGAAGAGTGAAAATGTTTATAATAGTTGATCAGTTGCTATTCTTCCTGGCAAACCTTTGTTGTCGAGATGCCTGCCAGCATTATGTTTAATTGAAAGGACTCAACTTAATTAAGCTACAAAAAAGCACTCCACAGAGAAGTTTTGCAAGGGACCTGAAGCCAGACAGCTTCATTTCGCATAATGTTTAGCACATACAGGGGGAGCAGATCGCCTTCCTCCCCAGAAGAGATGTAATTTTACATTATGGAAACAATAACGGGTGGGTGAATTGTTGGTTGCTTGAGTTGGGAGTTGAGACTGTGTTTTCAACCCGTTGATATATAAATGTATGGGGTGAAGTGCCCTAATTTTCAGTTTTCTGAGTCCTTTGTCATTTTGCATCACCACCTTCATGCTCTCTGCACACTTTAATTTTTGGAGGGGCATTCAATCAGTTACTCTTTTAAGTGAGCTTAATTGTGTAAAGATTATAATGCATAAGAGAGCCGCCTGTAATTAGAATGGGGGTGGTGCCATTAGACAGTGTTTTTAGTGGAGAAAATTATAGTCTTCATAAGCAGAGCAGAGAGTGGAAGCTGCATATATTAACAAGGCAACAAGTGTCATGTTATGCAAGTGTAGGATTGACTGTGTTCACTCCAGTTTCCTTCTTATCCTTTGTTTGCTTTGATGTTGGGCTTGAGCTGAACTTAAATATGCAGGGAAGAGCCTGCAGTTGGCCAACGGGCTTTACTAAAAGAACTAACAGGCTTCACAGAACAAAGATTTTTCTTCCTCTTCCTTCTCTGCTTGAAAAGGCCCTCTACATTCATGTATAGGTACACCATCATTTCCCCCCCTCTAATTTAGGGAATTCAGGTGTACTTTCACTTCCCCAGTTCTGTCAGTTGGACTGTTCCCTGATATTTTAATAGCCGATGACCCACTGCTTTTTAGTTGCAGAACAAAACAGAATCCTTCTTCACAAACTTGAAAAGCTTCAGCAGCTCAACCACACATCTCCAGGAGCTGTTTTAGAAATGACATAGGAGATCACAGTATTGGAGAATGTCTTTTTTCCCTAAAATGGTGAATAAAGCAGAAAGTTCTGGTAATGTTTTACTAGTCCCCCCCCCCCCTTTCATCTGGAGAATTATACGGTGTCTGGAGAAGAATATTGCATTTTTCTGGCCAGTAATGTCTTTTTCCTGTTAGCATTCCATGCTCACCGAGCATATTCCCTGTTCACTGTTTTTTTCTGATACCCCCACCCATCTTTCTAAAGATGGTTTCTACCGTAAAACCTGGAGTTTTGCTGAATTGGCTGAGTTCTCTCTTTTGATTGATTGATTGATTGATGGATTGATTGATTATGTGTCATCAAGTTGTTTTGGACTCTGTGAGAGGACAGGCTGCCTGCAAAATGGCCAGCATCTGGGGTGCTGGTGCTCTGAAGCTTTAAGACCTCTCCCTAACCATCCCAGCCATGTGTGGCTATAAAAGCTGAGCAGAGAAGCAACTAGCTGCTGCTGCTGCTGGTGTTAGAGTTGTAGTGTTGGAGTTATGGTCTTGGTGTGGAAGTAAGAGGAAAGGTGGTTTGTCCTTGTTTGGGAGACTAAAACAGCCGGAAGCAGCCTAAGACAAACAGAAGAGTTACTGTTCTTCAGAAATAGGGCTCACAAAAAGAAGTAGTGGAGGAACAGAAGTTGTGGTAGAATATAGGGGAAGAGTGGTATAGCCTTTGAGTACTTGTGGGTGTGTTCCTACAGGCCAGGCAGGGTTATGTTGGCTCTCTTGATGTTTTGGAGCCCACTAACCTAGGTATATATAAAAAAAAACCTGTAACAGAACCACATACCGATAGATTTTTCTCTCTTTTGAACCTGAGAACATTATGGTGTTGGTTTCAGCCTAACAGCTGGAATGAAATGGATCATCTTCTGATCCATATCATGGTTCCACTGGACATCTTTCTAGCACCAATCCATTGGGAAAGGGCTTGAAGATCATCTTAGGTAATCTTCTACAGGTAGTCCTTGACTTAATGACCATATTCGTTTAGCGACTGTTAAAAATTATAATGGCACTGAAAAAAAGTGACTTGCAACTGATCCTTGCACTTAACCATTGCAGCATCCGCGATCACATGATCAACATGGCAATTGGCACATGTTGATGATGGCTGCAGCATCCTGGGGTCAGGTGATCACCATTTGCAACTTTCCCAAATGCTTTTGACAAGCAAAATCAGTGGGGGAAGCTGGATCTGCTTAACATCAGCAGCGATTTGCTAAACAGACGTGGCAAAAATAAAATTGGGTGAAACCCACTTAATAACTGCCTTGCTTGGAAATTCTGGTCTCAGTTGTGGTCGTAAGTTGTATTGTAAAACAGTGCAAATTTATCTCTCATCTATCTCCAGTTTTGGTGTGTGTGTGTGTGTATACTTATTTCACTAGGATAGCTGTGTGGCTTTCCAGACAATATGGTGGACTTATCCAGCCTGGTGTGTTAGATTGGACTTCAGTTCCCAGAATTCTCAGCTGGTCTGCAGGACTACCTTGGTTGGTGTAATATATGTCTGTGGGTTTTGAAGTCCAGGACACCATGATAATTGGGAAATCTGCAATATAACGTAGACCTAAGGTGCTGTGATTTGTTCTCTCTAGGAAAAGGGATTAATATATAAAATGTATGGGGGGATCACAAGTTTGTGGGGTGGCTTGATTTTGGCTCCTTCCAGGTCAAGAGGTGGCTTGTCTCTGTGTAACAATTGTTGTGCAACAGTAAGAGGTGTACAATTGAATACTGTATGTCCGTATGTGTCAGATTTTGCTGCCTCTGCACCTGTAGGTAATTTATTAGGGACAATTAAGAGCTTTAGAGTGGGGAACCTTCATTCTTGAAGTGAGAAGAAAAGTTGTTGCGAGTGTGGGAGATTTCTTGGCAGGGAGTCAGATGCTTTTTACATGGGGCATTTTTCAACTTCTTTTGGTTCCCCCCCCCCCGTCCCCCCCCCACTTCCTTGAAATAACATGACACTGGGGGAACATTGATTTCTGCCCTGAGTTGTTAATGAAAAATTCCTTGTTGGCTCCTAGTTTCTGAAACCCTTTGAGACCTCAGCGGCTTCAGGAGTAAACATGTCAAATGTGTGATGTATGACTTTGTGTGAACTTCCTAGGGACAAAAGCTTGCCTTTTTTCATTGTTTGCAAAATGAAGAGCTTGCTTTAGCCTTACCTTCCCCCCTCCCTCTTGCTCTCTTGTCTCTCTTCTTCCCCCCCCCCCCATTTTTTTTTTCCTTAGTCAAATCTGGCTGATTGATCTTCTATAAGGGACTTTCAGCACCATGAGAGGAAAGAAAACACCCAGGTCTCTTTAAAGCTGGATAAGAAAATTAGGTTTGGTGATTTCCTAAACAGATGTCAAATCCTCCCGATCTGAAAAGGGAATGCAAAGTTTAAAAAGCAGTTTAGAATTCCGAACCCTATTTATTAAATGCCCTTTCCGAATGTGAGATCATGTCCTTGGCAGGCCGTGTTAATTAATGTGGAGAACTCAGTTGCATGCCCATAATTTTGAAAGAAATTAGAATTGCCGGTTTGTCCCTGTGTTGTAAGGGGTGATAGTAGGGGGGGGAAAAACCACACTGGCTAATCAATCTGATTGTGGATAATGCTTCATCATTAAAAGGTGTTAAGGGGATAACTCACCCACATTAAATGATCTCAAGTAGATGTCTGATTAATTTGGCTACGGGTTTCAAAGCCTCTAAATTATTCTTAGGACTTGGGCCCCAAAATTGTCATTTTCACACGAACCTGATTGGAATCAGAGAGCTGGTTTTGCACATTGCCGGTGAATCCTGGCACAGCTTGCCGGATTCAGTTCTAAGGAATGAGAATTGGGCTTCAGGTTGAGGTTAGCCCTCAGGTACCGAAGCACACAATTTTTCTCTTTGCAACGAGAAAAAATAATCCATTTGTGTTTGCATGGCAGATGTTTGACCTGCTCCTTCCTAGTGCATCCTCCATAGTTGGGCTCGGATAACTGAAAACCTTCTGGGGCTCAGCCATGACACAAATTGAGGTCTTTACCTTCCAATTTACGTCTCTCATTGGGTACGAGACATTCAACTCTTGCTAGCCAGACATCACACCTAGGCATTAGCCAGCAATCAATTTTCACTGGTGTGAAATACACTCAGACTCGTGCGGGATGCTCTGCCTGTTGGGAGGTTAAAAGAACAATACTTCTCATTCTGTTTCTTTATTAAAAACAAACAAACAAACAAACGCCATCTGTCTGGCCAATTCTGTATTTCAAAGTCATGTATAATATACCTGCTCTGGTATGATGGTTCAAACATTTTTTTCCAGATAAATAACATAAATATTTCTGTATCTTTATCTTTTTTTGTAGCACATAATTTGTATGGCTTATATTTTTCTGTTGTTCTAGGGTTGAATTGGGTTTTTTTTTTTTTAAACAATTTTAATCTGTATCTGTGTTTCGTAAGCCATCAATAACCTTTTTTGATTGTGGTGGCATAAGAGGTAAGAGAGAGGGAGGGAAGGAAGTTCCTCTTTCTCCCCCATCTGCTCTCAGGTACAGGTAGTCCTTGAATTATGACTGTAATGGAGCCTGCCCATCACAGTCGTACATTACAATGATTGTGAAATGGGCTGGTCCCATGACCGGCCCAATTTTATGACTTTTTGTGGCGGTAAGTGAATGATGCAATTGTAAAATTGTTTGCTGCAGTTATTAAGCAGATTAAGCCATGGTTGCTAAGTGAACCAGTGGTTTGCTATGTGTGCAGTTTTGCTGAAAGCCAGAAGTTTGCTGGTTTTTGGCAAAACCATGGTAAATGTGATGATCATGTGGCGGCAGGAATCGAACAGCCATAAACGCAGCCCAGGTGCCAGGTGCCCAAAGTTCAGTCACATGATGATGGGGCGGGGAGGGGGGAGGAGAACTGTCACAATTTCAAATCTGGGTTGTAAGTAGCCCTCAGATAGGTCTGTTGTAACTTCATATGGTCTTTAAGCTACTGGTTGTAAGTCAGGACTACCTATATCAGAGTAAAATTGGCCATGTGCAGTTTAAGCACTTGTAATAATTTTCTGATGTGCCCCTTATTATTGCATAGGTTACCATTTACTTTCAGAGACCCAGCCATGTTTTCCAGACAAAAAAAGACGGGTTTTGTGTCAGTCAGTTGAAACTTTGTGCAGGAAACCCTATACCATTTCAGACAAATGGCTGTCCAGTCTCTTCTTAAAAATGTCCAGCATTCACAACTTCTGGAAGCAAGTCGTTCCACTGATTATTTGTTTTAACTGTCAGGAAATTTCTCCTTAGTTTTAGGTTGCTTCTCTCTTTGATTAGTTTCCATCCATTGCTTCTTGTCCTGCCCTCAGGTGCTTTGGAGAATAGCTTGACTCCCTCTTCTTTGTAGCAGCCCCTGAGATATTGGAAGACTGCTATCATGTCCCCCCTCGTCCTTCTCTTTGTTAAACTAGACATACCCAATTCCAGCAACCGTTCCTTATATGATCTTCTAGTCCAACCCCCTGCTCAAGCAGGAAACCCTATACAGATTCTAAGAAATTAATTTAATGTCAGACCAATGAGAGTGTTTACTAAGTGTTTACTGCAGTGTTTCCCAACCTTGGAAACTTTAAGATACAGGGACTTCAACTCCCAGAATTCCCCATCCAGCATGGCTGGCTGGGGAATTCTGGGATTGAAGTACACACTTCTTAAAGTTCCCAAGGTTGGGAAACACTAGTTTATGGTGAAGATCTCCTGTTTAAAGTGCATTTTAAAGAGCTAAATTCGTGTGTAGAACATTTTTAATAGAAGGAGCTGAACTGGGAACAGGAATGGAAGTCTCCAGGCCTGTCTATTGAGACAAAGCAAATTAAAGCCCGCGCATGAACGAATGTAAATAAAGCATAGATTGCCAGCAGCATCAAATGAGATCTCCACTTTGCTTTTCAATGAGTCTTTGTGAGAAGCTTGACTGCTAGTGACTTTTTGGGTATGTCCATATTATGGACATTATTATGGAAATAGAGTTCTGTTTGCTTTTTTCCTGGATTCTCTTTTTTGTTTTCACTTCACACTCTTGGGATTTTCTGGCGGTGTCCAATGACGTCCGACTCTGTTTAGCTTTCTGAAACCAGGCGAGGCAAGATTCAAATTGAAGGCAGATTTCGATGTTTGGATTGGATGTTTTGCTTTGTTCACACATTTTAATAATTATCTACTTAAAAAATGGTTCATTACATATTCTTCCTTAGCGATGACACAGAGACAGAACCAGCCAAAAACTGTATGTCAAAGTGGATGCACAATTTTAAAGAAACAGTCATTATACAACAATGGGATTTGTGGATTAAATCTATAAAATTTACATCAAGTTATAGCCTGAAGGCAAATTGGTACAAATTGTTTTATAGAGGGTACACAACTCCATCATTAACACCTGAGATAGACAAATCATACAGTAATGAATATTGGAAAGGAATGTTTTACCACATGTGGTGGACATGTAAAAAGAACTCCAAAGTATTGGAAAAGTACAATGAAGGAAATCTTGAAATTTAAATTTGAAATGAAACCACAATTTTTCCTACTAGGCAAAGTTTATTGATTGATTGATTTGTATCCTGCCTTGATTATTTTACAGCGGTGGCACGATGGCTCAGTGGTTAAGATGCTGGCTTGGCGGCTGGAAAGCCGGCAGCCCAGGTTCGAAACTCACGCACCACGCGATGGGGTGAGCTCCTGTCCTCGCCCCAGCTCCTGGCAACTTAGCAGTTCGAAAGCATGCAAATGCGAGTAGATAAATAGGTACCACTTTGGTGGGAAGGTAACAACGCTCTGCGACGTCATGCTGGCCACGTGACCACATGGAATGTCTTCGGACAGTGCTGGCTCAATGGCCTTGAGATGGAGATGAGCACCGACCCGTATAGTCGGCAACAACTAGTGGAGTAAAATCCACAGGGATTCCTTTACCTTTATTATTTCCACAAATAACTCAAGGAGGCAAACATATCCAGCGAACTGTTTTGAATGCTATATTTACCTTTGGATGAAAAAGTCAAATAATTTTATGCCTGTAATATTGACATCATAAACGATACTTCTGGATATTGATAGATTTTCTTCTTCCTCTTCGTTATTTTCAATCCTTTCAGTTGCCTGTATATATAAAAGAATGTCAATCATCTTTAACAACATCCTATCAACATCATTGTATTGAAACAGTATAATGGCTCAAGATTTATAACCGTATAATAAAAAAAGGGGGAAAAATGACTCATTGTTTGTCCTTTCCTTCCTTTCTGTATTTCAATATTTATCTGAACAAGGAGGAAGGATCTGTGATTGACCTCAGTCAAGCTCTGGTTTGTATCTTCCTTCTTCTTTTTTTAGAACAGGGGAAGTGGTTTTGTGGATAAGACAAAGTCTGGCCCATCTATATTGTAGCAGGTTGTATATGATAAGGCAAGCTTGCAGAACCTCTCCACTAATGTGCACATACGTACAGCTAAAAGCAACTGCCATCCTTTTTGCCATAATAAAAGCCTATATTATCACTTCAGGCTATCTTAGCTCTATAGTTGCAGAACTATGATAATGTAGACCATGTTTCTCAACCTTGGCAACTTGAAGATCTGTGGACCTCAACTCTCAGAATATTGCAGACAGCCATGAGAGCCGGACAGGAAAAGATAAAGAATAGGAGGTACCTGGCTCAACAGTAGCAACTGTGAGAAGGATTTAGGTGACCTGGTGGATCACTGCTTAAGTATGAGCCAGCAGTGTGCTGCAGCTGCCATAAAAACAAATGCAGTCCTAGCCTGCCTCAACAGAAGCAATAGCAATAGCACTTAGACTGGTATATCGCTTCACCGGGGTTTACAGCCCCCTCTAAGTGGTTTATAATGTTAGCATATTGCCCCCAACAATCTGGGTCCTCATTTTACTGATGAGAGGCTGAATCAACCTTGAGCTGGTCAGAATCGAACTCCTGGCTATGGGCAGAGTTCGCCTGCAATACTGCATTCCATCCACTGCACCACCACGACTCAGAAGAATAGCATCAAGATCATGGGAAGTGAGAGTACCACTTTATACTGTTTTGGTAAGACCACACTTGGAATACTGCATCCAGTTCTGGTCACCATAATACAAAAAAGATGTTGAGGCCCTAGAAAGAGTGCAGAGAAGAGCAACAAAAATGATAAGGGATCTCGAGGCTAAATCATATGATGAACTAGACATGTTTAGCCTAATGAAGGGAAGGCTCAGAGCAGACATGATAGCCTCTTCCAATACGTGAAAGACTGTCACAGGGCAGAGGGTGTCAATTTATTTTCCATAGTACAAAGGGCAGGACAAGATGCAATGGGTGGAAGCTCCTCAGAGGGAGGTTCAACCTGGAAATGAGGAATTTCCTGACAGTGAGAATGATCAATCAATAGAACAGCTTGCCTCCTGACTATACCATGGACAAGGAGAAACTACTTAACAATTAACCAGTGGAGCAGCTTGCTGTCATTGGAGGTTTTTAAGAAGAGGCTAAACAGTCACTTATCTGAAATGGTATAAGATCTCCTGCATGAGCAGGGGGTTGGACTAGAAGACCTCCAAGATTCCTTCCAGCTCCATTCTGATTGACAGCCAGACTCAAATGTTCTTACTACCAGCCCAAATGGCCCGGCTGAAATTACCATACTTTACACACCTTATGTGAAGTTTTAACTCTTTGGAGTAGATTTTAGTTAGAAGGAAAGAGAAGAAGAAGAAGACCAAGAGCAAGGTCAGTGGACTCCCATTACAATGGCAACGAGTCCACCTATGGGTGACTTGAACAAAACCATTAGGGATAGCTCATTGTGGAGAAAATCTTATCTATCTGGTTGTGAAGAGTCAACACTGACTTGATGGCATATGGTAATGTAGACTTCAAAACACCGAGGTTGGCATAGCTGCCATGATGCCCATGCCTTGAGTATAATCTCATTACCTTTTAATGGGGCAATGGGTTTGATAGTTCTGGGAGAATTGCAGGTCATTTGAGGGCTTTCAAAGAAGATTAGAGGCATGTAATCATGGTGGATTATACTACTATCTCCCCTCTCCAGCAGGGATTGGTACTGGACTGAAGCAACATCCTTAAATGGCCTCTGTCAAATTACAGAATTACAGAGGATGGACAGGAGAAGAATAGATTCTTCTATTATTGCTCCTGAGCAGCTGATGCTGTCTGTAATTTTGCAGCCATCAGAACTAGAAGCTTGTGATAGGCCACTTTGTGGTGAATTGGCTCAGATCTCTTTAAAACCATCCCACCGAGCAAAAACATCTAATTACAACAAATCCCACAGTTTGACTACGGTGGCGTAAAGAAGCGTTTCCTTTAATTGCTCCTGAACTTCCGGCCTCTTTTTAGTTTTAATGGATGACCCAATTTCGAACATTGAGAGAGAAGGAGAAATATTTTGCTCCACATTTTTCATGCCACACATGATTTAATGCCCTTTTCTTATATTTCTACTACCTGTGTGCTGAAGAGTTCCAGACGCTGCCTCTGCTCTGGACCCTTCATCATTTTGGATGTGCTATTTTTGTACGTCTTCCTATCCCACAATACCCTTTTTCAGGAACGGCAGACAGAATAGTATAAAGTACAGCTAGTCCTCAACTTAACAAACCACAGTTGGGACCAGAATTTCCATTGCTAAGCTGGGTGGTTGTTAAGTGAGTACTCAGTTTTACAATCTTTCCTGCCATGGTTGTTAAGCAAATTACTGCAGTTAACTAAATTGTGTGGCCATTAAGTGAACCTAGCTTCCTTGGTTATCTTTGCTTGTCAGATGCTGGCTGGGAAGATTGCAAATGGCGATCACAACATCCTGGCATGCTGCATCCCTTGTAAATGCATGCCAGTTGTCAAGTTCTCAAGTTTGGATGATGTGACCCTGGGGATGCTGCAGGGGTTGCAAATGCGAGGGCCAGTTGTAAGTCACTTTTTTTCAGTGCTGTTGTAACTTTGAAGGCCACTAAGCGAATGGTTGTAAGTTGGTGACTACCTGTACTTCAGGAGAAGTTTATAACGTTGAAGGTGTTACACTTCCCACTTTTGAGAACAAGTCTGCAGATTTCCAGGCTAGAGGAGGTGTATTGAAAGTCTGTTTATTTCTACATCTCTTCAATATTAGAAGACTGGAGCACAGCTAAATCTGAAGCAGGTTCAAAATTCAGTGGATATATATTGATTCTAGGAGACGATTGTAACAGATTTAGGCAGTCCCGTGCTATCCAGATGTTATGGTCTATAATCAGTGGTAGGATTCAGCCAGTTCGCACCACTTTGGCAGAACCGGTAGCTATTGTTTGTTGCCCAAGCCAGAATGGAATTCTGGAAGCGGCATCCACACAGAGAACCAGTTGTCCACATATTTGAATCCCACCACTGACTGTAATACCCAGAACACTTACAGCAAGATTATATTTCTTGAGATATTACTTAAAAACCTCTGGATAGCACCAGATTGGCTTACTCCATATAAGGAATAATGTGCAGTATTGTTACTGAAGCTGGTGTATAAGTGGTTGGATGAGCACCTTGGAGGCCAAATCCTATGAAGAACAGTTAAAGGAACTTGGTACTGGCAGTCCTCAACTTACAATCATTTGTTTAGTGACCGTTCGAAGTTACAACGGCACTGGAAAAAATGACTTATGACCGTTTTTCACACTTACAGCTGTTACAGAATCCCCATAGTCACGTGATCAAAATTCGGACACTTGGCAATTGGCTTCTATTTATGACGGTTGGTCATGTGATCACTTTTTGCGACCTTCTGACAAGGAAAGTCAATGGGGAAGCCCGATTCACTTAACAACCGTGTTACTAACTTAACAACTGCAGTGATTTACTTAACAGCAGTGGCAAGAAAGGTCGTAAAATGGGGAAAACACATTTAACAACTGTTTCATTTAGCAACAGAAATTTTGGGCTCAATTATTGTCATTAGTCGAGGACTCCCTGTGTATTATTCCACTGTGACAATCTACATAATATCTGTATTATGTAGTCTATATTATTCTTACTAATTCGGCAATGAGAACAGTTTTTACTCTCCACGGTTTGCATAGTGAAGAGGTCCTATGGATTCTCTTAACTCAAAAGTCCTCAGAAAGAGATGACACTTCATCCAAATTCTGGCCAGAAAAAGCTGCAGCAAATTATCTAGCAAACTGTTTGCCTCGAAAGAGTGAGCCATCCATTCCAGTTAGGCAAAGTAATTTTGCCATGGGGATAATTGTATGCCACAGAGAGCCGTTGTTGTTGAGGCCCAGTTTCCCTGGGAGCAGCTTATAATTGTTTGGGTTTCAGGTATCTACACTGATTTCTTTCTGTGTTCCGGAGGGATTTTAATCCTCCCACTTCAATTATTTGTCTTAGAAACAACTTGGGGGGAAAAAAATCATGATATTTAGCAACGAATGCAGAGGTCACGTTGTGATTGGCACTAATCAGTCTGTTTCTTGAAACATTTCCTTTCTCCTAGAGAAAACAGTTGGATAAAACCTTATTGCTTATATTCTGATAAGAGTATATCTTGCACGTGTGGTTAGAGTCATTGCATCCAGGCAAACATTATCTAAATAAAGCTTAGGAGGAGTAGACTGTTGAAAGGAGAAGTTGCTTTTATTTATTTAAGAACATTTATATATAGCCCAACTCACTCTTAATGACTCCGGGCAGCTTTTACCTTACAAAGAGTGTTTGATTGATTATACATGTGCCATGAAGTGGTTTTCAACTCTTAGCAACAACATAGACAGATCTTCTCCATGACAATCAATCCCTAACCTGTTCTTTCAAGTCTGTCAACAATCGGTTGACGACTTGGTCCACTCATCTGCTCTCTAACTGAGTCCATCGACCTTGCTGCTGGCCTTCCTCTTCCTTCTCTTTCCTTCCACCTTTCCCAGCATCAGAGCCTTTTCCAGAGAGCTGGTCTTCACATAATGGGTCCAAAGTAGGATAATAGCGCGGTGGTGGCACCTTGGTTAGAATGCAGTATTGTGGGCAAACTCTGCCTACAGCCAGGAGTTTGATCCTGACTGGCTCAAGGTTGACTTATCCTTCCATCCTTCCCAGGTCGGTAAAATGAGGACCCAGATTGTTGGGGGCCATATGTTGACTCTGTAAACTGCTCAGAGAGGGCTGTAAAGCACTATGAAGCAGTATATAAGTGCTATTGCTATTGCTATAATTTGATCCTGATCTTTTGTGCCTTGATTGAAAACTCTGGTTTGATTTGTTCAATGATTCCTCAATTTGTTTGTCCACAGTGCAAGTAATTCTTGTGTTAACAACAGTAGTGGAGACTGCCCATTACGGTCCTAAGTCATAATGGCCGTAAACCAGGTCATTCACATGACCTCTGATTTTATGACCTTATGAGAGTTGTTCAGCAAACACCATGATTGTTGGTTAAATGAACTCACGGTTTGCTGGAGCCGATTTTTGCTGAAAACTGGAAGGAGCTACTGTTTTTTGTCAAAACTGTCGTAAAACATGGTCACATGACTGCGGGGTGATGCAAACGGTTGTAAAATGTGAGCCAGTTGTTGAATGCCTGAAGTGCAATCATGATATTGCAAACACCCCCACCCCCCCCACCCCAAATTGTCAGAATCTGCTTCATAAGGAGCACCAGGTAGGGCCTTTGCAAGTTCGAATGGTTGCTAAGCAACTCATCATAAGTCGAGGACTACTTTTATTGTCAGGAGTCTTGTCCAAAACCTGTGTTGAAAAACACCAATACTCTTCTTAGCCTGCTTCTTCCACTTTTGCTTGGGGAATACTTATTGCTTGCCTGATTCTCATCTGTGTGGATTTGGACACATGGTATTTGCATATCTTTTCCAAGGTTTTCATGGCTGTTTCACGAAGTGCTCAGTTGACTGCAAATCTAAGAGGATCACAGAGTCGAGATAATCAGGGTTAAAGCAACAAGGAAGACAAATCATAGCAAAAACATTGCTATAATGTCACCCTCCTGGTCTTTTTTCCCCCCCTTCCCAATGCAGCTTTCCCTTTCTCTCACTCTATTTGTATCCCTGTTTTTTCCTCCTTTTTTGCTCTGTCTCTTGGAAGGATGGATTATGTTTTTATATGCTTGTGTGTGAGAGAAACCAAAGCAGAAGGGGATATATTGTGCCTTATTTAACAGTCAATTAGTTTTTAAATACATTTTATTAACTAAATTAATATTAGTTAATTGTTTTGTCTCGCCCCTGTTTGGGGAGGGAGTGTGGCTTCTAGCTACTGTGTATAGGCACATATATGTAAATGCATACTCATACACACGTATATCACATGTATACGTTTATTGGAGGAAAAATATCTCCAGGATTAATTACAATTACATTCATATAGTGTGGAAGATGGGTATTTCACTGGGTTTCTGCTCGCATGTTTAACTTTTTTCCTCTGTCTTTGGGTGGAATAAATGTAAGTGGTCATCTAAATTCAGATATATCTTTCTTCCGAATAAATTATGATAGGCTTTTTTAAAAAAATTGTGATTGTTTTACTATGTAGGAAAAAAGGAACATATAAAAGAGAAACAATACATACGTATTCCAAAACATAAACATTTACTGAATTAATAGGATATCATACCCTTCCACAATTTTAGGAAATAAGAATTCTTGTGACAAGTCAAATCATAACAGAAACAAACAGTAATAAATTGGTCTAAAAATATTAATACCCATATTAGCCTATCATTACTAAGAAATCAAAATTTTATTAGCAGAATAAGAGTTTGTTGCTGTGCCTGAAGAGTTTTCAATAAAACTTGATTAGACATATAGAAATCCTTGTATATGCCCACTAATAATGTACAGATAGTCCTTGGTAACCATTAATTTAGCAACTGCAAAAAGGGACTTATGACCAGTCTTCCCACTTAACGACCATTACAGCATCCTCACAGTCACATGATCAAAATTTGAACACTTGACAGCCGACATGTATTTCAGCGTCCCAGGTTCCTGTGATTGCCATTTGTGACTTTTTCAGCCAGCTTTTGACAAGCAAAGTCAGTGGAGGAAGCTGGATTTGCTTAACAACTATGTAGATTCACTTAACAACTGTGGCTAAAAAGTCATAAAACCAGGTACGAGTCATTTAATAACCACCTCGCTTAGTAATGAAAAGTCTGGTTCCATTTGTGGTCGTATGTCAAGGTCTACCTATAACACAGAATATTACTACAGAATACTGTTGTAATACAGAACGACAGTCATGCTTTCTTTCCCCTGTTCCTTATACATTGGGTTTTCAATGTGATTCATCTTCCAGTCTTAAAACTTCTTAAAAGCTTCCCGAGATGAGTTCTGGAGTAACAGTTAACCTTTGTTTTATTGCTATTTTAATCATATTATATATTAATTATATTTTAGTGATAATTATGTTGAATATAAAACAAACATGTTGTACACTAGAATATGTGTGCATTTCCCCACTTTTTGTGTTCCATCTGGACGAAGGGATGCATACATGAAGGGGAAAGTATAGTTAATGTGCTTGTGGATTTTCGTATATATTGCTAAAACACAAATTGTTAAGTGCTGCTCAGCAGAACAGAATAAACTTTAAGATGAAGAAGAGGCATGCAGCTGAACTAGTAAACTTAGAGATGTTTTGGTTCTGCTTGGGTCATTTTGAAAACCCGTTTTTGTTCGCATTGTTTGCAAAATTCCCATATGAAATTGAATTTTAAGAGTATGAGCTACTCACTGGTGGGGTTAGCTTTTGAGCTTGTGTATAGGTTTTATACAGGTGGTCCTTGAGTTATGACCATAATGGAGCCTGCCCATTACCGTCGTAACGGTTGTAAGTCATAACAGTTGTAAAACAGGCTGGTCACTGATGATCTGATTTTATTACTTTTTTCTGGCAGTTAAGTGAATGCGGGGGTTGTACGGATGTTAAATGAACCTGTTTTTAAGTGAACTGGAAGCAGAAGTGCCAGTTTTCGACAAAACCGTCATAAAACGCAGCCACGTAATGCGTGTTGTCATGTGCCCAAAATGTGACCGCAGGAGGCTGTCAGAACTTTGAATCCGGGTCCTAAGTCCCCCTTTTTATGGTAAGTCATAACAAAGTCGTAAGTCAAGAACTACCTGTCCGACTAGTTGTAAATCGAGGACTATCAGTATTGCCTCCCTCCAATTGCTATGTTTCACTTTTTTTCTTTACCGACTTCTAGGAAAAAAAATCAGTTCCAAGTTGAGACAGCCCCCAAAGCAGCAGCTGTATCGAACGTGATCATGGCCAGGATTCTCCGTAGGTGACGCTTGGCCTGTCACTCAGTTGGTCCTCAAGATGGCTTGTTCCTATATAGCCATCTGAGCGGTTCTGTGTAATTAACTTCTGAACTTAACTTTAAAGAAGGGGGTGGATGGACTAATCTCTCCTGATCTTGGGAGATAAGCAGTTTCATCAGTGTTTGTCTTGCCTGTTCACAAGGTCATTTCCAGCAGCTGCTCCATTGTAATTAGCCAAGCCAGTTTTTGTAGCTTCAACAACTGAAAAATTACAGGGGTCACTTGCTCAGCGCCTTAAATTTTAATAAATACGTGAAGATGCAGAAGACTGGCTGATGAAATGCATCTCCTGCTAAAGAGACTGGCATATTGAGGAGGCTTGAGAAACCCCAAGGATCATCCCTACCACGCAGGTGGTCCTTGACTTACAACCGTTTGTTTAGTGACCGTTTGAAGTTACAACGGCACTGAAAAAAGGTGACTTACGGCCGTTTTTCACACATACGACGTTGCAGCCTCTCCAAGGTCATGTGATCAAAATTCAAATGCTTGGCAACTGACTCATATTTATTTAACAGTTGCCGTGGTCCCGGGATCCTGTGATCACTTTTTGCCACAAGCAGAGTCAATGGGGAAGCCAGATTCACTTAACAATGGAGTCATTTACTTAACAACTGTGGCAAGAAAGGTCGTAAAATGGGGCAAAATTCACTGAACAGTTGTCTCGCTTAGCAACAAAAAGTTTGGCCTAAATTGTGATCGTACATTGAGGGCTACCTCTGCCACCGGTGAGGAAGAAGTCCTGAAGATGACTGTAATTGTTATGGGCTAGCATCAAAGAGTTTATTTATATAGTAGCATCAAATTCCGGTTTATTAATAGAGATTGCACTTTCTTTGGAAAGAAGGACACAACTTGCGCTCTCTTTATTTCTCTGCTTGCAAGCTTGGTAATGTCTATTCAGCCCTTGGTAGAAATGGAAGATGAGATAAACCAAGCAGGTTTTATTGTGGAGAGCTTCAAAAGAGGGTGCAGAGATTTTGGAATAACAGAAACATTGTGTTAAAACATATTGTAAATCTGTTCACGTTAATAGAAGCCCAAATGGTTCTTTTCGTCCTGCCATCATGCGGCTTTAGCTTTGGCTTAGATTTTTTATTTCCAGCTCCTTCTCCTTGGAGCCGTTCCTGACAAAAAAGCATTCATCTTTTTTCATTTGCACAAGAGCAAATGTAAGAACTTCTGTGTATTCTTTCAGTTCCTCCGATAAAAAACACAGTAGCTTAACTTGACAAAAGCAGCCCAAATTGCTCTCTCAAACACAGGCAATTTTAAAGCAAGAAAAAAGGTATGAGCAGTAGAGAAAAGACATTATCTCTCTCCCTTTCGTCTCTCCTCTGAACCCCATTTCCACAACCATCTTAGCACCTTCCTGGCAGCATTTACTTCATCCTGTGAAATTAAACAGGACAGAATAATGGAGCTGGATGAGACCTTGGAGGTCTTCTAGTCTAACCCCCTTATACCATATCAGACAGTTGGCTGTCAAGTCTGTAGTTAAAAGCCTCCAGTGATGGAGCATCCACAACATCTGAAGGCAAGCTGTTCAGATTCAGATTCAGATAACCTTTATTGTCATTTTTTTCCTGTGGGCCCAACAACACACATTAAAAATGAAATTTAGTTGCTTGCTCTCAAGTGTACACATACATAACACACATTTAAAACATACTGTATACAACATATGTATAGACCTGCACCCTTACATATAAGTAACATATAAATATTAATCACTGATAATTATCCTGTTCCACTGCATAATTGTTCTCACTGTTAGGAAATTTCTCCGTAGTTCTAGGTTGCTTCTCTCCTTGATTAGTTTCCATCCATTGCTTCTTGTCCTGCCTTCTAGTGCTTTGGAAAATAGGTTGACCCCCCTTCTTCTTTGTGGCAGCCCCTCAAATATTGGAACACTTCTATCATGTGATCCTTAGTCCGTCTTTTCACTAGACTAGACATACCCAATTCCTGCAACAATTCTTTGTATGATTTAACCTTCAGTCCCCTAATCTCTGTTGCTCTTTTCTGCACTCTTTGCAGAGTCTCTACATCTTTTTTATAATATGGTGACCCAAACTGGATGCAGTAGTCTAAGTGTGGTCTTACTAAGGCTTTGGTGGGTCTATTTTGGTTTTGTAGGAGCAGAACGGAATATAGTGGCTCGCTCAAGGTCACACAAACATCCGAGGGTCATTCTTGTATTAATTTGTACCCCGCAGTATCAAAATGAAATAGTTGCTTTTAGCTCAGGTTATAAACCAACCTATAAGTACCAGCTAGAGATAATATGCTAAATATATGCACTCTAGAAATGAACAGGTTGCAACCTTTTTCATTTCAAAATACGGCATTCTGCAAAGTGTAAATGTCACAATCCATAGGGATGCAATCTGGGAGAAATGCAGTCCTTTGGAGTGCCAGCCTGCAGAAGTTGCTAAATACTTGAAAAGTGTTGCTCTGATTAGCCATCAGGAGACAGGAGATTATTATGGAATTGAATCTTAGGTGCGTTAGTACAGGAGATTCTCAACTTATAACTCCAATTGTGCAAAAAAAATTCTGTTGCTAAGCGAGACAGTTGTTAAGTGAATTTTGCTCCATTTTAGTTGTTAAATGAATTTTGCTCCATTTTATGAACGTTCTTGACACAGTTAAGTGAGTCACTGCAATTGTTAAGTTAGTAACATGGTTGTTAAGTGGATCTGACTCTTCCGTTGACTTTGATTGTCAGAAGGTTGCAAAAGGTGATCGCATGACCCCGGGACACTGCAACCGTCATATATTATGAGTCGGTTGTCAAGAATCTGAATTTTGATCACGTGACTATGGGGATGCTGCAAGTAAGTGTGTGAAAAACAATCATAAGTCACTTTTTCACTGCCATTGTAACTTCGAATAGTTACTAAACGAACTGTTGTAAGTAGAGGACTGACTATTCTTTTCTCATAGTGACAAGAAAGGACGTTAGGAGAAAAATGAAATCTTTTGAAGGAGTGCTGTGACAGCAAAACCTTACCTAAGTATGCTTTGTTAGTAGAAAAACTTCTGTGCTGGATTCAAACTGTTCCTTTAGCCTTATTCTGTATTTAGCACCGAGAATGGTGGTGCTGGGCTAACTTAATTTCTTAATAATAATAAAGTTGGAAGGAACCTGGGAGGTCATCTAGTCCAACCCCCTGCTCAGGCAGGAAACCCTATACCATTTCAGACAAATGGCTGTCCAGTCTCTTCTTAAAAACTTCCAGTGTTGGAGCACCCACAGCTTCTGGAAGCAGGTTGTTCCACTGGTTAATTGTTCTAACTGTCAGGAAGTTTCTCCTTAGTTCTAGGTTGCTTCTCTCCTTGATTAGTTTCCATCCGTTGCTTCTTGTCCTGCCTTCAGGCGCTTTGGAGAATAGCTTGACTCCCTCTTCTCTGTGGCAGCCCCTGAGATATTGGAACACTGCTATCATGTCCCCCCTCGTCCTTCTCTTCATTAAACTAGACATATCCAATTCCAGCAACCGTTCCTTATACAGTATGTTTTAGCCTTGAGTCCCCTAATCATCTTTGTTGCTCTTCTCTGCACTCTTTCTAGAGTCTCAACATCTTTTTTACATTGTGGTGACCAAAACTGGATGCAGCGTTCCAAGTATGGCCTTACCAAGGCATTGTAAAGTGGTATTAATACTTCACATGATCTTGAATCTTGAATAAAGATAATCTTCTCAGACATCATCTCCAGTGGATTCATAGGGACTCTGATGTGGGCCCACAATTCAGTGCGTACTAGGGCCTGGTGCTGTAACTGAAAATGCTTTATATATATGGTGTACACAAAGGATTTTGCAGTGTTTAAGGGAAAGAACCAGCCTTTTCTGTTGCCCCATTCTGGGAGAATTAAGCTGTTGAACGACTGTGGCTTTTTAAGCACATTCTGCAGCACATATTTTCTAGGCATAGTGTTGAGAGAGAAAATTGTGCATACTGTTGAAATTCATTGGTACCTTCTTTGATTGCTTTCAAAACTTTTAGCTGCTTCTCAATTATAGTCGGCATCTAACAAATGAATTCTGATTTTATTGTTCTCGGGCACATAACTCTTCAGCCGGAAGAAGAGCCATCTGTGACTCAGACGCTTGCAGAACGTCTTTAAACAGCTAGAGTTGGCCCAATAAAAGAAAATCATCTTTCTCTAAATCTGCATCTCCCAGATGCTTCATAAAATGTCATAGGACAAAGGAGGTGTTCTCTCTCCCTTATGGTGTCCACTGTCAGGGTTGCTCGTAGGCATCGTTTCCTGAACAACTCTTGTTTCCCACTGGATGGGAATTATGGTGACAGGAAGTGCCTTGCGTACCAACAGAATAAAATATTTGTAGCTCTGGGTTAAACTGCGGAGTCCTTGGTGCTCTCTTGAGTTTGCTTGTTTGCTTGCAGACATTTCTTCATCCAACTAGATAACGACTTCAGAGATGTTGTGGGGTCTTCAGAGAACATCTTCAGAGAGCATCAAGGACTCCACCAAGGACTTACTGTATCTCATAAGAGAGCACGTCTAGGATGTGTTTTCCAAACGGGCTTTTTCAAGAGGCAACTGGACTTTCTTTGTTTTTATTTTCTTGAAGAAGTTTTGCTTCTCATCCAAGAAGCTTCTTCAGTTCTGACTGAATGGTGGGGAATGGGAGGATTTATACCCCTTGCAGTCATCTGGTCATTAGCATTCTTTCTGAGTGTCATTGAAGCCACTTGGAAGTTTATCTGTGCTCTCATAGTCAGCTGAATAGTCAAATGGGTGTGGAACCTTTATGGAATTGCTGAAAGGACTGTGTTATAAACAGGAGATAGGTGGTGTTGTATCCTCCCCCTTTGTTGAGAGAGGGCTGTTCAGCTTTAATCTAGATGGCCCCTTTGGCCTCTAGATAGACATCTAGGAGATGTGGTACCTTAATTTGAGGGGAGGGTTATTCCAAACTTGGCAACTTTAAGACTTACCGACTTCAACTCCCAGAATTCCTCAGCCAATAATGCTGGCGAGTTGAGATCCACAAATCTTAACGTTTGCCAAGTTTGGAGACCCCTGAAATGAGAGGAGAGCCATGCTAATATATGGTAGGAAAGATCAGAAGAAGTCTCGTAACTCCTTTTGCAACTAACGTCATCAGATAATTCTCGTCTACCGGCACCAACTCGGTTCCTTCATTCTGTTCTCCTTGATTGGACTTTGGGTCCAATCAGAGAGGTGAAATAATAAATTACGACGATAGCATTCACTCAGCAGCACTCCAGCCAGAGATTTTTCAAAGTCTATTAGGGCAGGCAGAAAATGCTTTTGCAGCTTTTGAATGTTAAGATCGATTTGCAAAATTGGAACAAGACAAGTGTGTCCAGAGCCTGGTTGCTTCCCCGTTTAAAAAAAGGTGCTGCTTATTTCAATCTGCATTCCATTTTCCCCTCTAATTAGGGAACACGATAAGTTCAAAGCCAGCTCTATTCATTTCTGTGTTGTGACAAAAACAGGCTGAAACGAAGAAGTGAACTGCTGGGAAAAGTGAGCGAGGGAGAGAGAGAGAGAGAGAGAGAGAGAGAGAAACTCATAACCAGAATTCTGTCCCCACCCTTTTCCACCCCTGCCAAGTTTGAAAAGGCCAGAGCCTGAGAAATCCTGAAAAATTAATGGGGTCTCGGTAAGTTTTGCACACTTGCCGGTGACCTCTCCTCTCCCAAGCCCACCATGGGTCACAAATGAAAACTTGGTAGCACAATAGCTGCACAGTGGCTGTGCTTTTGTATGTAAATATGACCTAAAGCGGTGCAGGGAGCTGGTGGCCCATTGTGGCAGCCGCCAGTGTGATTTCAAAAAGGCGCACTCGGGCCTTTCAGAGTGCGCAGAGAGATACCGCAAATGTCATCAGCAGGGTTCTTCCCTTGGCAGGGCCCCGGATCCTCCTGCCATCTTCCTCCGCCATAAAAACATAATCAGACTCCGCTGCTAAATAATGTAAAAGTTGCCTCCGAGGGGTTTAAGGGACAGCCAGACAAAGAAAGGGCTCTTTTGCCTTTTGAAAGCACCCCTGGCTGCCCCCCCTCCCACTGATGACCCCCACAGCTTTTCCCTCCTTCCCCTCTCCACCGCCACCCCTTTTTTTCTTTTGAAAATATTTTCAAGCATCCCACTGAGTTCTGAACTCATAATGGTCTGCATTTTCCCATTATAGAGAAGGTGGGGGGTTTCTTTCTTCTTTCCTTCCTTTTATTGCTGAATTTTTCCAGTGACTGGGCAACTTGAGTTTCCAGTCTCCTGTTAATGATGAATCAAGTCTCAAATTGTAAGAGCTCAGATAATACTGATGGGGTTGTGTTTTCCTGTTTGGTTTCCAAAAGCAGAATGTGTGTGTGTTTGTACTTGGAGGGGAAATGCTAAGACCTTCCTTCCTTCCTTCCTTCCTTCCTTCCTTCCTTCCTTCCTTCCTTCCTTCCTTCCTTCCTTCCTTCCTTCCTTCCTTCCTTCCTTCCTTCCTTCCTTCCTTCCTTCCTTTCTTCCTTCCTTCCTTCCTTCTTGACTTCCTGCCTTCATTCTTTCCTCTCTCCCCTCCTCCTCCTCCCTTCTTCCCTTCCTTTTTCCTTCCCAACCTCCCTGTCACTTTTCCTTCCTTCCTTCCTTCCTTCCTTCCTTCCTTCCTTCCTTCCTTCCTTCCTTCCTTCCCCCCCCCTCCCTCCGTCCCTCCCTTTGTCCCAAAGGTGCTTTTTCATGAGGCAACTGGACTTCCTTGTTTTTCTTTAAGGACGTTTCGCTTCTCATTCAAAAAGCTTTTTCAGCTCTTCCATTCCCCACCATCCAGTCACAGCTGAAGAAGCTTCTTGAATGAGAAGCGAAAAGTCTTCAAAGAAAAACAAGAAAGTCCAATTGCCTCCTGAAAAAGCACCTTTGGGACAACCATGACCTGGATGACTGAGAATCTCCATAGACTCCTTCCTTCCTTCCTTCCTTCCTTCCTTCCTTCCTTCCTTCCTTCCTTCCTTCCTTCCTTCCTTCCTTCCTTCCTTCCTTCCTTCCTTCCTTCCTTCCTTCCTTCCTTCCTTCCTTCCTTCCTTCCAGGATTCAGCACATGGTAGAACAGGTGGATCTTGCTTAGCGACCATTTGATGTTGTGATGGTGCTGAACAAGAAGATCAGCACAGCCACCGCAGTGTTCCCACTGTCAAAGATTGTGATTCGGATGCTTACCATTTACTTTTGGTTGGTTCAGAAAATTATCAGATTATTCAAGTTCTTATATTATATAACCTTGCTAACCGCATAAAATATCTCTGTTAATGGTACTGTTATATTTCTTTACCAGATATAGAACAGAACAGAAACTTTTATTTCAGTCACCAACCAATAAAATACATTCTATAAAACAAAGCAAAATTATCCTGTAACGTCAATAAGTGTTGGCAGTCATTGATGGGCGAAGCTTATACACAATATAACAACATTTTGCTAATTTTAGAGACAAATTTATCTTGGTTGTTTAACAGATAATACAAATAAAAGTTAACAGTCTGCCCCAGAAATTTAACTTTTTAAAAAAAAGGGGGGGGGGTAATCAACTGGTGGCAAATGTCTCTGCAGAACTGAAAATACAAACAAACCTGGATTATGGGATCTGCAGCCCCTGAATCACAGAAGTAATATCTGGTTTTGTAGAGTTGTTTTTTTTTTTTTTTTTTTAATTTCCCTTGCAAAACAGCTGTGAGAAGGGCATTGCGTTGGCCTAGAGATAAAGCTTTCCTGAATTTGGGAACTGTAACATTCATTTCTTTATTTTATTAGATTTCTTTTTTAATCCCACCTTTATTGCTTTGTAAGTAAGTCAAGGCGGCAAACAACATCAGGTTGAAGAAGACTAGGCTGCATCAATGCAGTACAGGTAGTCCTTGACTTACAACCATCATCAGGACCAGAATTTCCATTGCTAAGCAAGATGATTGTTAAGTGAATTCCACGTGATTTTATGACCTTTTTTTGCCGCTGTTGTTAAGTAAATCATTGCAGCTGTTTAAGCGAATCTGGTGGCCATTGAGTAAACCTGGCTTCTCCCATTGACTTTGCTTGTGGGAAGCTGGCTGGGGAAGGTCACAGCTGGTGATCCGTGACCCAGAGATGCTGCAACCGTCACAGATAAACACTAGTTGCCAAGTGCTTGAATTTTGACTGCACGACTGTGGGATTGCAGCCACGGCTTGAAATGCAAGGACTGGTTTCTAAGTCACTTTTTTCGGTGCCACTGTGACTTTGAATGGTTGCTAAAAAAATGGGTGCATGTTGAACGCTACCTCTACGTGCCGTGTTTTCCCCAAAATAAGACCCAACGGGAAAATAAGCCCTAGTGTGATTTTTCAGGATGCTCGTAATATAAGCCCCACCCCCAAAAATAAGCCCCAGTTAAGATCGTCAGCCAGACGGACGCATTTGGTACCATATTTCCCCCGAATATAAGCCCTAACTGGAAAATAAGCTCTAATGAGTCTTTTGGAGCAAAAATTAATATAAGACCCAGTCTTATTTTCGGGGAAACACGGTAGTAAACTCGTTCAGCTGGCTCTTTCGTCTATTAAGTGTAAAGAGTTATATAAATCACAGGTTTGTAATAACTGCAGGGAGTTGTTTCTTTTTTTTTTCCTGTGTAATTGGTGAGCTATCTCTGACTTCACTGGAGATTTTCTGGTTCATGGCTAATTGCAAAAAAATGGGCTTGTTTCACTTTCCGTGGTAGGGCTAAGAATTTTTTTTGATTATACATTTAGAAGAGATTCCCTTTGGGAAGAATATTGGAGAATTGTTCCATCGACATCTGAGATGCTCTTTGAAACTCTACCCCAGAAAACTAATTATTCTTCCTAACTGCTTTACTCTTTCAAATCTTTTGTTGTAATGGAGATTTAGACTCCATCACCATTCAGCTATTATTTCTGTGTAAACAGAAGTCATGGCCTATTGCGCCAAGCAAACAGTCAATTATTTTCCATTACCTTTGGCTGCAGATAACGAAAGGGGTAAGGCAATGAGCACAGCAGGGTCATGGTGCTTCCATTGGTTTGTGTTCTTCTCAATAATAATAATGATACTTGTGGTTAGAAAGGGTTAAATATCCTTGAATGCTCAGCTGCATTTTGATGTGGTGATCTAAGGGGGCTGTCTGTAACTGGGGCCAGGACGATTTAGACTCCCAGATAAGTGTCTTGAATTAATGTCAGTCATTGACATGGCACCTGAAGTTAAACCTTCCATTTGTACAGCTATGCCAGCAATTTAACTTTTTAGGATCTTTCTTAGCTCACTGTGGATAGAGTATCTTTTTCCAGAAGATAGCACTGAGACTTATATACTGCCCCAGAATGCTTTACAGCCTTCTCTAAGCGGTTTACAGAGTCAGCCTATTGCCTCCCCAACAATCTGGATCCTTATTATACCGACTTCGGAAAGATGGAATGCTGAGTCAACCGTGAGTTGGTCAGGATCGAACTGCTGGCAGGTGGCAGAATTAGCCTGCAACGTTGCTTAGCTCATATTTCTGGTGGACTGTTTACCTTAGTGAAATATTTCTCAACCTTGGCAACTTTAAGATGCCTGGACTTCATCTCCCAGAATTCCTCAGCCAGTTTCACTGGCTGTGGAATTCTGGGAGCTGAAGTTCACGCATCTTAAAATTTGCCAAGGTTGAGAAACATTGACTTAGTGTAACAGAACTGACTTTTGGACCGACTACTTATCTCTGAGTCATCTTCCTATGTTTGTATTTTAAATTATACATTACAGTTGGGTAATAATTTTAGCTGGATTAACTAAAACAATAAAGAAGAATGTGAAAGCTTTAGACCCCATCAGGCAAAAAGAGTGGAATTGGAGAGAAAGAAGCAGAACAATCAGTACCCCAAGATTGAGCATAATTCTTGATGGATAATGATGATGATGATGATGTTGTTGTTGTCCATTCAGTCATATCTAACTCTTGATGATTCTCTGGGCCAGGTCTCTACATCTTTCAATCTTGTACTACTTCTTTGAATTTTTCTACGCTCATTCTGGTGTCAGCTTTGATGGTGTCCAGCCACTATATTTTTTGATGGCCTGCTTTCCTTTTACTGCTAACTTTTCCAAACATAATTGCTTTTTTCAGTGAATTCCCCCCACACGACATGGCCCAAAAAAGGGAGACACAGTTTTGTGATTTTATTTTGGACGGATTCCAGCTTTGGGACAAGTCACAGAGAAGCAACCTTGTCAACTATTTTGGATTCTCTTCAGTTTTTAGAACTTGAGAATGTGGACAGGATGTATGGACAGATTATTTAGCTAAGTGGGTATCATCTGTCTGTATCGATCTGTAGTATACAGTGCCTTGAGTTCTGTCTTTATGCCAAGGTATAGATAGATAGATATGAAAGCTATGTGGGGGGGGGGGGGAAGTCCATTCTGAAAAATTTCAACAAATTCATGTGGAAAAATACCAGAATGAAGACCTCTAGCAAGACGCAAAAAAGCAATGGATAAGATGATGGCACTCAAGGAAGAAATGAGAAAAATATGAAGCCTTATCAGGAATTCTAAAATTGTATTGAAGCTGTAGTAAATTGCATCGTATAGAACACATGATAGGCTTTCTACTGTGATTTAATTTTTGGAACTCAAAGCTAACCTGGCCAGCAAAACTTTGAGTGTGGTATGTAGGTAATCCAAACATTTCAATGAAGAGGCCTGCAGATCATAAACTATAAGCAGTGCTGGCTTTGTGCTCTGTTTCTTTTTTTCTAACATAGTAAAGTAAAATTAATATCCAGAAGATATTAATAGATTTAAATCAGAGAGTGATGTCTTCTCTGGTCTGAAACCTTCAAAGGAGGTGAGTCCCCATCACACAAGGCTGAAATTTTGGAGGATTTCCCCCCCCCCCTTTTCAACTGAAACAGTCCTCTTTTTAGAGATCAGATTCAAGTTGACATCTTTGTCTCCGCTTCCCAGTGCCAGGATACAGAACCGGACCTTTACTTTTAGGCTAGTATCTCAGTCATCCAGGTCATGGTTGCTTTTTCAAAGGTGCTTTTTCAAAAGGCAACTGGACTTTCTTTGTTTTTTTTCCCTTGAAGACGTTTCGCTTCTCAGCCAAGAAGTTTCTTCAATTCTGACTGAATGGTGGAATGGAAGGATTTATATTCCTTGCAGTCCTCTGGTCATTAGCACTCTTTCTGAGAGTCGTCGAAGCCCCTTGGAGTTGTATCTGTGCCCTCACAGATTTGCGCTACCTGAATAGCGCAAATGGGTGTGGAACCTATTTGGAACTGCTGAAAGGACTGTGTTGTAAAAAGGAGAGAGAGGTGGTGTCGTATCCGTCCCCCTCTGTTGAGAGAGGGCTGTTCGGTCTTAATGTAGATGGCCTCTTTGGCCCCTCTTTCAAACAAGTGTCCTCTCTGTCCAGAATGTGGACTTTTAGGCTAGTAGTAAGAAAAGGCTTGGGGACTGCTACTTGTATTCCAGCTTTAAAAACCATACTGGATCAGACACAAGACGTTGGCCATTTAGCATCCTTTTTCAAAAAATGTCCACCGTCTCTTGTTTTTTTCAGCACAGTCACTATGTGCTCTGTGAAAAGACTGACCTTGTCAGCCAGCTGCTGCTGTCACGGATGCTGTCTACTTCATCTGAGCTGATTGTGAAAAGCAGTGTAACTTTAAAAATGAGCTTTTAAGCTTCTTTTTCCTGGTTTCCTTCCCATCTTTGTTCCTGGTGTCTGGCAGTATTTAAATTGTACGTTTGGGTGCAGGAAGAGCCTTTATTATTGAACTTAAGCTGCTAAAGGGGACTTTTAAACGGAAAAGCAAGCAGCCTTTAAATGAAACATCTATTTATCATTGCAATGCTTTAAATAAAATAATAGCTATCATTGCAATGTGTGGTTATGAATGTGAGACACACATTCCCAAGAAACACAAAGAAACTAACCGAGGAATAGAAGAGAAGGAAGATGGGGTTGTTTATTTGCTTGTTTGGATTTATTTCACTTGGGTGTCAAAGGGACTCTGGGCATCTTACACTTTAAAAGTAAAAATGATTGGGAAAAAACTGAAATAACGCTACAAAAATACGGTGACATGGGCTCTCTAACTACTTTTCCGCAAGGCCTGGGAGTTTTAAAGACTTCTGGAACTTTATTAGGGTGGAAATACCTGGAATTCTGAGAGAAATACAAGCAGGTTTCAATTAATGCAGTTAATGATTCCCACAAAATGGATCCATTATGTGAATTCACACTATTTGAAGTGATATTTCTATGTGTGATGGAATGTAGTCTGGATTCCCAGGAGGGGGAGGGTGTTTTCCAGAGGAGTAAGAGGCAGCTTAATTCAGATAATTTGTGTGAAAGAAAAACGGTGAAAATGGTTCCTTCCTAATAGCCCTCAGAGTTCTCAGGAGCTGTAGTGGCACAGTGGTTAGAATGCAGTATTGCAGGCAAGCTCCAGGAGTTCGATCCTGACCGGCTCAAGATTGACTCATCCTTCCATCCTTCTGAGGTCGGTAAAATGAAGACCCAGATTGTTGAGGGCAATATGCTGACTCTGTAAACCACCTAGAGAGGGCTATAAAAACACTATGAAGCGGTATATAAATCTTGAGTGCTATTGCTATTGGTATATATTTATTGTAGATAGTACAGATAGTCCTTGACTTACAACAGTTCATACTGACTATTCAAAATTACAACGGCACTGAAAAAAGTGACTTATGACCATTTTTCACAATTACGACCGTTGCAGCATCCCCATGGTCATGTGTTCAAAATTCAGACCCTTAGCAACTGACTCATACTTATGACGGTTGCAGTGTCCAGGTCTCATGTGATCCCCTTTTGTGACCTTCTGATGAGCAAAGTCAATGGGGAAGCCAGATTCACTTAACTACCATGTCACTAACTTAACAACTGCAGTGATTCACTTAACAAACTGTGTCAAGAAAGATAGTAAAATGGGACACAATTCACTTAACAATGGAAATTTTGGGCCTAATTGTGGTCATAAGTCGAAGACTACCTGTAGAGTGTTTCAGTTTGGCAAGATTCTGTGTGCCAAACCGTGTGGAACAATAAAGAAGTCTGCTTGGAAGAATCACCACGTCTTTCTTGGTTTTCGGAGCCTCCACTATCGTAATTGGATGTAGTTTGACAGGAATAGGCCGTGTCAAATTTTAAACACATTTTTATAGGTATATAAAGGATAGAAAGAATATACTTAGAAATTAAAATTATGGTTAACAAAGTCACAGAGGAGTTACAGAAAGCAAAATAAAAACAAAAAATAAATAAATCTAAATATAATTCCTAAAAGTAAGCTTAGACTGACAAAAACGTATTCATTGTCTCTCAAAGCACTTTAGCAACATAGACTCAACTTTTTTCTCTTTCTTTAAATCTTCATACATATGCTGGTAGACACAGCATGTGGTGCTTTATCCACATCTCGGCAAATTTGCATGCTTCGATCAAGGTTAGTGTCAGCATCCATAATTTTTTGTTTCACGAATTCTACAGCTTGAAAGCTATTTTCAGATTCCTTGTGAGTGAACTCCTTCAGTTGCATGCTAGTTGTTTTCTCTGATGGAATCTTCCTTTTCTCCATTCTGCACACACAAAAGATTAACAACGTCTAAAAGCCCAACCTCAACTATGCATATCCGCTGGCATCAACTGCATGCCTGATAGCCTTACATTAACTGAATTTTGGTTGCATTAAACATGACCGGGTATCAATTTATGATTCATACTAAATCAAATGTCCCATTATTCAAACTCATACTTATTGCGAACTTTTTGTACTGTTTCAGATTAAAATAAGAGACTTCTGTACTTGGTGGGTTTGGGTGCAGTGGGAATGAGGTGGTGGTATTAAACGCTAACAACTGTGTTTCCCCGAAAATAAGACGGGGTCCCCCCCCTTTTTTTTTGTCTTCAAAAGAGATGCCAGGTCTTATTTTTTGGGGGGGGGGTGTCTTTTTTACTCAACACCTGCACCGACAGCCCTGCCCAGCCGGTCCACTTCTTCTGCAGCCGAAGGAGCAGCTTCATTCTGCAGCTGAGTTTTGGCCTGCATTTCGCAGTCAAGCCTTTCCAGAAGGCCTCTGCAGCCGAGTACCGAGCTATGGATTCAATCCATAGCTCAGTTCTCGGGTGCAGTGGCCTTTCCAGAAATGCAGGCCTGACTGAGAAATGCAGGCCTGGCTGCAGAAGAGGCCTCAGAAGAAGAAGTGGGCTGGCGAGGAGAGGCCTGGCTGCAAGGTAAGTGGGTGTGGGGCACATGGGGGCAGATCCACACCCCCCACCCCAGCTTGATTTTTAAGTGTGTGCCTCACCCCAAAACTAGGGGTTATTTTGGGGGTAGGGCTTATATTAGGCCCACCCTAAAAAAATCAAGCTAGGGCTTATTTTCAGGGTAGGCCTTACTTTCAGGAAAACAGGGAAGTAGCTTTTGTCACTGGTTTGCTCTCCAAGATTGTTTCAATTTAGTTTCTGAACGTTTCGTTACCAGACTAAGTAACACCTTCAGCAGGATTTTCTTGTCCTATTTTACTTAGTATAAATGTCTTGTGTGCCAGTGTGGTCAGTTGGTTGTGTGATTGGTTGTTCATTTGGAGTTATATTTAAAATCTGAGCAGCTGATTGGTTCTCTTGTTGATGGGTAGTTCAAATGGTCTGGTTTCTTACATATTCATATGCTGAATCTAGATCAATATGCTTATTAATTGTTCCAAACGAACAACCAGTCGCACGACCAACTGACCACACTGGCACACAAGACATTTATTTATAAGCTAAGGAAAACAGGACAAGAAAATCCTGCTGATGATGTTACCTAGTCTGGGAGCGAAATGTTCGGAAACTAAATGGAAACAAGCTTGGAGAGCAAACCACTGCCAAAATCTTAAAAACCCGAGTTACAAGTACGGTATTTTCTATTATTTCAAAGCTAACAAGTAGTCTTCAACATAGGGGCACCATTGGGACCAGAATTTCTGTTGCTAAGCAACATGGTTGTTAAGTGAATCATGTCCGACTTTACGATCTTGTTTTGCTGTGGTGGTTAAGCAAACCGCCGCAGTGGTTATGCGAATCACACAGTTGTTAAATTAATCTGACTTCCCCCACTGACTTTGCTTGTTGGAAGCCAGCTGGGAAGGTTGCAAATGGCAATCACATGATTCTGGGACACTGCAACTGTCATAAATAGGTAGTTGAGGTAGTCCTTGACTTACCGGGGTAGTCCTTGACGTACGACCACAACAGCCCCAAATTTCTGTTGCTAAGTGAGACATTTGTTGAGTTTTGCCCCATTTTATAACTTTCTTGCCACAGTTGTTAAGTGAATCCCTGCACTTGTTAAATTAGTAACATGGTTGTTAAGTGACTCTGGCTTCCCCATTGATGTTGCTTGTCAGAAAGTTGCAAAAGGTGATTTACCTGACCCCAGGACACTGCAACCGTCATAAATGGGAGTCACTTGCCAGGCATCTGAATTTTGATCACATGACCGTGGGGATGCTGCAACGGTTGCAAATGTGAAAAATGATCATAAGTCACTTTTTTCAATGATGTTGTAACTTCGAATGGTCACTAAATGCAGTGTTGTAAGTCGAGGAGTAAAGTGTACATGCTGGTTGCCAAGCACCCAAATTTTGTTCATGTGATTGAGGGGGATGCTGAGATGCTGATAAATGCAAGGACCGGTCATAAATCACTTTTTCCAGTGTTATTGTAAACGAATGGTATAAAGTCAAAGGAGTACTTCTATTTGAGAAAAGCAGGAATCTTTTCTCTTAAAACTATTCCAGCTTTGCCTTTCTCCCACGCCTCCGGATGAAAGTTAATTTTAAGCAAGGGGTCAACATCCTGTGACTTGAGGGTCATGTGCAACTTTCTCGTCCTCAGAAGAGCCGTTTCCTGCCACCTTGAAATAGGAATCCCAAAGGTGCTTTTTTCAGGAGGCAACTGGACTTTCTTGGGTTTTTTTTGAAGATGTTTCACTTCTCATCCAAGAAGCTTCTTCAGCCCTGACTGGGTGGCGGGAAATGGAAGGATTTATATTCTTTGCAGACAGCTGGTCATTTGCATTCCTTTAGAGAGTCAATCTTGGGATGAACACCCTTCGAATGGTGTGGGAGTGTGAACGGATTTCTAGAAAACATTGCAGACTACAGGAACCGTTTGCGCTTTAGTTTGCGATTCAGACAACATGGGCTCATCCCCAACAGCCTGCGCCTGTCTTCAACAATGAAGGCACACAGGACAGAAAACATCCTGCAGCCAAGAAGGCTCCACACCCATTTGCACTACTCTGGTGACCCTGAGGACACAGGTAAACCTCCCAGTGGCCTCAATGACTCTCTAAAAGAAGGCAAATGGCAAGGAATATAAATCCTTCCATTCCTCACCATCCAGTCATTGCTGAAGAAGCTTCTTGGATGAGAAACGAAAGGTCTTCAAAAAAACACAAAAAAACGTCCAGTTGCCTCCTGAAAAAGTACCTTTGGGACAATCTTAACCTGGATGACTGAGACTCTCCATAGACCAGTGGTGGCGAACCTATGGCACGGGTGCCAGAAGCGGCACTCAGAGCCCTCTCTGTGGGCACGCGCGCCGTCGCCCCAGTCCTAGGCCTTCAGCTGGGTTTTATAAAACTTTTTCGCTTTAGGCCTCCGCCGCCGTGTGCAAAAAAAAAAAAAAAAAGGTTCAGTCAATCAGTCAATTTCAACTTCTTGCGGGGAAAAAAAAGATCTTGCAAAGTTGGAATTGATTGATTGAACTTTTTAGTCCCACCCAGTCTGCCGTTACCACCGCAGCCATGCCCACCCAATGCACCACACCCAGCCAATTGGCCACACCCAGCCAATGGCCACACCGACCCGGCACCCGACGATGCATAAATGGGTTTTGGGTTGCAGTTTGGGCACTCGGTCTCTAAAAGGTTCGCCATCACTGGCATAGACACTTGTAATAGGAAACACCAAACAGTAGTGAAAAACTTGAACCGGCATATCATAATAAAAAAAACCAAACTCTTATCATTTCCCCGTACTATTCTACTCCCTGCCGTGGCCATTCCCATTTTGACCTTACAGTTACGCAGAAACCGGCTTCTCCATTCTTCAAATGCTTTTTCATGGAACCGAAAATGACTAACCGGTTTCTGCTTTTCAAGCAACAAAGAACATGCTGCCTCCATAGCGTACGGCTGTTAGAAAATAACTTTTCCTTTTTATGTATAGTGTATTCCCAGCAGAGGCATTTATTTGAGAAACGAAATGCTTCTGGTTAGCTTCTGTATGGATTCAGTCCAGCTCGAAACCACTGCCATGAGTAAAATTCATTTGGCGGCGAAGGAAGTAAAAACAAATGTTTCCTGACATCGGGCACTTCTGCCCAAGGGCCTTTGGGAGCTATTTTCCTTTCTGTTTCTTTTTCTTTTCTAAAAAAAATCTTTTTAAATTACTCTTGCATTACTCTGAGTTCAGACTTGGCAGCCGAAGGCAGGGTAAATATTGAAACAATTTAATTGTTGGATGATATAGTGGAATTCCTCAATATAGATCCACGTACATAAAATATATTTATTACTGAAAGGTTATATATAAAAAAGTCTTCTCTCTGCCCTTATGTCATTCAAAGGGCAGGAAATTGCTTCATAACTTTTTTTGTGAGCCTGTTAAAAAATAAAGGGGGAAAAAAATGAGTCAGCTTTGACTCCGAAGAGCTGGTGTATGCATGAATCTCTAAAAGCATTTGTGTCCATTACAGGCAAGCCAACTCTGGAATTCACTTTTCCTGGAGGCTCACAAAAGATGGTGGCCTTTTTTACAGCTGCATTTTAAGTCAATCCAATACTGATAGTCCACGATTTACAACAGTTCGTTTAGTGACCATTGGAAATTACAACGGCATTGAAAAAAGTGACTTAGGAACCGTTTTTCACACTTACGACCGTTGCAGCCTCTCCACGCTCACGTGATCAAAATTCGTCTGCTTAGCAACTGGCTCATATTTATGACGGTTGCAGTGTCCCTGGGTCATGTGATCTCCTTTTGCGATCTTCTGACGAGCAAAGTTAATGGGGATGCCAGATTCACTTAACAACTGTGTTACTAACTTAACAACTAGAGTGATTCCCTTAACGGTGGCAAAAAAAGGTTGTAAAATGGGGTAAAATTAAGTTAACAACTGTTTCGCTTAGCAACAGAAATTTTAGGCTCAGTTGTGGTCGTTAAGTTGAGGATTACCTGTATGTTAACTCATCCTAGTGAGATAGCATACTTTTTAAAACAGTGTTTAAAGTTTTGGGGTAGTATTGAAGATTGGGGGGCTTCATATCAGCACATGAGTCCAGTGATGCCAGCTTGCAGATACATACTTTTCAGAGCAAGCTTGGTCTAGTGGTGAAGGCACCATGGGAGACCATGAGTTCTAGTCCCACTTTAGCTATGAAAGCCGGTCTGGATCAATCACCAGGAAACTGTGAGTTCTAGTTCCGCCTTAGGCATGAAAACCTTCTGGGTGATTTTGGGCCAATGACCAGAAGACTGTGAATTCAAGTCCTGCCTTAGGTATGAAAGCCAACAGGGTGACTTTGGACCAGTCCCTCTCCCTCAGCCCAACCCACTTCATAGGATTGTTGTGGGGAAAATAGGAGGAGAAAGGAATATTAGATAGGTTCACCACCTTGAGCTTCAGCAAAGAGGAGTCTAACATACCCCATCCCATGGTGGTTTGTTGAACAAGTCTTAGGAATTCTTCCTGAACTCCAGCTGAGATCCCCATTCTTATCATTTAAATCTACTGTATTGTCCTGCCTCCTGAAACAACTTGAACGAGTCTTTTACATGACAACCTTTCAGATACTTGAAGACAGCCATCTGTAGTCTTCTCTCCTCCAAAATAAACATCCTCTTCGCCTGCAACTGTTTCTCATAAAGTTTTTTTTCTCCTGGTCCTTTATCATCTCACTTACTCTCTGTTGGACATTGTCAGGGTCTCCAGCTTATCAGAGTCCTCTTTAAAATGTGGTGCCCTGAGCTGGATGCGCTATTTTAGATGTGGTTTTGCTAATACAAATTAGACAAAGGACAATGATTTCTGTTGATGCTGACACTGAGGTTCTTGTGATGCAGCCTAGCATTGTTTTTCTTTAATTCTTTTGCAACCCCATCACACTGTCTTGGTTCATGTTCCACATGTGATCCACCAAGACACTCAGATTCCTGTTGCATGGACTGCTGCCTCGTGTGTGGTCCCCACATCCTATTCTTATGTGTGTGTTTTTTTCCTACCCAAATACAAGGATTTGCATAGTTGTTGAAGTTCATCTTCCTGGATTTTGCTTTTTGTTCCAGCTTTTCAAAACCCTCCTGATCCTGTTTTTTGATACTGTCTCTTTGCTATCTCCCAATCTTTGAGTTGCCTACAGATTTGACAACAATATTTTCCAACCTGTCATTCATTACTAGGTAGGTTGAGCAGCCCACACTTCCTTTCATCGTAAGGTGGGCCTGCTGACTTACCTTTCTGCTTGCTCTCACTTTTATTAACCTGGTTTTGTAGGAATGTATGCATTTGAGCTCATTACCAGGATCAGCCCAGAATCATTGTTCAGAAATTTTTGTTAAGCAAATCACTGCAGATGTTAAATGAATCATGTGGTTGTTAAGCGAATCCAGCTTTCCCCGTTGACTTTGCTCGTCAGAATTTGGCAGGAGGGTCACAAATGACAATCACACGACGTCAGGATGCTGCCAACATCGTAAATACATGTTGATTGCCAAGCCCTTGAACTCTGATCATGTGACCGTGAGGATGCTGCTACAGTTGTAACCGTACGATCAATCCTAAGTCACTTTTTCAATGTTGTAACTTTGAACAGATGCTAAACAAATTGTGGTAAGTCGAAGACTACCTGTATATTGGTCTGAAACCTGCTCATGGAATGAATCCAGCTGGAGAACAATTTCTGTTGTCCTTTAAAGGGTTCTTAGTGTCAATTTTTAAATGTGCAAACTTCGCTATAGTACTTCCTGTTACATGGTGTCTGCCAGAAGTAGTAGACAATGATTTATACTTTTATGCTTGGAACAACTTTCAACAGGCTGAGAGTACAGACACGTCCATGAGGACATTCTCTGGATCTAAGCTCCAGTAACTTAGCAAATGAGTGTGCTGCTGCTGGGCCATACCTGTGGCCGTCCATATGTGCCACAATCATCTTCACATTAGCCACTCAGTATCTTTGGAAAGGATTTTATAGGTTGCCTTTCTGCTGGAGGACAGGGATTTTTCCACTCCCCTATAAAATGTTTTTTAAAGGCATCTTAAGACATCTTATTCTGTACTTGAAGAATAATAAAATAAAGTCAGTATGAATTGACAGCAAAGCATCAGCCAGAAGAAAAAATAATACAGATTTTTAAAAAAGATTGAAAGCTTAAGCAAGTTCTGTCTGGCATATTAATAGCAAAATGTTACTATGTAGAATGTAGATGTAAAAATTCTACATGTCGAAAATGTAGAATGTACAAAATGTCCTGCCTGGCATGTTAATAGCAGAAGAACATGTACATCTTCCAGGGGAAAAGTATTGTAGCTCAGCGGTCCCTGAGCTTTCTGGCTTGGCAGACCTGTGTGTGTGTGTGTGCGTGTGGGGGAGAGAGGATGGTTCTGTGGTAGTGGCAGGCGCATGTGTGAGCGCATGCAGCTCCATTTATGCAAGTAGAAGTGCGCGCCTGCCCCTTGCGCCAATGGAGCTGCACATATAAGTGTAAGCTCCCACTGCTTGTACAGATGAAACTGCACGCGTGAGTGTGAGCTCCCACTACTCGCTCAAATGGAGCTGCACGTGTGTGAGTTACCCCCCCCAATGGAGCTGCACACTGGAGTGCGACCGCCTGCTGCTCATGCAAATGGAGCAGCATGTGTGAGTGTGAGCACCCGCCACTTGGGCAAATTGAACTACACGTTCAAGTGTGAGCTCCGACTGCTCCCGCAAATGGAGCTGCATGCACGAGTGCAAAGACCTGCCACTTGGGCAAATGGAGCTGCACATGTGAGTGCGAGCTCCCACTCCCCCCCTTGGAGCTGCACATGCGAGTGCGAGCTCCCACTCCCCCTGATGGAGCTGCACATGCGAGTGCGAGCTCCCACTCCCCCCCTGGAGCTGCACATGCGAGTGCGAGCTCCCACTCCCCCTGATGGAGCTGCACATGCGAGTGCGAGCTCCCACTCCCCCCCTGGAGCTGCACATGCGAGTGCGAGCTCCCACTCCCCCTGATGGAGCTGCACATGCGAGTGCGAGCTCCCACTCCCCCCCTGGAGCTGCACATGTGAGTGCGAGTGCTGAGCGAGTCCCCCACTCCCCCTGATGGAGCTGCACATGCGAGTGCAAGCTCCCACTCTCCCCCTGGAGCTGCACATGTGAGTGTGAGTTCCCACTCCCCCCTTGGAGCTGCACATGCGAGTGCGAGCTCCCACTCCCCCCCTTGGAGCTGCATATGCGAGTGTGAGTTCCCACTTTTCCCCCCAAATCGAGCTTCATGCGCGAGTGTGAGCACCTGCCACTTGGGCAAATGGAGCTGCACATGTGAGTGTGAGTTCCCACTCCCCCCCTGGAGCTGCACATGCGAGTGCGAGCTCCCACTCCCCCCCTGGAGCTGCATATGCGAGTGCGAGCTCCCACTCCCCCCCGGAGCTGCACATGTGAGTGTGAGTTCCCACTTTCCCCCCCAAATCGAGCTTCATGCGCGAGTGTGAGCACCTGCCACTTGGGCAAATGGAGCTGCACATGTGAGTGTGAGTTCCCACTCCCCCCCTGGAGCTGCACATGTGAGTGAGAGCTCTCACTCCCCCCCTGGAGCTGCACATGTGAGTGTGAGTTCCCACTCCCCCCTTGGAGCTGCACATGTGAGTGAGAGCTCTCACTCCCCCCCTGGAGCTGCACATGTGAGTGTGAGTACCCACTTTCCCCCCCAAATGGAGCTTCATGCGCGAGTGTGAGCATCTGCCACTTGGGCAAATGGAGCTGCACATGTGAGTGTGAGCTCTCCCCCCCCGGAGCTGCACATGTGAGTGTGAGTTCCCACTTTTCCCCCCAAATGGAGCTTTACACACGAGTGCCTGCCACTCAGGCAAATGGAGCTGGGGACGCATGCTCGTCCGCCGCTTTCGCGGCCCAGTTCCGAACAGGCCACGGTCCGGTAGTGGGCCGCGGCCTGGAGGTTGGGGACCCCTATTATAGCTAAAAAACTGGGCATCCCTGGAAACAAGGTTTTAAGATATACTTAAGAAGCATTCGTTTGCCTCTTTTCTGCAATAGTCGTCTTTTGAGTCATTCTCAGTATAAATGTGCTAAAAATAGTGTAACTCTTAACAACATTTCATAACAATCACATTCATTACAGAAACAACAAATTAATCAAGCTAATAACGTTATAGAATAATCAATTAATAGAGTGATTCTTAATCATTTATTTTAGTGGAATAAACAGCAGGACTATATTTGCAATTCATTTATAATATGTCAGCATTACATTTACAGCTGCTTGACTCAAAGTTGCAGAAAAGTACTTTACGATTAAAAAGGTCATTTGATTCAGAGGGCCTAAGAAAGTTTATTTCCCACTTGAGGGTTTCTGTGAAATCATAGAAATCCATTATTATGGTCTTTGTTTATGAAGTTGATATGCTCTTTTTTTTTCTCCAGAAATGTTCCTTCATCTGATTTTATTGTATACTAAAAACTTGAGAAATATTACCTGTTTATCATTGCAAGTAAAATAAAGATGGTCCTCGACTTGCAACCTTGGAAAACGTGGAAGAGCACTTTTTAAATTGAATCCAGGTTGACAGATGTGAGGAACATTCAGTTTGGGTGAATTTTCCCTAAAGGATAACTATGGAAATGACTCTGATTGTTCAGATGGAGATAGGAGGGATCTAGGTAGTATGTATAGTTGATCCGGGAAGATACAAGGCTGCAAGGTTAAAACCAGAGAGCAGGGGATCAAAGGAAGAACCCGTATATACATATTTTTATGCAAACACCAGGTAAAATGGGAGATTTGGAAAGCTTAATACTGGAGGAGAACATAGATACTACAAGCATTACAGAAACCTGTTTGAATGGAGCTAATTCATTGGATCCACCTATCTTGGGATACATATTCTATAGATATGAAAGAGAAGAGTATGCTGGAATATCAAGGGAGTTATAAAGTCCCCCAAACTAGGAATCACAAATAGAGCAGGTTCTTCTTCAGAGTTATTGTGGACATTTATACCAGAAATGTAATTTAATTTAGTACTGGGAATGTGCTCCTTCCTTCCCCATCAGAAGCTGCTAGGCTGTTCTGCATTTGCAAGTTGACATCAGACTAGCGCCTGGAAAAAAAACAGTAATAGCCTGGAAGCAGGAGCTATTCATTCATTCATTCATTCACTCACTCACTCACTCACTCACTCACTCACTCACTCACTCACTCACTCACTCACTCACTCACTCACTCGAATTTTATGACTGCCCATTTGGTAAAACACAACTCTAGGTAGTTTACGATAATAATACCGGTACAAGCCACATCAATAATAATAATGAAAACAAAGATAACAAAACAAGATGTCTGACCCAAGTCTCCCGTCTAGCAGAGGGACTGGTCACCCAAAAGAGGGTGAGTAGACAGCTATCTGCAGACCCAACAAGAGTGGAGAAATAGGTTCGCTTTGCCACAAGGTAATTCACAGTAAAAGTTCTTATCTGTGTTTGGTTGGTGATGGTAACACCCTTGAATATATTGTCATCTGGGGGGGAGGGGGTTAGAAGTCCACCGAAACATCTGGAAGGCTCCAAATTATGGCAAGCTATAAGAGCAGGAGGTGACACAATTGCTCAGCTGTTAAAGAGGAGGAGCTTGTCAGCTTTACAGCTGACAACACAGGTTTGAGACCCGAGTGCTGCATGATGGGGTGAGCTCCCATTCCTGATCCAGTTCCTGCCCACCTAGCAGTTTGAAAGCATGATGATAATAATAATAATAATGATGATGATGATGATGATGATAATGATAATGATAATAATAATAATAATAATAATAATAATAATAATAATAATAATAATAATAATAATAATAATAATAATAATAATAATAATAATAATAATAATAATAATAATAAAAGTTGGGACCTTGGAGGTCATCTAGTCCAACCCCCTGCTCAGGCAGCAAACCCTATACCATTTCGGACAAATGGCTGTCCAGTCTCTTTTTAAAAATTTCCAGAGTTGGAGCATTCACCACTTCTGGAGGCAGGTTGTTCCTCTGGTTAATTGTTCTAACTGTCAGGAAGTTTCTCCTTAGTTCCAAGTTGCTTCTCTCCTTGATTAGTTTCCATCCGTTGCTTCTTGTCCTGCGTTCAAGTGCTTTGGAGAATAGCTTGACTCCCTCTTCTTTGGGGAAGCCGCTGAGATATTGGAACATTGCTATCATGTCCCCCCTCGTCCTTCTCTTCATTAAACTAGACATACCCAATTCCAGCAACCGCTCTTTATATGTTTTAGCCTCCAGTCCCCTAATCATCTTTGTTGCTCTTCTCTGTACTCTTTCTAGAGTCTCAATATGCGAGCAGATAAATAGGTACCACTTCGGTGGGAAGGTCACAGTGTTCTGTGCGCCTTTGGCGTACAGCCATGCTGGCCACATGACCACAGAAATGTTGTCGGACAATGCTGGCTCCCTCTTCCAAGAAATGGAGATGAGCACTGCCCCCCCCCGCCCCACGTCAGACACAACTGGATAGGGAAACCCTTACTTTTATAAGAGCAGGAACCAATGGTAGGTGAGGAATAAACTTAAATATTATATTTGCTCATGAAAGACACCATGAACTTTATCCTAAACAACTTACGCGAATAGAAAAGGAGTAGACGAGCTTTGAAATGTCACTTCTCTGAGTCAAGATTTATATATAGGACCCCCGCTGGAGAATATGGGTATATAATTCCCAACATGACTAAAATATCCATATAATTAGTATTTTGAATCTATTTATGCAATCACTGAGGTCTTTAACATAAGAGTAGCCTAAAAATAAATCCAAATACTTATTCAAAAGCTGGTGCATCATTTTGTAAGAAAATCTGTAGTTTTAGGCGATTTGTGGATTTCATTCTTAGGACCACTGACCTGGGCGGAAATTTCCTGGAGCATAGTAACTTTTTATGAGCTTGCATACATAATGGATGGATGATATTGAAAGAGGGAGGAACATGGACCAGAAGTTTGCATGTAGTGGTCAGCCTTTTTATCTTGACTGCCGTTTTTATTTTATCTGTTTATTTGTATCCCATCTTTATTATTATTATTTTTTACACATTAACTCAAGGTGGCAAACATATCCAACACACTTTCCTCCTGTTTTCCCCACAAGGACAACCCTGTGAGATAAGTTGGGTTGAGAGAGAGTGACTGACCCAAAGTTATCCGGCTGGCTTTCATGGCTAAGACGGGATTAGAACTCAGGATTTTCTGCTTTCTGCTTTCTTTCTGGTGCCTTAACCACTATACAAGCTCTCCTTTCGTTTCAGCAGTTGCCCTGCTGATTTTAAACAGTGTGCTCCTTCCTTCCTTCCTTCCTTCCTTCCTTCCTTCCTTCCTTCCTTCCTTCCTTCCTTCCTTCCTTCCTTCCTTCCTTCCTTCCTTCCTTCCTTCCTCCCTCCCTCCCTCCCTCCCTCCCTCCCTCCCTCCCTCAAAATGCATACATTTTATTTGAGCCCCTCTTCAATATCTCCAAAAGCCATAAAAATAATGGGGATCCCCCAAATGTAGGCCTCCTTTCTGAGGAGGGAATCGCATCATTGCTATGCTTTGATGGAGAACCAAGAAGATGACCTTGGAGAAAGGCAGGAATGACCTTTGGAAAAACATGATTTAAGCCCAGGAAACTACAAAAGCATGAGAAAGAAGCTCAGGTTGATTCCTCCCTGGTTCACTCAAGTATAAGAGGAAGAGAGGGGACAGTTTGGTCAGGTTTTCAAGCCCTTGTCAATAAAGTATAATTCTAGCCAGACATTAAAATCTGTTTCTTGATCTGGCCTACCGCAAAGGGCTGACAGCTTTCCCATTGCTCAGAGGTCAAACATTTTTTTTTAAAAAATAACCAAACATCCACTGTGTTTCATCCAAGAGTTATAGCCAGGAAGAACATTTTTGGAAATATTGTTCTTGCCCACAAATCTCTTTCTGACATCCCTTTCCCCTCTTCCCCAAATCTTTCATGCTTATTAATAATAAAAAAAAAAAATGCAGTCCACTGAAACCTAGATAAAATTCCTCTGAGGATCATCTAGAACTCAGCTTAGTTGTAAAAAAAATCCTATGTAATATTTTCTGTCTTTCTCTCTTATAGCCTAATCTACCCTGCAAGGCTGTCGCAAATCAGAACTGCCTTTTTTGCAGTGGGGTAGGCAGGTATGAGAAGAGTAAGACATAAAAATAACTGATTTGCAGAAGTATTTCCACAAGCTTCTGTCTCCCTGAAAAAGAGATACATCAGCAAATGTTTGTTTTGATTCCTGACAAATAAATAAGGAATTTAAGTCTCTAAGATAACATGTAATCTCTCTCTCTCTCTCTCTCTCCCCCCCCCTCCCCTTTTACCACTGATGTGTGTCTTCCCCAGACACAACTGATGCTTAATAGATTCAAAGGCTGGCAGGCTGGTGGAAAAACTGACTGCAAACAAGACAGTCTGCTCTTGAGTTTGACAACAACTCATCAGGAATGAATTTGAAAATGGCCTTGATCAAAACCCAGTACAACCTCTTCTCTTCTCTTCTCTTCTCTTCTCTTCTCTTCTCTTCTCTTCTCTTCTCTTCTCTTCTCTTCTCTTCTCTTCTCTTCTCTCCTCTCCTCTCCTCTCCTCTCTCCTCTCCTCCTCTCTCTCTCGCTCTCTCCTCTCTCTTCCTCCTTCGGCTCTCTCCCGTCTCTCTCCTCTCCCGTCTCCTCTCCTCTCCTCTCCTCTCCTCTCCTCTCCTCTCCTCTCCTCTCCTCTCTCCCCTCTCCCTCTCTTCTTCTTCCCTTTCTCCTTTTCCATCCCTTCTCCTTGTTGAGAAGCACCCAGCCTAGTAGGGAGAGGAATCAGTTAGCTTAGAATTACTGCACAGACATTTAATGTGTATGTTGCCCAGAGTTGCTTTATGGTGTAATGGGCGGCAAATTAATTTTAAAAATAAATTAAAATAAAATAGCTAGGGCTGACACCCCCAAAGTTCTGTGGAGCCTTATCTATTTATTCCCAAGACTAGGCTGCCAGACTTGGGGAAGATTCCTGTATTATAGGCAGAATTTAATAAAGTAGTTAGTTTGAACTTTGCATGTGTGGATTTGGTTGACCCCCCCTCCTCCTCCTTTCTCCCCTTCCCCCTTCCCCAGGATGTCCTTTTTTTATTTTAATAGTTCCTTGGTGGAGGCCACCTTTTTCTCACTGTGCATCTTGTTTTTCTACTTTAGTAAATGTAGCTAGAAAATACCGAAGGTTTCCACTGTTATCCTCGAGAAGGTTATTAATTCCATCAGCTTCCTTGCTGGACATCTAGAGGTCGATCTAGAAAGCAGAGCTTAATTATTTGCAAAACCTTGAATGAATAGGAAGCTCTAATGGCCTTTTCTCACTGGAGAATTAGAGTTCTCTCCATCCATCCTCCAGTCAGCAGAAAACTATAGCAGTATGAAACCTGCCATCCCTGTTGCTGATCCCTATCTTGCCTCGGGGTTCTCCTTGTTCCCACTCAACTCCTTTAATCCATAGTAACCTGACGAGGCCAATAGATTTTCCACACCTTTGAGGCTGCCCTTGGATGGGGTGGAAATTAAGGGAAAAACACCGGTAAGCTCAGGATGTCTTAACGGCTAGCTCAGGGGTAGGCAACCTTGGCTCTTTTATGACTCGTGGACTTCAACTCCCAGAATTCCTGAGCCAGCATGAAGTCCACGAGTCATAAAAGAGCCAAGGTTGCCTACCCCTGGGCTAGCTCATTTGCGGGCTGGGTGTGCCGAAGGAACATCAGGATACAGATTTTGCTAGGATGTACCAGGGCTGTGGTCAGGTGTAAGAGGAGAAACCAATCTGCCCGTTTGAGAATAGCTACTTAGGAGTGGGAAATGGTGACCCTCCAGGAGAAGTTTCAGCTCTCTCGCCAACCCCATTTCCAAGAGATCTTCAGAAGGAGTCGTAATTACAAGTACAGGGAGTCCTCGATTTACAACCATTCAGTTAGTGACCGTTTGAAGTTAAAACAGTACTGGAAAAAAGTAACTGAGGACCGTTTTTCACACTTAACGACCGTTGCAGCGTCCCCATGGTCATGTGATCAAAATTCAGATGCTTGGCAACTGACTTGTATTTATGAAGGCTGCAACGTCCCAGGGTCACGTGATCCCCTTTTGCGACCTTCTGATAAGGGAAGTATACGGGGAAGCCAGATTCACTTAACAGCCGTTTTACTGGTTCAACAGCTGCAGTGATTCGCTTAACAGCTGCGGCAAGAAAGGTTGTAAAATGGGGCAAAATTCACTGATCAACTGTCTCGCTTAGCAACAGAAATTTTGGACTCAATTGTGGTCGTAAGTCAAAGATTACCTGTAGTCCTTGGATTATGATCCGATTTGGGACCAGAATTTCCATTGCTAAGCAAGGCGGTTGTTAAGCACGTTGCACTTGATTTTAGAATTCTTTTTTTTTGCCACGGTTGTTAAGTAAATCACTGAATCTGTTAAATGACCCACATTGTTGTTAAATCAACCTGGCTTCTCCCATTGACTTTGGGTGTTGGAAGCTGCCTGGGAAGGTTGCAAACGGCAGTCACATGACACAAGGGCGCTGCAACCGTCATAAATACATGCTAGTTGCTAAGCACATGAATTTTGAGCACATGACCATAGGAATGGTGCAACAGTTGTACAGTAAGTGTGAGGATTAGTTGTAAGTCACTTCAGATGGTTGTAAGTTGAGGACTATCTGTAGTGTTCGCATTGTACGCCTGTACAAGTTTGGATCAGTGCAGGTCTACAAATGAGAGTAAAATTATAGTGTAATGCCTCCTAAATCTTCCTTGAACTATTGGTAGAAGCTTTAATCTCTTAGATGTACTATTTCTTTTCCAGATGATGTGTTAAGGGTATTACTATTCACAATATACTATATATTTGAGTCAATATGGGATAGATATTTCTGCAGATGCTTAAGCTTTAAGAAACCTCTTCAACTTTCCTGACTTGATGAAACGAAGCTGGTAGAGTTAGAAACTTCTTACTTGGATATCTGTTTGTGTGCTTGTGTGTTGTTTGTAATCCTAGAGGTAGCACAAAACAAATGACTGCTGAGCACTGTCATGAATTTACTGTGAAAGCTTCAAAATACTGTTCCCTACCTGACCTTGGCGTTCTCGATATTATATCAGAGTGATATACTTGTCTTTGCAGGAGGGAACATGAAAGAGCTTGGATCGCACCAAGCACAAAAGACGGGAAAGCTGTAGTTGTCAATTGTCAGTTGCATTTCGCCTTGTCATTTGTTTGGAATAGTGCCAAAAGAGTGCTTTTCCAGTGATAACAGTACTTTTTCAAATGTACTTGTAGGCTTGAATGCAAGTTGTGTGATTATCTAAAGATAGGAGAACATTTGGTTTAAGAACCTACACTTGGCCAGAATTTTAAGACAGAAATTGCAAGAGATTTTTTTTTTAGGTAATAAGAACTGAAGAACTTTGCATTGGAAGTAAGCCTACAAAAGTCTTATCTTTTTATGCATTAAAACTGATGGGGTGTGTACATGATTAATGTCCTCCAAAAGAGGAGAGAGCAGTTAATTCAACATTGGTTTGTTGCCGGCTGGGCAGAAAATCACAGGTCAGTTTCAAGGATCTTAGAGTTGACCATAGTTAACTAACTCAGCTGCAATAAATGAGAGCTGACTATCCCCATATAACCTGTTGACCTTGAGAACTCTTTTGGTCAATTTAACTATTCTCCTTTATAAAAATGCATTTTCTCTCTCTTGAAGATCTCTATGTAAAAGAAAACTAGAGCCTTAACAAGTTGCTGTACAGTTAGAGGCAGTTAGAAGCTGTATAAGGGGGGAGGATTCCTAAATGAGATCTCTCAAGAGCCTCATCATTATCTCACCATTTGGAATGGATCACCAGGAAGGTGAACAGGTTTGAAAAGTGTTTCTGGGTAGGGAATCTCCTAGAAACCAGAAGGCACCAAGGAAGCATTTTGTAGCCAGTGTAAGAGAGGATTCTCACACTGATAAGGTGGCTAGTAATTAAAACAAGAGGTCCACAATCCCTGGTCCATGGCCCAGTGTTGGGCCGCAGAAGTGGTGGTGGGTGAGTGCGTGCATGCGTGCACACAAAGCTGTATTTGTAAAAGAGGTATGTGTACGCAAAACCATCCCCTCCCCCCCTGCCACCGCCACCAGGCTGCTGAGATGGAAAGGTTGGAGACCGCTGAGTCAAAAACTTAAGTTCAAGTGAGCCTTCTTAATCCAAGCTCAGAGAGAACCCTTCCATAGCTTTTCTTTTCTAGTTCTGATTGTTGCTGATGAGATCTGACAACTGTGTTCACTGTGAATTGTTGTTCATAAACATGTTAGCCTTCCTTCCTTCCTTCCTTCCTTCCTTCCTTCCTTCCTTCCTTCCTTCCTTCCTTCCTTCCTTCCTTCCTTCCTTCCTTCCTTCCTTCCTTCCTTCCTTCCTTCCTTCCTTCCTTCCTTCCGATCTTGTAATTCTTTCAATATTACAGGGGTTCTTGCATTGATGGGGTCTTGAGTTAGCTTTCTGACTAATAGGCTGCCTTCTCTGCCTATATGGCTGGACATTCAAATCTCTCAAAGTTCTGAAAACAGATTTGACGGTTGGTATATAGAACTGTGAGCATTCAAACAAGCTCCTTGGTTCGAGTAGTGGCACAATTTTTGCTTAAGACCTGCACAAGCATTCAAGAAAAGGAGTAGAAAATTGGCAGACAGGGTGAGTTTGATGACTGAGCTTGATTCACTGCATGTTTGTTTCATTTTATTGGTCACATTTAGCAACCGCCCAACTCCCTCACAGAGGGACTCTGGGCAGCGAACAGATGAAATGTTAAAAACGTATAAAATGTTAAAAGCGTAAAAACTGGTTGTCAACAATTAAAATAGGGCAAGGGTAGTTTAAAAGATGAGATTAAACGTTAATTTAAAGTTAACTTGTGGCGGTGGTAAAATGACAAAGGGTTTTGTGGCACTTGGAAGACAGACACATTTTAACCCTAAGAATTTCCCCAGCTTCACAACATCTTACCCTTAGTTGGCAGAGTGGATTTGCCTCCTGGGTCTTCAGTGGTAGTGGGGAGAAGTGGAATTATAAATAGCCAAGTCAGAAGAAAGGAAACACCAAAGATACAGTGATATTGACATCATCATTCACAAAAAATGTAGTTTGATGACAGTGCAGCCATTAATGGAGGAGAATATTTGTAGTTCAAGGTTGAACTGAGGGCTCCTTGGTGGTCTCTGAGCTTGGTGGTTTTCTTGCAGATGTTACATTACCAAATTAGGTAACATCATCAGTGCAGCCATTATTTCATTATAGGCAGTCCTCGACTTAAAACAGTTTATTTAGTGACCGTTCAAAGTTACAACAGCACTGAAAAAAAGTGACTTATGACCATGACCGTTGCAGCATTCCCATGGGTACCTGATCAAAATTTGGACATTTGGCAACCGATTCATATTTATGACGGTCGCAGTGTCCCGGGGTCATGTGATCCCCTTTTGCGACCTTCTGACAAGCAAAGTCAGTGGGGAAGCCAGATTCCCTTAACAGCTGTGCTACTAACTTAACAATTGCAGGGATTCACTTAACAACTGTGGCAAGAAAGGTCGTAAAATGGAGCAAAATTCACTTAAGAACTATCTCACTTAGCAACAGAAATATTTGTGCTTAATTGTGGTTGTACGTCAAGAACTACCTGTTGTAGTTAGTTGTGTACACGGGATGTGATTTTGAAAAGTGTGTAGCTACGCCACTTCATGTACGCATTTCATGCAAATGTTGGGTGAGGTTACAGGAAGAGAAGCAGCGTTTGGGAAGCCGGACAGGGAAGCAGATTTCGTTTCTTTTGAGAACTCCGAAACAAATTATTTATAGCGCATTGATGGTAAGCGCTGAATGACAATTACTTTCCTCCCTTGAGCAACTGTTACCCATCAGCTTTAGTGAAACTAATCTGCAGTCTCCAATATCTGTCGAATGGAGAATATCCGTTTTTGGGCTGAAAAGCATATGACAAAAGTAATCTAAACCATCCTACAAAAATAAATAAGTCTGTCTTTATAAATATCCTTTAAATTGAGCGATGTGCAAGGTGATGGCACTGGCGGAGCTGTTGAAATGCATTACATACTTCCAGTTATCGCTGGATGTATGGGGTGCTACAGCTGGGTGTCTTTTTTTTCTCATTCCCCCATTTTCACGTTTCTTTGAAGATTTAAAATTAATGGTTGGTAGATCAAGGCTGGCGATGCTTGTCCCATGTTACGTTTTGCTGATTCGTTTGAAAACAACAACAACAGCAACAACAAAGTTCTCTTTCATGATGGAGTAAATAGTCCTACCTACAGGGAATCCTTGTTTGGTCTCAGTTGTTAAGTGAAGTGGCCATGAAGTGAAATTGTGCTCATGGTCTGACTTCAGCTTTCTTTGGCTTAACAGTACAGACTTGCAAAGTTTGTAAATGCTCATAAAGTACTAGCCACTTTATGGCTGCAGTTGGTTTTTCATTATTGTCTTAAACTAAACAAGATGGTCACTAAATGAGGTCTGTCTGTACCATGTAACAACAAGAACAAGAACAACAACAATAAAACTGGAAGGGACCTTGGAGGTCTTCTACTGATTGTATTTTTTAGGATGCAGGTGAGGGACATTTTCAGCAGACTTTTGATGCTCGATATATCCAGGAGATTTCCTACTCTCTTCCCCCAGGGACCACTGTAGTTACTATCCTTTCACAATATTCAAAGAAATTAAAAGAGGATACCCCAAGTAACTGTGAATTTTGAATTGCGAGATTTTTGTAATCAATAAGATGTGGTCCCCCAAAAGTTCTCTTCTTGTATGCATTTTGTGTTGCTACGGCACCTCAAAATGGAGGACTATAGGTCAGCTCGCAGCAGTGGGGTTGCATGAAATGTGCCTCTCCCCACAGAAGACAGATAATACATTACGCACAACCTTTAGCTGAATGATAAATTGCTTCTTTATCTGGCGTTGTCTAGGGAGATCCACTGCAGAGAATTGAAAGAGATGTTTCACACCACCAGCTAACATTTTTTTTGGAAGTGAACCAAAACCCACACAGTTTGGACTTGAAATGTATTTAACAGTGTGCCCTGCATAATGGTATCTCTCCCTGAAAGATTAAAGAGGGAAGTGGGGGATTAGTCATCTCAAAACTTAACTATTTGTGTTCACACACACACACACGCACGGGGGAGAGGGGCTTTCTACAAGGCCTTTTTTGGTGGCTCAGTTGTGAGAGAAGCAAATGATGTGGTGTTGTGTTTGTTTAAAACATTATCGGTTGCTGTTCCATTAAAAATATGCAAGGCAATGTACATCAATTTCAGAAACAATAATATTAATTATTATTAGTTAATATTATTAATTATTAATAATCAACAATTATTAATATAATAATTATATTAATTATAGAGTACAATCTTCTACAATTTATGAGTCAAAAGCAAACATTAAAAAACAAAAACAAAGGTAGTCCTTGGTTTACGGCCACAATTGAGTCCAGACTTTCTGTTGCTAAGTGAGACATTTGTTAAGTGAGTTTTGCCCCATTTTATGACTTTTTCTTGCCACAGTTGTTAAGTGAGTCACTGCAGGTGTTAAGTTAAAAAAAAAACAAAGATAGCCTTTGATTTATGACCCAAACTGAACCCAACATTTCTGTTGCTAAATGAAACATTTGTTAAGTGAGTTTTGCCCCATTTTATGACTTTTTCTTGCCACAGTTGTTAAGTGAATCACTGCAGTTGTTAAGTTAGTAATACGATTCTTAACGGTCATTTTCACCACGTGACCATGGGGAATGCTGCAACGGTCATAAGTGTGAAAAACGGTCATATTGTTCAGCGTTCTAGAAATATACAACAGAGGTTGGTGGATGGGTATATTTAAGGAAATAGGAAATTTCTGTGGCAGTCTTCAGGGGCATTTTATCAACCCCTCATTTGCTCCCCACCTAAAGTAGCACAGAAATTTAGCAAATGTCCCTTGAATAGTTTTGCTCGTCTTAAATCTTAACAACTCTGATATTAACTAAATTTTCTAATATGCATGAAGGCAGGCACCAGTTTAACAGCCTCAGGTATTTGAATCAAGTAGCTAATCATCAGCAAGTATTTTCCTGACAGAACCCCTTTTCAGTGACGTGGGCCTTCAGAACATTTGAATTTGAGCATTTTGCATGGGTGAGTTTCTGATGCAAATCCCCAATGCAAACTTGCTTGCAGGTTTCCATAATCAGTGATGTGGATTGGAAATATTTTAATGGGAAAATAAAGTGCTATAAATTTCCCCCAGAAAAGATTTCACCACATACCTCAGCCCCCCCGCCCCTTTTTTTTTTTTTCCTTTTTTTACAATACACTCCTGTTTGCACTCTGTGGAAACATGTCGGATTCGCTCCCTAATTTGCTTTGATGGAATTTCTAGAGTATGTGTACTTTGCAAGAGAATGAAAACATCATTATTTAATTCATATTTTTCACACTGGGTTTAAAAACAATTACAGAACACGGGGGGGGGGGAGTTTATAGAACATCTGCTAACTGTAATCTTGCATCTGGCAGGGTTCACGAAAAGCCGATCTAAAATTGCAAACAGTACAATACTTAAATGCTTGTTTTTAGGGTGGAACTGCCCTTAAATCAGCTTGGACAGAATTGGCCCTAGAACTATAAGATTACTCCAATGTTTCTGTATGATGCTGATGCTCTGGCAAAGATGGTATTCATCACTCTTTACTGTTTTATATTGGTGTGGAGACCCACCACAATCTACATCTTTCTCTCAGAAAAAAAATTAAAAAGAAAAATGCTTCTGTTTGTAAAATGCTTCTAAAAAGGCTAAATCATATGATGAACGGCCAAGGGAATTAGGTATATTTAGCCTTACAAGGAAAAGGCTTAGGGGTGACAGCTATCTTCCAATACTTGTAGGGCTGTCACAGAAAAGAGACCACTGATTTATTCTCCAAAGCACCTGAGGGCTGGGCAAGAAGCAATGGGTGAAAGCTCCTCAGAGAGGGAGAATCCAACCTGGAAATAAGGAGGAATTTCCTGACAATGAGAACGATTGATCAGTGGAATGGCTTATCTCCTGGAGTTGTGGGTGCTCCATCGCTGGAGGTTTTTGGGAAAGGTTTGGACAACCATTGGTCCAGGACAGTATAAGTACAGGTAGCCCTCAACTTACAACCATTTGTTTAGTGACAATTTGAACAACACTGGAAAAAGTGACTTAACGACCATTTTACAACCATTGCAAAATCTCCAGGGTCACATGATCAAAATTCAGACTTTTGGCAACTGAGTCATATTTATCACAGCTGCAGTGTCCTGGGATCCTGTGATCATCTTTTGTGACCTTCTGACAAGCAAAGTCAATGGGGAAGCCAGGTTCTCTTGACAACCGTGTTACTAAATTAACAGCTGCAGTGATTCACTTAACAACTGTAGCAAGAAAAGTTACAAAATGAGGCAAAAGTCACTTAACAAATGTCTCACTTAGCAACAGAAATGTTGGGCTCAATTGTGGTCGTAAGTCGAGGACTGCCTGTAGTCCTGCCTTGGGCAGGGGGCTGGACTAGAGGACTCCAAATTCCCTTCCAGCCAAATGATTCTATGGTTGTATTAAAAAGTAATGGAATGGTTTGAGGCAGTGTTTTTCACCCTTGGCCACTTTAAGATCTGTGAACTTTAACTCCCAAAGCTGGCTGGGGAATTCTGGGAGTTGAAGTCCACAGATCTTAAAGTGGCCAAGGTTGCGAAACACTGATTTGAGAGCCTAACCAGGAGCAGAAGAGCAGCTTCCTAACCTTGGTTCATTTGCAGAACATTAATCTATAGATCGTCCTGTGTAGCTTGGAGGAAGGATTGAATAGAAAACTAATTAATAACACTCCTTGTCTTGGAAGATGGGAATTGCTCACTTTTGTGAAAACGTTTGGCCTTTTTGTGTTTGCCTGTTCTTCAGCCGTTCCAAATCTGTTGTTTGCGTGTGATATTTAATTCAAAGGTTATTTTATATTTATGCATCTCAGCAACTTTACTCTGTAAGTGTTAACAGTACAGCTGGCTGGAAGTGGTATTCCTATTAGCTTTTGATGTTGTCAGCTTTCCAGAAGGTGACTTTTTCCTACATAATATTGCGGGTTGTTTGTTTTGTTTTTTTGCCTGTGGGCTTAAGGCCACGGAGGCTTCCCTCATGACACGGCAAAGGAAGCAAAAACAGGCGTTGCTCAGATTTGCCATTAATCTTGTAAAAATGTCAAAGGGAATCATGAAAATTAGATCTTTTTTTTTTTCTTGGAGACCCCGAATCCCAGAAGATTCCTCTTCATAAACTTAAAGATTTTGTTCCTTCCATGCTAAAGTCCTAGTATCTTAGCCAAGTGTGCTCGAGTTGCTGTCACAGTTACATGCACCCATGAGTTGAGCTCTAAAATGAAGGAATGTCAAACCAACGATGGTGAACATTTGATTCCCGGTAGTCCTCGACTTGCAATCATTCGTTTAGTGACCTTGAAAGTTATAATGGCACTGGGAAAAAGTGACTTATGATGGCCTTCACACTTACAACCATTGCAGCATTCCTACAGTCCTGTGATCAGAATTTGGATGTTTGGCAACTTGCGTGTATTTACAACAGTTGCAGTGTTCCGGGTTCATGCGATTTGCGATGTTCCCAGATGGCTTCCAACAAGCAAAATCAATGGGGGAAGCCAGATTTGCTTAACAACTTAATACCTGCAGTGATTCGCTTAACAATTATAGCAAAAAAAAAAAAAAGCTTGTAAAATTGGGCATGAGTCACTGCCTTGCTTAGCAATGGAAATTCAGGTCCTTATTGCCAATAGGTTGAGGACAACCTGCCCTTGAGGGAGATGTAAACACACTATGGCTGCTTTGGTGAAGGTTGCTAATGGCTCATCCCCCCGAAACACAACACAGACACAAACCCTGCCCCAAAGTCAGAATGCTAGTAAGTTCAGTCAGAGGCCGAATTCTGGGATAAGGTGCTGGGGGCACAGCTTGCTTCCTTGTCACTTTGATGTCCTTGTTGACTTTGATGTCCTTGTTAACTCAGGGGTGTCAAACTCGCAACGTCATGTGATGTGTCGTGACATATTGTGTTCCAAACTGCCATGAGGCATCCGGCACAGTTTGACACCCCTGACTTAACTGATGGGTCACTTTGCTGCTGTCACTTTGGGATACCGCTTTGGATGAGCACAACGATCCCTTGCCTAAGTTCTTGGCTACCCAAAGCACAAAACTGCAGGTAGTCCTTGACTTACAACACTTCATTTGGTGACTGTTCAAAGTTACAATGGCACTGAAAAAAGTGACTTGTGACTGTTTTTCACATGACCGTTGCAGCATCCCCGTGGTCACGTGATAAAAAATTCAGATGTTTGGCCGCTGACTCATGTTTATGACGGTTTCAGTGTCTCGGGGTCATGTGATCCTCTTTCGCAACCTTCTGATAAGCAAAGTCGATGGGGAAGCCAGATTCACTTAGCAATCATATAACTAACTTAACAACTGCAGTGCTTCCCTTAACAACTGTAGCAAGAAAGGTCATAAAACGGGGCAAAATCCACTTAACTACTGCCTCGCTTTGCAACAGAAACCTCGGGCTCAATTGAGGTCGTAAGTCAAGGACTACCTGTATTTTATTTTCAGGGAGGTCAGAAGTGATCCAGTGAAGGTGTAGTTCCTTTTTCCCCCTTTACCCACAATCCCCCCAACTCCCATCTCTTGGTAAACACCCTTTGTCAGGGTCCCCTTTTACCTGGCAGTGCATCAGAGGTTCAGAGGTTTTTGGTCTGATTCTTGCTGCTTATTTTTTTTTTATCACTGATAGGTATTTGGGGTCAGGGCAGGTGGGCACTTAAACAAGCTGGGATAAACTTGGGGCCAAGGATTGGCCGGTCAGAGAAAATGATAACAGCTTGTCGATTCACTTTTTTAAATGGCTTTTAAAAGGAAGGAGATGCAAGGTAGCCTTTTAGGATCTTGGTTCAGTTTTGTCCTTTTTTTCAGACATTAAAAAAAAACAAAGCCAAAGTATTCTGTCTTTTGGCCTATAATGGTGACTAAAAACCTAGCAGCTGCATTTCCATGGCATGCTAAGCATGGTTTATTTTAATCTTGCTTTGGTTTGTTTCTTGCCACTTGGGCTGTTGTGCAAGCAAACCCCCTTGGTTAGTTAATAATTCAGCATACTGCGTGAACCCTGAAAATGGGTTAATTTAATAAGCAGCGTAAGCATGCTAGATGAGGTTGGTTTTCCTCTTTTAAATGGATGTTGCTCTTGTACAACATGGCTCCCTGTGTTTTCAGTACAGGAAACTCTTCTCTTCCCCCAGCTTATTTGGTTTATAGTGTATCTTTTCAAAAACTTTTGTTTATACAAAGCCAGGGAAAGTTGCAATTATATAAGGTTAGCTCATGCCAAGAAACAAAACCTGTTCCTTGTAAGATGTATTTGTATTTTATGATGATTGGATTTTATGCAGGAAAGACTCTGAGAGTTCTCTGTTATTAAAATCTGGAGAGTTTAAGAGGCTTTTCTGAAATTTCCTGACCAAAAATCTCTTTGATCTTTACGGTTCCAGCCCTTCCTTTTAGAATCTTTCATGTAGTTTGAGGACGTCTGCAGATCTTCCACAAAACACAAGGAGCCCAGAAATGGATATTTCTCGCTGTGAATTTTGGTGGACACATCTTTTGGCAGGTCCAATAAAGTTAAAAGATGCTTTTTGTTTTATTATCTAGGAGAACTACCATTTGTTTTTTCCACGCTATCCTAGAAGTAGATTGCAGTCACTTTTGAGGGAAATGTTACTCTGCTATAAACTTTTGTGGGACTTTTTTCTTAGTAGTGGTCTTTCTGGAAAATTCCCAGTCTTCTTCTCTAATGAAAGAAGAGATGTTATCAGGTAGTAACAACATCTGAAGATATCTGAGGAATCATGTCAATCACTTCAGTGGAAGAGGCCTACTCCAGATCCCGTCTGTCAAAGAATTTCAGCAGGTGGGATCCAGGAGAAGAGCCTTTTCTGTTGTGGCCCCCGTCCTCTGAAATATTCTCCCGCTGGAGGTGAGGTCCATCCCCACACTCCTGGCCTTCCAGAAGAGTTTTAAAACCTGGCTCTGCCAATTGGCCTGCAACCCCAATGGGGGTGCTCTATGTGAAGATGGCTGATGAGATAGAGAGAAGAATCCCCACCCATGTTGGCTGCCATCTAGGTTTATAGTTTTTTATACTTCGGTGGGAAGGTAACAACAATCCATGCATCTCGGCGAATAGTCATGCTGGCCACATGGGGAAACCTTTACCCTTATTTAATATTCTTAATTTTAATTGTTTTGCACTATCTTCTTTTTCAACCTTGTTATCTAACATTTTGTAAGCTGCACAGAGTTGCTGCAACAGTTAGATGGGTGGCCTATACATTTAATTAACAGTTTATTAAATTTATAGGCCACCCATCTAACTGTTGCAGCAACTTTGTGCAGCTTTCAAAAGGATAAAAAAAATATTGCGCAGAATTGCATCTGGTAGATTCTGTATAGATATGAATAATTGTTAAATAGGCTTCTTGTATCATGTCTCAATTGCAGAAACCTCTCAGGAATTACTGTATAATCTTTTTAAGTGGTCAGTGTGTGCTTTAGAGAAGTGGCCCTCAAAAGTATCATCTGGGCATCCCTTGGGGTCTCCAAGAGCCTTTCAGAGGGGCCAGTCAAGTCAAATAAATAAACATTTAAAAATGTTTCGGTTTTAATTTCTAATACAGTAAATATAGATCGCTATAATCCACGTAAGCGAAAACTCTCGGAAGCCGCAGTGATTTTTAAGAACGTAAAGGGCTCCTGAGACCAAAAGGTTTGAGAACGCCTGCTTTAGAATATGAGTGAGCTGGTCAGAAATAACAAGCCTAAAGTTTGGTCTCAGGAACATAAAAATTGTAATCACCATTCAGTCACCAGAAAACATACACTCAAGATCAACATCGGCTTTTCACGAACCCTTTTAATAATAACAAGTTTGGAGGTTTTGTGAGCAAACAACATCTCCCAGGGTTAGATCCATAAATAATGTGTGCTCCGGAGCTGTCCCTCAAGAAAACTGTTTATGGGGCAATTTGTTGACTTGACTGACTCAATCTGATAACTGCTTTAAAAAAAAAAAAAAGTATTTTCTTCGGTTCAAATGGTATTGAGCCCATAAAGGCAGAAACAAGTATTTTCTGGCTCCCAGTAATTTGGATTGCTGTAACAAGATGCTCCGTAAAGAGAAATTGGAAGAGCCCACTTGCATCACTAATATCCTTTTGTTAAAACGCAGAGTGTTTTATAAGACATCTCAAAACAAATCTTTATTGTGATTAATGGACATAAAACAATAATGGGTAAATAGTGTAAAATCTTCATTTTCATGAGCTGTTTGTTTAGTTTAATTACGCCATTAAGAATGAGGTCCAAGCTTCAGAGTGAAAAAAGAGAAAGGAAATGCATCCTTGTGTGTGGGGATTGTTCAGCCACAAAGTAGGGTGGGAAAGTAATTCATTGGTTTTGGACCCAGTTTTAAGCAGGAGAACCAGGTCTTCTCCAGCATGAAGAATGGAGAATCCACCAATGGGTTAACTCTGACCTCCTGCCCAAGTAGAAAAAGTCAGTCAAAGCTGCCACGCCCGTCTGGCTGAGGACATGCCCCCAGTTTCGACTTGGTCTTCAGCCCAGACAGACGTGGTAGATTTGGCTCCCAGTTACTTGAGAAGCAGGTTTTATTAAAATTATTCCATTGGTGGATTCTTCCTTTGCTTTTATCATCTGGTCAGCGCTGGGATTCAGCGCTGTTCCAGATCAGTAAATTTCTTTATTGTGAGTGCCTTTTGTTTGGTTTCGTGCCTCTCCCTCAGCTGATCATCGCGACTGCCGTTTTGGGCGCCGCGTGATGATCAGCTCTCTCTCGTTGTTTTCGCTTCTGAGTTTCTTGATTTCAGTGAGCTTTTTGGGGAAGGGGAGTGTTCCCCGTTCTCGAGGCCGTTTTGGGCCTTGGGAAATTGCTCAGCCGATCATCGCAGCCACCATTTTGGACGACGCAGCTCGATCGGCTCCCTTGTTTGTTGCTTAAATTGCTGGCTTGCTTTTTGGAAGAGCTGTTTGATAGGGGGAGTGCTCCCTGTTCTGTGGGCTACCTGGGCCTTGAAATTGTTTGGTCGATCGTCAGTGGTAGAGAGTATGGGGTGTGTTCTCTGTTCCCTAATGCAGTAGCTTGCCCTGGAGAGGAAGTGTGAGATGTATTCTGGTCCACTCCAGCAGCCAATACCTAGATAAACGGGGATTAGCACCAGACAAATAATCAGCAGAAAAAGTACCCTAATCAAGGAATGCCAAGAAGACAATCAAGCAGCCAGACAGTAAAGCAGAAAACAATATCTTAATCGGACAACTTTCAAAGAGAAGACGTATCCCCACCAACACTGGCAGGGCAAGCTACTGTATATAAACAGGGTAAACCCCACACTGACACTGATGATGTTACCTAGTCAGGTCAAACAACCAAACACAGAGACCACCAAGAACTTGCATATTAAAAAATACTAAGATGTCAGAGACATTTTCATACTTAGTTTCTTCTTTGAGATAGTAATTGTCTGTAGCAGTGTTTCTCAACCTCAGCAAGTTTAAGATGTGTGGACCTCAGTGCTGGCTGGGGAATTCTGGAAGTTGAAGTCTATACATCTTAAAGTTGTTGAGCTTAAGAAACACTGGTCTATAGGGAAGGGACTCTCTATTATATATATATACCACCACTTGCAATGCAGGTTTTCTGTTTCAATGTACAATTGTCTTCCATGAGTCCTACCAAGAAGTCATTTTTTAAAAAAATTTAGGGAACCACATCTCTCTCTTAGCATAATAGGGTTATAGAAATCACCATCCCGAGACCCTGGTGCTCCTAAACTCTAGTTAGCGTGATGAATCATGACTAGTTTCCTATCTTTGTACAATAGTTTAACATTAAACCGAGACCCAGGTAGTAGGGTTTTGCAAGGTTAGATGCAGATTCATTTTTAAGCCAATAATGTGTAATGGGGAGCTGACAAATCCATTTTTACTGGCTTCCATTGAATGTTAAACCAATGCATGTCGTAATGACTTTTAGGAACATTCTAAGCTTCCTTTTATTGAATCAACATTAGTCGGTCTAACCCAGCTTTGACCTTCAGATAGTCATTCCTGCCGGTCACCTCATGTCTTGAATACTGCCATGTGCTGTATATGGATCTGCCCTTGAAGACCAGCTGGAATCTTCAGCTGATTCAGAATGCAGAGGCATAGGCAGTGATGGACATGCCTCAGTATGCCTCTACTTTGTGAGCTTCACTGATTTCCAGTTTGCTTCTGGGTGTGACTCAAACTACTGGTTGTTACTTGTAAAGCTGTTCAAGGTACAGACCTGATTACTGGTGCACCACCTGTCTCCAGTGATATTTGCCCAGCTGAAGTCCATGGAGATTCTCATCATCCAGGTCATGGTTATCCCAAAGGTGCTTTTTCAAAAGGCAGCTGGACTTTGTTTTTCCTTGGAGATCTTTTGCTTCTCATCCAAGAAGCTCCTTCAGTTCTGACTGAATGGTGGAGGATGAAAGGATTTATATTCCTTGCAGTCATCTGGTCGTTAGCACTCTTTCTGAGAGTCATTGAGGCTACTTGGAGGTTGACAACAACAACAACAACAACAACAACAACAACAACAACAACAACAATAATAATAATAATAATAATAATAATAATAATAATAATAATAATGGAGTTGGAAGGGACCTTGGAGGTCTTCTAGTCCAACCCCGTGCTCAGGCAGGAAACCCTATACCATTTCAGACAAATGGCTGTCCAGTCTCTTCTTAAAAACTTCCAGTGTTGGAGCATTCACCGCTTCTGGAGGCAGGTTGTTCCACTGATTAATAGTTCTAACTGTCAGGAAGTTTCTCCTTAGTTCCAAGTTGCTTCTCTCCTTGGTTAGTTTCCATCCATTGCTTCTTGCCTTGCCTTCAGGTGCTTTGGAGAATAGCTTGACTCCCTCTTTTTTGTGGCAGCCCCTGAGATATTGGAACACTGCTATCATGTCCCCTCTCGTCCTTCTCTTCATTAAACTACATAGAGACACCCAATTCCAGCAACCGTTCCTTATATGTTTTAGCCTCCAGTCCCCTAATCATCTTTGTTGCTCTTCTCTGTACTCTTTCTAGAGTTTCAACATCTTTTTTACATCGTGGTGACCAAAACTGGCTGCAGTATTCCAAGTGTGGCCTTACCAAGGCATTGTAAAGTGGTATTAACACTTCACGTGATCTTGATTCTATCCCTCTGTTAATGCAGCCTAGCACTGTGTTGGCTTTTTAGGCAGCTGCAGCACACGGCTGGCTCATATTTAAATGATTATCTGTGCCCTCAGGTTCACCTGAATAGTGCAAATGTGTATGGAACCTACTTGGAATTGCTGAAAGGATTGTGTTGCAAATAGGAGATAGGTGGTGTGGTATCCCTTCCCATGGCCTGTTTGACCCCTCTTTCAATTATAAAGTCCAAGGGGATCTTGTAGTTCTTCTCATCCAACTCCTAGTCCTCATGGACTGGTAGATAGTCTCCAGAGATCCAGGTCTATTTGCTATGATCTGAGGGGATCCTGAGTCTAGTGGAGAGTACCAAATTGAGGTCTACGTGGTGTCCTTGGTGCTCTCTGAGGTTGGTTGTTTTCTTGCAGATCAGCCAGCTAGGTAGCATCATCAAAGGTCTATATTATAAGAACTATGGGACGCTCCCCCTGAAATCTGGGTGTGTCCTCTGCCTTTGAATTGAGCCATGCCAAGATCCCTAGCAGAAACAGGTGTTGAGGCTAAGCTGTTGCAAGATCTCAAGAAAGACCTGGTTGCTACACTTTTTTTTTTATTTGAGCTGTTCATGTACAAAGCAGGGGAGCTGCCTCCTCTTTCTTCATCAGCCCCATTTATTTTCATTGATCTGCAGTCCCTGCCCTCCAACTGAGACCCGTTTCAGCCTTTTTCCTTCCGTAATGTTAATCACCAGATTCTAATATTGAATTTGAAAGGTTTATATTTAAAGGGCTCTCTTAGGAACGTGTGCTTCTGAGCTGATGTCTGTTGCCCAAACCATGGCAATCCCTCCTCCTATTTGCACCCCTGCTCTTTTTTTTCTCCCCAGTGCCCACCTGTGCTTTTATTTGGCATTAACTGACAACCCTCACCTACAATATTAAGTCTATTCCAAACAAACTGCCTTGGCAGAAAGTGTGGATGAAGCTCCCCGAACCTCCGAATTTGGGAGCCCAAAGGGTTTTGCTTGAAATCCGGCTGCCTCTTGTCACTTCTTTAAAAAAATATGTCTTGGCAGCGGGGGCGTGTATGCCGAAGCACAAAGCACAATTAAAATACAGTTATATATTCTCCTAGTTATTAAAGCTTGCATTAACATGACATAAAGTTTTGTCTAGGGACTCCTTTGCTATGGCTCAGGGAGCGTTTCTGTGTGACAGTAATAGGCTCCAGTTAATATACTTGAATGATACTAGAATTGGCATTCTAAAGACAGAACAAAAGAGGTTTATTTGAAGCTTGCATCACAAAGGTGGCATTATCACTGCGAACAATCCACTGAGATCGGGGCTTAATTATTGTATCTTGCGTTGCTTCAATATAATAAAGTGAGTTCAGGGGAACCATTTTCTCCGACTCACCCTCCTCTCAGCAAGCAGGCAGCTTAATCTATAATTGAAGAGCAAAAGTCTGAAGAGGCCCCCATTTCCCCAAACACCAGGGGCGTCTCCAGGATGTGGCCCCAAAAGTCAAGATGGCAGCTGCAGTAGTGTGACCAAAGGCCTGTTTTTTTTAAAAAAAAAATCTATCTCAAAGCCATGGCGGAGCTTCCACTACACCTTTGGAAGTGCCATTTTTCACCACAGCTTGGGGACACCCGCCAAAGAGTGAGGTGCTTCCCTTCAGACTGTAAAATTGCTGGGTACGTGTGCGTCTCTGGGACTGAACATCTGAGACATCTGCCTGAAGCCGCCTTGGATCTGATGCAACCGTCTGTATCCCGGGGGCATTGTATAAATTCTGTGAACACTGTAGGAAGTTAGTATGTTATACATTGAGATAATTGCAAGGCTTTGGTTCCTGCTCTCTCCCCATTTTGAAAAGCAGCTGAATCATTTGCAATTTTTTTAAAAATATAAATTTCTTACAATGCCTCTGACAGGGAAATAGTGTTCTGGGATACTGGGAGAATTTAAAATGGCCATCTTACCCTTAAATGAGCAGTGGCACAGTGGTTAGAATGCAGTATTGCAGGTAAACTCTGCCCTCTTTCAGGAGTTCGATCCTGACCGACTCAAGGTTGACTCGGCCTTCCTTCCTTCTGAAGTTGGTAAAATGAGGATCCAGATTGTTGGGGGCAAGATGCTGACTCTGTAAAAATTGCTTAGAGAAGACTGTAAAGTAGAGGTCCCCAACCTATGGGCCGCGGCCCACTACCAGGCCATAACCTCTTGGCCACTAGGCTGCGTGAGTGGCTGGCCAGTGCACGCATGCATGTGCGGGCACTCACCCCCTGCCCTTGCGCCAGCACTAGCCGAGCTGTGAATCCCGCGCTGGTGCTAGCCGAGCCACGTGCCTCTCACCGGCGTTAGGAGAGCCACGAGCCTTTCGCCGGTGCTAGGAGAACCGCGAGCCTGCCGCCGGCGCTAGGAGTGTCGCGCGCCTCACTGGCGCTAGCAGCCCCATTTGCCGAGCGCGCATGCTCACAGCCCCGTTTGCATGTATACGCACGCAGCCACATTTGTGTGTGTGCGTATGCATGCATAAAGGTGTCTATCCCTCCCTTTCCCACCGGGCCACCAATCAAGAAAGGTTGGCAACCCCTGCTGTAAAACACTATGAAGTGGTATATAAGTCTAAGTGCTATTGCTAAATTTCCCATAGAGTTGTAATGCATTACTGGGATCCACATGACCTCTGACAAGCTCCCAGAGTCTACAAATTTTCAGAACCCTGGACACACACACACACCCCCCCCCGCAACCTGCCATTTTCTTTCACTTGTTCTGCCTGATCTTGTTGTTGTTTCTTGGATGTCTTGAATCGTCCTTGGGGGGGGGGGGGAATCCTGTACCATCTTGCATCTCCTGCTGGCCCATCTTCTCCTCCCATTCTTATGGGATAAAATTAAGATCTAATTAATTAAGTTTCACTTCACTTTTTTACCTTTTTGATATAGTCCCACCTGCTTTGTAAGAGAGCCCTTGATATCTCATTCATTGGCCGTCCACCTGAAGACAGCTGCCCATACCTGCTCTTGAGATACGTTCTGAGTCTTTTAATAAACGCAAATGAAATGAAAGCTCTCAGTCACTCATCCCTATTTATGGGGCCACAGCCAGGAGGGCCTGCTTCCGTTAAGAGATCCACCAGAAGATTCTTTCCCAGCAGTAGACCACCTTCTTCCTTTAAGATTATATTAAGCCTTTCTCCTGGGTCAGCAGGCTGTGGTGGAAAAGAAACAGCAATGGTCTTAAGAGAGTGTTATCTCCCTTGGACAGCTTCCTTAGGTGTAAGACTTCATCTCCCAGAATTCTCAGCTGTGGGTGTAGTGGCTGAGGAATTTTGGGAAATGAAGTCCACCCCCTATGGAAGTTAACCAGATTGGGAAATATTGTAAGATATGTACTGAGCTCCTGATGATGAATGACGAACATTGAATGTTTATCAATGGCGAAAGCTCCCTGCAAGTAGAATATTGCAGATATGTCAGCAACTAAGCAGAGCGAGAATGCGGCCATTATGAATGCATGCCAGTTGCCAAGCGTCTGAATTTTGATCGTTTGATATTGGGGTGCTGCAAGGGTCGTGTGAAAAATGGTCACTTGTTCAGTGCCGTTGTAACTTTGAAGAGTCACTAAACAAATAGTTGTAAGTCGAGAACTACCTGTGATATACAGTGGGGCAAAAAAGTATTTAGTCAGCCACCAATTGTGCAAGTTCTCCCACTTAAAAAGATGAGAGAGGCCTGTAATTGTCATCATAGGTAGACCTCAACTATGAGAGACAAAATGAGAAAACAAATCCAGACAATCACATTGTCTGATTTGGAAAGAATTTATTTGCAAATTATGGTGGAAAATTAAGTATTTGGTCAATATCAAACGTTCATCTCAATACTTTGTTATATATCCTTTGTTGGCAATGACAGAGGTCAAACGTTTTCTGTAAGTCTTCACAAGGTTGGCACACACTGTTGCTGGTATGTTGACCCATTCCTCCATGCACATCTCCTCTAGAGCAGTGATGTTTTGGGGCTGTCGCTGGGCAACACAGACTTTCAACTCCCTCCAAAGGTTTTCTATGGGGTTGAGATCTGGAGACTGGCTAGGCCACTCCAGGACCTTGAAATGCTTCTTACGAAGCCACTCCTTCGTTGCCCGGGCGGTGTGTTTGGGATCATTGTCATGCTGAAAGACCCAGTCATGTTTCATCTTCAATGCCCTTGCTGATGGAAGGAGGTTTGCACTCAAAATCTCACAATACATGGCCCCATTCATTCTTTCCTGTACACGGATCAGTCGTCCTGGTCCCTTTGCAGAGAAACAGCCCCAAAGCATGATGTTGCCACCCCCATGCTTCACAGTAGGTATGGTGTTCTTTGGATGCAACTCAGCATTCTCTCTCCTCCAAACACGACGAGTTGTGTTTCTACCAAACAGTTCTACTTTGGTTTCATCTGACCATATGACATTCTCCCAATCCTCTTCTGGATCATCCAAATGCTCTCTAGCAAACTTCAGACGGGCCCGGACATGTACTGGCTTAAGCAGGGGGACACGTCTGGCACTGCAGGATCTGAGTCCCTGGCGGCGTAGTGTGTTACTGATGGTAGCCTTTGTTACGTTGTTCCCAGCTCCCTGCAGGTCATTCACTAGGTCCCCCCGTGTGGTTCTGGGATTTTTGCTCACCGTTCTTGTGATCATTTTGACCCCACGGGGTGAGATCTTGCGTGGAGCCCCAGATCAAGGGAGATTATCAGTGGTCTTGTATGTCTTCCATTTTCTAATTATTGCTCCCACAGTTGATTTTTTCACACCAAGCTGCTTGCCTATTGCAGATTCAGTCTTCCCAGCCTGGTGCAGGTCTACAATTTTGTTTCTGGTGTCCTTCGACAGCTCTTTGGTCCTCACCATAATGGAGTTTGAAGTGTGACTGTTTGAGGTTGTGGACAGGTGTCTTTTATACTGATAACAAGTTCAAACAGGTGCCATTAATACAGGTAATGAGTGGAGGACAGAGGAGCCTCTTAAAGAAGAAGTTACAGGTCTGTGAGAGCCAGAAATCTTGCTTGTTTGTAGGTGACCAAATACTTATTTTCCACCATAATTTGCAAAAAAATTCTTTCCAAATCAGACAATGTGATTGTCTGGATTTGTTTTCTCATTTTGTCTCTCATAGTTGAGGTCTACCTATGATGACAATTACAGGCCTGTCTCATCTTTTTAAGTGGGAGAACTTGCACAATTGGTGGCTGACTAAATACTTTTTTGCCCCACTGTATCTTAAGCATCTACTAGCTATTAGAAAGCCTGCTGATAAAGACAGACTGGGCTTCTAAATAATGCATTTCTGCTTTTCAAGGACTGCCTTCCTTAGCTTAGCAGTCTGTGGACAACTAGACCACTTTGACTCATTCAGCAGAGTGATACCTCGGTACTCATGGTTAATAGGTTTCCGGGAGGTGCGATGAGTTCCAAAACCGATGAGTATCAAAACAAATTTTTCCCATAAAGATAATGTAGTGAGTCACAAGGCAGCTGATAGGTTCTAGCTTGTGCGTTGAGTACCAAACAAACAATGAGTACTGGGACAAAATTTTTACGTCAAAATTTCAATGAGTCTCAAAGCAGTTCAGTACCACTGTAGTTTAAAAATCTGGCTTTGCTACATTTCAGAGTTAGCTTCTTTCAGTCCTTGCTAAAATAAACCAGCATTGGTCCAGAACCTGAAATCAGAATAAGCTGCCACCAATTTACAATAGTGGCAAAACTTTTAAGTTCCCTCTAGAGTTGTGTGTTGCAATTTGTCTTCCAAACTCATAAAGGTGAATAGCTGGGGCAGATAAACAGTGGTCTTGCAGTCTCTTTTGGGCTTCTGGCACCTCTTAGTCTCTTGCATGCCACAACTGGATAAGCTAAACAGGTGTTAACTTGGATCACCTTCTTCTCATCTGCTTTCAGTTCACACCTGTAGGTGTAACCGCCTTAAAAGGTTTAATTGCTTTGACAAGCTATGAAGTGAAAAGAACTTGATCTGTGACCTTTGCTTGGGGTGCAGTTAAAGGAATGCTTCTATCACGTTGTGCAGATGAATGATACATGGTTTGGAAAACAGCTGGGCTGCTCTGATGATAGTTTGTAAAGTGGCACATCATTGCAACAAAAAATGAAGACCATAAAATTTGAGAAGCCTTGATTCTGAACTGAATGGGACCACTTCAGGGGGTATTGAATTAACAAATGATTTGTATACTAGCCTAAGGCAGAAGACAAACATGATGTAACTTCTACCATTGATTTATTTCTTAGAGCCCTGTGTATTTAAATAGTTGTTCTATACCTTCCTTTCCTTCATCATAAATGCTGTATTGCTCTAAGAATTCCAAGGACTCAAGAGAGGTCAAGGGGTGGGCAAGTGACTCCATGAGGACTTGTGTTACATCATGACATATGTTTCATCACTGTGGTGTATCATTGTGGTTAGGAACAGATGTAGGAAATTGCTTCTGGTTTTTATGTTCAAAATAGGGGGGAAAATGGAACTTAGTTGTTGGCTTGAAGATTGAAAAATTGTGTTGTTATAGAAATAGCTTGTAATAACTGAATATAATGCAAAAAGTTGAGACTGCAAATGTAGTTAGTGCTTCACTGTACTGGAAAGAGTTGGAAATCAATGCTACTTTTTCCTTTTTTTTCCTGCACCCCCCCCCTCTTCCCCACCCCCTTTAATCTTCGTTTTCATTATATTTTTGCTATAACAGATTTCAGTTAAAGTTTTTTTATGCAAAAGAGCTGTGTTGCTAATGATGAAGGGACAAGCCAATAGATCCTGTCCTCAGTGGCTTCTGCTACATTTGTTTATTTGTATCCCACCTTTATTACATTTTTTTTTCAAATAACTTAAAGTGGTGAGCATACTCAACCTACCTTCTTGCTCCTATTTTCCCCACAAAAACCATGTGAGGTGAGTTTGACTGAGAGAGAGAGTGATTGGCTCAAAGACACCCAGCCTGCTTTCATGCCTAAGGCAGGACTAGAATTCACAGTCTCCTGGTGATTGATCCAAGTCATCTAGTCAGCTTTCATGCCTAAGGTGGGACTAGAACTCACAGTCTCCTAGTGATTGACCCAAGTCATCCAGCCAGCTTTAATGCCTAAGGTGGGACTAGAGCTCACAGTCTCCTAGTGATTGACCCAAGTCATCCAGCCAGCTTTAATGCCTAAGGTGGGACTAGAACTCACAGTCTCCTAGTGATTGACCCAAGTCATCTAGTCAGCTTTCATGCCTAAAATGGGATTAGAACTCACAGTCTCCTAGTGATTGACCCAAGTCATCTAGTCAGCTTTCATGCCTAAGGTGGGATTAGAACTCACAGTCTCCTGGTGTCTAGTCTGGTGCCTTAACCACTACACCAAACTGGCTCTGACATTTGCCACAAAGAAGAAATAGCAGTTTTAGAACTACTTCCCTCCCGAACTGACTACATCACATCCCATAAGAATAAACAGAACACCCATTCATGCTTTCTTGCCTGCTGGTTGCACTGCTATTTTGAGAAGCGCTTTTCTAGCGTACTTCCAAAATAGTGACTTGTGCCCTGCCTCCTGTTATTCTTAATCTTCCTTGTTTTCGTGCTTCTTAACTATCTTTGCGTCACCACTGTTCTTTTTCCATGGAGTAGGGTTGGTGGTTGTCAGGGTACATTCAAGAGTCCTGGACACACATGTCCTACGAGCAAACCAGCCGGAGTGTCCACGTCATGGCCTCCCTTCAGCGCCTCTGAAGTTCTGACAGGTTCTCTCCATTTGAGAGACTTTCCTTGACATGTATTGTGCCGTTAGTGCCTCTTAGTGAAGCTATGCCAACAGTAATAACAATAGCTGACCCCGGCTTTCAAAAGTCATCACTGACGTAGGAAACTCAGAGCATCAGATTTCAAGTAAAAATAACTTCTTCTGGCAACAAGGCTTCCATTAAACAGGGATGTGGGGAGGAGAGAGATCTAAATAACATGACTTACTCCCGCCCTAGTGGACAGTAATTAAAAATTTGCCAAAGCATGTTGTTTCTTGCATTTTTCAAATGGAGAACGAATGGCCTATCAAAATGAGCTCTTCCATGGCTAATGTGTTAAAAAAACCCAGTTTGCCTGCCAATAAAGAGAGATGATAAATCTGTTTTTTTCCCCCAAAGCAAGCAAATTTTGAAAAAAAGGAGTGTTCAGCTCTTGCCAAATTACAGTGTGACTGAATGTTGCAAGACATAGAACTGTCTAATGCAGTGTTTTTCAACCTTGGCAATTTTAAGATATGGGGACTTCAACTCCCAAAATTCCCCAGCCAGCCTTGCTGGCTGGAGAATTCTGGAAATTGAAGTCCACATGTCTTAAAGTTGTCAAGGTTGAGAAATCCTGGTCTAATGAGTTTCTTTGAAGTATTACTGACTAACACTACACCTATCCCAATCTCCAAATATTTCTGGAAGTCCTGAGAGCTACGACACAATCCTCTCTGCTACATAGGAGACGCGAAACAATCAGTTGGTCAGATAGCTTCAAAACCAACATTTGCTTTGGACATTATTAGATTCCCCGGACATTATTGGATTCCTTGTTAGTGCTTGAATTAAAGGGGTGGGGCGTCATCCCCTTTGGTATTGTTTTTTAAAAGATGTTAGGTCTCAATTTGGCTAACATTTAACGGAACATGAAAGCATTAGTGGAGTCCTTAGTGTTCTCTCAGCTTGACTTGATTGTTTGCTTGCAGACATTTCATTACCCGACTACATAACAACATCAGTGCTAGAGTGATTTCTAGCATGTGTAAATTAAAAAAAATCATTTAAAGCATTTTAAGGAACTAGGAGGGAGATTTGTAGATTCAAGACCCCCATGTTTTTTCCCCCCAATGGTTAAAATTGAAATAAATATTTGGAGGCAAAGAAAGTCCATTTGGGGCCAATGGGGTGAACAATTTCCCTATCTGGATTAGCTTTCCGAAAAACCAATTGAGGTCTCTTCTTTTTAATGGAATTACCTTTTAAGAAAGCATGATTAAGACTGTAATTTTATTTCAATTTCCAGATTAAACGATGGAGAGAGGGAGAGAGGGGGGGGGATAATGATGAGAAAAATGCTTTCCCCTCAGGTCACTACCACAGCTGAATAATATGGAAGTGAAATTCTGTTTGGGGAGTGGAGGATTTTCTTTGGTCTACACAGAGAGAGAGAGAGAGAGAGAGACAGACAGACAGACACAGACAGACAGACAGAGAGAGAGCGCAATCCATGGCCCCCTCCCTTGTTTGCATCCCACCTTCTTTTTCTCTCCATAGTTTCAGGATCTAAGGTGCACCATTCAGCATAACACCATCTCACCCTTCCTCCAGCGCAACCTGGTACCTTTTGTCTAATATCACACAGGTCCGTAATTCAAAGGAACGCCCCCAATATCTGTTGCAATGGTAATGTTTTTAAGATTAAAAAAAAAATCTGCAGAATTGGTTACCTCTGTTTCACTTGGTGATAACCTGAATCCTTAGCCTCTTGTTTTGTTTTCCACCTCCTCAAATCTTCCTTTCTAATGAATTCATGATGAGCAGAACTCTTGAGACATTCCATTTTTTTTACCTAGGGTGTCTCTTTCATTCTTTCTTTCTTTCTTTCTTTCTTTCTTTCTTTCTTTCTTTCTTTCTTTCTTTCTTTCTTTCTTTCTTTCTTTCTTTCTTTCTTTCTTTCTTTCTTTCTTTCTTTCTTTCTTTCTTCCTTTCTTTCTTTCTTTCTTTCTTTCTTTCTCTCTCTCGCCTTCCTTCCTTCCTTCCTTCCTTCCTTCCCTCCTTCCTTCCTTCCTTCCTTCCTTCCTTCCTTCCTTCCTTCCTTCCTTCCTTCCTTCCTTCCTTCCTTCCTTCCTTCCCGTTTTTAAAATGGCCCTCTCTCATTTATATTTTTCCTTTGTGGAACTGAAGCTGGGATACAAGGGACCGTCCCCCCTCAAACAATGACCGTATTCAATTTTCCTCAGCTTCAGCAAGCTGTTCAGCTCTATTGCTTGCCGTTGGATATCACTAGCCTTCATTAGATCCCTATAATCCTCTATCAATGCACTGCCTTTGAAAGAAGACATTTTATGATTTGAACATGGGCGGTCGTCTCCGGCTTATTTCGATAACCTCTTGAACCCATCCTGGCTTCTGAAACTGGCTCAGGGTCTTTTGGAGGGGGAGGGAGCCACTTTATTATGCAAGTTGGTCTACGGGAGAATGAGAAAAAAGAAATATCAAACAGCACCTATATAGCTAACCTCCTTTCCTTTCCAGCTGGGGGAAAGCGAGATAAATTTCTCTCCGCTAATAAACGACACTCTCATTTTGCACCTGAGCCTGTCTGGGAAGCTAGCAGTGGCAATTGTTCATTTTTTAATATATATTATTTTTTCCTCCAGAAGTCTGTAGATTAAAAAGAGAGAGAGAAGAGAAAGAGAGGAGTCCTTCATGCACCAGGAACCAGTGTAATGTAACACTTGTCTTATCTTCACACTTAACTCAGCAGGTATTTACAGAAGGGCAATAGGAAAGACTTTCAACTCGATCCTGTTAACTCTGCACAGGATGTGTCCGGATCAGATACGCTTTCCTGCTTCTCTTCTACCTCAGGGCCAAATTGGGAAGTGGTTTGCCAGCATATTTCCTCTTTCTAGGCAAGCTACTCTGTGTCTTTAGGGCTACAAAATGAAAAACGGTGACAGTACGATGGCTTATGGAAGTGATCGGTTACTCTGGTAAGGGTTGTCCTCTCCAAGAGGATGAAAACAATTCACTCCTCAATTTACGACCACAGTGGAGCTCAAAATTTCCCTTGCTAAGTGAGACATTTGTCCCCTTTTACGATCTTTTTGCCACCGTTGTTAAGTGAATGATTGCAGTTGTTATGTTAGTAACTTGGTGGTTAAGTGAATCTGGCTTCCCCATTGACTTTGCTTCTCAGAAGGTCACAAAAGGGGATCACATGACCCGAGACATTGCAATCGTCATAAATATGAGCCAGTTGCCAAGCATCTGAATTTTGATCACGTGACCATGGGGATGCTGCAACGGTCATAAGATTGAAAAACGGTCATAAGTCTCTTTTTTCAGGGCCATTGTTACTTCAAACGGTCACTAAATGAACTGTTGTAAGTTGAGGATTGCCTGTACTCATTCCTTGCCTGTTGAGCAGGGGTTTATTTATTAAATTTATACGCTGCCCATCTTGCTGTCAGGCAGCCCAAGGTGGCTTACCACAAGTTATAAAAGCAGTATCCAAACCCTAAAACAATAAATATTACCACTAAAATTAAGAGTTAAGAAGAAACAATATACAGCAGAGTGGAGGTGGAATCTTCTCTTAATCCACTCACCACCTCCAGTAGGGATTGCCTTCATATTGGGAGGATCTTTAGCAATGCAGCCTGTAGGACACCTGTGAAGCCACACAGGCTGAATGACCTAAATCGGGTAGGCAACCTTGGCTCTTTTATGACTCGTGGACTTCAACTCCCAGACCTAAATGGTTGTGTCAATCACATTCCTCTTCCAGTCAGCAGGTTCAAATAGTTTCTTACCCTGGGTAGTCTTGGGAATGGAGGTAACTCAAGAATGTCCTTTCAACCTCTGTAGGCCTTCGTTCCTCCTACCTTCAAAGTCTCAAAATAATGTTAGTCCATCTTCTCATCAAATGTTTCTCAACCTTGGCCACTTTAAGAGGTGTGGACTTCAACTTCCAGAATTCCCCAGCCAGCTGTGCTGTGATGTGATGTGCTATGCTGGCTGGGGAATTCTAGGAGTTGAAGTCCACGCCTCTGAAAGTGGCCAAGGTTGAAGAAATACTGTCACATAGTTCAATTGCTTTTTATAAGTAAGTGAGTGAAACAGATGCTTGCTATTTCTTCCCAGCCAATCTGATAGTCAGGTTCAATGAGGGCTTGTTGTTTAAAACCTCTGGGATGCATCGTTAGGATGGAGAACAGTTTAAGTAGGCAAAAGACCAAGTCCTGGTGATAATTCCAAAGGATGTCTTTAAATTATTTAAAAGAAACAGACCAAACAAAAGAGGAGGTGGAGTTGCTCTCTATATAAGAAATAACTACATCTCTACAGAAATAGAGCACAACAATGATGAAAACTGTTTTGAATGCATTTGGGTCAATATAAAAGGGGGGGGGATGACATTGCCATAGGTGTATACTATAGGCCACCCAACCAAACAGAGGAAATAGATGAACTTTTTGCTAGTCAGCTAACTAAGGTATGTAGGAAGCACATCACAATAGTAATGGGGGACTTTAATTACCCTGACATCAACTGGGAGACAAACTCTGCACCAAGTGGAAGATCAAACAGATTCCTGACAAACCTAGCAGACAACTTTGTCTCCCAAAAAGTAGAGAAGGGAACTAGGGGATTAGCCATATTGGATCTAATCCTCACTAACAGAGATGAAATGATAGAAGGTGTTGAAGTCACAAGAACCTTGGGGGGAAGTGACCATGCAATATTGGAATTCAACAGGGAACCACAAGCAATAGAACACAGTCAAACTAGAGTCTTGGACTTTAAGAGAGCTAATTTCAATAAACTTAGAGAGAGCTTGGGAAGGATTCCATGGATGAGAATCCTCAAGGGGAAAACAACTCAAGAAGCTTGGGAAATTTTGAAAAGTGAGATAATAAAAGCTCAGTCTAGCACAATACCAACAAAGAAGAAAAATAACAGCTCTCAAAAGAAACCAGCATGGCTGCATAAAGAACTCTCTGATAAATTGAAAGATAAAAAGGACAAGTATAGAAAGTGGAAAGAGGGGCACATAACTAAGGCAGAATATCAGCAAATAGCCAGTGCCTGCAAAGATGAAGTGAGGAAAGCTAAGGCTCAAAATGAACTAAGGCTTGCGACCAAAGTCAAAAATAACCAAAAAAAGCGTCTTTCAACATGTAAAAAACAAAAAAAAGTTAAGGAAATGATTGGTCCATTAGTGGCGGAAAGTGGTAAGAAGGTGACAAGCAACAGGGAGAAAGCAGAACTATTTAACTCATTTTTTGCATCTGTCTTTACACAAAGGGAAAAAACAGTCCAACCTATCAAAAACAGTACCATAAAAAACAGATTAGAAACACAAGTTAAGATAGGCAAGAAAATAGTAAGTGAGCACCTGTCCAGCCTAGACGAGTTCAAATCACCAGGACCAGATGGATTACACCCCAAGGTTCTCAAGGAACTGGCAGATGTGATCTCAGAACCACTGAACTATATTTTTCAAAAGATCCTGGAGCACTGGGGAACTATCAGAGGACTGGAAAAGAGCTGATGTAGTTCCCATCTTCAAAAAAGGGAAAAAAATAGATCCAGGAAATTACAGACCTATCAACCTGACCTCAATACCTGGGAAGATTCTGGAAAAGATAATCAAACAACGAATCAGCGAACACCTAGAAGCAAACAAAGTCATTACTAAAAGCCAACATGGGTTTGTCAAAAACAGATCATGCCAGACAAATCTTATTGCATTCTTCGACCAAGTGACAAAATTAGTGGACCAGAGGAATGCTGTGGATATAATTTACTTGGACTTCAGTAAGGCATTTGATAAAGTAGATCACAACCTACTACTTAATAAGATAGAAAAATGTGGGTTAGACTGCATCACCACCAGATGGATTGACCGGTCGTACTCAGCGTGTGGTCCTCAATGGAACTGCATGTACATGGAGGGAAGTGTGTAGTGGGGTGCCCCAGGGCTCTGTTCTGGGCCCAGGGCTCTTCAACATCTTCATCAACGATTTGGACGAGGGGATAGATGGGGAACTCATCCAATTTGCAGACGACACCAAGCTGGCAGGAATAGCCAACACTCCAGAAGATAGGCTTAAGATACAGGAGGATCTGGACAGACTTGAACACTGGGCGCTATCTAACAAAATGAAATTCAATGGTGAAAAAAGTAAGGTTCTACATTTAGGCAAGAAAAACCAAATGTATAGTATAGGTGGTACCTTGTTCAATAGTAGTAACTATGAGAGGGATCTTGGAGTCCTAGTGGACAATCACTTAAATATGAGCTAGCAGTGTGCTGCAGCTGCCAAAAAAGCCAACACAGTGCTAGGCTGCATTACCAGAGGGATAGAATCAAGATCACGTGAAGTATTAATACCACTTTACAAGGCCTTGGTAAGGCCACACTTGGAATACTGTATCCAGTTTTGGTCACCACGATGTAAAAAAGATGTTGAGACTTTAAAAAGAGTACAGAGAAGAGCAACAAAGATGATTAGGGGACTGGAGGCTAAAACATATAAGGAATGGTTGCTGGAATTGGGTATGTCTAGTTTAATGAAGAGAAGGATGAGGGGGGACATGATAGCAGTGTTTCAATATCTCGGGCTGCCACAAAGAAGAGAGAGTCAAGCTATTCTCCAAAGCACCTGAAGGCAGGACAAGAAGCAACGGATGGAAACTAATCAAGGAGAGAAGCAACCTAGAACTAAGGAGAAACTTCCTGACAGTTAGAACAATTAACCAGTGGAACAGTCTGCCTGCAGAAGCGGTGAATGCTCCAACACTGGAAGTTTTTAAGAAGAGACTGGACAGCCATTTGTCTGAAATGGTATAGGGTTTCCTGCCTGAGCAAGGGATTGGACTAGATGACCTCCAAGGTCCCTTCCAACTTTATTATTATTATTAAGTAGGAATATGAAACTTATTGGGAAATCTCCCCCCCTCCCCAAGTCTCCTGCTCTCAGGTGCAAACAACCAGGTCCACATGTGAAGGTTCCAAATTACTGATTTATTGCTCAAGCCTGTACACCAAAATCTTCTCAGAATAATAGTTTGCAGCTGAGTAAAAGTAGATAAGGGCCAACAGCTTTCAGGGGTGGTGGGACTTTCTCCTTTTGTGACTGTGTAGAGCAGGAATGTCAAACTCGCCGTGTCACATGATGTGTCTTGATATATCACAACTTTTTTCCCCTTGCCACAGCTGGGGTGGGCGTGGCTTCCGTGTGACGCATCCGGCCTGTGGGCCGGCAGTTTGACACCCCTGATGTAGAGACTCTAAACTGATGCCTCGCTTGACTCCTCCCCCACCTGCTGGTCTATCTCTTTATATCTGCTCATTTTTTTCCTTCCAGTGACAAGACTGCGAAATTATTCCTTCACCTCTTTCCATTTTTATTTCTTGTGGGCTTTTCCCCCTCTTTGTTTTGTACCTGTACTGCATGAATTTCACTTTTGGTTATTTTTGTTTAGTCTCCATTGCAGTTTCAGTAAATTGCACATGCTTTGAACCGGTGTGAGTTCATGATGCTATGAGCAACAGACAATCCGTTCTGTGCGCGAAGGGTTTTAGTTGGCTTATCCAGAATCAGTTCTGAGCTGAAGATGTCAGGTTTGAATAAAAACTGTATGGAAACCTCCGGGATAGCTCCACTGTTTGAATACCTGACATTGTAATCCTTCCAGAATTCTTCTCTGGAAGGCTTAGTTTTCATATATATTTTAAATAATTCTTGTGTATATAGGTAGTCCTCAACTTACAACTGTAATTGGGCCCGGAGCTACAATTGTAAATCATGACAATCATTAAGTGGGTCACCATGTGACCGTGTCCAACTTTTACTTTTTGGGGGTAGTCATTAAGCAAATACACCAATCGTAAAGTGAATACGCTGGTCATTAAATGAACGCTGCAATTTTAAAGTGAATCCATTGTCCGGAATGGGTTAATTTTATCAGAAACCGAAAGTAAACATTGTTTTTTGACAAAAAAAATTGTAATTGCTGTCATGTGACAGTGGGAGCTGCAACTGGCTGTAAATGGGGGCTGGATGTCAAGCACCCAAAATGTGATCATGTGACGGGGTGGCCATTAGAATTTTAAATCTGGGTCATGAATAGCCCTAGGGAGGTCATTGTAACTTCAAATGGTCACTAAGCGACTGATCATAAGTGGAGGACTACCTGTGTGTAGCTTAAAGGCAGCAAGAATTCACCACCTTATTAATCACCCTATTTTTTCCCATTTGCTGCTTTTGCTCCTGAAGTAAATAGCACTCCTATTTCTTCCCCTGCCCATTCAAATATATTTTTTCCTATTTTTAAACGCCCTCCCTCATTTTCATTAGTTGCATCAAGTATTTTATCTGCAACAGGAAAAAAAAAAAAAGATCACATATAATTTCACTCATTCCCCTGGCAAATTTACTTATTTCTGGCTGTTCGCATCTTGATCATGCTAGACAAATGGAACATTTTTTTCTTCTCACACCCTTCACTCAGCTTCTATGAAAGAGGTCTGAGGTGGTTTTTTTTTTTTTTTCCCCCAACAGTTTTCATTTTATTTTACAAACCTTTCCTAGGAGAATGTTGTAACTCTTCCCAGCACTGTGCTAGATAATGAGTGTTTTTCCAGGGTTGTGGCACTGAATTGCTTACTTGGATGTATTGCTTGTTATCTTGCTCCAGCTGAGCTGAGGGGATCCACAGGGATTTTAGATAAGGAGTGTGTGTGGCCGAGAGAGGGAGACACCCAACAGAAGAGACAACTGTGCCGTACTTTGGATTCGAAGGGAAATGGTATTAACGAGCACATAGGTAGAATCTATAGGTGCATGCTTAAATTATAAAAGCAGCAGAGTATCTACAGGTAGTCCCCGATTTACAACCATTTATTTAGTGGTCCTTCGAAGTTACGACAGCACTGAAAAAAAGTGACCAGCGGCCATTTTTCACACTTACGACCTTTGTAGCATCCCCACGGTCACATGATCAGAATTCGGATGCTTGGCAACTGGCTCATATTTATGACAGTTGCCGTGCCCCACAGTCATCTGATCACCTTTTGCAAACTTCTGACAAGCCAAGTCAGTGGGAAAGCCAGATTCACTTAAGAGCTATGTTACTTAACTTAACAACTGCATTCACTTAACCACTGTGGCAAGATAGGTTGTAAAATGGGACAAAACTCACTTAACAACTGTCTCACTTAGCAATAGAAATCTTGGGCTCAATTGTGGTCGTAAGTCGAGGACTACCTGTGTAGGCACATGCTTTTGTCTACAGGCACATGCCAAATCTATAGGCACCTGCTTAACTCACAAAGACAGAGAATTGCCAAGGATCCACGGGGATTTTAGATAAGGGGTGCGTGGCCGAGAGATGGAGGGGAAGGGAGAACTGTGCCGTACTTTGGATTCAAAAGGAAATGGTTTTTCTGAGCACGTAGGAAGAACCTGTAGGCACCTGCTTAAACCAAACCATGCCACTGCTTTAAGAAATTGCCATTAGGAAAGATGGAAAGATACATTAATCCCCACAATGGAAGAGTGAATGGGAAAGATGGTGGAGCTTGTGGAAACGGTAAAACTGTGTTAATTAAAAAGAAGAACTGGTTTAGTTTTTACTTAGAAACTGCTTTCGGACTTTTTGCTCGAAACTGGAAAAAAATGAAACTTTTATTCTAGGTTTTGATGATTAGAATGATATTGTTATTTTAGAAATAGCTAGAAATGCATAAGCAACAAGCTGTTGTCAAGCTTTGGGGTTTCTGTCAGCTGTTCTTCCTGACTCTGATTATATTAATATTTTACTTTTTTATTTATTTGATTTCCATAGTCAACCATCTCAATGAGTGATCCTAGGCGACCTATATCATAATTGTGTTCAGTCCAGAATATGATTGAGACTGTTTCAGAAATTATTAAACCTTTGGTGGTGGGCTTCTCTTTTTTATTGGCCGATATTTCTTTCTTGTTTCTCACCTTGCCTTGCAGACTGAGGGAAGCAAACAGATTTTAATTTAAAAACTAAAAATATTATTACTTTTTTAAAAAATTATTAAATAAAAATTATTTGTGAGAAAAATGGGCTTGACTACCCTTGGTAAAAAGGCCTGACTGGTTTTGAATGTTCCCAAGTTGGATTTTGTTATGTACATGGTATTGCAATGGCTAAGAATGTTGGAACAGGGGGCAAAGGAATGACAGGATTATATTTTTGAGTTCTGTTCTCTCCAGCATTTCATAGCCGATCTCCCTTTAAAAAAAAAAAGGTTCTTTTTTAAACAAAATTGAGAAAAACAAAGACTTTGTATATTTGGTGCTGGAATTTTATTTTCCTAAGCCTTTAGAACAGTATTTCCAAACCTCGGCCACTTTAAGAGGCATGGACTTCAACTTCCAGAATTCCCCAGCCAGCACAGCACAGCCAAGGCCAAGGTTGAGAAACATTTGATGAGAAGATGGACTAACATTATTTTGAGACTTTGAAGGCAGGAGAAACGAAGGCCTACAGAGGTTGAAAGGACATTCTTGAGTTACCTCCATTCCCAAGTTGAAGTCCACACGTTTTAAAGCAGCCAAGGTTCGGAAACACTGCTTTAAAACTAGCAAATCTCTATACAGTACCCATTGGGAAGCAGGTAAATGTGGGGAGAGCAAACACTAGCCAGGGAGCAGGGCTGTTCTTCAGGATATTGTCCCCTGTTTCCTGCTCCTGACACCCTCTTCCCCATCACTTCATCTTCTCCATCTTTCTGAGTTCTCTTCCTCCTGCCAGATAAGACCGGAAAGAATTCTGTGAAGTTGGTAACACTGCAAGTTGCCTTGCCTTGCAGAGTTTATTTTGACATAGAACGCGGATTTCCGTTTTGTTCTGGCGCAGGGTACGTGCCGATCCATTTAGCGATTCAGTGAGGAGGAACAGATGTGTGCTTTTTGAAATTGAAAGCCAAATTAAGATTGAGGACCTCTGACCATCTGCCTAGCTTAATATTATCCTCTTCTGTTTCTTACATTTAGCTTACAGGAAGAGACTACCGAATGTAACTTTTGTGTAATTAAACTTCGGTACTGTTGTATCTGTATGGATGAATGTATTATGCGTCGTTTCTCTTTCCTGCAAGCTTAAACGTTCTTTTTTTTCTTCTTCTTCTTCTGCCAAACACGATGTCCTTCTTCTTGACTCAGGAAATAACCTCCTGATCTCAGGATAGGGCATTTTGATAAAGACAAAGCTATAAATGAGATGGGCCTTTTTTGCAGATAGAGCAAAGCGTACTTGTGAACGGGCCTCCTTTCCCAGGGACCATTAGTTTTAACGAATGGTTTTGCTGTCTAACCGTAAGTTTGTGTGTTTGTGTGTGTATGTGCTTAATCTATATTTTCGGTATTGTTTGGAAAAGAAAATAGGTTGCAACTTGTGCCGTTAATCTGCACAGAAGCTCCATGAAGGGAAAAAGAATTATTCCTGCTGACGATGGCTAATGTTCCGTGAAAATAAAAACGCAAGCTGCTTTGCACCTGGTTTGTTAAAGTGCTGAAGGAGCAATGTTCCTTCCTGCATCCCTGTCGTCCATGTCATCAAAACTCTGAGCCCCAAGAATAACTTTTCTTTCACCCTTTGCCCGCTTCTACCTCTTACTTATAGTGGAGTTTCCTAAACTCGAAAAGGGAGGGTTTTTGTATGTATATATATATATATATATGTCTGTTAATTCGTATTTAAGGCTTGAGAGGAGGAAGACACAACTCTTACCTTGCACACACTTTCTTCCTCCTGTTGAGCATTGAGTGTTTGGAGTTGACCCAAGTGTGGCTTTACACGCACCAAACATGTAAACGCTGTGCACTATTTCTTTAGTCATTGGCAGCAAGTTTCTACTGTAGAGGCAACCTAACAATATCTTTCTGGTGCTTCTTAAAACCCTGTGTTGAGTGTTTCCATTTCATCTGGAATTTGCTTAATTCTCCTTACCTTCTCAAGCTAGCTATGCTTGAGCTTCTCAGATACTGGAGGAAAGAAATGTGACACTCTCTGAACTTGCTTGCAGACGTTTTATGACCCAACTAGGTAACATCATCAGTGTGCACACCATCATCATCATTGCGATCATCAGTGCACTTCATAATTAGTGCCACTGATGATGTCACCTGGTTGGATAATGAAAAGTCTACAGGCCAACAACCAAGCTCAGAGAGCACCAAGGGCTCCTCGGTTTAACCCTGAGGTATTCTCTTCTATGAGATATAAATGTCCCTGCAATGTGTCTGGATCTGGGTGATGCCTCCTAACTTCTGCTCTGGGAAGAAAGGAGCTCTTATTTAGCAGTCTAGGTAAAGGAAGAAGATCACTCTTCCCATTGACTGTACCTTAACTCAAGGTAGGGCTTTACAGGTGTCCTTGGCCATCCTGTTTGGGAATTCTAGTAGTTGTGGTTTCAATATGCTTGAAAAGTTTAGAAAAATTACCTCTATGTGAAATTCGCTCATTTTAAAAAAAGGCTACCAGTGTATGTCTCGCCATTTCAGACCAGTGTTTCCCAGCCTTGGCAATTTCCAGGTTTGTGGAGTTCACCTCCAGGAATTCCACAGCCCGCAGAGACACTGATGAGAATTCTGAGAGTTGAAGTCCACACACCTGGAAGAGGCCAAGGTTGGGAAACATTACACTAGATTTGTACTTCTCTGATAGAATTCTTTCAGTAGTGGAATATAGGCAGTAATAATGCTGGATAATACATTTCATTGTGTTTTAAAAGGGAAAGTTTCAGAGGAGCACCAGAGGGTTCAAATTATAAAGCTGTATAGAAACCAATTAAAAGCAGCTAACTTGTCTTGTGGGTACTGTATAACAGTTTCTTTTTAATTTGCATAGCATCCCATGACATAGTTCAGAGACATTCCCCTCTTTTAACCGTAGATTTAGGCTTCAGTCAATTTATGTAATGGCTAAGAATCCTGAAATTTCTGTGCTAATTATAAAAAAAAACCACGTTACTTAGATTTCACTTCCAAAGGTAGACTTTGAAAAATAAGTATAAAAGCTCCAGTTGGCTTTTTGGCCACCTTCATTTCAATAAGTCAATTCAAATCTTTTGAAGATCTATTTTGTTTTTTAAAAAAAAAAAACCTAAGAGGAACATTTTGTGAATTGTGTGGCTAATGGATAAGATTAGATATCTATCCAAAATATTTAGTTAAAAAGTTAGGAAGGGAGAAAGATTTAATGCAGGAGAGTGGCTGGCGTTTGGACTGAAAAATTCAGGGTCAGAGGTGAAAATTTGGATTGAAAAATTGGGGGGGGGAGCTTTGTCCTTATTCTGTTGAGGTGGACCAGTTTTGTTTCTTAGAACATATTTTAAAATTAAAACCAAATAATCTACATTCTCAATTAAACCCAGTCACTACCACATATATTGAATTGCAAGTTCCATGATCCTGAAAATGGATTAGGAGGAAAAGTAAGCATTTTCCATTTTTATTATTTTTTTCTTTCAGTTTTCTAACACTCGTGATTCTAGTACTGTATAATAGTAAATGTGACAGCAAGCCAAAATTTTGTTAAAAATAAAATCTCAACTCACTGGCCTTTAAAACTTCTGTATAGGATTATTTGATTAAAAAAATATTCTAGCAACTAATCAAGAAAATAAGTATAGTAATCCTTGACTTACAATCACAGTTGGGACAGGAACTTTGGTTGCTGAGCAGTGTGGTTGTTAAGTGAGTTGTGCCCAATTTTATAACCTTTTCTTTGTGCTCATGAAGCAAATCACCATATTAAGAAAATCAATGCAGTCATTAAATGAATCAGCCTCCCCCATTGTCAGACACCCTCTGGGAAGGTCCCAAATGGTGATCACATGACCTTCGGTTGTTGCAATCATCCTACATACATGCCGGTTGCCTTGCACCCAAATTTTATCACATGACCATAGAGACTGACGGTCACAAATTTTTCTTGAGTTGGCTGGCTCCTCTTAATGGGATACCATGGCTGCTTTTTGGCTGGTATGTGGGGAGAATACACTCAAAGGCTGACAGTAACGTGTTTCACAGGAACCAGAAATGAGCTACAGCTGCCCTTTACAAGTACCTAAAAGAGGAATTTATTTATTTTTTTAAAAAGAAGGCTGCGGAGCGTGTTCTCACTCTTCTTCAACTGCCAACTTCCTTAATAGAAGAATTCAGCAACATTTTATTTACATAACACTGACCCATTTTCAGCAGAATGAAAGGGAAATTGCACATTCCGTGTTATTGTCAGTTGTACATTGTGAAATAAAGCAACCAATTCAGAGGGCTGTTAAACATCCTCTAGGCCAGAAGTCCACAAACGTTTGGGTACCAGGGACCGGTTCCGTGGAGAGAGGTTTTTCCACGGACCGGAGTCTGCGTGGTTTTGTGTGCCGCCTGCATCCTATGGATGGGGCTTTGTTTGTGCGGACCGGTTGCTGGCATGCTGCGGACCGGGACCGGTCCACAGACTGGGGGTTGGGGACCCCTGCTCTAGGCCTTAAGTCTTGTGGACTTCAACACCCAAAATTCCCCAGTTCACAAATCTTAAAGTTACACCTCTGCTCTAGGCTTTGTTTTTGAGAGACCTGCACCAGATTGGCTTTGAGTCCTTTATCTCTGCAGCATCTCAGTTTGGCACACTCCACCCTCGTTGGGATACCAGAGTCTGTTATCCTGGAAAGCATAGTGGCTACCCTGAGGTAAGATGGACAGCCAATAAATTTCCTAAAAAAATAAAATGAGTAAATAGTATTTCAGCTTCTGGAGGGGAATGAACTTAGTTTTATTGTAAAAAAAGCCTGCCTTAACTTCTGTTGTAATAAATGCCCCTTTAAAAATTGGTAGATTCCTTCCAGATCCTTTCCTCGTGGTGGATGGGGGGCGTAGCTATCGAGCAAATATGTTTGCAATTCCATTAATTTGAAACAGCGCATGGGAAAATGTTTAATCACTGCTAATCTGACAGCACTACACGGTGTACATGACAGTTGCTTCAATAGTCCTAAATGCTGAAGCTGAAACACTCAACGGTGGTGACACAGGAGAAATATAGAGCGAGGGTGACATAGGAGGGCATCCAGTCTGTGCAGCCGATGGGGTAGAGCAGACAGAAAGGAGGGGTTGCTGTGTGTGGCAACCCCATTTTGAGTAAGGGAGGGTGTAACTCGTGGTAGAGCCCAGTTTTCAGATGCAAAACATCCCAGCTTCAATCTCAAGGACTTTAATTAAAAGAAACAAATCAAACCCCCCTCCAAATGCTAAGGATAAGATGAAGGGGATGATCCGGAGAGCCCACAGCAGCAGCAAAGAGGGCAGAGGAATGGAGGGCCAATGCTTTATAACAGAATAACAGAGTTGGGAGGGATCTTGGAGGTCTTCTAGTCCAACCCCCTGCTCAAGCAGGAAACCCTACTATACCATTTCAGACAAATGGTTGTCCAATGTCATCTTAAAAACCTCCAGTGTTGGAGCACCCATAACTTTTGAAGGCAAGCCATTCCACTCATTTATTGTTTTGTCAGGAAATTTCTCCTTGTTTCTACGTTGCTTCTCTCCTTGCTTAGTTTCCCTCCATTGCTTCTTGTCCTGCCTTCAGGTGCTTTGGAGAATAGCTTGACTCCTTTGTGGCAGCCCCTCATATATTGAAACACTGCTATCATGTCACCCCTCGTCCTTCTCTTCATTAAACTAGACATACCCAATTCCTGCAACCGTCCTTCATATGTTTTAGTCTCCCCAAGCCCTTAATCATCTTTGTTGCTCTTCTCTGCACTCTTTCTAGAGTCTCAACATCTTTTTTATATTGTGATGACCGAAACACTATAGGATCTGGATGGGGAAGAACTGGCTCAAGCTTGGTCCTAGAAAAACTGAGTTACTTTGGGTTCTTGGACCAACCAGTTGGGCTTATTTCATATTTGGTCCTGAATGGGGTTGCACTGTCCTAACTGGGTTTATAGCCCCTGTTGAGGGAGGAGGTGGCACCTGGGGGCCAGGAGGTCCCCTCGCAGCCAGTCATGTTTTGCTCCATTCGGGGGTAGACTACATAATGTGCCATATATGGGGCTGGCCTTGAAGACCACTTGGAAGCTGCAACTGGTCCAGAATGTATCAGCATGGAAAAACCTCTCTATGGGCAAGCTTCACCCCTGTTCTGTGAGCTGCACTGTTTATCCATAAGCTTTGGGGTACAATTCAAGATTCTGGTTATCACTCTTAATGCTCCAGTTACCTAAGGAACATCTGTGTCTCTTCGTGTCTGCTTGTCCCATAGGAGCCCCACAGAGTCAGCTTGGCTCATGTTCTTTAAATTAAACAGTATCACCTAACAGGACCCAAGGAGGCCTCTTCTGTTATCTTTCTATTTATCTACAACAGGGAGAGTTGTGCAACCCCCCTCCCTACCCACCTTTAATCAAGCCTTAAGAAACCAGCTCTTCTCCCAGGCCTTAGGTTGCTGAATAGGTAGGCCATTTAAATTGAAAGATGGGTGGCTAGTATCCCTCCCTCCCTCCCTCCCTCCCTCCCTCCCTCCCTCCCTTCCTTCCTTCCTTCCTTCCTTCCTTCCTTCCTTCCTTCCTTCCTTCCCACTGCTATATTTTCTTATGTGATATTGTCTCTATTTATTCTTATTGTGAAGTCATTTTGGAGTCAAGAATCCAAGATGTTGGATGGATGGATGGATGCATACATGCAGAAGTGAATGAATTTCATGTTAAAGTTTTATGCTCTGATAAGAGAATGAAAAGGTCCATCCCAGTGAATACCAGATCAGTAAGGGAACATTGATGTTGTATGCCTGCTGTCGGAATATATTTACTCTAGAGGAGCCTATGTAGAATACATTCCGGCCATCCGTTCTTTTCTATTTTTAATCCCATGCTTTAAATCTGGCAAGAAAAACAGCAATTGCAATATTCCTGCAGGCTATGAGGACAGGGGAGATTTAGGGTCTTTTTAGTGTATGTGTGACTAATTCATTCTTAACTCTTCCGAGAGAAGGGCATAAAAATTGACTCATAAACATCGGTAACGATCGTAACATTATTGTTTGTTGCATTTTATCCCCTACTAACCTACAAATGTGGCTCAAAGCTCATAACCATAAAATGTGCTCCGAGTCATAAAAACATACAAAAATAGGAAGCCCGCGACATCCAGAACAACTATGGGCATGTCGAAAAGGCTTCAATGTGCCCAATGGTATTCCTCCCCCCCCCTCTATTTCTTTCAACAAACAGTCATCCTTTCCTTTCCTCCCCTCCAAAAGTCATATCACATGGCAGTTTGGACATTTTTCCATATTTCAGAAGTATTTTGCCCTGTGATCGGGGGCTTGTGTGGAATCTTCACAGAGGGCAGATTGGTTTGAGCTAAGCTATTATTAAGACAATTTTTCTTGCAGTGTTGGAACTCATTGTTCACTGAAACCAATTGTAAGGAGGTTCAGAACAGACAAAGTTGGACGCCTTCGGAGAGAAAGTCTATTTACCACACAGCATTCATTCATTCATTCATTCATTCATTCATTCACTCATTCACTCACTCATTCATTCATTCACTCATTCCTCCATTCATTCAGTTTTTATAGCAAATGACTGGGTGGTGAACAATCATAAAATAGTTAAAAATAACTACAGTATAATACAAATTAAATATATGTGGCAGCTGAGAAAAAAATCATAAATATTCATTATATTATAGAGTGTAGCTATGAGTACACAGATAGTCCTCGACTTACGACCACAATTGGGACCAGAATTTCCATTGTTAAGCAAGGCGACTATTTAGGGAGCTTTGCCTGATTTTACAAGTTTTTGTTTTTGTTTTTGCCACAGTTAAGCACATCCCTGTCATTATGAAATGAATCATGCAGTTGTTAAGCGAATCCAGCTTCCCCCACTGACTTTGCTTGTGGGAAGCTGGCTGGGAAGGTTGCAAATAAACCCCAGCATTTAGCAACCGTCATAAATATTTATCGGTTGCCAAGTAACTGACTTTTGATCACGTGACCGTGGGGATGCTGTGATGGTTGTAACTGCAAGGACCGGTCATAAGTCAATTTTTTTTCCAGTGTTGTTGTAAGTTTGAATGGTCACTAAACAAATAGTTGTAAGTCAAGGGCTACTGTAGATATTCCTTCACTATTATAAATTCTGAAATTTCGAAATCACTGGCTCAGAAGGACAGGTAAGCAAATTCATGCAAGGCAGCCTTTTTCCCATGGTTGTTCGGCCACATGGCTCTGGGGCAGCACAACTTGAATTCCAGAGGCTAACAACATCAGCACTAGAAGGCTGTTCTCCCCCTATTATGCAGATGTGGTCATTGTGCAAAACAGGTTGCTGGACTAGAGCAGGGGTAGGCAACCTTGGCTCTTTTATGACTCGTGGACTTCAACTCCCAGAATTCCTGAGCCAGCCATGCTGAGGAGAAAGGGAGAGGTTTCCATGCTGAGCCATGCTGGCTCAGGAATTCTGGGAGTTGAAGTCCACGAGTCATGAAAGAGCCAAGGTTGCCTACCCTGGACTAGAGGAACTTCATCTAGACTTTCACCCACAGACACATCTTCTTTGGGTATCCGTCTGCTCCCAGCCCTACCTGACCTCAACCATTTAAAAGGGTGTAAAAAATTGTAAATAGAAAAACAAGACTCTCTCTCAAGTCAGGCTCAGATCTTGAAGGCTATGTGGACGTGTTCATGCAGGCTTGGTTTTTGTTTTTTTTGCAGTTGGACATTGCCTTCTTCTGGTCTCTGTAGTCCACAGCCCTGGAGTCCTGTGGTGCCCTCTCCCCTAAGAGCTGGTCTTGATTAGCTTCTGAGCCCAGGAAGGTTTAGCCAGATACCTGCTGAGACAATGGCAATAAAGAACGAAAAGAAGAGGAACACTTTAGCCTCCAGCTAGACATCCAACCTTAGTGAAGAGGACACCCCTTCACTGAAAGGCAAGAATAGATCTGGCCAGGCATCCCTCACAAGGGAGAGCATCTCTTGGAAAAGGCAGAAGCAGAGAGCACAACGTGGGAGTAGTTTGTTGAGCTGCTCCCTGCAGAGCATATAAGCCATAGGCATTTCTCATTTACTCTGAATATATGGCTGGGAGACACTGTTCTTCTCTCTTTATCACAATCCCACAGATGCATTCCTCCCCCCCCCCCCATGGTGTTGCCAGTGCAGCTTTGTCTTCCTATTTTAAGGAATTTGTCGGTGACTCCAGCAAATTTATATAATACATTCCATTCTCCCAGTCAGAAACATGATCTTTATCAAAACGGACTGGCATTCCTTTCTTTTAGTGGGACTTGTGTGTTCTTTTCCACTTCTTTGTAAATCTGTTGCAGACTAAGAGCCCAGGATCTGTCTGTGAAGCAGCATTTTGTATTGGCGGTGGCGGTGCCTTGCTGAATTTTGCGGGATCGTGATGTACACTCAATCCTGCCACTTTGCCAGTCTCTCAGATTTACCTGAAGGAAAGGAAGGCAGCCATGCTTTCTGGAACATGCAACAGATGTTATACCTAAAACACAGGTCACCAGAAAGCAACAGTGGAGGGGAACAGCTTCTTCCTGGTCAATATATGTAAACCTTCTGAATATACAGGTAGTCCTCAACTTACAACAGTTCATTTAGTGACCATTCGAATTTGCAACGGCACTGGAAAGTGTGACTTATGACTGTTTTTCACACTTATGACCATTGCAGCATCTCCATGGTCACGTGATCAAAATTCAGATGCTTGGCAACTGACTCATATTTATGACAATTGTAGTGTGCCGGGGTCATGTGATCCCCTTTTGCCACCTTCTGACAAAGTCAGTGGGGGAAGCCAGATGCACTTAACAGCCGTGTTACTAACTTAACAACTGCAGTGATTCATTTAACAACTGTGGCAAGGCAGATCGTAAAATGGGGCAAAACCCACTTAACAAATGTTTCACTTGGCAGTAGAAATGTTGGGCTCGATTTTGGTCGTAAGTAGAGGACTACCTGTATTTGGTTGGCTTCAATGGGCCACAAAGTAGTGGTGGATTAGACATGCTTTGGTCTGACCTAGCAGGGCCTGTCTTATTATCTTAATCTAGTCCTTAATTCTCTTGGGAAAATTTCTCAGAAGAAAATGCTGGCAAAGAATTAAAAATGGTGTGTGTGTTCGTGTGTGCCTGCATGTTCATGCATATTTAACTGAATCTGCTGTGAATCAGTGGCCCCTGAAAGAAATGCTGACCCCATAAATCCTCCAGTATATATATCGTTCTGTCTGTAATCGCTAAGAGTCAACACTAACTGAATGGTACATCAATTAAATCAATATCACTCATAGTTTTCTGGGAAAGCAGAATCTATGATTTCTAGAAAATAGTAAAGCTGCCTACCTTAAATGAGTAAATTCTGGGGAAGTTCAAGTTTGGGCCAGCTCATGCCAAAGTCATCCCCTTAAATCTTGTACCACATGAAAACGTAAGCCCTCCTAGATCAGATCAACTAGACCAGTGTTTTTCACACTTGGCACTTTAAGATGTGTGGCTGGGGAATTCTGGGAGATGAAATGCACTCATCCTGAAGCTGCCGAGTTTGAAAAATATTGAACTGGGCTACTGCAGAATCCTGTTTCCCATTATGATCAAATTAGGTGGGGTTTTTTGGAAAATCACAGATATAAGGTCTTTCCTTTTATTAGTGTCCAGTACAGGTAGTCCTTGACTTAGAACAGTTCGTTTAGTGACTGTTCAAAGTTACAATGGCTCTGAAAAAAGTGACTTATGACCATTTTTCACACTTACGACTTGCAGCATCCCCAGGGTCATGCAATCAAAATTCAGATGCTTGGCAACAAATGTCTCACTTAACAACATAAATTTTGGGCTCATTTGTGGTCGTTAAGTCGAGGACTACCTGTATTGAACTTCAGTGGCATTTGATATTGAGAGTCTATCCAGGTAGTCCTCACTTAACAACTGGTCACTAAACAACCATTTCAAGTTATGACAAACCTCTGGGGAGTTACTTATGACCTGGTTTCAGATTTCTGTGAGAGTGTGCATGCACAAACACACACACACACACACAACACTATAGTCAAATGTTTGCATTTTGGGAGATTGGCAACTGGCTTGCAATTACAGCCTTTTTCAGCATCCCGCGGTCATGTGATTGGGGTTTTTGGCGTTTTTTTGTAACTTTCCAGCATTTACTTCCAGTTTTTGGCAAATAATGCCTATTGAAGAAAACAGATTTGTTTAATGATTACAGCATTCACTTCATGATTGTGGCGTTCACTTAATGACTGTTTAAAAAAAGGTCATTAAATCAGATGTGGTCATGTGGTGTCCCACTTAATGACTGCCATGATTTACAACCATAATTCTGGGCTCAGTTATGGTTGTAAGTTGAGGAACGTGTCCTTTGAAAATTTTTATTTATTTGATTTTATTTATTTAGCAAGTTTAGACAGCGTTCATCTCACTTTCACAGCAACTCTGAGGACGAAATTTATTCATGTCCTGCCTTTTATTATTTTCATAAATAGAGCAGTGAACATACCTAGTTCTCTGTCCTCCTATTTTCCCCACAACAATCCTGTGAGGTGAGTTGGACTGAGAGAGATTGACTGACTCAAGGTCACCCAGCTGATTGTCATGTCTAAGGCAGGACTAGAACTCACAGTCTCCTGGTGACTGGCTCAAAGTCACCCAGCTGGCTTTCATGCCTAAAATGGGACTAGAACTCACAGTCTCCTGGTGATTTGCTCAAGGTCACCCAGCTGGCTTTCATGCCTAAGGTGAGACTTGAACTCCCAGTCTCCTAGTCTGGTGCCTTAGCCACTAAATCAAACTGGCTCTGTGGGAAGGAAAGCGGAGATAAGAGAATAACAGAGGTGGAAGGGACTAGAAGGTCTTCTAGTCCAGCCTCCTCTTCAAGCATATACCATTTCAGACAAATGGAAGAATCATCTCTACTATCTACCTAGGAAAGATCAGGGTGCATAATCCAGGTGTTGGGGTTCTTCTCTTTTCAGACCCAAACCACATTCATTAAAAGTGGTTGGCGCCATAGGATAAACCTCCCCCCCCCATTGAAAAAACACTGCTTATAAAGGCCACTGGGAAGAAGACTTGTGTTGCTAAAAGCACAGCGCTGCAAAATTTTGAGTGAACGAGTCAGTGGTTTATCTTCATTATCAGAGAGAAAGGAAAGGATGCCCAAAGGGGTCATCTTGGACATTCAGAGAGGTGGCTTTGAGGTTAAACTATTTGTTTATGTCCAATTCTGCCATAATCAAACTGCAAGGCTCGGGAGAAGGAGTGCGACTTCTCTCCCCCCACCCCCACTGCAAACCAGCCTGGCTTTGCGGCAGGCATTTGTCTTTGTTAATTTATACAGGAGAAGGCAGTAAATCAGCGGGAGCAAGTTGCTGGCTCTTAGATTTTCACTTGGGTATTTAAAATAATAGCACCTGACAGTTTATGAGCAGCTAAAAGGGAATTTTTTTCTGCTTCAGAAAGCAAAATATTGTGTGAGTTGTGCAGTGTGTATAAATAATCAGAAGAATTAAGCCGCCAGTGTCCTGTATAGTTCCAGGTGAGAGAGCAGAACAGAGCCTGTAGATTTCCAAGTGAAAAAGGGTAATTCTAAAATGTGGCACACCTCTGGGTTGCACACACACACACACACAAATACACGCACACACAGACACACACACCACATTTTAGCCATTGTCTATCTGCTGCAGGATGAAGGCCTCTTCAGCATGTTTCCAGCCCATACGGTCCTGAGCTTCCTTTTACCAATTGGGCCTGCAATACTTGCCGATGTCGTCGATCCATCTTGTTTTAGGTCTCTTTCGTGGATGCTTTTGATCAAGTGGGATCCATTCTATGACTGCCTTGGTCCACCTGCCATCAGTTTGTCTTGCTATGTGACCAGCCCATTTCCATTTCAGTTCTTTTATTCTCTTGATGGCATTGTATACTTTCGTTTATTCGCTGATCCATGGGCAGGTCTTTCTATCTTGTCTTGTGATGCCGAGCATGTATCTTTCCATAGCTCTTTGTGCCACTCCTAGCTTTTACACACACACACACACACACACACACACATATGTATATATGTAACAGATAAGTGTGCATGCACGCACCACTTGAAATAAACCAGACTAGCAACGATCAAAACAAATGTGATTTTTAACAGTTCAGCGTAATGGTGCCAGAATTAACGTGGACTCTTAGAATGGATGGAATTAAATGTGCTTCCTGGGCCCGACATCTGTTCCTAATATATATCCTTTCTTCCAACCTGCTTTGCCGCAACCTTAATTTTTCTTGTGTTCATCCAGCAATAGTTCTTTTTAGTTTGTAATACGTGTCCTCTTGTCGAGGTTAAGACTGCTGGGGGAAAAAAATGGCAACGGTCGACTTCCATGTTTCCCTCCGTTTTGGGGCTGATTGTAGAAGGCTCCGTAATTTGGGGTTGGTTTTTTTAAAAAAAGATGGCCTCATGTTCTCTGCGTAGAATTCATTTTGTTTGTTTGTGTGTGTTGGGGGAGGGGGGAGTTCCAAGCAACCGCAATATAATCTGGGTTGTCTTCTTCAGGCAAGGTCAGGTAAAATAAAGTCAATTCAAATCAAACCACCTAGGCAATTCTTTCCTGTCAGAGCATTTCTGCGTTGTAATCAAACTAACCTAGGCATCCCATTTTAGGGACCCGTGTCTGAAAATATTTCTCTTTTTCTTTTTGGTGCTGAATGCAGCTATCTTTAATACGGTATGATGAAAGAGCTACTTAATCTAGTTCAGAGGTGTCCCATCTTGGCAGCTTTAAGACCTGTGGACTTCAACTCCCAGAATTCCCCAGCCAGCCTTGTCCTGGTCTAATATTAGCCTTTGCTTGTTCTCCCCCTCCCCCTTTTTTGCGTTCTTTGTAGCTTGTGTTCATTATTCCTTTTTTTTTTTAAAAGAGAAAAATGATGAATCCAGAATACTATTAGATCTGGGGGATGGGGATGGACATATATACAGGTAGTCCTTAACTTTTAACCATCTGTTTGCTAACCATTCAAAGTTACAACAGCACTGAAAAAAGTGACTTATGACTGGTCTGCGTGCTTACGACCGTTACAGTACCTCCACTTGATCAACATTTGGGCACTTGGCAACTGGCATGTATTAATGACAGTTGCAGCATCATGGGGTGACATGATCACCATTTGGGACCTTTCCAGCCAAATTCTGACAAGCAAAGTCATTGGGGGAAGACAGATTCACCTAACAACCATGTGACTCACTTAACCACTGCAGTGATTTGTTTAACTCTGGCAAGAAATTCATAAAATCAGGGGTCACTCATTCAACAACGGCCTTTGTTAGCAATGGAAATTCTAGTCAAAATTGTGGTCATAAGTTGAAGACTACATTTACGTTGACCAGTCTTCTGGTCCTTGTCCACTACCACGATGTGTGGTTGATGGGCTACTGCATGCCTGTCCACCTCTGGAAATCCCACAGGAGCTTAGTCCTGTTATTCACCATGATCTTCTGTGGCATCTCCCATCTGGACTGAGGACAGCCTAGCCCAGGGGTAGGCAACCTTGGCTCTTTTATGACTCGTGGACTTCAACTCCCAGAATTCCTGAGCCAGCATGGCTCAGCATGGAAACCTCTCCCTTTCTCCTCAGCATGGCTGGCTCAGGAATTCTGGGAGTTGAAGTCCACGAGTCATAAAAGAGCCAAGGTTGCCTACCCCTGGCCTAGCCCATACACTGTGCAGATGTTCCTATGCACAGTGGCAGCCACATAGAGGTAGTCCTCAACTTACAACAGTTTGTTTAGTGACTGCTCAAAGTTACAACAGCCCTGAAAAAGTGACTTTCACACTTACAACCGTTGCAGCATTCCTGTGGTCACGTGATCAAAATTCAGCTGCTTGGCAACTCACTTATTTATGATGGTCTCCCAGGGTCACATGATTACCTTTTACAATCTTCTGACAGGCAAAATCAGTGTGGAAACCAGATTCACTTAGCAACCATGTTTCTAACTTAACAACTGTAGTAATTCACTTAACAGCTATGGCAAGAAAGATCATAAAATAGGGCAAAACTCACTTAACAGCTGTCATACGTAGCAATAGAAATTTTGGGCTTGAGGACTACTGTACATACATACGTTGAGGACTACTGTACATACATACCATACCTTAAGAATGGGTGGGCAACTACAAGCCTCCTCCTTCTCAGTTCTTTATTTTTTAATCAGAGTTAAACCGGACAGCCCTAGAGATGGCATGCCTTCAAATTTAAGATTGTCCTCCATAAAGTTGGCCATTCTACCTAATGATACCTCTTTCAAGGATAAACTAACAATGGAGCTACTTCCTTTTCAGGATACATACAGCACCAGCAATTGTCAGCAGCATTGTAGCATTATTCAATTAGTAGGCCATTATTATTTGTAAAAAGTTGGAATTAAGATTGCCGGGAGAAATATCAACAACCTAAGATATGCAGATGATAGCACTCTAATGGCAGAAAGTGAAGAGGAACTAAAGAGCCTCTTGATGCGGGTGAAGAAGGAGAGTGCAAAAGTTGGCTTGAAACTCAACATTAAGAAAACCAAAATCATGGCATCCGGCACTCTCAATTCCTGGCAAATAGATGGGGAAGAAATGGAGGTAGTGACAGATTTTATCTTCCTGGGCTCTAAGATCACTACAGACGGGGACTGCAGCCAAGAAATTAAAAGACGCTTGCTCCTGGGGAGGAAAGCTATGGCAAATTTAGACAGCATACTAAAAAGCAGAGACATCACCCTGCCAAAAAAAGTACGTATAGTCAAGGCCATGGTTTTCCCAGTTGCAATGTATGACTGTGAAAGTTGGACCATAAGAAAGGCTGAACGCAAAAGAATTTAGGCCTTTGAACTATGGTGCTGGAGAAGACTCCTGCGAGTCCCTTGGACTGCAAGGCGATCAAACTGGTCAGTCCTAGAGGAGATCAACCCTGACTGCTCCTTAGAAGGCCAGATCCTGAAGTTGAAACTCAAGTACTTTGGCCACCTAATGAGAAGGAAGGACTCACTGGAGAAGAGCCTAATGCTGGGAAAGATTGAGGGCAATAGAAGAAGGGGACGACAGAGAATGAGGTGGCTGGATGGAGTCACTGAAGCAGTAGGCGTGAGCTTAAATGGACTCCAGAAGATGGTAGAGGACAGGAAGGCCTGGAGGAACGTTGTCCATGGGTCGGACACGACTTCGCAACTAACAACAACAAATTATTTGTAAGGCCTGGGCAGTTTACAAGAATACAAAAACAATGAAAACATCTGTAGGAAAGTAAAATGCATAGAACACATAAATTAATCAAAACCATGAGGAATATATAATAATTAATATATAACAATTAATCAGTGGAACAACTTGCCTCCAGAAGTTATGAATGCTCCAACACTGGAGGTTTTTAAAAAGAGATTGGACAGCCATTAGTCTGAAATGATAATAGGGTCTCCTAATTGAGCAGGGGGTTGGATTAGAAGATCTCCAAGGTCCCTTCCAACTGATATTCTGTTACCCCTCACCTTCTGATGGTTCTTCACTACCAAGCTATAAAGAGCTTTGTAAATCAAAACCAGAAATGTATTGGTAATCAATGTGCCCCCCCCCCAAGAAAATATGTACTAAAATGACTAGTGCCAGTCAATAAATGGACTGTTAAATTTGGGGCCAACTTTAGTTTCAGAATGATCTTCAAAAGCAGCCCCAAGTAGAGCACATTGCAAAAGTCTAACCTAGTTAGGTTAGATAGGAATCATTGTAACCAGGTCCTCCTGTGTCAGGAGAGACCACAACTGGTGTACCTCCTGGACTTAGGAATAGGCCCAACACGTTATGGGCTCTACCTGCTCATCCAGTCATAGCCATGAGTCCAGGGAACATCCCTCAGTGTGGCTCTCCCACCTCAGGGTATTGCAAGTCCTCAAGAGGCAAAACTGCAACTGGTAGAGAGGCATGATGAACAAATGTCTTACCAGGGTCCAATGTTATATTGTTTCATGTCATTCTGTCCCCAAGAACATGGACTGTATCTCCAGCTGGACGTGGTGTGGCAGGGTGCAGCTCAATATAATCATTTTAATGGGAGTAGATTCTGCTGATGACTTCTCCCAGTGGCGTTGTCTAGATGTTAAACAGAAAAATACAACACCGCAACTTTAACACTAGTACAATAGTAGATTATTGTTTCAGAGAGTCTCCAGGACCCATGTTTTTTTGAGCAGTCTTGATACAAGCTGTTGATTTTTGCAGACCCAGCAATGATCTGTATTAATTGGGTTCACTTTTGTGAAGCTGAATAGCCAAAAATGTCTAATATCTGACCTCCCGTCCTCGTTGTTGAGTTGGCCAAACCTCACCCTGAAGATCATCATCCAAAATTGTCTACCAGTTTAGCTGATTCCCACTCTAAAGAGCAAGGAAGCCGGGTGCCCTGAACGACCCCCCACTGAGGTTTAATCAAGGGTTTCTCTCCTTATTTTCCCTCCTCCCTCCCTGGTGCCTTATTTCACGGCTGTCAGTATCTGTTCTCCACGTCCTGGAAAAGATTAGCCTACTGACAGGCTTCTCAATTTAGGACTAATAAACTTGTTGATTCCTCAGCCCAAGACAGAGCTGCACAATTATCACCCCGGTCAAAATTAATTAATGGGGAGTTCAAATGAATGGTGAATGTGACACTAAATGGTGGATGCTTTCTGGGCAAAGGTCTTGTAGAACCAACCACTGTAGCACACTGAGAAAATCAGTTTTACTATCAAGACTTTATTTCCCACACCCAGGAAAGACGGCTCAGTGGGCATGACACTACACATACATTTGGGGGTGAGATTTGGAAACTATCTGCTTAAAAAAAAAGAGAGAGATTAATACAGGAAGTCCTGGACTTACAACAGTTCATCTAATGACCGTTCAAAGTTACAACACTACTGGAAAAAGTGACTTATGACCGTTTTGCACACTTATGACAGTTGCGTCATCCCCGTGATCATGTGATCAAAATTTAGACGCTTGGCAACTGACTCACATTTATGTTGATTGCAATGTCTTGGGGTCATGTGATCACTTTCTGTGACTTTCTGACAAGCAAAGTCAATGGGGAAGTCAGATTCATTTAGCAACCGTGCTACTAACTTAACAACTGCAGTGATTCACTTAACAGCTGTGGCAATAAAGGTCGTAAAATGGGGCAAAACTCACTTAACAAGTGACTCACCTAGCAACAGAAATGTTGGGCTCAATTGTCCTAATTTGAGGACTAACTGTATTTTAAAATTATATTTCAAAAATTGCATTATAAATTTATTATATTACTATATATATATTAGTATAAACTTCCTCAGACATTATAGAGCAGTCTATAAATGCTGACCATCTTCTTCGTTGTTGCTGACACTTTGCTTCAAGTTAGAAACTCAGCAGGTTTCCCAACTCTGTGGTATACGAAGATGGATTATTCAAGTGTGATTTCCTTCAGTGCCTGAACCCCCATTGGGGAACCAGCCATAGTTTCTTTGTTGACAAAATGCCCACATTTGAAATTGTGGCACATCAGATTCTGGTATCTGGCTTTATTCCAGTTGATTTCTGTGCCTTGTGCAAACTTTTCATCAATCCGAAGAGTTGTGAAGCAAAGGGAATTCCTCAAGCTAAATCACTGTGTTTTTTTCATCCTTGGCAACTTTAAGATGTGCTGCTGGCTGGGGAATCCTGAGGGTTGAGGTCCACACATCTTAAAAGTTGCCAAGTTTGAAAAACGTTGGGCTAGTTAGCTTTTGCTAGCTTTCCTAGTTTCCATATTCCTCTTATTCTCCTTTGCTTTGGTTTCTCTTCAGATTGTACAGGTAATCCTTCAACCTATGCCCTAAATTACCGCCATAAGTTGTGGTGCTCATTAAGTGTGTCACCATGTGACCATGCCTGATTTTACAACCTTTATTATGGTGGTTGTTAAGCAAATGCCACAGTTGTTAACTGAATCCATTGTAACTAGTAGGTGTTTTTCTGGTGGAAACTGAAAGTACCATAAATATTACTTTTCAGCAAAAAAAAATGCTGTAAATTGCAGTCACTTCACTGGTGTGTATGTGTGTGGGAAATATTTCAAACTGTAAATGTGGGGCAATTGCCAAGCACCCAAACTGCAATCAAAAGACTGCAGGAGGCGACTTTTAAAAACTGGGTCATAAGTAGTTCTGGGGAGGTTTGTTGTAAGTCTGAACAGTTTCTATGTGACCGGTCATAAGACGAGGATTTCCCTTAGAACTTTTTCAACTTTTCCTGTATTCTTCCTTGTCAGGTGTTCTTTTCCAGCTAAGCCACATGCACTTTCATAGCCCCAAAAGAAGTTACTTTTTCAGATCTGCAGCTATTAAAATCAAATAATAAATAAATTAACCAACCAACCCCAAATAGAGGCACACAAAGTTTTTGATCAAAACCTACATGCAAAAACATACCTCTGTACAGGAACCACAAGGAAGGCTGGTTCTTCTTAACAAAGTTAGTGGATGAAAACTGTACATTGATATGATGTCATTGAGACATCATTTATCGTGTTCTTGGGAACACGAAAGTAGCTTGTATGGAAAGTAGCTTGTTACAGGTAGTCCTTGATTTATGACCATAATGGAGTCTGCCAATTATGGTTATAAGTCATGATGACTCTAAAGTGGCTCATCACGTGACTGGAGACAATTTTATGGCCTTTTTTGCAGCAGTTGTTAAGTGACCGGTCCAAACAAAGCAATCCCTGCCGTCATAAAGTGAACCAGTTGTTTTCTGTGGGTTTTTTTTTTTTTTGCCAGAAATGGCCATAAATGTGGGTTGTTTGCTGAATGCCCGAAATGACATCATTTGATTGTGGGGCAGGCAACATCAGAACTTCAAAACTGGGTTATAAGTAGCTTTGGGGGGGGGGGGATCTGTCATAACTTCAAATGGTCGCTAAGCAATTAGTCTTAAGTCAAGGACTACCTGTATTGTCTTTTTTGATTTTTTTTAAAAAGCATTCAATCCTATAGCCCTGATCCAAATACCAACCTGATATTACTTTGCTTAGTTTTTCCGAATTGCTCAAGATTTGACTAATATCTACATCGGCTTTACGCTACGTATCTGCTTATTAAGTGGTTGGTTTTCCTGCACTGTACTTTGGCCCATGAAAACAAACTTGTTAATATGAGATAAGTGATAAGTACTAATTAAATGTATAGTCATGCCCAACAATAAAGAACGTGTGTTGTTCAGAGTTGACCTATTGGTTTCTTGGTGTTTTCTGATCTTGATTGTTTTCTTGCAGATGGTTCATTAGTAGGCCAGCACTGATGCAAATCACCAACGGACTGATCATCAATAATGATATTATTTAGCCTGGCAATGAAATGCCTCTACAAAAACAAACAAAATCAGAAAACACCAAGGCCCCAACAATAGAGTCGTATTTAAAAAAAAAAAAAAAGCAAATGATTCACACTGGATTTTATTGTTTCCTTCTCTCCTACATATTTCCCCCTTGTATGTATTCCCCCAGTTTGGGTAATTGTCCACACCTTCCCTCCAAAACCGTTCACAAAATTATCAGTAAATAACCTGCAAAAAGACAGGCAGCGCGAGAGGGGGGGGAAAGACAGATGTCAGGCGCTGCGTTGTTTGATGTGATCTCTGCTTGGAGCAGGGCAAGGGAGCCCACCCAGTCAAGATGGAGCAGGTTCCTTTGAATTGCTCATCTGTTGCGGTGGCAAGAAATGGCAAATTGTAATAGGGGGTCGAAAAACAGCAGCCGTCACAAGTTGAGAGAGAGAGAGAGAGAGAGAGAGAGAGAGAGAGAGAGAGAGAGAGAGAGGCCTGCCAGATCAGATGTTTGACATCTGTCAGAAGAAGCTGCTCTTCCCTATCTCCCTTCCCCCTCAGCCTCCCCCTTCTCAATAAGTGGTTGATGGTGCACTTGTCTTTTTACTGGAGTAATTGCCCATCACGGCTCTTTCTGTCCATTAACTAAACCACCACCTTTCCCCATAACCGTTCCTGCCAAACAAGCTCAGTGACAATTTCACCGCCCTACTCTCTGCTCACGTTGCTGGGCCAGGAAGTGGGCCTAAAGGCCTTGTCATGCCTAGTTGCTTCAATTCCATCAAGGTACTTTAGTCACGGCAAACACCGAGATGCTTTGGGCACTCCTCTTCGTGTCTTCAGTTCCTCCAGAGATCACATAATTTCACCAGATTGAAGAGTGGCGTCTAATAGTGGGCGATTGTAGGGCTTAATGGGAGGTTCAGAGACGTTGACATGTTTACCTCCCATTGCCGTTTCAAGAGAGGTGCAGGCAACTTTATGGAGACTTTTTATATTTTTGGATGCGCAGGGCACCTCTTTAACTCCTTGCTTACTTTTTAAAAGTGGAGTGCAGGCAGTCCTCAGCTTACGACCCCAACCGGGACCAGAATTTCCACTGCTAAGCAAAAGCGGTTGTTAAGTGAGTCACAGCAGATTTTATGACTTTTTTTGCCGTGGTTGTTAAGTGAATCACAGTAGTAGTTAAGTAAATCATGCTGTTAAGTGAGTCCGGCTTTTCCCTGTTGACTTTGCTTGTTGGCAGCCAGTTGAAAAGGTCACCCATGGGAGATCAAGTGACCCTGAGATGCTGCAACCTTTGTAAATACATGCCAGTTGTCAAGCGCTTGAATTTTGATCACTTGATTGTGGGGATGCTGCAGTGCAAGTACCAGTTGTAAGTCACATTTTTAGCATGGCTGTAACTTCAAACAGTCGCTAAATGGATGGTTTGTAAGTCAAGGACTGCCTGTATTAACATCATTAAAAGCAAACTGTTCGCTTCTGACAGAGCTGCCTTCTGGCATGGTTAAAAATTCAAGTTAGCAGCCCTGACAGTGTGACTGGAGCTTCACCTGTTTTTTTTAATGCGCATCTTGACTTTTTTTTTTTTTGCTCTGGGGACATTCCTGGCTACTAAGTTTTGGCCGTGTATTCCTAAGAAAGTCCAGGTGCTGTGGTTATCAATCAAGCTGGGAGAGGGTTGAATGCAGCTTGCAGACCATGAATCGTTCATTCCTGATGGATATGATGTAATCTGCCCAGAGAATTTCAGTTATTAAACAGATTAGATGATTCTTTAATCTTCTGTGAAATGCTAGACAGGATATTAAACCATCTCTGGAATTATAATGGATGCTATTTTTCAGACTTCCCATCCTCGTTGTGGTGCCTTCTCCTGTGACAAGGGGGTTGCCTATGCGCTTCTCTCTATTGGTTGTGGTGATATCTTTTTTGCCTTGCATCTGGAAACACTTTTATCAAGGAGACTCCCCCAACCACCATTGTTTATTAGCACTGGGGAGTGGGTTTTCTGTTCCACTCCATGAGGGGGCTCAGTCTCACTTTGGCACATGGTGTTGCCAGCAGCAAACTAAATAAAGCACCGATATAGTCTTTTCAGGCTCAAGATCGGCAGCCCCTTAATTTATGGGCTTGTTTATTGCTTGGAAGGATAATATCCTTGCACCAGATTCTCTTGCGTATTACACACATTGTTTGGGGATTTTTGCATTAGCTTGTTTTACTTTCAAATGCAATTAATACATTTTTTTAAAAAAAGAATCTGTTTCGTCACCCTGTTTTTCTGTTTTATTTTTGCTTTGGTGTTTTGTTTTGTTTTTTAAATCCAGTCAGTCGTACACCAAAGCAAAAACAAAACATCAAAACAGAAAACCAGGTTGACGAAACAGATTTTTAAAAAATATATTAATTGCATCTTGTATCAGCCTTGCTGAAAAGTGAAAACAATCTGGAGAATTTAGGAGTAAGGCCCACCCTCACCCCTATTCCCCCCCCCCAAAAAAAGGTGAAATATTGGCTCCTATTCTCAGGGAAATTATTAGCTGGAAGGGAAGGTAATATCAGCCAAAGGAGCTGAAATGTTGATATGTATAAAAATTCTGGGTTTGCCCTGCACTTCTCATCAAAGACATATTGTGGCACCACCTTTCTTTTCCATAGCTGCCTTGAGGAATAAATATTACATAAACCAAAGCTATGATTATGTAAATATAATATTTATATGATCAGAGGGAGAGGCAAGAAAAGATACCTGCTATTAATTCTTTAAGGTTGTGATTAATGTTCATTTTCCCCCCCTATCACCTCAGAATTTCAAACAGCTGAGGCCTTGACAGCCTTCAATAATGCCCACTGATACGATATTCATTGATTTAATCAGTTCCTGGGAGCTGCCAGATCATATTATGTGGGGAATAACCTTTTCTGCTTTATTATTATTATTATTGGACTTAGCTATTTTTGTTTTTAAGAATCCTTTGCCTCACTAAATGCTTTTATTTTGTTCAGCATAAAAGCTTCAGTGTAAATTCTTAAGGGAGATTGTTTGGAGCGACCTTCCCTCAAACCATCTGGGTCATCTCGGTTGAACATCTGTGATCTATAGAGCTGTTTCCCCTTGTGACCTCAAAATGGCAAGGAACCATATTGGTCCATTAGAGAGACAGAGGGGGGGGAGGGAGGGGAGGAGAGAGAGAGAGAGAGAGAGAGAGAGAGAGAGAGTCTCAGAATAGAAAAACAGATATTGTTTTATTTATGACTAACTGGAAAAAGGGGGTGGGGAAGGCCCCAAATAGTCAGAATTACTTTTATCAACAAACAAAGGAAGTGGGAGAGAAGGTTGTAACAGTCATAAAATAGGTGCAAATTGAAAGCGGGAGACAGTGAGTTCTAGTCCCGCCTTAGGCATGAAAATCAGCTGGGTGACTTCGGGCCAGACTCTCAGCTCAACCCACCTCCCAGGGTTGTTGTGGGGAAAATAGGAGGAGGAAGGTGTGTTGGATATCTTCATCACCTTGAGTTATATGTAAAAATAATAAAGGGGACTAAATAATAATAATGATGATGTTGATGATGAAGATAGATAGATAGATAGATAGATAGATAGATAGATAGATAGATAGATAGATAGATAGATAGATAGATAGATAGATAGATAGATAGATAGATAGATAGATAGATTAAATTTTCTGACTATTTTTTTTTTTAAAAATAAAGTTTATTCCTTAGAGAAATAGCGAACAAGTACAGAGAAGGTGCCCACACCAGATTCCCACTTGTGATCCAAATGCTGCATGCTACCATGCTATACCATTCATCACTGTAACACCGATGGAAGATTATTGCCCCCTTGTCCCTATGGAGCCTTCCTGAAGACATTTGCTCAACCAATTTGGAGGTAGTAGAATTGGATTTATCTGGACTATGGGTCTGAAAAACTGATCTCTGATTGCCCATGACATTTAAGTATGACTATTCCTCTCCCTGCCCCAATTTAGAGGCAGTCTATCTTAGGGTCTTTCTTGATTGTTGGACTGAAGTGACCTCTCCTGGTTTGTTTCAAGTTGGACTTCTCTCCAAGCTAATGAGTGGCAAAATCTAAGGGACTTTAGTTTCATCAAGGTTCCTTGAACACTGTAGAAGAAACAGAGAAAAAGCCAGCTGAATACTGGTTCAGCTAAAGATTAGTTGAGGCATTCTCAATTATGGGCTGGAGATGAGATGAATCTCTTCCACCCAAAGATGTCAACATGGTGTGTGTGTGTGCTATGGTTAAGTACCAAGGGAAAAGGCCTTTAGAATACCAGTTTGAAGAGGTCTAAGAGCTTTGGGCCAACAGAGATTGGAAGTACTCATCTATCTTTCCTTTTGTTTATATATTCAAGATGGGCAGTGTTTAATATTTATTTGTTATGTATATGTAGGGGTGTGGGTCTATACATATGTTGTATATAGTATGTTTAGGTGTGTGCCATGTATGTGTTCACTTTGAGAGTGGGCAACTAAATTTCATTTTTGATGTGTGCCGTTGCGCCCACAGTAAAAAATGACAATAAAGCTTATCATCTTATCTTGTTTTTTAAAAAAATATTGTTCTGAGCATCCATGAATGAGAAACTGTCTCTTGATTAAGGATGCCTTCCTTCCACCTCATATTCCCTGCTTCCATATTCCAGTTATAATACTTGGGATCCACTGACCAAAGTAAATGGGATTAACTCTGGGCCTGTAATTTGGAAACAGTTTCAAAACTGACTAGAATCTCTCTAGTGCTTCCAAGGCTGTGGATTGGGGAGCCAACATGAAGAGATCAAGTTTCCTTAGTATCTGTAGGAGAGGGAATAGCAGAACCTGGAGGTGGAGTGGAAAGAGGGAATCAGCCTAGAATCTCTACATAGTCACAAGCAAACAAAGTCCAACTTCCCTTGAGCGCCATTGACCGTTATCTAACTCTAACAAAGTGTGAACCGTTAGTTGAGAGGATTCCCGTGCATAGGTTTTCAGCAATAGATCAGCTTAATTGAACCTTCACGTGTGGAGCTGGTCTTTGGCGCCAGATGGCATTTGGTTTTCCTGCGTAGATAACTTTTGACTTTTTCCCTTTCAATGGAAAGGCAGAAACAGCTCATATCTTGATAGAATAGAGACTCGTGAGAATGGAGCATTTTGGAGTCTGATCTACTTAACCTTTGCATATTGAAAGGGTTCTGGGGTTTTATTTCAGACTGTTTCTGTTAGATTACACCACTGAATGACTGACTGACTGACTGAATGAATTTCTCTTTTCAACCCAGGTCCCAGATCTTTACCTTGCAATTAGATTGTTTTGTAAAGTTTTTCTTCTCTTCCTGAGAACTCATGGTATTTATATCAGCTCTTTTTGCTACCCCAACCACCTTCTCCATTCCTCCTGGTCATTTTAGATGCTTTATTTTGTCCAGGCATTCATAGAAATTCTTTCTCTGTTCAGCACTTTTATCTGTTCAGGAATTACTGAGTGATGCCATTGTGTTACTCTGCTGCCAGAAGAAAGAGGTTGTTTCTCTGTGACAATGGGTGCCCTGCAAAAGCGGGTTGGGTTGGAGCAAGCTGAAAAGGCAAAGATAAAATGTTTTGACCTTAAGAAACAAACAAAAGTTTGGTGGAGAGGGAAGAAAGAGAGAACCAATTTGATATGGCCGGAAGAGCATCCTGGCTTTAAAGCCTCAAGGAATATCCACTACCTGCTGCGTCCACACAAAAAGCAGTACATTCCTCTCACCACTCTAGTATGCAAGCTTTTTCAATCTTACAGGACTTTAGCTTTGCCTGCCAGTCTCAGTATGAATTTGTGTCGGGCTTCCGCTGTCTTTTCTTTTACTAGCTGTTTCTGAACCAACATTCAGAGAGAGGCGCATTGATTTGAAAAGAAGATGATCTCCACCAGAAAAGAAAGATTACTCCAGAGGGAGAAGAAAGAAAAAAACAATCTTGCTTTACTGTATTCTTAGAAAATGAGATTACCCTCCTGTTTTGAAAATCAATTATTCTGAGGAAAACATTCTTTTTAAAAATAAAAAAAATGAATGAATGAATGAATGAATGAATGCAGAGCTCCATCATGTTAATCTGAGGTTTGTCCATCTTGGGTGTATTATTTGTGCAATTTGTGCACGGTGGGCCAAAGATCCTATCGGACTGTGAAAAATAAAAAAGAGAACAATGAAAGGAAGGAACCCCAAAACTCATCCAATTCTATGCTTAACGATCAAACCTCTCAATCATTGTCATTCCTTAAAACTGACCAAGGGTCATAATTAATGAGTAGCTATTAAACAGAATATCACTATGCTGATTGATTACAATATGTGCTATCAACTGTTAGCAGCGTAGATTTTCTCCAAAAGGACCTGTCCCCAGCTTGGTCCTTCAAGTTTTCACCATCAATTACCTCCCTCCACCTTGCTGCTAGTCGTTCTCTTCTTCCTCTTTCTTTCCACCTTTCCCAGCGTTAGAGCGTTCTCCAAATTGCTGGGTCTTCGCATCATGTGTCCAAAGGAGGATTTGTTTTATTTCTTTATTTCTTTATGAAATTTTTATGCCATCCATCTCACCGAAGGCAACTGTTGGCAGCTTACAGACATTGAATAAAATGCCGCATAAAACAATTAAAACAATAAAGATCTTCAGTTTAAAAATTCAATTGAAGTTAAAAAAAAAATCAATTAAAATTTGAGCGAGGTCGCTCGTGCTTTGAGTGAGAGCTCAGGGTGATTTGAGTATCCGTTTCTGGGCTGTTTGTGGTATTTGCATGAGTTTTCTCAAGCCTCAACGTTCAATGCTGGAGCAAGGACCAAGAAAATTATTTATTAAGGTCAGCAGCATCTGCAGCAAATACAAAGATGCCAAAATGACAACACACAAGCACACAATGCTATTATGCACAAATTCCACTAGTTACCTGTTTCTGTCCCATCTTTGATAGAATTACGTAGGTTAATGGCGTTTGCATGATCTCATCATATACATCTTCTCATTTACACCCTTGATCCCAATGGCTCGTGCAACTTGCGGTTGATTAATCCCAGAAATAGTTTGTGCTTATTTTAAATAGTGTCAAGACCCTGAAGAATAGCTTGATACCACCTTTCTCTTTATCCTAGTGCAGTGACAGACATGGTGATTTAATTGAAATACTGGCTGGACGGTGTAACTATATACTTGTCCCATTGTGTGTACATAGAGTGGGGATTTGTGCAACTGTTAACTCAAGAGAGATTGCCTAAAAGATTTGTTGGGCAAGAGGAATCCAGTTCTATTTCTTATGATCCAGAACAGGGGTGTCAAACTGCTGGCCCACGGGCCGCATGCGTCATGCCGTAACTGCGCCCACCCCAGCTTCGGCAATGGGGAAAAAGTCGCGATACGTCATGTCACGTGACGTGGCGAGTTTGACACCCCTGATCTAGAATGTCCTATTTTTGTGACATTGGGTTCTGCTATATGAGCGCTGTTTCTTCTATACTGGAAGTTTGGACTCTGTCCTGAGCCACCTTTCAGACTGTTGAAATACAGGTAGTCCTCAACTTATGACCTCTATTGAGCCCAATATTTCTGTTGCTAAGTGAGACATTTGTTAAGTGAGTTTTCCTCCATTTTATGACCTTTCTTGCCACAGTGGTTAAGGGAATCACTGCAGTTGTTAAGTTAGTGACACGATTGTTGAGTGAATCCGGCTTCCCCCATTGGCTTTGCTTGTCAGAAGGTTGCAAAAGGGGATCACATGACCCTGGGACATTGCGACCATCATAAATATGAGCCACTTGCCAAGCATCTGAATTTTGATCATGTGATCACAGGGATGCTGCAGTGGTCTTAAGTGTGAAAAACAGTCATAAGTCACTTTATTCAGTGCCATTGTAACTTTGAACGGTCACTAAATGAACTGTTGTAAGTCGAGGACTACCTGTATTATCTAAATTAGAAAGAGACCTCATACTCATGGAATCCAGCCTTTTTTTTTGACTAAAAACCCAAAGCTCATCTTTGGGAGGAGGTCCAAAAAGACGGTCCAGATGTTTTTAGCCAGTTGCCCCCTTCCTTTCTCAAGTCACATTGTTTTCCTTAAAAAAATATAACTCATCTGCCCCAGATTAGGCACTTTACATGGCTAATTTAGAGGGTATTCCAGGGTTCATCAGAGAAGTTTTTTTAAAAGAAAAAAAGGGGGGAAAACCCTGTTATCCCAAGGATTTAGTTTGTGTCCATATTCCATTAATCTGAGGACCACATCACTCATCAGAACAAGTGAACTAAGCTTCTTCCACTTACATGTAGTCCTCGATTTATGACTGTAATTGAGCCCACAATTAGGATTGTAAATTGTGAGAGTTGTTGTGTGGATCATCATGTGACTGGGCCAGTTTTACAACTTCTTTGCGATGGTCATTAAGCAAACACCATGGCCGTTAAGTGACCACGGTAGTTAAATGAACCCATTGTTTGCTATGGGCGTTTTTTTTTTGTTTTGGGTTTGTTTGTTTTTTGCTGGAAACTGGAAGTAAACCCTGGTTTCAGTCAAAAACGTAAATCCTGGTCGCACGAATGCAGGACACTGCAAATCAAAATGCGGTCACGTGACCCGGAGAGGGGGGACATCCGTTGAAAGTGTGGATCCAGGTGGCAAGTACCTTTTCAGGGCCCGTCCTAACTTTGAATTCACTGCTCCACCATTCACTAAGTGAATAGTCACAAGTCGAGGACTACCTGTACTGTGCTCTTGCAAATATGGGAATAATGTGGGGATCAACTTGTTAGTCCAGCTTTGGAAAACCTGAAATTTAAGAGGCCCGGGAGGAGATGGGCATGCCAGCTGGATGTCAGCATTGTCACCTAGGTTACAGCTAACAGGGAGAAAGGCTTTGTGTCATAGTGTGTTCCCCTTAGACAAGGAACGGGGCTGGCTGACTTGTACATTTGTTGCCTTAGCTCCAGCGGTATCTTAAAGAAACCGAACAAAGAAAGTTCAGAGCCAATCTCCCCGGAGAGGCCTGGAGCTTGCTGAAATTTTGTCATGACAAGACGCCTCCAGCTCAAGTGCGCTGGTCAGTGTTAGCCGGACTGCTGACCCTCCTGAAGCTGTCAATTCTTAGGGGAAGGAAGCTATTAAAATTCAGCGGTCTCTCCGAAGCACACCGCTATTGTAATCTCTGCCTAGATTGTGTAAATAATATCATGACACATGGATGAAAAAGCAGGCCGGAACAAGAGATTTCAAACTCGGTCTGTTTTTGCAAGCTGATTGGTTTTCTGTGTCTTAGGTGCGAAGGGTTTTGTTTTGCTTGTTTGTTTTGCCAGACTGTGGAGCAGCACCCATCTCTTATGGATTTGCTTTCCCCATCTCGGGATCAGCCGCTGTTTTGCTACAGAGACATACGCTTTGGGGTTTATATGTCATACATTTTTTTTCCCCTCTTCACTTTTTGGGGTGCCTTCGATACCATGCCTAATGAAGGAAGTTAAAATAAAGAGCGATGGAGCCAGCAAAACAAGCTAAAACTAAGCATGGCGGCATCCTTAGGGCTCATTCTACACCTGAATTACAGTGAGACCATGTGGTCAGTGGTGGGATTCAAATAGGGGAACAACCGGTTCTCTGTGTGGATGCCGCTTCCGGAAGTCCATTCTGGGCCTGAGCAACAAAAAATTAGCTACCGGTTCTGCCGAAGTGGTGCGAACCGGCTGAATCCCACCACTGCATGTGGTCCAATAGAAGGGTGATAATAAAGTTCTGTGACAGGTAATCCTTGACTTACAACCATTCGTTTAGTGACCATTCAAAGTTACAACAGCACGGACAAAAGTGACTTAGGTGCAGTTTGCACACTTAACAGCCGTGGTAGCATTCCCCAGGATCACAAGATCAACATTTGGGCTCTTGGCAACTGGCACGGATTTATGACAGTTTCACTGTCCCGGAGTCATGCGATCCCCAGTTCTAACTTTCCAAGCTGACTTTCAACAAAGTCAAAGGGGGAAGCCAGATTCATTTAACAACCTCATGATTTCACTGAACAACTGCAGTGATTCGCTTAACAATTGTGGCAAAAAATATTGCAACGTGGGGCAAAAATGACTGTCTTGCTTAGCAACTGAAATTATGGGCTCCATTGCGGTTGTAAAATCAAGGTCTACTCACTTTTATACAGAATTAGTTGGCTGTACTACTTTTTTTTTTTTTTTTACAAATGCCCGTTGTTTTCTCTAAAGGGACAAAGGACAAGGAGAGGACCATGTTTTCCCTCCCGGAAAACAGTTGAGGCTGTACCTTCCTATTTTTATTTCAGTGCATTGAAAAAAGTTGGAAGTTTTAACACTTTTTTTCTTCTTTTCTCCCCTACCCCCATACTTTTCAATTTCACCTTTTTTCCTCTTCTCCACTTCCCTACTATCTTTATTCTCACTGTATTTTGTATTAAGAAATTTAATTAAAAAAAATGTATGTATATATAAAACCCCGTGTTTTCCCTCCCATCACAGAGTCTCCCCCCCCCCCAAAAAAAAGTCTTAAATTAAGAAGAGGATAAAATGTTTTGTGGACTTTTAATTCATTATTTATCAATATTTGCTGCCCGTCTCTCAGTTCGAAGAGACTCTGAGCAACTTCATTCATCGCTTTTGGAACCTTTCAAGTATTCTTGAAGGTCAAGCATTGTTCCTACAAATCTACCCGAGCCTTGTATGTCATCTGCTCTTTTGTCTCACACGCGCACACACACACCCCTCTATCCGTAGCTAGAGGACCTGCCCCATTTGAAAACAATGCCTTATGGATCTGGGGTCTGGCAGCATCTGTAGTTCCCTGCTCCTCTTCTCTTAAAGGGCAGCACTGAGGTGTGGCCTCGTGGATGAAACGCAGGTGGACCAAGTCATGCAAATAACAGGATCTTGAAAGCTTTCCTTTCCTTTGGTCACACTTGAGTGCGTCGGGGGATCCTTCTGTTCTCTGAAATGGAGCGGCTGGAATGTGAGGACTGAGAGTGAACCCCCCCTCCCACACACACACACACCCTTCTCCCTGGAAACACCTGTGGCTTTTGAAAGCTCTGCTTTGAGGCTAAGCAGAATCTTGCCTTGGCATCCTCTTGGACCTTCTGTGGGTGAAGCACCTGTTCTGCTCCCTCAATAAATTGAAGTGGGATGGGGGAGGATAGTTCAATTTCAGGAGAGGCATTGTGGACAAAGGAGCTTTTGATTAAGACAGTACTGTACACACTGTCTGGTCTGGTTGTTTGCTTTTTTCTTTTCTTTTTCTTCTTCTTTTTTTGGGGGGAACCAGTTCTTCCAAGTAGGTTGACCACACCTGGGCTGCAGAAATTTAGGTGAAGGTGGGAGTCCGTTGAGTCAAAGAAATGCAAGCATTTCTCCTTCTTTGCTGCCATCTAGTGGTTTTTCTGGAGTTTTGCAGCCCAGGTCTTGGTTGCCCTGCTACTGAGGGTAAACCACAATTGGTGGGATCGTTGTTCTTCCACCACCGTTCTTCAGGAATCTCACTGGCAGATCTTGATTCTGGTTCTCCAACCGTCTTCTTGGTACTGGACCTTCAGAAGGAAACATCCACACCTGCGTCTTGTAGAACTGAAGGGGGACAAGAGGATCTTTGTATCTCCCAAACCAGCATCGGCTGAGGAGGCATGAGGGTCCCCCAACAGGGTGAACAATGTCAGGATGGCAGCTACAACCACGCCCTCAAAATGTGCACAACAGAGAAAGGGCTTTACTTGCCTTTCTCTATGAACATACTTGTTTCTTCTCCCTCTGCGTCTAGAACAGGGGTAGGCAACCTTGGCTCTTTTATGACTCGTGGACTTCAACTACCAGAATTCCTGAGCCAGCATGGCTCAGCTTGGAAACCTCTCCCTTTCTCCTCAGCATGGCTGGCTCAGGAATTCTGGGAGTTGAAGTCCACGAGTCATAAAAGAGCCAAGGTTGCCTACCCCTGGTCTAGAAGTTCACGCTTTAAACTGCCAGAATGAAGCCACCTTCCTGGCTTTGTCATTGGCCAAAAATCAGTCATTATCACTACATGTTTCTGGCAGTAGCTGACTTACCAGCAGATGAGCCAGGCTCTGCATCTCTCCTCATTCACACACCCTGCTGCTATCTGCTAAGAGCCTCCACTTCAGCATATTGGTTTTACACTTAGGAACATACCTGCTGGGAGGATGGAATACTAACCTAATCGGTCAGCCCATGGCAGAGCACATGAACTGTGCAACTTCTTCGTGAAATGAATACTCTTTAGATAAAGGTGGTACACTTTTTGGCTCTGTATCTACCGTGGGGAAACCCCTTACCAGCTCTTCACCCTTACCTATTGGAAAACCAGATCTTTTTCCTGCTACTTCCGGGTTTCCATTCCTTGTGTGAGTCTCTGGCATGTCTAGTGCGTTTTAATGGGCAAATCTTGTGTTTCATCTTCCCTGTTTGGTTTTGTGTATAAGAACATGTGTATATCTCTGCTGTAATGGCTAGGAGAACCTTCAATTAAAAATGTTCCTGGAAGTATATACCCTTTGAATCTGGCTTCCTTGCATTGTCTCTTATCCCACCCCAGAATAATAATAATACAAGCGAGGGAGAAAGAGGATTTAGTTGCAAAGTGGTCAAAGGGCAAAAAGACGATCCAACACAAGTAGTCCTCAACTTACAACCTTTCATTTAGTAACCATTCAAAGTTACAACGGCAGTGAAAAAAGTGACTTATGACCCTTTTTTCACACCTGTGACCCTTGCAGCATCCCCGTGATCAAAATTTGGATGGTTGGCAACTGGCTCATATTTATGACAGTTGCAGTATCCCAGGGTCATGTGATCCCCTTTCGCGACCTTGTGACAAGCAAAGTCCATAGGGAAGCCAGATTCACTTAAGAACCATATTACTAACTTAACAATTGCAGTGATTCACTTAACAACTGCAACAAGAAAGATCATAAAATGGGGGGAAACTCACCTAATAACTATCTTACTTAGCAACAGAAATTTGTTCTCAATTGTGGTCATAAGTCGAAGACTACCTGTATTTTAAATTTTTCCCTAAAGGAAGGTAATTGACTGCTGCATAAATGGACTCCAGGGGTGGTTTAGAAATTGTGATGGAATGGAGTGAACTGGCATTTTCCCAGAAAGGAGGAAGCGTATTCCAAGAAGGGGAGCAAGATAAGAGGCAACACAGCCCAGAGCCGGAAAAGAGAGAGTTAGGATAGTCACTTCCTAGAATCTCTCAAGGTATCTCCATTAGGGTGAGAGTAGTAAAAGTTTAGTCTGGCAAGATTCTGTCTTTTGGATATAAGCAAATAAAGAACTGAGCTTTGGCTGGATTGTTCTAAGTCATTCTTGGGCTGGGCTTGATAGAAATTCTTTTTTTAATGATTTTTCATAGATGTGGCAGATGTTGAACAAGCTAAGGCATTTAGGCGAAGTGAAGTGGTTTTATGATTTTGGTGGCACCGTCTCAGAGAAATGTTTGTGTGTCAATGCAAGTATAAGATTGTAAGACTTCTTTCCCCATGAAATGCATTAAGACTATCATACAGGGGATGGAAAGCTGTAGAAGGAAGATGCGACATCCTGTTTCTATTCAGCTTTGAAGCTCCCAAGGTGGGAGAGCATAACCTTAGTTAAATTTAGGAGTGTCAAAAAGGTGGAAACAAGGAGCATGACTGCTAGGCACATGTTATTTTGAATTCTCTCCAAGCTGGACAGAACTGCTACATATACTGTGATGTAAAATAAAATTGGAAATGAATGAAGATAACATTCACACAATTGTGGGTGAGAATACAAAATCAGGTATCCAAGGTCAGGGAATATAGGGAAACACAACAGGCAGAGCCCCTTTTAATTAAGAAGATAAACTAGCCAGAATTTCAACACTCTTGTAATAACAGTGAATTACTTACTGATGCCATCGATCTCTGGGTGCCGTGAAGATTATTTTGTCTTTGGAAGGCAACCTTTGAAGATTCCTAATGATGCAGAAAAAGGAGATTTGAGGTCCAGGTCAGATTGCTCACAATGCCCCTCAATTGTTTCATAATTTGTGAGATTGTATTTCACAGTCTCTAAACCACGGATGTCCTTGTATCTTGCAGGTAGAAGATGCCATGCTTATGTTTGACAAGACTACCAACAGACACAGAGGTAAGGAGGGGAATGAACCCCGACATTTTTTAACATTGTATGGATTTTCTTTGGCTCACTGAAAAAAAACAAGTTTGTTTATTGTGGACAGTGGATGGTTTTTTTTGTGTGTCAAAAAATGAAGCAACTACTTTTATCTGCAATGTCCAATGTTCTCTAGTGGTACTTTGTGAATTGTGAATGTTTCTTTCTCAGTGGCTAATATCATTTGGTGTCTATCATTCCACAAGTCTTTTGCAATCATCCATTTTAGCCATAGATACTTTATTCCTATTTCAGATCTTGAGTCTTTACTTTTGTGCAATCAGAAAGGATCCTTTGTGTGAGTTTCATGAGTGTCTTCTGCAAAATGACCTGCTCTGGGAAAACGTGCTGCCATATTCACACATAAAGTTGAATTTCTTTTTAGTTTCTTACATATTTGATAATTTGGAAAGAGGAGACAGCGATGTAAACTAGACCTTCCCCCCCGTTTGTGAAAAGGACGTTTCCGTGTTTATAGACATTCTACTATTATGATTTAATTCTGGAATCGTACGCAAAGCCAGGGCCTGGATTTGATCACTTAAAATGACTTTTCCAACTCAGTGAGCCTTTGTTTTCAGGGTATTTTTTTTTTTAAATGCAGCTATATTGTTTAGAATAAATTCAACTGCTATGACTTTAAAACATAAGCAGAAATAATAATTCCACCAGTAGTTGAAAGCAAAGCCAAGAAGACAACTTGATAAAGAGCTGACTAAGTATAAAAGGGCTTGGTGCTTTGGGATGGATGGATGGATGGATGTACAGATAGATATTGGAGAGAGAGAAAAAAGATGATAAATATCACTCAATTTTGTTCCACGTGGTGCCTCTGCTATACATGATGGGCTTAACCCCTGCACCTGAGCCCATGCAGAAGGATACAGTCTTCTGACTAGAGCAGGGGTGTCAAACTTGCTACGTCACGTGCCATGACATCTCGCAACTTTTCCCCCATTGCCGGAGCTGGGGTGGGCGCGGTTTCGGCATGACGCATCCCGCCTGCGGGCCGGCAGTTTGACACCCCTGGACTAGAGTGACCAAATCTGTTGTTTCTGACCTATGTGGTTGATCTGAAATAATGGGAAATAATTGGAATGAGAGTGATTTAGGGAAGGACTATCATTCAATGGGGGCAAGATGAAGAAGGCCAGGTTTTCTGATTGGAAGAGGTTTCAAGTAGCTGAGTTCCTTGGGTTCCTTGTTGTTCTCTGAGCTTGGTTGTTTGCTTGTTGTTTGCTTGCAGATGATATTACCCAACTAGGTAATAGCAAGAAACAGCTGCAAGAAAACAACCAAGCTCAGAGAACATCAAGGACCACAGGGTTCAACCCTGAGGTACATATCATTCCCTTCTAGCTGGAGTATTGTCTGATCCTGGAGCATGTTGCTATTAGACCAGTGATGGCGAACCTTTTAGAGACCGAGTGCCCAAACCGCAACCCAAACCCAAAACCCACTTATTTATCGCAAAGTGGCAGGGCCGCATCAGCATTGTGGTGCCCTCAGGGGGGGCGTGGGGGTGTGGCCCACTGGGTGGGCGTGGCTGCGGTGGTCACGGCAGACTGAGTGGGCGTGGCTGGGGTGGGCGTGGCCACCTTGAAGTTGCTCGTGGGGGGACGCCTGTGTGGGCTGGGCAGGATTGGGGGAGATCCAGGGGGTCTCTGGTGGGGCTGTGGGCAGGAGGCTCATGCTGCGGGGTGAGGCAGGGGGTAGGGTGGGGGTGCCATTGCTGCGGGGCAAGGCGAGGCAGGGGCGGCTGCTGCCTGACACCATCAGCCTCCGCACACAGAGGTCAGTGAGCGCATGGGGGCGTGCTCTACTACTTCTACTCGAGCATGCTAGTCAGCTGCTTCACCTCCTTTGTGCTGGGTGGGGCTGCCTGTCCGGGCACCAGCGTAATGGATCTGTGTGAGCTGGCGGCGGCAGGTGTACCCACAGAGAGGGCTCTGAGTGCCGCCTCTGGCACGCGTGCCATAGGTTCGCCATCACTGTATTAGACCGTTGTTTTTCAAAGGATAACTCAGGCAACTTTTTGTGTTTTTGTGTTTCATTCTGAGAATTGAACCTGGACAGACCCTTGGGAGTCTAACGGAGTATGAAGCACATCGGTTCTAGAATGGAAATCACTGTATTTTTATTTCAGAAAGTCTTTGGTTTAGTACCACCTCCTTTCAAAACTTTTGCCCTTGGTTCACTTCTGCTATTCCTTTGCTTTCTCTGTTTTCTCTCCTGGAATCTTTCTAATGAAAGCTGTTGGAAAAGACGGTGGACACGTTCTGTCTACGATTATAACTGGCTCCATTTGCCAGGTGACTGTCTTGGAAATTAGTGTGTACTTTCCGGGAGGATAAGAGAGATCTGGACAGACTTGAACACTGGGCGCTATCTAACAAAATGAAATTCAATGGTGAAAAAAGTAAGGTTCTACATTTAGGCAAGAAAAACCAAATGTATAGGTATAGTATAGGGAGTACCTTGCTCAATAGTAATAACTGTGAGAGGGATCTCGGAGTCCTAGTGGACAATCATTTAAATATGAGCCAGCCGTGTGCTGCTGCAGCTGCCAAAAAAGCCAACACAGTGCTAGGCTGCATTACCAGAGGGATAGAATCAAGATCACGTGAAGTGTTAATACCACTTTACAATGCCTTGGTAAGGCCACACTTGGAATACTGCATCCAGTTTTGGTCACCACGATGTAAAAAAGATGTTGAGACTCTAGAAAGAGTACACAGAAGAGCAACAAAGATGATTAGGGGACTGGAGGTTAAAACATATAAGGAAAGGTTGATGAATTTGGTATGTCTAGTTTAACGAAGAGAAGGACGAGGGGTACATGATAGCAGTGTTCCAATATCTCAGTGGCTGCCACAAAGAAGGGAGTCAAGCTATTCTCCAAAGCGCCTGAAGGCGGACAAGAAGCAACGATGGAAACTAATCAAGGAGAGAAGCAACCTAAACTAGGAGAAACTTCTGACAGTTAGAACAATTAACCAGAGGAACAACCTGTCTCCCAGAAGCGGTGAATGCTCCAACACTGGAGTTTTTAAAAGAAACTGGACAGCCATTTGTCCGAAATGGTATAGGTTACCTGCCTGAGCAGGGGTTGGACTTGATGACCTCCAAGGTCCCTTCCACTTTATTATTATTATTATTATTATTATTATTATTATTATTATTATTATTATTATTATTATTATTATTATTATCATCATCATCATCATCATCATCATCATCATCATCATCATCATCATCATCATCATCTTTGGGGGGGTACGGTTGACCCTGGTGTAGCCGTATCCACCAAGGCTGCGATTGTATGCAATCAGCTTTGAACAGTGAGAGCGTTGGGCCTTCCCGCTCCCACCTAGAGATGTGTGTGCAAAATTCCTTAGGTTTCAGGTCTGGCACTTCTTTTCCTCTTCCCTCCTCCCCCCCTTTTTTTTTTTTGGTTTGAATCTGGAAGTCTGACAGCTTGCAAGGACCTAATGAGGAGCTGTTCAACAGGGAAGCCTGGAACGGCTCTTGTGTGGTCTGTGTGTCATTCCCTGCAGGCAGTGCAAAGGTGACAAGTTTTAGAATGGAAATAGCGGAAGGCCGTTTGGTGTCAAATTCTAGGGCTTGATTTTTCTTGTTAAGGGAATAAGGTTATTTTCCCCCTCCCTCCAAAAGGTTTAATTAATGCCCCTGAGGCATACTACAGTAACTTCTCCTTTCTCACCTGTAGTGTGGCTGGGGTGTGAGCAGAGCCACTTCCCACCTCTTCTCTTCTTTCTGCCCAACTCTTCCCCCCCCCGGCCCTCCCCACCTTCCATTCATGGCCGAGCTTCAGATTTTACCCCGTGGTGAAGATACCGAAGGAGGATCTCTATGAAACAAAGCTGCTGCTTAATGCTGGATCCCGCAGGCAGCAGCTGCATGGCTGAGCATTCCTGCCCTTGGAAAAGGGAAGCGCAGAGGAAGGCTTGGTCCACGTCAATGTCCTCCCCGTTGCTTTAACCTGAGTCAGTTGGGTGAAAAACAGGGTGGGGGGAGGTTTTTTGACACTATCTGTGGAAATGTGTATCTCCTCTTGTGCGCTTCCCCCAAAGTATAGGTCAGGGGTAGGCAACCTGGGCTCTTTTATGACTCGTGGACTTCAACTCCCAGAATTCCTGAGCCAGCCATGCTGAGGAGAAATGGAGAGGTTTCCATGCTGGCTCAGGAATTCTGGGAGTTGAAGTCCGCGAGTCATAAAAGAGCCAAGGTTGCCTACCCCTGGTATAGGTAGTCCTTGACTTTCATTTAGTGACCATTCAAAGTTACAAGGACGCTGAGAAAAGTGACTCATGACTGTTTTTCACACTTACAACCATTGCAGCGTCTCCCTGGTCACATGATCAAAATTCGGACGCTCGGCAGCTGGCTCGTATTTATGACGGGTGCAGTGTCCCCGGGGTCATGCGACCTTCTGACAAGCAAAGTCAATGGGGAAGCCGGATTCACTTAACAACCGGTTACTAACTTAACAGCTGCAGTGATTCACTTAACAACCGGGTCACTTAACTAACTTAACAGCTGCAGTGATTCACTTAACAACTGTGGCAAGAAAGGTCGTAAAATGGGGCCAAACTCACTTAACAAATGTCTCGCTTAGCAACATCAATTTTGAGCTCAATTCTGGTTGTAAGTCGAGGACAACCTGCAAAACTCCCTACTTCTGGTCATAAATCACTTTTTTCAGTGTCGTCGTAACTTTGAATGGCCACTAAATGAATGGTTGTAAGTTGTAAGTTGAGGGCTACCTAAATTTGCAGCCTGCCAGACTTAAGACGTAGCTCAGCAACTTAATGACTGCTTATATCTCTCCTTCTTTGCTCCAGTATTGATATCCTTGGATTTAATTCTGACATTTCCTGTCCTCCCAGTGTGTATTTTATATTGATGCAGCCTATCTTGAGCAATTAAGCCCAAGATCTAAAATTCTTTGCCAAGAATTATTCATTAAAAACAGTGTTTGGCCCATAAGCTGATTTATTTCTGATTTATTTGCAGTTAATCTACTGATTATATTACTGAATACAAGAAAGGGCTTTTGCAGGTTTTCACATCCATTCATGCCAAAAGTTACTAATTTACCAAATAAAATATTCACTGACAGCATATATTAAAACTTGTCTGTAAGTCAAGTGTGCGTAAATACCTTGAAATTATGAGGAGTTATTTTTACCTACTTTCTCTCTGCCTTAGTTATTCTTTTTTTTTCCAAAGCTGCACCATATGGTTTATCGTACTTTTACTGTGATTTCTATTTGTTTTGATTGCCCTTGTTTGTTTTTAAACAGTGCACATTTTACAAATAAAATTAATTACATTTTTTTTCCTGGATTGCACAGCATCGTCATTCTGGGCCAATATAACTTGGAGAACTGGAACAATGGACACTCATCCATGTTGGCTTTTTATACAGTTCCCATTTGTTCAGCTGCACTTCGGTTGATGGTTTATGCTTGGTGGTGACCTGCCAGATCAATGTTTCTCAGACTTGGCAACTTTAAGATGGGTGGACTTCAACTCCCAGGATTCCCCAGCCAGCCTTGCTGGCTGGGGAATCCTGGGAGTTGAAGTCTACCCATCTTAAAGTTGCCAAGGTTGAAAAGCACTGCATCAGATGGTGCCAATACTGTTGTTCTGCTCTATGGCTCAACCTGTCTTAAATGCACCTGCTCAGAGTTGTGATGGATAAAGACAAAGCTTTCTTTGGAATGAGAATGTTCTTTGGACTTACAAAATGTCCAGTCTCTGAGTTGTCATTGACCCCATGCTGAATATAATAACCTAGAAGCAGGATATAGCTGCTATTAAGGCAAATGCAGTTTCCAAGCTGCATCAGCAAAAATTTAATGGCCAAAAAATAGTTTCACCTTATTCTGCATTAGTCAGCCCCATCACAAGTTTTGTATCCAGTTCAGGGATTCTCTCTTTAGGGAAGGCGTTGAAGAAAGTGGAACTGATTCAGACAGGGACAACAAGGATGATTGGGAGATTAGATGTTTAAGCTCTGTGAAATACAAGTAGTCCTTCACTTACCACCATTCATTTTGTGACCACTGAAAACCTACCACCGGTCCTCATACTTACACCTTTTGCAGCATCCCTATGGTTACATGATCAAAATGCTTGGTAACTATGATATATTTATGACAGTTGCTGTCTCCCGGAGTCACGTGATCTCCATCTGTGACCTTCCCTACTGGCTTTCAATAAGCAAAGTTGGGGAGGGGGGAAGCTGGATTTGCTTAATGACCGTGTGATTCACTTAACCATTGGCGTGATTCACTCAACAACCGTGGCAAAAAAGGTAATAACAGTGGATGCACTTAACAACTGCCTCACTTAGCAACAGAACTTCCAGTCCCCACTGTGGTTGTAAATCAAGGATTACCTGTATGATATCTATGGAGATTCTCAATCATCCAGGTCACGGTTGTCTCAAAGGTGCTTTTTCCAAAAGTCAACTGAATGTTCTTGTTTGGTTTTTTTTCCTCTGAAAATGTTTCACTTCTCATCCAAGAAGTTAGAATTGAAGATGCTTCTTGGATGAGAAGTGAAACTTTTTTTTTTAAAAGAAAAGTCCAGTTTCCTTTTGGAAAAAGCACCTTTGGGACTACCTGCATGATAGGAATCTTCAAGTACCTGACAGAGTGCCCCACATAAGTACTCCAGATCTACTCTGTGCAAACTCCCAAGTCCTAATTGGAAGAGCAGCTCAAGGCTAGAACAATTATTCTTAAGGGCAGCACGATCCATTTCACTGAATGCCTTCAAGTAGAGGCTGAATTGCCATTGGACTGGAATGCTTTGAATTTGGAGTCCAGCATTGAGCAGGAAGTCGGACCCAGTGTGTTTGATGTAAAACTAATTATTCCCTCCATTTTAAATAATTGAATGATGTGGTGTTGGCTGACCAACGCTATACATCACGGTCATTTTGGATTTGTATAGGCCCCAGGTCAGCCACAACATAAAGACAGTCAATTATGCAGGCAGGAGGACATCCGTTTACATGCTCCCAGCTCTGCTCTGTTTTTTAAAAAAGTTGTTATTTTTGTTATGGTGAACATTGTGGGAGAGAATTAAGGGACTTTCCTATTTTGGATCCAGTTTCCTGGGTAGACATCTGACTTAAGGATGTGGCTTGTGCCCCATTCTTCATAGGCCCTGCTGGCCAAGCCAGCTTTTCAGTGAGATTGGCATAGCTGCCATAGCATAACCTAATACAAACAGGTGAGGTACAGACTTCAACGGATAGTTAGGACTGCAGAAGAAACAATCACAACCAGCCTGCCTTCCATTGAGGACTTTTATACAGTGTGAGCCAGAAAGAGGGCTGAGAAAATATCTACAGACCCCTCACATACTGGACATAAACGGTTTCAACTCCTCCCCTCAGTACGCCGCTATAGGGCATTGCATGCCAAAACAATTAGACATTTTCCCCCTGTGCCCTCACTCGGTTGAACGCCTAATTCCCACCACACTGTCTCTTTTCTCATCTTCTCATCTTTCCTACTATCTTCTCCTATTGGTTTCTTACGATTTATCGATTGTTGTTTGTAACTTATGATTAATGATTGTAACTATGATTTATGACCTAATACTTGCTGTTTATATGCACACTGTGAGCTTATGCACCGGAGAAAAATTCCTTGTGTGTCCAGTCACACTTGGCCAATAAAGAATTCTATTCTAAAATACAAGGCTAATTTTCTCAGTTAGCATATACGCATCCACATGCCTTGCATATAGAAATGTAGCATATCAGCCCAGCTTGGTGGGCTAGACTTCTGGGTATAGGGATTTCTTTTTAATTAACGGGGAGGAAGATTCCATCATGCCGTCTGTAGTAGCAGAATACAGATGGCCCTGAGGCTCTCAGCTTACAGCAAATGAGCTGAAAATATCCATAGTTTCAGTCATTATTTTCTCTTAGTTCAACATAGGCATGTTAAGTATGTCAACACACACACACACACACACACACACACACACACACACTATAAACCTATATGTATTAAACTGAAATGGGAGGGCCCAGCCGAGTTTGTGGTTTCTTCCTCAAATTGAAAGCAGAGCTCTAGAGAGTTGCATAATTTATTTATCATGGTTGAAACTCTTAAACCCACATGTGTTTTTACACTTTGCAAAGGGGGTGGGCACCTTGCCAGCCCCTGCGTGGATTGTCTTGCAAGCCACAAATGTGTCAACTTCTTGGAGTAATGTGTGTAGTGAATTAGTTTAGGGAATTTGCCAAAGAAAAGTTTAAAGCTTCAGAACGAAATCAAAGTCTCTAACAAGCCCAGGAAATTTCACATGAGCAGAGCAGCCAAGACCCGTTTCCTTGAGCGCGAGGCGGCTGGTGGCGAAGCTTTCTGTTCGCTTCCTGATTTCTGGCCCTGACAGAATGGAGAGATTTGCACTTCTAACCCGTGGCAAACGAATCCTTGAACTTCTGGGGTGGGATTTCAAGAAGGGAGGCGGTTGGGAACGGAAAACTGGAATCATAGACAGCCGCCTAGAATCAATCTCTCCAGTGCTTTTGTTTTAAGTTGTTGCTGCACAGATGGAGCTTGTAGTTGTAGTTGTTTTGTTCATAAAAATGCAATTAATACCAAACTGCTGACAGCATCTCAGCTGAATTAAAATAGTCATGAAATATAGATGGGAGACCACCAGGAGTGGAAATTCTAGGAGTGGAAATCAAGAAATTGAACCAACACTTCGGAAGAAGGCAGTGCAAAACTAAACAAAAGTAGTCCTTGAGTTACGACGGATCTCCCCAGAACTACTTATGAACCAGTTTCAAAGTTCCAACATCCACCCATCCGCACCCCTAGGGTCACATGATTGCACTGTGGGTGCCTTGGCAACTGGCCCACATTTGCGGCTTTTTGTAGCATTCTGCGGTCACATGAATGCGATTTACAATGGGGTTTTTTTGTGGGGAAAAAAGATATTTACAGAAAAAAATCATCAATTGGGGAAATCCCACTTAACAACTGGGACATACCCTTAATGACCCCCACAAAAAAAGTAAAATTGGGCGCAATGACACGGTGACCCTTAATGACTGCCATGACCTACAACGTAATTTTCTGGGTGCAATTATGGTCATAAGTAGAGGACTACCTCTATCTGTATGAAAGCCATGTGGATGTGTCGTCCAAGGTCAAGCTCGACTCAAAGGGTCTTTATTCTAGATTGCAGTCGATCTAATAGCTTAGCATTAGATGAAGTGAAGCAGGATCTTCCTGTACTAATAAGAAAGCCAAGCATTAAGAGAGAAAAAGGAAAGTGTAGATGTTTAGAAAGAGATTTGATTTAGACCAGTGTTTCTCAATCTCAGCAAAGTTAAGATGTGTGGACTTCAACCTCCGGAATTCCCCAGCCAGCATGGCTGGCTGGGGAATTCTGGGAGTTGAAGTCCACACATCTGAAGATTGCTAAGGTTCAGAAACGCTGATCTAGAACAGGGGTCTCCAAACTTGGCAACTTTACAACTGGTGGATTTCCACTCCAGAATTCCCCAGGTTTGGCGTTGCCAGGTTTGGAGACCCCTGCTTTAGAGGGCACATGGAGGTGAATTCCAAAACAGTGTGGCAGAAGAATAAATGTGATGTGATCACACTTATCCCATGGATACAGTACAGGGACTGGACTTAAAAATATACCCTCTGGATCCTGAACTAACCTCCTAAAGTTGATAGGTCTAAGGAGGGTAATCTAGGGCTCTGCAGCCCTAAGATTTTGAACTATAAAAATAGGAGGAGGTTGGTGGCACTTTTCTCACGTTTAAGGCCAAGCGAGTGTCTGAGATCACTGACAACTGCTTTTCCATGGCTCTAGAATGACCAGAATTTAAAATCTGGCCTGCGCATTGCCCAAGGACAAAAAAGAGATAAGGTTTGTTGGAGCACAATGCAAATTAGATAACGATACAAATGATAAAGGGCTGGCGCCGCCACTTCTATTTCAGTTTTGATCTTAAGGTCAGTGGTGATTATCAGCTGGGACGGAGAAACCAGGCCCCGGGATCAGCTTGCAATGATGTAACGTGAATCTAGATGTCACCATATATTGACCAGAGTATACTAACAAGGCCATGGTTTTCCCAGTTGCAGTGTATGGCTGTGAAAGTTGGACCATAAGAAAGGCTGAGCGCCAAAGAATTGAGGCCTTTGAACTATGGTGCTGGAGAAGACTCCCGTGAGTCCCTTGGACTGCAAGGCGATCAAACCAGTCAGTCCTAGAGGAGATCAACCCTGACTGCTCTTTAGAAGGCCAGATCCTGAAGTTGAAACTCAAATACTTTGGCCACCTAATGAGAAGGAAGGACTCACTGGAGAAGAGCCTAATGCTGGGAAAGATTGAGGGCAATAGAAGAAGGGGACGACAGAGAATGAGGTGGCTGGATGGAGTCACTGAAGCAGTAGGCGTGAGCTTAAATGGACTCCAGGAGATGGTAGAGGACAGGAAGGCCTGGAGGAACATTGTCCATGGGGTCGTGATGGGTCGGACACGACTTCGCAACTAACAACAACAATACTAACATGGTCCATGCCAGTTGACTAGGAAGCAAAAATGGGCTCCCTTGTAAAGCCGAATCTTAAGAAGCAGGAAGAATATCAAATCTTTCCTCTCCAACTCTGTACCATTCCCAGCTTCTTATTTCTCAGCTAAGCGTGCCCGAGAGATGTTGTATTTTATTTTGCAAAAGCAGAGAAGACTTGGCAAGGAAGGTGTTCAGGACCCCCTCTTGGTTTTCCTGCTGGTTGTTTAACGCTGCTGCTTCCTTCCCTTGGCAGTAGTAAGAGTTGGCCCAAGGACATTGCTGCCTGAAAGCAAAGGACGAGATGCTGACCTACAATGGGCAGCAGAAATAATCTTAAGGAACAGGAGGAAAAGCCACAAGCAGAGAAAGGGGCAGAAAAAGGAAATCTGAGTCCAGGGCAGAAGTGTAATTCGAAAAAGTGTCTCATACCTGACTCATCCTAGTCCTCTTGAAGATAAAGGGAGAAGAGGAGGGAAGCTCATTCAGACCTACAGGTTTCTGTTATTGGCCTTATAATAAAAGTATAATGGAAGTTAGCTTTCATAATGTAAGTGTCATTCATTGCCTGGTCTACTTTGAAGGACTGACATGATGACCTCACTTCCCCCACCAGCCTTGTAGCAAAAACCGTCAGACCTGGCAATCACAACAGATAGTCCTCATTTAGCGGCCACAATTGGGACCGGCAACTCGGTTGTTAAGCGAAGCCATTGCTAAGTGAAACCGTGACTGTGCTTATGACCTTATTTCAGCTTTCCTTGACTTTACAAGCCTGCACAGGTTGTAAATGTGGGCACTGGTTGCAAAGTTAATTTTTCATTACCGATGTAACTGAAATCCTTGCATTTGTGACCTCGATAGGTCCATAAAGCCAATTGTCAGATTGTCCCTACAATCATTTTCACTTAGCAGCCGGTTTGTTTAATGACCAAGTTGCCAGTTCCAATTGGAATTGTGGTCCCTAAACGAGGACTGCCTGTATATGGCAAATAACATGGCACATGCAGCCTTGCCCTCCCCCACCTCGCCAGCTCTTCCCACCTCCCGCTACCTGCAGCCCCTTCATGCTACCAAATTTGAGGCTGGCCTTGGCATCAGCATGGGCCAAACCTGTTTGCCCTTGCCTGTGTCTACCTTTTTTCCCCCATTTACTAATCAACGGGACATTATGTTTCAGATACCATGCTGGGTTTATAGTGATTGATTGACTGATTGGTGGCATTTCTGTGTCACTCTACTCCAAAACTGCTCTGAGCAAGAGTGCAGCAGAAATAAAGGTTAAAGCCATCAACATAGTAGTGACAGTTAATATATATTACAATAACATTAACCAGTAGAGGTGGATGAGAACAGATTTATCCCTCAAATGCTTTCTTTCAGAGCCATGTTTATCTGTGCGATAGTAAGTTGTAAAACCACAAAATGCACAAAGCTTCTCTTGGGTAAAGGCCATAGCCGAAAACCATAATTCTTCCCTCTTCATATGCTTCCAAGCACTTTTTTGACTTCTTGGATCAGTTGGTTGGACTCTGCTTTTCTGGGGTCACTAAATTAGGATTCTGAAGGCCATAGAGACACAACTGGAATTATCCCAATAGAGTCACTTGTTGAAATGAGCAGCTATATCAGGAATCTTCAAACTTGGCCCTTTTATAACTTGTGGACTTCAACTCCCAGAATTCCTCAGCCAGGCGTGCCTGGCTGAGGAATTCTGGGAGTTGAAGTCCACAAGTCATAAAAGGGCCAAGTTTGAAGACCCCTGAGCTATATGAATTGGATGGATATTTGGATGGATGGAGGGAGAGAGGGAGGGATATATGGATGGATGGATGGATGGATAGATGGAGGGAGGGATATGTGGATGTATGGATGGGTATTTGGGTAGATAGATGATAGATGATAGACAGACAGACAGACACACAGACAGACAGACAGACAGACACAGACATTTGGAAGAAGTGGTTCCTCTTTGCCTCTCATTAAAGCAGCCTATTTTTTTTCAGGCTTCTCCATATATGAAGAAAGATGCTGCTATTTTTAAGAATTTTACTTTTAACAAGTATATTTAGTACTAAATACATGCTTTTTCTGTACCCATTCATTCAGGGTTGTACCACCTCAAAACATCACACATGGAAGGGAAGTACATATGTTCGTGCTTAAGCAGATGCTTGCTCCCACAGAAGGGGCTTGGACAAATTCAGAGGACAAATTCTCGTGTTAAAATATCTTTACTGTTACCTGTAGAGTGTTAACAGCTGTTGTTTAAGATTCCACACGTAGAGAACACATACTACTTCAGCAGGACCCCGGCAATTTCCCTCCCTTTGAGGTTTTTTTCCCCTCAGCAATTGAATTTTGAGGAGGGTTTGTATCTCTTGTTTCCATTACAGCAGAGATCTCCAAACTTGGCAACCTGGCTGGCTGGGGAATTCTGGGAGTTGAAGTCCACGAGTCTTAAAGTTGCCAAGTTTGGAGAAGCCCTGCTTTACAGCCTAGCTTTTTTAGGGATCTCGAAAGTTTCTAGTGTTTTTGCATCGGTTGCACGGGGAAGCTCCAAAGAATTGAGGACATCCTTCAGAAGATGCTGAGGTTTCAGCAGGGCTAACGCCGTCTCTCAGAAGCAGGGCAAGGCCTACTTGTGCAACAGGGCCCCACTGCTGAAACTAGACCGAAAAAAAGAGGAATGTGCTTTTTCTTTTTCGCTTCTGTGTGAGACTTCTGAAGACTTGGCCTCATTATTGAACAGTTGCCTGGGGAACCAATTTGGAGCCATCCCACGGTGTTCCTATCAGCAGGGCAGCGATGCCGGCCCTGTCAAAATACATGAAAAGGACAAGGACCTCTGGGAATTTCTCACAGACACGTTCGGTTTGTCCAGGGCTAGCAGAGGAGCCAGGAGCTAAATTTGGATCCATGGTTTCTCTTTTGTAGCAGGGCTCTCCACTTCTCATTTGAGCTATTTCATTGCTGAAGGACTCTGTTTCTGCTGTCTCCGGCTTCTATACCTGCCATTCTTCCCATTCCAGTTTTTCTACTCTGCTATTAAAAAAAACATTATTTTATCGGTTTGGCACATCAGTAGTTCCTTGTTCAAGGAGATGCAGGAGAGTTCCTCTTTTATATAGTTAGTCCTTGACTTACAATCATTCATTTAGCGACCATTCCAAGTTGCAACATCCTTGGGGGAAAAAAGAGACTTACCACCTGTCCTTGCACTTGCAACCGTACCAATAAAGGAGAATATCTGTAGCTCAGGGTTGAAAAGAGAGGTCCTTGGGGGTCTCTGAGCTTGGCGGTTTTCTTGCAGCTGTTCCTTGCAGATGTCAGCACTGATGATATTACCTAGTTGGGTAATGTAAACATCTGCAAGCAGTTACCTTACCAGTAGTTAGGAGTGGGACTTGCTCTCTGTTTATATAAAATGAGAACAAACCACGCTCCCTACTAGCATTGATGAGGTTACCTAGTTTGATAATAAAACGTCTGAAAAAAACCCACCAAGTTCAGAGAGCACCAAGGACCCCCACATTTATAACTCTCTCAGCATGCCAACAGTCACATATGATCAAAATTTGGGTCCCTGGCAATTGGCATATATTTATGATGGTTGCATGTGAGGCCACATGATCGCCATTAGCGAGCTTCCCAACCGGCTTCCAACAAGCAAAGTCAGTGGGGGAACCTGGATTTGCTTAACAACCACCTGATTCACTAAACCAGGGGTGTCAAACTGCCGGCCCACGGGCCGGACGCGTCATGCGGAAGCCGTGCCCACCCCATTGTCAGCAATGGCAAAACTGTATTCCAGTGATTCATTTAACAACTATTGCAAAAAAGCAGGGGTCTTCAAACTTGGCCCTTTTATGACTTGTGGACTTGTGCCTGGCTGAGGAATTCTGGGAGTTGAAGTCCACAAGTCATAAAAGGGTCAATTTTGAAGACCCCTGCAAAAATTGGGTGCGGCTCACTTAACAACCACCTTGCTTTATCAATGGAAATTCTGTCCCAATTATGGTCGTAAATCAAGGACTCCTTGTGTTCATTATCTTACATCCGTTGCAGCATCCCCGTGGTCACATGATCAAAATTCGTATCCTTGGCAATTGGCTCACATTTATAATAGTTGAAGTGTCCCAGAGTCATGTGATCCCCTTTCGCAACCCTATGACAAGCAAAAGTCAATCAGGAATCCAGATTCACTTAACAACCGTGTCACTAATTTAACAAGTACAGTGATTCACTTAACAACTGTGGCAGGAAAGGTCGTAAAATGGGGCAAAACTCACTTAACAACGGTCTCACGTAGCAAGAGAAACTTTGGGCTCAGTTGTGGCCGTAAATCGAGGACTGCCTGTAAATGTATCCAGGAAGCTCACACGCAGGATGGCTCTTCTCTATTGCTGCTCCTCAGCAGTTCCTGTTTAAGGCGGTGTTTTGCAACTATAGCGACTTTAAGTAGGTGGACTTGCAACTCCCAGGATTCCCTAGCCAACATGGCTGGCTGGGGAATTCTGGGAGTTGAAGTCCACCCATCTTAAAGTTGCCAAAGTTGAGAAACATTGGTTTAAGAGATGCAGACTTGATTCAGGAGATAAGATACAGGCATCAAAACTAATAATAGCCCTGGTTACTGTTATTGATTTTACCTGCTTACCCCTCCCTCCAAGGAACCAGGGTGAGATGGAGTTAAATTGTGTGTTCAGAGAATTCTCTTAAGTTGGTCTGAAACGTTGATTCAGCCTTTTAAAAAAAACATACCAGGATCAATCTCGAAAGGATTAAGTCAATGGAAGGGGGAAGAAGTTTATTTTGTTATCCTTGCAGCCTCCTAAATAAAGTCTTAAATTCCCTTGTTATTGATTTTGCAAGCCGAAAGGATCTCTCAAGATCATGTCCTTCTAACTTTATTAGGTAAAAGGACTACAAAAGACATATCGGTCCCTGATGGATGTCCCTAAGGATGACCCAGGCAGAGGTGGCTTCAGAAGTTGTACATGGTCTGATTGTCTTGAGACAGGGATCTCAAAAGGCTTAAGGATACATGTAGTCCTCTACTTACGGCCATTTGTTCAGTGACTGTTCGAAGTTATAATGGCATTGGAAAAAGTGACCTACAACCGGTACTCATATTTACCGTACAGCATTTCCACAGTCACCTGATCACAATTTGGGCACTTGGCAACTGTTATGTAGTTATGACATTTGCAGTGTCCCTTTGCAAACCTCCCAGCCAGTTTCCAACAAGCAAAGTCAATGGGAGAAGCCGGATTCACTTAACGACCATGAGATTCACTTAATAGCTAGAGATGATCTGTATAACAACCATGGCAAAGCCCTTGGTGATTTTATTTTGCCCAGTTTTGGGGTATGTTGTGTTTTTCTGAATATGTATGATTCTTTTCTCTCGCTCTCTCTCTTTTTTTTAATTGATTCTTGCTTGTGGGATGCAAGCCACCCACAAGCATTTGGGAGTCCAGCAGCCTCCAAAACCAGCAAGCCAACAAGGTATCTGCCATGGTTAACATGTCTAAGAAAATTATAAGAATTAACTAGCAAGGTTCGAGGATTGTTAAACGAATCCTTGCAGCTAGTAAGTGAATCGTGAGGTCGTTAAGCAAATCTGACTTCCTCCAGTGACTTCGCTTGTCAGAAGCCACCTGGGAAGATTACAAATCGTGATCACTTCGGCTCGGAATACTGCAACCATCATAAATGCATGCCAGTTGCCAAGCGTCTGGATTTGGATCATGTGACCATGGGGATGCTGCAACGGTTGTAATTATGAAAATCATACGTCACTTTTTCCGGCGAATGGTCACTAAACAAATGGTTGTAGAGAATAACGAGAAGAATCAGTTTTCCTAAAGGAAAGAAACCGGGAGAAATAAGGAGAAACGGGAGAGATCTAGAACCACGTTGAGAGAAGCAGATTTGCATGCTCCTTCCCTTGTTTTCCCTTTTAGACTGCCCCTGTGTGTCTTTGTGAGAGAAACAAAAATGTCCCCAGGACTTTAAAAGAGGATTATTTGGAACTTGCTTCGACAGCATAATCTCTGGGCAATCTCTCTCTCTCTTTTTTCCCCTCGGTACCTAACCCTCCCTTTCCTCCTTTGCATTCTGTTTCTAAAAGAAAGACGGGGAATTTGACTTCCAGCAAATCTTGATAAATAAAAGTAATTGTCTAGGTATGGCCAATTGGTATAATCACTCTGTTTATTGGAGGAGACAGGAATGATGTTGCTGGTGAGATATCGTCTAAGCTCGGGCTCAGGATAATGTTTTTCTTAAGGAGAAAAATAGCCTTTCATTGTTCTGTACGGATGCCAGGAATTCGCTTCTGTGGCTGACCTCTGAAATTCTAATTGACATTTTTATCTGCCCGATATAAAGATGATTAAGCATTGTTGCCATTGTTTGTTTATTGCTGTCTGGCTCAAGCAAAACAAAGTCATGCGTGCTTTTATTTAGTTTTGTTCTTTCTTTTTCTTCTTTTTTTTTCTTTTTTGAAGAATAAACTCCAGGATGTTTACCAAAAATTGGATTTAGAAGAGGCAGTTCTATTACCTAATTTGGCAATAGGCTCCGTTTCCTTTTTGGCTGAGGTCCCACTTTCCAGGTTCGGCTTCTAAAACCCCAGTTTTAAATATCTCTGTAAAGGAACTTTGGCTCTTTTTGTTTTCAAGTCACACTGCAGGACAAATTTTACGACTCCTGCTTCTTAACCATCCTCCAAACAAGACGCCATGACTTGTAGAAGACAGCCAAGAAACTACATTTGACCCCCTTGGTTACCTCTTATTCCCCATCTATACATACCCTAACACTTCTTGATAACCATTACACAGTACCAGTTATTTACAAGAGTGTTTTTCAACCTTGGCACCTTGAAGATGTGCGGACTTCAAGTCCCAGGATTTCCCAGCCAGAATTCTGGGAGGGTGAAGTCCACCCATCTTCAAGATGGAAGAGTTGAGAAACACCGGTCTATGAAATAAATATTGAGGATTAGCTGTTGACAGTCTGACCAAATTAGGTTTCTGAACATGGGCTAGGAGTCAATATGGAATCGTATGGATAATTTCCTGCTTTTTCGTTTTGCTCTTTGCAAAGTCTAATAATTAGAGCCAGGTTGGTGTAGTTGTTAAGATATCTGGCTAAGAACCGGGAGACTGTGAGTTCTAGTCCTGCCTTAGGCATGAAAGGCAGTTAGGTGACTTTGGACCAAACATCAGGAGACTGTAAGTTCTAGTCCTGCCTCTGGCATGAAGCCAGCTGCGTGTCCTTGGGCTAGTCACTTTCTCCCAGCTCTAGGAAGGAGCTGTAGCTGTGGGCTTTGACCAGAGCCCAGCCCAGCACCCCCAAAGAGTGGCGCAAAATTTCTCATCCGTCTTCCAAAAAAGACAGCTGTCAGTTGCAAGAAGTGCAGTAGTAGGGGACAATTTGCACTCCTCCCACCCCCTTTCTAATTCACCATTAAATTCATTTTCCACCAAGGCTGAAAAACCCAGTGCTTTTCATTAATGTTATTTAATTGAAAATTAAGAGAGGAAATTAAGCAAGGATTCATTAAAGCCTTGAAGACTTCCCTCTTACTTCATTCTTCTTAGGGAATCATTTAGAAGAGCCACGAGTTCTGGCTCTCATTAAACCTTCTGCTCTGACTCAAGTCTCTCTTTTATTTTATTTATATTTTGCAGACGTTTCATTACCCAAACTAGGTAACATCATCAGTGCTCCCGGTGATGTTATCTAGTTTGAAAAATGAAACATCTCCAAGAAAACAACCAAGCTCGGGGAGCACCAAGGACCCCTCAATTCTGGGGGTTTTAATCCCAACAGATTTGGGGAGCCTCTCTTATATTCAGAGAGAAGAACAATGAACATCTCATTCTCTCCAAAAATGTTATGCATTTATACTGCATTCAACTGGAAGGAAAAAAACAACCAACAAGTCATATCAGAATCAGAGAGTGAAAAAGTTTCAAAGATGAACTAATTCAGCCCCCTCCTAAAGAATTGCTCCCAAATATTGTTAGACTGGTCTTTTCCAACCTAAGTAACCTCCCGATGGGAACAGTAGTCCAACATACCTGGAGATGACCAACCTGGGAGAAGCTGGGTTAAAATTCCTTGTCAAACTTTATTTGCTCATTAGTGAGAGGTTGAATGGAAGGCCTGGGGTTTTCATGAAGGTCCCCTGTGATCTCTCTACCATTAAGATATTTTAATTCCTGAATTTGACTCACCGCTTTGCATTTTGCTTGGTCCCTGAAGAAGATTCATACAGGGTCAACTTACCGAAGACTAATCTGAACAATTAGTGAGTGCCACTAATGGTTCCACTTACTTGACTTCTCCCTCCTGTTCTGTGCATCTCCACCTGGAGTGCAGAATAATTGCCCATCTTGTTTTCATCTTGCTGCCAGTCATACTTCATTGCTTAAATTTATACCAGCAATGGGAATTAACTTCCAGAAAAATGGAAGGAAGGATTAAGCACTTGGAATCCTATAGCAAGCAGTAAAAAAAATTTAAGATTGATTCCTTCCTTCCTTCCTTCCTTCCTTCCTTCCTTCCTCTCCTATCCTCCCTCCCTCCCTCCCTCCCTTCCTTCCTTCCTTCCTTCCTTCCTTCCTTCCTTCCTTCCTTCCCTGTCTGCCTTCCTCTCCCTTCCTTCCTTCCTTCCTTCCTTCCTCCCTCCCTCCCTCCCTCCCTCTCTCCCTTGTCTGTAACAACACTGAGAGCTTCACTATCTCCTTTTTGGTTATATTTATATTTTTTAAAGTGCTGCCATGAAATCCCCTTCCTGTAACCTCTTTCAAGACTTTTTGTTAGGTACGAAGGCTGAGATCAGGATTATTGCTCAAAACACAATACAGCCACAGTTCTATTAATTAAAAGATTCATTTTGCTTGGAGTGGGTTATCCAGAAGATGTAATGTATGTGATACTTGGGGGACTGAGGAACACCAAGTGATGCCGATTGAATTTAAACCGATCCTTTTCTCCCTTCTTCCTCTCCGTTATGAATTAATTAAGTGAACATTATTGCTGTTTGTACAATCTCAGACCTGCAAAAGCAGTGATCTTATCAGTCTGCAGTTTCAAGTCATGTGGGATGATTTCAAAACATCAATTGGTAGAAATCCAAGTGTACACGGGGGAAAGTACTAACGCAACATTTACATAGTCAAATTTAATGCAATGAATGATATTAAAGATGCCAAGTGTAATAAATCAGCAGCTAGCCTTGAAAAAAGCAGGCAGATCCCCTCCAGCATTGAGGGAAATGTTACATAAAATATTTTAACATACTGAACAATTTGTTCTACATTGTCATTTCTGTGTGTTGTTTTTAATGGATTTGGAGGAGAGAGTGCCAGCTAGCATTCCAGTTCAGCAGGGAGATGTCTGAACCTTCTTTTATTTTTTTAACAGAAGCATTCAAGGAATGTGGAAGACTTTGCTTCCTGACTTACCTGATCTCAAATGGCAGGGACCCCCATTCCTCATGTGTTAGGTTTGGTCCCCACTTAATACATGACAAAAATAAAGACCATTTTGAAGCCACTGGAGATATATCCTTAAGGTTACAGCTCAACATGGCCACAGGTTGCAGCTAACCATGGTGGCTGTCCTTTGTCAGGTGTCTTCCAGATATATCGGAATGAACAAAGCTACACTTTAAAGATAAAATGGGTTAGCATTAGCTGCACAATTGCAAGATGGTTAATAATGATCGCTTCTCCCCCCCCCCCCAAGCCATAATTGGCTTCCTTCTCACTCTTCTCCATCTTTTACGAAGACTGGAGTTATTTGTGTAAAATGGCCACACCTGAATCTGCACCTTCCAGCAAGGGTCTGGAGTTAAAAAAAACAAAACCTATTTCTTTTTCAATTTTCAGAGATTAGGAGCGTTTACTGCTATCTCCAGTAATTAGGAGAAAGATAGAGTGCAAATAGGTTTTCATCAAAAGTGGTGAAAACCATGTAAAAACCGCTCACTTTTCCAATTAATGTTTTTACAGTAGATTCTAACTCATTGTTATCAGCACAGTCCTTGTTTATTACCTTCATCCTAAAGAGAGAGAGATAAAAATCCAGATATCAATTTTTAAGTCTATTCCAGGGCAGAGCAACCTGGCATTTGCACTAGAAATTCACACCTTAATCTCTTTTAGAGACTGTACCTTGCTTGATTTATTGCGGTCCTTCACTGATGATAAAACAACCAGTTATTCAGGTCTCCCTAGGAGACGTTGGCTAGTTCAAAGGGTCCCCAACCTCCAGGCTGCGGCCCACTACCGGGCCATGGCCTATTGGGTACTGGGCTGTGGAAGTGCGGGCTGGTGCACATGTGTGTGCGTACCAGCCTGGGGCTGGTGCAGCCCAGTTCCCCCCTCCCCCCCCAGCTGGGCCACCAAGCCACAAAGGTCACGGACTGTTGGGCTAGTTGACTAAGAATGTAAACCAGGAGAGATCTGCCTTTTGGCTGAAGGTCCTTCTATGGGAACACAGCTAACATTAATAGACCACTGCTCTTTCCTGTAAGGTAAAGGTAAAGGAGTCTCTGCAGATTTACTCTGCTAGTTGTTGCAAACTATAGAGGGTGGTCTCATCTCTGTTTCAAGGTCATTGATCCAGCGCTGTCCGAAGACGTTTCCGCAGTCATGTGGCTAGCATGATGTCATGGAGTGCTATTAGGATGCTGGGTAGGTCAGCTGGAAAGTCGACAGCCCAGGTTCGAGACCTTAGTGCCGTGCAACGTGGTGAGCTCCCATCCTCACCCTAGCTCCTGCTAACCTAGCAGTTCAAAAGCATGCAAATGTGAGTAGATAAATAGGTACCACTTTGGTGAGAAGGTCACAGCGCTCTTTGCTGCAGCAAACAAAACTGCAGGTGACTTTTCACATTGCGGTTCTTCAGTGTGTACATTCCGCCATGCCCCTGCACTTAGCATAGAATAGAATAGAGCTGGAAGGGACCTTGGAGGTCTTCTAGTCCAGCCCCCTGCTCAAGCAAGAGAACCTATACCATCTCAGACAGGTGATTGTCTAGTCTCTTCATCCATGCCCTTTAACCTTACAAGTACTCCTTGAGTTACGACCATAATGAAGCTTGCCCATTACGGGCACGAGTCATAATAATCATAAAATGGGTTGGTGACCAACCCAATTTTATAACATTTTTTGTGGTGGTTGTTAAACAGTTGCGGCAGTGATAAAACCAACACAATGGTCATTAAATGAACTCATACTTCACTATGGTGCAGCTTTGCCGTAAACTGGAAGTAAATGCTGGTTTTCAGCAAAACCGTCATAAAATGCAGTCATGTGACCGCGGGCTGCCACAAATAGCCTTAAGTGCAGCAATGTTGCCAAGCACCCAATGTGTGGTCACCGTGGATCCGCGAGGGGAGCACCCGTCAGAATGTCAGATCTAGATTGTAAGTCCCCCTTTTCAGATAGATTGTAACTTTGAATGGTTGTTAAGCGACCAGTCCTTAATCGAGGACTAGCTGTATTTATTTGCCCCAGTGGGAAATCAGTCAGAATTGTCAGCTAGACTGGGAAGTTCAAACATTTCCTGTAAGAAGGCAGTGACCCAATCACTTCCATACTGCTGCCAAGAAAATTGGATCCAAGTGACCACTTGGCCAGCTTGAGACTTTAATTTTTGGGACAGCGCACAACTTCAAACCATTTGCAGCAAGAGCTGTTTTCCTTGCTCATTTATTTTATTTTTAACCAATCTCTTGAGGAATTTTAAATGCTCCTCTGAGAATATGTTTTCAAATATAATCCAGTTAGTGACCGAGGCTGTAGTGGCACTGAAAAAAGTGGCTTAGGACCAGTCTGCAGACTTAAGACTGTTGCAGCATCCCGAGGGTCACGTGATCAAAATTCAGATGCTTGGCAACTGACTCACATTTATGACGGTTGTACATGTCCCAGGGTCATGTGATCCCTTTTTGCGACCTTCTGACAAGCACAGTCAATGGGGAAGCCAGATTGACTGAACAACTGTGATACTAACTTAACAGCTGCAGCGATTCGCTTAACAACTGGGGCAAGAAAGGCCGTAAAATGGAGCAAAATTCACTTACAACTTTCTCTCTTAATGACAGACATTTTGGGCTCAGTTGTGGTTGTAATTTGAGGACTACCTGTAATGGCAATATAGCATTACTTATCACATGAAATGTTCCCACCCACCCCTCTTTTCTCTCCCTCCCTCCCCACCCCTCTCAAACCTTTCTGTTCTTTATAAGCATAGTTAATGGCATAATGTTATTATAGGGATATATTGCTAAACCATTATAATGCTATAATATATTTTTCTATATCATTACTGGACTATAGTGCAATACTATTAAATGCCGTAATGTGTTTTCCAGAAGACTACAGGGACACAGCAGTATATCATGCCATAATGCTCTCTTTTTTTAATCATTACCAAACAGGCCCCTTCTAGTCACTATCATTAGCTACCTGGGAAGTTTTTCATCTTTAAAAGCGGGTATATTGTATTATAGGAGCCAAACACTGTTTCATTCAATTGGTATTTTCTTGTTACAATATTTTTAAAAAACCACCATGGCTGGGAAGTGATTTAATACTAATTTAAAAGTCTCATCTTCCCAGTAGATAGATCACTGCTAAACCAAACCTGTTAAACAGTATAAATTGGCGATGCACCGAACAGCTCTTGAAGTCTGGTGGGGTTGATGAAGTGACTCAGATTAGCTCAGATTGCAATTGGATCGTGAATTCAGATCCTTACCGTCGCAGAGATGGGTAGGAAGAATAGCCAACTTCCTTCAGTGCCAACCTCCACCCCCATTTTAACATTGTTCCAACGCTTACATGTTTCTTTTGAAACTTCTGATGGAATTCACAAGGGAAGAAAAGGTACATATGTTTGGGTCCATTTCCCCCCAATATACAGGTGGTCCTCGACTTACGACCATAATTGAGCCCCAGATTTCTGTTGCTGAGTCAGACATTTGTTAAGTGAGTGTTGCCCCACGTTTTGACCTTTCTGCAGTTACGTTAGTAACACGGTTGTTAAATGAATCTGGCTTCCCCATTGACTTTGCTTATCAGAAGGTTGCAAATGATGATCACATGACCCTGGGATACTGCAACCGTCATAAATGTGAGTCAGTTGCCAAGCATCTAAATTTGGATCAATTGACCATGGGGGATGTTGCAATGGTCTTAAGTCTGAAAAACGGTCATAAGTCACTTTTTTCAGTGCCATTGTAACTTTCAACGGTCACTAAATGAACTGTTGTAAGTCGAGGACTACCTGTATATATAGTAGGTAAAGGTGCATTAAGATCTATTATTTGAAATGATGCTTGAGTTCTGTGATGAGTCTTAACTCAATAGGAGTTCTTATAGGGCCCTATCCCCACCAGATTTGTGCAATATTTAATGCGGCCACTTCCAACTGGAGCCCTACAGAGACGATGGACTTCATATCCCAAAGTAACACAGCAATGAGATTAGGGGCATTGAAGTCCAATACACAGAAGATGGAAGGTTGATCTCAGAGTTGATCTTTATAGGGGGGGAAAGGGGGGGGGATTGTACACAATGAAAATAACTGTTTTTGCAAATTCTCTGATTGGTATCATAAAACATTTTGAATTGAGGGAGGAAATGAAAAGGGAAACATCAGGATATGGCACAGGCACCTTATTGTGTTGAAAACATTCAAATTAAGTACTTGATAACAATTTACTAGGTACTTGGCAATCATGAGTGCCAAGCCAGAAAATAATATTGCTAAAATGATACCAATTCCTGTTGGCAGTAGGAAGCAGGATGTAGTATTTCTTCCAAGAGAGTCGATTAATTACAGGTAGTAGTCCTTGACTTACGACCAAAATGGGAATCAGAACATCTTATCACTAAATCTTATGGCTGTTAAATGAGTTGTGTCTGATTTTACAACCCTTTCTGCTACGGTCATTAAGTGAATCATCACTGTCATTAAGTAAATCACAGGGTTGTGAATCCAGTGTAATGGCATGTGTGGATAATCTTGGGGAAAGAAGGGAAGAGATGCTGCTTAGGAAACAATCAAAGAAGAGAGGGAGGAACCTAACAGTCAGAGAAAAAAAACTTAGGAAGAACCCACCTTAATGGATCTAGCAATTAAAAGGGGTGGCAACAAGTTTGGTAATACTATTTTTGTTTGATGGCTATTTTCTAGTATATGATTGTATTTTGATAAGATTATTATGAATGTGATGATTATTATATTTTAATACTTGTATAGCTAGACAACACACTGTTCAATGTAGAAATGGAATTTTTAAAATAATAATAATAATATTTTTTTAAAAAAGGGATGGCAACAAGCTTGTACTTTAAGACTTGCAAGACTCCCTTAATGTAGCCTTCTACAATAAAGTGGATTTACCTCTCTTATTGTGTTCCTTATGTGCAGGGGTAGGCAACCTTGTCTCTTTTATGACTCGTGGACTTCAACTCCCAGAATTCCTGAGCCAGCCGTCTCAGGAATTCTGGGAGTTGAAGTCCACAAGTCATAAAAGAGACAAGGTTGCCTACCCCTGCTTATGTGGTTTATCTGGGAAGGCCGGCATCTATTGACTTTGCTTGTCAGAAGCCCCCTGGGAAGATTGCAGATGGAGATCATGTCAGCCTGGGATGTAAATGCAGGTAGTCCGCAACGTACCACCACAACGTACTGAGCCCAAAATTTATGTTAAGGATTTGATGGTAGGGGGTGCCTTGGGGCAAAAATTAGCTGCCCACAGTCTTGCAAAGGCTTGGATGAGCACACGTATGAAACAGGGTTACCAGGAAAAAAATTGGTTTCAAGTTATTTAAAGAACTTTTGGTTCTTTAAATCCTAAATATAGGAATGGATTAAACCACTCTCTCTGCTATTTTTTTTTTTTTTTTGATCAGATAATTCTTATTTGATTATTATCCTTTATTCCTGATTATCTAACCGGAAGACCACTGCCTTAAACTAATGCATTAAGCATAATCCACATTAATTAACCAGAGGGAATGGTAGAAAATACATTTTTAGACTCCGTGAATCTTCTGTCCATCCAGTCAGAATTTTTTTTAAAACATTTTTTTTATTATTTTGCTTTGTTGTTACTTAATTTTTTTTACCCAATGTGTTGCATTCATTCGGTTTCATATTGTATTTTACGAAATTTTAACTCTGCATGATTTACTGGCATCATAAATCCAACTATTCCTTCTAGTATATATTATGGTTGGTTGCACAATCAGCCACATGTTTAGACTGGATCTGCATTTTTTATCCCGCTTTCCAGCCCTTCCCAAGCACCTGGGGATAGGCAGGTATTATTATCATCTATTATTATTAAGCACATCTATCATTATTAAATTCTCGTTCATCTCAAAAGGATTGGGACTTAGCTAAACTAAACAGCAAAGAAATTATACAGGGGCAGGGGAATGGAAAAAGGAGTTGGATAGAGAGGCACATCACAAACTCTTATAAAGAATGACACAGTTAGATGGTTCTACGACACGGGTCTTCAAACCTGGCCCTTTTATGACTTGTGGACTTCAACTCCCAGAATTCCTCAGCCAGGCATGCTGGCTGAGGAATTCTGGGAGTTGAAGTCAACAAGTCATAAAAAGGCCAAGTTTGAAGAACCCTGGTCTACGATAACTCACCCTGGACAACTTGCCACAACCAACTCATCACAGCCGACCCGCCGTGACCATCTCGCTGAGGGACAACTTGCCACAGGACAAGAGTTTACTTTGAAGAAATAGTGGAATAGAATCATTAAAGAAAGGATGCCAAAGGAGGGACAAAATGAAATGTGAATGACAAAAATTAAAATATTTTTAAAATTATTTTAAATCATTAAATTGAATTGCTGAATTGTCCCGCAGTGAGTTAGTTGTCCTATGGCGAATTGGCCATGTCGAGTTATCCCACAATGAATTGGCCGTGGGGACTTGGCTGCGGTGAGTTGTACCCTTCCCTCAGTTGAAAATTTCCACTTTGAAAACTTCCAGAGACACAACTAAGGCTTCTGCCTCTGTTTAAAGGAACACCAGGTAACTGGAGCAGTGATTGATTGACTTGATTGATTGCTACGAATCTTACCGCAGTGACAATAGCAACCTTCCTTTGGGGTGTTAGTTCTTCATTTTCAAAACTTCAGTATTTACAAGCTGCTCTAGGGGAAGACGAAAAAATTCAAATAAAAAGGCCAGATGTTCTCACGATTACAGGATCTAATTCCTTTCCCGTCCTGTACTGCTGCCTCTCTCGCGTTCACGCAACCACCCACAGCGTCCTAGCGCAGCCTGCAATTCACATCGCTACATATTAATCAACTCCATTAGCGGATGGGACTGTACTGGGGAAAACACGATGACAATTACGATCTATATATAAAATAACTGACATGGAGCTGACAGAAAAAAACAAGGAACCAACACTTCGGATTTTAGATGGAGACGGACATTCTCCCCAGATCAAATCCTAAAACTGAGGGACTGGCAAAAGAGGAATGGATAGTCTGCTTCACGGGTGTCAAACTAGATCGTGTCATGTGACGTAGCGTGACATATCCCGATGTTTTTTGCCTTTGCGGAGCTGGGGTGGGTGTGGCCTGCACGTGACGCATCCGGCCCGCGGGTCGCCAGTTTGCCACCCCTGGTCTACTTGCACTAAGAGCTGTTTGACATACAGGTAGTCCTCGATTTACGACTGGTTGCTCAGTGACCAAAGTTACCATGGACACCCCCCCTCCCCAAAAGGCACTTGCAACCTGCTTCGGAAGTTCTGATGCCCCCCTGCCCCCACCCACCCGCCCCGGTCACAAAGCAGCATTTTTGGCACTCAGCAATGAGACTGCATTTATGGTCATTTGCAGTGTCCCACAGTTATGCGACCGTTATTTACGACATTTTCACACACACCCCAAAAGCATTTACTTCTGGTTTTTGACAAAAAATACCCCAAAGTGAATAATATAATAATAATTAGTTAATGGTTGCTATGTTAGCTTAATGACTGCCACAAAAAATGTCATAAAACTGGGTCTCCTTCTCTTGCTCCTCCTCCTCTCCACATTCTCGTCCTTCTCTCTTTCTCCCGCTCCTCTCCTTCTCTTCCTTTTCTCCTCCTCCTCCCTCCTCCTCCTCTTCCTCCTTTTCTTTTTCTCCTTCTCCTCTTCTTCTCTTCCTTTTCCTCCTCTTTCTCTTTCTCCTCCTTTCTCCTTCTCCTCCTCCTTCTCCTCCTCTTCTCTTCCTTCTCTTCCTTTTGCTTCTTCTCATCTTCTTTTTCCTCTTCTTTCTCCTCCTCCTCCTCCTTCTCTCCTCCTCCTGCTTCTCCTCTTCCCTTTCTTTCTCTTCCTTCTCCTTCTCTACTTTCTCCTTTCCCTTTCTTTCCTCACCCTCAACAGTTTTGCCTGCAGCATTGGGGGATAATGGGGTCAGGCCTTTCAAAATAGTGGTTGTGACTTTTTTTTTTAAAAAAAAGAATTAAAATAAAGATGAATATTGGGGGGGGGGAAATGGCAGATAGACAAATGTGGGACTAGTTTGGTTGTAATGGGAAAGTAGCAGCTGCGCTGAGGTGATGAGAGAACAGCTGCAATTCTGAAATTAGTCCTTGTATGAAGAAACAGATTTAATAAATAATAAAAGAGTGATGTGAGCAAGGCATGCTTTCGCCATCAAGTGATTTTGAAAGTACCTAGGATTTACAGATAATAGTTTGAAAAAGCCATGTATTTACTAACGTACAAGAATGCATTTATACAAGCTTCATATATGTGTATAATGTTCCCAATTCATCCTCTTTTATAGCGGTATAAAGCTGAATGGATTCTAATCATAAGGGGCAATGAAAATTGTATATGTGAAGTAGATTATTACAACCTCGTTAGAATGTCCATAATATTATACTAGTACTTATGAGCTGTTTAAACGATTCTCTAGTACTTAATTATTTTTGGTTTATGCGTATATTCAGCCAGATCATAGAATTAAAGCCGTATAAAACAATTCAACTAATGTGCTCATATAGCTTTGGTTAAGTTACTTAATTTTTTTCCCCAATAGGAAACACATTTTGTTCTGAGCAAACACTTGCAAGCTGGCAGTATTGATTCCATTTACAGTAATTTGAAAGGCAGGAGAGGGTTTTTTTTTTTTTAAATTAATCCATCCCCTGTCCTTGTTTCCAGTGCAACAGAAACTATGTCAGGACTGTTCTTTTAGAGGGGATATGCAAGGGTATTCGTGGACTCAGCTATTATCAAGGAGGTCAGTAGACAGAGATAAAGGTAGGTTGCGTGTCTCTGCTGCTTTGTAGAATCCTAAAATCAGAGATTTGGGAGAGACCTTGGAGGTCTTCTAGTCTAGTGTAATGACCTTTGAGAATGACCTTGACAGACAGGAAAAGGAGGAAGACTAAGCAATGAGAGATAAGAGGCAGCTTAGCCTGCCAAAGGAATACAGATAGTCAGTCCTCCACTTAAACAGTTCATTTATTGATTGTTCAAAGTTGCAATGGCACTGAAAAAGTAATTTATGACTGTTTTTCCACACTTATGACCATTGCTGCATCCCCATGGTCACATGAACAAAGTTCAGATGCTTGGCAATTGCCATGTACTTACGACAGTTGCAGTGTCCCAGGGTCATGTGATCCCCTTTTGCGACCTTGTGACAAGCAAAGTCAATGGGAAAGCCAGATTCACTTAACAACTGTGTTACTCACTAACAACTGCAGCGATTCACTTAACTGTGACAAGGAAGGTCATAAAATGGGGCAACTTCACTTAACAACTGTCTCACTTAGCAAAAGAAATTTTGGGTTCGATTGTGGTCGTATGTGGAGGGCATGGCAAATGTCTCAGAAGGGACCTTTCTTAGTTTTTTGGACTATAAAGATAAGGGGGGAGAGATGTACTTTCAGTGGAATCCTTGGTGCTCCCTAAGCTGGGTTGTTTGTTTGCCGACATTTCATTACCCAACGAGGTAACAACCAATGGACTGAAAGATGTACGTTCAGCATAACCTTACAATAAAGTTGATGTTGGTCCTCATGGTTTGTGCTTCTTCTCTGGACTACATCAAAGGGCTAACATCTAGTCTAGTGTTTCTCCAGTTTAGCAACATTAAGAACATCCTCATCCAAGGGTGAGGAGAGAGAGATTAGAGGTCCCATGTTTGTACTTCACCTTGAGAAACTGAGTGCAGGTAGTCCTCAACTTACAACCATTTGTTTAGTGACCATCTGAAGTTACAACAGCATTGAAAAATGTTACTTATGACTGTTTTACACACTTTACCACCATTACAGCATCCGCATGGCCCCATGATCAAAACTTAAGATGCTTGGCGACTGACTCATATTTATGACGGTTGCCGTGTCCTGGGATCATGTGATCACCTTTTGTGACCTTCTGACAAGCAACGCCAATGGGAAAGTCAGATTCACTTGACAACTGTGTCACTATCTTAACTGTGGTGATTGGCTTAACAACTGTTTCGAGAAAGATCGTAAAATGGGGGAAAGCTCACATGGCAAATGTTTTGCTTAGCAACATAAATTTTGGGCTCAATCGTGGTCAAGGACTACCTGTATGTAAATGCATGGGTAGATCGATGGTGGATTCTTGGGTCCTGGTGGGGAAAGAAGAAGGATTTTATATTTCTTCTTCCGCTATTACCTGACAATGGTATTTCTGAAGGATCCACCCTCCCAATAATCATTACCACTGCAATAAAGGAGGTTGCATGACTTTCCCTTCCTAGTCAGTTATGCTACTGAACGCTTTATTGAATTTTTTAAAATAAAGTATAATATAAAGATTCTAAGGCTGGAATAGGGGGAAGGGGGAAAAGGGCAACCAAAATGATCAGAGGCCTAGAATAAACTCCCTTTTGATGACCAGTTCCCAGTGTTTTGATGTGATTTTAATAAGGCGAGAGCTGACTTGACAGAGCTTTGAAAAATCATACTCAATGCATGGAACAGAGAACTTTTTCATCATTCATAATAACTAAGCATAGTTTAATAACCAGAGATCCAAGGCAGGCCAAAGGAAGAACCTTTTTAAAGTTAATCTTTCAGGACAGGCGAGATTAACTTGGACTGATTTAAAAGAAAAGAGGACAAATTGATAGAGATGACTGTCAAAGTTGTGGAGGCCACAGGATCAGAAGCAGCAGGTCTTCGAATCAATAAAGGAGAATATTTGTAGCTCAGGGTTGAAATGAGGGGTCCTTGGTGCTCTCCGAATTGGGTTGTTTTCTTGCAGACATTTCATTATCCAAACTGGGTAATATCATCAGTGCTAGTACTGGTGATGTTACCTAGTTTGGGTGATGCAACATCTGCAAGAAAACAACCAAACTCAGAGAGCCCCAAAGACTTCACATCTCTGAAAGCCAGCCTCAGAGAAACACCAGTGAGAGAACACCAGTGTGAGTCAAGCTTGTGAGCTTTCTATGGACTTACGCGGGCTACTGTAGAAAACAGGACGCTGGCCATCTATAAGCTTCAGACATGAGCCAACATTAATTTGGGAAGTACATACTTCAGGGGTAGGCAACGTTGGCTCTTTTATGACTCGTGGACTTCAACTCCCAGAATTCCTGAGCCAGCATGGCTCAGCTTGGAAACCTCTCCCTTTCCCCTCAGCATGGCTGGCTCAGGAATTCTGGGAGTTGAAGTCCACGAGTCATAAAAGAGCCAAGGTTGCCTATCCCTGGCATACTTCTAGTAAAAAATCAGAAAGTGTTTGGTAGGGGGGCGGCGGAGCCAGCTGTCAGAGCGAGCGGAGGTGCGAACGATCTCTCTAGCATCTCCAATCGCTTATCCCAGGCTCGTGGGGCTCTTTCGAGCCGAGAGAAGCCTCGTAGGGGCGGCAGAAGGTGTGGGCGACCTGCTGCTCTGTCGTTGGTGGCGACTGACGTCGGGAAGTGGGTGAAACCCAGAACCGAGCGGACCGGGAAGAAGGCGACCAGTAATGGCCGCTGAATGACATGACAGCTGGACGGAGCTAGCGAAGAAACAGCGGAACGACAGTGTATCAGATCTGACTTGAGTGTTTTTTTCCTGAAATCTTTGTGAGTAGACTTGGAAGACGCAATTAAAGGGGTTGCAAAGAAACAAAAGCCTGGCAAAAAGAATGTTGGAGTAGCGGTGAGCTGGCGGCGAGTGAAAGTGATAAGAAGTGAGGCCGGAAAAGGCCCCATTAGGAGGACGCCAGGAGGCAAGTTTTCGAGACTCAGAGTTTTTCTTAAAGGGACAGTGACTTTTTTTTTATCTTAACTGTTGCCGAAGATCTGTTTGAGAGTTTTGACTTTTTGGTTTTTGATTTTGACCTTGGAGCGGAGCGGCTGATGAAAGGTGGCTTCTCTGGGAAGGAACAGTGATTGACAGAAGGAACTGGATTGGGACAATGATTGGCAGTTTCTGAAAGAAGTTTGCCAAGAGAAGGGAAACTTAAGAGAGACTGAAGGGAATATTGGACTATTAAACTATAACTTTACAAGTTAGAACAAAAATTGGGGAAGCTTAAAACTAACATCTGGCACTGTGGTACTAGAACGTGAAATATATTGACAGAGTTATATTTACAGACCACGATAGTGACAAAAAGTGGAAGGAAAAAAAGAGGGAAGTGAAAAGTGGTTATTTTGGAGGAACAGCAAGTTGTGGAAAAGTTTACAAAAAATGGCAAGTAATCCAAATCTGACTAAGATTGGGGGGGGGAAAAAAATACAATACAAAGCTCTAGCCCCATGAGTCAGAAATTGTTAGATGATATGCTTCAAAAGGAGCGTTCTAACTCATTTAAAGACCTTCAGGTAATGATGCAGGCAATGCAGGAAGCCATGTTTAAGAATCATAAGGAAATCAAGAAGGAGTTAGAAGGGGTAAGGAATGATACAGGAGAAATGAAAGAAAAGATTCAGGCAATGGATGGAAGATTTGAGGCCTTCCAACAGCAAATCATAAAAAATGAACAGAAACTATTGGAAGTAGAACAAAGAATGGATAATGAGGAGAAGAAGGTTGAAGAGATAAATAAAAATCTAACTTTGGCTAACAAAGAATTAGTGACAGCGGTGATGCTAATGGAAGCGGAAAAGGCAGCTTATTATCTCAGATTCCAAAACGTCATTGAGGAGAGAGGGGAAGACCTTCAGGATAAGATGGCAGACCTACTGTTGGGAGCTCTTGGGACAAATAAAGAGAAGATGATTGCTGCAATGGACGAGACATATAGGGTGCAGACAAATTATGGGAGAAGATATAATTTGCCTAGAGAAGTTCACGTGAAATTTATAAAAAAGACAATTAGAGATGAAATATTATACAAGACACGTGATGAACAGCTGGAGTACAGAGGGAAACAAATTATAGTGCTAAAACAAATACCTAAAAGAATGAGAGACCTACGGAAGAACTATCAATTTTTGACGTCCAGATTGCACCAAAGTAATGTGAACTTCAGATGGTTAACACCAGAGGGGATTATCGTGACTTGGCAGGAGAAGAGATTCAGGTTGGATACGTTGGAGAAAGCTGAAGACTTTTATAGACAATACTGTATCTCAGAGGAAGAGCTGGGAGATCATGGAGAAGGAAATGCGATGGTTGAAAAAGGAGAAGGTGAACGAATGATGGATAAAAGAGGGACAGAGCAGGGTATAGAGGAAGTAAAAGGGGGAGGAGGACAAGATGGATTAGGACAACAGGGGAGAAGCCTTGAGGAGTCGAAGGAAATAAGGATTACTCGAAGCACTAAGGCACGACAGAAACAAGTTAATGGGAGAGGAGTATAGGATATGGTCAACGAATATTAGGGGTTTGAATTCACCAGTAAAACGGCGGAAAGTTTTTAGTAAACTTATTAAATTAAATGCGGATGTCATTATATTACAAGAGGTTCATATAAAAAATGATCAAAAGTATCTATTAGAGCAACCTAAATTAGGAAGACTATACATCTCACTAGATGAGAAAAAAAAAAAAAGAGGAATTGCATTGTATATTAGACAGGAGATAGCTTCCAAACAAATCTATAAGGACAAAGAGGGAAGGATCTTGATAGTGGAGGCTAATCTAAACAAAAAAATATAATAATTGTTGTAGTTTACGCACCAAACGGAGCCCAAGTATCTTTTTTTAAGGATCTACACAGCAAGCTTAGCGACTTAGAGGGAGATGGGTTTTGTATGATTGGAGATTTCAATGCCATAGTAGATAGAACAAAAGACCATAAAAGTAATGGGGCAAGGAAAGGAAACAAAAAAATACTTCCCAGAACTTTTTTTGAGATGTGCACAGACCTTAATTTGCAAGATGCTTGGAGGGAAAGAAATATAGATAAAAGGGAATATACATATTACTCTAATAGACATAACTCGTGGACCAGGATTGATATGTTATGGCTTTCAAAAAAATTAGATTCGGAAATTCAAGGAATTAATATAGAACCTAGTCTTTGGGCGGACCATAATCCTATAAGTTGTTGCTGGAAAGGGCAACGGAGCCGGCCAAGATGGACTCTTCAAAGAGTGATTATTAGAGAAAAAGAGTTTAAGGAAAAGATGGAGAAAGAAATGCACTTTTTCTTTCAAACGAATAAGAATGGGGATACATCTTTGCAGAATACTTGGGATACAGCTAAAGCATACATGAGGGGAGTTGCAATCTCATATATGGCCAAGAGAAATAAGGAAAAAAAACAACACAGGATAAGACTGGAAGAAGAATATAAGCAGGCTGAAACACAATATCAGGGTGACCTAAATAATAAAAGTTTGAAAAGTAAAATGGAATTAATTAAACACAAACTTTGTCTAGAAGACTCGGAAAAGTTAGCACAACAACTTAAGGCTGCCAAGCAAAATAATTTTGAACACGCGAATAAACCTGGAAGATGGTTGGCGTATAAACTGAGAAGGCAGAAAGAGAAGCAACAGATTGTTAATTTGCAAGATGAGGAAGGAGAGATTCAACATGATGAGATAATTAAAAGGGGAATTGCTCAAAGATATTATGAAAATTTATATAAGAGGAGTGAGGGACAAAGTGTAGAAAAGATAATAGACTATTTGGAAAAGACAGATACACCAAAGATACCAGAGGAAAAAAAAATAATGTTAAATGAGGAAATAAGTATGATTGAAATAACTACGGCTATAAGTAAACAAAAAATTAATAAAGCGGCCGGCCCAGATGGAATACCAGCGGAATTATATAAAGAACACCAAAATGTACTTAATGAACACCTATTAGAAGTTTTCAATGATGTTTTAACTGAGGCAAAAATACCTAAATCCTGGTTAGAGGCAAATATAGTATTAATACCAAAAGAAGATGTAGAGAGAACACAGATACAAAATTATAGGCCTATCTCCCTACTAAACGTCGATTATAAGATCTTCGCATCAATAATGGCAGAGAGATTTAAAAATTATTTAATTGACTTCATACATAGTGACCAAAATGGTTTCCTCCCAAATAGGCAGACTAAGCGGAATATAAGGACAATTTTAGACATATTGGAATACTACGAATCACATAGCGATTGCCAAATGGCACTCTTATTTTTGGACGCACAGAAGGCATTTGATAATGTTAATTGGCTATTTCTGATCCAACAACTGAAATTAATGGATGTTGGAGAAAATTTTTTAAATGTTATAGCTGCAATATATTCCGAACAGAATGCCCAGATTATAATAAACGGTGAGGCCACCAATAAATTCAATATTCAGAAAGGTACAAGACAAGGGTGTCCTCTCTCGCCATTATTATTTATATATACATTGGAGATTTTAGCTAGGACTGTAAGGCAAGAAGAGCAAATTAAAGGGCTTGAGATTAAAAAGGAAAAATATAAACTCCAAGCATATGCCGATGATTTAGTATTTATTTTGGAAGATCCCGTGCAATCAGGTCAGAAGCTTTTTGAACTATTGGAGGAATATGGAGAGGTGGCAGGCTTGAAAATAAATAGAAATAAAACAAAGATCATAGCAAAAAATATGACTAACACGCAAAAAGAAAATCTTGGGGAAAAATTAGGAATACAAGTAGTTACTAAAATAAAATATTTGGGCATTGTTATGTCAGCACGTTGCTCATCAATTAGAGAGGATAACTACGGAAAATTAGTTAAACGTATAAAAGTTGACCTAGACCGCTGGAGAAATCTACATCTTTCATTTCTAGGAAGAATCTCAGCGGTGAAAATGAATATTTTACCCAAAATTATCTTTCTATTCCAAAATATTCCAATCCAATTAGATAAAAAATTCTTTAAAGAGTTGAATAAGTTAACTTTAGATTTTGTATGGCAAGGAAGGAAGGCGAGGATAAAGCAAAAGTCTCTACAGGATGCTAAAGAAAGAGGGGGATTAGGCTTCCCGGATTGGGAGTTATACTACCAAGCGGCGGCCCTGACGTGGATCAGGGATTGGATAACATTGGAAAATAAAAGATGTTTACTATTAGAGGGGCACGATCTCCAGCAGGGCTGGCATGCCCACCTATGGACAGATAAAAGTAGGAACCATCAATATTTCCTGAGGCATAAAGTCCGGCAAGAACTAATAAAAAGCTGGAATATAGTTAAATGCCAACACTATACAAAACTCCCAGGCTGGTTCTCACCATTAGAAGCAGTTATATACCCCAACCTTTATAGGCAAGATAAGGTTATCATATACAAAGATATCCTGTCAGAGGAAGGATATCTAAAGCAAAGGCAAGAGTTGAGACAACAGGGGATTGCTTTGGAATGGTGGTCTTACCTTCAGATACAAGCGAGATACGTGAAAGACAAGAAAGAATGGGGAATTAATAGACAAGATACGGGGCTTGATAAAATATTATTAGGCCCGGAGAAAAAACAAATCAAAAAAATATATAAATATATGTTAGAATATAAATTATTTGAAGAACAAGTTAAAGAAACAATGGTTACCTGGGCAATAGATTTGGGGCACGCTATAAACATGGACCAATGGCAGCAAATCTGGGAACGTAATTGCAAAATTACATTGGCATCAAATTACAAGGAAAATCTTTATAAGATGCTTTTTAGATGGCACCTGCCACCGGCCAGGCTCGCAAAAATGTATAGTGGCTACTCACCACTTTGTTGGAAGTGTAAAAGGGAAAAGGGTACTTTTTTCCATGTTTGGTGGGCCTGCAAAGAGGTACAGGTTTATTGGCAGAGGGTTTGGAATTGGATAACAGAAATGACGGGTCAAAAAACTCAATATAAACCAGAGATGCTACTACTTGGCATATTAGAAAAAAATATAAACAAAGATGATATATACTTAATTATTCATGTAATAACGGCGGCAAGAATTTTGTTTGCCCAAAATTGGAAAACAAATGAAGTGCCTAGTGGAGATGCGTTAATAAGGAAAATTTTGTATTGCGCAGAATTGGATAAGTTGACGAAAGAATTAAAAAATCAGGAGGAAACAGAATACTATTTAAGCTGGAATAAATTTTACAAATGGAAGGAAAAAAAAGAAGGAAGGTCATTAGAAGGGATGTAAATAGAGGAAGAATATCTGAAATGTATAAAGTATGTGTATAATAAGGAATGTTTAGACAAAGATGTATGTCAAAGATGATACACTATGTTCAATGTTTTTTAATCTTTTTTTTTTTGTATTCAATAAAAATTATTTTGTTAAAAAAAATAAAAAATGAAAAAAAAAAAAAAAGAAAGTGTTTGGTAGGGCATTATTAACAGTTATGGGGCTGATGCTTCTGGACACCTTCTGTTTTTGGCTACCATAATAGGCTTCCCTATAATGGGAACTTGTAGGACTGAGGGGTAGGAAGATTCTTCTCTCCACAGCTGGACAGTGATCTAGGTTTATTAGCAATTTTATTTAGTTTTGCCTGGGTTTATTAAGAGAAGAAAATGAGGAGTTAAAAACAACAGCAATAACACAACCCTTTTGATTCCATTTTGATCTGCATGTCAAGTCTTTTGCCATGGTGGCACAGTGTTTAGAACACAGTATTGCAGTCAAACTCTGCCCACTGCCTGGAGTTCAATCCTGACTGGCTTAAGGTTGAATCAGTCTTCTATCCTTCTGATGTCAGTAAAATGAGGACCCAGATTGTTGGGGGCAATATGTTGACTCTGTAAGCCTCTTAGAGAACCATGAAGCGGTATTTAAGTCTAAGTGTTATTGCTATTGCTATTTATGACATATTTTCCAGAAATATGTTTACTTCCAGTTTCCAGGGAAATATGCCCCTGGTGAACAATGGGTTTGCTTAACAACAGTGGCGTTTCTTTAACGACTGCTGCAAAAAAAAAAAGGTCATAAAATTGTATCCAGTCAGATAATCACCCGCTTTATGACCATCTTGACTTACGGCCACAATTGCCAGCCTCAGCTGCACTCGTTAAGTCAAGGAAAACTACCTGTACTTTCTCTTTGTATGTCTCCCTCCTCAACTGTAATTGTTAGGCTAAAATGACTGATATCTCTATGGATTCTCTGAACCTCTTGGAGAAGAGGGCTGGTATACATAAACACAGGAGAAGACTTTATTTGTGTTTGTAAGCTGTAATTTTGAGAAAGTGAGCTCTACTCAGTCGCCTTGCAATCAGTGGGACAAACACATTATTAAGCATTTCAGGATAAACCACGTTATTTTTGCAGTCTGGGAAAAGAGTCAGTTTGTTTTGCAGTCCAGGTTCCATGCCCAACTGATTTCAATATATTTGTGAGTATGAGTGTGTGTGTGTGTGACTTTATTGCTAGACTTGTTACACCTTCTGTGTGCATGAAACCACAAATACAAGCACAGGCCACAGGGCAAAACTATCACCCTTGAAGAAGAGAACAGAGTCCAAATCCTCACAGCAGCCTGACAGAGGCCCTCGGAGGAATCAAGCCAAACCTCGTTTTGCCCACGATACGAGCACCAGCTAAAACCTCAGTTCCTTCTGCTTTATTATTACATTAACTTTCCCTTTCTGATTTTTCATTGTTAAATCATCCTTGGGAGCTCCAAGTCTTCTTGAGAAACAGATCCCTGTAGTTTCTCTTCAGCATCCCGACTATTGCTCCCACTGTACCTTTCCTTTTCCAGATTCATTTCTGTTTTATATTTCTACTGTCTCATTTTTATAACTGTTTTGATTTGTAAAATACTATGCCGTTATACAGTGTTTTCCCCCTGTGCTGATTTAGTATGCTCTTATCGTTTGCCTTAAATCTTTGATAAATGCATTATAAAAGAAGAAAGTGTTACCTGATACTATTATAAACTCTTGGCGGTCTGCCAGTGTGGGAGTTAGAATAACAGAAGCAAAGTGATAGAGAGCTGGAGAACATCTTAAAGAATTATACTAGTTTCCCGGAAAGGAGACAGAATAATTTAAGCAGGAATAGCTCACTGGGAGTAATTTGGATTGTTATGTCCATGAGACCCTTGTAGAAACACAATTCCAAGTATACAACTCAAGTAAAATGAAAGCAAGAATATAAAAGAGAGGTACAACCTGGGCCCTTCAAAGCGTCTGAGATGACAAGATGCCAGCAGTGAAGTAATCTTGCAAATGTAGATATCCAGCTTGTGACGTTTGCAGGATTATGACAGAATAACAGAGTTTGAAGGGACCTTGGAGGTCTTCTAGTCCAACCTCTTGCTCAAGCAGAAGACTCTATATCATACTGGCTGTCCAATATCTTCTGACAAAGCTCTAGTGTTGGAGCACCCACAATTACAGAAAGCAAGCCATTCTACCGATTAATTGTTCTGTCAGGAAATTTCTGCTTATTTCTAGATTGGTTCTTTCCATCCATTGCTTCTTGTCCTGCCTTCAGGTGCTTTGGAGAAGAGGTTGACCCCCACTTCTTTGTGTCAGTCCTTCAAATATTGGAAGACTGATATCATGTCATCCTTAGTCTTTCTCTTCATAAGACTAAACATACCCAATTCCAGCACCCATTCTTCATACGTTTTAGCCTTCAGTCCCCTAATCATCTTTGTTGTTCTCCTGTGCACTTTTTATATCGTGGTGACCAAAACTGAATACAATAGTCCAAGTGTGGTCTTACTAAGGCATTGTACTAATATGTACCTTTCCTCTCATGAATGCCGAGGAGCAAACACAGGAGAATAAAAAAAAAATCAAGATGACCTCCATTACAGCACATTACAAGCCCTGCCCCTCCTTTTTTCACATCCATGTCAGCCCTTTGAGATAGTCCAGGCAAGAAGCACCAACCATGAGTTCTAATGCAATCTTCATTATTTATAACCTAGCCAGCTTTCATGCCTAAGGCGGGACTAGAATTCTCAGGCTCCTGGTGATTGGCCAAAGTCACCCAGCTGCCTTTCATGTCTACGGCGGGACTAGAACTACCATCTCTGGTTTCTAACCTGGTACCTTAACCACTAGACCAAACAGGCTTCTGTTTCAAATTCTGCAAATTGAGATTGTTGCAAATCTGAAAGTACTCCTCCTGTCCCTTACTTTTAGTTTCCCCAAAACTAACCCTAACTCTCTTTCAGCCCCAGATTTTTCTTATCCGACCATTGTTTAGGCTGCCCTCTTCTTCCTGTCTCCCAAGGCCATTCCCACATATCATGACAACGCATCACATAAATTGGTATAGAGGAGAAGGAGGAAAGAACCCTTTGCCCCAGGATAGCTGCCTTTCTTAACATTTTTCCTAGATGAATGGCTAGACATGTTTGTAATATGGCTACACATCCCATTAAATTGATTTCCAAGGAGGTGCTTGGAAGGATATGCAGGGCTTAAAAGTACCTGTCTGCAACTCTTTAAAGCAGCCGCATCTTCTCTCCAGGAGGGCTACTTGCAAACGGATGCTGTCTTCACCCTTTGCATACAATTGCTGGGATTCAATCTGAAGCACGGCAAATCCTAACTTGTAATACAGATAGTCCTCGACTTACAAGCATTCATTTAGCGATCTTTCAAAGTTACAACGGCACTGAAAAAAGTGACTTATGCCCAGTCCTTGCACTTACGACCATGACAGGATCCTCACAGTCACATGGGTGCTTGGCACCTGGCATATCTTCATGTAGGTTGCAGCATCCGGATTCATGGGATTGCCATTTGCAACCTTCCATCAAGCAAAGTCAAGGGGAGAAGCCAGTTACACGTAACAACCATGTGAGTCACTTAACTGTCACAAAAAAAGGTCATAAAATTGGCTGTGATTCACTGAACAATGCTTTGCTTAGCAGTGGAAATTCTGATCCCAATTGTGATTTGTATGTTGAGGACTACCTGTACTTTATTTCTGCCACAGAAGATGATTCTCAGTGCTGTTATAATATTCCTTTATTTTGGAACACGTTTGCTCTGCCCTGTTTTAAAAAGCTAAGATAAGTATTTACATGTTGGGGTATACAAGTACAAAAAGTACATAATTGTTCCCTCATTGTCTTCATCATACATTAACCAAAATAATTGTCATCAGCTTGTGGAATATATATGCAGTGTTTCAGCACAAGTACAATACATATTAACTAATAACCGGATTTATCCACTTGACTCAAAGGATTACATTCAAGAACTCTGAAAAGGGAGGTCTGTACTGAAGAATGGCATCCTTGAATTTCTCATGCTTGTAGCCGAGTTGAAACATCACATCCCCAAAACGTTAAAACAGTGATCATGATAATGAAATGATGAGATGCAACCTTTTTTCATATTACAAAATAATTCAGTGCACTTTGCAACTTCTTATCAACATCATTCCAAGCATCGGTTGTACACTATAAACAACTCTTACATTCATACATACATTAGAAATCATATTGAATATTGATGCACATGTTTCTATTTTGAAAGATTTAATTTCCGTTAATTATCATCGCATCAGTAGCTTCTTGTGGCGTGGACACCATTGCACTTAATTTTTATTTAGGTTTTATAATCTGTTCTTTGTATTATTTAATAAAGCAATTATTTGGAGGAGGCAAAAGGATAATGATTTTTTTTATTTCGGAGACGGGAACCAGAAAATGAAAACTTCCTTCCTTCCTTCTTTCCTTCTTTCCTTCTTTCCTTCTTTCCTTCTTTCCTTCCTTCCTTCCTTCCTTCCTTCCTTCCTTCCTTCCTTCCTTCCTTCCCTCCCTCCCTCCCTCCCTCCTTTCTCTCATGTTTTCTCTTTCCTTCCTTCCTTCCTTCCTTCCTTCCCTCCCTCCCTCCCCTCTCTCTCAAATTTATATGGCCACTTAACTCACACTCGGTGATCCTGGGCAGTTTACAAGGTTAAAAAATATTTAACATTGTAAGCTGCACAGAGTTACCCTGTGGTAAGATGGGCAGCCAATAAATTGGATGGACGGACGGATGGATGAATACCCAATATAAAAACAATAAAAAAGCAATAACTCCCCACCCCACCCCTGGCAGCAACAATCAATCTTTGGCAAATGACGGAGAGAGGATTCCAAAGCTGCTCTCTTTTCCTGTTTCTTCCAGGTTGAGGGTGTTGACCGAAGGTGGCCCTTTTTGCAATATATGCATAACATTATGTTATGTTAGCGCTTTATCATTTTGCCAGGTCCCTTGTCCATGACCCTCTTTGAGGAGCCTCATTGAGGGGGTGAGGGGCGGGTGGGGGGGGGGAAGCAGCATTTCTTCCCTCTTTGCTTTTTGCACTGACAACTGATGATTTATTTTGGCCCCGGAGAACAGGATCTCTCTCTTGAGAATGGTTCCCCTATCTAACCCCACTTTATAGAAGAGGACTCTCTCTCTCTCTCTCTGTGTATGTCTGTGGAAGGGCAGGGCGGGGCTTGAGGGGCCCGAATAAATAATCTGCCATTTAAAAAAAAAAAATGCTACTTTTTGGAACTGTCTTGTCTCTTTTGAATCGGGCCGGAGACAACTAGACAAGCTTCAGTGGAAGTGAATGAAGTGACATTACTTTCCAAGCCCAATCTTCTGTTTCTAGTCACTTTTCGGCAGACATTCAATCAAAATGCTAATAGGAAAGGCAGCAAGGGAGTGGAGTTATTGTAATCCTAATTGATAGGCTGCAGGAATAGGTTTTGATAAGTGCTGCTAAAGGCTGGGTGTCTTTGTGTGTGCGTGCGTGTGTGTGTGCGTGCGTTCTGTGTGTTTGTGTTTTTCTTTAATTATATGGATGCTAATATTAAAAAGAGCACTAATAACTTAAAGATGGCTACCGGGATAAATGTTTTTTTTTTTTTTTTTTTTTTTAAATTGGTTTCAGCCGTGAAAAAGAAAAGAAGAAAGGAAAAAACCCATCCCCACCAAAGCTCAGATAACATCAAATTCACCTTTAAAATAAAGCCATAGTGGGTGGTAGTGACATCTTCTGTGTGATGGCAGGGGCTACTTTGCATCAAAATTAAAGCTGTCAGATCTGAGAAGTTGAATAGGAAATCCAATCATTTATTTATACAATGGCCTTTTCATAAAGCCTTGAGCAGAAGATGCTGGGCGGGCCGGACTGTGTTTTAAGCTAGCTTGGGTAATTAGGATCAATTATATCAATGAGATTTTTACCCGGTAGGGTTTTGGGGAGAAGAGGGACTGAAAAAAATCAAGTGTATTTTTTATAGCTTAAGATTGGGTTCTGGTGATCCCAAAATTGGAATTCTTCTTTTTACCATGTGCGAATGGAAGAGAGAAAAAATTATAAACTTTGTGTGTGGATACACATCGCTTAGAAGAATATATGAGCAGTTTGTCTGACTCCTGCTAGAAGAATATATGAGCAGTTTCTCTAGACTCCTGTATTTCCTTAGAGACACTCTTTGTGTTCATATTATTGTGGAGTCATACATTGGAAATGGGAATATAGTTTATGTCCCAGGCATAATTTCTTGGAAGTTGGTGAAGAGGAGTTTGTTGTCCTGTAATGGTTTCTGTTCTGTTAAGTTTTAATCTTGCGTGTGTAGAGCTGCTATAAGCTACTTATATACTCTTCAGAAATGGAATTGCATACTGTTATAAACCCAAACAGGCAGGTAGGCAGGCGAATAAATAAGTCTTCCCTAAAATCAATAGAAGTTGCTTCAGAGGAAAATCTGCCTGAGATCGGAAACAAAAAATGCCGCATTTCTCTTGTACCGCTTGAACGTGATGCAAAGTCATTTTGCTCAAACAACAGAGTCTCTCTCTGTTATTGCATGGCATGATGGGATTATTTTAAATTTTATTATCATCAGCTGGATGAGCATCGTCCTAGAGAAAGTTCCTAAATTTTGTACGATTCTTTGTTCTGTCCTTAACCTCCCTCCAGTCAGGACTTCATAACTGCAAATAACCCACTTATTTCCCAACCTGATCCTTGACAAAATTACCAACTTTCAAAATAGTTGCATCTCTGAATGAGTTCCTGCTCTACTTTTGATGGCCTCCAGTCAAACTCTGCTTAGAGTTCCGGCCCATCTCATGATGGGATGGTTTCAGTGACAGTACAAGCTGACTGTTATTTGCTGAAAGGCATCTTGTCTGGCTGGAAGATTCCCTGGTGGAGTCTGGTTGGTAGGAACAGCCTCTTTCAGAGAACCGTGGGAGCAGATCACCTGTTAGTTCTTACCTTTACATTGAATATTTTTGAGAGAAAAATTGAGTTCTATTAAAGGACCTGGGCAAGTTGAGCTTGCAAATGGGAAAATTAAGGGGAGCTATATTAGCAGTCTGCAGATAAGCTGTGACATACAAGAGGGAGTGGATCTGTTTTAAAACCTAGAGCAGAATGAAAACAGGTGGAAATATTATGTAAAAGAGATTGGGGTTAAATATTAAGAGGAATTTAAATATTAAGAGGAATTGAAAGCTGTTAAAGAGCAAACAGTTGGCCTAGAACAGGGGTCTTCAAACTTGGCCCTTTTATGACTTGTGGACTTACATTTGCATACTGGGCAGAAAGCTGGACTAATAAGATTCCTTTCAACCCATACCTGGTTCTAAAATATGCCACTGGCTTTAATTTTGTGATTCAGAAAAAATATTTTGGTCATCAGAGGTTTGGAGAATGTATCACCCAGAAAAACATTAAAGGATGAGGTTTTCTCCATTTCAGGATATGGGGAAAGTGAGACAAATACTCCCCCCAAAGGGGGAGAAAAAACAAAGACTCAGGACCACAGTATTTTATTCTGACAGCTGAAGGCAATCCTTTTGTTGAGAAATTGTACCATTAGTTGTTTAGTGGTACTTGTGCCCGTTCTGACATGGATGAAATACAACACAAGGATAATTCTAGGCAAATGTAAATTATTTCCTCAAAAATGTGGACGTAGCTCAAAAAGCATGCCAGGGTTTATCAGAGTATTGGATAGATAAGAATTTAAAGTCTGCTTGCTTGGAGGACCCCAAGTTAAGAAAGGTTGTCCTAAGGATACCGAATTATTGAGAAGATGAAGTCCTGAGAACTCTGTTGCCTAACCACTGAGTTAAATTTACTGTGTATGAATGGAGATGGATGCCTAGATATTAGATGTCTCTCTTTGATCTATAATGAGTTTAATGGGTTTTAGAGGTGGAAATTGCAACTAAATTCTAAATAATCTTTGCCTTCATACTCAGAATAACAGAATAATTGAATAACAGAGTTGGAAGGGACCTTGGAGGTCTTCTAGTCCAACCCCTTTCTCAGGCAGGAAACCCTATACCATTCCGGATAAATGGTTGTCCAATCTCTTCTTGAAAACCTCCAGTGATGGAGCACTCACAACTTTTGGAGGCAGGTTGTTCCACTGATTAATTGTTCTCACTGTCCGGAAATTTCTCCTTAGTTCTAGGTTGCTTCTCCCCTTGATTGGTTTCCACCCATTGCTTCTTGTCCTGTCTTCAAGTGGTTTGGAGAATAGGTTGACCCCCCCTCTTCTTCTTTGTGGCAGCCCCTCAAATAGTGGAACACTGTTATTTTATTATGGCTCTAGAAATGGTGCCGTGGAGCACCCCTCATAGCTTGTGAGCACAGAACATATATTGCCTATCCTTCACATTTAAAACTCCTACCTAAAGCAATTAGTAAATTATCTCCGGATGCTTGTATCCTCTGACTGAAAAGTTGCATTCAATAAACAGCTCAAAGTCACACTTCTGGCTCATCAGAAAGGACAGTGACAGGCTGTCCTTGTCTCAGAAGCTCTGCATATAAGTGCAAATATGAATATGTGCGTTAGGAAGAGCACAGAATCGGGAGCGAAAGTCCTTTATTTAAAATTAATAGAAAACGTGTACACACTTGCCTCCCTATGCTTCTGATGAAAAGGAGCCAAGGCTAATTTTTTTTTATTGATTTATTTCCTAAGTGTCTTTGTTGGTCTTTTCTTTTTCTTTTTTTTTCTCTTCAAAGAATTCTGTGCCTGTATGAATAAACGCAGACTGCTTTGTCAATAACTACAGGCTTGTTATCCATAAAAATTAAAACGTGGGGGCACAGACCAGCTGTGTCCACTTGCTGAAAAAAGAGAGAGAGAGTCGGAGAGCTTCGTGCTTAGATAATTTGGGGTGGAGTGAAGAATTATAAAGGAGAGAAGGGGAGATCTCCCTTTGGTTAGCGTTGGAAGGGCGTAAGAAAGACTGGCCTATCTCCCCTTTCAATTTGTCAAGCTTTCTCTCAAAGATGTGCCAGGAAAGAAAAGGTAATTAATAGGTTTGGAGTCATTTCCGACATGTCAGTATTTCTGCCTTGCCTGCAAGTGATAATGTTCTCTAGCTCTGGGCCTCAAGGGAACCTTCCATCTTATTAACTTGTCTAGGAGAAACTGTGGGTGGGGACAGCTTTGTCCGCTGGGGTGAGATGCAATGAAGAGTTGCAGGGTAGTGTGTTGTCAATTGGAAGGGGAGGGGGGGGATGTTTTCTTTCCCGAATCTCTGTGTAAGTGGGAGGAGGGGGCGTTGATCAATATTAAAATTAATTCTCCTGGAGACGGAAAATTATACCTTCTTTGCAATAGCATCGGTCTTTCCTGTATTTGCATCAGAATACCAGGGAGGCATGGAAGAAACCTTGCTTGAAAATTGAGAATGAGCTTTGTGTTATCGCCAGCCTGGCTGCCCACCAGCTCTTGGGAAGACATTGAGTAGGAACCTGGAGCATCTGCTCTCTTCTGCTTAGTTCAATCTGTTTGTTGCTTTGTTGCTACACTCAGCGCAACATGAGAAGTGAGGAATAACCGAGGAATGAAATCGTGGAAGCTTAAAGCTTTGGTAGATAGCATCTTCTGAAATCTTAACTTTGTTCAATAGTTCAACATTAACTTTTAACCTGGGGCTTTCCTACTTCCACTCAGCAGCTTTCAGATGTGTGGACTTCAACTCCCAGAATTCCCACGTAGCCTTCCAGAATTCTGGGAGTTGAAGTCCACACATCTGAAAGTTGCTGAGGTTGAGGAACACTGATATAGATCAGAGGCCCCCAACCTTTTGGGCACCAGGGACCGGTTACGTGGAGAGAGGTTTTTCCATGGACCAGAGGGGGCGTGGTTTTGTGTGCTGCCTGCATCCCGTGGATGGGGCTTTTTTGTTTGTGCAGCCCGGTTGCTGGCATGCTGCGGCCCGGTACCGGTCCACAGACTGGGGGTTGGGGACCCCTGATATAGATAAACTGCAGAGATATCCTAGACCGGGTGTTCAGCAATGGAATGAAGGCGGAAGGATATGGATCGTGTGAAATGTTCCATTAACACACTGAAAGCAAATGCTGGCCTAGAAACCAGGAGACTGTGACTTCTAGTCCCACCTTAGCCATGAAAATTGGCTGGGTGACCTTGAGCCAGTCACACACTCTCAGTCCAACCCACCTCACAAGGTTGTTGTTGTGGGGAAAATAGGAGGAGGAAGTTGCGTTGGATGTGTTCGCTGCCTTATTTGTAAAAATAGTAAAAGTGGGATAAAAAACATCAAATAAATAAACGAACCAAAATATGTAAAAGATGTTCAATGGAAGAATCTAACAATTAATATCCAATCGGAATAACATGATAATCTCAAATCATTCTCTTTAACATAACAAATTAAGGCACTTTGACATCTTCCTGCCTGCAATTATTTGAAGGGGAAATCCTTTATTGCAACTTCAGAAGTAAGTATTTGCAATATATTAGTGGCAGTGATCCATTCTGTTTCATGGAGAGAGTTGTAATGCACAGAATGAAGTTCAGAGAATCTGTGCTTCTGTTGTCAACAAGCTAAGAAGAGGTAGATAACATTAACTAGCCCGGTGTAGAATGTCAGGCTAGGACAAAGGAGAACCAGATTTAATCTTCCCTCAGTTTTGAAGGTTGCTAAGTGACCTTGAGACAAATGGTGATCTCACCACAATGGGAAACCATATGCCGATCAGAGCTTGTTGGGAAAATGCAGGGGAAAAGTAAAAATCAACAAGATTCTTAAAATAACAGCATACAATTTTGAACAAACAGATCTTCTTTGTTACTGAAATGTAACATTACATCTTAAAGAATTCATATCTTGATTAAAGTAACTCTTTCTTACCTAATGCAGCTCAAAAAACAAAGAAAGAGAAAGAAAACTCAGATTTTACACAAAAATCCCTACAGTATTCTTGTTAGCCTAGCTTGTGATTGGAAGTTCTGATCAATAGAGGAAGAGCCAGGAATGCCAGCAGATGGCACTCAAGCTTATACAGATCCGATCCTGGCTTTTGATTAGCCCAAGTGCATCAACTTCTTGGATATTGCAGCTGCCTCCCTGGACTTTTCTTGAGGTGACCTCTTAATCTGGCAATAGGAAGGCACTTCAGAAAACCAATTTCTCGAAAACCATAGCCCCACCCCATCCCATCCCATTGTGACAATGACCAAGACTTCTAATAACCACCTAGGACAAACGAATTAACTAAGCCATAGATGTAAAATGAGCCAGGTTCACTGGGCATTTTATGCAAGTGGTTCTAAAAATGCATATAAGAAGCAGATTGAAGAACACTCCTCCTAAACTTGAGAGAAAGCTTCTTCCATACCCACCCATTAGGATTATTGTTCAGTTGATGACATTGAGTGACTTAATTCATCAATATCAATTGCACTTAAGATTTATATATCACTCCACAGTGCTTTACAGCCCTCTCTAAGTGGTTTACAGAGTCAGCATTATTGCCCCCAACAATCTGGGTCCTCGTTTTACCGACCTCGGAAGGATGGAAGGCTGAGTCAACCTTGAGCCGGTCAGTATCGAACTCCTGGCTGTGGGCAGAGTTAGACTGCAATGGTGCATTCCAACCACTGCACCACCAAGGAAAATCCATGTAATGAATTACTGAAGATTCAAGAGATCACCCTACATCACTATGGGACAGTGGAGGGGGAAATTAAATAGGAACCCTTCCTCATTCAGGTATTTTCTAGAAGAGTTGAACTACAACTCTTCTAGAAGATGATACATGGAAGGTTGTGTAAGATATGGAAAATTCACTGAAAAATCTTTCAAAGTGGATTTGTAAAGGAAAAAGGAACCAAACTAAGAACATATCTTTAACTGACCTGATCCTAAACTTTTCTGATATGAGTTTAAGTAATTGCAATGCTATGTCTATATCCGTATGTTTATCTTTTTAAAGTTGCATGATCTCTAAGGGAAAACATGCATTTTCTTAATCAGTTTCTTAGTCTTTATTATTTGTGAAAAGTTGTAGATTCTTGTTTCACTGGCACCTGATAGCACACTTTCTGTACACCCGACAAATTTTCTAATTACATGTACTCTGGGCAAAATGCTTACATTAGAACAGCAATGTAAAACAGAGGAAGGTGAGCAGTTAAGTGTGAAGTATGAAATATAAAATCTTGTGTTTCACTTACTGTTCATACCAGAGCATAGTAAGTCTGACTTATTTTACTCTGGAGAAGAAAGAGATTTTATATTGTAAACTGCTTAACATTTTGAGTAGTGTAATCGTAGATATGTTTACGCAGGAATATGTCCCACTGTGTTCACTGCACTGTTTGTGTGTCTGAGTGTGTGTGTGTGTGTGAGAAAGAGAGAAAATAAATTAACATTCATTAATATTAATACATTAATCACATATTACATATTAGGACTTTTCCTTCCTTGGTGGTTTATTTCAACTGCTTATTTTCCCCTGTCCCCAATCAGATATTTAAGGAATGTTGCAGGGTAGAATTAGTGTGAGAACTAATTAAAACTTTAAAATATGCTGTCACAATTTAAAGCAAATTCTGATGGAATGAACATGTAAAGTATTTCTTCCCATGTCCTTGATAGCTTTTTCAAACGAGGGAACATTTTGTCTCACAATAATCGTGGTTTTTTTTTTAATCCAGTGAAAAATACGTAGCAGGATTTAATAAATGTCTACATGGATACTTTCTGGATGTTGTTGCTAGTTCCTGGAAGGTTTTTTTTTTTTTTAAAGACACGCAGGAGGAAGAGACTGCAGCATATTATTACTGTGAAATGATAATTTGTCTCTGGGTTTACTCTCCATCTCATGTGCCATCTTGAATTCTCCTAATTGCTTACTGATTAGCTGAGAAGCAGGCACGGCTAAATCAGCTTTGAGCATCGAATTAGCTAAGGTATGCGTGGTGTGATGCAGTTGGAGAAGCTTTGAGGAAAAGAAGGAAGAGTGCAGAGAGGATCCTGGCACGGGACACACACACACACACACACACACAATCAGTTTGGATAAGCAAAAACTAGCCAGAAAACAAGAATCTGCTGGAAGTAAAGTTGGATCCTCCCTTTGTTTTGCCCTTAAACGGGCATGTCTTTGCTGCACCCTTGTTCTGCTGCCTCCTCTGTTGCGCTCCATGGCTGTTGAGCGCAGGTGTGGAGGTTAATAGGAATGGCTATCCCAGCTGACTGTTTTGCTGGAGGATGTTTCATTGCTTTATGTCAGGAAAGAGGAGAAGAAAGGTTAGCGGATATCCCCTTGGCTCGGTGCTTTAGAGATGCGGGAGAATTAGTTGCATTTTTGGTTTTCTAATTGTGGATCAGCAGAGCTCTCTCTCTCTCTCTCTCTCTCTCTCTCTCTCTCTCTCTCTCTCTCTCTCTCTCTCTCTCTCTCCTCTCTCTTCTCTCTCTCTCTCTCTCTCTCCCCCCCCCCCCCCCGCCCAAGTGCAATTATTGGCCTTGCTCATTTGTTGGGGAAGGGGACAGAGTCCTTGAGGCTCTCCGAGCTGGCTGGTGGTTTCTTTGCAGGCATTTCGTTAACCGACTAGGTGACATTTTCAGTGTAAAATTATTCCCCACTCATGTTAACCTTGGTGACTCAGGGATGTTCACAAAAAATCTGGAAAAAGAAAGTAGCTTCTGAGGCCCCATTTATAACATGGGCCCCCTTGCACCTCACTTCACGCCTTTGGTCTTATGGACTGGCAGCGGCAAGCAGCTTCGGCAGTTTCGACAGTGGGGGGGGGAGGGAATGGTTTCGCATGCACAACCTAAATCCGGCGCATGTGCAAATGAAATTTCACACACTCACCCGCCACTTCAGTGACCCGGTTCCCAACAGGCCACGACCCGGTAGCGGTCACAGATGTCACAGGAACGAAAGTGGTACCCTACCACTCTTGAACTGGAAGCAAAGCTGCTTCCTGCTTGGAGCGATGTTCAATCCTGAGGCACTGTGAGACCGCGTTGTGTGTTTTTATTTGCAATTCTTAGGCACGCTTCCTCATGACCTTCTATGGAAGCTGTGTGTCATTCATCGAAACATTTCAGTGTTAAAGAAAATTTGGAACTTGGTTACTCCGCATATTGACAGAGAATCTTATATGCACAAACATGAAAAGAGGTAGAAGAACGGATGGAAAAAATGATGGAGTTGGTGAAGCTGGCAAAGCTAACCATTGTAATCAAAGAGAAGAACTTACACAGTTTTGTTTTCACTTGCAAACCGCTTCGGGATTTTATGCTTGAAACTGGGGGGGGGGGGGGGAAAAAACCTTGATTTTAGGTTCTGATGAATAGATTAACTTTGTGGTTATAGAAATGGTTTGTACCTGCTAGAAATGCAAAGCAAAAAGCTGAGGTTGTAACAGTATTTTGTACTCTGCTGCACCAAAACAAATTTGAAAGTCACTGCTTTTTTTTGGTTTTTTTAGTCTTGCACTCTTTCCCCCTTCTTCCCCCTTTTGCTTTTCCTTTCTGATCCTTGTTTCCATTTCTAATTTACATTATTTATTTGTTTATTTATTAAATGTATTCACCGCTCATCTCAGTGTCACGTAACTCTGGGCGGCTTGCAATCCGGTAATTTTACAATATTATTAGAATATATTACGACATACTTTAATAAAAAAATATTTCGGTGTTGTGCCTGCTCAAGGAACTATTCTGATCTGATGTAGCAAATAAGTGTGACTTTGGGACTGGAACTGTAGGAGAAGAGCAGGCAACCCTGGAGGGCGGAGTTAAACATCATCAGTTTAGAATCCTTGCATTGCCACAAGCAATCTAAGCCAGCCCCTCCCCCCGTGAATTCTGTTGTCTGTTATATAGCATCAGTTTAGTGCTGACCACTGTTAATTGACCAGATTCTTGTGTATAGGCATGACTCAATGAGCAATAAATCTTTCTGAGCTACAACTCAACCTGATGCTTTAGTCCTGATCCTTTGCACCTGACAAGAATGTATTATTTCTTCTGCTTGAGCAGGGGGCTGGACTAGAAGACCTCCATGGTCCGTTCCAGATTCTATTCTATTCTATCCTATCCTATCCTATCCTATCCTATCCTATCCTATCCTATTCCCACTTTCACTTTGAAAACATTTTTAGACACTGTTTCAGTGGCAGGTTTGCAAACCCAAGTCACTGTCTTGATAGACCAACAAAAATCTTTTGCCTCCCTTCCACAATATACTTGTGAAAGAAGAATGCAGATTCGGATACTTAAAATGCTTTGAGCCAATCTCAGTTGTAAAAAGGAATATACTACTGAAGGGATGTTTTGTGGAAGGTGAAAATTGGTGAGTTTTGAGAGGTTTTTTTTTCTCCTTTGAGACACAAGAGATGTTTCTTTTTTAAGTTGTGAAAATTAGCACCTTTTTTTTTCCCAAGCACAGCCGAGAGTTGCAGATAGGTGACTTCCCTCCCCTTCCTTTTCTCCAGCTGTCTCTCTGAACTTGATTTGAAACACGCCAAAAATATCTTTCTTTGTGATCTATTGAAAGTTTCCATTATTGACTGGTAGAAAGATTTCCTCTCCACCCACCCCCCTTTGGTATTGCTTGCGGGCAAAAGATAATTGTAAAAAGTCCCGTGTTTATCTCCAGAGAGCCATGCAGTCAAAGTAGAACTGTGAGGCCATTGCCTAAAGCCAGTCTTGATTGATGCCTCAAAAAGTTTCTTTGCAGGGAGAGAGAGAGATCTGTATCTCCCCACAATTTCTACCTTGGCCATCTTCTGGGAGAAATATCTCAATTTATTTGGGTATTTAAGTGGACTTAACCAATACCAAATTGGGGGGAGGGGGAGTTGAGAAACCACGGGAAATTGAGGATCATCAGGCCCAGTTTAACAAAGCAGCTCTCCCTGTTTTCTGGAATCTGATGTCCCTGAGGAATTATTCCCTTGGCTTTTGTTTTTTGGCATGAATGTCAAGCCGTAGCCTTTCCTGGGACTCTCCATGGAAGCAAAAGTTGGACTTTGAAGAAGCAAGATAGGAAGAGCATTGATACGCTTTTGAGCTTTGGGGTTCCCGAGAATATAGGTAGTCTTCGACTTACAACAACTTGTTTAATGATCAAAGTTACAACAGCACTGGAAAACGTGACTTATGACCATTTTTCACATGACCGGTGCAACATCTCCATGATTACATGATCAAAATTCAGATGCTTGGCAGCTGACTCATATTTATGACTGGCTGCAGTGTCCTGGGCTCATGCAATCACCTTTGGTGACCTTCTGACAAGCAAAGTCAATGGGGAAGCCAGATTCGCTTAACAACCGTGTTTATTAACTGAACAACTGCAGTGATTCACTTAACGAACTGTGGCAAGAAAATTCGTAAAATGCGGCAAAACTCACTTAGCAACTGTTTTGCTTAGCAACAGAAATATTGGGCTCAGTTGTAAGTCGTAAGTCGAGGACTGCCGGTACAGTGGAGAGCCAAGAAAGCACACCTGTGGTTCATCAAATAAATCAACCCAGAGAATTCACTCAAGGCACAAATGACCAGGCACAAAGTATCCTGGACAGCTCATGCAAAGACTCAGCTCTCTAGAAGAGGTTCTAATGCTGGGAAAGGTGGAAGGAAAGAGAAGAAGAGGACCACCAGGTGGACGGACTCAGCTGCAGTGGTGGTAGAGGCAGCGTTGGAAGAGTTGAAAGAGCAGGCTAGGGACCCATCATGGAGAGGATCTATTTCTATGGTTATTAAGAGTTGACACTGACTTGATGGCACATAACCAATAGGGAAGTTCTGAGAACCTTCGTCCCCTTCCCTCTGATTGCAAAAATTAAGACACTGGTGGCTCTTTCAAGAGTAACATATTTTCTCAGTACATGGCATGTTTGTACCTGCAAGATACCGGCTAGCTATACAAGTCATAGAAATAGCTAGCTCGGCTAATTGAGTTGCAGCACTGTCAAAGTGTAACGGTGGGGCCATGTCAGCATCGGTTTTCTTTATACCTGGGCAACTCCCTTGATGTAGAGAAACATAAAGGATGGCCATTTTGTAAATCCATCGAAACAGAAGCTCAAACAGCGGCAGCTTTCCAGGGTGTAGCTATATAGCAGTGAGTTGTCAGACGGGCGTGGGAACACCAAGCTGCAAAGAGGGCTGTGCGGTGCTTCAGAACTGGCCGCAGGGGAGGCTTCTACACAAAAATACTGCAACAATACTAGGTACAGATGTTGCCATTTTACCCAAGAAGTCTGTATTCATACTTCTGCATCCCCTGTGAAGCTCATTTTTGGAACTGGATCGGAAAGCATGAGAGGTAGTCCTTGACTTGCGACCAAATTGGGACCAGAATTTCCACTGTTAAACAAGGTGGTTGTTTAAAAGAGTCATGCCCAATTTTACGATCCCTTTTGCCATGGTTGTTAAGTGAATCACTGCAGTTGTTAAGTGAACCGTGTGTCACTAACCAAATTCGGCTTCCCCCATTGACTTGGCTTGCCGGAAGCTGCCTGGGAAGGTCACCAAATGGCCGATCACATGACCCCAGGTCACTGCAACTGTGGTAAATACATGCCGATTGTCACATGCCTGAATTTTGATCATGGGACCGTGAGGATGCCGTGACAGTGCAAGGACCAGTTGTAAGGCACTGTTTCCAGTGCTGTTGTAACGTCAAACGGTCACTAAAACAAATGGTTGTAAGTCGAGGACTACCTTTATACAGGCCTATTATAAAGAGAGCCCTGATGAGGGAGATGTAAAAACCATCCTGGAGCAACTCTTAGAGCCTGGATCTCCGTCGGGGCAACCAAGGGGTGCCAAAGTAACCAGCAACGTTGTTTTTTCTCCCTGACAAGCTTCATGCTCCCTCAGGTTGAACATTATTTAGACCTGTGTTTTTTAAACAAAATTGCATGGGATGCTTTCCTGCTGCTAAACCGAGTGCCAGCCTTAGGCAACATGTTTATTTCAATGTGTTCTTTAGGGTCCCGCACAGACCCCAGAGGCATTTTTAGGAAACCAAAGGAAGGGGCGGCTGCAAGCTCAGCTTCGGTGGGAGCCATGCCCAGTTAGTCAGGGGGGGTGGGGAAACCCTTTGAGAGGAGCAGAAGGCCAGGAAGTGATTTTAACAGATTGCTTTTTTTTTTTTGATCAAAAGTATTTTGCCACTACAGCCTTTTTGTGTGAGCATTCATTGGCATAAAATTTTAGGGAACCCCAATTTTAGAGTTGGGATTGCATCTGTCTCCTGTACAGTGATGAAATGTTTATTTCACTTATTAGATTTTTTTTCCCCACCCAGCCCTTATTACTTTATTGTAAGTAAACTCAAGATGGTGAACAAACATAATACTTCCTCCTCCTCATCTTTTTCTGCACAATAACAACCCTATGAGGTGGGATGGGCTGACAGAAAGACTGACTGGCCCAATCACCAGCCAGCTTTTATGCCTAAGGCGGGACTAGAACTCACAGTCTCCTGATGATTGGCCCAAAGTCACCCAGCTGGCTTTCATGCCTAAGGCAAGACTAGAACTCACCATCTCCTGGTTTCTAGGGTAGCATCTTAACCTCTACACCAAACTGACTGCCGATGTTCAAGTTTTGAGAGCACCCAAAGTTTCCTCTTCTCTTTCTTCTGGATTGGAGCTTTTAGCCAAAGGAAACATCCTTCTTTGTGTATGTGTGTGTGTGTGTGTGTGTATGTGGGCAAACAGTGCACTGCAGCATTTTATGGCAGACCCTGATGTGTGTGTGTGTAGCTATTAAAATGGTACCACAGTACACTTGATCTTAGCCAAAAGGCCGAGAAGCCATAAAAATTTTCAGTGGCAATTATAAGTAAACTTTTGGAAATGGGTCATTTGAGTTTAGATTTTTGGCTCATATATCCACGAGAAGATCAAGGACCATAATAATCTATATTTCTTTCCCACCTTTCTAATACATATACATTACTCACTTTCAGCTTGGGGAAAGGTGAGGGAGATTCCCAGGGCTCCCTGTGGCAGTGTGTGTGCGTGTTTGTGCGTGAGTGCAGGTTGTGAGGTCTTTGCCAGCCTATAGGATAATTGCCTTCTCTAACCTCTAAATGATCTCTCTAGAGTCTGGTACAAAAGTTTATATATATATATAAAGTTTGGGAACTAATTGGAATACTCAGGGTGGAAAAGAAGGTTGTAATGTGAGTGAGAGTGTGTGTGTGTATGTGTATATGTTCTGATAATTGGAGATTTACAAAAGTTAGGGTGTCTGCATTTACTGCATTTATTGGCTCACATAGTTAATATTCAGGTTAAGAAACTTAAAGCTCTTTGAGGTGATTTCAAATGCTTTACCATAAAAACTAATTGCAACTACACGTAGTCCTCGACTTACAACAGTTTGTTTAGTGACCAAAGTTTCAACAGCACTGGAAAAAATGACCTAGGACCATTTTTCACACTTATGACCATTGCAGCATCCCCAGGGCCACATGATCAAAATTCAGATGCTTGGCAACTGGTTCACATTTATGACGGTTGCAGTGTCCCAGGGTCATGTGATCACCTTTTGCAACCTTCTGACAAAGTCAATGGGGAAGCCAGATTCACTTAACAACCATGGTACTAATTTAATAACTGCAGTGATTCGCTTCACAAATGTGGCAAAAGAGTCGTAAAATGGGGCAAAACTCACTTAACAAATTTCTCACTTAGCAACATAAATTTTAGGTTCAATTGTGGTCTTCCGTCAATTGTGGTCGTACATAATGATCCTCCCTCAAAAGCATTTAAAAATAAATTATAATGTATTTTTCTAGACCACCTTCAAGTTTATGGCAAAGCAAAGAAATACAGCTGGCCAATTTTTGCAGCGCGGTTCACCCAGTGTTCAGCTTATAAAAAATTAGCTTTAAACCAGCCCTTGCTGTCCACCTCATGAGAAGTGTAATTTGATAGAAGCCTGATCCTAAATTTAAACCCCTAGAAATTCCCTGCTCCAGAGTTTATGATGACTATTTCCCCCCTTACCTCAAGGCAAAACAGCCATTTTGATGGCCAGAGATTGTAATTTCAGGCAGGTGTGTGGTCTGATAAAGCGACAGGGCAGCCAGGTAGAAAAAGGCAAATTTTTTCCAAGTTAAATGTGCTCCAGGCTTCAGCTGAACCGTGCGAGAGAAACCGTTTCTCTCTGTAATATTTCATCCCAGGGAATCTCTGCTGCCTTTTTGAAACCAAAAATGAGAAACGGGGAGCAAAGTTCATCAAGATTATTGTGGAGGGGGGGGAGAGGTGGCCTCATTTCTCCTGGCATTTTAATAAAATTCCTGAATTATGTCAGAATTAGCCTCATTTTCTAGGCCGCTTGGCAATTTATTTTGTTAAAGCGAAGCATTATTCATCATTATGTAGGTTGATGAGATGCCGAGGCCTTCTGTGTATCCTAGGCTGTAGGATACAGAGCAGAGTTTAAATAGGTGCCTAGGGAAAGACCAGGCAAATATTACTATGGAAAGAGGCCTTGGCCTGTAATGGTCTCAAGCCTTTTGAAGCATCTTCTCTATTAACTGTCCATCACATCTGCCAAGGAAACAGGCTGTGCTTCAAATGATATTAATTCTCTGACAGGCTCAAGCTCTGGATAGCTTTGAATTCAATAACACCGTTAACAGTGGGTCTCTGGGTATGGAGAGTGGCACACCGGGGTGGGGCATGCAACTTAGTGCTGGTTTCGGAGCCCAGTGACATTGGTTGCCTTGGGTAGAGACTTATGGCCTACAGGTAGTCCTTGACTTACAACCACAACTAAGCCCAACTATTCTGTTGCTAAGCGAGATAGTGATAAGTGATAATTTGCCCCATTTTCTGACCTTTCTTGCCATAACAATCTGTCCTGAGCTGAGGGCATTCTTTGGGCAGTAGGTTGAATGGTAGGAGGGATCCTGGTCTTCTGAAGCAGAGCCTAGGAACAAAGAGCAAGGAGACTGGACAAAGCCTGGTGGATCTGCTCAGTCGCAGAACAGTTGTGAATCTTCTCCAGTCTGTGATAGGAATGACCTTCTCCTTCATCTGCCTCTCATTCTTCAAACAGGAAGAAAGAGCTGGGAATGGTGACGTTAGTATGAAAAATGAACCTGTTTAAAGCAGAAGGCTTACACTTTAGAACAGAGTTTCTCAATCACAGCAACTCTTTAAGATGTGTGGACTTCAGCTCCCAGAATTCCTCAGCCAACATGGCAGTTGAAGTCCACACACTGTGAAGTTGCTGCGGTCGAGAAACATTGCTTTAGAAAGAGATTGATGGATATTGCCAACTATCTCCATGTGGTAAACAGTTTCTCTTTCTTCGGCATCTTGGCACTATGATTCTCAAGTGAAGTGTTTACCATGGGTATCTCAGGAGGCTTCGAACCTCTGGCAACCCTTGCTCACAGTTATGAATATTTCTTTCCATGAAGTCAAGCATCCCTGTTTTTCATTCAGGATTTGCACTGTTGCTTAAGCCCCAGCTCTGTTAAACTTGTCTTAATCTTGGGTAAACAGCAAATTGTCTGCATATATACGTATGTGAGCAAAACGCATTTGATGTCCCTCTCAACCTAGTGCCAGCTTTAGATTATTTCTTGCATACTTAATTGCAGCAACAATTAAGAATTTGTGTTTGCTGGGAGATTCCGTTGTTTGCAAACTTGAGGAAAAGGAAAGTGATTCAAGTTAAAGAGGAAAACAGACTACGAACTTTAAATACATCAAGTATATATTTGCTGTAGCTGACTGGAATCTGTTGCCTCTGCAGAACAATAAAAACATTTAAAGCAAAGTGCTAGGGTGGTGATGGCAACAGAATTCACACATCTAACTATGCTTCCAATATCATTCCCTTTGCACCAAATTTATATCATAATAAGTTGCAGCGCTGCTAATTAATTTTAGGTCACAGTGCATTTCAAACATTGAAAAAAAAGTTTTCTTAGGAAAACAACAATGAAGATTTTTCTGATAAAGTCTCTATTCTGGGAAATTTCCCATCTCACATCATTACTTCTGCTGCAGAACATGAGCACAAAGACTCAGTTTTAACACTCCTTCCTCCTCTCCCCTCCCAAGTATCCGAGAATATAGTGAGAACTTGCAAGCTGTAACTGTGTCAGTTCTAAAACTAGAGGGGATGTGGAGATTTTCTGGCACACAAACCTGCAGTCTTGGTTGATTTATCCATATTTAAGCAACGGGGAGCACAATTTGTGTCACCTTCTGGTCTTACCAATGGGGTCGATTTTAGATACATTCAGTTGACTGAAACCATGTTACAGGTAGTCCTCGACTTACGACCACCATTGAGCACAACATTTCTGTTGCTAAGCGAGACAGTTAAGTGAGTTTTGCCCCATTTTACAACCTTTCTCACCACAGTTGTTAAGTGAAGTTAGTAACGTGGTTGTTAAGTGAAGCTGGCTTCCCCATTGACTTTATCAGAAGGCCGCAAAAGATGACCATGTGACCCCTGGACACTGAAGCCGTCATAAATATGAGTCAGTTGCCAAGCGTCTGAATTTTGATCACGTGATCATGGGGATGCTGCAACAGTCGTAAGTGTGAAAAATGGTCATAAGTCACATTTTTCGGGGCTAGTGTAACTTTGAATGGTCATTAAATGAACTGTTGTAAGTCGAGGTTACCTGTACTGGAGAAACAGTTGTTTGCCTCACGTGATCGAGAAAAATCAGGATAGTAATCACGACACTATGATCAAAGTTCTACCTGGTTTTGTCTGTCTGTGTTGATCATACTCTGCATGCATTCCAGGAACTGATGAAAGGATGAAGAGATCAGTTAGATCCCAATGGGCTGGGAAGGGGTAGCAGGATGGACATCTCATATGTCTCCTCTTTACACGGACAGCTGAAGCTTCAGAAGACATCTCTAGCTGGGTCATGCAGTTTAATTCAGATTAAGAAAAGACGACAGAGTCTGAGTCAAGTTGGGTCAATAGCATGACAGATTGATTGAATGAGCAAGTAGCCATTTGAATTGAGCCTTCATTTGGATCCATGTCAAACCAATATTGCTCTGATATATGTTTTTATAACATAGGCAGAAAGAGAAGGATGGTTTTAAATGGGAAAGTTAAAATCACTTAAGATTTAAAGAGCAAAAAGTCAGCGGGCTTTTCTTTAAGGAGTAGTAGAGAATGTCTTCTTTGCTTACCACATCTGACTACATTTTATTGTCACGCTTTTTTTAAGGCAGTCGTTTTTTGGGGGGGAACGCACATTTGCAAGTCAAATTTATATCATGACTTGGTGCTGTGCAAATGTCTCCGAAAAAGGTGAAGACCGTTGACATTTTGTCCAACTCGCTGTTTCCAAACCATGGAAAAAGAGAATTTGTATTGCTTCACTGCTGCTCATTTTAGCACTGAAACAGATTTATTTGTTTTAAAAAAAATTATGTATTGCCAAAGTAAGTAATCTTCCAACTGCAAGCTTCACAAAGCTTCAGCCCAGTTGCCTTTTGAAAAAGCACCTTTGAGACAACTATGACCTGGATGACTGAGAATCTCCACAGACCTCAGAAGGTTTTTGCCTTTCTGCAAGCAAAGGAGTTTGTCCTGTTGAGAGCCAGCTCTCAGTCTTTTAGGACAAAAAGGGGCCTTTGAAAATGATGACGGGGAGGGGGTGGGTGGGTAATATTTAGGTTGGCCTCCTTTTGATAGGGACACAACTTGTCAGGGGTGAGCAATCCAGGATCTGCTTTAGCTTGGAGAAAGAAGCAGATGAATGAGGTTAGTTTAAGCTGGGGAAATAGATTCTGGCTGCTTCACAGACGGCAGGATTTTCTCTGATTTGATTGTATTTACACACATTCCAGTTCCCAGCAGATTGTCACCCCAACACAGATGCTTGAATTTTCTGTTTCCTAGAGCAGAGGTAGTTTTCTTGAACTCACTGTGCCAGCTGGTGATGAAAAGTGCCTTCTTTTTCCCCCCATTTATGTATTCAACTGGTTGCTTCTCTTTTCGTACCTAGTGGGCTTGCCTGAAAGTTATCAATTCGGTTCACAGGAGACTTTTTTTTTTTTTTTTGGTCTTTTGAGAATCTGCTCTGGACTGGGTGTTAGGGTAATCAAGACTTCCCTTTTACCTCTTGTTTTTCCTTTCCCCACATTTGACTTCTTAAAGTTTATGTAAAGCATAACTGTCTCAATACAACTTTTCAATTGCTGGTGTTTGCAGCCAACCCAAATCTGTTTGCTTTGATCTATACCATTTACAAATCAAATGTTCTTCTCTCTTTGGCCTTCACATATAATGTGACATTAGGGGTTCTTTCTATACTCGTTTACAGCTCAGTTTTCCTTTGCAAATATGGATAGTAAACAAGACTTACATTTGTACAAGGAAAAGAAATGTATCAAGCTTGCTCTTTATTCTTTCCTTTAGTCTTTGCTGAAGGAAGATTAAATATTTTGATTCAACAGAGATGATCTTTTTCTTAGAATAATATTATCTTAATTGTTGGGCATCTATTGTCTATACAACAGATTGTGGAGTGCTGCCAGGGATGAAAGCTTGAAAGAGGAGGGTTATTTTATCTTTACGTATTTATTTGTATTCTGCCATTATTATTTTTACAAATAACTAAAGGCAGTGAGTAGGAACGCACCTTCCTCTTCCTATTTTCCCCACAACAACTCTTTTGAAGTGGCTTGGACTCAGAGAGAGGGACTGGCCCAAAATTACCCAGCTGGCTTTCATGCCTGAGGTGGGACTAGAACCTATAGTCTCCTAGTGACTAGCCCAGAGTCACTCAGCTGGCTTTCATGCTAAGTGGCAAGACCTCAACTCATAGACTACTCCTTTCTAGCCTGGTACCTTAACCACTAGACCAGGGGTCTTCAAACTTGGCCCTTTTATGACTTGTGGACTTCAACTCCCAGAATTCCTCAGCCAGGCACGTCGCGAGTTTGACATGTCTGCACTAAGCAATTCCAGTGATTCATTTAACAACTATTGCAAAAAAGCAGGGCTCTTCAAACTTGGCCCTTTTAGGACTTGTGGACTTCAACTCCCAGAATTCCTCAGCCAGCGTGCCTGGCTGAGGAATTCTGGGAGTTGAAGTCCACAAGTCCTAAAAGGGCCAAGTTTGAAGACCCCTGCACTAGACCAAACATGCTCTTAAACTGGCTTTTTCATTCTAGGCATTAGAATAGTCCAAGTGACACTAAACCTGTATTTTTCTACCTCTACCTAGGGCCTTTTGAATAGATCCCAGCCACCATGGAAGTTGTATTTCCACCGAGAATACCTAATTAGGAAAACTGGACTTTACAGGACCCTTCTGGAAGTGTGCTGGGTCTGATTTTCCAGCTGAATCTTAGAAATACCATCTGAAATGGTACTGGCCTCCAAGGCAGACCGATCCTTGCTCCCAAGTTAAGGTTGGGTGTCAGACCTGCCACAACCTGAACCTCTAAAGGGAAATGAACCTTGGCTCCATTTGTTGAGAAAGGTCTAGTTTATTAGAGGTCAAGTGCATTGCAGTTTCGCAAAGCCAGAACTGAGAATCAGTTGACATTGGGTTTTGATCTCACCTGCGGAAGTGAGGAAGTAGAAGACAATGAATATCTACATTAGTGTGTCCCAACCTTGGAAACTGTTAAGATGTGTGGACATCATGCTGGCTGGGGAATTCTGGGAGCTGAAGTCCACACATCTTAACAGTTTCCAAGGTTGGGAAACACTGATCTACATGTTTGTGGATTCTATGCACGCACTTATTTATTTCTCCAAATGGCCAGATACTGCTATTCATTGCTGTTATTTTTCTTCTCCCAGCTTGATTAAAAAGACACCCAAACTCCCTGTTCAGATTTCCCTCAGATTCCTCCTTCTGTAACCAATCACTTAGGAGTCACCTTGAACACTGAGCCACAGCTGTTGAGGCAATTCCCCCCTCAAAGGGAGTGTGCTGCAGATACACCATCGCTCTCAAAGGGTGTCCTGCAGCTTTTGATCGCCTCAGTGGTGGCTGGCAATAAGCTTTGAATATTTGCAGAGGCAAAAGAGGGGCTGGGAGACTTGGTATGATTGTAGAACTCTTATCTCAGTTTGATCTGGGTGAAAAGTCAACCCAATAGGGTGTGAAAAGTACTCTTTTCCTGGAAACCGAGCAACAGAATTACTTATTTCCTCATTCCCTAACAATACAGGTACTCCTCAACTTACAACTGTTCATTTAGTGACTGTTCCAAGTTACAGCGGTACTGAAAAAAGTGAGTTATGACTTTATTTCACAGTTAACAACTGTTGAAGCATCCTCATAGTCATGTGATCAAAATTCGGATGCTTAGCAACTGACTCATATTTATGACAGTTGCAGTGTCCCGGGGTCATGTGATCACCTTTTGTGACCTTCTGACAAGCAAAGTCAATGGGGAAGCCAGATTCATTTAACAACCGTGTCACTAACTTAACAAGTACAGTGATTCACTTAACAACTGTGGCAGAAACAGTGGTAAAATGGAGCAAATCTCACTTAACAAATGTCTCACTTAGCAACAAAAGATTTGGGCTCTATTGTAGTCATAAGTTGAGGACTACCTATAGTGTCTATGATTTCCAAGGAGCTAGATGGAAGCAAATATCTGTCTGTCTGTCTGTCTATCTATCTATTTATCTATCTATCTGTATCTATCTATCTAATCAAATGAATTATCCATCCATCCATCCATCCATCCATCCATCCATCCATCCATCCATCCATCCATCCATCCATCCATCCATCCATCCATCCATCCATCCATCCATCTATCTATCTATCTATCTATCTATCTATCTATCTATCTTATCTATCTATCTATCTATCTATCTATCATCTACCTACCTACCTATCAGAAAAGTCCTGTCTAGCTCACTCACTTACCCCACTTCATGTGGGTTCCTCTCACAGTGACCTAACTGGTTGATCAAATTCATTTTAGGTAAAGTGACCTCCTTGTTTAACTCAGGGCTTTGTAGCTCATGACCATCCTTTTCAGTTGAGCCTCCCAAACCTTGTAGGAGATCCAGACATCATCTATCTTGCGCTCAAGCCTGTAAAGCAAGGGTGTCAAATTCGCAACGTCACGTGACGTGTCGCGACGTATCACAACTTTTTTTTCCCATTGCCGGCAATGGGGTGGGCGGCACTTTGAACTCCTGCCATAAAGGATCCAGGCAATTTTGTTTCTTCTAACATCCTCTGCAGCTAATTCTTCAGCACTCTCTCAATACCTTCTTTAATACAGGGAGGTTGATATTGACCCAGTATTGCTGGTTCAAGCAATGGTCTCTTCAAGAAAGGGTTGTTTTCTTACAGACATTTCATTACCCCAACTAGGTAACATCATCAGTGCACTGGACATTACCTAGTTTGATAATGAAACGTCTGCAAGAAAACCACCAAACTCAGAGAGCACCAAGGAGCCCTCACAGGTGTGGGTCTAACCCACAGGTGGGACAGCTACAGAGGACTCCACCTACTTTCTCTGGTTCCACAAGCCTGGAAGAATCCTAGATGGCACAGCAAGACAACATCTCACTAGCTTTGCTTGGTGTGTAATCCCAGGGAGTTCAGGCCATGTATCTGCAAAGAAACGCAACAGTGGACTTCCAGAGTCATGTCCCTCCCATCATTTTTCGAGGATGTGGTATATATAGAGCAGTGATGGCGAACCTTTTAGAGACTGAGTGCCCAAACTGCAACCCAAAACCCACTTATGCATCGTCAAGTGCCAGGTGGGTGTGGCCAATTGGGTGGGCGTGGCTGCGGTGGTAATGGCAGACTGGGTGGGACTAAAAAGTTCAATCAATTCCAACTTTGCAAGATCTTTTTTTTTCCCGCGAGAAATTGAAATTGACTGAACCTTTTTTTTTTTTTTTTTGCACATGGCGGCAGAGGCCTAAAGCGAAAAGGTTTTATAAAACCCAGCTGAAGGCCTAGGACTGGGGCGAAGGCGCGCGTGCCCACAGAGAGGGCTCTGAGTGCCGCCTCTGGCACCTGTGCCATAGGTTCGCCACCACTGATACAGAGTAATGTTGCAGACAGGAGTTGCAAACACCGTAGCTGTGCAGAAGCATTCGTGATTTCCTGCTCTTGTTGCTAAATATGATGCATAATCATTCTTGGCTATTCTCATTTTCAGATAGTAAATGGGCGCAGTGAGGCTACATATTTCCAAATTACTGTGATTCAGTTCTTGTGGCGCGTCTATCTTCTTTCAAGTTTCTAATCTTTAAGCACTACAACTGCTTTTGGAAGAGTGAGAACATCACAAAAGACCAAGAGTGCCTCTGGGTAAAGCTTGCGCATAATTCTTTCTCCTTCTAACAAAAGTAGGCAAAAAAAAAGAAAAGAAAAGAAAGAGTAAAAGCTGAGAAGACTTCATGTAAGGGAAGTGAAATAAGGCACATCTGCTCCTATCTATAGCTATATAGATTATAGAATTAAACTCAACACAGAATTTGGTTTCCCTGAGCATCATCTTACAATATATAAATATGTGGTATACATACATCCTGAGAAGGACATACCATTTTTCAGTCTTTCTATGGATTAATTTCAAATTTGTTTTTAATTCTGTTTTTACCTTTTTTTATATATGTTTGTTTTTATTTGTAAACCTACTACACTCCTCACATGAGATGGCTGGTGTAGAAATTTGATAGGCAGAAAGAGACAGACAGACAGACAGACAGACCAACAGACATAGATACATAGATAATAGATCCATACAGTACATAGATAGATGATACTTGGACGGACAGACGGACAGACGGACGGACGGACGGATGGGTGGGTGGGTGGGTGGATGGGTGGATGGGTGGATGATAGAAATAGATAGATAGATCTATCTTTTCTGACAAGATAGAATTCATTTCAGTAAGACTCTTTGATTAATTTCTCAAAACTTTAATACTCAAATAGTCCAGGTTCTGTATTAATTCACAAGAAAGTTGTGTTTTCTGTAAGCCATATGCCTATAAATGTCATCTACTAAAGCTAAGATGTTGTCAAAAGTGAGGCCTACTTTTGCCTGGGCAAAACTCATGCCCATTTTAAAAGAAACCTAATCTTTTTTAAAATTGATGTAAACTACTTTGGTGACTTACTATATAGGAAAACAGCATGAAATGTAATTTTATACTTTTGATTTTAAATTGCAATATTTATATCTCACCTTCCTACACCAAAGCATACTCAAGGTGGCGTTAAAAACCAGCTTCTTCCAAGGCTGCTTAATTTGTATCTAGAGATGCTAGAGAATTCCATTTGATCTGCATTTTTATGTGAATGAGCCTAATTGGCATGCTCCAACTAAGACGGAGGGTTATCTTTCCAATTGCGCACTTCTTCGACTCTCTTGATGCTGCTCTCCAAATGCATGCAATGTGCCTTTTAGGAAAATGCATTTAAAAATGTGTAGCTGGGGAAAAATATAAAGGCGAACTTGTACATCAGTGATTTCATCACAGAAAACAAAATGGAACCAGTTTAGGAATGCACCCAGGTGAATAGACTGGCCCGTCCTTAGTTTTAATCTGCAATTGAATGATATTTCACATTAGTCTTAGGGGTATCATTATTTCTGCTCAGCCAACCTGTAACTTCCTGGCCTATGGAGCATAAAACCCCTCACTAATGCTACTGTGGATCTATTCAGCTTTGATCAATGAAATAAAAGGTTTAAACTGAGAAGGAAGCCTTGGCTGAGCCAAAGAGATCCTCCTTGGTCTGCAACGTGGCCAGGAATCTTCTGAGACTGCTCTGCTGCTCGATCCCAAAAAGATCAGGAATAGATCCTATGTTGGGGATCCTGTGCTGGATCCAGAGCACTGATCCAACTTAGGGAGGAAAAGTATGCTTTTGAATTGTAGCAGGGAAACATTCACGGAAGCTGCTTAAACACCGAGTGGAGGGTTCATAGGGAGTGACATCCCTTTCTGCTCTCCAGAAACGATTGCCAGCCAATTCTCACAATGGGCTGAGGCAGCAATGACGAACCTATGACACATGTGTCAAAAGTGACCCAACATGAGGTGTAGTGTGACATACTGGCGTTTACCAACGCCCAACAACTATTCCTGAAAGCTTGCCCTGTTATTGTGCAATTTTTGGAGGCCATGCAAGAATAGTGTACTGTATGTCTTGAGGGATCCTTGGTACTCTCTGAGCTTGGTTGTTTTCTTGCAGACATTTCATTATCCAAACTAGGTAACATCTAGCACTGATGACGTTACCTAGTTGGGTAATGAAACGTCTGTAAGAAAAAAAACCAAGCTCAGAGAGCACCAAGGACCCTTCATTTCAACCCTGAGCTACAAAGATTCTCCATGCACGTACTGTACGTTTTGCGTGGCCTCTGGAAGTCACACAAGAGGGCCATGCTCTCACGTAGCCTCCAGAGCTTCCAAAAATTGCACACGTGCAGTTTTGGGAGGCTGCAGAAGCTACAGAAGGGCATTCTCCAAAGCTGCTTCAGCAATGAAGGCCAGGTGTGACCCAAAGCAGCCTTGGGTAGGCCTGAAGATAAGTGGTACACAGCAGATCCTGGTTCATGCTGAGCTGCAGAGGCAGTCACATCCCCAAGGCTTGTGCACCTTGGGAAATGGCTCAAGGCACTCTTTTCGACTGGCCCAGCCTCGGTGGTGCCACCAATGCCCCTGTTCAGGGTGACCCAGTTGGGACGTAGATAGAGAATTATTTGGAGGTGGGGTGACGCCCCAGCAGAGTCAAGTTAGGCATTTTCCAAATTTTTGACATGCCCGGCCCAAAGATGCACAATCACTGGGCTAAGGGGGAAGTCTGGATCTGCTTTTTTGTGTGTGGTCTTTCATCCAAGCCGCTTGGAAAAGAAAACAAACAAACAAACATCTATCTATTGTCCTTTTTGGCTGGTATGAAACTTGCAGCTGAGAGAAAAGGTGTTTCATAATGAAATGATACCCCTGTGGTTATCATCTTTGGGCCTCTGAGGAATTGTTGCACGCACAACCTTCTGTTTCCAATCAGAGAAAGAAGATGATAAGGAACAAGATAAAAGAGGATAAAGGAAAATATGGGAGGAAAGGGGGGGAGGGGGTGTCATGTATGTCAATTAAGCAACAGATCAGTGCCAATTTCCAAGGTAGTTTACAGTAATATTAGAACTAACAACAATAACTTTAGTTTGTCTTTTAATTAAAAAAAAAGGGAGGGATCACCAAATAAAGAATAACCAAAGGGGTAACAAATAATCACGTTGCCGGTAGCTTCTTGTCTTTATTATTTATTTTCCGTTGTGTCTGAAAGAATACGTGGCCCAAAGCGATCAATATCCTGTGTCCTCCAAATGCGGGTTGGCTGAAAACTGGAGGTTAGCAAATTGGTAAAGTGCTGAGTGAAATATTGTGTTGCATCGCTGGATTCATGCAAGGTCTTTCCAAAACATCCAACAGCTTTTCATCTCCAGACAGGAATGGACACTAAGCGAGACTCTTCTGGGAAAAGAGGCAGCTAAATGACACTCAGACCCAGGCATGAGTTGCTGGGAGTCAGAGAGTGTTGGTTTAATAAATAGGTAAGATCTGTTTTGGGGGGAAATTGGCATAGAGTCTGACTCGCCAGAATTCCCAGCAATTGTGTCAACAAAATCTTTTCGTTTGTATGGCTCAAGAGCATGAATGAGAACCATCTTTGAATGGGGTGTGTGTGTGTGTGTGTGTGTGTTCGCGCGCACGCGAGGGAAGGAGCTTCCCAGCAGATTGTACACTTAGGAGTAATTCTACACACCAGTTAGTGTGCTGGGCAGTGAATATTGGCTGCCATATAACCGTTAGGTTTGACTCTGCAGAGACTCATTAGGCATCGTTATTACACATAATATTTCCAACTCTAATTTCTGTATGAGTTGGGCTTGTAGGACCCTATTATTGTCCTCTAAGGTACCGTTTGACTCTCACACTCTGTTGCAAGGTCTGGTTTCAGAGTGAAAAACGGCAGTCAACGAGGGTGTCCTTTCGCAGCTTATTCGAGGCATTTCCATAAACCAGGAGCCAATTTTGGAATAAGTGGATCCCACAGTCAAGCTGTTGTCATTCCCCCCTTCCTTTTGTTTCATTTTAAAATGTGGCTATCAGCTAGTTAGAATAACGGGCCATGATATCACAGGGAGTAATCTAATTAGTATGAAGTCAATTCACTCTCTCCTTTTGTGTCTCGTGATTAAGTAAGTGGGAAAATGGCTCGAAAATTAGGTGCTAGAACGACCCAATTACATTTCTGTAGCTTTTTGTATTCAATTTCATAAACAATTTTGCTCTTCGCTGGTTAATCAGGGAATGCCTTTTTTCTCCAGTTTGAAAAGCACTTTTGAAATTATAATGCAATTAAATTGTGTGTAGATGTTCTGGCATAGCAAATGGAAAAACTCTGGGCCTGGCACACCGCCATGTTATACCTTGACAGTGGTGAAGTCCCATCCTTGGCAGACGGCAAACGCCATTCATAAGATTGGCTAAGCTGGGTGAGTCTCAAGTACAAATGCTTCAACCTAAGAATCCAATCCTCAATTCTCCAGTTCCATGTGGCCGTTTTGATTGTCGCTATGTGTTTCCTCAACAAGTTTCTAGTATTGAGCTAATACATCCTTTGACATTTACCAGATGAAAGCAGATAGCTTGCTTCATACAAAAGCCAGCCTTGCTGAGAAATGTTAAGATAAACTCTGCTTAACAACTTTGCCTACATTCAGTAAGATAGCATTCCCTAGCAAGCAGACTGCATTATGTATTTTATGATCTATATCGTACGTTTCTTTTTAAGATATATATTTTTGTTTTGAAGTGGTTACTGATGGCTTTATAGGTTTGTAGTATATTTTTTTCCTTACTTTTATTTTGGATTGTTGTTTGTACCTGTTGTACAACATCCAGAGTCACTTAGTCAGGGGACTCGTATAAGCAAATGCTACTTAAAACTCTTAAAAGTTACGACTGTAACTTTTAACCGAGTGAAACTGCTTCATAAGGCAAAACTTTTTTTAAACCAAGGTCCCTCAAATGGGCTTACTTACAAAATGCATCAACAATCCAGTACCCTTGAGTCCTGGGGAACTGAAATTTGGTAAATTTTATAAAGCACTTTGTGACATAAAATTATCATAAAGCATTTTATGACATGATACAAAAAGTCATAAAAGGTTTCCTGTGCTCAACTCCTGCTGTTTGACTGGGCTACTTTCAAGGCAGATGCATCTCTGAATACCTCCCTGAATTTTTAAGAAATTTCCAGTGCATTAGAAGCTCTGCCATTGTTGAAAACGTTGAGGAATCTGGTAAGGAAATATCTCTGACACAATGAACCAATAAATCATGTTATATGTGTGCATCAAGAGTCTACAGGTAGTTTTCCCCATTTTTCAATCAAGGAACATTTTTAGACGTCATTAACACTGAATCATTAGCCAGGGCCCAGGCCTGAGTATGAAATAGAACAGGCATCGGTTGCAGTTCGTTGAGACTTGAACGGAATAGTGCCCTCTTCCTGGTTTTATTAAACCTCTCCGATGTTTTCAATATCATTGGCAATAATATTTCTTTAGGGATTTGGTTCGGATGAAAACAGGTTGAAATCGAACCGAGTGGGATGCAGTGTAATAGGCTGGATTTCCAGGAGGGAGGGGGTGAGTTCCTGAAGATTAAGAGGCAGCTTAGTTCAGATCGTTTGTGTGAAAGAAAGAGGGTGAAGACAGCCCCTCCCTAATAGTTCTCAGACTGTAGGCTTCAGTTTGGCAAGATTCTGTCTAGAGGTCTGAAGACAATAAAGAATTCCCCTTGAAAGAATAGAATAACAGAGCTGGAAGGGGCCTTGGAGGCCTTTTAGTCCAAGCCCCTGCTCAGACAGGAAACTCTATACCATTTCAGACAAAATGCTTGCCCAATCTCTTCTTAAAAACCTCCAGTGTTGGAGCACCCACAACCTTTGGAGGCCAGTCGTTCCGCTGATTAATTATTCTATCAGGAAAGTTCTCTTTAGTTCTAGGTTGTTTCTCTCCTTTATTTTCTTGGTTTTGAGGCCTGACACTAGCTGAGATAGAGTTATTGTATATTTATCAAGATTCATAATCAGCCCCAGTTTGTCTCTTGAGGGAGAGATACTAGCCCGAAGGAATAAGTCCCTGACTTTCATGATCACTTGGAAATCTCGTGGCCCAGTCACTGGCCACGAGATTTTATTTTATTTTATTTTATTTTATTTTATTTATTTTATTTTATTTTATTTTATTTTATTTTATTTTATTTTATTTTATTTTATTTTATTTTATTTTATTTTATTTTATTTATTTATTTTTTTTTTTGTTTGTTTGTTTATTTAAACAATTGCTCATTTTCACATCAGTGACTTTGGACCAGCATACAAAGAATTCAAACCCAAACCAAGAGATACAAAATATCACTTGCTGATGATATGTTATGTGGGAATGACATTGGGAGAGGAAGACCCGCACCCAGGGGAACAGTCAGATAAGAGTCAGCTTACCCTATAGAAAGAAGATGGGTGTGGCAAAGATCCCAGAAGGGACCTTCCTTAGTTCCATGAAAAATAAAAGTGAGGGGAGAGAAATATACTCTCAGACTTGCAAGATTTTGTTACTGTATCCTACTTTACAATAAAGTAGAATTAGTTCACTTGGGCATGCTTCCTGTGTGGACTACCTCACAAGGCTGATAGTCAAATCTAAAAAAAATTCCAGTTTCAATCCATATTGACCAAAACAAATCCATCCAGAGATCTGGTTCAACTTCTTGGCCCAAATGCTGGAGGGAACATCCAGAACTTCGTTGCCCAGCAAAAGGCCAGGTGGCCTGGCCGTGTGGCTATCTGTTCCACAGGTGGTTGTTGCAATAGGAAGATGTTACCTGCCAAAAGCATATTATACCTGTGTTACGGGTTCTGTATTAGTTGCCAGTAGATTTTGAAGTACAATTCAAAGTGTTGACTTTGGCCATAAACCCTAGATATCTCAGGACTGCTGTCTCCAAACAGAATCTAAATATAGGAGCTTATATAGGTCCAGTGTCTTTGGCCACAATCTAAACTAGCAGAGCTGGACCAGAAGTATTGCTTTTCTATTGCATCCCCAGTTTTAAGGAACCGTCCCCCACCTTAAAATTAATCCTTGCACATTGTTAGAGCAGTGTTCAACAATGGCAGCTTCAAGCTGTGTGAGCTTCAACACCCAGAATTCAGAAGGCAACCTTGCTCTCCAGGGAATTCTGGGAGTTGACATCTACACGTTTTTGCCAAAGTTGAGAAAGGCTGCATTAGAGCATTCCAGAAGTTAATTAAGACTGAATTTTTCTGGAGAGGGTTTGGTAGTAAGCATTAAGTTGTCATCTTTTATTTATGACTTATGATTTGTTTATTCAATGTTTGTTTATTCAGTGTTTGCTCTTATTGCTATTAATTATGTAGGGGGGGTTAAATGATTTTATACTGGGTTAATTTATTTTGGTTATAATTTATATTGCTGTAATTAGGTTATACCATGCATTTTTAGTTTTGTTATGATTTTTACCCTGGATATTTTAATTATTATATTTGGTTGTAAATTGTTGGGAATCCCTATAGATTTGGCAATGCACCACTAAAAGGAATAAGAGAGAAATAGACAAGTTACAGATGGACTTAAAGCTGGTTCGAATTCCGTTCCCAAACCTGTTAAATGAAATATTGCTCATCAGAGGCCTAACCTGGAAGTATTAATCATAATGATATTTTTGGCTGTGTGTTACACTCTGCTCTGGGTGTTGTTGTTTTTTTTTTCAGTTTAGCCAGGTGGCTACAGATTCAAGTATGAGACGCAGCTAAGCATTCAACTACTTGCATGCTGGCTGGAAATTTTGAGATTAGAAGTCTCGGTAGGATAGTCTTCAATTTACGACTGGTCGCTTAGCAACCATTCAAAGTTACAATGGACTCCCCCAAAATTATTTACGATTGTGTTTCAAAGATATAGACGCTGCAGTATTCCATACTCATTCATCCTTATAACCAACCCAGGAACACTGCAGGATCACCCACACACACCTCTTATCTCCTCTATCATCCTGCCCCACTGGGTCCCTGTATGCCTTGGACCTGTTTCCCACCCATCCCTCCCCAGTACCCTGTCACCCATCACACACTTACCTTTTGAAGATCACTGAAGCTCCAGAATGCTTATTAGGGAAGGAGGGTAGGCTGTTCTGGCCCTCGGCATCCCTGGGCTGTGTGGCTGCATCTCAGAAGCGGGTGCCATTTATGGAGCAGGAGCAAGGAATTGTGGTCACTCGAAAAATGGCAGCTGCTTTCTGGACACAGCCATGCAGCCTAGGAATGGCGCATCCTGTTCTGCTTCCCTAACGCCATCAGAGGAAGAAGCATTTTTCCCTGTTTCCGCCTTTGGGCACATGCAAGTACTGTCTATCCTTATTTGTTTGTTTGTTTGTTTGTTTGTTTATTTATTTGATTTCCATAGCTGCCCAACTCAACCAAATGACTCTGGGCAGTTTACAATTCTAAAATTATAAAACAATTTAAACAATTTAAAAAACATTCAACAATAAAAACATCCACAAAGTAAATAAGTATAAACAGCAGCCATGATGATTAATCAATTAATAGTGAAGCCAAGTAATGGGTCCCTTAACACAGGGGTCACCAAACTGTGGTTCGCGGCCCAGTACCGGACCATGGGCTGTTGGCCACTGGGCCGCCTGAGTGGCTGACCAGCGCACACGCATGTGTGCGCTTGCACCACCCCCCCACTTGCACTAGCGTTGCGATGTTGCACGGGCCCTAGCAATGTCGTGAGCATCAGGCGGATGCTAGCGTTGCCACAAGCGCACTCACGCGAGCGTCGCGGCATCATGCTGGTGCTAGCGCCGCTGCAAGCGCAACATCCCCACTTGCGCTAGCGTTGCCTGAGGATTGCATGGGCGCTCATGACCCCTTTTGCATCGTGCATGCAATCACAGCCCCATTCGTGCATGCGTGTGCTTGCACACGTAAAGGCGCCTCCACCCCACCCACCCCGCCCTGGGCCGCCAACCCAGAAAGGTTGGGGACCCCTGCCTTAACATATCCCAGGCCCAGATACACAGCCAGCTTTTTAAAACTTTGCGAAAAGTCAACAGGTTTGGGGCTGTTCTAATCTCTGAGAGGAGACTATTCCATAAGGCAGGGGCTACAGCAAAAAGGGGGTTATACTCTCCGTTTTTCCTTCTTGTGGTGATTTTAGAAACTGACACTTAAAATTAATGTTGAGGCACCTGAGTATCCTCTCATCAGACACTGGATCATATAGTGACTACCGGCCATTTGAAAGCTTATACGGGAAGAAAAGCAGATTTTCTCCACACTGCGCTTAATTGGATAAATGACCTAGATATTAATATATAGAAAAACTTATTCCATTCTCATGAACCAAAATGTAATCCATAACTTATATATAACTTCTTGAATGCCTCATACCTTACAAAATTGACTACATATTTCCATCATATGTGTACCACAACATTATGTGCTCCTTTTATATATTTCTATTACTGTTATCCGTATACTCTATGCCAGAGGTCCCCAACCCCTGGTCCACGGCCATTTGAAACCAGGCCGCGGAAGTGGTGGGTGAGCGTGTGCGTGCATGCACACGCACGTGCAAACCTGCATTTGTGAAAGCGCACGCACACAGGAAATTATTCCCTTTCCCCCCCCCTCCGCCGCCTCCTCCTCCAGGGGGCCGCTGAACTGGAAAGGTTGGAGACCGCTGATCTATGCCATACCCTAAATAAATAAATAAATCCTCTTCTATGCCATCTTCCTTGGTGAAGATCCCCATGTGCTCAGGAAGGATAAACGGAAGTGCATAAGAATGGATTCAAATCATAACGGGCAAAAAATGTGGGTTGAAAAACGTATTGAGCTAAAAACTGGGGTGTATCTCAAGTTTCGATTTAATGCATGGAGTACTCTATTTTAAGTGCACTGATTTAAATTGCCCCAGTGAGTTAATTTTAAATGTTAATTAATGCAGGGGTTAAAAGATGATACATATATTTGTCTTCTTCAGTTTTTATAGTGGATTGAGCTACATTTTGTGCTTTGGGAGACAATTAATCAGTGGAACGACGTGCCTCCAGAAGTTGTGGGTGCTTCAATACAGGAGGTCTTTAAGAAGAGATTGGACCGTCCTTTGAGCAGGCGCAGGGGTAGGCAACCTTGGCTCTTTTATGATTCGTGGACTTCAACTCCCAGAATTCCTGAGCCAGCCATGCTGAAGGGAAAGGGAGAGGTGGCTGGCTCAGGAATTCTGGGAGTTGAAGTCCACGAGTCATAAAAGAGCCAAGGTTGCCTACCCCTGGAGCAGGGGATTGGACTAGGACCTCCAAGGTCCCTTCCAACTCTGTTATTCTGTTATGGATAAGATTAGATTGTGAACTTGATGGATGGCCTCATTTAAAGGAGGAAAAAGAAGGTTGTGGAAGTTGCATTGTGCCTTCTCTCCAAGAGACAAAAGTTGGAACCAAAAAGTCTGGACAGTTTTTGTCCAGTCTTTAACGCTTCCCTTTTTTGGGAGTTTCCTGTTTGAGCTTCTGCTTCCGAGAGGACAATGGATTATCTGGATCCATTTCATTAGGGTTTCAGGTTGGGTTACACTAGGGAGACAACTGTTGGGTTTATCACCTCCATGGAAGGAGAGAGCTTCTCTCTGTCCTGTTCCTGGAATTCTGGCAAAAGCTCCTCTCCAATAGTCTGGGAATCACCCATGAAATGTACAGGACCACTCCAGTGACAGGGACTGTCTCCTGATTCTTTTGATCCTCCTAGTTACATGCTACCAGCTCTTCTTCTCCAGGGCTGCTATTTTGTTTTTTTCTTTCTCAATGTTTTATAACAGGATGAAACTGGGCACAGCTGAGCTTGTCAGCTGAAAACCTGACAGCCCGGGTTCGAGACCCAAGCACCAAGCGATGGGATGAGCTCCCATTCCTGCCCCAGCTCCTATCCATCTAGCAGTTGAAAAGCATGCAAAATACAAGTAGATTAATAGGTAAAGTAACAGCGGGAATTAATTCATTGGGAAGGCAACAATGTTCTGTGTGCCTCGGCATATAGCCATGCTCGCCACATTACCACAGGAAATGTCTTCGGACAATGCTGGCTCCTTCAACTAAGAAATGGAGATGAGCACCGCGCCCGAGAGTCAGACACAACTGGACAGGGAAACCGTTACCTTTTGAAACTCCTTAAGGGATCCCTTCCTGCATCTGTCATTGAGTCCAATGTTATATGTCTTTCCTGTTTCCATTGCCCAACAGAGTGATCATCAAAATGCCGCAGGATCAATAACACGTCTTCCAAAGAACTCAAGCATGCCTTTCTATGTTTCAGAATATTTACGATCCTCTCTCGATCCATTCTAATCTGCTAAATGGTTCAAGAAGAATTGGGCCCCTAAACCTTCCCCTCTTTGCATCTGACAAGCTGGAGAATTCAATCTTTTGTCTGTCTCACGCCTGATGTCCTAAAGTCATGAGAGCACCCATAAGACTTGGGAGTTTTAAAAGCCTGAATGGTAGATTTACCCTGAGTTTATATGGATCAAAGGGCTAACTCTGGGGACTCTTTGTTTCAGGGCACGTAATCTTTCAATTTTTATTATCTCTCATTTGCAGAGACCGAAGTTTACTCTGTCAGAGCTTACCTTTCTGCCATGATAGCATTTCATGCTTCTGTAGAACATGAGTAGTGTGTTTTATTATCCTCTTACTAAGCAATTCCTCAAAGGTTTATAGAGCCTCTCTGTCCACCTTCTCCTCCTGTTCCTCTGAATGAAAGCCTCTCTGCTTCTGTCAGGAGACAAACCTTTGGAGCGACAGGATCTGTGGTTCTTTATATATCAACTGTGAATGTTTGTATTTTGTAGCTCTTGTTCTCATGCTTCAGAGTTAGCGGCTGTAGTAAAGGATTTTCCTTGCCTTATCGGAAGACAAAGTTAAATATTTTTCCTCAAGGTCACATCTGGCTTTCATCTTGGCCAGGATATTACTTTTTCTGCTCTTCCCCCTCCACCTTTTAACTTTACTTTTTAAAATCCGTTTTGCTGACTCTTCATGTCTAGCACAAATTAGTTTTTTAATAAGTTGGTTTATTGACATTTTGTAAATTTTGGTAGCTTTTTTTTTTGTTTTTGTCTGATACAGTTTACTCGAATCTTATCACATGACTGGTTTCCCTTCCCCAAAACCTCTGTAGGCCCAATCCATAAGGAATAATTTCTACAGCTTTGTAAAGAATTCCTTTTTCCAGTCATCTGCAAAACGGCTATTTGAACTCAACGCTCAACTTTTAACAGTTTTTATCATCAGAGCTAGGTTAGCTTCGCATTTGGAAGAGGAAGTGTTTTCTTCGTTGTTGGCTGTCTTTCCCACCATTTGTAAGTTTAGCTTAATAGTCATCCATGAAAAAGATCTAGTTGGTTGCTTGCAGCTGTGCTTCTTCAACCCAACATCTGTACGTTGATAAAACCTACCATTTATGGAAGTGTTTCTCAACCTTGGCAACTTGAAGGTGTGTGGATTCCAATTCCCACAACTCCCCAACTATGCTGGAGTTGAAGTCTATACATCTTCAAGTTGCCAAGGTTGAAAAACACCGATCTGTGGCTATACAGAAATCAATGCATCGTGGGTATGTGAGGTAGATTTCTAGAAACTGAGGTACAGTAAGAGCATTACCTCAAGACATGCACATTAGAGGTCTGTCTGGGCCCACCCAAATACATCTTAGTTCTAGAACAGGGGTCCTCAAACTTGGCCACTTTAAGACTTGTGGACTTCAACTCCCAGAATTCCCCAGCCAGCCATGCTGGGAGTTGAAGTCCACAAGTCATAAAAGAGCCATGGTTCCCCCACCCCTGAGCTAATAAACCAGTAATGCTGGCTGGAGAATTCTGGGAGTTGAAGTCCACAAGTCTTAAAGTGGCCAAGTTTGAGGACCCCTGTTCTAGAATATTTCCAACAAAAGCATGCTGATGTAGGAATGTCCGCATTATAATTCAAATCTCTATAGGTAATCCTGGACTTACAACCACAATTGAGCCCAACTTTTCTGTTGCTACGCGAGACAGTTGTTAAATAAGTTTTGTCCCATTTTATGATTTGTCTTGCCACAGTTGTTAAGCAAATCACTGCAGCTGTTAATTTAGTAACTGCTAACTTCAGTTGTTGTTACGTGAATCTGGCTTCCCCATTGATTTTGCTTGTCAAAGGTTCGCAAAAGGTGAACACCTTAACCCTGGGACCCCAACCGTCATAAATATGAGTCAGTTGCCAAGTGTCACGTGACCATGGGGAACATTGTAACTTCGAACAGTCACTAAACAAACTGTTGTAAGTCGAGGACTCCCTGCAAAAGACAACCCCAGTTTTCTTCAGATACTGTAGCAGAATGTAGTCTGGATTCCCAGGTGGGAGGGGCTGCGTTCCGAGAGGACCAAGAGAATTTTAGATAATTTGGTTGGGAAGAAGAGGTTCAAGATGGCTCCTCCCTAGATGTTCTCAGAGTATATCTTTACTGATGCAAGTAATTCCTTGAGTTTGGCAAGATTTCTGTCTATAAGTGAGGAACAATAAAGGAAACTGCTTTGAAGTAACTCAGCACGTCTTTCTTGATTTTGGAGCCTGACAGGTACTCCTTCTCTGGGGATTTTTTTTCTGAAATGTGTACAGAATGGCTAATTGTTTCACACTTACTGATTGATTTTTGTTTTTAAATGTTTGCCATACAAAGCAGTGTGTTGTGTTGAGGTTGCAAGTGGTCCACATCCCAACTGGCATACCTCATCAATCATCTTCATGGTGAAATAGCTGAAGTAATGGGGAAGGGGTGGGTGGCTTTGCCACTTTTCTCCAAACTTTTTCAAATTGCAGTCAGTTGCATCAAGAACAAAAGTATGGACATGCCACAGTTAGAAGTGAAGAAAGTGGTTTTTAGAACAAATGACTTGCTTGGCAGCTTTTAACAATTCGGGTAATAATGGTGGATGCTCTTAACTTCAAATTTCTGTAATTGACCATTACTGGTTTATTAGCTCAGGGGTAGGGGAACCATGGCTCTTTTATGACTTGTGGACTTCAACTCCCAGCATGGAGGGCTCAGGAATTCTGGGAGTTGAAGTCCACAAGTCATAAAAGGACCATGGTTCCCCCACCTCTGTATTAGAGGCTTTTTACAGCAGTCATTAAGCGAACACCCCAATCGTTAAGCGAACCCATTGTTCACTACGGGCATTTTGTTGCTGGAAACCAGAAGTAATCACCAGTTTCCGGTCAAAATATTATATTTTGTATTCACATGGCTGTGGGTGCAAACAGTTGTAAATGCGGACCGGCACCAGCCGAGCACCAAAAACGCAGTCACATCATCCCAAGGGGGGGGGGGGTGGCCACCAAAACTTCGAATTTGGATTATAAGTACCTTTTTCAGGGTCTACCACTTGAATGGTTGCTAAACAACAGCCGTAAGTCATAGACAACCTGTATATTTAGCAGAGAAAAGGTTGACTGTCTGGACATCATGAGAGCTATACGGCAAAGGGCAGAATCTTCAATACAGAGTCAGTTTAAAGTGAGATTCAGTATGTCTAAAAGAAAAACCCCAACGTCTTCTTAGCATTGCATGTGTGAAAGTGTCTTAAGGCACTTTCAGTGGTCGTGCTACAACTACAGAGCTTTCTTCTCTTAAAATGTGCAAAGCCAAAAAGCCTCAGAAAGCGATCTCAGTTTTAAAATGTAGCTTAATGATATATAAAATCCCCGGTTATTAAATAAAATGCATATCCTCCTTCGAATGGATGTCTACAATGTTCATTTGAACAGGAATTAATAAAATGGAAATGGAAATGAACAACAAAGCAAGCTTTTAGGAAACCTCTGAAGTACGGATGATACAAAGCTGCTACTCTAATAATCAAACCAGTGTGTTTTGTTATGGTAAGTTTGCTCGTGGCTAGTATCTGTGATGTATTTACAGTCTTGCGGTCTCGTAAAAACTGGTGTTCTGGGAGGCACAGTTTTAGTCTGCTCCATGTCAAGGAAAAAAATTGTCCCATGAAAGTCATTCTCTGAGTAAATAAATGGAGACTTTAATGCAAACCCGTTTTTTGCCTTGAGGCCCTTGGCTTTAGCACTTCAGTTTTTCTTTAACATGGATATTTGTGAAAAGCCATCCCTCTGTAAAATGCTGAAATCCATTATAGTGATCGCTTTCTCAGTTAAATACCCTGAAGGGGGGGGGAAGTGTGATAGAGAGATATTTTGAGTTTAAATCAATCCCTTACATTTACGATATGGTTCTAACAAAAATTGGCTTTTTTATTTCCTCTAAGGAATATATTTATATATTCAGGTAGTCTTTGACTTACGAACACAATTGAGCCCAAAATGTTTGGTGCTAAGCGGGACAGTTGTTAACTTAATTTTACCCCATTTTATGACCTTTCTTGCCACAGTTATTAAGTGAATCACTGCAGTTGTTAACTTAGTAACATGGTTGTTAAGTGAATCTGGCTTTCCCATTGACTTTGCTTGATCCCAGGACATTGCAGCCGACATAAATTTGTGTCAGTTGCCAAGCGTCTGAATTTTGATCATGTACCCATGATCGTAAGTGTAAAAACGGTCATAACTCACTTTTTTCAGTGCTGTTGTAACTTTGAATGGTCACTAAATGAACTCTTGTAAATCGAGGACTACCTGTACATACATACACACACAGAAATTTTTATTTATTAGGACAAATGAAGGTTGCACAATAATTGCACGATTAAGTGGTAACGCAAATTCAAAATAGATTAAAATTGTTCAGAATGAAGATAGAAAGGCATTGCCCCATTATGGATTTTGAATTTTCTTCTGTTTTTTCTTTTTGACTACTACTATATACTTCCTTTCCCTTTCCTTTGATATCTTCAGTTTTCTAGGAATTGTTTTCTAGGTCTCAGTTAATCTCAGTTAATCCAAGTTAAAAGCAATTTAAACACCAAAGCAGTCCAGGGCTTTATGTTCTGAATGGCTGACTATTCCTAAATTACTCTTTCTGTTAGTTAATATCACTTTAAGAGGACTTTTAAATTCAGGGGTTTGTTTGTTAGAGCACGGATTTTTCCTTCCTTAGCATCAAGGATGTGGAATTCATATTAAGTCCATCCCATTTTTTTTCATATCCTTTGATTCTCTTGATGTTGTGCTTCTGGGTGTTTTAATCCACTGGTTTGGTCTTTAGAGTCTGGTCCCTATTTTATATTTTACTCCCAATTCTTTCTAAGCCACCCCAAGGGAAAATAGTATCCCACATATTGTATGTGCAAAATCAAATAAAAGGCAGTCCTCACAATGTTCAACTACAGCTGGAAGCAGATTTGGTCCAAGACGCAGGGCCATCACCATAGTGGGAGCCAGGCTGAAGCAGAATCCACATGAAGACCTCCTTGACTGGGTATGGAGTCAAGGAGAAGAGGCGGATTTTCCAGAGACCGTTCGTTCCTTCTGCATGGTGTTTTTGCACCCAAACTAGCAAGGAGCTGGAAACTATCACAGCAGGGGAGAAAAGGGAGTTTTTCTGGTATCTATTGCTGGAGAATCAACTACAGGTTGTTGATGATGATGTTATCCATCATCATGACGTTTTCCAAAGCACCAGAAGGCGAAACGAGAAACAACAATGAATGGAAATGAAGCAAAGAGAGAAACAACCTAGAACTAAGGAGGAATTTCCTAACGGTGAGAGCAATCAACCAATGGAACAGCTTTTTTCAGAAGTTGTGGGTGCTCCATCACTGGAGGCGTTCAAAAAAAGATTGGACAACCACTTATCTGAAAGGGTAGCGGATCTCCTGTTCGAGCAGGTGGTTGGACTAGAAGACCTCCAAGCTCCCTTCCAACTCTTGTTATTCTATGTTCTGTCCATTTGGTCGAGTCCGACTCTTGGTGATTCTGTGGGCCAGGTCTCTCCACGTCTTCTGATCTTGCACTGCTTCTTTGAGTTTTTCTATGCTCTGGCTGGTGTCAGCTTTGATAGTGTCCAGCCACCGTGTTCTTTGGCAGCCTGGTTTCCTTTTACTGCTAACTCTTCCAAGCATAATTGCTTTCTCAGTGAATTTCCCCACATGACATGGCCAAAGTAGGTGAGACGCAGTTTCGTGATTTTGCATTCTGATGACATGTCTAGTGTTATGCGCTCCAGTACTTGCTTGTTACAACTACAGGTAGTCCTCGACTTACGACCACGATGGAGCCTGTCCATTATGGTCATAAGTCATGATGATCATAAAGCAGGTTAGTTGGGTGCTGAAATGTCTGCATGCAAACAACCAAGTTGAGAGCACACAGGACTCCACAGTTCAACTCTGAACCACAGATATTATCTTCTGTTGGGCTGCTCTAATTCCATGCTACCCTCTGTTCCATTTGACCTTTCCCCTCTGGGGGGGTTATAGATGGTGTCAGCAGCTCTTGAGTTTTGGAAGACCTCAAAAGAAAAAGCAATAATGTGCTCTCTGCCTCCCCTTGCTCTTCCCCCTTCTCTTGCTAGATTGGCGGCAAACACAGAGCTTCTGGAAATGTGTTACCAAGCGCCAGGCTGTAATTCTTCAGGGCTGGAGGAGAAGGGGTGTTGGAAGGCAGAAGTCACCAGCTTTCTAAGGAGACAGTCTTTTAAGCCATTTCAGTCATTCCATGCAGTTTGCATCATCCAAAGAGGTCAAAGGCCTTTCATGCTACGCTGGAACCAAAGGCCGAAATTGCCTCTCTGTTGACTGATGCATCTTTGATCAGCTCTCTCTCTCTCCCCCTGTCCCCTGCCTGGCCTTTTTTTTTTTTTTTCCCCTACTGGTTGGAGAGAGAAAAAAAGTGACCTATTTTTATTTTTTTTACACTTATCTGAGAGATGTGCTGGGTTAAGGATCTGAGTTCTGCTGAGCCATGAGCATTAAAAGCATGTCAGATCAAGTACGGCCATTTCTTATAAGAGGAGTGGGGTTCTTATCCCCCCCCCTCCCTGCCTAGTGCTCTCCTCCAAATGTAACATAATCTGATGGGTTTGTTGTTGTTCTGAGCAAATCTCTATAGCAAATGAAAAGGCTTAGGAAAAGCATGGAACGGGCCCCAATTGTTCTAAGAGGGGCACTTTAAAGCTCCAGGATCAAGTGAAAATCATCCGTCCTGTGTTACGGAAAGCCTCAGCCTTTTATTATTTATTTACTTGTCATCCCCCAAAGAAGAAAACAGCTTCACCAGGTCTCCCCTTGCAAAGCTGTTGAAGGAACAATGTATTTCAGGTTGTTGGGGGTTTTTTTTTACTTTTCTTTTTTTTTTTTTTTAAATATATTTTATTAGATTTTTATAGGGGTAAAAGGGTTACATCAGAGTGCTTAGGAACCACCGTGGAGGTGGGTATATTGAACATCCCAAAAAAAGAAAAACAATCACAAATATATAGCCCAAATCAATTCATTTAAAATTCCCTCTCTAATTCCCTCATTTAGTCTTGCATATTCAAATTAATACATTTCTATATAAGCTTCAAACAATCCTATCAAATATCACTCACATTTCAATTCTAAAGATCCAGGTCCTGTTTTTAAGCTTTACTAACTTACAATTACCATATTCCAATTGGCCTTAGATAGACATATTATTAACACTTCGGGTGTCCTTTTTTTTTTTTTTACATAGTAATTATATCTGGTATATTATTCCCGCAGTAATATTCTTATATTTTCTTCATTAATACCATTTCTTCTCTTGTCACCCATCCCTCTTATTCTCCTTCTATTTCAAAATAATTATCTTATTTAGAGTAAAAATATCAAACCAACAAATAGATTTCTATCTAATTTAAGTATATATTCTATCAATTCATCTATATCTATGAAAATCTTTTTTTTTTACTTTTCCATCATGTGGGGGGGGGGGCAAGAAGATAGATGAATGGATGGACGGGCTGGGACTCATTGCAGAAAAGGACAGCTTCTCCTAGGCCTCTTTCTTAGTTAAGAAAATTAGTCCCATGGATCAAGGCAGCTTCCCATATGCCCATATGGGTAGTCCTTGATTTACAACTGATCGCTTAGTGACCATTACAAGTTACAATGGACTGTGAAAATGAGGCTTACAACCCAGATTCAAAGTTCTGACATCTGCCTGCCATTGCTCCTCCCCTGGCAGTCACCGCATTTTGGGCATTTGGCAACTGGCCTACCTTTATGACTGTTTGCAGCGCCGCCGGGGCCCCCCCCCCATGGTCGTGTGACCGTAATTTACAACGTTTTGGCCAGAAATCAGCATTTACGTCTGTTTTCTTGCAGAAACTGCCCCAGAGTTGAACAATTGATTTGCTTAACAACGGCCAACTCTTAAGGCCTGTGGCATTTGCTTAACCACCACTGCAGAAAAGGTGGTAAGATCGGGCACAGTCTTGCGGTGACCCGCTTTACGACCATCACGACTTACAAATGAAATTGTGTGCTCAATTACAGTTCTTAAGTCAAGGATTACCTGTATTCCCCCTGGCTGCTTCTGATGGAAATGCAATACAGAAAAAGCTTGTTGAGTCAGCTTGTTAAGACTAAGAACTCATTATTGGCTTATCTCTTCCCAATACTCTTTCATTCTGAAAGTGTACCTTATAGGGGAGATGGGTGGCATAAAAATTTAATTAAGAAGTAAATGAAATATGGGATGATGTCCTTCCGCCCCTGCTTTCTCCTTTTCCTGCTTTTAATTCTAAGCCATGACTGTTAAGGGCCTTGAACACGATAAGGCAGTATATCCGAAAGCCATTTGGACAAACAAACAAACAAATAAATAAAGGTCTTGCACTTTCTTAAGAGTAGGAAAGGGCCAACTTCGCAACAGCTCACAGTAGGCCAGGCATGTTGAGGTTGAATATGAACTAAGGGAAAGTGAATTAGATGAAATCTGTGATGCTGTGGCCTGAAATGAGCGATAATGATGATGATGATAATGATGATGATGATGACGACGATCACATGCCACTAAATTATTTCCAACTCTTAGCAACCATATCGATAGATTTCTCCATGATGATTTGTCCCTAACCTGGTCCTTGAGGTCTTCCAACAGTGCCTCCATTGCCACTATAACTTAGTCCCTCCACTTTGCTGCTGGTCCTCCTCTTCTTCTCTTTCCTTCCAACTTTCCCAGCATTAAAATCTTTTCCAGGGAGTTGAGTCTTCACATAAAGTGCCTAAACTAATATAGATGGGAGTTATAGGTCAAAATATCTGGATAGATGGGCACCAGTTATTTTCTTCAACCCAATCTACTTCCCAGAGATGTGCTTGTCAGAAACAACAGCACGAGGAAGCCCAATGTATGTTGGCAGGAACTCCTCAACAACAGGGTGGGATATAAATCTAAGGAATGAATAAGGTTGCATCTGCCCAGCGTTCTATCTTTCCTTTCTTTCTGATCTGTTTGCTTTGAAAGATACTTGTAAAGTCCCAAGACGGTGGATTCCTTGGTCCAAGAGCAATAATTTTCCGCAGAGCCCTGGCATGTCATAATCTGGTTAGTGTAACAAAGCACTTTCAATTCAGGAGGGTGAAGTCTATTTCGCCAAAATTCTTCACTGTGGCAAAACTCATTTTTGTCCCACGTCCTTAGCATATAGGCAAATAAAATTCAAATTTCCCAATTCTCCTTTCTTTTGTGATGCTTTAGTTCAAAAACTGAAAGAGAGACTTCTCTGGCATCAAAGTTATATTGGAGTTTTTAAAAAGATGTGCACATGTGTATATCTTGTTTTAAAGTGCTGGCTTAAGCCCACTTTTCTCAGAAGTCAATATATTGCTGTTTTACTTCTGATGTGCCCATCTTGAAGGTCTTAATAGCTTAGTGTGGTGGCCAGGAGGTAATGGAGCCTGCACACCAGTGAGATTAAAACATGGATTGGATAGTATCCTTTGTTTTCAGGATTGGGTTTCAGAAGCAAAGTTACGCTGGCTAAAAGTCATTTAAAATGTATTGGTGGGTATCTTTCTGAAAAGCATCTCTTGTCAGCCAAGACACCTTTCCCATTTAGGCTGAAAGTGAAGTGTTACTCTAGTTGCAATATTGTTAATCTGTTATTAAGCTTCCAAAAATAAAAAAAAATAAAAAAATAAACCATAGCATGGGGTGCTTCGTTCCTCGCATAACTGCGAATGGAAATATGCTTCATGAATAAAAACTGCTGTCAACATACATCACGTTCAAAATACTGGAGCATATGGTATGTGATTATCTGTATTGTCAAATGCAATGAAGTGGATTTGGCCATAATAAAAAATGTAATATTTTGGAAATTTGATAATAAACAGTGCGGGAATTGACAGCTGTGATTCTCGGAGATGAAGAAATAGAAGGGCGTCACAAGATGGTACAAAATGTAGGCCTGGGAATAGTTTGTTTCCCTCACAAAGTGGATTCACAAACTGAATTTATTAGAAAGCAATGCAGGCCGTTTTGTTGGAGAAAAATATATTAAATACTTCAAAGTTGACGTTCTGTCAGTTTTAATCAAAACTCTTTAAGAATGTAGGATTTAATCAATTCATCAGATATTTCCTCCAGATGGGATAGTTATTAGATCTTTGGGGTGTTTTTGTATTAGGTATTGTCTAAGGTACATTCGGAATACCTGAGCTAACTTTGACAAGTGACATATTAATATTTACACATATGTATTACAAGCTGTGCACAGAAAAAAAATGACATGGGGAAAACTCTAGCAGAAGTTTTGATGAGATCCACCATAGTTCTATCCTGTTTCAACAAAGTCATATCCTTTTCATAATCTGAATGGTGGCTAAAGAGATGGGCATCTGGTATTCTTTGCTTTCCTATAATTGGAGCACTGACCTATAGAAACAATAATTAGCAAGCTCTTTTGATTGATTAGCATGGTTTTTAACAAGAAATGGACTATTCTCTGTTGACCAAATTAGTTCTTTAGATCAGGGGTCTGCAACCTTGACAACTTTAAGACTTGTGGACTTCAGCTCCCAGAATTCCTCAGCCAGCATAGCTATGCTGGCTGAGGAATTCTGGGAGCTGAAGTCCACAAGTCTTAAAGTTGTCAAGGTTGCAGACCCCTGCTTTAGATGCCATGCCCTGTCCCTGATGATTGTAAGGACAAACGCTCCCCATTTTGATAATCTGGGCTCTTCCAAGGACATTCCCGTGATCTTCTTGGACCTGTCGGTCTACCTTACCCGTTGGATCTTTTTTTCCTCTCAACACTGTTGTTTTCTAATCCATCTTTAACTCATGTCATAGGTCCAAAATGTGCACATTTCTGACAGTCTGTTGTACTCGCTTAGTACTCATCTCTAAATACAAAATTTGAAGGCATCCGTCTTCTCAGTTTGAAGAAGCGTTGATTTAACTTGTGATTTTCCTTGTCATAGAAATATTTTTATCGTTCATGAATTTGTTGTTGCCTGTCTCAACAGGCAGTCAGTCACTAGGGTTAATCTCTTGTTTACTTCTCTAGTGCTGTGTTCATTTTTAGCAGCTCTTGTCGTCAAGAAGATCAATGTATAGTAACTACTGTGTTCCATTATCAAATGTGAATTCTAGTTGGCATTAACCATAGTCATCTTAATATTAACTCTGATTGTCTTCCCTTTCACTTTGGGCTTTTATAATTAACTCTTCTAAGCCTGTTTTCTCTTCTAACAAAAAAGCATCATCTGTGTATCTGTGATAGTTAAAAAAAATCTCACAATGTTTATTCCAGTTGTCATGTCTTCTGATCCTGTCAATCAATCTTATAAATATATTCATTGTACAAGTTAAAACAATTATGTCTCCTTATTTCCCTCACTTGATAATGCCGAACCACTGCCTCTCTAAACTCAGTTCTAACAGTAGCTTCTGGTTCGTTGCAAAGGTTCCTCTGAAGAATAATTAGACATTCTGGCACATCCATTAGCCTTAATATATTCTGGTGTTGGCGTGATCTCCACAATCAAAGACTTTCCTTAGTTAGTAAAGCAAAAGTAAATCTCTTCATTCTTCTGCTTCTTTCTTTATTCATCTTACCTTAGCTATCTGATCTCCTGTTCCTCTAAAGCAGGGGTGGGGAACTATAGCCCTTTTATGACCTCAACTCTGGCTGGCTCAGGAATTCTGGGGGTTGCAGTCCACAAGTCATACAGGGACCATAATTCCCCACCTCTGCTCTACAGGTAAAGGTTTCCCTGTCCAGTCGTGTCTGACTCTTAAGTTTCTTGGCCAATGGAGCCAGCATTATCTGAATACATTTTCTGTGGTCATGTGGCCAGCATGACTATACGCTGAGGTACAAGGTAACACTGCTATCTTACCATCGAGGTGGTACCTGTTTACCTACTTTCATTTGCATGCTTTCAAACTGCTAGATGGGCAGGAGCTGAGGTAGGAATGGGAGTTCACCTCATTGTGCAGGCTCTCAAACCTGGGCTGTCAGCTTTTCAGCTGACAAGCTCAGTATCTTTTAACAGTTCCTCTACCTTTCATGAAACCTGTTGTTTGTCCTCCAGAATTTCTGCCTCTACAGTTCCTTGGACCTGTTTTTTTTTTCTTCAAGAGGGACAGCTGGCACAGCTGGATTTGGCCAAGGCTGTGCTTAAACAGGCAACTGAAGCATATAGATAGGACTCCAAAAGTGCTTTAAAAAAAAAAAAAAAAAAGCTTTTTTCCTTGAAGAAGTTTTGCTTTTCATCCAAGAAGCTTCTTCAGAACTGAAGAAGCTTCTTGGATGAGAAGCGAAATGCCTTCAAGGAAAAACAAAGTCCTGTTGCCTTTTGAAAAAGGCACCTGAGAATCAGACACATGGGTAGGAAGACACTGAGATAGCAGTAGGAAGGCTATGGGGGATTTGTTTTTATCTTTGTCCTCCCCATCCAAGACTGAATTGAAAGTTTATTGGCCCCCTTCCTAGTCATTGCTCCGATCAGTCTAATGGCCTTCCATTTCTAATTACTCAATTCTATGAAAATACATCTGGTATTTCAACACTGTCTCCTTGCGTGAGAGGACACTTCCTGTGTTTTATATTCAGCAGCTCCTTGGAATCTCAAGATTGGCGAAGCTACCATATCAAGGTAGTCATCCAATGTTATCTGTAAATTATAATTCAAAGATTGAGAATCCTCTTCCTTCTCAATCTTGATTAATCCTGACAGTAGAAACTTGTAGACCAAGTGCCTTTCTGAATTAATTAATTAATTATCATCCCTCTGTAGCGGTGCTTTTACTTATCTTGCCTTCTGGTGCTTTGGGAAATAGGTTGACCCCCCTCTTCTTTGTGGAAGCCCCTCAAATAAACCCAAACTTTTGCTTATCATCGCCATTTTTCCTTTGTATTGTGCAGTTAACAATACCACAGCTAGGCACACTGTATGAATATGGGGAATTCTTTGCTAGTAGGAAATCTGAAAATGCCCCAGGTAAAAAAAGGTCAAGAGGATGAGGCTGAAAACAGACAAGTAAGCGGATCAATTGGGTCAGGAGCAGATCACCTAATACCTATTCGATGTTTCGGGTTTCCATTCTTGTCTGTCCCCAGCCTCTGTGGTCAGTGGCAGAGGATTGTGCAAATTGTAATCCAACGCATTTGGTTGCTTGGCCCCACGTATAGATTAAGATGAATTGATAATATGAAGCAGGTAATGATGCAGAAAATGGTGTGTAAATTAAATTTGCAAAAGGAGAATGTGGGGATGAAATCAAGAATATGTGCAGGAAAAGAAGTAATGTATTTCTTGTCTGGAACCAGGCAGTTTTGTAGTTGTGATGCACTGTCAAGGTCACCGGTTTGAGCATCTTCTCGAGCCTCAGCTGAAGGACTCTGCTTATCTGTTAGTTGTCTTTTAGAGGAAAGGCTTTGCCTGGACAATGTCTCTTGGCTTGGGGTCTTGGAAAGAGCTGCCGATGATGCCTCATTTGAAGTGAAATGAAGTCTGGTTTGAGTTTTGAGATACATTGGATTTAAGCCCCTCAAATAATTCCAGAGTAGGCCTGCTAATCCAATAGAGCGCCTGCATAAGGTGAATTTAATATGACATTTTTAGAGATGATATTTGTCTAAATTGACCTAAAAGAAGAAAAGAGGCCACAGAGATGGATTTTAGAGTTTCTTCCTCAGGTTGTCCTTTAAGATCCACCCTCATTCAAGTGTTTATATAATCTCTGAATTCATCCAAGATGTTTTATGAGTGCATGTAAAAGGCAATACTTTCTATTTTCTGGGCATCATTATTTACTTAGGCCTTTGATTTGAGTTCGAAATGCCAATAAAATAAAACGAAGATTGGTTGCCAAGCAGAGTCCAGGTGCTGGTCTGCATTAACACAGCTTGCAATACCAACCTAGTGCCCCCCCACCCTCCACCTCCAGACGGTGAACTGGCAATCCATTGAAGTAGAAACTCTTCTTTTTGATAAAACTGACAGAAAATGTTCAGCAGTTGCAAAAAGCTCCTTTATTGGTAACGTGTGTGTGTGTGTGTGTGTGTTTTCAAATGAGAATTTGTTGTGCATGTTAAATGAGAGGAGGAGGTATTCGTTTTTAATTTTGGAGAATTGTGGTGTCTTCCTGGTGCTCTGTGCTGACTGAGCTTGTAATGGCACGTTAATAATTGTGGTTACAAGTTCTGATTGCAATCATTTAGTGAACAGAAATGATAAAATTGTGATGGGTAAACACTTACTCCGAGGTGTCTAATCAGACGCCCAAACCTGGCGTGTGAGTTTGCTTCCTGGGAATCTTAATCTTCGTGACAAGAAAGAGACGGTATAGGTTACGTTGACACAATACGGTTTAATTCTTTGGCTTTTCCGAAAGAATCCGGAAAATTACAGGGTTTCAGTGTTCTCTGGCTGAAATTGCTAATCTCTCTTGTGAACTGTACTTCTTAGGATTATTATTATTATTGTTGTTGTTGTTGTTGTTGTTGTTGGTCACGCAAGTCAACCAGTTGTTTAGACTGGATTTGGCATGTTTATCCACCTGTCGAGTCCTTCCCAAAGACCTAGGAGAGGCAGATGTTAAAAGTATTGTCATAATAAGTATTACAATACCTTTATATTACCAAGTAAAACTGCCTTTTGTTATTGTGATTTTTCTCACAGAATCATAGGGCTGGAAGGGACCATGGAGGACTTCTAAGTCAAACTCTCTCCCCAGTCCTTATACCATCCTGGACAAAGGGCTGTCCAGTCTCTTGAAAATGTCCAGCGATGGAGCACCCACAATTCTAGGAGGCAAATGGTTCCACTGATGTAATTGTTCCTAGTATCAGGAAATTCCTCCTTAGTTCTGGGCTGGATCTACCTCTTAAGGAGCTTCCACCCATTGCTTCTTGCCCTGCCCTCTGAGGCTATGGAGAATAAATTGACACCCTATTCCCTGTGACAGCCTTTCACGTATTGGGAGGTGGCTATCAGGTCTCTCCTGAGGTGCCCAGAGTGTTCAAGTGGTGCCCCAGATGTTTTGCAGTTGCACACAAGGTGCCTATTACTATCAATACTATCTTTACTTCCTTTTGCCACACTCATTCTACTTCTATTTGCTGGTATTTTGTGATTTTCTCCAGTTCTTTCTTTTATTCTGCTATCCAGACTTATTTTTTCTTTTTGTCTTATCAACAGTTGATATGTCTGGGGTGTTGTTTGGCAGAGGTTTGTCTATTTGAATTATAAAGTTTGAAGCACTTTAATTAAATATTAATTGATTTTATTAATTAAATATAAAAACAGTCAATTAAATATGAGCCAGCAGTGTGCGGTGGCAGCCAAAATAACCCAATGCAATCCTAAGCTCCATTAACAGGGATGGAATCAAAATCACGTGAGGTACTAATACCACTTTAAAAAGCCTTAGTAAGACCACACCTAGAATACTGCATCCAGTTTTGGTCATCACACTATTAAATGTTTGAGACTCTAGAAAGAGTGCAGAGAAGAGCAACAAAGATGATTAGGGGGCTGGAGGCTAAAACATATGAAAAATGGTTGCAAGAACTGGGCATGGCTAATCTAGTGAAGAGAAGGACCAGGAGTGACATGATAGCAGTGTTCCAATATTTGAGGGGCTGTCACAGAGAGGAGGGGGTCAACCTATTTTCCAAAGCACCCAAAGGCCAGACAATGAACAATGGATGGAAACTGATCAAGGAGAGAATCAACCTAGAAATAAGGAGAAATTTTCAGACAGTAAGAACAATCAACCAATGGAACAGCTTGCCTTCAGAAGTTGTGGGCGCTTCGTCACTGGAGGCTTTCAAGAAGAGACTGGACGGCCACTTGTCAGAAATGATATAGCACAGGAGTCTTCAAACTTGGCCCTTTTATGACTTGTGGACTTCAACTTCCAGACACTTGGCAACTGGCTCATATTTATGACGGCTTCAGTGTCCCAAGGTGAGGTGATCCCCTTTGGCAACCTTCTGACAAGCAAAGTCAATGCGTAAGGCAGATTCACTGAACAATTGAAGGACCTCTATGGCAGAGATCCTCAACCTTTTGGGCACCAGGGACTGGTTCCATGGAAAGAGGTTTTTCCGCGGACCGGAGTGTGCGTGGTTTTGTGTGCTGCCTGCATCCCGTGGATGGGAGTTTGCTTGTTTGTGCAGACCGGTCGCTGGTATGCCACAGCCCAGTACTGGTCCAGGGACCGGGGACCCCTGCTCTACGTTCCTGAGGTGCCATAAGAGATAAACTTTATTGAATACGTATATCTGCACTGAAGAAGCAAAATCAACGCTAATTTTCCCGCGTGAAAATCTGGTTAGTTAACAGTGGCTTTTCATAACCCTAACCCACCAAATGTTCACATTGCCCAATCATTTATCCTCGGTTTGTTATGGGAACGATCCACTTCTCCGTCAGACACCTTGCCTTTGTGACCTTGGGTCTCACAGTCCTTGACACTCCCGTTCCTTTTCCCAGGCTCTCCCTCCCCCGTTTCTATGGCCACTTGAGTAGCGACAGAGGTTAGCAAGCACCTTAGCAATTCAACCTTGACAACAACTGTCTTACTTAGCAACAGAAATTTCGGACTCAACCGTGGTTGTAAGTCAAGGACTTGCCCGCATTACCTGACATGAACAAAACAATCCTGCCATTATTTTTTTTAAAGTTACAAGAACAGGAACCTGAATCGGCTCGGCATGTCTCAACACTAAGAACTGAGAGCGGAGCTGTAAGCAGACAGGGAATATTTTTCAAGTCCTCAGATTCCCTGGTGTGTCTTTCCCTCTTTTCTGTATGTGTCTCTGCACCACACAAATCACCCACCGGCCGCACCATCCTCCCTCACACCTTTGGCTGAGCTCTCTCGCAAATGCCATCCATCAGAGGGGAAGGAACTGGAAAAGCCACCGCCAAAGCCAGAGATAATTGTTGCCTCTTTCTCCTGCAGCGCAGCTGACCTCCCGTCTCCTCTCTCCTGCTGTGTTGGTATTAAAATGCCTGGACCTTTTTGTGAAGTCCTCACTCGGAGGCCCTTGCCTGCCGGTTCCTGCCTTAAGGCCTGTCTCTTGTGGCCTCCGTGGTACCTTTGCACATCTTAGGGGCCATCATACCTTGCCGAGACAGGCTGGATGTGCTCTTCCCTCATTCTTATTCCCTTCCCTCCCAGCACAATAGACGCCTTTATGCATGCGCCAAAAAGCGTCAGCGAGCTAATCTTCTCCCTTGACAAGTGTCATTCACAGGCTGGCTGCTAGAGTCAGAATTCAATGAAGTTGATATTTTCCAAGCTTTGGCCTCAGGTGCATTTCCTCTCCCTCGTCTGCCCCTTCCCCTTTTCAGCCGACAACAGATTTTCTTCACTGTGGGTATTGGTGGATATATTTCTCGGAACTGGGTGCAAAACAGAGAGAGGGGAGGGGTTGATTGAGGGCAAGCTATAACTGCATGCATTTTCCTTGTAGCTTTGATTTTGGGGGGAGGGGAGCAGGTGTCCTCTTTTTTTAATAAATTGGACACTTTCTTGTGATATAGCCAGGAAAAAGGTCCCCTGTTCTGAAATCTTATAAGCTGGTCCGCCTAGATCAGTGATGTCTTAACGCTGATGATAAATGCTCTGCGGAGTTCCCAATTGGAGCTTTCCAGAGTTTAACCAGGAGAAATTAATTGTGGTATTTGCTGCATTGCAAAGCCGAGGCTAAATAACCCTGGTGTTCCAGCCCTTCCTGGTGATACTAGCAATTGGAGAGAATATATTTTTGCAGTACCAGTAGTCCTCAACTTACCATCATTTGTTTAGCAACCTCTTGAAGTTACAACGGCCCTGAAAAGAGTGACTTACAACTGTTGCTCACAGTTACGATCCTTGCAGCATCCCTATAGTCATGTGATCAAAATCCAGGCACTTGGCAACCGGTACGTATTTACAATATTTGCAGTGTCCTAGGGTCCTGCAATCCCCATTTGTGACCTTCCCAGGTAGTTTCCAGCAAGCAAAGTCAATGCAGCAACAGTGGTTCACTTAACCACGGCAAAAGTTATTAAAATTGGGCATGCCTCGCTTAACAATCGCCTTGCTTAGCAATGGAAATTCTGGTCCCAACTGTGTGCATAAATTGAGGACTACCTGTAGCAAGGGAGACAGGTAGAATGGATATCTTTGGCCAGAGTTTGGAGTTCACGTTACTTTTACTTTTCTTGATGATTAGTCTCCTTATTTCACGAGGCAACGAAATTTTTGTCTCCTGCAATTTATATTGCACTAATAATGCTCCTGGAAGCGTAGGTTAGTTTATCAGATGAGAATTTTGTGCCTGCTTGCCCTGTAATTAAAAAAAGGATCCAGTAGTGTCAGAGAACCTATCTACATTTTTTAGTAGTTCTAGGGCTTACTAATCTTAGCAATAGATCATGCACCTGACTGCAAGGAACTGGTATCCTAGGTCTGTTCTTTCTTTTCCAATAGATCAGCCTGGGATCCAGACTGCAGAGACCAGTCTGTGGTGAACTTCTTTTAAATCCCTAAAAACTCCTTTGCATCATTCATTGATTTGGTGATATCAAGAGCCACACAGAATAGACTTTTAAATTAAAGTTGGAAACCTGTGAATTATAGCTTATAGAGATGGCGATTCTCTCCTCCCCCCCCCCCCTTGGAGTCATTCAGTCTGCCTTTTAGGTTTCTATCTACAGATTTTGAGTCTCACTATGTCAAAAAGGGCTGGCGTCTGAACTGTAGTTGTTGTTGTTGTTATTATTATTTATTCAATACTGATTAATTATTCTCAGCATAAGGTTGTGCAGTAGCCCTCTGCCACTGCTGACACCCTCTGAAGATTTTTTTTATCCAAAAATGAAAAACACGTTTAAGTTTTGCTCCTCCGACTTTAGTGAATTGACTGTCCGCTGGGCAACATCTGGCCCCATTACGCTTGTAGAGGAAAACAATATGGTCATTTCTGCAAAAAAAAAATAAAATAACCAGAAGCACTACTAAAATCCTCCATTGACCCCTTTCCACACACAGTGATCTTTGGAACAAGGCATCTTCCAGGATCCTGGGGGGAAAAAACCAGATTTGCAGTTAAAAGTTAGCAAATGCCATAAATAAAACAATTAATAGCAGATGGACGTCAGTCATTTGCAGCAGGCCTCATCAAGGTGCTAAGACGCCAGTCCGTACAGCCCACTGTGTTCTTTATAGTTTTCCATATTTCAGCTGATCAGTGGGTGGATCCCACTGTCATTCAGCTCTTGCACAACTCAAAATTGATCTCTTTCTGCAACAGGACTTCTCACCTGGCCCTCTAGCAGATGCAGAAAACTCTGGATGACAGAAGTATATATTATCTAGCCCCGGTCCCTGTTGCCACTAACTCCTTTCTGCAATTCCGAGCTGGATAATGAAGAAATATTACTCCCCTGTTCTTGTCTTGCTCTTTCATATGATTCCTTGCCAGGTGATCTTTTCCAAGTCTATATTAACTCTGCTTTTCTCTTCGCTGGCACTTAAGACGGTTGAGCTGATGCCGTAAAGGAATTGTCTCTTTCGGCTGCCCCATTATTCACGCACCTGCTTTCTTGTTTACACCACTAGCTTTGGCAGCTGGCCGCTGTAAACTGTAATAAAATGACTTTTTTTTTAAAAAAAAATAAAAATGAAGAAATGTGACCAGGCACGCTGGGCATAATAATATTAAAGCTGGCGTCAATTAATTTTTGCCTTTCCTCAATAAACGAGCTCCCATTCCATCCATTAATAACAAAAAAAAAAATCAGCAAGAAAAGTTGACACGCTTTTAATTTATTTTCTCAACTTGCCTGGTCATATCCCTCCCTGTTTCTAATGCTGGTGGGAATTGCAAGTGGCTTTCGCACAGTCAATGCATAGATTGGTGTGAATCAATACGGCTCTGCTTTATTCACACTCCCCCATAATCAGGAGGAGAATGTTAGTTAGTGAGCTATCTAGCACCTGAGGCTGTCAAAACTGCCTAAGAATAATCATGCAACGTCCGACATGGAGCAGGGATGTTGGGGAGCAGAGATGGGAAGCTCAGAAGAATATGTTCTGTGACATTGAAAAAGAAGCTTGCAAAACAAACAGGAGTCGGTAAGAGAAAATCCATAGTCAAAGACCTCTCTGTATCTAGGTTGCTCCAAATTCTTATTTCTGCAGCCTTTCTACACCATTCAACGTTGCAGAGGTATCTGTAGACAAGAGAGGAACGTTAGGCTCTTTTAGTTATTTATTTTTGCCAGATTACAGGCAGTCTTCGATTTAGGGTCCACGGTTAGGACCAGAATTTCCACTGCTTAAAGCAAGATGGTTAAATGAGTTGTGCTTGACTGTACGTCTTTTTTTTTTTCCTGACCGTTGAGGAAATCACTGCAGTTATTAAGCGAATCACACAATTGTTAAGCAAATCCGACGTCCCCCATTGACTTTGCTCCTTGGAAGTTGGCTGGGAAGGCCCCAAATAAATGGCAATCACATGACTTCGTGTGAGATGCTGCAACTGTCATAAATATATTCCGGTTTCTAAGCGCTCAGATTTTGATCGCGTGACCGTGGGGATGTTGCAACAGTTTAAAATGCAAGGACCTGTTATATATTACTTTTTTCAGTACCATTGTATCTTTCAGTGGTTGCTAAATGAATGAAGAGCTACCTGCAAAGCGTCGGAATAATAATAATAATAATAATAATAATAATAATAATAATAATAATAATAATAATAATAATAATAATAATAATAATAATAATAATAATGAAAAAAAAACAATAATAATAGTTGGAAGGGACCTTGGAGGTCATCTAGTCCAACCCCTGCTCAGGCAGGAAACCCTATACCAGTGATGGCGAACCTTTTAGAGACTGAGTGCCCAAACTGCAACCCAAAACCCACTTATGCATCGTCGAGTGCCGGGTGGGTGTGGCCCATTGGCTGGGTGTGGCCCATTGGGTGGGTATGGCCAATTGGGTGGGCATGGCCCATTGGGTGGGTGTGGCTGCGCTGGTAACAGCAGACTGGGTGGGACTAAAAAGTTCAATCAATTCCAACTTTGCAAGATCTTTTTTTTCCCCGCGAGAAGTTGAAATTGACATTGAGCCTTTTTTTTTTTTTTTTTGCACACGGCGACGGAGGCCTAAAGCGAAAAGGTTTTATAAAACCCAGCTGAAGGCCTAGGACTGGGGTGACGGCGCGCGTGCCCACAGAGAGGGTTCTGAGTGCCGCCTCTGGCACCCGTGCCATAGGTTCGCCACCACTGCCCTATACCATTTCAGGCAAATGACTGTCCAGTCTCTTCTTAAAAACTTTCAGCATTGGAACATTCACAGCTTCCGGAGGCAGGTTGTTCCATTGATCAATTGTTCTAACTGTCAGGAAATTTCTCCTTAGTTCTAGGTTGCTTCTCTCTTTGGTTAGTTTCCATCCGTTGCTTCTTGTCTTGCCTTCAGGCGCTTTGGAGAATAGCTTGACTCCCTCTTCTTTGTATTATTATTTCCTGTATTAAACATATATGGTATCCAACTCCAGCAACTCTGAGCAGTTCTGATACCAGGTCAAAATCCCCTCCACTTCTTCTGTTTTTCCATTGGAAAACAAAACCAATTAGGTTTTTTGGAATAAAAAAATTAAAATTTACTACAACTTTTTTTTAAAAAAAAATCAGTTTCTTCCTATTGTAATATTTTCATGAAATAATCACAATTTTATGTTAATAACTTTGTGTTTCTTAAAAAATTATTTGGAATGATAAAACTCCTAGAATGGGAAATTAAATGAAAATTTTCAATTTGAAATTGTGTTATAGAACATTTTGCAGGAATACTATTCCAGATCAAACTGTAGAAGAAGAAACTGGGGGGGGGGGTGTCAAAAGAGTGATCAGCCTACAATTCCTATGTAGCCACAAGTGAGCTAAGTTCATCCCCTTGAATTCCATTGATCCCTATCTAACTCCAAACAGGTGCTAACTGTTAGTTGGGAAGATTCCTATGCATAGGCATGATTAGCAATATTCACTTTAGATCATCACATGTGAACTTGGTCTTTTGCACCTGATACCAACTGAATACTTTCTATTATCAAGCATAACCAATATAAACTTCTACATTCCTTAGTATCAGCAGCAACAGCAGTGATCAATAATTTAGAATCATATGCTAATGTCAGTTTTGAATCTGAATAAAAGATAATATCACTCTAATCAAAATAAAAGAGTTTATGACTGTAACTCGTGACTTTTTGTGGATTTTATCAGCTCCTTCCAATCTCGGGTTACTCAGTCTTCCCTCACCTTTCAACTTATTCTTTCTTCCTTTATATATTTGATACATTTAACTTTTAGACCCACATTCTTTATTACAGCATGCATTTTAATGTCTGCGGCAAAAAACACAGCATTTTCTGCATACCAAAATATAGACACATTCCTAGCCTAACCTAGTGTTTTTCAAGTATAGAAATGGAAAGAAGGGCACATAACTAAGGCAGAATATCAGCAAATAGCCCGAGCCTGCAAAGATGAAGTGAGGAAAGCTAAGGCTCAAAATGAACTAAGGCTTGCGACCAAAGTCAAAAATAACAAAAAAAGCTTCTTTCAACATGTAAAAAACAAGAAAAAAGTGAAGGAAATGATTGGTCCATTAGTGGGTGAAAGTGGCAAGAAGGTGACAAGCAACAGGGAGAAAGCAGAACTATTTAACTCGTTTTTTGCATCTGTCTTTACACAAAGGGAAAAAACAGACCAACCTATCAAAAATAGTGCCATAAAAAACAGAATAAAAACACAAGTTAAGATAGGTAAGAAAATGGTAAGTGAGCACCTGTCCAGCCTAGACGAGTTCAAATCACCAGGACCAGATGGATTACACCCCAAGGTTCTCAAGGAACTGGCAGATGTGATCTCAGAACACTGAACTATATTTTTCAAAGATCCTGGAGCACTGGGGAACCACCGGAGGACTGGGAAAGAGCTGATGTAGTTCCCATCTTCAAAAAAGGAAAAAAAATGGACCCAGGAAATTACAGACCTATCAGCCTGACCTCAATACCTGGGAAGATTCTGGAAAAGATAATCAAACAACGAATCAGCGAACACCTAGAGGCAAACAAAGTCATTACTAAAAGCCAACATGGGTTTGTCAAAAACAGATCATGCCAGACAAATCTTATTGCATTCTTCGACCAAGTGACAAAATTAGTGGATCAGAGGAATGCTGTGGATATAATTTACTTGGACTTCAGTAAGGTGTTTGATAAAGTAGATCACAACCTACTACTTGACAAGATAGAAAAATGTGGGGTAGACAGCATCACCACCACATGGATCTGTAGCTGGCTGACCGGCCATACTCAGCGTGTGGTCCTCAATGGAACCGCATCTACATGGAGGGAAGTGTGTAGTGGGGTGCCCCAGGGCTCTGTTCTGGGCCCAGTGCTCTTCAACGATTTGGACGAGGGGATAGATGGGGAACTCATCAAATTTGCAGACGACACCAAGCTGGCAGGACTAGCCAACACTCCAGAAGACAGGCTTAAGATACAGGAGGATCTGGACAGACTTGAACATTGGGCACTATCTAACAAAATGAAATTCAATGGTGAAAAAAGCAAGGTTCTACATTTAGGTAAGAAAAACCAAATGTACAGGTATAGTATAGGGAATACCTTGCTCAATAGTAGTAACTGTGAGAGGGACCTCGGAGTCCTAGTGGACAATCACTTAAATATGAGCCAGCAGTGTGCTGCAGCTGCCAAAAAAGCCAACACAGTGCTGGGTTGCATTAACAGAGGGATAGAATCAAGATCACGAGAAGTGTTAATACCACTTTACAATGCCTTGGTAAGGCCACACTTGGAATACTGCATCCAGTTGTGGTCACCGCGATGTAAAAAAGATGTTGAGACTCTAGAAAGAGTGCAGAGAAGAGCAACAAAGATGATTAGGGGACTGGAGGCTAAAGCATATAAGGAACAGCTGCTGGAATTGGGTATGTCTAGTTTAATGAAGAGAAGGACGAGGGGGGACATGATAGCAGTGTTCCAATATCTCAGGGGCTGCTACAAAGAAGAGGGAGTGAAGCTATTTTCCAAGGCGCCTGAAGGCAGGACAAGAAGCAATGGATGGAAACTGATCAAGGAGAGAAGCAACCTTGAACTAAGGAGAAACTTCCTGACAGTTAGAACAATTAACCAGTGGAACAACTGCCTCCAGAAGCGGTGAATGCTCCAACACTGGAAGTTTTTAAGAAGAGACTGGACAGCCATTTGTCCGAAATGGTATAGGGTTTCCTGCCTGAGCAGGGGGTTGGACTAGATGACCTCCAAGGTCCCTTCCAACTTTATTATTATTATTATTATTGTTGTTGTTGTTGTTGTTGTTGTTGTTGTTGTTGTTGTTGTTATTATTATTATTATTATTATTATTATTATTATTATTATTATTATTATTATTATTATTATTATTATTATTATTATTATTATTATTATTATAATACTCGGCAACTTTGGGATGTGTGGACATCAACTCCCAGAATTCCCCAGCTAGCATGTTGGAGTTTTTTTGTTGCTGTTGTTCAGTCACTAAGTCATGTCTGATTTTGCAACACCATGGACCATAGCACACCAGGACCCCCTCTCCTCCATTGTCTCCTGGAGTTTGCCCAAATTCATGTTCATTGCATCAATGACACCATCTATCTATCTCATCTCATCTTCTGCCGTCCCCTGCTTCTTTTGCCTTCAGTAGCATGCTGGCTTACTTACACATTTATTCATAAATACATAAACAGCTGAAGGGACATCACACATACTAGTAGTTTTTCTCCATACTCATTCCTTAAGCATTCCCTTTCTTCTCAGACATGTTCGATCTCTTACTGCTCTTACTATATTCAGCAACTAAGATTCAACTGCAAATATGTACCGAATGTTCCATAATCCAAGCTTATCCGTTTCATCATATATTGTCTGTAAATCAACAGACACACAATAAATTGTCTTTCTCACACCTATGCCTTTCTCAATGACCAATTAAAGAGCAAAAATCTGATCTGCTTAAAGCACTCCTTATCTGGCATAAAGCTGCAGCACAAATTATGCTCAATGTCACCTCTCGTACCGTTTCAATCAGAATTCTGTTCAGCCACTTTTCCATGCACCCTTAACTTGTCACTAATACATACACATTGTAGATTTTTGCATTCACTCTTCTTAATATTTCCTATGTATAGAGAAAGAGTAGCATAATCAGCATGGATGCGGCCTTCATCCATAAGCATAACACTCGCTAAATATGCCACATCCATATTGTGACGTTTTTCCAGTGGTACTGTCAACGTTGTTAATATAGGATATTATTGCATTGACAAGATATGCAGAACTGTTTGGTATTTTTGGAGTAAAATCAGATGACATACAAAGGGAGGAGATTTATGAAGAAAAGCGGGAGACAGGGAAAGGAAGTGAATCTTTGGCCTCCAGCCTAATTGGAAGATGTAAATCATGACTGTAAAGTAAGGGAGGAGTTTAGCGAGATAAGATAGACGCAAGCCAGAGAAATCCAGATTCTGGCATCCGCTTTGTAATGTGCCGAAGTATTGTTGCAAAACTCCTGGGAAGAAATAGAAAATAAAGAATCTAAAAGGGAAAATAATGTCTCAGTTTTCTTGGAATGCTTCTTCCTTCGGACCACAACAGGTACCATCTGTGGCAACCTTGCTATGTTTCAGCATTATCATAGCAGTTAAGATTTTCCTTTTGTGAAGATCTTTTGATTGATAGATTCATTCATTCATTATGTGCCATCAACTGAGTGTCAGCCACATATTCTCCAGGATGAACTGCCCCAACTTGGTCCTTCAAGTCTTCTAACAGTGTACCCATCACTGTTATAATAGAGTCCATCCACCTTACTGTTACTCATCTTCTTCTTCTCTTTCCTTCCATCATTCCCAGCATTATAGACTTCCAAAGAGAAGTCCAAAATATCATAATTGATTCTGGTCATTCATGCCTTGAATGAGAATTCTGAATTGATTTCTTGTATGATCCACAGAGACTTAAAAGTCATACAGTCTGTGAGGAGCCGCAAAGTAAATCTTTGTTGAGCTACTAAATATAACATTTAACGAAAATGGTTCCAAGGTCTTAGCAAGGTGATACACCTTGATTAATCATATAAAACTACAGTGTCTACTGAAAAATTATCCCCCTTGAATCTAGTGGGATCTAGTGCCATGCATATGATTTGCGAGCTATAGTAATAACAAAGAGTATAATGGAGAAAAGAGGAAAAAGGGACTAAGATTAAATATAAAGAGACTGAACTAATGATAACAGGCACAGCAGCCAGCCTTAGAACTAGCAGTGAAGATTTGGAAGTGGTGAATAGTTCCTGCCTTTTAAAATCAACTAAAGATATCAGCAGTCAAGAAATATGCCACAAATTAGCACTTGGTAGATTAACCAAGAAGACTTTGCAAAAGATGTTCTAACGCTAGAAAGTGTCTGTAACTACAAAAATCCGAATTGTGCAGCCCGTGGTTTTTCCTGTGACCTTATAGGGAAATTAAAGTTCAGCTTTGAAGAAGCAGGATAAGAAGAAAGTTGACACTTCTGACTTTCAGGTTGGTGAAGACTCCCAAGAATACCATGGACAGCCAAGAAAACCATAAATGGATCATCAAATAAATCAACCCAAACTTCTGGAGAAAATCAGTTTCTGTGATTGCTAATAGTCAACACTGACTTGATGGTATGTAATCAAATCAGTACTTCGCAAACAGTTGCTTAATCTTGCAATAAAAGGAGCTATATCATGAATTGTGGGTGGTCCATTAGCAAAACAAACAGAAAAAAACGATATGTTATTTTCCACCGCGAGGAACATACAAGAATTATAGCTCCTGGTACATAAATTCTATTAGAGCTTCCTCTTTTGAATTATACATATCACTTAAATCAATAAGAGCCTAAGGAATTGCCATTTTCTAGGGCTGCTGCCGACAGGATCCTTTTTGGTGACAACAGGATATTAGGAGACTGGGTTGATAAATTGCAGGATATTACATTAGCAGCCAAATTATCATACTACATCAAAGAAAGAAAAAGGCAAACGTATGGAAGACTGATCTGCTTTTATTAATTTTTGTAAGGGTCTGTGTCAGTTTTTCCCAACTCGGTGTCCTCCCAAATATTCCTGCAAAGGCTATCTGGCAAATCTTGAAACCAGCACAATGGGGAAAGCTGTTTTATAGGTAATCCCAAAGTGCTTTTTCACAAGGCAACTGGATTTTGTTTTGTTTTTTCTCTTCTCATCCAAGAAGCTTCTTCAGCTCTGACTGGATGGTGTTTTATAGGTAGTCCTCAACGTACTATCACAGTTGGGACCAAAATGTCAGTCCCCCCAAAAATGAGGTAGCATTGAGTTGCGCCCAATCTACACAGCCTTTATTGCCAAGGTCATTTAGCGAATCACAGAATTGTTAAGTGAATCCGGCTTCCCCCACTGACTTTGCTTGTCAGAAGCCGGCTGGGAAGGTTGCAATTGGAGATCATGTGGTCCTGGGTTGCTGCAACTCTAGTAAATATATGCCGGTTGCCAAGCACCCAAATGTTAATCACGTGACTGCATAAATGGTCATAAGTCGAGGACTACTTGTACTTCCATGTATGCAGTGTATTATGTATTATATTTACAACAACTGCAAATGAGAATCCTTTTTTTTAAAGCCACATTGAAACCCATTTCCTGAGTATATTATTATTATTAATAATAATAATATAATAATAATAATAACAACAATAATAATAACAACAACAACAATAACAATAATAACAATAATATAATAGTAATAGTAATAATAAAGTTGGAAGGGACCTTGGAGGTCATCTAGTCCAACCCCCTGCTCAGGCAGGAAACCCTATACCATTTCGGACAAATGGCTGTCCACTCTCTTCTTAAAAACTTCTAGTGTTGGAGCATTCACCGCTTCTGGAGGCAGGTTGTTCCACTGGTTAATTGTTCTAACTGTCAGGAAGTTTCTCCTTAGTTCTAGGTTGCTTCTCTCCTTGATTAGTTTCCATCCGTTGCTTCTTGTCCTGCCTTCCGGCGCTTTGGAGAATAGCTTGACTCCCTCTTCTTTAGGGCAGCCCCTGAGATATTGGAACACTGCTATCATGTCCCCCCTCGTCCTTCTCTTCATTAAACTAGACATACCCAATTCCAGCAACCGTTCCTTATATGTTTTAGCCTCCAGTCCCCTAATCATCTTTGTTGCTCTTCTCTGTACTCTTTCTAGAGTCTCAACGTCTTTTTTACATCGTGGTGACCAAAACTGGATGCAGTATTCCAAGTGTGGCCTTACCAAGGCCTTGTAAAGTGGTATTAATACTTCACGTGATCTTGATTCTGTTAATGCAGCCTAGCACTGTGTTGGCCTTTTTGGCAGCTGCAGCACACTGCATTTCATGGAGGGAATCTAAACTTCATGATATTTTGTGAGAAAGTAAGCTTTGATTTAATATGCGCTGCAAAATTTATGTGAGTTTAGCCATTCGTAAAAACCTTTGCTGGGCTCAGAGCTGCTTCACAATTCTTTTTCCTTTCCATCTGTCAGCAAGTGTTTTGTTTTCTTAGTGATTGCCCATCTAGATGGTGCATGTAAGACCGCCTGCTTGGAAAAAATCACTTTCCCTGCTGAATCTGATGCTTCTCGGGGTGACAAAGCTCTTAGCATCACTGAATCTTCCCTTCTGTCCCAACCAAGTAGGAACGTTCACATGCCAAGATTTCCTGGGGCAGCTAGTGTTATCATGCAGAAGCAAGCACTGACCAGGAAAAAGCATTCAGTCTTTTCCTGAAAGCCGCGGGATGAAATTACACCCTACTGCTCGGCTGAGACAACTCAAAACAGAATAACAGAGTTGGAAGGGACCTTGGAGGTCTTCTAATCCAATCCTTTGCTCAAGCAGGAGACCCTATATGTTTCTGGACAAAAGGCTGTCCAGCTTCTTCTTAAAAACCTCCAGTGATGGTGCACCCACAACTTCTGAAGGCAAGCAGTTCCACTGATTAATTATACTCACTGTTAGAAAATTTCTCTTCAGTTCTAGGTTGCTTCTCTTCTTGATTAGTTTCCCTCTGTTGCTTCTTGTCCTGTCTTTAGGTGCTTTGGAGAATAGCTTGACTCCCTCTTCTTTGTGGAACTTCCTTAGATATTGGAACACTGCTATCATGTCACCCCTGGTCCTCCTTTTTACTAGACTAAACATATCAAATCCTGCAACCGTTCTTCACATGTTTTAGCCTCCCGTCCCCTAATCATCTTTGTTGCTCTTCTCTGCACTCTTTCCAGAGTCTCTACATCTTTTTTATAATATGGTGATCAAAACTGGATGCAATATTCCAAGTGCAGTTTTACCAAGGCATTATAAAGTAGTACCAACACGTCACATGATCTTGATTCTATCCCCCTGTTAATGCAGCCTAAGATTAAACAAGAATAAACAAGATTTTCCAGTATGATTCTGTAGGCAAGAATTCAAACACCATCTTCCTTTTTGCATTACTTGTGCCTGTGGAAAGTTTAATGCAAAGTATAGAAACAGCATGGCAGGAATTATTCAGCTAAGTCCATTTTTCATGTTTCTTCTAACCCCTGGCAGGGGTTGATCTTAATAGCACTGATCTGCTGCTAAGATGCCAGGCTGGCTAGAATCTGGGGGAGATGAAATCCATCACATCAGGAAAGCTCCAGATTGGTATACAGGTAATCCTCAAGTTACCACCACAATTGAGTCCAAAATTTATGTTGCTAAGTGAAATATTTCCAAGTGAGGTTTACCCCATTTGACGATTTTTCTTGCCACGGTTGTCAAGTGAATCATTGCATTTGTGAAGTTAGTAACATGCTTGTTAAGTGAATCTAGATTCCCCACTGGCTTTGCTTGTCGGAAGATCGCGAAAGGTGGTTGATCACATGACCTCGGGACACTGCAACGACATCATAAATACATGCCAGTTGCCGAGTCTCTGAATTTTGATCACGTGACCACGGGGGATGCTGCAACGGTTGTAAGTGTGAAAAATGTTCATAAGTCACTTTTTTTTCCAGTGCCGTTGTAACTTTGAATGGTCACTAAATGAACTGTTGTAAGTTGAGGTCTACCTGTAATTTGCACTACAGGTAGTCCTAGACCCACAATCGTTCGTTTAGTGGCTGTTCAAAGTTACAATGACACTGGAAAAAGTGACTTATGACCGGCCCTCATACTTATAACCACCTCAGCATCCCCACGGTCATGTAATCAACATTCAGGAGCTTGGCAATTGGCATGTACAGGTGGTCCTCGACTTACAACCATTAGTTTAGTGACCGTTCAGTTACAATGGCGCTGGAAAAAATGAGCTATGACCCGCTTTTCATACTTACGACCATTGCAGTTGCCCCATGGTCATGTGATCAAACTTCAGACTTTTGGCAAGTGGCATGTACTTAGGACGGTTGCAGTGTTGCCAGATGGTATGATCCCCTTTTGCAACCTTCCGACAAGCAAAGTCAACGGGGGAAGCCAGATTCACTTAACAACCGTGTTACAAAGTCAGTAGGGGAAGCTGGATTTGCTTAATTTCTGCAGGATTCATTTAACAACTGCAGTGATGTGTTGAAGAACAGTGGCCAAATACATTAAAATCTGGTGCGCTTTGCTTAGCAGTGAAAATTCTGGTCCCAATTATAGTTGTAAGTCAAGGACTACCTGTATCAATATTGCGATACGTCTCTTTTAAAACAGAATTTCTTTTCTAAATTTTAAATATTTGGAGCATGAAAAGAAAAGGGGGGGGGGGTCCAATTAATGGATCTCCATTGTCTACCACGTGTGTTTACTTGTGTTCACAGAGCAAAATAACATTCTGTCGATATAGTTCAGTCACTGGTGCTCACACATAAATTGCAGATCCTTCACTCTGGTATTTCATAGCTGTGGTGTCATCAGATCCATATTTCAGTTAACCTAACACAGGGTCCCTTCAGCAGCAAATGCAAGCATGAAATATAGCTTGGGGGAGGGAATCAGAGAGTGGGGGTAGGGAAAGCCCACCAAAACACAGCCTGCAGAAGCATAATTTTTTTCCAAGCAATTGGGGCTTGGCACTGCTGTCACGCCTTGTTAATTTTATTTATGGCATCTACCAATTTTTGTATTGTTTTAATCATGTACAATACAATCATGTACAGTCATCCTGACCCTGTTGGGGCTGCTGACGAATAGGCACATGGGCATGAATGTGCCTGTGGCAAATGGCCTGGCTTACCTGGGCAACTTTCTCGGCTGTAGAGGACGAATTCTTAGGTCGGTTTTAGATTCAGAAGTAGAAGTAGATGTGATGTGGGGTGCATAATCCAGAAAAAACACTCTGAAATCAGAAAACTGAGTCCGGTTTTGACAATTGAATAAGGTGTGTTTATGGCAATGGCTACTATTTACTTTCTTTATATAAATAAAAAGTTGAGATTATAATCTTGTTATGTAATTTACTCCACTGAAAATAGCTGGAATTCACTGCTTTTTAAAATTCCCCTTTCCATTATTCCCTTTCCCTTTTTTCCTCATTGTTTTTATTTTCATTTGTATTTTATATCAAGAAAAAAAATATTTAATAAAATTGTGAGGGAGGGAGGGAGGAGAAGGAAGGAAGGGAAGGAAGGAAGGAAGGAAGGAAGGAAGGAAGGAAGGAAGGAAGGAAAAGAAATGTTCTGATTTCCTTGGATCCCAGCCAAGGGGTTGGTTTCACTCTGCTGGCAGTGGAGAATGTGAGCTGTAGTCCTGCCCACATAAAGGGCTGCTCAAAAACGCTGCCTGTTTTTACAGCCTGGGGTGATGGGTATTAGCATCTCTTTTGTCCACTTTTCTGTGTGAAAAGACCGAATTTCAAAAGTCTGCTTGAAAGATCCAAACTATTCGATTTCCAAAAGCATTTTTGCTTGCATTTCTTTTTTTAAAAAAACGGGGACTCTACCTCTCCCCCCCTCCCCCAGTCATTCAGTTCAGATGATCACCTTTTAGGGGAAATTCTCCGTTCTGTTTGTGCCCCCTGTATTTCACTCTTTTCCCTTTTTTTCCTCCGAAAAGATTATTCAAATATATATCTCATTTTTATTCACCTGAATAAAAGGGGGGGGGGAACAGCCTGTTTGACTCTGCTAAATGCGCTTATCTCTTAAATAGAGCTTGTTAGCTTCCAATAATACCTTCATCCAAGAGGACGCAGTATAATTTCATTTTAAAAAATGCACACTCCTTGACAACCAGATTCCCATTTATCTCACCATTTTAAACCGCCTCTTTTGTTTTGTATTAATCTTTCCTGCATGCTTTTAGAAATGGATGGGTTTTTTTGTTTTTGTTGTTGTTTCTTTGTACCACCCATAAAAAGTAATTGTCTGCTTAATCCAAAATTGCTTTAAGACTTGAGGTTATTTAAAAATGGTGCATATTCATTATCTTAACTAATGGGGTATGGAGAAGAAATACTTCCTCTCCTTTCTTGCTTCCCTCCTTCCTTCCTCCCTCCCCTCCTCTCTTTTCCATGTGCTTCTATTTTTCTTCTCTCTTCTCCTCCCCTCCGCTCCCCTTCTCCTCTCCTCTCCTCTCCTTTCCACATGCTTCTATTTGGGAGGAACTGGATAAATTTTTCTCTCTGCTTTTTTAATTCACTGTGTTCCAGGTAATAATCCTTCAGTTTCTCTGTAGAGAAGTCTTCCAATGGATGGTTGTGCTTTGTTAGCAACATGTTTAAAATATCGGAGATGTACAAGATTTTAAATTAGCCAATCCTGATTACATTTAAAAAATAAAATAAAAAAAATCTGCATTTCCAGCGAATTCTCCTTTGTATGCCGATGGTTAAATATCTAGATACCAGGACGCTCTCCAGCAGCACAATGTCTTGCCAAGTTCCTGCTTGTAACCTTTCAGTCATCAGCACTTCCTTTGTGCTAAGCTGAGAACTAAACATTCTTTACTCAGGCATAAGCCATCCTTGGGGACGGAAACCCTTGAGAACAATCAAGTAACAGCTCATACAAGCATGAGCAGCCTTCAACAGGCAGAACTCAGGAGAGAGTGTTCTAGGTGCAGAGACCAAAACCAAGGGCTGTCCATAATTAAATAGGAAATAGCTAGAGGAAACCCATCCCTGCTTCCATTTTACTTGAAATTGGAATGATTCAGGCAAACCCGTGTATTTATTTATTCCAAGGGGAATTCTAAATCCTATTTTTGAGAGTTAACTTGCCATTCTAGTTTATTCTTAAGGGAACATTTTCCACTTCCCCTTCTAAGAACATAGCAGAGGAGAAGTATCTAGGGAGATTCTCAATCATCCAGGTCATGGGTGTCCCAAAGGTGCTGTTCAAAAGGCAACTGTACTTTCTTGGGGGGGGGGGTTCCCTTGAAAACATTTTGCTTCTCATTCAAGAAGCTTCTTCAGTTCCGATTTCTTCTTCTCATTCTGTACTGAGTTTTCTTCTCATCCAAGAAGCTTCTTCAGTTCTAAGTTCTTCTTCTCATCCCAGAAGCTCCTTCAGTTCTGAGTTCTTCTTCTCATCCAAGAAGCTCCTTCAGTTCTTCTTCTCATCCAAGAAGCTTGACATCTTGACAGATTTGAACAATGGACCCTATCCAAGAACATGAAATTTAATGTGGAGAAAAACAAGGTTTTACACCTAGGCAGGAAAAACCAAAAGTACAAGTACAGATTGGGCAAAACGTGGTTCAAAAACAGTAACCATGAGAGGGACCTTGGAGTCCTAGTGGACGATCACTTAAAGATGAGCCAGCAGTGTGCAACAGCAGCCAAAAAAGCTAATACAATCCTGGGTTGTATAAACAGAGGCATAGAATCAAAATCAAGTGAAGTATTAGTACTGTTTTATAAATCCTTAGTAAGACCATACCTGGAATACTGCATCCAGTTTTGGTCACATTACAAAAAAAGATGTTGAGACTTTACTTGTGGTCTCTACGGGGCAACCTTTGACTCTTTCCAGGGTCCCCAGCAGGGCGAAATTGAACGCAAAGTCGGAGCCCCGTTTTCCTGCGCCCGTTCCACCGCGACGTCAAACCAGAAGCTCCCTTCCAGCTCTTTTCTGATTGATTGATTGATTGAAAAAGCTTCTTCAGTTCTGACTTCTTCAGAAGCTTCTTGAATGAAAAAAGAAATATTTTCAAGGGGGAAAAAAACCAAAGTCCAGTTGCCTTTTGAACAGTACATTTGGGATACCAGAGGAGACAAAGAGAATTTCTCTAGTTAAATCACCTTTGAACAAGATTGTTATCTCGCTCTTGAACCAGAGTGCTGGATTCCCTAGGAAAGTATATTTTTGAAGGCCTGAACCAACGCAGAATTTGGAGAACGTGAATGGTGGTGGTGAAGTGTCTGGCTTGGCTGGCAAGGTTGCTGCTGTTTTCTGAGAAATCCCTCTTTGCTTTGCCTTACTGGCAAATGAAGGAAGGGGAGGTGGTCAAAACTGAAACTCTCTGCTGCATTATTTGCTAATGAGTTACTAATGATGAAGATGTTTCTGGCAGTCAATCAATTAATGACTTGCAGAAGTGGACTTTCTAAACTTGGGCAAAAATCTGGGTCCCTGTGGCATGCAGTACTAATCATACCCATAATGACTTAATATTGTCCCCAAATTCCAGGCATATCATAGTTAATCAACTAAATCCAAGACATCCACTTGGAAACAACCAGTGGACAATTAGGGAGCAATTAAACAGCGTGGTTGAGAGAGTAAAGACAAACAGCCCACTGAGAAAAAGGAAGGTGGTACACTTAGCAATAGCAATAGCACTTAGATTTATATACCGCTTAATCGTGCCTTATAGCGCTCTCTCAGCGGTTTACAGAGTCAGCATATTGCCCCCAACAATCTGGGATCTCACTTTACCAATTTCAGAAGGATGGAAGGCTGAGTTAACCTTGAGCCGGTCAGGATCGAACTGCTGGCAGTGAGCAGAGTTAGCCTGCAATACTGCATTCTAATCACTGCACCACCACAGATCTTTTAGAAGAGAGCTATTGAGATCAGCATCCTACAGTTGTGCAATCCATTTTGGGTGTGATGATGATGTTATCCATTCAGTCAAGTTGGCGAGTCTGTGGGCCAGGTCTGTCCACGTCTTCTGATCTTGCACTGCTTCTTTGAGTTTTTCTATGCTCTGGCTGGTGTCAGCTTTGATGGTGTCCAGCCACCGTGTTCTTTGGCAGCCTGGTTTCCTTTTACCGCTAACTCTTCCAAACATAATAGCTTTCTCCAGTGAACTCCCCCCACATGACATGGCCAAAGTAAGTAAGATGCAATTTCGTGATTTTGCCTTCTAGTGGCGTGTCCGGTTCATTTTTGTTATAGTCAGATTCAAACGGGAAAGTCAACCAACATAAGCCATGGAATTCATAGACTCTCATCCAAGAACAATTGATGTTAGAAAGCAAAAACTTCAGACGTTGTTTGAAATTTACTTAAAATATCTGCTTGGGTTGTGCTGTGTTTTGGGTTCAAAAAGACAGCAAAGATGTTTCAGAGGAGTCATGTAAGTGGCACCTCCTGAAAGCAATCGCACCTTTCCCAAGGATTGTGTCTGCGATGCAGTCCTAAAGAAAAATGCATAATAGTTGTTAAGGAATGACCAAGAGGATCCTGCACTTTCATAAAGTCGGCTTGGGCGTCCTTACCTGCCTAGTTTGAGGCTTCCAACTCCCAGGGGGGAAACCCCTTACAGGTAACCCTCGACTTAAGGTCATTTAGTGACCGTTCAAAGTTACAGCAGCACTGAAAACCGTTCTTCATACAACCATTGCAGCACCCCCATGGTCATGCAATCAAAATTCAGACGCTTGGCAGCTGACTCATGTTTACGACGCTTTCAGTGTCCCAAGGTCAAGCGATCCCCTTTGGCGACCTTCCGACAAGCAAAGTCAATGAGGGGAAGCCAGATTCACTTACAACAATCATGTTACTAACCCAACAACTGCAGTGATTCACCTCACAACCGTGGCAAGAAAAGTCGTAAAATGGGGGGGGCAAATTCACTTTAGCATACGTCTCCCTTAGCAACCTAAATTCTGGGCTCAATTGTGGTCGTAGGTCGAGGACTACCTGTGCGAACATCTGGAACAGACAATCCAGTGCATCAAAGGAAAACGAACAGAGGCTCGACCGCCACCTTAACCCCAAGCCCGGGAGCAGAGCCAGTTTTCAGAGGCTTGTGGAACAGCTGCAGAGTGGGAGCTGTGCGGATTTCCAGAGGGATGCTATTCCAGAGGGCAGGCATGACGACAGAGATGTCTCAGTTGATCGTGCTAGACCGGCTGACATTTGGCAATGTTGCCTAATCCAAGTCACATCTCCTAACCGGGTCTCCGTGCGCCAGTGAGCCCTGTTTACAGTCTTTTCTTCCGCTTTGAAAGCAGTTGGCCCTAGATACGCCTGAACATCTGAAACTGACTAGGTCCCGCGCCATTCCCATGTGAGCAGGAACATCATGGTTTATGAATTTGGAAGGTATAAATTTGCCTCACTCTGTGGATGATGTTCTCCATTTGTAATCCTGCCCGCTGCTTTGATGTCTGTGAGATGTTCCTCTGCTCCGTGCAGATGGTTGGGGGGCACGAGTGCAAATGATGTGGATCACATCACCATTGACTAAATGTTAATTTCCCGAGCCTGCAGTTGCTGTGCGGAGCAAAGGTTTTGGTGTCTGCTGAGTGTAGAATTCCTTTCCTGTTAATAGCTGCCAGATCTCTGTGGTCTATTTTGGGAATCAGATTCTGTTCAATCGGTTTACTCGGTAGAGCCGTCACTTTATTTTAATGGATTTCTATATTTATTCATCCGTTGAGCAGGTGCCAGAAACGTGACAGTCAATTCCCCATCCCAGAGAGATGTGTGATAATCATTAAACTACGTGGAGCTTGCTGTTAAAAAAAAAAAAAGGAAAAAAGAAAGAAAGAAATCAGTTCAGTTTTTGCCCAGAAGAGTGAAAAACTAGACAGGTAAACATAGCATATAGCTAAAGGGCAGACAGCAGGCATCAAATGGCCTCAAAGTGGCCCAAATCAGAAGCTCGTTTGAAGCTGCCCGTGCTGAACAGATGAGAGGCCTGCAACGTTCCCAGATCCTTGAAGGCCTCCGGATATCCTGATGAGGTATTAGAGGAAGTAATTCAGGAAGAAAGAGACAAATAACCACCTCTGGATCTTGGCTGACCTCATAGAGCTGCTGCAAAAGTGAGGGCACTTAGATCCAAAAAGCGTTGATAATACCGACTGCTTTCCAGGGAGAGCAATGTGGGTTTCTTTTAACCCTTCTCAACAACGGCCAAGTTCCTTTTATGCTTGCTTCCTTTTATCATGGGCTTGCTCAGAGCTCCCTCCAGTGCATTTGCAAAAAAGCTTGGGAAATTCACCTTCTTTCTGGCGATAGATAGTGGATTACTCAAGCTTGGCAGTTGGAAGATGTGTGGACTTCAACTCCCAGAATTCTGGGAGGGGAATTCTGGGAGTTGAAGTCCACACATCTTCCAACTGCCAAGCTTGAGAAACACTGGATTAGTCAATTAAATTTTTAGTATGGCCACTAGGACACTAATTAGATACAGATGAAAACAATTCAACCTGAGTACAGGTAGCCCTTGTCTTACAACGATTTACTTAGTAACCATTTGAAGTTACAACGGCCCGGAAAAAGTCACTTACAACCGGTGCTCGTACTTATGACCGTGGCAGCATCCTCATGGTCCTGCGATCAAAATTTGGCCACTTGGCAACTGGCATGTATTTAAGATGGTTGCAGAGCATCCCAAAGTCACATGATTGCCATTTGCAACCTTCCCAGCTGGCTTCCGACAAACAAAATCAATGCGGGAAGCCAGATCAGCTTAATGACTGTGTGATTCACTTAACAACTGCACTGATTTGCATAAGAATTTGTCAGATTGGGCCTGACTCCCTTAACAGCCACCGTGTTTAAAAATGGAAAGTCTGCTGCCAATTGTGGTTGTAATTTGAGGGCTTTCCTGTATTGGGGCGGGGGGGGGGGTTATGGAACTATAAAGGAAAAAAGTTGATATTTTTTTAAAACTCAAGAGATGGATTGTGCATATAAAGGTCTAACATTTCTTTAGGAACGGTTCAAAGTGTCATCTAGGACAGGGCTTTTCAACCAGTGGTACGGGTACCACCTGTGGTACATTGGCACCTGGCAGGTGGTACGCGACCATCCTAGAAAAGTAGCGGGGGAGGGGAATGAGCTGAACCGGTGGCAGCACCGCACAAGCCTGAGCGAGAGATGGCTGGAGCTGCAGGGCTGTCAGGGCTCAGCGGAAGCGCCAGGATCAGTGCCTCTTTCCAGCTGATTGGCACTTCTTCGGGGCTGTCAGGGCTCAGTGGAAGCGCCAGGATCAGCACCAGGCTCCAGCTGGAGCTCGGCGCTGATCCTGGTGCTTCTGCTGAGCCCTGAAGAAGCACCAATCAGCTGGAAAGCAGCACTGATCTTGGCACTTCTGCTGAGCCCAGAAGAAGCACCGATCAGCTGGAACGTTGCAGCATCTCCAGGGTCTTGTGATTTACATTCAGATGTTTGGCAACTGATTCATATTTATGACGGTCACAGTGTTCCAGGGTCATGTGAAGTGACCAAAACCTGCTGCAACCACCCAGCAGACGGGGGGAATAAAAACCAAACACCCGCCACCCCACCCCCCGCTGCCAATCCTCAACAGAAATGCTCACAACAATGAAAACCTCCAACAGGAGGAAGAGCGCCACTGGGTGAGGCAGGCAGGTATCTTGCTCGGCTGTGGCTTGGGGGGCACTTTTTTCAGTGCCATTGTAACTTCGAACAGTCACTAAGCAAACTGTTGTAAGTCGAGGACTACCGGTACATCCTTTTTTCCTTTTTTTTTTTTGGGTCATCAAGTTTTTGACACCTTGCTAGGCGACTGGTGGTACTCGGATGTTGTCATATCCTAAAAGTGGTACAATGGGTGAAAAGGTTGAAAAGCCCTGATCTAGGATTCTCAGTAGAGAGAATAAAGAAGAATGCATGCCTTGTGCACATGGCTCTAAGGGTAATGGCACTTATTGGGTACAAGATGGGTGGCAAATAAATTTTATAAATAAATAGCAGAAATGAAGACCTGTCAAGGTGAAACCTTGAGATATTTCAGAATGGTGATAATGGAGAACTACAAAGGTGGCACGTATTTATCTGGAAAGTCCCCATGTGCTCTGAAGCTGGGAACCAGACTTTGATTGATTGGGAGATTGTCCAGTCCATGTTCTAGACTATTTATGATTATCTGTTTGTTTCATTGCCCTTTTCTACCCATTCTTTGCTGCTTGCTTAATGAGATCTTCCTAATAGGGAAATTCCCATTGGGTCTAACTCTTCTGAAAGACTGTAGAGCAGGGATGTCCAACCTTGGCAAATTTAAGACTTGTGGACTTTAACTCCCAAAATTCCCCAGCCAGCATCAATCAAAGCATGGCTGGCTGGGGAATTCTGGGAGTTGAAGTCCACAAGTCTTAAAGTTACCAAAGTTGGGTACCCTTGCTGTAGATCTTCCTGAACAAGAAGGAGTATGGTTATTACTCAGAATCTGTCAGGCACAACAGATTTCTTTATGCCCTTTTAATTTCAGGTTTAATATATCCTATTTAAAGTAACTATTTAAATGTATAGGGATAATATCTGATAGCGTTGGAGGTAGGGAATAGAGAAGTATGTCTTATTTTCATCTCTATAGCCTCTTGTTGATTGTAATCCATATTCATCTTAAAGATTTTTTTTCTTCTTAAAAATGTGACCCCCCTCCCCCCCAAAAAAAATCCACCGTGGAAAAAAAATGTATTGTCAATACATGTTTGTTCTGGTGATATATTCAACGTGCCTCAAAAGTAATTTATTTTTCAAGCAATCCAAAAAGAAGTCTAACCTTATTTACCATCTCTCTTGTCTTCTCAATAGGATTCGGCTTTGTAACTTTTGAGAACGAAGACGTGGTGGAAAAAGTCTGCGAAATTCATTTTCATGAAATCAATAATAAAATGGTAAGTTTTCCCAGCTGGAGCTCTAATTTTTGAGGAAGCGGGGCCTTTTTAAAAAAAATAAATAAATAAATCTCTGGCCGGTGAGAGTTGCTCTTGAGAGGACGGTTTGAGTTGACGTGAACCCAACCACGTCAAGCAAGCCTTCACCCACTGATACTTAGTCCACAGAGCTGTGGTCTGGGCCTCTGCTTTCCCATAGAATGGACAGTTTCCATATGCTTTGGAGCCTGTCCCTCCTACGCTACTGCCCCTTTTCACCCTTCAGAAGAGTGCCGGAATACCAAAGTACCTTTTCAATGACATTCCTAGCGTGTGCACAAGTGTGATAGGTTCTCTTATGTTCTTCCACAACTGGCCTGTGCAGATAATCATTGTTGCCGAATGCGCTTTGAATGGCAGCTATTCTTTTAACCAAATGCAAATGGATATAAATAGCACAAGATTAAGCATTTATTTGAGGTGGGTGAAGATTTCAAACAAAAAGGCTTGAAGTCTCAGAAGGCTGACGTCTCGTGCTTCAGAAACATATCCAAGGGAGGTGGAGCGTTCTCCTGGGAAGGAGTGTAGCTCAAGTGATGGAGCCCACACCTAGCCGACTGACAGCCTCAGGTTTATTTTCTGGCTTCTCTGGCTTAAAAAGGAAACCAGGATGGACGTCTGAAACCCTTGAAAGTTGTTGAGTTAGATGAGGCAGTAGTCTCATAGTTGAATATGGTATGAGGAAGCCTGCTAGTACAATGTACATCAGTGTTTCTCAGCCCCGGCAGGAGAAATTCTGGGAGTTGAAGTCCACCCATTTTAAAGTGGCCAAGGTTAAGAAAGTTGGGTGTGCAGTTCAGTCAAGTGGAACAAAATAACCTGAAATAGTAGAAAACCTGGATTGTTGGGCAGTAATCTATAGTATAAGAATGAGCAACCAAGGAATCTTGCAATTTCGTTTATGAAATGCAGGAGTGCTGAATGGTATGGCTGCAGAGTATAGTTCAGGGGTAGGCAACCTTGGCTCTTTTATGACTCGTGGACTTCAACTCCCAGAATTCCTGAGCCAGCCATGCTGGCTCAGGAATTCTGGGAGTTGAAATCCACGAGTCATAAAAGAGCCAAGGTTGCCTACCCCTGATAGTTCCAGCAATGTCACAGCATCTCTTGTGAGGCTGATCTAGTGACTGTGGCAGGATCTGTTGGAAATAGCAGTGCTGGATTCTAATGGAAGACCAAAGTCAGAAAATGAAATAGGTTTATGATCAGATTTTCAACTTGAGAATTCCTGTTGGCCAATATACAGGTTATGACACAATTGATCCCCGAATTTCTGTTGCTAAGCAACAGTTAAATGAGTTTTGTCCCATTCTACGACCTTTCTTACCACAGTTGTTAAGTGAATCACTGCAGTTATTGTTAACAACCTGGTTGTTAAGTGCATCTGACTTCCCCATTGACTTTGCTTGTCAGGTCACAAAAGGTGGTCGGTCACATGACTCCGGGAACTGAAACTGTCATAAATATGAGCCAGTTGCCAAGCGTCTGAATTTTCATCATGTGACCGTGGGGATGCTGCAGTAGTCATTTGTGTGAAAATCAGTCATAAGTTACTTTTTTCAGTACCATTATAACTTCAAATGGACCCTAAATGACTGGTTGTAAGTCTACCTGTACTTAAGAATATTTCATGTTTAAGAATGAAAGTAGAATCAGGCTATCTGATTGTTCTCAAATCTGATTTCTTCAAAACCATTCATTTCTTTTTATTTGTGTGTGCCCTTGTCTATTTGTGGTGAAAATTTGATGTGCAGTTATCCTTCTGAAGTCAGCAAGTGTTAATTTTTCACTAGACCTGGTTTTTTTTGATGTATTTTATTATCTGAAACCAATTAACATAAGGAAAAAATATGCATATGTGTATCAGGGTTAGCATAACATAAAATAATGATAGATAGATCCCAAAATTGTAAACAGAACAGCTGCAAATAATTTGATTGTGCTTCTCAAAAGCTTTTTTTCCTTGCCTTGAAAAAGAAAACAAATTCAGCTGTTGACAAACAATGCATGTCAACCATCCAACACATATCGACAAACAGGCATAGTTTTCACCTTTCAGTTTATATAATAACACTTTTATCTAAGCTTCGTGAACCCAGAGTCCCCAATTCTTGATGTTTAGATAAATTCCAAATTAAAATATTCAGTGCATAGCAATTGATCCCACCAGTACTTGTTTAAAAATGCTATTGATGTCCCTTCTAATGTGACAATAATAATCCAATTTTTGAATTGCATCAACTTCTAAGGAAACATCATAAAACGATACTATAAATATGGTCTTTTCAATGCAACCTCTACAATCAGGGCAAATTTAAAAATTTCTCTGATGTAATTAAACCCGATTCAGTCAACCAGATTTCAAACATTAAAGAAAAAAAATATTGTGAGGCTACTATTTTAGAGGTAACTTCTGCAATGCATCTTGGAATGGCCCCTTATGAACCTGCAATCAGATATTGGCATATCACAGAGAGGAATTTTAATTAGCATGAAGCTTGATATGTTTTGTACATTTGGAGTATTTTGTTTGAAGTGAGGGACAAACAAGCACATAAGAAGGAGAATTTAGTTGCGCTGAGGAAAGGCAATCTACGTCTTGGAAAAATGGAAAGTCCTTAAGAAATCTGTTGCTAAATTGATCTGGAAGCTAGCTAAAGAGACCCTGCAGTTAGAGCACTAGGCCTGGATTTGCATTTCTGCTTAAAATAACATTCATTAGCATGTTCCTAGTCCAGTTATCTCTTAGCCTCATCTACATCACAGGACTGTTATTCATAATCAGTGTTTCTCAACCTCAGCGACTTGGACTTCAAGTCCCAGAATTCCCCAAGCAGCTGGCTGGCTATGGAATTTTGGGGGTTGAAGCCCATATATCTTAAAGTTTCCAAGATGGGGAAACACTGGTTATAACCATAGGCTCCCTGGAGAATGGGCAGGGTACAAATAAATATAATAAAGCCAACGTTTTGCTCAAACTTAAAGTGGGTCAACCTATTTTCCAAAGCACTAGAAGGCAAGAAAAGAAGCAACGGCTGGAAACTGAACAAAGAGAGAAGTAACGTAGAATTAGGAATCTAGAAATTTCCTAACAGGGAGAACAATTAACCAGTGGAACGGCTTGCCTTCAGAAGCTGTGGCTGCTTCACCACTGGAGGCTTTTAAGAAGAGATGGGACCGCCATTTGTCTAAACGGTATAGGATCTCCTGATTGAGCAGGGGATTGGACTTGAAATCCGTCAAGGTCCCTTCCAACTCTGTTATTCTGTATTCTGTATCACTATTCCTTCCTCGTTTTGCCTGGACCAGAGAAAAGGCTTTGATGCTTTACAGTAAATGCAGAGTTGATCCAACGCAATAATGCATCAGGAAGATTAGTTAACCCATGCCTGTATTTTAACCAATATAGTACCTTTAACATTTCCAGCTAAACATTTCCTTTTTGCTTTCCCAAATGTGTTTCCAGTCTTTCATATATTGGTCTGATCTCTGTTCCCAACTTTTAATTTAATAATGGATTTTTCTTTTAAGCTGGATAAGATCAAAAGTCTCCTTAGCATATGCCATAAGCCAATTCAATATTTGACTTGCTAATATTTCACTGAGCTCTGAAGTAATATCCTTCATATTGTTCCTTTCGGCACAATACTGTATGCATCTGAAATGAAAACAACAGATCTGTTTCAATCTCCAGGTGGAGGTATTAGGGCTGCCCTTCGAAATTGTGGTTGGAACAGGGGTGATCCAGATGCATGAGTTCCTTTAACTTTGGTGGAAATAACTGAACTGCACAGTTAGATAGCTGGGAAAGGGGTCTAATGATAATAATAGCAATAGCAATAGCACCTAGACTTGTATACCACTTCATAGTGCTTTACAGCCCTCTCTAAGTGGTTTACAAAGTCAGCATATTGCCCCCAACAATCTGGGTCCTCATTTTACCGACCTTGGAAGGATGGAAGACTGAGTCAAGCTTAAGTCGGCCAGGACCGAACTCCTGGCAGTGAGCAGAGTTAACCAGCAACACTGCATTCTAACAATAAATCACTCTCAGTCAATGGCAAAAGGCAGCTTTACTTAAAACAGCTTACATCCTACAACAATATCTTTAACGCCATTGAACATCTAACTATCCCAGGTCCTTGGGAAATACTTGATAGGTGGCTAAAAATGCCAAATCCAGCCTAAAAATCCAGCCTAACTATGCAAACAATTGCAATAATTCTTTATTATTATCCCCAATGAGATACTATTTTGATGTGTTTGTGGGGCTTGTGTCTGCTCTGAGGAAGTTATGCCAAAGGTTCAACCATGCTGGACAGGTCTTATCAGAGGAACCAGAGAAAGGGTGTCTCTCCCATAAACAAGACATAACTTACAAAAACTTACATCGGCTTGGTCGTCTTCCAGGTCAACAAGTCCCTGGCAATCCGGTGACAAGAGGGCTATAGGACTTAAAATTGTTGGCTGAACAAGCAGACCCAGCAGCCACAGGACTACTGGAAGAAAAGTTGCTTGTCCATCGCAAATATATAAAGACTGAAAACAAATAACAATTTGCTATTATAAATTAAATCTAATGAGAAGAGGGTATTTGAAAAAAAAATGCACCAGTTCTTGAAAGAAAAACTTCCACAATCAGAAATAACAGATCAGAGGGTGGCAGAGAGCAACATCGCTTTGTAATATGAAATGAAGTATTCACAGAAGGAGAATTGGAAAAATTGTTCAGAGCAAAGAAATTAAAACCCTGCCAGAAGAGACAAATCATAGGGGTCGAAAGTAGAAGAAGCCAGCATCAGAATACAGAATAACAGAGTTGGAAGGGACCTTGGAGGTCTTCTAGTCCAACCCCCTGCTCAGGCAGGAAACTCTATACCATTTCAGACAAATGGTTGTCCAGTCTCTTCTTAAAAACTTCCAGTATTGGAGCATTCACAACTTCTGGAGGCAAGTTGTTCCACTGGTTAATTGTTCTAAGTGTCAGGAAATTTCTCCTTAGTTCTAGGTTGCTTCTCTCCTTGATTAGTTTCCATCCATTGCTTCTTGTCCTGCCTTTGGGTGCTTTGCACTGTTTTCACTCCCAACCAGGCACCATCTCCTCTACCTTCTCCTCAGAAAGAACAAAAGTCCTCTAACTAAAAAACAAGATGAACCTAAATCAAGAATATCTGAGCATCTAGAACAGCAGAAAAACGAAAGAATAAGGTTGCCTTTATTGAAATTTGTTCCAAAGAAACAGCTAGCACAAGTATTAAAAGATGTCAGTATTGTAATATCAAACATAAGCACCAGCTCACTGCAAGAAACAAACCAATTGATATACAGCATGGTTGCAGTTATAATTTGAAGATCTTGGATGCAAAACCAATAAACAAATAAACAAGCCAAACAGTACATCACCAAAATGGAAGATCGGTCTGGAAAATAAGATCAACATGCTAAGATCGGAGGCAAGCAAGGTAGAATAGACGAAAGAAGTTGAAGAACAAGAAGACCAAAGAATAACTGATCACAAAATATCACCTCGGAACAAATAAGATCATTTCACCGCCAAGTAATTAAACAAAATACTGTAGGGAGATGAAATTGAAGATCGGTCAACATCTGGAAAAGCCTACCTGATAATGAAAAATCCAACAAAAAGGGAAGCATCAGGCAATTACAGGCCAATTAACTCCTTACTACAACTTTCAAATTGCTAACTGATGTGGTAGTCAAACAGCATCTAGTTGAAAATAAGCTCTTCCCACCTGAGCAGAAAGGAAACCAACCAAACAGCAGAAGGACAAAATATCAGCTCCTAATTAACAAGATGGTTTTGGAAAACTATATGGGAAGGTAGACCAACTTAAATGTAGGTTGGATTGATTACAAGAAGGCATTATTAAATAAAATAAACAAAAGGACAAATAAAAGGAATCGGGAGAAACATCAGAAGCTTTGTGCAAAGATCAGTGGCACAATGGAAGACACACTTGCTGTTAAATGGTGATAGACTAGGAGAGGTTAATATCAAGACAGGAATCTTTTAAGGAGACTGTCATCACTACTGTTTGTCATTGTACCGATTCCTATGTCAAGAATATTGAACAAGACAGGCCATGACTATCAAACATCAGAAACATCTGCCAGGCCATCCTATCTCTAAAGGAGAATATTTGTAGCTCAGGGTTGAAATGAGGGGTCCTTGGTGCTCTCTGAGCTTGGTTGTTTTCTTGCAGATGTTTCATTACCCAAACTAGCTAATCAGTGCAGTTGATGTTACCTAGTAATGAAACATCTGCAAGAAAACAATCAAGCTCAGAGAGCACCAGGGGCCCCTGATCCCACCTGTTATATGAATGAACTGAAGTCAGTGGTGGCGAACCTATGGCACGGGTGCCAGAGGTGGCACTCAGAGCCCTCTCTGTGGGCACGCGCGCCGTCGCCCCAGTCCTAGGCCTTCAGCTGGGTTTTATAAAACCTTTTCGCTTTAGGCCTCCGCCGCCGTGTCCCCCCCCCCCAAAACAGGTTCAATCAGTCAATTTCAACTTCTCACGGGAAAAAAAAAAGATCTTGCAAAGTTGAAATTGATTGATTGAACTTTTTAGTCCCACCCAGTCTGCCGTTACCACCGCAGCCACGCCCAGCCAATTGGCCACACCCAGCCAATGGGCCACACCCACCCGGCACTCGACGATGCATAAGTGGGTTTTGGGTTGCAATTTGGGCACTCAGTCTCTAAAAGGTTCGCCATCACTGAACTGAAGTTGTATGAGAAAACACCATCTGAAATAGAATTGTCCAGTTGCTAAACATTGTCCGAATATAGAACCAAGATATTGTAATGGAGTTTGGAATGGACAACTGTTGCCATCCTTACCATCAACAGGGGGCAAATAGTGAAAACTGAAGGAATCAAGAAGCCCTATGGAAATAACATCAAAAGTCTGGATGAAGACTATCACTACAAAGGGGCATCCTTCCAGCTGACTGTTAAGTCAAGAAGAAGGTTAGAAGTGAATACATAACAAGAGTGAAGAAGATCTTAAAGTCCAAACTCAATGAAGGAAATAATTTCAAGGCAATTAACACCTGAGCAATTCCAGTCATTAGATTCACAGCTGGAATAGTGGAGTAGACTCAAGCAGAACTAAAAGCCCTGAATAGGAAGACCAGAAAAATAATAACATGCTCTTCATACACGCAGCAACATTGACAGACTCTGGAGCATAGGTGGGCATGGAACATTGCAAGGATACCAGACAGTCGGAGAAGAAAAAAGGGCATTGGAAGAATACAAGTAGCCCTCAATTTACAACTGTATTTCAGTCTGGAATTAGGATTGCAAGTCATTAAGCAGCTCACCTTGTGACCACATCTGATTTCAACCATCTTTTTTGCAGCCATCATTAAGCAAAAACAGCAGTTGTAAAATAAATTGACGTCATTAAGCAAAACCGTCATTCACAATAGGCAGTTTTGCCAGAAACTGGAAGTAAATTGTAAATTGCAGTCGCATGATCCTGGGACACTACAAACAACCCAAAATGCAATCATGTGACTACAGGGGTGGGCTTAGCTGTCAGAACTTCAAATCTGAGTTGTAAGTAGCCTGGAGGAGGCCTGTCATAACTTTGATCGATTACTAAGCAACCAGTCGTAAGTTTAGGACAGGGGTAGGCAACCGTGGCTCTTTTATGACTCGTGGACTTCAATTCCCAGAATTCCTGAGCCTGCTGTGCCAGCTATGCTGGCTCAGGAATTCTGGGAATTGAAGTCCACGAGTCATAAAAGAGCCAAGGTTGCCTACCCCTGGTTTAGGACCACCTGTATCTGGAGGACAGTGAAGAAGATGCACTGAAGCTAGTACACACTGGAAGGCTTACCAAATACCAAAGAAGAGACCAAACTGGCCTATAAGGAAGACTAAATGAGGAATAGAAAAGAGACGTGGCAAGGAAAATTATTACATGGCCAATACGTTAAAAAAAAATGAGCAGGCAAAGCAGAGAACAACAAGATCTGTAATGATTAAAAGCAGGAAAGTTGAAGAAAGTAACAAATTAAGGGCTAATACTAACTGCAGAAGATCAAGCTTTAAAAACATGCATACAAAGCCAGAATCAAGAAGACAGCAATAGGCAGCAAATACCGTCTCTGCAAAGAAGCTGAAGAAACAGTGGACCACCTGGTTAGCTGCTGCAAGAAGATCACGCAGACGGACTACAAGCAATGGCGTGATAAAATAGCAACAATGGTATATTGTAAGGTCTGCAAAGAAATACCATTTGCTTGCAAGCAAGAACTGGAGGGACTATAAAATGGGGAAAGCTGACAGCCCAGGTTCAAGACCCAAGTGCCACGCAACGGGGTGAGCTCCCGTTCCTTGCCTCAGCTCCTGCTCACCTAGCAGTTCGAAAGCATGCAAATGCGAGTAGATAAATAGGTACCCCTTTGGTGGGAAGGTAACAGCATTCCATGCGCCTCGGGGTATAGTCATGCTGGCCACATGACCACGGAAATGTCTTCAGATAACGCTGGCTCCCTCGGCCGAAAAACGGAGATGAGCATCGCATCCTAGAATCAGACATGATTGGACCGAGAAACCTTGACCTTTTAATAGAAAATGAAGAAGCTAACGTGCTACAAACAGACACCCTGTTACTAACTTAATAACTGCAGGAATTCGCTTAACAGATACGGCAAGAAATGTCATAAAGTGGGGCAAGATTCACTTAACAACTGTCTCACTTCACAGCAGAAATTTTGGGCTCAATTGTGGTCGTAAGCCGAGGACTACCTGTATGTGTTTTTCACTCTCCAATGAACATGGCAATTCTTCCATGACTGTGATTCTCACATTTGAGATTCAGCAGAAATTTATTCATTTCTATATTTAATTTATATCCCGCCTCGGTTATTTTTTATAAACAACTCAAGGTAGTGAACATCTATCTAATGCTGCTTCCTCCTCCTATTTTCCCCACCACATTAACCTGCGAGGTGAGTTGGGCTGAGAGAAAGGGACTATCCCAAAGTCACCCAGCTGGCTTTCATAGCTAAGGCAGGACTAGAACTCACCATCTGGTGTTTGGCCCAAAGTCACCTAGCTGGCTTTCATGCCTTAGGGTGGACTAGAACTCACAGTCTCCTGGTTTCTATCCTGGTGCTTTAGCTGCTTGACCAAACTGGCTCTCTGACAAGGAAGGTGGAGATAAGAGAATAACTGAATTGGAAGGGACCTTGAAGGTCTTCTAATCCAATCCAACCTTCTGCTCAAGAATATACCATTTCAGACAAGTGGAAGAATCATCTCCACTATCTACCTAGGAGAAGTCAGGGCCCGTCATCCAGATGTTGGGGTGGATGTTGGATGATTTTTCCCTGTCATTGGAAAGTGCCTGCGGATTAATTACTCATCTGATAAGGGAAGTCTCAGCTCCCTGTGTGGGAAGAGAGACACAGCTGGCTGGAGACTCTACACATCCCCTTTTGCAGAGGTGACTAGAAAATAACTGAGCTGCTAAAACTCCATCCTTTGGTGAACACTTCCCTTGCTGGTCTTCTAAACAAAAGCTCATAATTATGAAATTTCACCACATTTCCTAGATATTTACAGCTCCCTAAAGTGCAAGAGAGCTTGGGGGGAGACTCAGCCACCGTGTGGGTGAATCTATTTCTAGCCTCAGGCTGGCCGGGGAGCTAATTTTACCGGCTCCGCTCCACTTTGCTTGCCATTTATAACCCAAGAATGTCAAATGGCGTATTAAACAAGTGGCAAGCAAATGCCAGCAAAGGACTTAATCAGCGAAGCCCATTATTTGTGTTGGAGCAAAATTATTCCCACCAGGCATAAAAAGAAAGCACAACAGGCACCCTAAAATAACCTTCCTGCGACACGGAGGTGTTTCAGAAATAGAAACCGCACACGTTGTGTGTAGTGAAGGGAAAGACTGGGGTTTTGTGTTTTGTTTTTTTCCCCTGTACTCTGTGAAATTGCTCCGTACAATAGCGTAGCAGCAGATTGGACTTTTGCAAATCCTTAAAAGTGTTTCATTCTGATGAGCTTATTCCCAGCCCACCCTGTGTCATTTTGTATTCCTTCCACCAAGGTCACTCACTCAGTTGCTGAGCCATGGCACAAAATGGAATGCTTTAAAAAGAATAGTAAAGCCTTGTTTGTTTTGTTTACTTATATTATTTATGTAGGCATCCATCTCCCCATACTTTCGTGCAGGGGTGAGCAGAGAAAGGAAAAAGTGTTGCTTCGTTCAGTTGGCTTTTGCCAGATGACTGACTGAGAAGGTGCTCGCCAGCTGTGCCAGGGGGCGGGGTCACTCAAAAACCAGCAAATGAGCAGTAAACAAATGAGTAGTAAACAATACCCCAATCAAGCAACTACCAACTCAGACAAACAATCAAACAGTAAACAACAGCCTAATCAAGGAGCCACCAAAAACACTCCCCCTAACCCTGACAGGGCAAGCCACTAGACCAGGGGTAGGCAACCTTGGCTCTTTTATGACCCGTGGACTTCAACTCCCAGAATTCCTGAGCCAGCCATGCTGAGGAGAAAAGGAGAGGTTTCCAAGCTGAGCCATGCTGGCTCAGGAATTCTGGGAGTTGAAGTCCACGGGTCATAAAAGAGCCAAGGTTGCCTACCCCTGCACTAGACTATGAACAAGAGCAACCCCACACACACACACACACACACACACTAGCACAACGACCTTTTGGGCACCAGGAACCGCTTCCGTGGACCAGAGGGAGTGTGGTTTCGTGTGTTGCCTGCATCCCGTGGATGGGGCTTTGCGCAGACCAGTTTCTGGCATGCCGCGGACCGGTGCCAGTCCATGGACCGGGGGTTGGGGACCCCTGCACTAGCACTGATGCTGTTACCTAGTTTGGTAATCAAACATCTGCAAGAAAGCAGCAAGCTTGGAGAACACCGAGGGACCCCCACAGTTCAACCCTGAGTTACAAATACTGTAGGGTTTTCAGCCTGCTCCTTGGGCAATCTTTTTTCTCTCTCCAGGCCTCAATTCCCACTAGATTAAAACAGATGTGGAATGATGTGCACCCATAAATTATTAGAAATTCTTGGACACCGGGCTCAGCAGTTAAAGATGTTGAGCTTATCAGCTAGAGAGCTGACAGTCCAGATTCAAGACACGAGCTCCACGCGACAGGGTGAGCACCCGGTCCTTGCTACAGCTCCTGCCCACCTAGCAGTTCGAAAGCAGGCAAATGCAAGTAGATAAATAGGTACCACTTCGGTGAAAAGGTAACAGCGTTCTGTGCGCCTCGGCGTATAGTCACGCTCGCCACTTGACCATGGAGATTCTCTTTGGACAATGTTGGCTCCCTTGGCTACAAAACAGAGATGACCACCGCCTTCTAGAGTCGGACACAACTGGACAGGGGAAACTTTTACCTTTTATCCAAAAAGATGAAACAAGATATTCCATCATGCCCATTCTTAAATGTGATCTATCCATCCTTAGCCTTGCAGGGTGTTGAAAGGACACCTGATTTTGCCCTCTGCTGGCAGCCACATCTGAGAGCTAGGACAGCCCCCAGGAGGGGGGGGGACCACACATTTTCTTTGTTAATGGGCAATGGATGTCCTCTTTACGAATATTTTTAGGAAATGAGGACATTTAGAGCTTTTTCTTGGGAGCAGAGAGAGATGGTTTTCCCCAGCATGTTGTTGTTATTATTTCAATCTCTCTCTCTCTTTTTTTTAATTAAACCTGCTTATTAGCTTTCTGGGATTCCCATTGTATGGTCCTTCTGTGCTGTGAACATCATAAATTAAGCTTGTCTGTCAGATACCGGCAGTAGCTCATTTTTGTGGCTTGGAAAGCTAATTGTTCCGTTTATTGTTTTTAACAGCACTAATCCAAACTTCATTTTCTCTTTAATTGTCAATTTAGGCAGGCTAGTTTGTTTTTAATATTAGACAGAGTGATGGAAACAGAAGTGCCTGGAAGATGTCAGCGATTACTCGGTGGCATGAAAACATTGGGGTGGGGAATGCGTATGCTTTTCCAGATCACAACTTGTTTTAAAGAAATAGGATCTTGGATTTATGTCACTGCGTTGCATATATTTCCTAGCGCATGAGATACAAGGAACTTGTACATTGGCCTGGAAATCAGATTCTGAGATTCTAGCTTGCAATGAATCAAATAATCCTGCTTGAGGCAAGAGTGGACTTTTCGAATGGACTTGTGTTATCCCGGCAACTGCCTGGTACAGGTAGTCCTCGACTTACAACAGTTCATTTAGTGACCATTTGAAGTTACAACAGCACTGAAAAAAGTGACTTATGACCGTTTTTCAATCTTACGACCGTTGCAGCATCCCCATGGTCACATGATCAAAATTCGAACATTTGGCAACTGACTCATATTTATGACTGTTGCAAGCATCGTGGGGTCATGTGATCCCCTTTTCTGACCTTCTGACAAGCAAAGTGCCAGCGGTGAAGCCAGATTCACTTAACAACCCAGTTACTAACTTAACAACTGCAGTGATTCACTTAACAACAGTGGCAAGAAAGGTCATAAAATGGGGCAAAATTCACTTAACAAATGTCTCACTTAGCAACAGAAATTTGGGGCTCAGTTGTGGTTGTAAGTCGAGGGCTACCTGTAGACCTATGACTAGAACATCTTTAGTTCCCGCACACATGATTCCATTGTTTCTGCTCGTGATTGGGTTAGATCAGGGGTAGGCAACCTTGGCTCTTTTATGACTCGTGGACTTCAACTCCCAGACTTCCTGAGTCAGCATGGCTCAGCTTGGAAACCTCTCCCTTTTCCCTCAGCATGGCTGGCTCAGGAATTCTGGGAGTTGAAGTCCCCGAGTCATAAAAGAGCCAAGGTTGCCTACCCCTGGGTTAGACCAAGTTATGTTTGATAAGAAAATTTGCCACCCTCTTTGGTAGATGGAAGTGAGAGTTGGTGCATCAGGAGCCATGAAAACATAAATCGAATGACCTGGGGGTGGAGATCTTACAGTAGGTGTGAATGGTAAAACATGGGGGGGGAGGAAATAGGATCAAGACTGAATGGATGATGAGTGAAAGGGAATTGATTACAGATGTAAGTGGACGGTATGAAAGAAGTCCTATGAGATGGATTTAATCGTCTAGAGCACGGGTGTCAAACTCGCCGCATCACGTGACATGTTGCGATGTATCGCAACTTTTTCCACATTGCCGGAGCTGGGGTGGGCGCGGCCTCCGCATGATGCAACCAGCCCGCGGGCCGGTAGTTTGACACCCCTGGTCTAGAAAGAATGGATGGGGCATAAATTATGTCAAATATATGAAAGAAGTCAGATGGGAAGGGGAAATCCAAGCGGAATTGATAAGATCTTCACGGAGTCAAAAAGTTTATAAAATAAAAGACAATATGTCAGGTAGTCCTCGATTTACAAGCTCAATTGAGCCCGGAATTTTGGTTGTAAGTCATATGTTGAGTCACCACCTGACTGGACTCGATTTTAACAAGTCACTTTGTGTCCAACTTGTAAGCAAGTCGCCACAGTCATAAAGCAAATCACATGGTCGTTAAGCAAATCAAGTAATCATAAGTCTGAATCTAGCTTCTCCAAGGGGTGTATTTTGCCAGAAAAAAGGCAAATAAAGTCACAACATGTGATTACATGACCGTGAGACTCTGCAACCTGTCATAAATGCAAGCTGGTTGCCAAATACCCAAAAGAGGATCACGTAACTATGAGGATGCTGTGACAGTTGTCAGTGTGAGGACCAGGGTGTAAGTTACTGTTTTCAGTGCTGTTATACCTCTGGTCACTAAATAAATGGTTATAAGTCAAGGACTTCCTGTATTCTGATTTTACCAAGACCAGGGATTGCAACAATGGCTTTTGTTTTCAGATTCAGACTTTGCTCTGGGGGCCATTTTTGTGAAATCAGAAGAGGTTGTTGGGCTGATGGCTCACAATTCAGCACAGCACAATTCAGAACTGAAGATGCTTCTTGGATGAGAAGCGAAACGTCTTCAGGAGAAAAAACACAGAAAGTCCAGTTGCCTTTTGAAAAAGCACCTCCCTCTAAAATATGGGCCCGGTGGCGATGGGTTCTGGCCAACTCAGAGCCATTGGTGAGAAGCTAGAAAGTTGACAACTGTGTTGGCAGAATAGATGTCTATTCCTTGATGAACTATTACAAGCTGAATAAATAAAATACACTGTGAGGCTTCGTAGCCAGAGAAGGGCGGGGAAGAGAGTGGGTGGTTTTGTTTTTAAATACTCCCATTGTCAGTCAGTTAACCTTTACGTTACCTAAATGAAAATTGCAGAAACCTGAAATTTTCGCTGACAGGTTGCCTAGAAACGGGCAGTTGGTTACTAGAAGACAATGGATCCTCTGCTACCGATAGCACTGTTAGAAATAGAGTCGTTTAACAGCATTCTGTCTGGTGCAATTATCAGTTTTGCACCTCCGCGCACCTTTCCATTCTGGCTCCACTGGCTGATTTCTCCTGTGAACAGTTCTCAAAGCAAAACCATGGGGTGGGCAAATGCTGACATGTCCTCTTAGATATCTTGGTTGATTCGTACACAACGGAAGAAAGTCGGATAACAGCATTGGTCGAATCATAGCTAAAAATCAGATAGCGAATGAGGAGGACCATGAAGTTGAGAAATAAGAAGGGAGGCTAATGTTAGATCGAGAACTCTACAATTAGCAAAAAACAGAAGGAGATCTGGAGAAGTTGAAGAGGGAAACTTCCCCCTCCATAAAGGCAGAAGTGAGCCAAGTGACTTCTGTAAACGTAACATTTATTTGGACGTTCACCCTTTAAGATGAAATAAACTCGTAGGTTGCTTGCATCTGGGAACAGGCTGTGAGGGTGAACCTTTTGAGCTCAGTGTATCCAAAATTCAGAAAACGCCTAACTTGACATTTCTGGTATGTCACGCACACACTCTGGGCAAAAGAGAAACAGTTCATAACAAGGAATAATAAATTAACTTTTTTTTTTTAGTAAATAAATACTTACATAATTGTATTTTATTTTTTTCAAAATGCCTATCTGAAGCAGCTCCAAGTTGCGCTTGCGTGGCCTTGTGACTTGTCAGGCGCAGGAAATCAGGAGCCAGGAGAGAGTTCAAAAGCACTATGAGTTTATTTCATGCAATCTATACACAAGAATTTGATCTATTAATGGTCAAGGCGAATTACTGCTAGATAAGTCAATAGAATTCAGGGGGGAGGGGCTGGTCTGTTATGAGAACATAGCAACTCCAACTGATGTCTAGTTTAATGAAGAGAAGGACGAGGGGGGACATGATAGCAGTGTTCCAATATCTCAGGGGCTGCCCCAAAGAAGAGGGAGTCAAGCTATTCTCCAAAGCGCCTGAAGGCAGGACAAGAAGCAAAGGATGGGAATTAATCAAGGAGAGAAGCAACCTAGAATTAAGGAGAAATTTCCTGACAGTTAGAGCAATTAACCAGTGGAACAACCTGCCTCCAGAAGCGGTGAATGCTCCAACACTGGAAGTTTTTAAGAAGAGACTGGACAACCATTTGTCCGAAATGGTATAGGGTTTCCTGCCTGAGCAGGGGGTTGGACTAGATGACCTTGAAGGTCCCCTCCAACGTTATTATTATTATTATGATGATGATGCATTTGACACACACACACCTCAGGCTCAGCCGGTCATCCCAACTTGGCAACTTTAAGACTTGTGGACGTCAACTCCCAGAATTCCCCAGCCAACATGACTGGCTGGGGAATTTTGGGAGTTGAAATCCCCAGGTCTTAAAGTTGCCAAATTTGGAGACCCCTTTCCTATAGCAACCCTCCAAAAGGAGTGGGAAAGTGTGCCCCGTTCTCATACACTTTTTGGAGGCTCCAGGGGCCACGCTAGAGCAGGGCCCTCTTGCACGACTTCCAGAGGGTCTATAAACCTAACGTGTCACTAAAAACAGCAATTGGTGACACCTGTGACACAAGCATCATAGGTCTGCCATCACCGGGCGACATGAACTATAGGCTAAGCGACATCCATGATGTGTTAGGAAGTGTGCAAATAAAAATCCACCCCACCCCTATTGTTAAGTACTTTCCACTGAGATGAGAAGGCACTATTGATTCCCTGCTGACCCAATTGTTCGTTTGAGGACATAGAATGATTTTCATTGGTGTCATATATGTGCTCCAATTTTGTCTGGATTGCTTATCCACATTCAACTTCTAATTTAAAAAAAAATGGGTGTTTGTCTAATTGTCTAAACGAACAATAAGGAGAAAATGTTTTTAAGGAGAGGAAGATTCTGGCAAATGTTTTCACAATCTCTGTTCAACAGGTAATCCCAACCTCTGCTGCTATAGGTAGTCCTCGACTTACAACCATTCCTTTAGTGACTGTTCAACGTTACAAGGGCACTGGAAAAAGTGACTTATGATGGTTTTTCAGATTTACGACCATTGCAGTGTTCCCCATGGTCACGTGATCAAAATTTGGCTGCTTCGGCTGCTGTATTTACGATGGCTGCCGTGTCCCGGGGGTCACGTGGTCCCCTTTTGTGACCTTCTGAGAAGCAAAGTCCATGGGGAAGCCAGATTCACTTAACAACCGTGTTACTAACTTAACAATTGCAGCGATTCACTTAACAACAAAGGTAAAATGGGGCAAAACTCCCTTAACTATCTCGCTTAGCAATGCGAATTTTGGCCTTCATTGTGGTCATAAGTCGAGGACCCACAGCTATCACAGTTGCTATCATAAGGTGCTTTCTGTTCTATTTTTGCACAGACCTTCCATAAAGTAAGAGTTCTGTTCTCTGGTCAAATGCCCCAGTCTGGAGGAAGGGCATCCACGAGAGTGTATAAAAAAATGAAGATGATGATGATGATCCTGATACCTCTTTTTTCAGTTACCCTTTTGATTTGTTTTATTCTGCCCACCCCAATATTCTTGGAACAGCTCAAACTGCATTAATCATACCATTATTTCAGTAGGAAGAGATGGCATAGAGCTGCCCTCAACTTCCACGCATCTAACTTCAATGCCCATTTTGATGGTTGTATCGTACCTGTACAATTTATCATTATATTTTTTTCCCCCTACCTGTCTAAACTGGGCATTTTCCGAAACCACTTTTGTGCCTTATTTACTCCTTGGTAATCACTTTCTGGCCTGTTTTTAAAATGCATCTTTACAGAAGACTGCTAAAAATAATTCCCAGCTCCACCCTGCATAATCTTAACCAGTTCAGGTTTTGATTCATTTTGCCTGAATTTATTTGCATTTCATTTGTAACATGTTTCTGCTTAATAGGTGGAATGTAAGAAAGCACAACCTAAAGAAGTGATGTTTCCACCAGGGACACGAGGACGAGCTCGCGGATTACCATATACTATGGATGCTTTTATGCTTGGAATGGGAATGTTGGGTAAGTTTGCACGAGAACCGATAGTTGACTAGAATTTCAGTGTTCTGCGATGCTTACAATAGCCGAGCAATTTAACTGCTCTAATATTTATAACTATTTTTACATTTCTATTTTTATTCCATTATAAACCGCCCGGAATCGTTTTGGATAGTGAGATGGATGGCGTATAAATTTAATAAATAAATATAAATAAATAAATAAAATTGGCAAGGTCCTATTTGGTGCTTTATCACTGGATTATCAAATTCCTAGGTTCAGAATTTACCTGGCTTACACAGGCTGCCACACCCAATATCTGTGCCAGCTCTGGAATATCAGAATTTCTATTTTTATTACATTATAAGCCGCCCGGAATCATTTTTGGATAGTGAGATGGTGTATAAATTTAATAAATAAAGAAATAAAATTGGCAAGGTCCTATTTGGTGCTTTATCACTGGATTATCAAATTCCTAGGTTCAGAATTTACCTGGCTTACACAGGCTGCCACACCCAATATCTGTGCCAGCTCTGGAATATCAGAATTTGCATTTGAATGGCTATTTCCAGGAGGTTTTCTCCCCACATTCATTAAAATAAATAAATTTATGGTTAAAAATTCTCCTTTTTTCCTTTTTTTTTCCCCTTCAGGGTAGGGAGGCCACAGATTCTTCAAGGTATCTTTGACAGTTTAGCGGAGATAATTAAAAATCTTTGTGGCTTTAAATGGCACAAAAGCTGGAGGAGGCCTGGGGAGCAGCTAAATAGCATGGGTTGTGGCAATAATTAGAAGTTCCAAGGAGAAAAAAATGGTATTTGAGTCCAGACTATTGTGTCCAGAAAAATACTAATTAAACAGGATAAATTGTATTTAATAGTGAAAATCTATTTGTGTGATAGATCATTCTCAGTTATAATTGGCTCTCATTTGCTTTTGCTTAGTTTCTCTGACATTACCTAAGAATTGCTTGGGGTCTGTGTAACAACTATCTGTGCAGACGTGCCTGTGGGTACCTGGGTAGGGGGACAGACAGGTAAATCAAGGGAGAAGCTCTTCACACACTGTTAATATTTTTCCCCGGTTCCCCAGAAATGATGCTTTACTTTTCCACCTAACCCCTCTTTACTTTGTATTAGCAAGCTCATACTTCAGTCCTTCTAATTCTTTGATCTATACTTAGTGCAGGACCAATAAAGGAGAATATTTGTAGCTCCGGGTTGAAAGGAGGAGTCCTTGGTGCTCTCTGAGCTTGGTTGTTTTCTTGCAGACATTTCATTACCCAAATTAGGTAACATCATCAGTGGACTAGTTTGGATAAGGAAACGCCTGCAGGAAAACAACCAAGCTCTGAGAGCACCAAGGACCCTTTATCTAATGCAGAAGTTTTAACCAACACAATGAGTCAGAATAACAGAGTTGGAAGGAACCTTGGAGGTCTTCTAGTCCAACCCTCTGCTCAGGCAGGAGACCCTATACCATTCCAGACAAATGGCTGCCCAATCTCTTCTTGAAAACCTCCAGCAGTGGAGCACCCATAACTTCTGGAGGCAAGTAGTTCTACTGGCTAATTGTTCTCACTGTCAGGAAATTCCTCCTTAGTAATAGGTTGGATATCTCCTTGATTAGTTTCCATCCATTGCTTCTTGTCCTGCCTTCGGGCGCAGTCGAGGGGCTTCTCTTTATGTGTCTCTCTTTCTTTCGGTCACCCATCTGTCTCCAAGTGTATACATGCCTTTCCTCCAGGTGAGTTCTGTCATGTGTACTGTGGGCTTAGAGCAGGAAAATCACCCACCAAGAAACATTTCCGTTGAACTGATGAGGTTCTCTACTGTTCTTATTGGCAGAAAAATTGAAAATTGCTTTGACAGTCAGGACTCACCCCTTATAATTGGAAAAGTTTGACCCCGAGATATGCTTAGGAGTCACTTGTGCTTAAGATAACTCTTTGCCCTATATGAGACGCTAAAAGTGTGGAGTATGGAAAATGCAGACTGAAGCCACCTTCGGCTGAACGGAATTGTGGGTTTTGGCAAGTCTCCCTTGATCACACGGGTGCCTGTTAGTGCACGTAGGGTGCACAGCTTCATTAAGAGATCCAAATTGGTTTTGTTGCACTAGTTTTTGCAGGGTGACTCCTAATGTGAACTTATTAATTTTAAATCAGCCTGATTTGCTCTGAATGAGTGATTGATTCATGATGAAGGCCAGATGCTTAATTATCTGCTCCAGCTCTTTCCTGGACCCGGAGCTCCTAGCATTATTGTGGTGGCCTCATGAAGCAGCCAAGTTGCAGGCAGTAGAGAAACTCTGAGCATGCCGGGTCCTTCGTCCCCAAGTATCCCTGTTGCTTCTCCCAAGTCAGCTTCAAGGTCGATGGCTGTCAGCAGATTCTTAGCAGTGCAATCAAAATCTTCCTTTGCTAACCTGTCAACTGCACAGCGGTGAAATTCCGCCTATGAACAGAAAAAGGGTGTAATTAACTCATCAAGCAAAATTAGCATAGGGAGGCCACGATGTGGCTTGAGAGCCAGGATCTTCAAGACCTTTAGTCATGTGATTCCATTCCACGTGCTTTGAGCATGGGACGAAGGAGGAAGCCAAAATAGACTTGCCAAACATCATTTTGAGATACTGGGCAGAGGGGAAATAAGAAAGGCTTTCCGGTTTCAGTTGGTCAGTGAGGATTCCTGAAACTTAACTGACCTGGAAGGTAGAATTTTTTCCCCAAGGTTTTTTTCCCAAGAAAAACACACACAGTGACTTCTAAGCAGTTTCCTTTATTGTTCCTCATTCCACAGGCTGAAATCTTGCCAAACTAAAGCAACCACTTGCATCATTAAGGATTTACATTGAGAAATTCTAAGGAGGTGCTATCCTGACCCTTTTCCTCCCAACCAAGCTACAGGTAGTCCTCGACTTATAACAGTTCTTTTAGTGACTGTTCAAAGTTACAGTGGCACCGGAAAAAGTGACTTATGACCGTTTTTCACACTGACAACCACTGCAGCGTCCCTGTGATCACGTGTTGAAAATTCAGACGCTTGGCAACTGGCATGTATTTATGACGGTTGCAGTGTCCCCCGGGTCATGTGATCTCCTTTGGCGACCCTTCTGATGTGCAAAGTCAATGGGGAAGGCAGGTTCGCCTAACAACCGTGTCACTAACTTAACATCTGCAGCGATTCACTTAACCATTGTGGCAAGAAAGGTGGTAAAATGGGACCAAACATATTTAGCAAATGTCTCGCTTAGCAACAGGAGTTTTGGGCTCAATTGTGGTCATAAGTCGAGCACTACCTGTATCTGAACTTCGCTGTCTCTTGGTTCTTTGGCATGCAGCTGCTCCCTCCTGCGGATCCAGACTATGTTGCACCACAATCTCAGTGAAATTTCCATTAAAATTTTCCAGGAGATCCTCCAGCAGTGAAGGGCCTGTAATGCAAAAACTGGTGTGTTCTTTTAGTCTTCGTTCTTTTAGAGGATGCCCAAAGAAAACCTGTAGGGTATGACTTAAGTAATGGGTCCCTTTTCCATTTTCAAGCGGTACTTCATATTTTAAACCTTGTGTAAGCCATCCCCTGTATTGCCATCTTCTTCCCTCCTCTCCCGTCCCCTTCTTCCCCTTTCCTTCCCTCCTCTTCTTCCCTCCTCTTCTTCCATTTCACTTCCTTTCCCCTTTCCACCCCTCCCCACTTCTTCCACTTTCCTTCTCTTCCCTTCTTCTACTTTCCTCCCCTCCCCTCCCTGTCCCTCCCCTTCTTCCACTTTCCCTTCCCTTCTTCCACTTTCCTCCCCTCCCCTTCTTTCCTTCCCTTCTCTTCTTCCACTTTCCTCCCCTCCCCTCCCCTTCTTCCACTTTCCCTTCCCTTCTTCCACTTTCCTCCCCTCCCCTTCTTTCCTTCCCTTCTCTTCTTCCACTTTCCTCCCCTCCCCTCCCCTTCTTCCACTTTCCCTTCCCTTCTTCCACTTTCCTCCCCTCCCCTTCTTTCCTTCCCTTCTCTTCTTCCACTTTCCTCCCCCCTTCCTTTCCCTTCCCCTCCCCTTAAATGCTATATTTGAAGCTTTGAACTCCCTTCCCTCCCACACTACAAAAAAAAACCCAGACCCCTGAAATACTACCTAACGTGAAGGTCTCATTTCAAGAAATCTGTGCCTGACTTTTTAATATTACTGTGGGAGCCAGACCCCAGCTGTGCATTAGTGCAGACGTTCCATCTAGATGGGGTTGCATTCATGCATAAAAGACATTTGTGTCCTTCAAAGAAAAGTTGCTCTTCTAGAGGGAGATGGCCCTTGCCGGAGAAAGTGAAGGAAAAGGGAGCCTAACACCATGAGTAACACAGAGGGCCATTAGAAAGCACCTCAGGAACCTGAAGCACAGGCTTTTTATTGTTTCCAGTTGCCCTCTTTGTCATGCAGGGCAGATAAGGATAGTTTCAGCAAAAAGTGAAATGCAGGAGGAAGGGATTGCCTCTGATCTTCTGGGGCCAAGAGGCCAATCCAAGCAAAAGCCCCCTTCTTCCTTCTTTAATCCTAATTCCATTGCTTTGTGGGGGAGAGATTTAGGCCAGTAAAATCTGCCTAAAGCCATTCATAATATTTACACGGTGGTGAAAGTAGGTTCTTGAGGTCTTCCCAAAATCTTGGTAGATAAACTTGCTCCCTTCTTGAGAGAGGCAAAGAATTGGGATATTTCCCTACTCCTGCAGTGTCCTTGCCTGAGAGTCCGTTGGACATTCTTCCTATGCCCAAAAAGTCCTCAGACATTGCTATTAGTGTCAGAAGGAATCAGAAAAAGAACGGCTGCTAGAATTGGGTATGTCTAGTTTAATGAAGAAAAGGACGAGGGGGGACATGATAGCAGTGTTCCAGTATCTCAGGGGCTGCCACAGAGAAGAGGGAGTCAAGCTATTTTCCAAGGCGCCTGAGGGCAGGACAAGAAGCAACGGATGGAAACTAGTCAAGGAGAGAAGCAACCTGGAACTGAGGAGAAACTTCCTGACAATTAAAACAATTAACCAGTGGAACAACCTGCCTCCAGAAGTGGTGAATGTTCCAACACTGGAAGTTTTTAAGAAGAGACTGGACAGCCATTTGTCTGAAATGGTATAGGGTTTCCTGCCTGAGCAGGGGGTTGGACTAGACGACCTCCAAGGTCCCTTCCAACAACAACAACATCACCACCACCACCACCATCATCATCATCATTATTATTATCATCATCATCATCTCACCCAGATGTAATCTAGAGGTGTTTGCTGGCTTAATCAGTTTACATGATACATTCATCCTCAGGTTTACTTACTTTTTGGTGGGCGGTGCTCACCATCATACCATACAGGTAGTCCTCACGTTATGACCACAAATGAGCTCAAAATTTCTCTTGCTAAGCGTGACAGTTGTTAAGTGAGTTTAGCCCCATTTTATGACCTTCCTTGGCATAGTTGTTAAGTGAATCACTGCAGTCGTTAAGCTAGTGGCATGGTTGATCAGCGAATCTGGCTTCCCCGTTGATTTTGCTTGTCAGAAGGTCACAAAAAGTGATCACTTGTCCCGGATACTGCAACCATTATACTGTAAATATGGGCCAGTTGCTAAACATATGAATTTTGATCATGTGTCTATGGGCATGCTGCAACGGTTGTAAGTGTGAAAAATTGTCATAAGTCACTTTTTTCAATGCAGTTGTAACTTCGGTCACCAAACAAACGGTTGTAAATTGAAGAGTACCTGTATGGCTTCCCTTTTTGTCTGGAACAGAGTAAAGGAACAGAGACCTCTGCTTATGTATTCCAAGGTTAAGTGCCCAAATTTTGAAAACTTCATCCTTCTCATATTCTTCTCCTTCTCCATCTCTTCTAAGCAACCCCTGACTTCAGCACAAGTCCCAGAATCTCTGCCCTGGAGGCCCATTCTTAGGCTCCTGCTTTAGTATACATTATATACAAATGTACATAATACATTTAAATTGTTCTTTGATTAACGCATGTTCTTTAAGAAGAGACTGGACAGCCACTTGTCTGAAATGGTGTAGGGTCTCCTGCTTGAGCAAGAGGCTGGACTAGAAGACCTCCAAGGTCCCTTCCAGCTCTATTCTGATTGATTGATTAATTGATTGTTTCAAACAACATATTGGGCTATGAAGTAATGAAATGCAACCGCCCTACCTCCACCCCACAAATGAAACTTTGCATCTTTCGTGAAATCTTGCCTATTGTGCACTGCATTTTTAATTGGCCTAAAAAAAGTATCATGCAAATAAAGATGTTGTATTAATGGACACTGGACTGGCTGGAGGTTTGAAGCAGCCTGCAACAAAATCCTCTGTAATGACGCCCCGTCCTATGTCATAGTCTACATGTCATGACACAAGATCAAGAAAGCAAGAAGGCACCTATGTTCATAGTCAGGTATCTTTGATGCTAGCCTTGGAGTAAATTCAGAAATACAAATCTTGCAAACTGCAAAATGAGTTGTTCCTCTTTGTTTATAGAATCAGACAAAGCAAAGTCTCTTTGAATGATTTGAAATGTTTCTTTTCTTTTTGTTACCTGGGCAAAACTGCCTTGGGATAAGCCACCAATAGATTTGCCTTCTATCTTTTGATAACTTCTCTGCTCTCTCTTCCATTCCTTTCTCAACCTTCCTAGTCTCTCATATCCTCCTAGGATAAAGTCACTGGCGAAAAAAGATACTGGCTGGGGGATTTTGGAAGTCGAAGTCCACACATCTTAAAACTTGACAAGTTTGAAAAACACAGATTCAGGGCAATCTGAACCTTGTAACACATGATGGCATTCCAGGTCCATTCAGGTCACCTAAACTAGGCAATCTGCAAATGGATTTGTGGTTTACGGCTGCCACAATTCTTAGCACCATAAGAAAAGACCTGAATGCAACCACCAGCAACCAAGGGCCTTGGAACTGTAGGTTTAACTTGGCACCCTGTCACTAATAAGCGCAGGGAGAGGGTGGTGAAGAAGTTGCGTTGTGAAAAGCATGTCTGATGGTTGATGTAGATACGAAGTTCTCTCTTCAAGGGAGGTAATCCAGGCAGAGCCTTGATTTCTCAGTTTAGTGACAAGAGATAATTACTGCAAGATTGATCATTCGCCAGAAGTACTGAAGCAAATAAATTGCTCAGTGCCCATCGCCAGGCGAGAATGGGGGCTAAATGGGAAATGGCGGATGGGCCGGCCGGCCCATAATTTGGCTTGATGAAGCATCCACACGGGCACAATGTTAATGTGCTATTGATATTCAGCCAGCCAATTTTCCCCCCTTGCAGATCAGGCTCTGACTCGTTAGAGCAGAGCTGGGCACTGCAGCGGCAAATGAAGAGGAAAATTGAAGTAATGTTGTATTATAAATTTATGATTTCATCTGCCTGACCTCAAGAAATGTTCTGTGATGGGATATATGGATGAGAACTACTACCCAGTCAGCTGTATATTTGGTCTTTGTTGTTGGAGGTGGGGAATGAGGGACCGTAGCGGAGGTGGGAGGGGACACAGGTGTCCTTATTTGTGCTCACTGATCCCAGTAGATTGGTTTCGAGCTTCTGTTTCCCTTGTGATGTGAAAGGGCAAGAAAGTCTGTGGCTTATCCTGGCACCGAGCGTGCCTTTGTTTGAGTTGGCTAAAGCAGCCTTCCCTAATCTGGTGGCTTTTATTGATTGATGATGGATGCTTTGATGCCACATCAGTCATCCGCCTTGAATGAATACATGACATTACAATCATTATCAAATTATCAGAATGGTCAGATATGTCAAATAATAAATACAAACTGTGTAACCCCTAGTGCAAACCTGTTGGATTGCACCCCCTCCGAATTTCTCAGCCTGCCCATTTGAAGGGCAAATGGTTGCAAAACTGATGTTTAACCTTTGACTATTCTGCTGAGAATTACAGAAATTGAGCCAAGCTTCTTTCATAGTGATGAAATCCAGGCACTTTCTTGTCATCATGATGGAAGTGGATTGCTTTTGGGGTCTTCCTGGACATTCCTTTGACTTCTGAGTGTAGCCCAATGGCCCAGAATTGTTATGTTGTCTCAGATCCACTTACCAGCCAAGATTAATCTTGCTAACCTTCAAAGATCAACACTGAGAGCCAGGTTCTGCTTGCTGATGAGACATAGAAACTATATCTCAACATTTGAAGGGCATCAGGATCATTGAGACTGAGATTCCTTCTTCAGGGTCAGAGCCCCATTACTAATAGGGCTGTCATCTGGGCTGCAGTATTGCAGATAAGCACAAGAGGGAAGCAGAGGGATAGCATTTTCAGTATCTTCTTGCTGCCATCTAGTGGTTATATTGATTATTGCAGCTGAGATATACTGCCTTCTTGTAATGGTATGAGGGAATGACCTTGGGAGACAGAAGGAACAGCCACAGCTAGACAGTGATCTGATAAGCGAAATCAAAGTTCAAAGGCAAGATGAGGAGAAAACATCTCAGAAAACATCTCCCTAGTTTCAGAAGAGTAAAAGTAAGAGAGGGGAGGTGTACTTCCAGACTTGCAAGTTTCTATTAATCTTACAGTAAAGGCAGTGTTATTATGTGTGGTTAATGTTTGTCTGGGCTACCTCAAAGGGCTAGCACTTATACTCAAGAAAAAAACAGGGTTTTATTTTTTGTTTCGGAACACCAGACAAAAAAAAATCTTTTGTTGTCTTCTAAAACCCAAACAAAACAACATTGGGTTGTTTTTTTTCAGCAGCAGCATACAAAAATGAACAAGGCATATCTGGAAAAATTTGGAGCCTAGAAGACTTAAGTAGAAACTTGCTTTCCGGCAGACTATTTTTGGAACAGAGTTGGCTGTGCTTTATCTCTTTCCTGTTGAAATGACCTCTTATATGATGCATTTGTTCATTGTTGGAAGAGACCCACTCAAAAGGCAATGTGACAAGCTCATCCCATTGACACTAAAGTGAGCCTTTATTTAAAAGCAAAATATAAGCGAGTGACATTTCATTGTGGAAGTGTCAATCATGGGGTAACCGGCTCCCTTAGTCAGAAATGCGTTAATCAGTCCTGTTGTTTGAAGAGAAAACAGTTTACAAAAACTTACTTCTGACTGATCCAATGAATTTCTGACAGTTTATTTGCAGAAAATGCATATTAAAGAGACCACCACATGTTTGCATGCATTTAAAGCTACAAAGCCATGTTTGGCCACCCTGTTTTGTTTTCTGTGCTAAGCTCCATCCCTTCATAATTAGTAATCAAAATTCATCCAAGCGTTTAATGTTCCATCTCTAAATGATGATTAATAGCAAACAATATGGACGTCTAAATCTCATCTGAAAGGGAAGGGACACGTTACGTTGGCAAAAAAAAATTGAACATGTTGCTGGGCATTGCAAGAGCTTTGTAAAAATGAACACAATTGCGGGGATGAATCCTTAAGAGAAAGAATAAATAGTGTATTAGGCAATTGAGGGCTGAGAGCTTGATGTAGGTTAAAATCAATAGAAAGAATCCCCCTGAATTGAGTTTAGAATTTTAATTCATCACAGAAAATTTGTTCCGCAATAGAAGCAATGTTGCTGTATTCCTCTTAAAAGAGATGCATTACGCAAGGCTAGATGTTCCAGCACTTTTTGTTGGTGCCTGATGGAATTAATAAATTAAATTAATTAATTTAAAAGTGCAATGCCCCGAGTTGGCCAAAGCAATGAACCCTAGAGTGGGTTACCACTGTGTCTCTGCATGGTTTAGTGCTCTGCCTGGTGTCTTCCCATTCAGCCTCCGCTGGGGATCAATACTTCACTATTGAGTGAGATTGAATTACCTAATAATTGAATAACCATTCCTTTGCAGAATTTAATCAGAATTATCAGCTCTCAAAGGAGACTGCCCATTTCATCCCTTCATGACTCACTATTGGGCCCTTTTCCCTTCCAGGCAGGCAGCTTACCTGCCTCTGCTGCTGGACTCAAGCATATACAGGCAGTCCTCGACTTACAACAGTTCATTTAGTGATGGTTCAAAGTTACAACAACATTGAAAAAAGTGACTTATGACCATTTTTCACACTTATGACCATTGCAGCATCCCCGTGGTCACGTGACCAAAATCGGATGCTTGGCAACTGACTCATATTTATGACAATTGCAGTGTCCCAGGGCCACGTGATCACTTTTTCTGATGTTCTTACAAGCAAAGTCAATGGGGAAGCCAGATTCACTTGACAACTTTGTTACTAAGTTAATAATTGCAGTGATTCACTTAACAACTGTGGCAAGTCGTAAAATGGGGCAAAACTTTCTTAACAAATGTTTCACTTAGTAACAGAAATTTGGGGCTCAATTGCGGACGTAAGTCAATGACTATCTGTACAAGCCACATCTGAAACAATAGCCAGATGCAATCATTGAAATGCATAACTAAATAGGTGAAAATTCACTTTAAATTAAAATAAGCCCAAAGTTCATAGAGGCCTCCATCTTCACTGCCTACCAATACCATAGGTGGAACAGAGCAAACTTAAAGAAGCCTTCTTCTTCTTTTCCTTCCTTCCTTCCTTCCTTCCTTCCTTCCTTCCTTCCTTCCTTCCTTCCTTCCTTCCTTCCTTCCTTCTTTCTTTTCTTTTCTTTCCTTATTCACCCCCCCTCTCCTGCACTTCTTCCTCCCCTGTTATCAAGATGGCTCCAATGCCAATCAAGCAGCAGCATTGGGCATAAGATCAGAAGGAGGGAAACAAGATGGCAGTCTGGGAGCTCTGCAGCCACAGATTTGGCAAAGAAGTGGAAAAATAAACAGAGCCAAAGCCCAGGAGTCAAATAAAGAGGCAAATTAAAAGAGGTGAAAGTGGTGACCAGGAAAGAGGCAGCAGCTGAGAAAACTGGGGAGAGAGGAACATTTTTTTCCTTCCCTCAGAACTGGCGTGAGGAAAAAGCTCTTCCTATACCATTTCCCTCAGATAGAGCCAGAAGTCAGAGGAGAAGAGTCTAGAAGCCCAGCCAGATACACAGAAACGACGAAGGAAATTTAAAGACTTGGATAGAACAGAAATAGAAACTGAAACTAAAAAAAGATCAAAGACTAATCGAAGTCTATAGAAAAAGAATTGCACATCATCCTTATTTAACAACTACAATTGGGACCAGCAACTCCATTGCTAAGCATTGTGGTCATTAAGCAAGATATCATGTGGCCACAACAGGCTTATGATCTTACTCCCACTGTTGGTGAGCAAATCACCGTCATTAACTGAGACATCCCATGACCACAACTTGCGAATTTTCTGCCAGCTTCTCTATTAATTGGACTTGCACCAGTGGTGACTATGGTTGTAAATACCCTCTGGTTGCAAAGGGCCTGAATTTCGGTCACTTGACTGCTGGTCATGAGTGCATTGATTGGTCATAAAGTAACAACAACAACAACAACAACAATAATAATAATAATAATAATAATAATAATAAAGTTGGAAGGGACCTTGGAGGTCATCTAGTCCAACCCCCTGCTCAGGCAGGAAACCCTATACCATTTCAGACAAATGGCTGTCCAGGCTCTTCTTAATAGCCTCCAGTGTTTTTTTCAGCTCTTTGAATGTTAGCTAAACAGGGCAGTTGTTGAGCAACTGTATAGCTCTACTGTGAGAGTGCATATTTTTATTATTTATGTTATTTATTAAATTTACATGCTGCCCATCTCTCTATCAAGATTCTAGGTGGCTTACAACAAGATAAAAATGACAATTTAAAACATTAGGTATACAGGAATTAAGACGAGAAATATAGAACTCAACCTTTAAACAAATCTCTTGGAGGTATTGAAGAGATAGACGTGAAATTATAGTGAAATTGAACTTTAAAAATACAGTATAGGTAAACAGCTTACAGAAAAAAGTTAAAATAGAAAATCAGTTTTTTATTAAGATTTATTTCCACACTAGTTAAAGACATTTATAATTTACCGTTCCCTTTTTGTTTGTAAGTTATCCTTTTGTTTAAAAAAAAAAAATCTTCCAGCCACTGAAGAGAGATACAAAAACCCAATCAATTGTCCAAGTGTCCAGTGCTTTATGTCTATTGAAGTATTCTAGTTAATGGTGGTTCAAAAAAACCCACAACAGTCGAGTGGAAAAACAAAGCAGAATAGTAACAACGGTGAGATACCAAACCTGTGCATATGGATTCAAGGAAGTTTTGAAGATTCCATAAAGTGAATAATTGGAAAGAGAAGGAGACCAGCAAGGATCGTTGTTGGATGGGCAGAGAGTGAGAGCTGGAATCATGGTAGCAGAAAGCCCCAATCCCAAGGATAGCCTTAACTTGCAACAAAGGAAACTTGGCAGTACCAAGCCAGGCCTTTGATTTAGTATCACCAGTGTTTCGGGAAAGGGATTTCCCTAACTCTGCCAGAAGAAACCAAGATAGAACCTGGCCTCAGCTCTGTTGCTGGCTTTCCAAACACAAGGCTTGTATTTTCCGACAGTTTGAAAAAGGGGTAAAAGAATCCATCTGTGTTAGAATTGAATACCCCTCCCTCAACAGAAGGGGAGGAATAAGACACCACCTCTCTCCAGTTTACCATGCAGCCCTTGCAACAGGTCCAGCAAGATTCCACCACCAATTGCACCCTGATTCAGGTGACCCGGAGGGCACAGATAAACCCCCAAGTGGCCTCAATAGCTCTGAGAGAGAATGCTAATGACCTGATGACTGCATAGAAATACAATCCTTCCATCCCCTCCCCCACCACCCTATCAGAACCTATCCTTCCATCACCCCACCATCCAGTCTCAACTGTCAGTATCTATCCTTCCATTCCCCCCATCATCAGAATGATGAAGCTCCTTGGATGAGAAGCAAAACGATTTCTTCTTCCTCCTCAAGGAAAAAACAGCCCAGTTGCCTTTTGAAGAAAAAAGCACCTTTGAAACACTTTTCAGATGTGTTGACCAACAGTCCTAATTCCATTCAACTAGCACCTCGATTGGTCCACACTTAAATCAGTGCCAAAAGTGCAGGGAGTTCAGATTGTCTGAGCAAATGCCACATTCCCACCACATACGTGTCTTCCACGAGAAAAAAGAAACACAAGACAGCAACTTTTCCAAAAGAGAATTTGCAGAAAGCAAGACGAATTTGTTTTCAACTGAATCTTTTTTGCACCAATTTGTTCTCCACCATCAATTCTCTCTGGAGGCTGGTGCCCCCTTGAGGCTTTCCAAATCAGTCGAAAACAAATAGAGTGACAAATACTTTCCAGATCTCTCAAAGGTGCTTTTTTCTTCAAAAGGCAACTGGACTGTTTTTTTTTTCCTTGAGGAAGAAGAAGAAGAAAATGTTTTGCTTCTCATCCCAAAAGCTTAAGTCCAGTTGCCATTTGAAGAAAAAAGCACCTTCGAGACAACTATGACCTGGTTGACTGAGAATCTCCACAGACTTTTTTCAGATCTCCCCCCCCCCCTTTCATTAATATTCCTCCATCCCCATATTAGCTCTAAGAGGATGGCTGGGTATTTGAAGACTTCTATTGAAATGTTTGGTTTCACTTTTAAAAGAAAATGTTGAGAATCCACTGATCTTGTTGACTGCTCCCTGAAAAGTATTTGCAGTCATTTTGTTGAACCTTAGCATCCTAAGCAAAATTAAAATCCCTTTCGTCTTCCCAGCTCCTTCAACTTGCTGCTTCTGACTTTTGGATGTGTTAACAGTTGTCCTTCAGACTCTGAGGATGAAGCATCACTAGTACCTTAATCTCAAACTGTCAATAGTTCTGAAGCAAAGTACATTTGTTGTAAGCTCTCCAAATGTCAAAGCAAACCTGTGTTATATGCTTATCCTTTAGTGCTTGGCATTTACTCTTCCCAGCAGAGAAAAGTAGGCAAGAGTCCTTGGCTTTGAGTTACTGGGGTGCATTTTAATTATGAATAGCAGGAAAGGAGAGGAAGGAGGAAGTGATCAAGAAATGTTACTAATCGCTAGATCTCTTGTTATTTTTCTATGCTCAGGGGTAAATGAAATGAAAGTTGCATTAAACATGTTAGCACCCTATTTCATCTGTAATAATATTTGGACCCTGGGGTCTTCCCAATGATGTCATTCATTCATCTTTGTGGTTTGCACCAGATACGCCTGTTTAGACTTTCTTATGAGATCATTGTACTGTACTTAACATTTAATCAGCATTGATGTGATGCACACAGGAAAAATCTTCTAATGCTTTGCACAAAAATCAAATTTCTTCTCTGTCTTTGGTGTAATTATTTGCATGTGAAATCTGGGTTTAAATTAATTGGTTAATTCCTCTTTCTCAAACACTTATCTATTCAAGGTTACCCAAATTTTGTTGCAACCTATGGCCGAGGATATCCTGGATTTGCCCCCAGTTACAGTTATCAATTTCCAGGTATGTGAAACTTTAATGCATACAACGACAAAAGTAAGTTAATGTGGCCCATTCTGAACTCATCTTCCTTGGGAACAAACTTCCTTTGAATCATGTGACACTTTAGGGGTGGGGGTGGGTGGGATGTCCCTGCTTGGGACTTTCCTATAAAACTGTGATGAATAAGAAAACATTTTTTTTTAATTGTGTGGTAAGCCCTGTGCATTCTTAGATAAGGTATAAAAAGCTTTCTTTCCGATACCCTTTTCTATTGAGAATGGAGGAAGAAAATATATCTTGCTTCTTAATTGCTACTGGCTATTGGAAAACAGCATTCTTTTTAAACAACAACGACAACCACTGGGAAGCAGAGGCACTGTCAACATTGTATATTTCCTGCACTGAGTCCATGTATGCTATTAGGCAACAAACTCTCCAGCACATTGGCGAGAGATCAGACATCAATACAATACTTTTCCCTTATTTATTTTTCCTTCCCTTTGAGTCTGTTTTGTACAGCTGTCAAATCTCCTGCATTTAGTCTCTCTATTCCCTCTAAGTTTACTGTTGGTAGTCATCACTTGGAGAACTCCTGAGGTTTTGAAGTGTTCGGCTAGCTGGCTCTTAAACATCTCCTCCTGACAATAATGAGCATCCTCTTCTGCTCCAGCTCTGCCATTATCAACAGGCAACCGTTGAAACCAAATGCCCTAAGGAGTTCTTTATACCAGCAGCCCTTCAAGCTTAAAAAGGAGATGCCAAGAACGGTTCAGAGGGTGGTCCTTGCATGTGGCTTCTCATCTCACCTCAAGGTTCTGGGAAGGCCGTGGGGGCCAGTTTCAGTTGGATGGATTTGCTCTTTACGGTAGTAGGGGCAGTGACTCTCCGCAAACCATAGCTAGAAAAAGGTTTTTTTATTAATTAAAATGCTAGTACATATCACATATTAAAATGTATTAATGCATAGCATTGGTGTGAGTTTAAGCCATCTTGTCCTGCAAACTGTAGTTATGAAATGACGAGGGAAACACCTTGCTCAGGTTAGTTAAGAAACCTATGATCAATTGTCTTCATTTTAAGCAAAGATCAAGAAGATTCCTTTGTGGCAGGGCAGAGGATATGAAATTCTTTCCCTGTTTGAGTTAGGCAGGCTCTGAAAATTGGTCTTTTTAAATGCCTTTGCAAAGCATTCTATTTAGGTAGGCAGTTAATATTAATTAAGCTCTCTAGTTTAATATAATTATTGGATGATGTTATTTTATGATGCTGTTTGAATTGTAAAACACTTAGATGCATAGACGATTGGGAATGAGAAGGAGAGAGAAAAAGATGAACAGAAAATAATAGTGGTCCTTACGGCAAAAATACTAGGAGCCAGGGAAGTGCCATTTTAAAGATATAAACATCAGCCTTCCCCCAGCCGTTGGTGATTATGGGAATTGCATTCTAACATATTTGGAGAGTGCTAGGTTAGAGAAGGTTGAGTTAAGATTACCCATACTCTCCACACATGGAGTAGCAAATATACCAGTTTGTCAGGTGAATCCTTCATGAATTCTATAAAATTTGAGGAGAATGTTTCACAGACTTCCAGTTTATTCTTTCAGAGAAGGCCTTTGCCAGGTTCTGAAAAGTATTCAACCAATTGAAAGAGAATGGACACATTCACAAATGTTTTAAGTATTGCTATCCCTTTCATTCCTGTGCTTGCTGAAACACGGAGAGCTCAGTCTGTGACTAGAGACCTGTCTGCTAACAAGGGGCAGTGGGAGGGCACTTTTTATCTGAAAAAAAGTGGCACTGAAGGGAGGTATTCATCCCCTCTCACTTTTGAACATTTTGGATTCTAGATTGCTAGTTCTGAGGCTACATAGGTTGCCCTTTCCTACCAACCATTAATATAGGGACAAGAGTTAATAATTCCTATAGCCTTTTTCTTCACTGTCCCATACTGAGTTGACACTTCTTTCAGTTACCTGGCCCACTTTGATTTAAAAGAGAAGAGAGTGGCTGTTCTTTTGGGCATCATGTTGTTCTCTATAGTATGATCAGTGCTTAGAATGGGCACCATCGTCTGCATGTCAGCATTCATATATATATATATATTTAGACAGGGACGGAAATGAGATATATCTGCACTTCTGCTAAACCATTTTGGAGATTCAATACATTTCGTTAATTGACATTTATTTCTGACCAACCTCCTGTTTTCTCTACAATAAAGACTGGTGGAATGTATGCAATCAAAGGTCTTCTTCATCACCAGTTTATTTTCTTAAAGAATATGAATCTGATGCTTGAAATATTAAGTTGAAGAATACCTTCACAACCTCTTCACTACCCAGTGGTGATCTAAATTATATATCCCTCCCCAAGACAGGCCTATCACAGCTGTACATTAACTGGTTATTTGTTTATTTAAATATTTTGGCCCATCTTGGATTGCCGAACTCAGATTGGAGCACAGTCAATATAAACAATTTTAGCCTAATGATTATAAAGATAGGGAGCTGGTTCTAATTAAATTAACTGGAAAAAATTAACCAATTTTGTTTTGCCTTGGAAATTGCTTTGCCAGTCATTAACCTTCCCGGACAAATTTTGAACTGGACATTAGGGACAAACCTTGCTAACTAGGATGAAACTAAACATAACACATGTATTTCAACTCTGAATGCTTTTAAAAAATAATCCAGTTTTTAGAAGAAAATGAATTTAATATATGTAATCATTTGTTTTGTTTTGCTTTGCTGTGAACTCCTAGATGCTTTTCTCTCTTGATCTCAGATGGAATCCCAGATTTGTTTTGCTGAGAATAAATACTCATTTGAGCCCTACTGTGGTCAAAAATCAAACAGTGGACAAGAGCAACTTAACTGCCTTGGACACAGACATACTTTTCTAGCATACTTACATACCATGATAAAACTGAGATCAAGATTTTTGCATTTTCCTAGCAAATTGGGAGGAGGGATTGAATGGCTACATTCTCTCAGTCTACTCCAAGTTGGTCCAATGAGCATATTTTCATCTCATTCTAATTCTCTGAGACATTTGAGAATATCAGCATTGACCAGCCATAATTTATTTTCAGCTGTATCCGGAGTATTTGTTTAAAACCAACAAGTTACACTCCTGCATGCATGCAAGTATGGATAACTGTCCACACTGCCTGGCACTAGCAAACTTCACATATCTATCTAGATATCAAGATATGGGCTTGCAAGAAGCCCTCAACTTATGACCCTAATGGATCCCAGAATTATGGTTGTAAATTGTGCCGGTCATTAAGTGGCTTGCATGTAAACGTATCCGATTTCATTACCTTTTTTTTTTTTGCAGGGGTTATTAAGCTAACACAGTTGTCGTTAAACAAGCATGTTTTCTTCAATGGGTGTTTTGTGCCAAGCGCCCAAAATGTAATCACGTGACTGGGGGGGGGCACAGCCATCGGAACTCTGGAACCGGGTCTTAAGTAGTTCCGGGGAGATCTATCATAACTTCAAATGGTCACTAAACGACTGGTCGTTAAGCAAGGATTACCTATACTTTGGTCAGATAGAAAACATCATGATCTTAACCAATCCTTGTACGTCTAAATATAAATATAGATGCAATAGAAATTGTGTTACATTACAGCTTTGTTGACTTCTTTTGATGACAAATGTACTCAGATCAGTAAGCAGCAGCATGGTTGGAGGTGTTTACTTGTTTTCTAGCCAGGATTTTGGTGTTATCTTGAAACAGTTGCATATTTTAAATCAGTAGAAGCACAACAATATCACTAAGGTTCTCTCCTTTTTTCAAGATTGAAACCCCAAGCATGTATTAATAAAATCAATATGATTTCCATTGTGTAGTTACGCTGGTTGTAAGCCTCAGCTGGTGGTTTGATTGCAGTAGAGCATGGATTGTGAAATTGAAGCACATACTGAAGAAACCCTATGAAGGCCAGTTAGCGATTTGTATTTTGTGTCAAATAACATGGCCGATCCATTGCTTGGTTTATGCATGCCACTTGCTCCTATTGAGGCAAAATGGGTGGCAAATAAATTGATAAATAAATAATCAGAAAAAAAGAGTCCAGCCAAACAAAATAACTGGGAAGTTTCTAAGCGGTAAAACAACAACAACTAGAACAGGTTTTAGCAGCAAACAGTGAGATTCTGCCACCATCCCTTTTTCCTTGGGTTTACACAGAGGTTTTATAGTACCACAGATCTCTCTTTCAAGAGACTTCATATTATTTATTCTTCTAAGGCAATAACCTTTGGCTCCTGACCCCTTGTGTGCAGCTGCAAACTTCTAAAAAACAATTATACTATATGGGGTTACTACATGCCATGGGAAATCTCCACTTCTAGTGCAAAACAGACCAGGAGGAGTGAACAGCCAGCTTAGAGGTGGGGGAAATGCTAGAGGCTCATTCTCCCCTAGAGTGCCCCCCCTCCCCCCCGAATTGGTCTTCCACTGAAGAAAGCAGATGGCAGGCAGAGAATGAGCAGAGCTGGAGTAAAACACACAAGGTTTTTCTATCGATATGTAAGTGGATCTCTGCATATCAGGCGCTTTTCTGGTTTCCCGATATCTTCAGCCTCTTAGCCAAGGAGGATTTTTCTTGGTCATGGGTCAGCTGCAGTGGGGGGCCGTGCAACAGCTCCAAACTGATAGCCATAGACCCATCTGTTGACAGATGTTAAGACAGAGAGGAATGATGGAAGAACCGTCTGAATCCAATCCAGCCTGGATTTGGTCAATCCAAGGCCGGGAGAAGTAAATTGGGGTTACTCAGAAAGAATGATTGCTGGGTTATACCTTTCTATCTATAAACCTAAGCTCAGAATTGATTAGGATGTGGCTTTCCTTAACCCTCATTACTGTGTGTCAGAAGCCTTCATTACAGCACAGGCCTCGTGTCAGTTCCCATTATAGCACAGATGTGTTACATGTCCTAAATATAGTATGGTTCTGGGCTAAAATAGGATGGCTCAACCAGATTTCCCCAAGGAAATAATAACCTCCCGTATATTAAAATAGTGACATATTCTGCCATTTCCTTCCCTTTGCAAAAGGCTGATTTTTGCTATTGTTTTGAAATTTAAATAGAGGCAGGCTTGGCTAACTCCTTTCGTTCCATAGAGGACATTCCCTTTTCGCTCATTTGCTTTGTAAGCAAATAAAATGCCACTTGGTACTGTATGGAAATGTGATATTTACTTCTCTCAGGTGAAACAATACCACGATCCAGCTGTTCCATTATGTGTCTTTTCAATATTTGGGAAGTAGGGACGGTGGTGGTTTTTTTGTTTTTTGTTTTGTTTTGTTTTAAAAGCTGTTGTCATTTGGGCTTCTTTTATGATTTCCCTTGCCAGGCTATGTTTGCTAAATTCTTTGCGAACAACAGCTAGTCATTGATGTCAAGCTTGGACTTTTCTGGGGGTACAGAACCAATCAAATTTTGAAGAGGGTTCCTTTTACTGGTGACTTAGGACAGCGTTCCCCCACGTAGCATTCTTGGTTGTTGTGAAGACTTGTGGGGAGCCATGGAGATGATCTGGGAGAAGGCATTCAGAAAGCGAAAGGACAATAGGTACAGAAAAAGTGTGCTGGGAGGGGGGGGGATGGATGGGAAAGTATTAGAAAGATATTCAGACTGACTGCCCCAACTCCCTGATGGGCAGACTTACAAGATTCTGTTTCTACCACATATCTCGGTAAAGTATAGTTCTAGTCATCCTGTGATGTCCATTTTATGAGTTGGTCTACCTTGTAGAGCTTACAAGTAATAATAATAATAGTAATAATAAAGTTGGAAGGGACCTTGGAGGTCATTGAGTCCAACCCCCTGCTCAGGCAGGAAACCCTACACCATTTCGGACAAATGGCTGTCCAGTCTCTTCTTAAAAACTTCCAGTGTTGGAGCATTCACCGCTTCTGGAGGCAGGTTGTTCCACTGGTTAATTGTTCTAACTGTCAGAAAGTTTCTCCTCAGTTCCAGGTTGCTTCTCTCCTTGACTAGTTTCCATCCGTTGCTTCTTGTCCTGCCCTCAGGCAAGGAGAATAGCTTGACTCCCTCTTCTTTGTGGCAACCCCTGAGATATTGGAATACTGCTATCATGTCACACCTCGTCCTTCTCTTCATTAAACTAGACATACCCAATTCCAGCAACCGTTCCTTATATGTTTTAGCCTCCAGTCCCCTAGTAGAGTTAGCAAAGCAGGAAATAAGGCCCTGTTCTGTTATTCATCTCAAACTTCAGTTTAAGGAAGTTTTAGATGCTTTTATTTCTATTCTCCTTCACTTTAATGAAGTAGCATGACTAGTGCCCCAGAGTTTCAGCCTTCTGAAGAGGGCTGAGTGATGGAACTATATTACCATTACACAGATAAGGCACAAGGTCCTGATCTTCGCAATATTGTATGATAATAGGGCTCTTGGCTATTTAAGAAAGAAGCACCCATGTATTCACAGGGATTTAGCTTGGCTCAAGGGAAACTTTATTTTTCATCTGTTCTCTAGTCCTTCACGCATCTCTCTATAAGACAAGAAAGACCTGATACATATACTTCTGTCATCAGATTAGGCTTCAGGGCTTAAAAAGTAGCAAAATCACGAGTTTTCCTATCCTCCCTTCCTGCCACCAAGATTGGCTTACCCATTAGGCACAATCCCCCCAGGCCCATGAACTTTAAAAAAATTTTTTTTATCAGAATAAAAATGAATTTCAAAAATGACCTCATGGTTTGAAAGTTCCTTCAGGAACTCCTTTCTGGAAGTATCTACCCTTGTTGGAGCAGTGTTCTGATCCAGCAGGCTCTTTAAATGTCCCAGTCTTTTTTTCCCAGGAATCAAATGAAATTATTTTCATGTCTTTTGATAAATATTTATTTCCATAGCCTTTTCATAAAAAACAGGCAAATAGGCATAGAATTGGAACATCAGATCAAGGATTTTATTTATAATTTTAGGCATAGCATAAATACTAAAATTTAGTAGTTTTGATGATATGTAGTAGATATCGTGATTAATTGGAAACAACTGATCATTGTAAAATAGTACATATATTATTTACTATTCCCTGTTTCTCTGTAAAAATTTAAAAAAGTATTGAAACTCATGAAACAATCATTTTAATGCTATTATTTTTGTGATGGAAGGCGCCCACAAATCCTATAAAAGTCAGTGGTGCTGAAATGATGAACTGATTATTGTGATGTCACAACACAGACTCTGCCCTTTACATGGTAACCAGTAGCATTGTGACATAAGCACACAAGAAAAGCAGCATTTCCATCTCAACACACATTTCCCCACCTGTGATTGCCCAGGTTGGACCTATGAATGTTTTGCCTGTTTTCACTAGTGATTTGTGGTATATTGTTTTCACTTACGGTTTCATGACTTGAAATGTAAACTACATTAAGGATCCTTCTTCCAGAAATTACCTTTTGTGTGTAAGTAATAATACCTTAAATGTGTAATTGGGGTTATAATTCATTGAAGTAATTATAAAGAACCCAACCCACTGCAGTATCCAGGGAAACTAGTTAAGCTGTCCTCGAAGAGTGATTTTTAAGAGGCTGGACAAACTTTAAAGTCTTTTAAACCTTTGAGAGATGGAAAACCCATAATCTTTTCATTAAATTCAGTTATGGACATTCAAGTAGCCTAGTTTTTTCCTGGATGAATTTGAACCCAAATCTTCTTCCATTTTGACACAGGGATACATGAAAAAATCCACTATATAATATATTGTACTGTGTTGCAGCTGACTGCGAATTCTGGGAATCATAGTCTGATACATCCAGTGGTTAACTGAAATCATCTCCCCAAATTTTCAGGCAGGGATCTTTCCCAAGCCTACCAAGAGATGCCAAAAATTGAAGTTGGGATTTCATAGTCATTGAAATGAAAAGATATACAGCCCAAGAGATGCTAAAGGGTCAGGATTCAAGACCTTTTGTTAAGTGGGTGCTCCATCTATCCATTTACATTAGATTAAAGAATCTTGAGTATTAGCTAGCTAATGGTATCAGAGCTCAGGGTGAGAAATTTCAGGTGAGTACTGAACAATTCTGAAAACTCTGTTCTATTTTAGCCCCTGGTTAGTTTTAAATAGCTTTCTTGTGTAAATGTGCCATTAGTTTTTCTCCTAAATGCCAGGAACTGGAGGTAATAAAGGTTTTACAAGGATTTGGTTTAAAACTGCCAGGCAAAACTGATAGGAAACTTCCTGTAACTCTATAAATGAGGCATTATTAAATGCTCATATTATAAAGGATTGTCCTGAAATAAAAAAATGATAATAAAGTAGCTATTCTTTACCCTCAATCGATTAGTTGTGTGGCTTATTCTTAGTCCTAATTCTGCCTAGTTAGCACCAAGTGTTAATAATCTGTTAATAACAGTAACTTACAATAAAATGTAATAATAGTCTTTTTATATCATTTGTTCATAAAATATGTTTAATAGGGTTAAAATAATCCATAAAATAACATTTTGAATTGCAAAATGTGAGCGCCATTAATGTTTATTTGAAGTATTCAGAATGGTGTCACCTCTGTTCCTCATTAAGTAATTTCTGTCATGCTTAGAGTTAGCCCATTTTTTCAATGGTCATTCAAAAAGGGAATAATGAAATGCTGCTAAAAATCAAGCCAAGTCTCTTTATTTTGGTCATCAATCAGCTAAATTTCAGAAATATTTTAGTCATCCCCAAGGTTAGTTGTATAAAGTAAATAAACTAAATAAACAGTGACATATAGGATTTTTATTGTAATTGCTGTAGTGACAGACTCTTGCAAGTCTGAATGTGTTTCCCCTCCCCTCACGTGAACTAGGGAAGGACTTACTTGCCTGAAATCTTCGCAAATTAATTTCTTGGCCAGGACTGTTGATTTGGCCATTGTCTTGGTAGCAGGCTTTTTGTCCTGTCCTTCAAAGCCATTCCTTCAGTCTTTACACCAGCTGCAGTTAGAAAACAAATGTTAGAACTGACTCCAAATTTTGATTTTTGAGTAATGCCCCTGAATTGGCTCAGTGGGCTCAAATACAACATGACAGTTCTTCAGTTGGGATTCAAAAATCAGCCAGCAAAGAATCTAAAGTCCTTTCCGATCTGCTTCCTGTCTCTAGCCACCCTTTCTTAGATCTAGATGTTCATCTCAGCTAGCTTTCGTGGCTAAAGCGGGCCTTCAACTCATGGTGTCCTGCTTTCTAGGCTGGTGCCTTAACCATTAGACCAAACTGGCTTATCATCAAAGATGGCCTACCCTTTCCAGATGAGAATCTACCAGGAAGAGGGAACCAGATAAAAAGGGAAGTGCATTCAGAAGAACAGGCCTGGAGGAGGCTCGGAGACCAAATTTGAAAGCCTCAGTTTCTGCCAGAGAGACAGTTTCAGAATAATGTTAGAACCAGGATAATTATAACTGCTAACTGATCTTCTAGATAATTAGAAGAAATAAGTAAACATGACCCTTCCTTAATCTATACCAGGGGTAGGCAACCTTGGCTCTTTTATGACTCGTGGACTTCAACTCCCAGAATTCCTGAGCCAGCATGGCTCAGCTTGGAAACCTCTCCCTTTTCCCTCAGCGTGGCTGGCTCAGGAATTCTGGGAGTTGAAGTCCACGAGTCATAAAAGAGCCAAGGTTGCCTACCCCTGATCTATACCTTCCCTATATTCTCTCCAGTTATGTTCCTTTAGAGACTGAAAGAATTTATAAATCCTCAAAGGGGTTTAATGGTGGTAACAAAGGATAGTAAAGGGAAAGACTTCCCCAACACAAGACTGACATATAATACTGCTCTTCCACAATCTTTTATCACCAGTAATAACACTTAGTTGTATTTAACTAATCTTGAGAAAAATTAAGCAGGATTGGATTGCTTAGAGTGCCGACAGCTGTACTATAAAGTTTGGGGGGGAAACCTAATATCCCACTGTTTAAAGCAATAGCAGGTCATTTATTTACCATTGCAATACATGGATGTAGTCATAAGCCCAGGAGTCAGGCTTAACTTGGAAATCATTAAAGGCTTTTTTTTAATAATCATTTGTTTTCTAAGTATTTGTATGGATCAGGCCAATTGAAAAAAAAGGGCAAGATCAGCCATTTTAGAGGGTTTTTTTAAAAAAAAATATTATTCACTGAAACAACATTGTTTAATGCAAGGGTCCTCCTATACCCAGGGAATAGAAAAAGAGGAAAGCAGTATTTAATAATCCATTTTTGACGGCAGAGCCCAAATGGCTTATATTAGTAAAATGAATTAGAATCAGTGCGTGATCATAGGCTGATATGTGTGGAACAAGGAATTCTGGGAATAGTAGCCTAGCAGATTTGAAAAGCACCAGGATGAGGAAGCTCTCATATTCTGTGCTGCAGAGCAAGGGCAGAAAATGAATCCAAAGCTTTCAATGCTCCAGCTGGCCCATAGCTTTATACCGTGCCAGAGAAGGTGCAATCAGTGCCTAGTGCCTGGGCCTGAGACATCATTAGCTAAGGGTGGGTGAGGGCAGAACTATTCCAAGCCTCAGTAGTCCTCTGATTTTGGGTGGTAGGGAAGCAAGCTGGCAGTTGTTTTACCCCAATTGCTTACTAGGAAAAAAGGCAGTTAAATATTAAATATTCTGCCTCTTCTATACTTATTCCCCATCCTTTTAAGATTCCTCCTTGCAGGACAATTGTCCTGCCCTGTCTGAACTTCATGCACCTCTCCAGATGGACTCCAGTGGGCTGTTTTACTAAGGGGATGGTAAAATGACAATAGGGAAGGGCTCAGAATTTATACAGAGGCAAACCAGGTTTCGCACAATCTCGCAGATCCCTCTTCTTTGCCTTAAGGGCCTACCAGCACCTGTGGCTGGTATACAATATCATTTTTTCTTAATAATGACTTGATATTACCTGCACTACTGAGCCCATAACATGCTAATTACCTAAGCAGGTGAAATACATTTTAATAATTTAACAAATGAACTAAAGCAGAATTGAATGACGAAAGGAAATACGTGCTGCTGTCAAAGCTCTTTTGGCCAAAGGTTGATGGTTTTTTAAAATATACATATATATATCAAAGACATATATATGTGTGTGTGTATATATATATATATGTGTGTTTTCTGAGGTTTTCACAGGTGTTTGTATGTAGGTCTTTGGTAATTCGGGTTTTCTCCCGCGTAAAATTGAAACTGTCTTGGCAATGTTTCGACGAAGTCACATTTGTCATCTTCAGGCTGGCGTCTTCGGCTTCGTGCTTCTAGGAGCACGAAGCCGAAGACGCCAGCCTGAAGATGATGAATGTGACTTCGTCGAAACATTGCCAAGACAGTTTCAATTTTACGCGGGAGAAAACCCGAATTACCAAAGACCTACATATATATATTTGTGTGTGTGTGTGTGTGTGTGTGTGTGTGTGTGTGTGTCGTAAAGCAAATAAATAAAAGCGATCACCGGGATAAAAATCTTAAAACAAAGATTGTTTAATTTACAAAGCTGAGCTTTCGGCGGCCACACTGCCGACATCATCAGAGCATATAACGTAAGATTTGGGAGTCCGTTCTTATATGGCTGGCTGTCTCTGCGCCCGGGCTCTCGACCTAGTCATCAGTCCGCTCCTCGGCAGTCATTAAAGACGTGTGTGTGTGTGTGTAATGACTGCAAAAATACGAATCCGTCCTGGCTGACCGTAATTGCCTTAATTGTCCTGCCTCCTCTTTTTTGCACTCCAGTTCTCCAACCTTCCTCCCTCCCATCCTTGTCAATCCCCTCCTTCCTGGCGCTGTTGCCGTTGGTATGCTTTCTAGCCGCTCCCCCGTGCTCGTTCTGGGCCCTACATCCAGATCCGGTGTCTTAGATGCCTTTCCATTGCTGCTCCCCTCCTTTCCATCCCCACCCCCAAAACTTCACTCTGAGGATGCTGGCAGGGGACCAGCGAAAGCTAAATTGTTTTAATATTGTAAATATTTATATATATATAAATAGGATTAATCCATTTTGAAGTGAATGCAGCAGCATTCTTTTGACATTTCCAAGGTAGGTTATCCTTATTTATCTACATCTACTTAGCATTTTAAATACAGGGTAAATCTACGTTTTTTTGAGAGAACATTAGAGAAAGGAGGAGAAAAATGGATGGAACTTAGTCATGCTTTTTTATTTTTATAAATCAGTTTATAGCTTCTTATACTGCCCAATAATGCCTGTATCTGGTTCTGTGGATTTTTAGTGCTTTCCGTGGGATCTTCAATCAAACCCAGTTATCCAGGCAAGTTTCTTACAATTAAGTTTTTAAACTGCACTTTTTTAGTAGAATTCTATTCTTTCTTGATGCAACTCTGGATACCTCTTGTAGTGCTTTTTAATAATTTCTGTAGAACACTCTTTACAACTTCCTGCTCTCCAGATATGTTGGATTACAGTTCTCAGGAACAGGGGAATTTGGGGAGTTGTTGATCAGCATAACTGGAGACCAACACATCTGGAGGGTACTAATGTAGGAATGTTCTGGACATCCCTCTGTTTGTGTATGTTTGTTTCAATGGGAACTGAGCAAATACATAAGCTATGTGCTACAAAATGATGTACTAATAATATATACTGGCAGTTCTCGAGTTACAATGGTAATTGGAAGCAGAATTTCTATTGTTAAGCAACGTAGTTATAAAATGTGATGTCACAAGACTGCATTGTTTAGCAATGGCAGTTCCAGCTCTCCCTGTTGCTGTCATTAAGTGAATCCCACCGGTTGTTAGGCAGAGACCCACCTCCATCCAAGCGCCTCCCAGCCCAGAACCTTGGTAAGGTAAGGGACGGTCTCCTCTTCCCCACACCCATCTATCTTCTCCCACACCACATCTCTGCCCTTTATGCCACCTTGCACTCCATCATCTCTGCTGGCCTTGCTGGCTATGCCACCTTATGCTCACTGACCCTGCTGCCCTACTGCCTCCAGCTGATCTTTGCAGTCTTCCTCCCATTACTGATGAGGCGGGCCCAGCCTGGCCCTATTCAGGGTAGCTGCTGGCCAAGTCCCACCACCTTCCTGACGCTGTTCATTCTGCTCTCCAAATAGTGCAGGTCCTTGTGAGAACAGCCCATGTGATTTGGAGCATGGTGTGTGTCACTTTCTCATAAGGTTTTAAAAGACCTCAGAAGTCTTCCAAGGCATTGTGAGAATGGCCTATGCTATTTAGAGAACAGGACAAGCGCCCTCCACAAGAAGGCCTGATAAAGCCAGCCGCTGCCTCATTGAGGGACAGGCTGGGCATCCCTCATCAGCAGTCAGAGGAAGATGGTGTCAACTGGGGACAGCAGGGTGGCAAAGCCAGTAGAGCACAGGGCTGGCAGAATGACAGGAGCAGAATGCGGAGGGCAGGGGTGGCTGGAGCAACCTGAGGCAGCCCTTGTTGGCAGCGGTGGCACAGAGGCTGAAGTAGAGGCTCGTGTGTGGTGGCAGCTGACTGGAATGGCTAAAGGCCTTGAACCTCTGTTACAGTCCCACTGCTGCCACTTGCCTCCAAGGAGTGTCGCTGTGCAGGGTTGCCAAAGGGGCAGAGATGGGGAGAGAGATCGGCAGATGGGAGGCTGAAGTGCTCCTTCAGTCATAAGTGTGGGCAGGCTGCCAAGCCCTTGAGTTTGGATGATGTGATCATGGGTGTGGTGCAATGGCCGTAATTTAGAGGACCGAACTTAAGTACCATCTCTTCAATGCTGCCGTAACTTTGAATGATCATTGAGCAAATAGTCGTAACTCGAGGATTACCGATAGTGCAGTGTTCATTTTTGCTGTGGCCACAGTGGAACCAAAATTGTATTCTGCAATATACAGAATACAATCAGAATTTCCCTCTTGATTCTAATGATAGTTAACATTTGCATCAGCCTTTGCCAGACCGTGTCGTTAAGATGTGCTGGGCTGCAGTTTCCAGAATTTCTGCCCAATGTGACCCGTAAGCCAACACATCTAAAAGAGGCCAGCTTTAGCCATATCAAGCTCTGCCTTTTCAATGTGTCTTAGTGAAGAAGGAGGGGTTCTAAACAGTTGCCTTAAATCACTGATGAAACGCATTTGGTTAATCATGAATTATGATCAGTGATAAATTACATTATGATTTTATTCATGCTTCCTTGGTTAGACAGGTTGGCTTTTCTGAAGATTCAGGTTTATCTCCTAGGTCCTCTGGGATTCCACCTTGCTGTTGGGTGCTCAGGTCAAGAAATAACCAGCAGTGCCTTTTACAAATTTCAGTAATATGCAATGGCACTTTTTTTTCTGGAGAGGAAAATGTCTTCAAACCATAACCATTCAGGCTTGGAAAAATATTTAGGAACTGTATCTAGCATGCAGTTCTCCAAGGTTTACTCAAGAGGGTTTAGGAAATATGTTAACATAAATGTTGCACAGCCACCGCCACTCCACCAACACAATTGACTTTCAGTTTGTCTCACAAGCAGATGAATGATAAAATAAAACGATCATAATAACTACAGAATAATATATGGCTTCTTGACTCACAGGAAATTGCTGTGTCTGAGTATAGTTTGGGCTCAGTTACCTATTCAAAGATCAGGGTTGTCAGGATCCTTTCTTCAAAATCTTTTAATTTTTTCTGGGATTGTGACTGGGAACAGGGCCATTTTGGCAGTGGCGCTAAGGTTGTGAAACTTCCAGAAGACACCATTGTGTATTCTTGCTCCTGGTTCGTAGACGATGGACTGAAGTGATGCTCTCCTACAGAACATTTGAAGCCTGATAAAAGTGCATCTCTTGAATTTTCCCTGTTATTGTTGATTTGCTGGGTAAACAATTGATCATTTTAATTCAAGATTTTTCAAGTCAGGTTAGACTTTCAAAGGTTAAAGCAAGGCTTTTAAAAAGGCAGCTTCTGTTTTCGCAGAACAAGCCTGGTGCAGTGTTAAATTTGCACTGCAGAATGGGATAAACGGACAACTAGATATAAAGCTCTGCTAGCTTTGTGGTTAGGTAAGGAAGGCAGTACTGGGTCTCTTAAGTAATGAGCTTTGAAAATTAAGATGCTATATGGCTACAGCTGGCTGCCAAAATGAAGGCCATATAAACATTCTCTAGAGCAGGGGTCTTCAAACATGGCCCTTTTATGACCTGTGGACTTCAACTCCCAGAATTCCTCAGCCACGCTGGCTGAGGAATTCTGGGAGTTGAAGTTCACAGGTCATAAAAGGGCCAAGTTTGAAGACCCCTGCTCTAGAGCCAGCAGTGTCCCACAAGGAAGACTTCATATGTTCATGTACATTTTTATATTCTTCCATTGTAATTCTTCTTTCAGCAATTTGAACAGGGGGGGAAAGTTACAATGGATCAGAGGTTTTCTTTCTGGAGCCTGGGATCAGTTACCAGTTTCAGTAAGTGATACTTAGAATGGAAGAGGCTTGGACTCCATGTATTAAAACCACAATTACAGCCCATGCAATACCTCTTTGGCTGTAGGTCACTTCTATTGGAAGTATATATATCACTAAGCTCTGACATGGCTCTTCATTTCAACTCTTGAAATGGCAGTTTTAATATAGCATCCAGAGAAGTTATAACTGCCTTGGAGCTGTGCAAATTACTGTTTTGGAAGAGAGAAAAAGCCAGCAAGGTATGTTGTGTTTACCCAAGCATTGTAAATCAATAGACAAGGTTTTTTTTTAAGTAAATGATTCATAATAATATAACACCACAGACCTTTCCTGTGTTTGCTGACTGGGAGACAATATCTCTTGTTTTCTGTAGTGCCTCATAAGGTTTTGCTAGGAAGGCAGGAACAGTGTGGGGGGCCTTAGAAGACCATTCAGGACCAATGCAGGATCTTGTATGCTAATTAGCACTAGATGCCATTAACATATTAATTCTCTGTGGTGAGCTACTCATTGGCTGCTAATACGTTTATGGATGCAATTTAAACCATGGTTTTAACCTATAAAACCTACTATAATTTAGTGCTGAGGTATCTGGAGGATTGCTTCTTTAAAAGAATCAACTATCTGATAGAAATAACCCAGGAAGAACTGATGGTAATCCCCTGTTACCAGGATAGTATAAACGCTGAGTTTAAGAGGAACTGCTTCTCTCTTATGTTATTGTACAAGAGATTGCTTGCTTTGATCTTGTTAGATTTTCAGAAGCAAGTTAAAATGGAACTCTTCCAGAGGGCTTTTTTAATTAGGACAATGCCATTGAATGGATTATCTGCTCAGTTTTAACACACGATACAGTTGCTTTTTATTTTTGCAGCTTAGTATTATTGATGTTTTTCCCTTGCAAATTGCTGAACAGTGGTAACTTTAAAAACAAAATTAATTTGAATTTAAACCAAACTATAAATTATAACATCTTGACTCCTTGGTTTGACTTACCATCCCCATTTCATAGAAAAATCACATTTGACCCCGCAAAAAAATTTTTTAGCTTGTGCCCTTAATACTAGTCATGTTTAAAGTGAGATAAGCAATCTATTGCCATCAGATCACATATGGCCCTCACCCTAATTTCAGAGGTTTTTGAAAGCAGTAGGTTTAGGATCTTGTCAAAAATAGCCTTTCTTTTCTCTGGCATGGATCAGAAAGGAGAGAAGGAGAAAAAGATTGCCAGAAAAAGAAGTCAGAATGGCCTTTTACCTATGACAGTGCTCCTGAAGGAATATGACTCTTAGCAGAAAGAAACTTGACCGTTGCTAGTTTAAGCAAATCAATTATTTAATTTATTAAATTTATGTGCTGTCCATCTCACTATTGTAGCAACTCTGGGCAGCTTATAAAATGGTAAAAAGATAAAGAAGATAATATAGAATGATTAAAATTAAAGTTTAAATAAAGACTAAGAACCAAAAAGGTAGGCAGTATGGCGGTTGGGAACTTTATGTTGTGTGACCATAGTTATTCTGTGTGGAAGAATTTTATGTGTTCCAACAGTAAAATCAGTCGAATTTAAAAGTGGGTAGTCATGCTTCTAATGAAATTTTAAGACTAACAATTCAATCAGTTTGACTGATACCAATTGGTAAAAGATTGATAATTCAAGTTAGAATGCAAAAGAAAATGGGATATCCAAAACCACAACACATCTAGATAGGATTTGTTCACAAAAACCATTCATTTAAACTGACATTTTGACTGAAAAATCAAGCTAGACTTCATTCAGTTGAAGATCATCCCTTGGAGCAGAGCATCTGCTTTGTGCAAAGCAGTTCACAAATTCAGTCCCCATCAACAGTAACTAAAAGATCAAATAGCTCAAGTAGAGGATGGAACTGGCTAGCTCAGATGAAAGACTAATTTAACTTCAATAGAAGGTAGATGATAACATCTATATAATGTCATAGAACTGAATCTAAACAAATGTTAAATAAATAACCCCATTTCTCCACTTTCTTTTACTCCTTTCAAACTGTTGTTAATACTTTGGGGAAGATACAAGCTCATAGACAGCTACTCATTAAATTGGGACTTAGAGCATTATTGTCAAAACTAGATGTAGACTTCTCATTGTAGCAGCTTGAGTAGTTAGAAAGCCTATTGATGCAAGAAGCAAGAGAAAAAAATATCTGTGAAAAATTGAACTCTCTGGGCTTTAGCTTTTGCTGATAAATAAAGGCAGCATGAAATCCTGTGGGTTTTCTCGGGCAGCACTGGATCCCATTCAAAACATTAATTGTAAAACATCCACTAATTGGGATGCCAGAATTCACTGTTGGATTTCTAAATGCATTTGGCTTTTTTTTCCCTCTCTAGACGTTAGAAGCATGAGCCACACGAAAGAGCTTGAGGGAGCCTTTTGATGGAGCAGGAGTGTTTCAACAATTGGCTAATGCAGAGGTTAAGCTGGTATCCATTTTTAAATTTTCAATTGCCACAAAAAGCATTCTGAACTGTGGCATTTTGTTGTACCTCTCATCTTTTAAAAGGCTAAGCTAGAAATAAACATGGAAACGCTTGGAATATATAGAACTGGTAGTCCATTTTCTAGCAGCAAAAAGAGCATGCCAAAGGGGAGTGGAGTACTGCCTTCTAACAATCTGATCCACCTCTTCCCAGCCAAATGTTGACAGTGGGAACGACTCATGCTGGGTATCTCAGATACATTCAAGAAGGAGCCACCCAGGGGAAACTTCAGGCACTTATCACATTTATATCTGCAAATAAAGTTAGCCAGATATTGCCCCTTCTGTCTTATGTGATTAGGACAAAAACAATGATCTTGATTACATCTTTGATGTTTGTCCAGGGCTTGAAATTTTAAAGTTGTGTTGTAGGCACATTAATATCAAGAGAGAAAAAATTGCAAAAGCTTGGTCACAAAGGGACCTTCATTGGAGCTGAGGCATGCTCATCATACTTGTTCTGGCATTATCAATTTTATCTGGTGACCCCATGTTTTAGGATTATGAGAGAGGCAGAAAAATATTTTCCCCAAATATGGGCAGTGCATTTGTAAAAATATCTGTCATAATCTCTCCTCAAGGCCAGCGTGACTTCCTCCTGTTCCGAATCTCTTGCATGCAAGAAGCTGTGCCTTATGGATGATGGGGTCGGGGTGGGATTGGTTGGGTTCTGTTGAATTTGGCTTGAGTAGAACTTGGTACTAGATAAAGATGTTTGTGATAACTGTTTTGAGTTTGCAGGTGATTTCTGAAACATTTAGTGGGATAGAAACCAACTCCTGGATGTTAAATTTAAATTGATTTGGGAAAGAACATCATAGTTAATTATGGAGGCAAGACAAAGTAGCTTCATCCCTTCATCTGTTGGACTAGGGAATGTGCCATGAATCAGACTCAGTATTTTTTTTCCTGTATAGCCTAGCACACGAGAAGAGGGCAAGCAAATCTAGGCATGCTTTGAAGCATGTCTTCCTTAAAATGAGGGTCATAAAATCTGTTGTGATAAAAAGAAACTTCCAAAGTCATCCTGAGGATGGCCTGCAGGTGTTCTTCTCATTCTTGGAGGCAAACAGCTGGAATGGATCAGCAGCACAAACTTTAAAGCATAATCTCTAAACTGTATCTCTGGCAGTTTCAGTTAGATTCTTTTATTCTCAAAATAAGATCCTGTGCTGTAGAAGATTTTATCCTTCTTTAAAGATCGCAATTTCCGGGCAATTCTGCAGAATTTGTAAATGAGATATCTAGATGGGAACCATGATTTTCTGAAGGGCACACTCATGACTGTGAGAAGGTAAAAGCTGTAAACAAGAATGTGCAACATTTTCCCCATCTTTAAATGTCCTGTTGTGGATCACATTTCAAAATGTAGGTGAGACAGGACTAAGTATAATATTTATGTTATACTTTAACAATTCTCCTTTATAAACTCCTAAATATATTAAGCCACCAAAGAGATATTATACATCCTTGTCTTACTTCATGCACAATGTTGAACCATTCACTAAGGACTCACTTTATTCCCTTGCGTACTTTATTTCCATCATATACAACTCATCACATTCAGCAGTCAGCCTTCAATTTGCACAAAACCATTCAAGCCTATTCACTTCATCAAACACTATCTGCATATCAACAAATGCATGGTAAACATTATTTCTCACATTCACGTATTTCTCAATGACTTGCTGAAAAGCAAATGCCTGGTTTGCATACGTCATGCTTGACATAAAAGTCACTCTGCCTTTCCATTGCCTGCTCATCTACATTGCAATCAGAATTCTGCTAAATAACTTCTCAGTGTAATCCCCTTCAGGTTTTTTTTTAAATTCATTCTTACTAGCTTTCTTTTTCTGAAAGGAAAAAATATGAAAATTAATGAAACTAATAATATTAATAATCAGGCACATGTGCAGCCTTCACACATACTTTAAACAATTTGCCCAGCCATAAAGAAACCATCCCTTAAGATTTCTCCAGTTACTCTGCAGCCCTGCAACTCAACATTCACACAGAATTTATGATTTTATATTTTTATTCTTGGACAGCATCCATTCCAATTCCACCCTTCAACATGATGCCATTTTTCCAGGATAACTCTCCAAAACACACCTTGCAGCATTCCTGTGCTCCAGTTTCATCCCAAATAATATTGCAGCCGTCTAGAACTAGTAGAAGTGATCCCCAGTGGAACCTGGCAAAATCTTTCCAAAAGCTTGCCATCATTCAGTTTAGAAAACAATCAGTGCTTGTTTTAATTAACAAGATTAAAAGCTCTGCCTTTCAGTATACCTTGAATGCCTTGAACCACAAGATGGGCAGCAAATAAATTTGATAAATATATAGCCTAGGAAGTATCTTTATTCTATTGCTCATGATGATCTCTTGTCCAGATGCCATGTGTAATATCATAAGAAAATGTAGTGAGAACTGGGGTAGGTGCATTGGATAAAACAGCCTTTTTCCAATGTAGAGCCTGTGTGGAAGTTGCAATTGCCAGAATTTTATAACAGAGATGACATGCTGAAAATATTTGGGATGTCCACCCATCTTAGCAGCTGGGATGCAGAATTCCAAATGGTTCCTAGGTGGCAACAAAACAAATATTACAGTAAAAATTTGCTCTCTGTGCTGCCACCTGTATTTGTGGCCAATGGTATTTGTTATAGCCCATATAAAGTACAATATGCCTAATCCTGAATTTAAATCCTACATATAGTTTCTTTTTCCAATCCAGTCCTTCCAAACTCCAAAATGAGTTGCTGCTATTATTGAAACAAATGTCATTTTAAATCTGTATTTCATAAGATGGGGTTTGCTGTCTTTAAACCGGTGTTCTATGGGATGGTGATTGATAACATCCCAGGTTAGCTAGAGGTAGTTCTGTATTTATTTACATAGAAATTTTTTCTCCCCAACAGCCCTATTACCATATTTAAATGCAAGTATGTCTTTCTTAATTGATCTTTTTCAGTAGTTTAGAAATACTTTAAAGCCTGTTGATCTCTGTGCATTTTTTTCTGGTAGCAATATATGTAGCTATGGGAGTAGATCTAGAATTAGAGCACTTTTAGTTCTTTGGCTCTCTTGTTTTTCTCTTTTCTCTTTTATTTTTTCACCTTTCGCCTGCAGTTATTTACATGACAAATAACAGTTTATTCACCGACTGTGACTGTCCCCTTTTTCTTGTCTTTACAACCCAAACTGGTAATCAAAAATCTGAGATGAGTAAAGTCTTCGAAGCATGTCTCGGGTTATGTTACCTGAATTCTTTCAGAAGAAATTAGGAAAATAAAAGAATTTTTGTTTTAGAATCTAATCCGAAAAAAATACTGCCCACCTGTCTCTTCCAGCCTTTTTCTTCCTGGTGCCTCCTCCGCCTCTTTCCTCTTTGCTAGCCTTCTTGATGACTTTCAGAAATAGCAAAGTGAAAAGAAAGGAGGGATTTTGCAACATGAGGAAAAGGAAGAAGGCAATAAGCTGGGGGTTGGCTGGCCGATTCATATGGAGAAGTTGGGGGGGGGGTCTCTTCCAGCTCGGCCTTTTTGAACTTCGCAAATGTTTGCCAGCATCCTGTGACAAAATTTGATTTAGGTCGCAAAATGTTTCCTTCAGCCTCTCATCTCTGCAGCCAAATTGATCAGGCCTCTTATTGTTTTTGTCCATAGCAAGAAATAAAAAGGAAACGAAACACTGAAATTCTGAAAGCGCCTTCTCTCTTGTAGGCTAATGTATATTTGGTAGCAATCTGCCTCCTTTGCAGAGATGTAAATCCTCTGAAATGCTTTGATTCTTAAGGAGTCCCAAAACTCAGCTCTCTGAAAACTCAAAAGATGAATCAAATGTGCCCACACCAATAGGCACACACACACACACCCCCAAGCTACACACCCCAACCTTTTATGTTGCAGCCATTATTATACCGGCTTTCTGTTGCCTCTTTCCTCTTACACTCTTTGTTTTTCCCCACGGCCAGGTTTTCCAGCAGCGGCCTATGGACCAGTAGCAGCAGCAGCAGTGGCAGCAGCCAGAGGATCAGGTAGGGGAGGCCCTGGAGGAGGTAGGGCCAGGAAAAAGCCCTTCTGTGTGGCTAAGAGCTTTCCATCACTTACCCTGATGTGCCTCCCCTTTGGGAAGGGACCACTAAACAAAACCACATGCTACAAACAGAGGCCAGGACATGAAAGATTTTAAGCCTGAGGAGCTGCTGGGTGGATATTTTATTTAAAAGGAAAAAAAAAAAAGACATTTCTCAGTTGTTTGCACTGGGTTAACAATGTCATAATTCCTCTTCTGTTAGCTTCCCAACTTCTAGGGCAGTCAACTTCATCTGCAACTACTGGGTTTGTAATGAAGTATTATTCTCAAGGACACCCCAGTCCAAGGCACAGATATTTTGAATCCTACAAACCCCTTAAATGCTGAAAAATTCAAGATCAGGGCATAAGAATCTGTGTCAGCATTGGATCTCTGGAGGTGGTCTGGTCATAGCTCTAAAATCAAGAGTTTTTTTTTTTCAACTACTTGGCAGTTGCATAGCTCATTCATGAATCTGGAATGGGGAGGGGGGGATTTGTATTTCTATAACTGTAAAAATCAAGAGTTGGTTAGGATAAGTGACTCCAGCATCAGATAGTCTTCCTTTGCCTCCCTTCCCATGGAATGTGAATGCTGTGACAATGATATATACAAGGATTCTGGAGAAATAATAATTCCCAGTTGTTTCTCACCAAACTTATGATGAGGGATGCGAAGCCACAGTTGGGCATGACATCAAAACTGACAGAACCGTTGTTTGTAGTTGGTCAGCACATCAGGATCCAAAATCGTATTGTGGCTTGTAGAAGCATAATTTAATATGATGTCTGACTTGGGAAATCTCCAACTCCAGAACTGGCCTGATGCTTAAGAAAGCTGCAGGAATGGGGAAAGGACAGTGAAAAGCTGCTGTGGGAAACAGAGTCTGCTTGGATGTCTGCGGGCTGAAGCCACAATTGGATTCTTGGCCCTCAATAGCCTCAGTCACAGCATGGCATAATACTTAAGATGGGCTATAGTCCAGGGGTAGGCAACCTCGACTCTTTTATGACTCATGGACTTCAACTCCCAGAATTCCTGAGTCAGCTATGCTGAGGAGAAATGGAGAGGTTTCCATGCTGAGCCATGCTGGCTCAGGAATTCTGGGAGTTGAAGTCCATGAGTCATAAAAGAGCCGAGGTTGCCTACCCCTGGGTAGTGTGGAAATTGAAGGGCAGCCTGGGATCTGAATTAGTGACCATTTACTCCAGGGAAAAATGATGACAATTCTGTCCAAAATTTTATTTGTTCCAGACACATCTTTAACTTGGATATAATTTCCAGCATTTGTTACCTTCTGCAAACTCTGGGCCAAGTTTTGTGAAACATGTTAACCTTTTCCTTTACTGTCCGCTCATGACAAGCTCCACGTTTTTCCACCCTCCGCCATCTGTCTCTCTCACTAAAGGGTGGAGTTAAAATATTGCTTCACATTGGCAATTTAAACATTTATAATTATAAGCATTTGATTCCATCATGAGAGGGCTGTTAAGACTTACCAAGCTCTTTTCTTTTTCCTGTATTGGCTTGTTCACACCTTCAAATTCTAAGGGCTGAGCAAGGACAAGGGGTGGGCTTGCTGCTTTCACTGAGTTTAACTGCTCCCCAATCTGCCTTGCTTGCTAATCTCTGTAGAATGCCTGCTGTCTTCGGCCATTTGTTTTTGCTAATTTTAACTGGGTAGTTGGGTCAGGGAGCAAGAAGCGATTGGAGACCACATTCTTGTGCCCTCAGTCCCCAGCCAAATGGTATGCATTGAGACCTGGAGCAAAGAATTGGGGTGGGGGGGAGGGTGATAGTTTTATTCAGCCCTCTCCTGATGAAGCTTGTTCAGAGGTGTGGGACTTCTGTACCCATTTAGCTAGGTCTCTTCAAATCAAATTCCAACTCCTCCCCCCAAAATGGAAAGGGCTGCCAAGCATTTAATGCCCCCAAGAAAACTTGGGAGAAGGCTGGATTTCTTTAGAGTCCAAAGTGAGATGTTTAGAGAACTCCGTTCCATGCAAACAGGCACTGCTTTCAAGGCTACAAAGGATAATTTATACCATTTTAATGTTATTTTAATAAGGGGGTGTCCAATTTGAGCGCAATGGGGTTGATTTGCTAAATACCTATGGTAATATTATTTTTTTCCTTTGGTATGTTCCGTATTCTGCTTTTAAACTGCTTTTATCCTTGATTCAAACAAAGATCTACAATTTTCACACCCCTGTCCTGTGCTTTTTCCCAATACAATTGCAGTTTTATTTTGCAAAGGTATCGTGAATTTTCCTTAGAAAGGTTTAGGCGATTAACTTTGACATTCATGGAAGTCCAATTTTAATTGGAATATTACTGTAACTCACCTGCTTCTCTGCTTGAAATTTGCTTTTTTTAAAAAAATTTAAACCGATATTTTGTAATTTGATGGTGGTGGGTTTAAATTAACCTGTGATACAAAACTAAATCTAACCCAAATTAACACCAATCCATATGGCAAGTGTAAAGATCAGTATGGTACCCTAGGGAAGACTTATGTGCAAATCTGCTCCCATACTCTCTGCCACAAAGGATGAAAAGATGTCTGCATATTCAGAAGGAGCTCCCTGCAGAAGAGACTTCTAGCTATTACTATTAAAGAGATGTAGCATTGATAGTGAAATGGATTCAGGGGCAGTGGAGTAAAGTCGGTTTCATATTGCGGCTCAGACCTGGTTCATTAAAGGAGAAGAGGGGGAAAAATTGGAAGCAATTGCCCTCAATTTTTGAGGATTACAGCAATATAACACGGGTGGCATCAGCCAGAGCGGGGTAAACCCCCATCTGTATCATAAGGTGCACGAAAGTTAATGTCCAAATGGTAAGCCTTCAATTTACCCAGCTCTTAGGGATTTCTTCTTGATTAAGGTGATTGTACGATGCCTGTACTGAAAGATTTTCCTTGGTTATCAGAAGCTTGTCGAGTACTGATCACAAAGCCTGAACAGCTTAGGCCCCTGATTGTGTCGGGGAACATTGTTCTTGTGCACCTGCTTGGGCTTGGCTGTTAAAACCTGTAAGAAAGGCCCTTTAGGTGCCATATCACCAATGACTGATTTAACTGACATGTAAGGAAGGACTTGCTGATTTTGCAGCTGAGTTTCTCCTCAGTTCCCATAGCATTTAGAAGAGAACAGTAAAGACAACTCTCTTTTAGCAGGCATTTGTTAATTTGTTTTAGAATTGATTAGGTGTTTTTAACAAGAGCTAGAGAGACAGACGTTAGCCACTTTGAGAAGAAAAGCAGGATTGACATCTTGGGGATTCCCCTAGGGCAGGGATAGGCAACCTTGGCTCTTTTATGACTCGTGGACTTCAACTCCCAGAATTCCTGAGCCAGCTATGCTGAGGAGAAAGGGAGAGGTTTCCAAGCTGAGCCATGCTGGCTCAGGAATTCTGGGAGTTGAAGTCCACGAGTCATAAAAGAGCCAAGGTTGCCTATCCCTGCCCTAGGGGAATGTTCAAACGTTCAGGAGACAAGATTGCAGCCAGAGCCATGTGGTCAAAACCCCGTTTTCTGGTGCATTTAAAAAGGGGCAAAGCCTCAATGTTGGAGTTGTGGCCACTATCTTCACTTTAAAAAAAAACAAAAAACTTCCAGTTAACATCCCTGGCTGGTCTAAATTGAATAAAGATAACATTTCTCCCAACAGTCCTTGGGCATGGGTTAGGCTAAAAGTGTTGAGAGAGGGACTCATTCAAGGTTGGTTGGTTGGTTTATAAAATTTTCTATGCCACCCAGTTACCAAAAACTCTGGGCAGCTCACAACAGCTAAACAATTAACTCTTCATGTTACCTTCACATCTGATAAAATTTGGCTGGGGTCTGCCTGGTTGAGCACTCTTAACCAAAGTTGGCATGTTCTGTGATAGAGTTTTATCACTGAAATCTTAACTTATCTTCAGTGATTGGATAGAAATAGTGATTTCTCTCTGTTTTCCTGATTCTAATAGGAATGGTGACCTAGCTTACTGTAAGTGGACTATAATATTTTAAACTACACTTTAAACAAAAGGTAACCATATCATTTCCTCCACGTCCCCTGCCCATTCTACTTTTTAATGTTTTAAATATAATTTAACTTTAAACAACATTTAAAAGAAATTTCCTGAAAATACAAAATACTACCCCCAGAATCATCTGTGCCCAGAAATGTCCAGATTTTATGTTTGTCAAAGGTGTTTTTAAGAAATATAAATAATAAATGGCTACAGCCTTATGGTTTGTGATAAAATATGCCTGCTTGCCCAGCTATAGGATATTCAGGATTAATTGAAAGTATCCTGGTGGAAGAGAAAAGCAGGCAAGGGAAGACCTCACACATTTGCCTTACAGTAAATTAATATGTATTGCAATCACTTATTCCCATTGCATCAACAATTTTATAGATGAGGAAACTCGGTGGCTGCCATTTCCTTAAATGCCCCAAGTCTGCTCTCAAAATATCAAATGTGTCCACACTAGTGTTAAAATATTGGTATCTGCTTCAAAAATTAATACTGTTCTTATTCTTGACATGGTTAGAATGAGCCAGGTTCTGAGTTACATTGGCATGAACCTGCATTTTAGAACAATGACCTCTGAAGCAATTTCACTATCAGTATGGTATTTTTGTTCCAATATTGAGAAGATACAGATTACATGAAAAGTGGCTTCTCCATTTCAGCTTGATGAGAGATGACACTTAGACAGATTTTTCTAAAGTCACTTGTATGGAAAGGCAGTTTTGTTGATTGTCAAGATACTGTAGGATCAAGATGATTATTTCCTCTGGCAGATTTCCAGCATCTGTAATCTGTTTTGTTTTTCCCTCTGTGGCCCAGTTCAGATGTTTAACTATCAATTGTCCATGGAGTGGGCAAATGATGATCTCCTCCTCCGTGTAGTGAAGGCAGTGTGTAGAATGAATGCCCCATATGGAAACTTGTATCCACATTGGGCTAATTTAGGCCTTTGGATCTACAGGATTCCAGGTGACACCCCCACTTCATACTTTAATTGGAAAGTGTGTGGTAGAAAAGTGGTCCACATTCCTCCATTCCAGAAAGTGAATGTCCGTATTATCTGGTTTGGGCTATGCCTATATTCCCCTTTATAGCAGTATCAGTCGCTCAAGGGAAAGTCAAATCATATGATTTCATTTGGAATTCGTTACGAGGGGTAACGTTTGGCAGAAAAAAAAAATTTTTTGTCAGATACTTCTAACATGGCCTTCTCCAGCCTAGGACCCTCTAGATACGTTGATCCTCAACTCCCAGAATTCCCAGGTTGGTGGCAGCTATTTTAAGTCTTGATGACATTGTGAGCTTTTCCTCTCTCTTTCTCCTCGTTGGAAAATGAATGGGCCAGAGATCGTGCTACCTGGCTCTGGAGGGGTTTCCAAATTAACTTACCTGATCCTATTTAGTGTGGTACACAACCCTTCTAACCAGTCTTCTCCTGTCAAGATGCATTGGCTTATCAGTCCTGTCATTCTGGAGGCCAGCAGGCTGGGGAAGGCTGTTTAAAAAAATGAAAGTTACTATTAAGTCCTAGTTTGGTCCTCCCTTTATTTGACCAGCGCCCCCAAGGGTTCTTCGGTCCTTAAGTTCCACTGTTCCGTACTGTCCTTTATACTTGCCGGCTGTAACAGATCTAATGACATGACCTCGATGGTGAGTGTGAGCAGTTATGTTCTTGTTGTTTTCTCTCTTGCTTGGTTGGGGCTGCTGTGAGAGAGGGCAAATCTCTGAGGCACTCTTTCCGGCCTCTCTTACATTGGGACGTGCGCTCCTCTCAAACGCTCTTCTGAGCACGCTCAGCAGGAAGGTTTGTCCACACCTATTAATCCTCTCTCTGTGTCCAGCTTCTTGTTAGTAGCAGCTGGTTGCATGTTTCCTTTGCTTGTTGAGATAAAAACGATTCAAGGAACGACTCATATCCAACTCTTGAAAAACGTCTTTCTATTATTATTTTCCTTTAGTACACTTTCTCTCTTTTGTTTTTCTATATTACTTTTCCTTACTTTATAAAACTGAAACACTTGTCGTTCGTAAAACATCTCACATCTCCCCCTTGCCTGTTCTTAGAGTGTCATGTATCTGTGGGACTGAACTAAATGCATGCCCTTGTAGTAGTTGTAACTGGTAGCAGTAGACGTAGTTGTAGAACATGCATTGTTGAGTTGATATTATAGGTGATTGTCAACTAGAAAGAGCATGGCAGTCCAAGGGGGGGCCATGGTTGACTGGAAGAAGGATAGGCCACTCTCTGTACAGGAACTCTGCTAAATTCCTTGGAGCCACAGTACAATGTCCATTAATTTTTCTAAACTTGGTCCTACCAAATTTAACTTGACACATCATTCTGAGAATCATCAGGGCTGCGATGGTGGTAGTAGTTAATTGACCATGGTAAAAGCGATGTTACTTTGTTTCTTGATTATAAAAGGAAAAAAAAGAGTCAACATTTTAACGATAAGTGCACTTCCTTGTGTGTAGTTCCCACTTAGATCAGTGGGAGTTACCTACAGGTAAGTGTCTTGGGGTACAAGGCCAAGTTTCATTGCCATAAGCATTGTACAGGCTTCCACCAGAACGTAACCTGTTTTAATGTTAGATTAGAGCTCTGAATCCTTTCTGCAGAACCTAAACTAGGCTGGGAGAACAGGAAGACTGCCCGTTGGAGAGCTAAGCCATGAAGTGTATGTACAAAGGCTGTCTGTCAGGCTATACTGAGGCACAAGGGAATTGGTTTTAGATCCAAAATACAAATTGGACTGTATGGCAAACGCAGCACTTGACACGAGTTATATTCACTCCCCTCCCCTTCAGTTCTACAACTTGGATGAATTTTAGGAGAATAATCTCTCTTAACTGTATGGGCGAACATTTCATGAGCCGCCAATATTAGGAAATATTTCCAGAAAAGTATCACCATCTTCATCACTGAGCCTGCAAACCGTCTTTTTCTTTTCGTTCATTTCCTTTTCTCCTCCTCCTCCTTTTTCCCCCTTGCATCCAGTTTTTCGTACTCAGCTTCTCAAAATTGTTTTCCAAATGAGCAGGAGTGGGCAAGGTTGGCAGATGGTAATTCAGGTCCTGAATGCCGCATTACATTTGCTTCGTGGCAGCTGCTGTTTTGTCAGCCCATCCTACTGAGAGGAAGCATCATACGTGATGGTTCCCCTTCTATCTTGTTCGGCATCTTTCCCGAAGGGACACTGGCGATTCTTAGTGTATTTGTTTCACAGATCATGTGCAGTCTGGAGTCTAGGTTGGTACACTGAGCTGAAAGAAGTATACCTTAAATATTCTTTCTATGTGCATTTAGAAACTACACTTGCCCCCAAATGACAAACTCTGTCTCTTAGCTGAAGATCTACTCTTCCCTTATCGATAGAATGCGGTTACAAATCTTATATACCAGACACACAATTATCTAACTTGCCCCTTGGTGAACTAAACCAGAACCTGCTGTTTTCTGTCCAAGACAAGGAAATTAGATGGGAAATGTATCTCAAAAGTAGCAAAGCAGAAAAGAGTCTGGGAAGTTGCAATTCTTTTTATATGCCTTATCCCAGCACTTAAAAATAATTAATCTTGTCAGTCAACACTTCTGTTGTTGGTAAATTACAGGAGTGTTTTTGTCCCCTAAAAAAATGGCAGAAGAGTTGGTTTGGGTCCACAGAATGCTGATGGGTATCTTTGCAGGGACTTGTTGAAATAACTTATAGCCAGGTTTTTGTGTTTTTTTTGTACAGTGCAAAGCAGTTACCTAGAAGAATGCTTTTTAAATATTAGCATTTGACTAACTGGAAAATGTATGATGTCTAACCCCAAGCCATTCTGGCTAATTCAAACCTAATGTACCATCTGACAAAAGATGTTTTTCAACTATACTGCTCTTTGGGAACCATTAATAATCATAGCAATTGCCAAAAGAAAAAATATTAGACATCATAATGCTGTGTATTAGTTTGGATCCCATCTCACATTGAAAAGAAAATGGTTGGCTCTATAAATATTTCTTTTGACCCAGTAGGCAGAATGACATTAGAAAAACTTCATCCTATAGAATATGAGGCCAACATATATACAGGGTCTCTTTCAGTTCCCAGCAGAGAAATACATGAACATATACTCTCACTCTTTATACGTCACTTTTATTGATTTAATCAGTTTTTTGATTCCATCCCTAGAGAAGGACTCTGATGAAAGTTGTTTCATTCATCTATAGATCAAAAGTTAGGATGCTGAATTAGGATGTTGTCCAAAATCTTTCACAATGGGGTAACCATAATAAATCTAATAAGTAAATAAAATTACAGAAGTAGTGTCCAACATTTATTGATACCTATTCAGAAAGTGAGGGGCAGTATTCTCATCCCTCTTCATTTGACTTGCTGCAAACATCAATGGCACCTAAACAAAATATTGTAAATCAGATTTCATCCTCCACATACCTTGGCATAATATTCCAACCCTCTGGAATCTAGTGCAAATGTAAACCTGTTTCTGACAAGACCAACTATAATGATAAGGCCATAGTGAGCTTCTTCCATGGGTACAGGTAGTCCTTGACATACGACCACTTGTTCAGCAACCATTCAGAATTATGACAGTGCTGAACAATGGGACTTACATCCAATCCATAAAGTAATATGCTTGCTACACAGGTGCTCAGGCACCCAGCTCATGATTACGACATCACAGCAAAGCAAAGTCAATGGGAGCAAAGCAAAGTCAATGGGAAAGCCATCAGGGAATGTTACCATTTGCTCCCCAACCCACCTGCCTTACCCCCCTGCCCACCCCTGTCCCCACCAGCCCACCTGCACTCCCTAGCGCCTGCCTGTCACCCTCCTTGCAGTACCAACACCTCCCTAACCAGTTTAGCCTGGGAACTCCCATCTCTTCCTCCTTAAGAAACTGCATGGAACTAGGCTTACAATGGCAAACAGGGTTGCCAGGATCACTAATACTAAGTGTTGTGTTCCTGTGACGTTGCACTTTACATCCATAACACTTAGCGACAGCTGTCCTGGTCCCAATTGCCATCCTAACCCGAGGACTACCTGTAAAAGAGGCAAGAATATACCTGCTGTTATAAAACTTTTTACAGCCAAATATATTTCCCAGATGATATGTGGCTGTTGAGTGTATACAAAACACAGCATTCTGTTTAGAAACAGGAGCGATCCCACTGGAATCTAGGGTGTGCATTTGTCAGCTTGATTTCTGGTTCAAGCTTTACTGTTTCCCTGGCCACCATGATCCCTCTAGAACCATCCTTTTTAAAGAGAATGATCTATACCAGTGCAGCTTTACATGTCAAACTCTTCTGGCTATGTGGCTATCAAGAGCTAAAGCCACAATCCGCCAGTCAATCTCTCCAGGTAGAGCTGTGATCAGTGATGTAAGCAATCATTTCTGGCAAAATAGAAAATAAATTGTCTACGCAGTATTAACCAGCCCATCCCACTGTAGAGCCCTTTCCGTAGCTCCCTTTAATGTCTTGCCCTCCACAATACTTGAAGGTATAACAATTCTCATTTGCAGATTTGCAAAGAAACCTGACCCTGTGGCAGAATATAAGAGTAGCATACACACTCCTTCAATATATTTCGTAAAGCAACTTGAGCTCTACATAGACCTCATAACTGCTTATACAGGAATAATACCTGCATTTAGGATGATTTAAGTTGCTTTTTAATGTCAGACCAGAACTCTAACATTTCCAGGAGAGTTGCAAAATTCAATTTCTTTATGTAGGAAAAGACTCCTAATTTTAAGATGTCATAAATACATAATATTTTCTTATTTTTTTCTATGCTGTTTTATGTTTTTAAGTCTGTCTTTTACATGTCACAGTCACAATAGTTAGATATATTCACAAAGTAGTCTTATTGGTTTTATGTATTTGGATTTGTTAGTATTTAACTGTTTGTACTTTTTCATAGTTTGAACCCTTTTATTTACAGTTTTTCTGTTAATCACCTAGAAATATTCTATATGTCTGCTTTTGTGCTTTATCTTTTTTTATAAAAAATGTCCAAATAGCTGGTCAGTAACTGTAATGATAACACTACAATATATGGGCTGAATTCTAATTTTCCATCTGCATTAACACTCTTGAATAAAATTGAGATAGTCCTCTGGTTTTTTTGTCCCCTTTAATACTGAAGTTGCATATTTTAAATCTTAAACTTTGAAGTCCCAAAGGGTCATTTTCAAGCCTAGGACCTTTTTTCTTCTTTATTATCTAGTTCAGACATGTCAAACTCGTGACATCATGTGATGTTGCGCAACGTATCGGGACAGTTTTGCCATTGACGGCAATGGGGTGGGCGCAGCTTCCACGTGACGCGTCCAGCCCGTGGGCCGGCAGTTTGACACCCCTGATCTAGTTAGTGCCAGTACATAAAGCCTTAGTCTAGGTTGCAACCCAATGGTGGCTATTGTCACAGCAATGGCAGTTTTTAAAACATTTCCTGAAATATATAGATGGAAGGTACTACCCAAGAGCTGAATTACACAGCAGCCTTTTCCAGCTTGGAGTCTACCAGCCTGCTGGATAAAAGTTGTAGTGTTGCCCATCTGGAGAGACCCAGATTAGGTAAGACATGACTTACACAGATACGTGGTCTTCCAGGTCTCAGCCCAGCTACCCTACCCTACATGGTTAAGCTAGTGGTCTTTGTCAACATATACACTGATCAAGAAGCATTTGGTTATACCAACTCCTTCAACTGCAGACACTGTACAGTGAATTATCTATATAAGTGAGATTCCTTTGTTGTCCTTATGCTGTGGGCCTGGATACAGGGACATCCTGACCAACCTGTTTTAAGCACTGTCATTAATTCAGTTTTGGGATTTGTTAGGACAAGGTGTGGGGCTATCTACCAGTTTTGACTGGCCTTCAAAAAAAGGTTGAATCAATGCAAGGAGATCAAGGTTATTAACCTTGGTGGCAATAGAATTGCCTCTGAAGACCATCTATAACACTTGGTTTATGTGATCTTGCACTTGTGGGAAAAACTCTAAGAAGAAAAACAAAATCTTAAATAACAGGGAAAAGCTAGCCTGATGCCATATTCTCTAGGTGGTTTTAGGTTCTGGGTTCCCTTAAGAAGGCCTATGGGAAAACTAACTTAAAATCATAACAATTTCTTCTTGAGCCTTACACTGATCGATGGTAATTTGGGAAAGTCCATTACTGAATATCTCCAAGTACCTTGTGAGATATGCAGCTATACAATTTCTTTTTTGGCCATGCAAACCACTTTCTTTTTCCTTAAAGCATCCACTCTATCACACAATGACTTATAATTGTCCACCATTATGGCAGTCAAGTTCTGACCCCTGCTGTACATATTTCAGAAGATTCTGTTGGTGGGTAAAACATTAGCTTTTTTAATCACTTTTGTTTTTAATTCAAAAGCCAGGGCACTTGACAAATCATTTTCAGCATAGTAATTAGTGGCCAGCCCTGGAGTGCAGACTTAAATATGACATAAGTAAATCTTTAATGATGTAGTCACTAACTTTTAATAGCCATTTCAATCAGTGGAATTATTCTCAATGGGCAAACACTCCTCCTCTGCAATCTGCTCTGACTTGCAGGGTGCCTCATTTCACACACTTCACATGTTTCTGAATAGTCCTGTGACTAAAAAGACCAAAAATCACTACATGGTTTTTACTTTGTTCTTAATAAGCTCTGGAAAAGCTGGTTCACATAACTCATTTTTTCCTTGATGGAGCAATGCTGAAGAGTCTGCCCTGCATCTTTCCCTTGGAAACGGATAGCTGTTTTCAACTAGTCACTCCAAAAATTGCTAATTTAAATTGGCTTCCCTGAATATGGTGGTCCCCTACAACCTTGTATAACTCCTGTCACAGTAACAAATATAGCAGTTGGTTAAACTAGATGGGAGTTTATATATAGAAATGGTTTTCCAGTACTAGTGGTATTGGGCTACCAGTAGGTGCTTTCCAGCCCAGGCAATATCTGTAGCATTTCATCTCAGAACCATACTTAATTTGCCTCAAACCATTTAGACCCCAAGGCAAGTAGAGATGCAGTGAGATTAATCAGATTATGCAGGAGAATCATAGACTTAGAGGGGACCTTGGAGACTTCTAGTCCAATTCCCTATCTAAGGCAGGAATTCTCAGACCATCCAAGTGAAATGGCTGTCCAGTCTTTTCTTGAAAACCTCCAATAATGGAGCACCCATGACTTCAAGAGGCAGGCTGTTCCGTTGCTTAATAGGTCTCACAGTCAGGAAGTTTCCCCCTTTTGAGTTTGGATCTTCCTCTGTAAAGCTTCCACCCATTGATTCTCTTCTACCTGTCTTAACTTTGGGTACTCTGGAGAGTAAACCCATATCCTGTGCTTTGTGACATGCCTTCATATATTGGAAAATTGTTATCATGTGTTCCCTTAACCTTTTCTCTTTTTAGGCTAAACATACCCAAATGCCTTGACTGCTCTTTGTAAGGTTTGGCCTCAGAGCCCATCTGCACTCTTCTTCAGTGTCCTTTTTTAAAATTGTGACCAGAACTGGACAGTATTTCAGGTGCAGTCTGACCAGTACAACATAAAGTGATGCTGACTCTTTCCTTGATCTTGGCCTTATATCTCTGTTAACACAGACCAAACTGCATTGGATGTTTTGGCAGTTGTGGCACATTGCTGACTTGTGCATAATCTGTGCTTTACCAAGACACCCACGTTCTTCTTGCAAGTACAACTACTAAGCTAGGAACCCCTCTTATACCTATTTATCTGGATTTTCCTGCCTACGTGCAGAACCTTACATTTCTCACCATTGAAGAACATTTTGTTGGATTGGATTGTTAGATTGCTCAAATCTATCAAGATGCTTTTGAATCTTGAGCCTGTCTTCTGGGATATTAACAATCAACGCTACCCCCCCACCCCTGCTTCCCTGCTCCAGCTTTGTATCACCTACAAATTGTATGCGTCCCTTCTCTTCCCTCATATGTCATTTGTAAAAATGTTGAAGATATTAGACCCAGGACAGAACCTTGAAGTAGCCCACTGCATATCTCCCTCCATGTGGACATAGACCCATTAAAGACCATGCATTGGCTACAATTGTTCACCCAACTATGCATCTATTGGTATTGGGACTATTCATGCTACATTATTCCAGTTTAAGAAGGAGGCTGTGTCTCCTTTATCAAATGCCTAACTGAAGTCTAAGTACAGTACATCCACAGCATTGCTTTGGGTCACTAATCCAGTCAAAATTAGTCCTCTTCATTTCAGTCTTGCTAGAGTGAATGTCTTGGATGGCGTCTTTCATGACATCTCTATCCAGATTAAAAACATCCAGGGTGGGCTCCTGAGAGCTGCCCTTAACATTTAGAAACAGCCTAGGGACCAGAGTGGGAAAACGGAAGATACAAAGAGTGGCTTTAGATTGTTGTTTTTATTTTTCTGGAATTTGGGGAAGGAGTTTTGAATTCTTCAGTCCTTAATGCTATATCAAACTCATTTTAGGACTTAATTTTTTTTTATGCAGAACTTCCCTAAAAAGGGCAGAAAACCACAATGCAATTTTCAACAGTCATTATCAGAGGAAATTCCTGGGACCACACAAAAAGCTGTTGTAGCTCTTTGTACTGAAAAATACTTTATACACCCAAAAGTCCAGCCCAGAACTTTAGGTACTTAAAAAAAATGATAGCTGGTTATTTTTTCCCATTTTTTTACACTGGTGTAGTAATTTTACTACACTAGCTCAATAATTTTAGAGCTTTAATTGAAGCCATTGTTATTCACTACTTTTTATTACACCGCTATGATTTTCTTTCACCTAATGATTCGGGAGACTCCCCATTATGTACTAGTTTTCTGATCATTGCTTCTGAGACTGTTTTGGCCTTTCAGTACTGTGAGCCAACCCTGTTCTCAAGGAAGACATCTCCCCCCCCCCCCACTTCAAACAACAACATCAACAAAAACCCTATAAAAACCATCTCTGAAGTGTCTTTGAAATTGTATTTCTGTGGCTGTGAGGCAAAGGTTCCTAGATAGTGGAACTGTGCCTATGTATTATTTGATAATATTTTTATTGGGATTTTTATTTCAGAAACTTTTTGGCAGACTTCACTTGGTCCCTTTCCTCTAATTATAGCTATCAAAGCACCTATCCCCGGTGGGTGGCCTAGCCCTAGAATACTCCCCTAGATCCCATGTCCCTGTTCAGGTTAGACTGCCAAACCTATCACTCCAACCAGCGCAGTTATGGGTCTTTATAGCCAAATCTTATTGTCTCCAATGTTTTTGTAAGATAACCTTGCTGGAAAATGCTAGGATAGAGGAGACTGGTCTATGGGTAATATCTTCTGCTGGAAGGAGAGAGAAAAAATGCTCATCTTCTAGTAGCCCCCTAAACCCCCCCCCAAAAAAAAGCTGATGGCCAAAGCCCATCTGTCCATTTTGTTCCCTAGAGTAGATGGCCAGACATTTCTTCGAAAGCCCGCAGCAAATCTCAAAAGAGGTAATCTTCTTTCTTCCTATCTCCTTATATTTAGAGAGAGGATTGTTTGTTTCTTTGGAATTTTTTTAAGTCAGTATTGACTCCTGGTAACTAACAAATCCCGGCAGTTTTCCTGGCAAGATTTTGCCTTCTTGCCAAGGCTGAGAGAGAGTGACTAGCTCAAGGTCACCCAAATGGTTTTATGCCTGAACGAGACTGGAACTCACAGTCTCCAGTTTCTTAGCCTGATGCCTTAATCACTTCATCAAACGGCCTCTTATTCAGAGACTCCTATCCTCTAATCCAAGAGAACGGCAACTAGTTCTTGAGTACTTGATTATGTGGGTAATTGGTTCTTTGTTGTTGTTGTTTTATTTGGAAACTACCCTAAGTTTAGAGAACCTAACTAGCTGGTCTTTTCTGTGCCCTTTTTAATTAGAGTTTTCATTCCTATAATTGATTGCCATTAGGTAAGGTATCCATACTTCCATTGCACATTTCAGCTTTCATCACACTCACTTTGCTAACACCTGTATAAGACAGACTTTAATATCCCCTCAGCCACTTGTAGAAGGCCAGCTTGTCCCAGTGCTTCATTTGGAGAACTACAAAAACAAAGTTTAAAATCAGTCTCTGTTTTTCTTTCAGAATGTGCCAAACCATTATCCTCCTTGACTATGAAAACTGCATGCAGAATTTTATATTGAAAAAAGAGTGTGTTTGGTTCTATGCACCTAACCACAGACAGAAAATTTGATGCGCCAGAGGCCCAGGGAAAGCCATCCCCTAACAATGAGCATTGGAAATTAACATAACGCTGAACAAAGTCTCTGCTTTATTTTAAGTTGCCTATTTTTCTAGTATTGTAGTACAAAAGGGTTCAATTTAAAATATAACGGGGATGATAGCCTGTTAATGTGTTACAGTGGGAGGCCAGAATTTCCGTTACCATAGCAATGGAGTTCGGTTCATTTGTTTTGTAGATGAATAATTACTACGCAATTAGAGTAGGCTAAAAATAAAGGGGCTCTTTCTTCCCAGTCCCTCATTAATATTAATAAAAGGCCTGTCCAGGCTGTGATAAACAATTAATTCAAATCTGGTCACCAAAAAATAGGAATAGACATCTTTGGAGTGAAACAGTAAAAATGTGGAGTGAAAAAGTAAAATGGTTTATTTTGTGGCTTGTAATAAATAGCAAGACTTATTCTGTGCTGGCTCATTACTTTGTTTTTAATAAAAAGGTAACTGAAAATAGAAAGAAGGGCTAGATGTCAAAGGTAGGCGATAGGCCCCAGCCTGAGAGTTACTCAGTGCTTTTGTTTAGAATTCAAAGGCAAAGCTTGTGAGATCTTGCAAAATAGGAATAGACAAGAATCAATTCAAAACATTTATGAGGAATAAATAGAAAGGAAAAGGATTGACTTTGGAGTGGAAGGGAAAGAATCTAGGCAACCTGAGGTTTTTGCAGAAGTAATTCGAAGAGAAGCTAAGAATTGTTCACTGTAATGAAGGTTTGTGCTGTCTCTTTTGCACAGAACCGTTCGCCTACTTATGTTCCTGCCAGAGATATTCCTTGCTGTTGAACACACTTAGGCAATAAAGATGCTTGCTGTCTAGCTTCTGTTAGGGAAGCTATTGTCAGTTTGACTGAGTTCAAAATCTTAAGCAAGACTTAGAAAAGTTAAAAGATAGACCCACTTGAGGAAAGATGCACAGGTCAGAAAACAGACACCATAAGAACTACTGGAATTCCATTTTATTTATGTAGGCTATTAGAACAGAATCTAGAAAGCTTCTAAGTGTTTCGCTAAGTGTTTCTGTTATATCAAAGCATGTCAAGGTGTGACAGTCATGCGTTTCTCACACCTTCTTGCTTTTTCCAAGCTAAGTTCATGTCTTTCCAACAATTGCCACATATTTTCTTCAAAACCATCTCTGTACTTCTTTACATAATGGACCCACTGAGGGAAGTACAGTATAGATGAAGATTAAGACATAGTAAAAGGAAGGGCCACACTGCCAAAAAAAACAGGACAAATCAGTGATGGCTCTTAATAAAACTGTCAGCTCATAATACAAAGCAAATGAAGAAATAGAAGGAATAGAAAATATAGTAATATGACTTGGCAGTTGAAAGAATTAGATATCCAAAAAAAATTCTTTTCAGTCAAGCTCAACTCTTGGTGACAACATGGCCACATCCATGTTTTCTAGGTAACAATATATACTATCAGTGATTTGATCTTGCCACCTTCCAGAAGCTTTATCAAGCTGTTCCCAATTTAGCCAACACCGCTGGGGTTCCCTGATTGTCTCCATTTAAGTACTAAATCTGCTTAGTATTTTTGAAGTCAGCTGAAGTTATTTAGGTGCTGCCACCTGTATTGTACAAAATGAGCAGTCCTGGTTTGAAAAGTGAGATCAAGAGGAAGAAAAACGAATGTTAGACATAGAAAACTGCTTTTATTAAAGTTATATCCTTTAAAGAGAGCCAATTTGGTGTAGTGGTTAAGGCATCAGGCTAGAAACCAAGAGGCTACACATTCTGGTTCCACCTTAGTCACAAAGCCATCTGGGTGATCAACTAGTGATCTCACTCTCTCTCAGCCCTAAGGTCAAACCACTTCTGAAAAATCTTGCCAAGAAAACTCTTGTGTGTGGCCCTTGGATCAATTTCAGAGTCCCCTTACTTGCAAAACAATGATTCAGACTCCTGGTAAGAGGCTGTTCCCTGTATATTGCTTCTTGGGAGAGATAGAAGATGGTGAAAGAGATTATTTCAAGGAGAATGTGACCCTTAACAGGAAAAAAACACCTGTCCACTTGAAAGGAGACAAGGCAGAGTAAGACATGAGGGGCTGAATGTCTGTATTTGATTTCCCAGGTGCTTTATACAGTCATTTCTAAGTGTTAGGAAGAAAGGTGTTAAGAACAACCATAATACCAATCAGGATTGAATCTGATCAGTTGCTATGTACATACCATGGCAATTAAAGAAATATGTTTTTCTCTGATTGTATGCTGTTGATTGGATAACATGGCCTTGGGCTCTGCACCAGTATTATACCAGTTTCATTCAGCAATTTGTCCATTGTTTGTGCTATGCATCTTAGATAAAAGCACTGGAATGCATGTTGTGCTTGAGCTTTTTGGGACAGTTTCATGTTTTGCCCTTGAGGATGTGGATAGTACCTGTAACTCTTTGCCTCATTTCTTGCCTGATGGATTCCTCCCTGGCTTGACAGATAAGGGCCTCAAGAACGCTATTTGGCCGGTGATTTCTGAGATTATTAGTACTTTTCTGCGGCAGATAGTGGTGAGGCTCTTTTTAAACAACATTTTAAGAAACTATTGCTAGTGCAAACCATCTTGGACAACTATTGGTTTATGCTCATCAATCCATCTCTAGCAGGTAGAAAAAGCAGAGGCCCTGCAGTTCCATGGTCTCTGATAGAACATGAATTATCTGGGTCATTTGCAGTCTCAATTTACATTTGGCTCTCTTGCACAGAGGCTGGAAAAGAGAGAAGGGAAGTGATTTTGTTGATACTCCTTGATATCTTGGTGACTTTTGATCTTGTGGACCATACTATCATTTTGGAAGATTTGAGAAAGCTGAGGACTGGAGGTGTCACATTGCAATAGTTTCACTCCTCTCTTTGTAAAAGGGATTTTTGTTGTAGAATCCAGTATATCCCCCATATTAATTAATGTCTATACAAATCTACTGGGGAAAAAATCATCTGTTTTGCATTTTGCAGCTTTTGGAACTTCCGGCATAGTTGTTCACCATCATTTCAGACTGATAGCACAGAACTTGGGGTTGAAATCTCTTTTATCCTCCAAAACTACTTGTCAAAAAAAAATGTGTTACCGTCTTTGTAAGGCTGGCATTTGTTTGTTGTTAAGGATGTCATTAGAAGCAGGAGAAGGCAGAGACCACCTTGCTTGGCTAATTACTGCCATGCACAAAGACCACTTTGAACTTCAAGGACACCCAGTTATTAGCATTTCCATCAAAAATGGATTAAACCTCTGTGCTTTTATAATGATTAAAGATGAACCCCTCAAGTGGAAAATCTTTTGTTAACAACTGCAAGAAAAATTGGCGCCTTGATTGCTGTTTCTCTTGGCAAAATTTGGTCCAGTCTTCAGTGTGATGGGATTGGCTCCTTGTGCGAATGTCATTGTGTAATATTTCTGAAGTGGAGAATTTCCTAAATATTGGTTTTGTGTAAAACATCCTCATTGTGATGAGAGATGGGTTTGTTTGCCATCAAGAGCAATTGCAAGCCCTAGAAAAATGATTTTGATTGATTTTAGTTGGTTTAAAAAGAAAACCTGCACCCATCAAGTATTTTGTGGATGTGTCCCCAATCACTTGTTAGCACTCTTTTATCAGTTGCTCAAATTTAAATTTTGCTAAAGCAGCCATTAAAGAGACTGTTGTTGCGATTGTTAGCAATAGCTGCATTTTTTAATAATTGCTTTAGAAGAACTCTTGTGACCTGGCATAACAAAGCAACATTTCTTTTGCACTCTCTCTGCAGCAGAATTGCTTTGTCTTAGTAGAGCTTTGGAGTAATGCCAGATGCTATTTATTTTATGACAAATTAGCTAAGAATAATTTATCACTATAATAAATGCTGATCCAACTTCAGAAAACCACACAAGGAAGAATCATGGTCCAGTAATTAACTCCTTTCTTCTCTACCAGATTGCCATTTTGGACTCTGAGCCAAACATTGGTAGACCCCCCGTAGATGGAACTTGACAGCTTGTAATATGAATTTCTTTTTGTCCATTTCTACAATTCATTATCCTATACTTCATGCAAAATATTTTTAACACACAGTTGTCCTGCAAGGCTCTATAAGAAAACACAGGCCTTTCTGACCTTGATCTTCATTCAGCCAGTCATATCACCAAAATATGCTTTCTGTCAGACTCCCGTTATCTTGAATTCCATCTCTGTGAGTGCTCCTCTGTTCCTCCAACATCCTCAACTCCAAATCGGCCCCTGAGCAGCTCTCTGAAGGGCTTAGTTGTTCAGAAACATTAGATGTGCGGTAGAAAGTAAACTAGCGATACTTTTGAACAGTTCCAGTTGTTTCACTTGTAGATATCTCCTTCAATTTCACCTCAGGAGTGAAATGCAAAAAGAACATTTCTGCAGGTGTAAATGAATGCTACTTACAGTAATCTTGGCTTTAAATTATTCTAACACATTTTAATGCTGACATGCGGAATAATGTATGATGATACATATTAGTAGATTTTTTTTTTCCTGCCCTATGTACGTTGAGCTTATAGTGCTGCTCACAAGCAAGCCAAAGACTTGAGGGGAGAAGTAGCTCAATTCCTTGAAGTTCGTCATTCCTTAAGACACCATTGATGATACCCGCTCCCCTTTGACTTTGTTAGCAACCTATCATATCCACAAAGAAGCAGTGTCAGAGCTTCCTCAGCAATAAAGTGCCACTAAAGAAGTTCAGAGACAGCCAGTGGAAAAGACATCACATGATTTCAAAGATCAGCAAGGTACTAACTTGTAGCCTTCGTTTAGCAACTGCAAATATTTGCAAATATGATAATAAGCAACAATTTATTTTCCAGCAAATGCACAACAAAGGCCTTCAGTGTGAAACTGATTAAGGTCTGGTCAGTTTCAGGCAGCAGCTGCAAGTCTGACTGAAGGTTCTAATCAGCTAATTAAGATCACAAAGCTGAGCTTGTTAATTTGTGGTTAGCACTTTTCAGGGAAGCATGTACTAGAGGAAAAGCAGTTCCGGAAGAGAGAGAGCTTTCTCTCTCCACCCTGCAAGGCATAGGACACTGTACTACAGAAATTTATCTGAATGAGAAAGCAGCAACCAGTTATTTTTGCAGGATTTTTTCTCGCTCTCTTTCCTTCTCTGTCAGTCATGTGTTCATTTAGTGACCATTTTGTTTAACAACCAAGTTGTTGGAACCGTTTGCGGTCACTAAATGAGAACTAACTACGGTTTAATAGCATTAAACTGATATTTTCCCCTCCAGACAGTTGAAGGACCTACAGGGCTCTTGAAAATGCCTGGTTCTTGATCAACAAAGCCGTGTGAGTTTTGGGTGGTTTTTGGTCAAGTGCTTCAGTGTTTCTTACATTCTGCTTGCTGAATAAACCTTGGAGAATTTAGTTCCACCTCTGCACTGCAGCTGTACATTTGCAGCCAAATTTCAAGGAAAGCGAAGAGCAGCCGCTGATCCTTGAAGTCTAAAAGTTGGGGAAGGCAACAGCAGGCTTCCCATTTGCCTGTCTACCCAGCATTACATGTGCTAAGTGTCAGAGCTCCTTGTTCAACATAGTCTCCCTGATGTACACATTACAGCATGCAACTTATGCCTCCACTTTCATCTGTATCGGCAGCATTAAATATTATTATATCATTTACTCTCCCGAGCAAGAAGATGTTGTTTGGCAGCTTGTTCTATGAATTTTTCATAAAGATAAAAAGCAGCCTAATCTTGTGAGCTTTAACTCTCAGTACCAGTAATGGCTTTGATTTAAAGCGTTTTGTCTTAATGATAGTTATATTGAAAATTTCCTGCTGCTTTCAAGCACACATGGCTATTATCATAAACACTGATGGTGCAAAGGCTGCCAAATTGCATGGGGTTGCTTATGGCAAGTGTGAGGAGAGAATCAGCGTCAGACTGAGAGCTATGTCAGCAGGTTGTGGTCAGTGTGATCTTCCTTTCCAAAAGCATCACAGCAATATGGGGTCTTCCTCAATCTAGCTTTGTCCTCCAGCAGTGGTCCATGGGCTCCACATCCCTCTTGTGAGCAAATCACTTGCACAATCATACATGTGAGTGTGTAGATAGATGATAGATAGATAGATAGACAGACAGACAGACAGACAGACAGACAGACAGACAGACACACAGACACACACAGACAGACACACAGACAGACACACAGACAGATGTTTCCATAGGTTATAGGGAAATGGAAACCACTAGAATATAGAATAACAGGGCTGGAAGGAACTTTGGAGACCTTCTAGTCCAACGCTCTGCTGAAGCAGGAGACCCTATACTATTCTGGACAAATGGTTGTCCAGTCTCTTCTTGAAAACCTCCAGTGATGGAGCACCCACAACTTCTGAAGGCAAGCCGTTCCACTGATTAATTGTTTTCACTTTCAGGAAATTTTTCCTTAATTCTAGCTTGGATCTCTCTTTAATGCTCTTCCACCTATTACTTCTCGTTCTGTCCTCAGGTGCTTTGGAGAATAGGTAGACATCCCCCCCCCTTCTCTGTGAGAGCCCTTGAAGTGCTAAAAGGGGACTTCAGAGCAAACTGGAATGCAGACAGTGAAAATTACATATAGATAATGACTACTAACAAAATAGTTAACTTGTTGGGCAGACATAGGGCAGAATTTCAGGTTGCGTCTATGCAACCTCTGTAAGATGTTTGTTAGACTTCTGCTGAGCTAAGATTGGAACACCCACTTTTTAAGTGTCCCCTGGAGGTCCCAAGACGTAGACTATAGATGTAAACAGTTCCCCAGGTGAGACAATTATTTTCATCCATCTGAGCAGACATATCCCATGTGGCTGCATGATCTTAAAAAAGCAACCTACAGGCAATTTAGGGGGTCCCAACAGCTAATATAATTGAAAAGAGAAATAGTTGAAATCCAGTCTTTGTCAATTCTTTCAGGAACATTAGGCAGGACCAAAAGGTACTTACTTGATATAAAAGCTGGCATGGAAATAAATTCTATATTAGTTAATTCTGCCTCACATGTACTTATGGGAGGTAGGAATCATTTGTACAAGTGTTTGAGATCTAAATAACTCCATATGAGACTGTTTTTACAAATTATAAAGCCAATACATCCTTTGAATACAGTACAACATGGATTCAGAAAAAGAGAAGGGAAATGTTTCAGTAACATAGTTAAAGGAGAAAGAAAGGACTGTTCCAAAAGTTAAAGAATAGTCAAATTGTTCTCCCCTCTCCCTCCCCGCCAAAAAAAATCTGTTATGTATTTTTCCCTGTTCAGATCTTTCCTGGATTGTCATTTGATTATTTGTTTTACTTTAACTATGCCATCACATGACTGGACAGCTAACTATATAAAAATGACACAAATTACAACAAAATAAGTAGAAAAACTATAAAGGAAGTTAACAGAAGGGCATATCCAGGAAATTACATCAGAACGTCTATGGCATTTGACAAACATATCTAACGAGGGGCTCCATCCACCCTACCTCAAGGCCAGGACTTTTAATGCCTTCCAGAAAGCTATCAAGGGGACCTTATTCCAGAGGATAGATGTCAGCTTGACCAGACTATGAAATCAATTCCTCAGGAAGGCTAAAACAAACATTTATTGAGATTAGCTATAATAACAGAATATTGCAAGTCTGATTATACTGAGTCTCTTCCTCCTCCTCCTCATATTTCAGGGAATAAGGGAATTACTGTCCAAGCTGCTTCCTAACATTTTCTGGACTTAAAAATGATTTAGCTCTTTTTGCCTAGGCAAAAACTTTTCTTCATGAAGGACATCTTCCCTAGTCACTACACCTGGCACCACAACGGAGAAGGGACATTTCCTCTGTCCCCAAAGATGAAACTGTTTGATCGAGGGGACCCAGAACCTATCCACTTTGTTGGCTCTTAAAAGTATGGGAGCTAGTCCTTCAGATAATTTGGCCCTATGTCATGAAGGACTATAAATGATGGCCAACATTTTGAATAATATTGACAATACTTGATCTTCAATCAACAAATGTCCTTACTCTGCAGTTACATAGAGATATTAATAGGAAGGTCTTCAGCTGCTAGAGAATCCTTTAGCTGATTGCAAGAGCAGTTATGTACATTTCCCATTCAAGTGTTAGGTAATCTGCCATTCTTGTGCATCACAAATTTGCTTAAACTCAAGGAATAAACAGGTAGCCTGTTTCATTAAAATCTATGCACAAGTATGTTTTACAAGCCTATTTGAGAATTGTTCTTCAAAAGTTAAGATGCTCCCACCTTAAGATGCACCATTTTGAGTTTAAGCTAAATTAAATATCCAAAATCTGACTGTAGTGTTTATCATTTGGGGCCAGATTGCATTTTTTCCCTTTTGCTAAGATAAAAGAGGAACTCAGCTTCATCTATGATTTTTGTTCTTGATATATTTATTTTCTCAGTAGTTCTTAATCTTGAAACTACACGCAGTTCAGAGAATTCATCTTTCTCTTTTTAGTCTGACTCAAATCAGTTGATTATGGGGCTCTGCTTAAACTGACAAGTCTTATTAAAGCAATAGTCATTACTGTTCTAAGTATGACTTGAGAAGGAGAGCTTCACTCCTTGTGGCTTGTGAGATAGTATAGTACATTAATTGCAATGCCTAAATGATATAGTATTAAAAGAGAATATCTTGAAGAATCCAGAACTTCAGGACAATTGAGGTAAGATAAAAACAGAGCAAAGACATATTAACTATTTGGGGGTAAGAAAGGTTTGTTTTCACACATTGACTTAAGCACATGTTTTGGTATGGGTATTTTGGATGTCTAAATGTGCACAACCCATATAAATCTATATATTTGGATAAATGGGAGGTGGAGATTTTCTGTAGGCAAAGGATAAGGAAATTCACGGGCATTGAAAATTAGCTCTAATTAGCTTTTTCCTTCAGTTCTCTACTGCAATGTATTCCGTATTATTTTAATCAGTAGGACCAATATTTCATTCTCATGCATCATTTTCCCCGCTTTTGAAAAAGGCTTCTAGTAAATCAGGTGGTGAGTTTCCTTGTTTTTATATCCAGTCTTGTTTTTGTACCAACAAAGTTGAGTAAAACAGCAAGGATATTGGGGGCATGTGTGAACCATTCTGTTCTCAAAACTCTTTTTAATATTTGCTTTTGTGTTTCCATGATTATAACTGTAAAAAAAAGTACATTTTTAATATTGAAAATTAGCACCAATCTAGTATCTGCAATGATAGAGTCACTGTATCTCCAGGGATCCCCGATTATGGTTTCTATTCTCCGCCCGGTGACCAACGGGCTCCATTATCGTATGCGGACTATGATTCCATGGGGCCTCGGGTGGCTCAGATGCTTCGTAGCGAGCACCCTGCTTCAGCGAGTAACTCCCCCCTCCACCACCTTCCCAGCCCGGATCAGTTTAAAAGCCCAGGTTTGTATGGAATTTCATTCCTTTGGGGAAGCAAACAATGCAATACAATTATGGTAACAGCATTCTCTTATTTTTTTCGCATACAGAAGGAAGTTTGCATGGCTACCAAAGTTCATTCTTATGTATGTCTGTTAGTTTCAGAATTTGGATTAACTTTCCTTAAATTCTGAATGGTGACATTTCTTTCAATAGTTGGTCCAAATGTGATGAACATCTGGGTTAGAGGCATAATGCCTGACAGGGAAATGGTTGGCAAGATGTGGAGGGCCATTGCACAAGTGCATTTTATGTGGAGAGGATTTCCGTTGTCATGCCCTTAGATAAAATGTGGCCTTCTTCCATGGAGTTGAATCTGTAGTCTTGGAAGAGTCAAATGGAAAATGCAACACTGTTTTTGATCCCTGTGAAGTTGCTGCACTTTTTTTTAAACTTCATAAAGATATTCCATTGATTGTACTAGTATTTGATCGAAGATATTTGCATTTGGAAGGATTTATTAGCTTCCCTCAGGCTACCTATAAAGAAATGGGGAATGTAAATAATATAGGTTGACTTGTGTGTGTATGTGTGTGTGTGTGTGCTTCATGATCTCAAGCAACAGCAGAAAACAATGAGGAAGGTTCTCAAGAACTCTTACCATTGGTCGGATATTAAATCAAAGATGAGAAAAAAGTTGATTTAAGTTAACTTTTGTCCTGAGAATTTTTGACTTTCTTTCCACTTAGACAATTGGTTTTGAAACGTGACAAATTACACCATTAATAGTCTCACCCAGAAAGCTCATCTATTGCCTTTATTTGTCTGTGGGACTTTTTCCTTTACTAATTCCAGTTTATATTTGGTGCACAGAAGTTATCAAAATAAGCTGCTTGCATCATCTAACCAAAGTTTTTTTCTTTTTTCCAAAGGAAAAAGAAAATAAGAATCTGAAACTGTTTGAAATAATCATAGTTTTAAACTAACCACAGTTCCATGTTTGGACAAATGATAAGTGAGATCTACTTGAAAAAAATGGAGGAATGCAATCGTAATCTTTGAGTGACAGGAGAGAGGAAGGGAAGATGGCAGATATTTAAGGTTCATGTCATAAAAGTAAAGGTTCAGATATCATTTGGTCCAAGACTCACCCAGTGCAGGAATATTAAGGGTAGCATTCCTGACGGATGGCCATTCAGCCTCTATTTACAGCCTCTGTGGCAAAAGAGAGTCTACCACTTCCTAAAAGCAATCTCTTTTATTGCTGAACAGCTCTGTTAGGATGATTGATCTCCAACTGAAAACTACTTTCTTGCCATTTACATCCATGGTTTCCTGTTGTGCCTTTTGGAACCATTCTGAACAAATGAGATCATTTTGGCCCATGTTCAGCATGACAGTCCTTTGCCTAAGCGCAATACTTGAGCCACAAATTGCCTGCTCGAGTTAACTGTGACTTAAAGAAATTCCACTTTAGAGCAGCCCAGCCATCTAGTTCATTTGGAATTCTGAGTATTGCTATCCAGATTTATTCAACTGTCCCTGCAATTGAGAGCTTGGGCTGAAACTGAGAGAGGATTTTTTATTCCCATATTGCAAGCTGGGTTGAAAAACTATTATACAACAATCCGTTCATGTATTTCCTTTGCTGATTGGTAAACTCTTGATGTTAGAGATCAGCTTGAATCAGCCCCGAAAGTGGTTATCTAGCTGGCTGGTGTTTGGGATAAACTGCCCTCTGAGATTTCTTTCCAAGTTAAATCAAACACATAATTGCATACAAAATTCTCATTGGCGTACACAAGTTCCATGCAGATTAATTGTAATTTTCCATATTCAAATGCTAAATAGTTAGGATTTTACACTTGGAAATGAGAACAGGGATTCTTGTATTTGATGCCAACTCCATTACCCATCCGTTCCAGTTGTACATATTTCGTTGCATGGCCTAATTGTCTCCTACTAGGCTTAAAATGTTCATTCAGAATGAACCACTTAGATTAGATCGTTTTGACTCTGCAGAACATGCTGAAACCAACATAAGGGCATAAACTTTTTTTTTTATCCCTTCTGTTAACATCCTATGAACATTCTTATCAAGATGGTTGCCTTACAGACTTATACACCAAAGTCAGTTGTTGGATAGAAAAGTGTTGGGGGGTGGGGTGGCAGAATCACTCTGAAGTTGAAAGCCAGCCTTTCCTCCCTTACTTTCTGAAGCCACATCAGAGTAATGATCCATGTACTAAGGCAGATGGCCTAATGGATCCATAGCTGGAAATCTCTTCTTAGATTGCTGAACATCTTTCTTTGATGACCTTTCTGGCCCATCATTGGATTTATTTGGAGGTAGGCGTTAAGTTAACATCCAAGTTCATCCCAAAGGTACTCTTTCAAAAAGCAACTGGGCTTTCTTGATTTTTTCCCCTTCTTTTCACTTTTCATCCAAGAAGCTTCTTCAGTTCAGAAGACTTTTAGGGTCCCTTCCAATCCTGTTATTCTGTTATTCTTGGATGAGAAGTCCTAGTTCATCCTAGTGGATTAAGACTAAAATAGCAGCAGGTCATTGGGATGCCCAAGGGGGCTTTGGTCAAATAGAAAATGGAAAGCCTAATAGAAATTCAGAAAGCCTAATTTGGTGTAAAATCATTTTAATTGCATTCCTTTGTATAATAGTTGGATAGAGTTCCTCCCGTAAGCTTTACCTTATAATTCTGCCTGAAGAAACCACATCTATGCACACAAAATACTTATTCCAAAGTATTCTCAAATTTCCACATACTGTACATCTACACTCTATGGAAACTATGCTTGAACCTGAGAGAACTCTGGGAATCTCAAGAGGTAAATGCAACGAATTGAAAAGATCTAAAGAACTTATTTGGAACTAGTTTACAATATCACTTTCCAATGCTATTTTCAAATATTCCCAGTGAAGCCTGTATTTAGTTTGCAAACCGTTGCTGCTCAATTTTATTTTCAGATTTTCTCTCCTATATTGTTTTATCAACAAGACTCACTCTAGCAATGACAGAAATAATATTCAAAGGCTCTAGGTAGATAATCAGAATGTCTGGGAGAGAGAAAGTATGAACTTGGAAAGTGTATACGAAAATAATTATATTCCTAATGAGATTTGGAAATTGTACTCAGATGATGATATTGCAAAAAAACATAGAAGGTCACACAACGAACGATGGATATCAAATCTAGCAGGGGGGAAAAAGCAAGGAGAATTTAAATTAGATGTCATGTTCCATAACAAGAGGCATGTACAATCACTTGTCCTCTGCCCCATTTGTCAAATATGGAATTTATACTAAATTAAAAATGCTTAATTTCCAGCAGCACATGATACCTTTTGGGGGGTTTTGAACTCCATGAGCCCTCAAGGTTTCCATGATGATTTTTCTCTAGCCAAGCAACAAAAGAAAACTAGCTTCTGAAGAAAATAAGTTCTCTAGCTCTCTCCAATCTTATGCCCTCAAGATGTTGGGTCGCCATGGTGGTTAACTGCCAGACCAATACATTTGAAGAGGTACTACTTTTGAGAAGATGGATTTAATCCAATCAGCAAAACACATGGCTAGATAACTTAGTATGGAATACTAGTTTAATTTTCTTAGTGCCTGTTTTGGGGTTGTCATTTTCCACCCCTTTTTTAAAATTCTACTGATTTTTTTTATAGCTTTTCTTCCCTTCATTGAATCCTTTTATTTGTCTGTCCGTCCGTCCATCCATCCATCCATCTATCTCTCTGTCTGTCTGTCTATCTATCTATCTTTCTATTTGAGTTTTGTCCCATCTTTGTTATTTTATAAGTATCTCAGGGCAGCGACCATACATAATCCTTTTTCTTTCTCTTATTTTTCCAACAACAACAACCCCATGAGGTGAGTCTGAGAGAAGAGTGACTGGCCCAAATTCTCTCATCTGGCTTTTCTGCCTAAGGCAAGACTAGAATTCACTGTGTCCTGGTTTCTAGGCTAGCATCTTAACTACTACACCAAACTGGTTTCCCCTCAGGTCAATATGGACCACTGGAAACCCACCAACATCATGCTGTGGTTTCCTGTAACTGAGATTCATGTCTTTTAGCAGTGTGTGGTTTTGTACATTGGATTAGAAGGGGGCTGGTTTATCCTCTGAATAATGTGGTTCATATTGATTGTATCTTCTCTATAATAAGCAGACAGAGAAATTGAGGTGATGTGAAGAATTGTGGAGGGTTATCATGCATATACATGACATAAACATGAGGAAAGGCACAGAAGTACAAGAGAGGGCCCACCTGATGACGTTAGAGAGAAAACAGATAGAAAATAGATTTTTCAGTTTCCTTTGGTATAAAGGGTGGAATAGTAAAGACATTGTTTATGGAACATGGTGTTACTATCTATTATCAGGATAGAGTAGGTAGAAAGTAGTAGAAAAGAATGTAGAGATGCTGGAATAGCCATTGTAAGGTCATCCTATAGTGTTATCACATGTTACATTCCTGTTGTAAAGGTTGCAGTTTGATTTAGCTTTATCTTAGCTTTCTGTATCATTCCTGAGTGTATATAACCCATAACCTTGCTTAGTTTGTGGCCTTTTGCATTCTTCTGGCTGAGAACCCAATCAACGCAGTATTTGTACATGACAGTAAAATATACTTTTTCCATCTATGTCCAAATCTTTTGGTTCCTTATTTGAAGTGGGTTTTTTTTTTCACCCACAACATGGCAAACCATTATGTTTCCTAAAGGGGAAGATAAAAAAAAAATGACTTTCATACTTTATTAGATTCCCACAGGAGACTCATTTTGGAGCTGCAAGTTGGCTTTGACAGGAAGGTTAGATCCACTGTCCAATAAACCTGAAGATGATAGTGGCTTTTAGCATTTTCTTCCTCCTCCCTCTGCAATCATCAACCTCTGTGACCCCAATTTATGAAGAGCCCAAAATAGTAATTCATCATTTTTGTTTGTGAATTTCTATTTTTACTTGTTTCAAAAGTATTGCTTTGCCCTATACTTCATAAAACTTCATGATGATCAAATGGAATTGGCTTATTCTAGGGTTTTCTGGGGGCGGATATTATGTTTTCATCTCCAGCTGATTGGTGAGAAGATTCAGCACAGCTGCCGGATTGCACAGGATGGCAGGCAGCTTGGAAGAAAAGATCACAAAGGCTGCCTGGTAGAAAAACTCATCTCTGGACTTAAAAAATGACACAATTAAGGAGACTGTGCAAATGTGATCAGAACCCGAGTATACAACTTAATTTGTTTTTAGGTTTCAGCTGATATTGTTTGTTATTTTAGAAGTGTTGCAAGATTAGAAGCAAAATGAAAGAGAATTAAAACCTTTGTTGTGAAGACATAGGAGTTTTTTGTGTGCATGTGCGTTCACATGCTTCCAAGTCAGTCTGGCAACATTTTGGAAAATAATTTGGTTTTGCCTTGTTCCTACAGCTGAGGGACAGGGAGTGTCTAAGGGAGAATTAAAATTCACAATCCCTTGGTTTCTAGCTCAGTATAATAATAATAATAATAATAATAATAATAATAATAATAATAATAATAATAATAATAATAATAATAATAATAATAATAATAATAATAATAATAATAATAATAAAGTTGGAAGGGACCTTGGAGGTCATCGAGTCAAACCCCCTGCTCAGGCAGGAAACCCTATACCATTTCGGACAAATGGCTGTCCAGTCTCTTCTTAAAAACTTCCAGTGTTGGAGCATTCACCACTTCTGGAGGCAGGTTGTTCCACTGGTTAATTGTTCTAACTGTCAGGAAGTTTCTCCTTAGTTCTAGGTTGCTTCTCTCCTTGATTAGTTTCCATCCATTGCTTCTTGTCCTGCCCTCAGGCACTTTGGAGAATAGCTTGACTCCCTCTTCTTTGTGGTAGCCCCTGAGATACTGGAACACTGCTATCATGTCCCCCCTCGTCCTTCTCTTCGTTAAACTAGACATATCCAATTCCAGCAACCGTTCCTTATATGTTTTAGCCTCCAGTCCCCTAATCATCTTTGTTGCTCTTCTCTGTACTCTTTCTAGAGTCTCAACATGTTTTTTACATCGTGGTGACCAAAACTGGATGCAGTATTCCAAGTGTGGCCTTACCAAGACATTGTAAAGTGGTATTAACACTTTATGTGATCTTGATTCTATCCCTCTGTTAATGCAGCCCAGCACTGTGTTGGCTTTTTTGGCAGCTGCAGCACACTGCTGGCTCATATTTAAGTGATTGTCCCCTCTAGGACTCCGAGGTCCCTCTCACAGTTACTACTATCTTTAGCTCTATGCCAGAGTGCCTCTCATGATGATGATGATGATGATGATGATGATGATTTGGTGCCTTTTCAGAAGTGTTTTGGCCCTAAGGCTGAGAGAAAGAGACTGGCCCAAAGTCTCCCAGCTGGTTTTGTGCCTAAGGCAGGACTAAATTCATGGTCTTCTGATTTATTAGCCTGGTGCCTTTAAACATTACACACTAGCTGGTTTCCTTAGCATAATATATTCTTTCTGATGTTTGGCATATGTGATTTGCCAAAACACTGGAGTGCTAAAAAATTCACTTTGCTCTTTGTAGTTATTTTCAGTGCACATTTTTGAGAAAAGTGAGAGCAACAGTTGTATCAAGACCCTATATAAGTCTGCTTCAGTACAATAACAAATATTTCCAGTATGGATACATAATTTGTGTTCTCTTGACCTTGACCTGTTGAAAGACCAAGAGAAATACGAGATGCAAAATCCACAAAAAGGTATTTTGGACATATGCTTCCCTGAACAAAGCATCCAAAGCCAGAAAAATGTCTCAAAGCAACAAAAAAAGCTTGATCAAGTGACATTATATTGATAAGAGGGAGACGGCTAATAAGCAAGAGACTATATTGGATCACCTTATTTCAGAGTCCTGCACCCATGTTCCTGATACTGGAGCATATCTTTTGCTTTTGAGATTTAGATGATCACAGGGCGGAAAAATTTACCTTCCCTTGTGTTGTTGTTATGGCAGGATCCAGAAGCCCTTTTTGAGATTAGGCACTTTCCTGAAATTCAGCTGTTGCAAAGTGGGAGGAGGGCAGCTACAGAAACATATATGTACTGCTATCTTTTTTTTTTATGGATATTTGTCCATGATTATCCATAGCAATAAAATAAACAAGCACTGGCTGTGCTTGCACAATTTAGACTGATCCAAGGATACCCTCATATAAGTGATTCAGGCAGTATTTTGGGGCTCCTAACTAAGTCACTTTGGACAGCAAGATGGGCAGCATATAAATTTAATAAATAAAATATAAATGACTCCTTAGCCAATGCTCCAAAATTCCTGCCATTTTCTTTGGTGCTTGTTTTGTTTTTGTTATTTAGGGACTTTGTTTCCTCAAGGCAAAAACACACTTTAAAAAATCCACTTTCAGAATCAGGATCAAAACATTGTGAAGGAAATCAAATCTTAACTTGTTTCTGCCTCTTTTTCATCTTCCCCGTGTGCATAGAGAGGGGATAAAAATGAAATGCTTAGAGGGGCCTGTTTTTGCACTTCTGTTCAAGAATTTTGCACCACTTCTGTAAGCTTCTAAATGTTTGTTCCTGACCTAATGTCCAGGTCCAGCATCTGAGACAGTTAAATTTACATTCTGTTTAAAAGACAAAATGTCCTCATAGCTTTGCAGGTCCCCCTTCAAAGCAAACATTCAACCATACTTTGTTTGTTTGTTTGTCCGTCTGTTTGATCCAACCAACCACACAAAAGTGCATCTTTTAAAAATGCAATCAGGCTTGATCTAGAGCCAGCGATATCTGCAAGTGGGGAGGCAGAATGACAGAAGTAGCACCATCATGATACAAACGTCACCCCTTTTAGAAGTGTGCTGTGAGGTTGCATGGATATATGAAAGGGGCAGAACTTGCAGTGTGACCCTGCTTTTGTCATTTTGGCCAAAACAGCAGATGTCCATGTTTTGGGGATGTGTTGACCTTCAGCAAATCTGTGCAGCCTTTCCCGGGTGCACTGTTACCCAGGCCAAAGCAGCACCTGCAAAATGCTAGCCTAGTGCCTGATTTTGTGTTGTACTGATTGCCTCGTGCAAAATTGGAGCTATTGTTTTCTTTTTGGGGGTGGGGAAAATGGTAGCTGGATTTTTGTTCTTCCGGAACCAACCTTGCTCTCTTCCACTCCATCATCCTGTTTGTGGGATGGCTGAATCTGTAACCATCTATGGAATGCATCTTTGTATCACTTTCATTCCAACCACTGCAGCAACATGCAACCCTGGTTGTAGCTACCAGGAAAAGCATCTGCTTGCAAAGTTGCAGGCATGTATCCTCTCATCATCATAGCTAGTAATAGTGCTGTACTATAAAGGCAACAGAGGAATCAAAGAATTGAAAAGGGCCATAGAGGTCAGTTGATCCAACCACTATTCAGTGCAGAATCCCTAAAGCAGGGGTGTCAAACTCGCAACGTCACGTGATGTGTCACAACTTTTTTTTCCATTGCCAGCAATGGGGTGGGCGCAGTTTCGGCATGACGCATCCAGCCCGCAGGACGGCAGTTTGACACCCCTGCCCTAAAGCATTTCTGAAAAATGATCATCTAGTCTCTGTTTGCAGATGTCTAGTGAAGAAGAATTCACTAATGTGTGTGGTAGTCTATTCCAGTTCCTCCTTCCTTCCTCCCCAAATTCCCTTCATTTTTATTACTGGTCCCTTGGAACTGTGGTGTCCAGCACTGGACACAGGATTTTAAATCGGGCTGACCAAGGTGGAGTTAGAGAGGGATAGTTACTCCCCGTGATCTGAAATCTGTGCCCCAGTTAATATTTCTCAATATGTTGTTTGCTTATTTAGCAGTTACACCACACTTTCTGCCTCCAACAAGGGCATCTAGATCCTTTTAATGTTTATTACTCCCGAGCCAAATCTTCCTGTCCTATGTGTTTGTCCTACCTTTTTGTTGCCCAAATGCAGAACCTTCTGGATAGTCTTACCTTTCTACCTCTTCATTTTTGTCCTATCCACATCACCCCACTGCTCAAGTATCTCTACCATCTTCTTTCTCATTTAAAGAATCAGCTACAGCCCCAGCTTTGTGCCACATACAGATTTGATACACAGCCCCTTAACTCCCTCGCTCAAGTAATAAAAATGTAGAAGAGCACACGGCCCAGTATACAGCCTTGTAGCATTCCATTCTACTTTCCTCCGAGCTGAAGTTGGAGCCATATAGTAAATGAGCCCTTTTTAGTCATTTATAATGCACCTGACTTAACAACAGCTTGAAGGAACTGGGAATGGCAAATGACACCATGTGGAAGTGCCCTTCACTGTTTGCAAGACAAGAATTAACTGAAGGGAGTTAAGTGTAACCTAAGGCAGACTTGGGGTTATTTAATACTAAACATAACTCACTTTTGTTAATTGACTGAGTCAATTAATCTGGTTTTCCATTCACATGATATGGTAGGCTCATCCCCATGACTACATTAAGCATGTCATGAGAACAGAAACATTGTAGACTAATGCATGTTGTAATCTCCATTCTTCTACATTTGCAATGTTTTTAAAAAGCAATATTTTCCATGAACCTTTTTTCCACAGGAAAGCTAAGCAAGCAATTAATCATTTGCTGGCTCAGATCACACTGGATATCTGGGATTTTTTTTGTCACTCCTCAGCAGTATCCTCAGTTGTACTTAAAGGAAATGCTATTTCCCAGTTATAGTATTCTCTGTCTATCTCTACCCGATGTGAATGCTTGGAACAATTCTTATTAGGCAAACAAAATACTAGAGCAGACATGTCAAACACAAGGCATGTCAGATGCGGCCCGCGACGTGGTTTCATGTGGCCCGTGAAGCCATCCTGGAAACAGTGAGGGAATGGCCCCCGCTGCCTTGGCCCCGGCCCAGACCGCCCGGGAGCCAATGTGCAATTTTGTGGTGGCCATCTATGCTGAAACGCATTCAGTCTTAGCTCCACAAGGCCGTCTGGAAACAGCAAGGGACCGGCCCCTGCCGCGTCGGTCCCGCCCCCTGGGTGCATGCTGGGGAGGTGTCACCCTTTGTGAGGAATGAAGAAATGCACCATCGCCTGGAAGTGGCCAGCAAATGGCCCTCACCTACTTCACATATCCGGCTTGATGGGCTCTGGGGGAGGGGTTTCAGCAGGCTCTTCCAGTGGACCATGCCTTGGCGCTTGCCCTGGTCCCACCCCCTTCTGCCAGAGACCCTCAGATCTGTCCCACTCCTGCCCAGGCCCCCACAGGCACCCTTGATGCGAACGATGTAGAGCTGGCCATGCCCACCCAGTAGGCCACACCCACCCAGCCACGCCCATCCTGGCCAAACCTACCCGGCCCCCCAAGGACAACCGCAATGCTGATGCGGCCCTCAATGAAATTGAGTTTGACACCCCTGTACTAGAGCAAATGTTGGACACTATTCTTCCCAAAACATGAAAATAAAGAAGGGGGAGGAGGGTATATTAAGAACTATCACCAGATACAGTGCTCCAATGCTGGAGGTTTTAAGAGATTGGACAACCATTTGTCTGAAATGGTATAGGCAGGGTTCCCTGCCTGAGCGGGGATTGAACTAGAAGACCTCCAAGGTCCCTTCCAACTCTGTGAGTCTGTTATTCAGGTGGATTTGCTTGATATTATGTGATTCACATGCATCCTGAGATAAAACATGTGGATTCATTCCTTGTTGGAAAAGCCAAGACTCTTCCTCTGGATGAAAAATCAAGCAATGGCTTTTGGTTTAGTTTAAATCGGAAAGTTCTTTTTAAAAAATAATAAATGCATACACTGTACAGTTTATATTCTCTTGTGCCTCAATCTGATTTTAAGTACTTAAATTCTGTGAATCCTCGACTTTTTACCTTCCCTCTTAGGGGCTTATTTAAGAGATTTGTTTTTACAGTCCAAATCAGATTCCTACTTTCTCCTTTTTAAAAAAAAAAATATTCACATTGCTTAGTTTTGAGGCCCTTGTAGGATCCGGGTGGTTGTACTGTGAAAGTATGTCAGCAAAACATCCCCTTGTCTCCAAGGTGTTTGTTTCTAAGCCATCTGGTGAGATTGGAGTATGAGATGAGTGTGTGTTTCAGGTCAAATTCTTTCTCCCAAGGTTTTACAACTGATAGGACATGTGGAAAGAAGGTGAGAATTGGAGCCACTAGACCAGGCATGTCAAACTCGCGATGTCATGTGACGTCGCGCGACGTATCGCGACTTTTTCCCCATTGCTGGCAATGGGGTGGGCGCAGTTTCGTCGTGATGCATCCGGCAGTTTGACATGCCTGCACTAGACCACTGAGTCCAACCCCTTGCTCAGTGCAAGCATCCAGTTTGAAACATTCCCCAGAAACAGCTGCCAGCCTCGGTTTGAACACAGCTGTTGAGAAGAAGCTCACTGTCCAGGAGTCCATGGTGGTCACTGATGCCTATTATCAATCCTTGTTTTTCTTATCAAATGGTGTGACCCAGTCTGACTTAAACAAGGGGGCATTCTCAAGACTTTGAGGCTATCTCTGGTCCTGGTCTTATATAATTCCAAATCCTGTACTTTGAACTGAAAGAACAGGATTTGAGCTACATTCATTCATTCAAATTGTAAGCCTACCATCTCTCTACCAAGCAACTCTAGGCAGTTAAATGGCATCCTTTCACATATTTGAAGAGTGCTGTCCTATTCTCCATCAGTCATCTTTTCTCCCTAATAAACATTCCCAGTTCTTTCCATTTCCGTCTTTTCTCTAATTGTCTCATCATCCTTGTTGCTCCTCTTTGAATTAATACCTACAAATTGGATACAATTGGGATGGAGTCGGGCCAACACCAAGCTATTATATCCCATGATTTGGAAACTATATTTCTGCTAAGGCAGCCTAACTTTTCACACACTTTTTCTGAAGCCCCACAACATTGCAGGATCATATTGTATTTGCAATCATCTCTATTCCAAAATCTTTTCCAACACATGCATTCTCTAATCTATGCCTGTGCATTCAATTTCTGATTTCTAAGTTAAGAATTTTGCATTCGACTATTTTCGTTCTGTTATGTTTCAGCCCATTTCCTTAACCCATCACAAATGTTTTAAATTTTATTTATAACTTCTAGGATATTGGCTATGTATCATTTTTTATCAATTCCCTTCATCCATGTCATTAATAAAAATATTGAAGGGTGCAAGACCCAGGACCCAACCTCACGATAGCCCACATCTCTCCCCTTTGATGAGGAACTGTAGATGAATACTCTTGGGAGTGTGATTTTTGAGCCAGCTATATATCCGTTTAATTGTCTGCCATTCAGCTATCATGTAACTAGCTTGTAAATCAGAATGGCACTTTGTTAGATACTTTACAGACATCAAGATATGTCTGGAACATCTCAAAATCTTTGCCTCCTTTTTTGCATTTGAGTGTGACGCGGCAATTCTGCACCCATGGTTAGTATAGAAGTGATGCTTGGGCAGTGGGAAATTACTCTTGATTTACCATACTAAATAGTTTTATTCAGATTTTCTAGTTCCTGAATGCACAAACAGTGTGTGAGATGGGTATATTTCATAGCAGCGAAAGAAGATTTTTCTCAATGCTTTCTAATGATTTCTCCAAAGTGTATTATAGGAATGTTTATAGGAAAAAGACTACCTAAAGGTATGCAGTAACACACTGAGAGGCTGAATTAGACTTATCAAAGGATAATTACCACTTATCATCATCATCAGTATAAGAGATATTGCTGCAGTTACCATTGTCATTGCTTTGAAACAGCTGTAGTAAATTCTTCATTTACTCGATAACAAAGACATACAGGTAGTCCTTGACTTATGATCACAACTGGGTTCAGGATGCAATCATTAAGTGAGGTGCACCTGATTTTACTTTTTTTACCATGATCATTGTGAATCACATGGTTGTTAAGTAAATTTACAAGGTCGTTAAAGGAATCCAACTTCCTCCATTAAGTTTGCTTGTTGGAAGCCCCCTGGGAAAGTCATCAATGACAATCACTACAGCTATCATAAATACACATTGGTTGCAAAGCACTTGAATTTTCATCACATGACCGTGGGGATGCTGTGACGGTTGTAAGTACAAGAATGGCATTTTTTTTTCAGCATTTGTCGTAACTTCAGTCATTAAACGAATGGTTGTAAGTTGAAGACTACCTGGAATATGTGTCACGCTTTTCCAAATCTGTGGCCTATCCATGTCAACCAGGAGATTTCCCCCCCCCCCTAGATTTTAAAGCATTGCTTTTGCTCTGAACTTTTTTTTCCATCTCTAGACCCTTTCAAATCACCTTGCACTGTGATAACAATCAACATACCAATGAAGACTATAGCTAAGCAATGATTTGTGTGTGGCAAGCTGGAAAATATTTTCCTGACCCTTGTGATACCTACCATACGTATTATCAGCAGAAGTTAAACACTGCTATTTTATGAAATAGCCCTGAAGTACGGCACATTATTTTATCCTCTCCCTGAAAACATGCATAGTTGATTGGAATGCTTCAAAACATATTGGAGCATCCATAACGCATGAGTGCAGTTGCATAAATGCATTTTTACTTCAAGACAAGTAAATTTAAAAACTCAGTTCAGCAAAGAGCAGACTAAATGAATACAAGGAATCCTTTTGGCCATGTCTCTGATTCATGTGGACCCTATAATTGTGACTGCTTAGCTGGCTTATTCTCTTTGTTCATTTATTTCTTAAAGGTATCGGATCCCTTTTTCAAAGTCTTGGGCGAGACAGTTTCCATAGCTTTGTCCTTCAGAGTTCTCAGTTTAGTCCGGAATCACCCAAGCCTTCCTGTCCTTCAAACACACTTCTTTTTCACCCAGAGGTAGCAGTGGGGAAATTCTGGAAAAGACCATTTGTTAACCAAACAAAGGGCCACCCCGTCACATTTTGCCTCCTCTCAGGTGTTGCTTTTTTTTTCCATTACGAGGGTTGTGTTTGGGAGCAGAAGAAAGAAAATTCTGTCTCCAAACTATCATCTGGAAGTTGAATCGTGGCAACTGGACTTACGTTCTTGTTGGCTTGAGACGTTTCGCTGCCCATCCAAGCGGCTTCTTCAGTCTGAACAAATTATTTTGGGGGATCTGAGCAGGCAGAGAATCGTTGGAAAGTGCCAACTCTTAAAATTCTTAGGGGTATCCCAGCACTTCAGGGTTTCTTTCCCAACGTGCGTGGTGCTTTGAGACATTTCTTAAATACCCCTAACAATTTTAGGAGTTGGCAGTTTCCAGCGAGACTCTGCCTACTCAGATTCCCTTTACCAACTTATTCAGACTGAGGAAACTGCTTGGGTGGGCAGAGAAACATCTCACACCAACAAGAAAATAAGTCCAGTTGCCATGACTCAACTTCCAGACAATTCTACCTGGATGACTGAGAATCTTCATCGACATATCTCCAAGCTATAATTGTCCATCTTTTTAGAGTGAATATTCATCTCCAGGCCTGACTTAAGTAAACATTTTTACTTTGTGACATAAAAGTTAGAGAAATGACCAACTATTGACAGTGCAATAGAACAGAGCATGGAACCAATATGGTCAGCCCTGAATTGTTGTTCTGTAAGGAAATTACAATTATTTAGGGATGGGATAATTGAGGGATGGGGTGGGAGAAGAATGAGATACAAAAAAATTGTAGAATCCTAGTTGTTCACTCTGACTTTCCTTCAAATTGTCAACTTGGCCATTTATTGTTCTTGACATTTTAGTGAGCAACACTACTCGGGTAAGGGAAGCTATCTAGATTTCGTGACACCACAAATGGGTGCCCCAGCTATGGGGATGCAGATACCAGAGGTCATTTGGAAGAGGAGATTGATTGAAGCATGACTGCATTTTCCTTTGTGCAAACCTTCTTAGCTGAGCACGTTAATTGAATTTAGGAAAATGGGAGATCCCTGACCACTTGATAACTCTTTCCATCAGATATTAAAATTGGACATTTGGTTTTTTAAAAAATAGGGTCATATGATTGGCCATAGTGTCAACATATTTTTAAAACGTTAAAATACCTTAGCCATCAACAATGTCCATAAAACCAGGGCATTAAATAGATGTGGAGACAGTCCCGCTAAGTTCCAATAAGCACCAGCTTATTATTTTCCTTCCAGCTCTACCTAAAGCAATGCAGCCCTTCCCAGTCTGTCCTGGCTATTCCTTTTATTCCAACCTTCAAGAAGACAACTATTCCTTATTTGCACCTTTTGCTAACACATGAAATTGTACGGCATCCAATCCAAGCTCTTGTTTGCACATCACTGCAACCCAGAGTCCTAGGTCTCCAAAGAAGACATTTCTGTCCCAGCAAGCTTAAGTAGAGATAAAGAAAGAGCATGTCAGTCACTGAAAATCTTCCTTGTGTTCTTTAGGAAGTACTCATGAAAGACTCCGGAGCCATGAAACCACAGGTTCTTTTAAGCAATGGGGAAAAAATCCCATCCCCACCCATTCTGTCTGAAACTTTCTGCCTCAAACTTTTAGTTCGTGTGCCGAATACCATCTTACCCAAACTTGCCTTGTGTTATTAGGAGCTTCTCCTCTGCTCAAACCAAGTGCGGCTTCCATATGGTGCGATTTAAAGCTGCTTCCATGTGGAGCCCATGTGTGTCTGTGCATGTCATTGCTTTCCGAGGCCAACGTGTTCATTCGCCTGGCAAAGGAAAGCATTCTGGTGAGCTGTCAGCAAGGCCAATATCCACTTTACTGAACTGGAAAACAAAAGTCTGCTCCAGCAACTTAATAAAAGGCCTCTGAATATCTCAGCTGGATGTTTTTCTTCATGAGTGAAAATGAGAAAAGTTAGCTTGACATTTAATCTTCAATATCTTTTAAAACGGCTTTGTTTTTCCAATACAGCCTAGCACAATGGAGTGACGTTGTTCCATATTCTTATCCCCAGTTTGATCCTGCTCACCTTTTCCCCTGTCAGTTGTAAGCAATCTCACCACATGGATTTCCCAATCTCTCTGTAAATTACAGTTAGTCCTTGACTTACAACTGGAATTGAGCCCAGTTCTTGTAGTTGTAAGCTGAGGCCAGATCTATTTTTTTAATATATTTCTTGTGTCCGTTAAGCACACACTGCAACTGTTAATCAAATCAATTTTCTGCAATAAGTGTGTGTGTGTGTGGGGGGGGGTGTTTTGCCAGAAACTGTAAGTGAATTCCAGAAAGTGGCAAAAAATGTCACAAATTGCAGTCGCATGACCACGGGATGCTGTCAGTAGCAATGAAGGTGAGGTGGCTGCCAAACGTGCAAGATGCCTTGAGCAGGGGGTTGGACTAGAAGACCTCCGAGGGCCCTTCCAACTCTATTATTCTATGTTCCATGTGATCATGTGACCCTGGAGTGGTGTGTGCAGCTATCATAACTTCAAAAATTGGTCATAATTAGCTGGGGGGGGGTCTGTTGTAACGTTGAACGGTTAAGTCAGGGATTACCCATATGTTTCTCCATCTCCCTCAGAACAGGCAGCCCTTCCCATTTGCCCTCTACCAAGCAAACACTAATTATTTAACCACAGAGGGCACATTGTTCACGAAATTGCTACAAACTGAACTAGATGTGGTTTATCCCCAACCAGTTGTGTGGATATTTTTTTTATAATCATGGAGGTGGCTGTTAGAGATTGAAAACCTTCTCAGCAAATGTATGTATTTGCACAGTTTCCCTGAATGAAGTAGTGGATTTTGCAAAGAATAGACCGAGAACTAATGTGAAATACCAGAGGCATTATACCTCAGATGTACAGTAATAGCTTGTCTGAGCCAGCACAGGAAGGGAGGAAAGTGGGAAGAATCAGAGTTACATGCCATGTTAACTTGTTGGGAAACTTGCATCTTTCATGAATGGAAAGAAAATCAAAGTACTAAAATGTATGTTTGTTTGCCCGAAATCTATGTTTGAAAGTGCTTAATTGCAACACATCTAACCCAGTTAGGTCCTTTCTTAGCTCCCGGTTGCACTGTCTCCCTTCTCATTCTAACTGATGCCTGTCTGGCCAACCAGAGTTCAGGAAATGTGTTCTCTACTAACCAGCTTTTGAAATGAATTTGGAAATGATGAGACTTGCCTTTTCTGTTGCTCTTCTTCAGTTCTTAACTTCAAAGGAGCAGTTCAACAAAATGTGTTAATTAAATGGGCTTTAGCATTTCCATAATATAGCCGATTGTGTAGAGTTAGTTAAACCCTTTGTGTGATGGGTCCAACTGGAATTCATTCAGCTCTCTAGAGATTTGTTTCCTTTCTGGTGGCTCCCTTCATATAGTGCCAGGGATGTAGTTGAAAAGTCGAGATGGTGGCATGACGGTGCCTTCAAAACTCTGCCTGTTTTTATGTGTAGTGCAATGCCCATAAAACCAGGCAGAGTTTCCATCCCACCATCACAGGCAGTAATTGGACTTTTTTTTGGGAGGGCCACACTTCTGTATAGCACCATCGACCCAGTTGTATTGTGAGGCAGGGCCATTACCAGAGAGGTATCCTTACTCCTAGTTGTCTTGTTAATATTCAAGTACCGTCATCTCTAGGGATCACAGATAGATTAATAACAGAAAAGTTCATTTAATAATTAAGCCATCCATTTTGAAAGGTCATGAACAATTAGCTGAAGAAAACAGCTCTGCTTTTCTTAGCATGCAGGTAGCAGGGTGTGGGTCTCCAGCCGTTCTCTTTCTCTCTCTCTCTCTCTCTCTTGTCTGTCTGTCTGAAGCAAGCACCTAACAACTCAGTGCTTTCCCTGACCATCTTGCTAATCTAATTCCCTTTACAAAAACAGTCATAAAAGTGAACTGCCTAAGATGTTCCAGCTGTAGGGATTGTCTTATTACAATTTATATGTTTTCTCTTTGGAAATAATTAAGTTTCAGGATGCAGAATTATTCAGCTTCTGGCTACTCATTCCTCCTTGTATTCTACCTAATTAATAGTTTGAGAGGGAGAAAGGCATTCATTTCTCCACACTAGAAGGGGAAGGGGAAGGAAACTACTCCTGTTACGTATATCAAATACTCCCAAGTGTTCCATTACATTATCATTTGTTTGTTTGTTTGTTTTTATTTAAAGAAAAAAACATTTCAAACCTCCAAACCTTCACGTGGCTTCAGTAGTAAAAGAAGTGGGAGGCTGGGTGGGCAGGTGGGTGGGATGTATTGTTGGAAAGCTTTCAGTGGATTCCGCTTCCCCCCCCCCATCCAAAAAAGTTTTTCTAAGTATGATTTGCTTTCTCTGCTGTCAACATTAATATCAATATTAACACAATGTGTAGTCTAAAACTAGTTCCTTTGTAGTTTGCATGGGATGTGAATGCTGTCTCAACGTGCCCAGATCTAGAAAACCCATTTTACTACTGCATGAGCATCCAATCAGATGTCAGAAAATATATATTTTTGTGATAATTTGGTGAAACTGACCACCTACAGGTTGCAGTAGTGTGTTGAATGATTTCTCTCTCTCTCTCTCTCTCTCTCTCTCTCTCTCTCTCTCTCTCTCTCTCTCTCTTTATACATATTTCTCTATATTTGGAGCTCTAAGCTTCTTAGTAGTATGGGCTGACTTTTATTGAGTACTTGCTCTCTTATCGCATGGCCTTGGTTAAGTGTTAGAAGTTGGACCTAGGCTGTTTTTATTAGTGTTTGGCTTTGTAATAACTGTGCATGCTCAGCTTCTGGCCTCATACCCAGCTTTATTCTCTGCACACCAGTCTTGAATAGCTACAGTGCTCAACCGAATTTTGGCGCACCCGCTTCCCCGGCAGGCTCCAATCCAGCCCGGCCCGGAGGATTTCCAGGGGCAAACAGCCCGGGTCCAGTTGCAGACCTCTACGGTACAGCCAGTCAAGACTCCGGTGTGGGTAACTACATAAGTGCTGCCAGCCCCCAGCCTGGCTCTGGCTTTGGGCATGGAATTGCTGTAAGTAACTCTCTTTGTCTTCCTGTTCCTTCTCTTGAAGAAGCTCTAGAGTGAATAAAACCTGTTGGCACTGCAATGCTCTTCTATGGAACCTTTCAAAGCAACACAATCTGGGGTCCTGTCCTGTCCTATGAATTGGGCACTAAATTGAATCTATTTATTCACACACATATGATCTATAGATTCCATGTAACAGAGGAGTCCAATTTTGATAGAGACCGCATATTGTTTCTCTGGACTTGCTAGAAACCTCATTCAGCCAGACCCCACATTTTGATTTTTTTGCCAGAAATTGGATGTGTATTGGATTCCCTTATTTCAGTTAAATAGCAATTGAGAGATGCCTGTTTAACATATGCCTGTATTTATTCCAATGGAAGAAAGATATATCAAGCTGCAGAGCACGCTATCTTTTACTTTCCAATAGGGTGTCTCCTTTTCTTTAAGAATATCTGCAAAAATTCTGTACACTAAACTTGGCCATATGATTCATCTTACAGGTAGTCCTCAACTAACGCCACAATTGAGCCCAAAGTTTCTGTTGTTAAATGAGACATTTAAGTGATTTTTGCCCCATTTTACGACCTTTCTTGCCACAGTTGTTAAGTGAATCACTGCAGCCATTAAGTGAATCTGGCTTCCCCACTGACTTTGCTTGTCAGAAGGTCACAAAAGGGGATCACATGATCCCAGGACACGGTGACCCTCAAATATGAGTCAGTTGCCAAGTATCTGAATTTTGATCATGTGACCATGGGGAGGTTGCAACGGTCATAAGTCACTTTTTTCAGTGCCGTTGTAACTTTGAATGGTCACTGAATGAACTGTTGCAAGTCGAGGACTACCGGTATTTTAAAATCTTTACAAACAGTTTATGCTGAATCCTGGGGGGGTGGGGGGTGGGGGAGGAGAGCTTTTCAGAAATGGAACCAAAACAACAAATAGAGATTGTACACTGAACTAATTTTAAGTAACCCCAAGTAACTTGTTGGCAACACCCGTATCACAATATATCTTAGGAAGGTCTGAGTGTTCCTCATGATGCATTTCTGTATTCAATTCATTGATAGCTTAGTGTAGTTGTGCATCCTCAGGAATAGATGTATGCATAGACATCTGAGCCATTTATAGAAGCACTCTTATGACTGCAACATGGAAAGGAAGGAATGGCCTACAATTGCATTGTACAAATTGAATGCCCACTTTATTCCTAGCCAGGCTAGAACTGAAGCATTGGTCTACTATTTTGCATGGGAAGTTGCCATGCCCTGCACTTTAATAGCCAATTAAACACATGACCAGACTGAACTATATCTCTCCCTCGAGAATGGTTCTAATAATCCCAAGCAAAAGGTAGTATAGGAGGAGGTAGGGGAAATGTAATGTGAATTAAACTTGAAGGGCCTAATTATCCACAGAACTGTTAGCAAGTAGTGCAACATACCTTTTCTCAAATAAATAACAAAAATGTTGAACATTAACGTGGTGCAATTACTAATTTGGGAGAAAAATTACTAATTTGGGAGTGCAAATTTTGCATGCAATGTTTATTTCCTCTAATTCTGCTGTTTTCAAATTGTGTGTGGTAGCATGAATGTCCTGTGTATCTTGGTAACTAGTTAATAAAATGATTTTAAACCAGCTTTGAAAAATTTCACAGACATGCACACGCATGGACATAGTTGAGTTATTTTGTCTCAAAAATGCAGACAAGTTCCTCAAATTATTTTAGTTGCTAAAAAATAACCCAAGTATTCCCCTTGTAATGTCATCTGGGTTACTGGTAAATTCCATTGGATCAACTGAATGTGGTGAAATACAGATTATTCTGATAAGACCTACATCAATTTAAACTGCATCTATCACCGCTTAACAGCATCCCTCATTTCCATTTTGCACCTAAAGAAAAAGATTGGATTGTTCTTGAAAAGGTGTGTGCTGCTGACCTTTCCCTGTGGTCTGTTTTCTAAAGAATCACGCCGCAGTCAGCATTACATTTTGTCTGCACCGATGTAGTCTTTTAAATGATTTTGTGTCTACTGGAACAGAGCTGTCTCTTTAATTTCATGTCCAATAACATTTTTTTCAAAAAGTGTCTGCCTTTTTAATACATTCATGCCATCCATTTACTAACAGCAATTTAAAGACACTCAAATTTACTTTTCAGCACCCTTAAATTTGAGCTTGCAAATATATGAGCAAGAACAGATGGCAACAATATTCATGCTAGCAACACCAGTACTTGATAATTTTTGATAATTCATGCAAAAAAGTAAATAAAATCATCTCTTCCCTTGTATCATATTAGTAACAATTGCAATTGTACAATTTTAGGGGCCTTTGATTGCAACGGCTTTTACAAATGGATACCACTGAAACGTTACTCACTTGGAGGTATATCAATATATATAGCATTTATATTTTCTACTATATCCCTTCCCTCTTTTTGGGGGAGTTAAATTCTGATAACTTTACTCTTCTTTTATTTATTTTTTTCTTAAATATTTTAAAATCAACCTTTTGGGCTGGAAACTTGAAAGGTATCCTAAAGCAATTCTGGAAAAAAACAGTGCTTACAGCAGTTAATTTTTTTATGCAATTGCTATGATTATTGAAAACAATTCTAAATACTGAGGGTCACTCGAATGTTTAAGGGAAAATCTATAAAATCATGTGAATTTGAAAGAAACACTTTCTAAAATTGTAATGCTTTTTAAAAAACTAATTCATTTTTATGCTAAAGACTGTAAGCACAATACATGTGATTTGTTCTTAAAGAACAATCATGAAAATTAGGAATTAAATTTCAACAGATTTTTTTTAAAAAATCACTAGAGTCATGTATATTCTGGATCCCCACCTGTTTCCTCCTCTTTTACCTATGGCTTTTAACACAGAATTTTTTTTTATACTTCCAATAATAAATATTTAGTTTAAAACAGAGCCATAACCAGGCTAATGTAAGGAAAATGTGAGAAATTGTTGCTAATTTTAATTGTGTACTTGATCTATTGCATGAATTCTAATTTCCAAATCAAAGCATGAAATTAAAAGTATGATTGCTGAAACAAGCGCATTTTTCATGTGTGAAGATGAACCCAATTCACTTAATGTGGGAAAGGGTGGACGGAGCTAGTCGTGATCAAATGGGATTTTTAAAAGCTTCTAAAAGGTATGGTGCTTTGGAAAGTATCAGTTGTTGCCTTTTGTTTGGGAAACTGATAGACATTTTGGGGAGCACACAGCATTTCACAGATAGGCCTTCTCTTGGGGAAGGTACCTCTTCAAGCCACTGAAACTAAGCACTTGTGACATTCACCAAATGAGATTCATGTGTTGCTGTGTGGCCGATACACCATAATGAAGCCTGAATGTACAAAACATGCCTAGTCATTTAAGTATGACTTTGCTGGGAGTCTGCCTGAAAACCCAGTTGCCCTGCATGAGTTCCAGGACTGAAATGTAGAGAAGCAGGCAGGAAAATGGAAGATTACCTCAGGGTAAAAAAAAAAAAAAAAGGGGGGGGGGGGGAGGGCTTCTGTCCATCTATCCATATGCATGTATGGACACACACTTTTTGTATGGTTCAAGAAGTGTAATTCCTGATTGATCCTGATATTAACAGATTTGGTCTCTGTTTTTTTGCAAAAAATTAAGTCTGCTAATCATCCTCAAAAGCACGCCCCAATAATTTCTTGTTCCTAACCTAGAGAAATGTTAAAAAGAGGCATAAGGTGAGGACAACGTTTAACCAATTAGCATACTATACGCACTCACCTCATAAAGCCATAATAAAGATTGGCAAGCCAAGGTGGTGTCCTTGATGTTACTTTTCACAAGGGAAAAGGATCCTCCTTGGACAGTGGGTGCCAAGAAGTTCATGGGCAAGATAAACCACTGCTTCCGTGACTGTTCATCCTCCTTCATTATTCCTGTTGAGGATGTTTGTTGCCTCAGGAAAGGACTCACTACAGATATTCCAAAGTTGAGCAGAAGGTAGACAAGGCAAGGGGTGGCCTTTTCTAATATATTTTTAACGGGAACAACCTATCTCCTCAACATGCAAGTTTCACCTCTGTCACTGTAAACCAAGAAGAGTGTGCAGGAGAGAAGTTGAAATTAGATGCTTAGATATGCACTGCAAGGATTATTCACGTTTGAGGTCTAGAAACTTCGCGTAAGAGCGAGGCTACCAAAGATTCCCAGAGAGAGCCTAGCTCAAAATCAGCTTTTCAACTGACACCTGTTAAAGTTATTGTGGCTTGAAATTCTGTCGGATTGTTACAGTGAAACTGTAGCTCAGATTACTTTTGCCATTACTTTTACATTATAAAAGTTTCCCAGGGGGATTCTTGATATGGGAGGCCTCAGTCTCGAGGAGGGGAAAAAGTTTCTTGTAGCTCACTGTGGTTCATTTGAAATGAATTAATGAATGGATAAAAGGACTGGGAGGATTAAGGCTTCTCTGGGGCCCACACTGGATTTCATAGTTATTCGCATTATTGTTGAAGGTATTTGTTCAAGCCACTGAAACTTGAGTATTTGTGACATTCACAGAAGAACTAGTTCTTCTACAACTGAGTTGTTATCATCATGCAATGTAACCGAAACCTTTTAAAATATTCTTCATGCTGCAGTTTATAAACTGTATAAATCCATCATGGATTAGTTGCACATCACTTCTAATTTCACATTGCTCCATTTGTTTTGGCTCACAATACTACAAGCCTGAAAAATGAAACGGTAGACTTACCAAGCAGATAATTTCTTAATTATTTTATCTGAGTCTGGTTCAGCAAACCACCCACATGCCATTGTGCTCTTTCGACATGGTTTCAACAAAGCAACCTTCATTTTTAAAACCAGAATTTCCTGTGAAAATCCAAGCTTCAAACTAGCCATTGCTGCCACCATCAGCACTGATGCCCAGGATTGATGCCCATGTCTGGCTTAGATCTTTAATTAAAATTCTGTTGGGGAAACTATTAATTTCATCAATCTTTCTATATTAAAATGCAAGTTTCCAAGTATAAATTAAAATCTCCCACTCCAATATTTGGCATGACTATTTCCCATGTTTCATTTTAAAACACATGCAGGCAGTCCTCAACTTACCACCACAATTGGGGCTGGAATCTCTGTTGCAAGTTATGGACATTTTAAGTTCAGACGCCTTGTGACCAGACCAGATTTTTTTTAACTGTTTTTTACGGTGGTCATTAAGCAAACCACATGGTTGTATGTCTGAATCCACTCCCAAATGGCCCCCTTTTTTTTGTTGGAAACCACCCTGCACTCTGCAGCCCCCCCCCCATCTACCCTTGTTGCCCCTTGCCACCCTTCGTCATCTTCCTCCCTTCTTTGGCGCTCTCAGCCAAAGCAACTGCTAGTCCTCCATGCCGCCTCACAAAGTTTAAGTTTGCTTATTGAATTCGTCTCCTGCTACAATCTTTTGATTCTCTGCAGTTTTACATGATATGCAAAAATTAAAACATCCGTGGGGTAAAATGAAAGGAACAAAAATAAACTAAATCATAACATTTAAGGAGCAGAATGTACTATAACAATAACAACAAAAATAGAAAGTAGAGAAGTAAAAGACGGCGCAATAGGTAATCCCCCCTTGTCAGTTTAGTTTTTAATAGCCTTCTGAAAGCCGGCCAAGAGGTTGCCAGCCTGATCTCAGGGATGTAGTTCCACAGCACTGGGGCTGCCCCCCGAGAAGCCTTGTCTCTTGCCTTTGACTTTCCTTCCTCCCAGAAATATGGAATCACATGGAGCTTCTCCCTAGTGATCTAGTAGGTGCAATCGATACAGGCTGTAGGTAGCTTGTTGTATAGATGCAAATAATTTGATTATGGTGCAAGTGAAATACAAATCTAACACATGAAATAAATGTGGAGTAGAACTTGTGCGAAGCCAGAAAATGGGCTATCAGGTTGACCACATTGTCTGTGTCCCTGCTTGGGCTAAGAAGATGCATTTTTCTAAAGGTCGGAACGTAACCATTACATTTCTGTTTTTCTTTTATCTCTCATCCATTGTAGAGTATATCTGGATGTCCAGGCAAGACAGGGCGAAGTTTCTGAATGGTTCCATGTTTAGGTGACACGTCTTCAGACTTTGACCATTGCACCATCAGTAACCCACACAAACTGGAGGTGACACTCAATGGATATGGGTTGTCCAAAATCGGTATCATCTCATGAACCTGCTGTACTATATAGAACAACAGCTTTTTAAAACAAATGTGTATATATATATAATCCATTTTTCTTCATGTTATTATTTTTCTTGATGTTTTTTTCCCCTTTGAGATCTATTTTAATCACTTTTTTGTAGTATTTTGACATAGGTTTATAATCAAAGTAGTTCTGCTACTCTGTGTATTTAGGAAAACCCTAACCATACTCTCTATATCTTAAAGGTTTCTTTACTTTGCTTTTTAATCCCTTTCTCTATTTCTTTCTTTTTATGTAATTTTGTTCTGAAGTGGTAACATGATTTTCAGTTTATTGGTACCAATTCTGAAGTTGAAAAGGCTTTTTCAGGTGGAATTTAGCACACGCTGAATTTAGAATTAGAGCAAGCGAGAAAAGTAAGTGGAAATACTCTCTTTTATGCTGGATGGGAAATAGGCTGGCTCAGTAGCAGGATCTCTAGCAGTTCTTTTTATTAGTTAACCTAATTATATCTATTTTCGGCAATAAAGTAAGGACTACAAAGTTTTTTGTGTCCTTTTTCTATAAGTGCATTTTTTTTGTTGTTTAAAAAAGAGGCGATAAGGTTTTTTGAAATTGTGAAATCTAAAAATAGTAATACTGTAAATACAATTCCATTAACTTGCATATAAACTATTAAAAAGCAGAGAAATTGTAATATTTTTGTGATGGAGTCAGATTAAGGCAGTTTCTGTACCTGAATGGAAGAAAAAGATTAAATTTTGGGGCACACATCCCAACGGGATCTTCTCTTCTGCAAGACTTTTTATATAAATGGAAAAAAGGAGGGCAATTGAGGTCCTCACTCAATTCCCATTTATCTCGCCAGGGATACGCAGGGAACGTTTCCGCTGGATTGTGCCCCGATGTTTTTAAACTTGTGAGACCGACTGCCAGAGCTGGCCCGTAGCAGTTAGATCAACACTGTTTAGCTTGCTCTGTAGATGTTAGACCTTATAACTGTACTAGCGTCATACCAGCATATTAACTAGACCTCTGTGCACAGCTTTTAAAGTAACAGTCTAGTTACATTTTTTAAGTTAAAAAAAAACACCTGCTTTTCCCAAGATTGAAAAAGCTACATTTTTAATATTTAAAAGGTATTTAAAGTTTCAAGCACACTTTTTTTAAACCATTTAGATCACCTGACTGTCCATCCATCTCCGCCAGCCCCGTTGCCTGCAGCCTTTGCACCAAGCCAGTCTTGACGTCTTGGAGGCTCCCAGCTGTGGGGAGGGGCAGTTAAAGCATGCATCTTCTCACCTTTATTACCCATCCTTTCTCCCATTCTTTTCTAATTCACCAATTAGAAAAAAAAAGCAAAGGTTTATTTTAAACAAATCGTTATGAATACCTCAGTGCTACAAGTTTGTCACCCTAGACGCAAGAGAAGCTTAATTTATTGTAGATGAAAACAGATTTGAGAAAAAAAATGTATAAAAACATCATTGCACTGTGACTGGTAGGGGAAAACTGACAATTTCCAATTTGCACATGTTTAATGTTTGGCTGTTATATATATGGTCCTCTGCTGGGGAGGAGACTTATGAAGGATATTTTTTAATTTAATTTTTTAAATATGGGTCAAATAGGCTGGCAACAGCAACTCCAAGTACAACACAGTAGGTGATATTACAAGCATAATTATAGTGTGGATATATTCTTTTTTTAAACATTAATATTGACAAGTTTTATTAATATTTTTTTAAATTGTTACGTTTATAAATTTGGTACTCTAGGTACAGCCAGAATAAGACACTGAATGAGACATTTGTTAAGAGAAAAAAAAAGCTGCTGCACTCCTATTTTTGTAAAATTTTACTAACCGGTAGGCTAACATAGATGTTCAATAGACAAGTTACAGCAAAGCATCTTCAACCACTCACGGAGGCACCATAAGGCGAACTGTAAGGAGGAGGGGAAGAATCCTTATTCCCCCCATTTTTAAAGTAGACAGCAAAAATGAGGTGTTTTGCTGGAGGGGGGGATGGCTGTTGTATGTTTTACGTTTTTATTTTCTTATTTGAAAACAACCAGGTTTAAAAGCCAGAATGCTGGACGCTTTTTAAAGTTATTGAGACTTGATCAAGTAGTACACTAAAAATAATAAAAATGAAATGAAATAAATAGAAGGAATTAATCACAAACTAATTCCCTGAGACTCGAGTGTGTTTTTACAAAAAAAAAAAAAATTAAAAAAGAGCGAGAAAAAAAAAAAGAGAAAAAAGTCAGGGATTTTTTTTTTTAATTATTATTATTACATTTTAATCAAGATAAAACACCATCCACGTGCAGCCCATCAGGAGTTCCTGAGGGTGAATTTCCTTTTAAATGATGGAGCTCTTTTTTGATTTTCACAGAGCTTCCTTGCTGGAGTTTCTGGGAACGTGTGCCTGTACTGTAGACTATCATGTGTTTCTCCCCTCCCCCTCCCCCTCCTCCTTCCTCGGTCTCTGGCACCTCATAGAAGATTCTTTGTTGATCATTGTTGTATGTTAATAATGTATAAAAATGACTATCTTGTAAGAGTGCTGTCCTGATTCTAGTGTAGTGACACCCCTCCACACATACCCTTTCTCTTCTCTTCCTCTTCTAGTACATATTGTAGTTGTATTGTAATTAAAGTTAAATACATAGATGTAGTTATTCAGATTTAGGACCAGTAAGGATAGAACTTTCTCTTATTTAAGGCAAAAAGAAATGCTAATAATTTTGGGGCAGGTTTTTGTTTTTATTTAATTTCCTTTTTCGCTCTTTTACTTTCTGCTGATCTCATGTGGTTTCAAACTAACCAAAGGCTTCACAATGTAGAAAGAAAGAAAGAAAGAAAGAAAGAAAGAAAGAAAGAAAGAAAGAAAGAAAGAAAGAAAGAAAGAAAGAAAGAAAGAAAGAAAGAAAGAAAGAAAGAAAAAGAAAACAAACGTTGGCAAAACTACTGCATCATTTTGCAGATTCCCCCACCCTTCAACTTTTATAAAAAGGGTGTGCCATACTACCTTAAATGCTAATGCTAGATATGCAAAACTGGATTTTTTTAGTTTATTTTTTAAAATAAAAAAGGGAAGCATGGTATAATGAAATGATTTTGCAAAGAGAAAAAGTATTTTTTTAAAAGAAAGAATACTCTGAAGAAAAGTTGATAATCTCTGTGAATATGTTTTAGATAGTTCTATACCTTCTGGATGCCCAGAGCACAACTTGTGTGGAACCTGGTATATTTTTTAGGTGACTGCCTAGAGTAAGGTTCATTTTCTTCCCTCACTCATCTAGACGTCCTTATTAAAAGATTTGAGAATTTGTTTTCATTTGGGGAAATTAATTTTAAACGCAGAAGCTGCAACTTTATTTTAGTCAAGAGAACAGGCATATATTGCCATCCCAGCATTGTACTTTTTTGTTCCAAACCTCATTTGAAAAACATTGCCTTGTTGGGGGGGGGGAGTCCGTGGAGAGGAAGCAAAATTCAAGATGGCGTCCACCACAACCATGTAATCGTAGACCTGCTCCATTTGTACACACCTCTCGATAGTTGGGGCTTTGATCACATGGTTGTGGACTTCATCTTGATTCTTTTATCCCCCATCTTGTAGATACTCTTCTTTTGGAGTTAGCAAAAATCAAAGTGTAGTTTCAATGGTGGAAAAAGCACCATTAGTATACAATAGTAGATACTCTACACCAGGGGTGTCCAACCTTGGCAACTTTTAAGTCCTGTAGACTTCAACTCCCAGAATTTCCCAGCCAGCATAGTTGGGGAATTCTGGAAGTTTTGAAGTCCACAGGTATTAAAGTTGCCAAGGTTGGACACCCCTGCTTTATACATTTCCAGGAAGAGCATTGACAAAATGCTATTTTGTGCCTCAAACCAAGTTATATATTGATAAAGCAATCGGGATATCAGAAACACAGTAAGAGGTGTCAGAAGGATTTTAAAAATTAGAAGTCATGTAGCATAGTGAAATACATTTTGTTTTGTTTTTGTTTTTGCTACTTATTTAAACAAAAGGGCCAGAATTTCACCCCTAGGCTGTTGGAGATTTTAGTTTATCTTGTTTCTCTTCCCACCAAAGGGGAAAAAAACAACTTGTCATCCAATTTTAAGTTGGAAGTTGACTTGATTAAAACGAAGAGCAACCTGTCCCTTTTTTTAATTTCCTATTTGCATAATGTTTCTTTTGATTTAAATTAGTAGCTTGGACTTTAAGGTAGCATGGCTCTGTTGCTGTAATTTTTCTTTCTCTTGTACAGCAGTATATACACAAGCTGATGAATGTGACACATCCTGCTAGGCTAGTTGAATCATTGGATAATTGTTGCTAAATAATAATGACCTGAAAGGTGTACAGATTTTTAATTTACTTTTCCACCCGGCCATTAACCCTGCACAGCTCTTTCAGTCTGGAGTATGAATGTGGGCTAGGGACTCCAGTCACCAAAAACATCCTGTTTCATTTTCCATCTAATTCAATGCAAGACACAAAAAAGACTAAAGCAATATAGTTTTACTACATTTTTCCTCAAATGTCAGCCATGGTTATATAATATATATATATTGCATATAAAATTGTTTACAAAAAAACACTAACTACTTATTTTTTACTCCTTAGTGTATTTGCTTGAAAGGTTTCCTACTTGTTTTTGGTTTGGGGTTGGTTTTTTTTTCTGCCAAGTAAAACGTTTGGAAAAGCAGACTGAAGCTGGTCTAACTATATTTTGAGTGACGGGGGCCTTAGACACACTGGCAGATTCAAGAGAAAAAAAATCTGCATCAATACACTGTAGAGTTTCATAAAGGGTGCAGAATCTAATTCCAATCCATTTCTCACCGTGTGCAAGCACTACATGAGATTCTGCCAGCTAAGCAATACTTTAATACTGTAATAAGAATTCTACCAAAAAAAATAAAAAGTTCAGAAGCAAAGCTGTTTGTTCGCCAGTAACCAAACAATCAGAATGTATTGTCTTTACAGAATTTTGTTTCAAAAGAAAAAGCAAACTGAAGTCACCCATACTATATAACCTGTGTTCTGTATATAAGCCACCACATGTGGGATGTATCATTTTGAATTCTAGTGATAGCAGATAATCTCATTATATATGTTGTACATGTCTTGGAATTCCATCAGTAACCCAATGTAAAGTTTCAGCATTTTGAGATAATTCTAAATTTTCAGCCTTCCTCAGCCTGGTGCCCTCCAACTATGCTGGAGCCTCAGCTCTCACAATCCCAACATATTTGGACAGACCTTGCTGGAGGAGGCTCCTCTAAAGGTATTTAATCAGCAGTGACACAGTGGCCAGGCCTAGCCCCTTCCTTTTATATTTTAGTATGAACTGATGCGAACTTTGGTAGTGATTTTTTATATACATATATAAATATATATATATATACACACACACACACAAACACACACACGTGTGTGTGTATATATATATAGATATATATATACACATGTATCTATATATATCAAGCATCTTTCAGGTCTCTGTGTATGGCTTTCTGAAGCCCTGTTGTAAAAATACTACATGGATGGGGGTCTCTCACATCACAGATGTGGAAAGTATAATTTTATATTTGTATTTTCAAATAAATAAGTTTGTGAAAGGTTTCCATCCTCTACTGTGGTCCAGAAAATCAATGTGTTTGTCTCAGAAAAAAAATAATAAAAAACCTGTTTTGAACATCGGTGTGTTTGTATCATTTGCATCTATCATTTGACAACTATCTCTTTTTCCTTTGCCTGCATTGATTTCAGAAATTGTCTATATTTTCCAGGTAGATGTCATCATCATTTTAATCTTGGGGGAAAAAAGATTTCCAGATCTTGCTATGATATGAATTTTTGTTCCCTAAAATGATATATATATATATATTTATGGGCAGGTGGCAGAGAAGGCTATGTTTACTTTCTGAATGTTGGAAAATCTTCCACTAATCATAAATAGAGAGATCTCTCCTGGATGGAATCATATTTAGTCATTCTGGTTTTAACTAAGGATGATTAATATTCTGACAATGGCCCATCTCTGGTAGACGAAACACTTCAGACCCCTTGTAAAATATAGAATATTTAAAGTACAAGATTACTGGTTGCAATTTCAAGACCAAGGAGAATTGAAAGAAAGACAAGAGTTTGATAGGAGACATTTGTGACACCATGACACTAAATAAAGCCTTTTCTGCATCCATCACATTAAAGCTGCATATCCATACCCAATTTCTAGGAACTCCACTGAACTCAGAATTATAGACTTGGAAGAAACCATCTGAGCCATTGATTAGCTCCTTGTTCAGTGCCGGAGTGCATTTTAAAGCATCTCTTGGATGGCCATCAATCATCTGGCTGAACATATCCTGGGAAGGGGAGGCCACCATCATTGGTTGGTTCTGCTACTAAATTGTTCTTCCTGTTAGGAAGTTTTTCTTAATATTCAACTGGAACTTGCTTTCCAGGAACTTCATTCTTCTGTGCCTTGAACGGTGGAATGAGAGAATAGCGCTTGAAAAATGCTGTTGCCATCCCCGGTGATCTTTTCTCAAGACTAATCCAGCTCAGTAGGCATTACTTTTGCACCAGTATGGAGTAGTCAGAGAATAAAGTGGGGCTGTTGGGTCATGATAGCTATCTAATCAGATAAAACAAGCCAGAATTCTAAAAACTATAGTTTACAGACAGTAAAGTAACATCCTTACAAAAGGATCATCTCTTTGTCCAGCCATTTCTTAGGCAGATTGAGAACAGTAGCAATATCAAGATACTTAATGGTCATTCTTCTGAGCCAGATTAAATCTTCAGAAATACTACTATACAAATTGAATTATTAGAAAAGTTCAATAGAACATTTCAATCAACCAATCAGAATAGAGCTGGAAGGGACCTTGGAGGTCTTCTAGTCCAACCCCCTGCTCAAGCAGGAGACCCAATACCATTTCAGACAAGTGGCTGTCCAGTCTCTTAAAGACCTTCAGCGATGAAGCACCCACAGCTTCTGAAGGCAAGCCGTTCCACTGATTAATTGTTTCTCTTTAATTCTAAATTCTCCTTAATTTAATTTGTAAAGCCTCGGGTTCCCCCACATTTGGAGCTAGGTGCAAATAAATAAATATTGTTGGTTGAAATGGTAGTCTGGAAGAGACCTCAACAAAACCGTTTCATCTAGAGTTATCCCGGTGGCTTAAAAAGAAGAGGAGGAGAAGGAGGGCCTCGGGCTGCTTAATAAAAGGAAGTGGACTCCAAGCATTTATGGTTGAAGGTCAGCACCCTGCTGGATGTGGGATCACTTTCTCTGGAAAGCACTCGCCCCATCAAAATCTTATTGGGACTGGTGATTAGTGAAGAGCCAAGGGAAAAATTAGAGAGACAAATGGAGATCGTTTTACAAAGCTGGGCTTTTCTGTGGTGGAAAATGGCCACTAGATCTAGGCAGCCCAGCAACAATTTGACATTCATCCAGCTGGAGGAAGAGAGCAGATCTGGACTATATTAGTGCAGTGGGAGAGGGGGAATAGCAGCCACTTAACCCTGTCATTCAGCAAACGGTGAATTATGAGTGTGTTGCGTGTGGGGTTATACATTTATAAAATGCCCAATAGCCTCCTATAGCTCTGCTAAAAATATGCTTATGAGCCTGCGGTGTCAACAAATTTTTTTTTTTTTTTTTTTAAGTCAGACTTTTAAGGAATTCCATAATGATCAAGTCAAGGTCTCTGCTAACCTTTTTAGCTTCTGGGTTCTAGAAAAAAGAGCCAGAATTGCTTTTCGCTGTCTGAGGAAAATGGGTCATACCACTTACGGTCTTTTCCTGAAATCATTTACTTTTAGAGCAAATGTCGATGTGAAATGTGGAGCAGAATGGAGAGGGATGGGGGGAGGAAAGTAAAGCTGTTTTTAGCTAAGCGGTGTGAACTGGAATTTATTACACTAATAAAAAGAGTGATTCAAAGGATGCGTTTAATTGGACAGCAGTGACAAGAGATCAGGCATTCACACTGCATCGTTGTATTCATACGGTTCGAAATTTGGGCACCAAATCCATCTTCTGTTTTTGCACAATGCACTGGACCTGAAACTAACATAGGTTTATGGATGATGCTAGGCCATCAATAACACCCCCATTATTAAAATTAGCCACATTTAGATACTGACCAGATGATTTGTCTAGACAGGTAGTCTTTGACTTACAACCATTCATTCAGTAAGCAAAGTTACGACGACACTGAAAAAAGGTGACTTGGGACCAGTTCTTGCACATGGAATCATCGGAGATTCGTTCCAACATGATCAAAATTCAGCACTTGGCAACTAGCATGAATTTACAAGAGTTGCAACCTCCAGAGGTCAATGCGATCTTCCAGGTGGCTTCTGATAAGCAAAGGCAATGGGGGAAGCTTAACGGCCATGTGATTCACTTAACAACTGCAGTGATACCCTTAGCAATCATGGCAAAAAAGATAACCAAGGTAAAATCGGGCACAAATTACTTAGCAACTGCCTTAATTAGCAACAAATTCTAGTCCCAATTATGGTCGTAGTAGGTCGAGAACTACCTCCTCCTGCCTCGTTAAGCTTAATGCTAATATGGCCATTCAGTGTCAATTTCTTTCTGAAGAAGAGTTCTGTGCAACTCCACCAGTAATTCCCTATTCTTTATTCTTTTGGGTACAGCAGTGGTCCCCTTTATGGCTTGGCGGACCAGCGGGGGGGGGGGAGAGAGGGGAACCGGCCTGCACAAGTGGCAAGGCGACGTGCATGTGTGCATGTGTGGCCCGCTGCTTATGCAAGTCGAGCTGGGCGCATGCGAGCCAGTCCACCACTCATGTGCGCCCCACACCCTGGTCGTGGGCCATGGTGAGAAAACAACATCCCCACCCACACTTGGCAGGGCAAGCCACAGTAAATAAACAAGGCAAACCCTGCTCCCTTCTAGCACTCATAATGTTACCTAGTTGGGTAATGAAATGTCTGCAAGAAAGTAACCAAGCTCAGAGAGCACCAAGGATCCCACTGTTTAACCCTGAGCTACAAATACTCTCTTCTAAAAGAAATTATCCCCAACTGTACTAAGCATATTGAACCTTTTTAACTGCACTTGCCAATCAGCAACTCGCAAACCTTCATACGTTGTGTCCCTTCTGCAGTTGGAACGAAGATTGACTCCTACAAAGCACCCTCACATTGGCTTTTTGGAGGCAGAAAACAAAACCAGCCTTTACTAATTATGTACTTACATAATTGTTTTAGGTGGTGTATTAGAACATCGACATAGTATTTTAATATTTTCAAGGACTTTCTCAGCCTTAACATGAATAATAAAACAGTTTGCTATTAAAGCTGAATTGTTAGGAACATATTTAAAGAAGAACAGATTAAAAGAAGAGTGCTGTCTGTAAAATGGCAAATATAATTTTACAAACCATGATTCAGAGGAATCCTTACCCTAAAGAACTTCTTTTTAAAATATACTCAATTACATTTTTCCATTATATCTCAAATACTAAACTATAGTAGATCTTAGTAAAGCAAAACAAAGTTTTTTTTTTCCTAAGGAGTGATCCAATAATTGATTCTGCAAGCACAAAATTGACCTGACCAACAAGTTCAAACTTTTATGATCAACCAAGGATTCTCTACTGATCTCGCATTGTTGTACAGATATTATTCATATCAAACTCATAAATTAATAAAAAATAGAAAAAAATATCAGAAAGACAATTTAGTTCAACTCTTGGTGATGTGCAGGGAACCCACAATTAAAAAGCTCTGGAGATGGAGAACCCACAGTATCTACTAGTAAACTCTGCTACTGCTACACAGACATTATAGTCAGGAAGTTTTTCCTTATGATAGTTCTTCCGTTTATCACCATTCACTGGTGTGTAACATCTTCCTATCACATACCTATCCAAAGTGCTTTTTCAAAGGGCAATGGGACTTTGTTATTCCATACACCTATCCATAACAAACTAAATGATACCAATTTATAGATTTGAGCTCATGTCATCATAATCACTTAAGAGAGCCAGTTTGGTCTAGTCATTAAGGCACCAGGCTAGAAAGTGGGAGACTGTGAGTTCAAATCCTGCCTTAGCTATGGAAGCCAATTGACTTTGAGCCAGATAATCTCTCTCAACCCATCTCACCTCTCAGGGTTATTGTGGGGGGGGGGAGGAGGAATGGATACGGATATGTCCGCCGCCTTGAGTTATTTGTAAAAATAATAAAGGCAAGATATAAACATACAGACAGACAGAGAGGACCAAAAACACTCTATCCATTCTATTCTCTGAATGAATAGAAAGAGCAGAACGATGGATTGAACATAAATCTGTATCCTATTCATTCATTAATTCATTCAAGAAAATTTATATGGCCAGTCAACTCACTCTCAGTGACCCCAGGCAGCTTAGAAAGATAAAAACCCAATATAAAAAACAGTTTAAAAACCCAATAACTCTTCCACTCCCCTGGTGACAACAATCAAATGAGCCATTTGATGGGCTGCATCCCACTCTGGGGTCCCCAGGCCCATTGGCAAAACCAGGACTTAAGGGCTTTGCAAGAGAGTGTCCAGGTGGGGGCCAATCTTATCTCTGTGGGATGATGTTCCACAGAGAGAGAGTCACCACAAAGAAGGCCCTTCTTTTGGTCCCACCAGATGGACCTCCTGATGAGAGGAGACCCACAGCATCCTCTGCCTCACCACTCTGATGGGTCAGGTAGAAGTGACCAGAAAAAGACAGTCCTTCAAATAACTTGGTCCGAAGCTGTGTGGGTCTTTGACGGTAACAACCAGCACTTTGAACTGGTCGGTGAAGCAAATCAGCAAACAGTGCAGCTCCCGCAGAAGACATGACAAATGTGCACATCTAGGCCTGGACAAAGCCATGCGGGCCACCACATTTTGACCCAATTGAACCTTCCAGATACTTTTCAAGGGCAGCCCCATGTAGAGTGTGTGTAGACCATTTAGAACTCTAAAACTCCCGTTGTCATGACCTTTAGGTGCAATGGTGCACCAACTCTTGAACCAATTGTGTTAGCTTACACGATGTGTCCAAAATCCAGGATTCGTGACTCCTGAGGGAATGAAATTTGGGGAAGTTGTGGCTGCTGTAAACTGGAACTCATAGTCTCCTGATGATTGATCCAAAGTCACCCAGCCAATATTCATGCCTAATGTGGGACCAGAACTCACTGTCTCCTGGTTTCTAGGTCAGCACCTTCATGTCTACACCAAACTGGCTCTTTAATTTAAATCAAACTGTTGTATAGTTTTTGGAGTGTAAGTTTTAGAATGTCGCTCAAAATTTAGGAAAATTATTCTGGTTGGTCACACAATCAGCCAGATGTTTAGACTGGATTTGGCACTTTTATCCTCCTATCAAGTCCTTCCCTAAGACTTGGGCTAGGAAGATGTTATTAATCAAATAAAAATAGTGGTCCCTAGAGATTACACCCCTTTTTCTTTTTATCACTGATCAACTTAACCTTCATCAATGTCATTAAACCTTTTTTAGACAACTTATGTCACAAAAATACTGCCCCATGTTCCAGGGAAGCGAGAAAAAAAAGCCATCTCTTTGTTTATTAAATGTAGAGGAGAATCGCTTGCATTAAAAAGAAGAAGAAAGAAAACCTACATCAGAGACATTTCTATACAGTTTACCTCCAGCAAAGTGGGCTTTGAACAAAGACGCCCTGCTGGAGGACAAATTTTGATCCCAGAACCTTTTCTTTCTGATCTTATTCCTTTGCTTTGAAAGAAATCAACTCTTCTCTACTCTGTGGGAAAAAAATGTGAGCCCTCAGAGGCAGTTACTGGGCCAGACCCTTCAAAGGAGAGCAAGGAAACAAGCATTGTAGAGAAGGAGGGGAGAACCCTTGTTTCAAAAGGACTTTGCTTTCTTCCTTCCAGCAACAGCTGTCGGGTCAAAGAGGCCTCCTTAGATATTATGCCACGAATCCACTTGCAGTTGCTTTGACTTGCGGCCTTCTACAATGACTAGAGAGATAGATGCCTCCTTTTGATGAGGAGGATGTATTGTTTTATTGATGAACTCCATATCTGAATTATAATTAAAAAGCATCACAAGGAGGGATGGATTTTAACAAGTGCAATTAGACTCGGGAGATTAAGGTTGCAACAGCCCTGACTCATTAGCTGACCTGCCTCTAAATGGAAAAAAAAAAAGATGCTTAAATCCATCTGGGGTATTCATAGATTGTTCTTGCAGCTTTTGGCATACAGGTAGTCCTCAATTTACAACATATTGTTTAGTGACTGTTTGAAGTTACAGCAGCATTGAAAAAAGTTGACTTTATGAAAGCCACTTTTATAAAAGTGACAACAGAGCCCCAAACGTTAAGCCAGGCAGTTGTTAAGTGAGTTGTGCTCCCTTTTATAACTTTTGCCCCAATTGTTATGCGAATCACTTTCATTGTTCAGTGTTGAGTTAAGTGTTGAGTAATCAATTACTTCACTGAGTAATCAGTAAAGTCAAGACAGCAGCCCACAATGGCTATGAATGCCTGCTTTTTACCTGCTTCATAGCCACAATCTTGACCGTGTTGCCCCTATCCTCCAGACACACACACACACACCGCCCCCTTCCTCTGGCCTTGCAACATTAAATAGAGGTCCGATCTGGAAAATCCCGTAGCCTTCTCTGCTACAAAGACGCCTCTGTTTGCCAACTTGAATCGCTGCGACTTCTGTTAATTTACCTTTTAAAGCACTGTTTTCCCACAGCATCGTGTAAATTTGAAAAGAAAGCCATCTGCAGAAGGAGACCTTGCTCTTGTGTTGATAGACACAGTACTGTAAACAGATCCCTTTTTATGTAGCAAAGCTGTTCCCGACAGAAATCTCACAGACTTTGTTGCCAGTTAATTGTGCAATCACACCATAAGGACAGGCTCAAACTCAAGGGTTCTCTGGGGAAGCCAAAAATAAAATGATGCAAGATAAAGCATCTCTGAAGCTCCATTTGCACAATTAAAGGCTGAATCACAAACTACCTAGCTGTCTAAATAGCCTGGCATGCTGCGGGGAAACCATCCTAATAGCAGCATAACAAATCATTACTATGCTTGGAGACAATCGGTACTCTGGAGAAACATTGCCCCTCTTTCTCCCATCAACTCTGGGCTGTCATGATGCATAACTCAAATTTGATACAACATCTGCTTTTCAGTAATGAGCTATCACTCTTATCCTTCAACAATTATGCCCATTAATACCTTTCAGCTATGTAGCCATAGGAAGAAAACTCGGGATTTAGTTGCAAGCATAAGTATTCTAATTGAGGATGTCTCTTTGAGTCATTGTTGACGCTTAGCGACCCCATGGATAGATTTTCTCCTTGATGGGTCCCTAACTTGTCTTTCAGGGCTTCTAATGGTGCATCCATTGCCACTCAATTGAGTCCATCTATCTTGCTGCTGGTCCTCCTCCTCTTCTCCTTCCTTCCACCTTACCCAGCTTTATGTCTATGGAGATTCTCAGTCACTCCGGTCGTGCTTGTCCCAAAGGTCCTTTTCCAAAAGGCAACTGGACTTTCTTTGTTTTTCCTTGAAGTTGTTTTGCTTCTAATCCAAGAAGCTTCTTCAGTTCTGGCTGAATGGTGCAGGATGGAAGGATGTATATTCCTTGCAGTCATCTGGTCATTAGCGTTCTTTCTGAGACTCGTTGAGGCCACTTGGAGGTTTATCTGTGCCCTTAAGGATACCTAAATAGGGCAAATGGGTGTGGAACCTTCTTGGGGCTGCTGAAAGGACAGTGTTGTAGACTGGAGATAGATGATGTTGTATCCCTCCCCCTCTGTTGAGGGAGGGCTGTTCAATTTTAACGTAGATAGCCTCTTTGACCCCTCTTTCAAACCAGCAGTCCACTCTGTCCAGAATGTGGACTTTGCTGTCTTCAAAAGAGTGGCTTTTGTCTTTCAAATGAAGGTGGACTGCTCAATCTTGTCCTGATGGGTTTGTTCTCCTATGTTGTGCCATGCGTTTGGGAAGCGGTTGTTTTGTTTCTCCAATGTACAGATCTGTCCATGCCTCACTGCACTGTACTGCATATATCACATTGCTCAGTTTGTGTCTGGGTGTTTTATCCTTGGGGTGGACAAGCTTCTGCTTTAGTATATTTTTGGATTTAAAGTGTGCATGCCTATCGTGTTGTTTGAAAATCCTCCAGAGCTTTTCAGATATTCCTGCAATGCATGGAATGACAACAACAACAAACAAAGCAACTGTTGTCACCAGTGTTTTTTAAAAAAAAAACACTTTTGGGGGTTTGCCAGCTTTAGAACCTTAGCAAGAGTGTTAGATCTTCATATAACACATCTCAAGTAAGACAATTTCAGGACAAATACAGTAACAGCGTGGTCATTTTTACTTTGAGTGAAACGCTGAGTTGATCTGCTCAATGTTCTATTGGTTTTGATTTCTTGGTTGTTCATGATACTCTAGGCCAGGGCTTTTCAACCTGTGGTACGCGTACCACTTGTGGTACATTAATGAGTGGCAGGTGGTACGCAGCCCTGCCTAGCCAAGTGTAGTGGGGAAGGGAAAGAGCCAGCACAGGCAAAGACTTACAGGTGGAGAGGAGTCCTCTGGAGCTGCAGATTTTTACTTATGATGAGCCATTTTGGGGAGGCTGCCTTAGCGGCACCAGTACTTACATTTTTTTTTTTTCTCCTTAAGTGCTGGCTGGGCTCCTTTACTTCCTTTCTAGCCAGTAGCTAGCTATTTCTTAAAGGGAAGTGCCTTTTAAGCTAGTTCACATCAGCAGCTTGTCTTTTCTGTCTCTGGAGGCTTTCCTTGTTTGATCAATATATGGAAGAGGGAAAATATGGGGGGGGTTCAAATTCTTCCTTCAGAAGGAGATGGGAATGAGAAAAAGGGAGGCAGGGAAGGGAGGGAGGGAAGGAAGTCCTGTCTTAGCAGTTGGCCACCAGCAGCTCCGCCATTGACTTTGCTTGTCAAAAGGTTGCAGAAGGGGATCACATGACCCTGGGACACTGTGACCATCATAAATATGAATCAGTTGCCAAGCATCCAAATATAAATCACATGATCCTGTTGCTGCAATGGTCATAAGTGTGAAAAATGGTCATAAGTCATTTCAGTGCAATTGCAACTTTGAACAGGTTTTTTTTTGTCACCAAGTTTTTGACACCTTGCTAGGTGGTACTCGAATATTGCCATATCCTAAAAGTGGTACAAACGGTAAAAAGGTTGAAAAGCCCTGCTCTAGGCATCAGGCTGTCTGCTAAATCTCCTTGGTCATCTATTCATCAGGAGAATCTTACTTGTGAGGAGTTCTTTCTTCCCAAGTAAGTTTATTTTAAAGAGGGACAATATTGGCTTTCCTTCCATTAGAGCCTTTAGAGAGCTGGGTCTTCATATAATGTGTCCAAAAAGCTAATACAATCCTTGACTGCATAAACAGAGCCATAGTGTCAAGATCACATGAAGTATTAGTACTGCTATATAAAACTTCCAGTTGTGGTCACCACATTATAAAAAAGATGTTGAGATTTTGGAAAAAGTGCAGAGAAGAGCAACTAAGATGATTAAGGGCCTGGAGACTAAAACATATGAAGAACAGTTGCAGGAATTGGTCATGACTAGTCTAGAGAAAAGAAGGACTAGGCCTTAGGGGGTGACATGATAGCAGTGTTCCAATATTTGAGGGGCTGCCACAAAGAGGAGGGGGGGGATCAACTTTTTTTCCGAAGCACCAGAAGGCAGAACAAGAAACAATGGATGGAAACTAACCAAGGAGAGAAGCAATCTTGAATTAAGGAGGATCTTCCTAACTGTGCCAATTAACCAGTGGAGCAACTTGCCTTCAAAAGTTGTGGGTGTTTCAACACCGGAGGTTTTTAAGAAGAGACTGGACAACCATTTGTCTGAAATGGTATGGGGTCTCCTCCTTGAGCAGGGGGTTGGAATAGAAGACCTCCAAGGTCCCTTCCAGCTCTATTCTGTATCTATCTATTTTAAATGTATCAAAAAACAAACATTTGAACCTGCTCACTTGTGCCTCAAATAAGAGCTTTAAATTGATTTGATCTGTCATCCATTTGTTTGTTTTCTTGGCTACTCATAGTATTCTCAGGAGACTTCTCCAAGACCAAAATTCAAAACCCTTAATATTTGAAAAGGAGAATATTTGTAGCTCAGGGTTGAAATAAGGAGTTCTTGGTTCTCTCTGAGCTTAGTGGTTTTCTTGCAAACATTACCCAAAGTAGGTAATATCATCAATGCTCATCTGATTAGGACCCGAATTTATTACGGTTCTATCTGGAGGTATTTTCACTCATTAATATAAAAAAGCATTATAAAATGATAGCAAGAATAAAAAGTGAAGCATAAGATAGGCTAACTGACAGAATCACTGTATTCTGTTGATACAGCCTAGGACAGGGGTAGGCAACCTTGGCCCTTTTATGACTCATGGACTTCAACTCCCAGAATTCCTGAGCCAGCATGGCTCAGCATGGAAACCTCTCCCTTTCCCCTCAGCATGGTTGGCTCAGGAATTCTGGGAGTTGAAGTCCACGAGTCATAAAAGGGCCAAGGTTGCCTACCCCCGGCCTAGGATTACCTGTCTTTACAGGTACATCACACTGATAACCCAGGTTAATTTGTTTCCCCAAAACATTTTCACATATTGCCCAGTATGGTTGTCCCCCCACTCATCCTATACATACCAAAATGTAGGCCTCTGTCCCTGATGAAATTCATCTTCCCGGTTTTTGCCAGTTGTTCCAGCTTTTCAACAACTTTCAGAAACTCACTACTACTGTAAGGGTGTTTGATCTCGCTGATTTGGGGTCATCTGCAAACTTCATGATAATTCACTTTTTAAAATTATTTATTTATTTATTCATAACCCACCTTGTCATTTTTTTTAAATAAATAACTCAAGGCAACGAACATATCCAACACACCTTCCTCCTCCTATTTTCCCCACAGCAACAACCCTGTGAGGTGGGTTGGTCTGAGAGAGAGTGACTGACCCAAATTCACCCAGCCGGCTTTCATGCCTAAGGCAGGACTAGAACTCACTACCTCCTGGTTTCTAGCACCTTAACCACTAGACCAAACTGCCTCTCACATCACCCAACTATGATTGTTCAACCAGACCCACACCCATCTGATAGCAGAGTCCAACCCATATTTTATTATCTTCTCTGTCATGTTGGGTGCTTTGCTGAAGTCAAGGTAAACTATGTCTACTGCATTCCTGCAATCAACCGTACCAGTTTATTTATCCATTTAATTTTTTTTTTTTGACTGATTGATCAAATTTCTACCCTTCCCATCTCACCTGTGTGACTCTGGGCAGTTTACAAACAAAAGCCATACAATCATGTAAACGAACATAGTTTAAAACCACAGTTAAAAACAGAATTAAAACCAAGTTTAAAAGTTTAAAAAGGCAGACGAAGCACCCTGAAGCCACAACCACCCCTACAAATTGTGTGTCATTCTTGGACACACACACACCCGTCTGTTTGCACAACCAGGTCTTGATACCCTTCTGAAAGGCCAGAAGGATTGGGGCCTGCTTCACCTCTGGGGGCAAGATATCCCAGAGGGCAGGCACAACAACAGAGAAGGCTCTCTTCTTAGACCTGGCCAGTCAAACTCTTTAACTGACAGGCTCCATAACGCATCCTTCCTGTCTGACTAGGTGGGACGGGTTGATGAAATAGGGAAAAGATGGTTCCTCAGCTAAAGCACGAAGGACTTTAAAGATAATGACGAACACCCTGAATTAGATCCTGAAGTAAACTGCACCCCATACAGCACCTACCAGCTGCAGCTTCTGGATATTCTTCAAGGATAATCCCATGAAGAGAGCATTGCAGTAGTCCATATGAGAGATGACCAGAGCATGAGTGATGGAAAGAATGGCCTATTCGTCTAGAAAGGGCCATAATTGGTGCACAATACGAAGTTGAGCAAAGGCCCTTCTAACCACAACTGCAATCTGCTTCTCAAGCGGAAGTAGTGAGTCCAGAAAGACCTCATATTATACACCAAGTCTGTCCAGGGCAGTGCAACCCCATACAACAGCGGTCCCCAACCTTTGTGGCTTGGCGGCTTGCCTCGGAGGGGGGGGAGAGGGGAACCGGACCGCACAAGTGGTGGGCTGGCCCTCGTGCAGACGAGTCAAGAGAAGCCTTTGGGGTGCGGTTTCACGCTTCTTCAGGCTTCTCCGTGCCAAAAGCTTTAGCAAAGGGACGGAAGGCCTGAAGCAGTGTGAGATCGCTTCCCCGAAGCCTCTCACCCATTTGCAAAAGCTTTTGGCACGGAGAACAGAAGCCTTTGGGGGGGGGTCTCGTGCTCCTTCAGACTGACCGAGGCTTTTGAAGCATCAGGAGCAGGCAGCTTGGTGGCCCGGCTGGGCGGGGGGGGGGGGGGACAGGGAACTGGGCCACATGAGCGGTGGGCCAGCATGCACGTGCACAGCTCCACTCACGCAAGAGAGAAGAGAAGCCTGTGGGGCACCATTCACGCGAGTGGAGCTGCATGTGCACACCGGCCCATCTCACGTGCGGCCCGGTAGTGGGCTACGACCCGGGGGTTGGGGACCCCTGCCATACAAGACCAAAGATGGTAAATCCTCAGATACAAAACAGGCCCCTATCCACAGCCACTCTGGCTTAAACCAGGGTTCAGTTGAAGTCTGTTCCCCATCCAGACCCTCACATCCTCCAAGCACCACAAGAAGCATCTACAGCATTACTTAGTTCACCGGTATTTAAGACTTCCGGACTTCAACTCCCAGAATTCCTCAGCCAACCAGACTGGCAAGAGGAATTGATTTAAAGAGACTAAAAGTTGCCACGTTTGGAGACCCCTGACTTAGTTCACCAAGGACAGAAATGTACAATTGGGTATCACCCGCATACTGACGATAACTCATTTCCTGGTGACAGATGATGTCATTCAACGGCTTCCTAAACCTAATATATCCTAAGGCAGGAGCCCCCAACCCCCAGTTTGTGACCCAGTACTGGTCAGCAGCCCGTTGGAAACTGGGCCACAAAAGTGGCAGGCGAGTGCACAAAGCTCCATTTGTGCAAGCGGCGGGCGCACATGCAAAACCATCCCCTCCCCGCTGCCACCGCTGCTGCTGCCGGTCTGCAGAGTGGAAAGGTTGGGGACCACTGTCCTAAGATACCACAGGAAATAAAGTGTTTTCACCCACATTTAAAATTTCATAAGGATGAAATATTTCATTTATTATGACACCTCAGCCTAGATGATTTACAAAGACGACAATAGAAGCCACAGCTTTACAGGGTCATGACTTTCCTAATTTGGTTCCATCACCAAAATAACACCGCCTCATACTGCCTTGGAGAGAAACACCAGCTTTGCTTTCCATCAATGATTCATCTGGGAAAGGAGTTATGTCACAGAAAATTGCTATACAAGGCTTGTCAATGCAATGAATAATAATAATAATAATATTATTATTATTATTATTATTATTATTATTATTATTATTATTATTATTATTATTATTATTATTAATAATAATAATAATAATAATAATAATAATAATAATAATAATAATAATAATAATAATAATAATAATACAGCATTAACCTTGTGAACTTTCAAGCTTCCTTCTTCCATTATATATTCAAGATGGACAGTATTTAATATTTATTTGTTATGTATATGTAGGGGTGTGCATCTATACATATGTTGTATATAGTATGTTTTAGGTATGTGTCATGTATGTGCTTCACTTTGAGAACGGGCAACTAAATTTCATTTTTGATGTGTGCCGTTATCTATCTTAATAATAAGGTTATTTATAATAATAATAATAATAATAATAATAATAATAATAATAATAATAATAATAATAATAATAATAATAATAATAATAATAATAATAATAATAATAAAAAGTTGGAAGGGACCTTGGAGGTCATCTAGTCCAACCCCCTACTCAGGCAGGAACACCTATACCATTTCAGACAAATGGCTGTCCAGTCTCTTCTTAAAAACTTCCAGTGTTGGAGCACCCACAGCTTCTGGACGCCAGTTGTTCCACTGATTAATTGTTCTCACTGTCAGGAAATTTCTCCTTAGTTCTAGGTTGCTTCTCTCCTTGATTAGTTTCCATCCGTTGCTTCTTGTCCTGCCTTCAGGCGCTTTGGAGAACAGCTTGACTCCCTCTTCTTTGTGGCAGCCCCTGAGATATTGGATCACTGCTATCATGTCCCCCCTGGTCCTTCTCTTCATTAAACTAGACATACCCAATTCCTGCAGCTGTTCCTTATATGTTTTAGCCTCCAACCCCCTTGATCATCTTTGTTGCTCTTCTCTATACTCTTTCTAGAGTCTGAACATCTTTTTTTACATCGTGGTGACCAAAACTGGATGCAGTATTACCAAGGCATTGTAAAATGGTATTAACACTTCACGTTTAATTGCATTACATTCATTGCATTCAAAACATTACATTCAAAAGGCAATGTTGGCCATGGTCCAAATTATTCCCATAACTGTGTAGTCTATCTTGGGTTGACTTCTTAATTTGCGTTGGGCGCAAGGAAACCCAGATAGAATAGTATTCCTTTAATTTTTCAAATTAGCTATCTGATCCTTTTTTTGTTCCTGAAATGCCTGGGGGAAACGATAGACATTTGCAAAGGAAAGGGGAGAATTTCCCCCAGCCGGCTCCTAAGATTGATCAGACAGACAGGCTGCTTATCTGACTGCTCTTCGCAAGAGATCCGGGGCTTCCTGCTAACCCAGGCACTGCCGGCTAATTGACATGACATATTGGCTGGCACTCTTCCGGGGGAGAGGCACGGAAAGACGAGGCGCCCCATCCCAACTCCACAATAATTACTGATTAAAAACTACTTAAAAGGCAATGAAGACTGAAACATACATTAAACCAAATGACCCTCCTCTATAGCAAAGCCGGCAGATAAATTGGTGCGATCAGGAAATCGTCGCTTAAAATGTCCACCAACATTAAAATAGCGGTTTGAATTTCCCCCGGGATTTATGAGAATGTCTGCTCGTTTCACCTGGGTCCTGTTTCCTCCTCCATAGGGGAAAGCCTTTGCTTGGGTGCGGGTCTTGAACCCTCGGACTTGCAAAACAGTCTTTATTTCTAAGCCTCTATACAGGTGGTCCTCGACTTACGACCACAATTGAGCCCAAAATTTCTGTTGCTAAATAGGAGCCAGCCGTGTGCTGCAGCTGCCAAAAAAGCCAACACAGTGCTAGGCTGCATTAACAGAGGGATAGAATCAAGATCACGTGAAGTATTAATACCACTTTACAATGCCTTGGTAAGGCCACACTTGGAATACTGCATCCAGTTTTGGTCACCACGGTGTAAAAAACATGTTGAGACTCTAGAAAGAGTACAGAGAAGAGCAACAAAGATGATCAGGGGACTGGAGGTTAAAACATATAAGGAAAGGTTGCTGGAATTGGGTATGTCTAGTTTAATGAAGAGAAGGACGGGGGGGGGGGGGCATGATAGCAGTGTTCCAGTATCTCAGGGGCTGCCACAAAGAAGAGGGAGTCAAGCTATTCTCCAAAGCGCCTGAAGGCAGGACAAGAAGCAACGGATGGAAACTAACCAAAGAGAGAAGCAACCTGGAACTAAGGAGAAACTTCCTGACAGTTAGAACAATTAACCAGTGGAACAACCTGCTTCCAGAAGCTGTGGGTGCTCCAACACTGGAAGTTTTTAAGAAGAGACTGGACAGCCATTTGTCTGAAATGGTATAGGGTTTCCTACCTGAGCAGGGGGTTGGACTAGATGACCTCCAGGGTCCCTTCCAACTTTATTATTATTATTATTAGTAGTAGTAGTAGTAGTAATTTTCTGAGTTTTGACCCATTTTACAACTTTTCTTCCCACATTTGTTAAGTGAATCACTGCAATTGTTAAATTAGTAACACACTTGTTGAGTGAATCTGGCTTCCCCATAGACTTTGCTTGTCAGAAGGGGATCACGTGACCCCAGGGGCACTGCAACCGTCATAAAGGTGAGTCAGTTGTCAAACATTCAAATGTAAATCACCTGACCATGGGGATGCTGCAATGGTCATAAGTATGAAAAATGGTCATAAGCTGCTTTTTTCAGTGCCGTTGTAACTTCGAACGATCCCTAAGTGAACTGTTGTAAGTCGAGGACTGCCTGTAATGAAACTCTTTGCTTCCTTGTTTCATAAATGGAATATGACACTACAGAGAGTCCTTGACTTATGACCATAATAACTGAGCCCAGAATTACACTCTTAAGCCATTGCTGTCAAAAGTCAAAGCATCACAGGATGTGATCTGATTTGTCGACATTTTTTGCAGCAGTTGTTATGTGAAAACCGCAGTCATTAAGCAAATGCCACAGTCATTAAGCAAATCCATTTTCCCCAATTATTATTATTTTTTGCCAGAAACTTGAAGTAAACACTGGAAACTGGCAAAAAAAAAGTCACCAACTGTGGTCACGTCACCAGGAGATGCTGCCAATGGCTATAAAGGTGAGTCAGTTGCCAAGTGCCCCAAATTTAATCACGTGATTGTGGTGCGTGTGTGTTTGTGTGTGTATGTATTTCTGTGTCTGTGGCCCTCATAACTTCAGAAATGAGTTGTAAGTAGCTCTGGGGAGGTCTTTGTAACTTCAAATGGTTGTTAAGCAATCGGTCGTAAGTTGAGGATTATCTGTAGTAGCAACATTAATAATTTTAAAGCTGTACCAGGCAACTGGCATGGCCTGCTGTAAAGGGGAGCATTCCTTGGCACTAAGGAGCTTTCTCCATCTAAGCTCTCTGTCGCACTGTCCCTAATTCAGGAAATTGTAATGTTTGTGTATGTAAAGGAAAAGGTTTCCCCTGGCCAGTTGTGTCCGACTCTAGGAGGGGCAGTGCTCATCTCCGTTTCTTAGCCAAGGGAGCCAGCATTGTCTGAAGGCATTTCCATAGTCATGTGGCCAGCCTGACTATACGCCAAAGGCGCACAGAATGCCGTTACCCTCCCACCAAAGTGGTACCTATTTATCTACTCGCGTTTGCGTGTTTTCAAACTGCTAGGTGGGCAGGAGCTGAGGCAAGGAATGGGAGCTCACCCTATCATGCAGTGCTTGGGTCTTGACCTTCTAGATCAGGGGTGTCAAACTCAATTTCATTGAGGGCCGCATCAGCATTGTGATTGCCCTCAGGGGGCTGGGTGGGTGTGGCCAGGGTGGGTGCGGCCTACTGGGTGGGCATGGCCAGCTCTACATCGTTTGTGTCAAGGGGGCCTGTGGGGGCCTGGGCAGGAGTGGGACAGATCTGAGGGTCTCTGGCAGAAGGGGGTGGGACCAGTGCAAGTGCCAAGGCATGGTCCACTGGACAAGCCTCCCCAGCATGCACCCAGGGGGCGGGGCCGACGCAGCAGGGGCTGGTTCCTCGCTGTTTCCAGACAGCCTTGTGGAGCTAAGACTGAATGCGTTTCAGCATAGATGGCCACCACAAAATTGTACATTGGCTCCCGGCCGGCCTGGGCCAGGGCCCAGGCAGCGGGGGCCGTTCCTTCACTGTTTCCAGGATGGCTTTGCGGGCCACATGAAACCACTTCGTGGGCCACATCTGGCCCCCGGGCCTTGTGTTTGACATGTCTGTTCTAGATGGCAAGCCCAGCATCTTAACTGCTAGCCCGCCATGCCCCTTTGTGTGCATAGTATCTTGCTCATTCATTACCTCAGAAGTCATTTGTGGCCACCTCGGTGCCTTTGTTTCAAGCCAGCCTCCTCTCATGTTCCTCCTCCTCCAATTTCAAAGCGGCAATCAAAACCAAGTCTCCTGCTGCACCAGCTATCCAACTGAGCTGAAGCAAACGCACAGACGACTCAATCGGACCACCAAAGACCCATCTGCTTCCCTTTGGCCTGCATGGAACCCATGGCACCTTGGGGGAATTTCCCTTTAAGATCATCACAAACCATGGGTGGCTCGCAGGGGTGTCTGTAGGCTAGGCCAAAAAAGTCCAGATGGATCAATTAAAGCCCCTTCTGGTTTTTTTTATGGGTCACTTTGACCACCCCCTACAGGGATAGCTCCAGATAAATCTAAGCCCCACCGTTCCCATTCAGCATGGTTTAGAATAGAATAGAATAGAATAGAATAGAATAGAATAGAATAGAATAGAATAGAATAGTTGGAAGGGACCTTGGAGGTCTTCTAGTCCAACCCCCTGCTCAGGCAGGAAAAATATACCATTTCAGAAAAATGGTTGTCCAATCTCTTCTTAAAAACCTCCAGTGTTGGAGCACCCACAACTTCTGGAGGCAAGCGGTTCCACTGGTTAATTGTTCTAACTGTCAGGAAATTTCTCCTTAGTTCTAGATTGCTTCTCTCCTTGATTAGCTTCCATCCATTGCCTCTTGTCCTGCCCTCAGGTGCCTTGGAGAATAGCCTGACTCCCTCTTCTTTGTGGCAACCCCTGAGATGTTGGAACTCTACATTTAGCAGAGCGCTGTCCAGTTTGTCTTCTTCCTACACACCTGACTTATAACCATTCATTTATTGACTGCTCAAAGTTACGACGGCACTGAAAAAAGTGACTCATGACCATTTTTCACACTTACGACCGTTGCAGCATCCCCAGGGTCACACGATCAAAATTCAGACGCTTGGCAACCGACTCATGCTTATGACGGTTGCATTGTCCTGGAGTCACGTGATCCCCTTTTGCGACCTTTTGACAAGCAAAGTCAATGGGAAAGCCAGAGATTCATTTAACAACCGTGTTACTAACTGAATGACTGCAAAGTCAATGGGGAACAACAACTGCAGTGATTCACTTAACAATTGCAGCAAGAAAGGTCGTAAAATGGGCCAAGACTTACTTAGCAACAGAAATTTTGGGCTCAACTGTGGTCGAAAATCGAGAACTACCTGTATGTAATAAACTTTAAATCTGATCTGCCAGTCAAATCAAAACCCATTAATTGTGATTATGAGCACCATTATTGGAGTCAACTTCTGAAAAGCCAGCCAGGTGCAGAAAAATTCCCCTTTCAGGTGGGCTTTGAGAAAAAAAACCAGTTCCATTTTATCTTTAATCCATGTTTTTTCTTCCCATGGGAGAACCTGTGGCAGAAAGCCAGTTAGGAACAGCATAGTTTCTAGATCTATGAAACATACTTTATAGCAGTCTAAGAACTGCTAAATGAAAATAGTCTTCTTTATATTTTATGGGAAATGTTCTGAGTTGAAGTATCTTTAATTATCTTTATACTGCTATCCTGGGTCTTATTTCCTGCTACCTTATTCTGTGGACTTTAGTGAATTCTTCCCCATTTTGCTAACTATTTTGCTCCTCATGAATTAACCAGTGCAAATTCTTCTGAAATTAAATATAAGTGCACTCTCTCTTTGTGCGTGAAACCATGCAATAAGAAGACAAGTATCAGGCATATTTTATTATTATTATTATTATTATTATTATTATTATTATTATTATTATTATTATTATTATTATTATTATTATTATTATTATTATTATTATTATTATTATTATTATTATTATTATTATTATTATTATTATAGGGCAGGAGAACCGCTCCTGCAGAAGCCAGTGTCCCAATCCAAGCCAGTTTGGTGTAGTGGTTAAGGTGGTGGCCTAGAAACCAAGAGAGGGTGAGTTCTAGTCCTGCTTTAGACATGAAAGCCAGCTGGATGACTTTGGACCAATCACTCTCTCTCAGCCCAGCCCACCTGTTGTTATGGGGAAAATAGGAGAAAGAAGGAGTGTTAGGCATGTTCACTGCCTTCAGTTACTTATAAAAGTAATGAAGGCAGGATACAACGACAATCTGATAAATAAATAAATTCTTGTGAATTCAAAGACATCCCATTAGCTCAGCCCTGACATTTATTTATTTATTACATTGATTTGTTGCTGGATATTTTTCCAGCCAGGATGACAGGTGACCCGAAATCCTTTTCCCACAAGTAAATGCATGCTAGCCACATTTATTCATCCATACGTAGCCCATCCCATTTGAAGTAAATCTGGAAATTCAGACAAGCAGAATTTGAGCGCATTATGCAGCATTACCAAAATAAAGAACAAAATGGAAGGATTACACATGTGGGCTGGAGGACTGACAACCCTGGAATTTCTGCAGTGGCAAAGAGTTTGACTTCCAGAATGAAGATACAATTCTGATGCTAATGGGGGGGGGGGTGGAGAAATCGCCCAATCTCGACCGGAGAACAATCTGCAAAACATGTCCCCGTGATTGATTGAGCTCCTATTACTTCAACTTGCCTGCATTCCCTTGGAGAAGAGGGAAAATAAGAGGTGTATTTTTCTACTACGGGTCTTCTTATAGCAGGTTGCCCGGGGCTGATATATTGAGGTGAATGAAGCGACAGGGACTTGCTTTAATGCTCAAACCAGAGCAATTTTGTTCTTCGGAAGAGAATCCCTGGTTCATACTTAACTCAAGGTTGCCACAGCACGAGAGAAAACACAATCTGGTCAAGACATTAAAAAAAGAAAAAAAGAAAGAAAGAGCGATTTGTTAACCATTTAAACAAAGACATTACGACAGGTAGCTTCCCCAGTGAAAAAAAAATGTAACTCTCTTGGCAAAAAGGGAGGAGGAGGAGGAGGAGGAGGAGGAGAGGGGAGACTGCACAAATTGGATCAAATGAGGCCACTTTCTCTCTCTCTGTGTTAATGTGTTGGTGTCTGTTTGGACAAAACCTGACTCACTGCGAGCATCCATTTGGCTCTGAGCTCACAGCTAATTAGGATGTCTAGTCTGGCCTTCGCTAAGTGTTCGCACAGCTTTGGAGGTGCTTAACTAAGCTTAGAATCCAATCAAGGATGACCCCTGGGGCGGACGATTCAGCCCATCTCTCTGGCAGCCATCCTCTGCTCATTGCTTGAAAGAGATGAAGCCCCCCCCAGCCCTCCCCAGCAACCCAACGATGCTCAGATAAACCTCACAGCCAGACCGTCATTCTGATAGGTTTCAGATGCACCGGTGAGGATCCATCACGCAATCCTTGGACAATCCTCCTCCGTTTGGCCAAGCAGAAAGGGAGAGGGACATGTCCTGCCATTTGAGGTAAGGCAGATTTTAGGCAGAAGGTGCCTTTGATCAGTTTGGGGCAGTGGTAAGAAACCAGGCTAGAAACCAGGTGACTGTGACTTCTAGTCCGCTTAGGCATGAAAGCTAGCTGGATGCCTTTGGGCCAATCACCAAGAGACTGGGAGTTCTAGTCCCGCCTTAGGCATGGAAATCAGCCGGGTGACTTTGGGCCAATCACCAGGAGACTGGGAGTTCTAGTCCTGCTTTAGGCATGAAAGTCAGCTGGGTGACTTTGGACCAATCACCAAGAGACTGTTAGTTCTAGTCCCACCTTAGGCATGAAAGTTGACTGGGTGACTTTGAGCCAATCACACTCTCTCAGCCCAACCCACCTCACAGAGCTGTTGTTGTGGGGAAAATAGGATGTATGTTTGTCACCTTGACTTAGTTATACAGTAAAGTAACAAAGGTGGGATAAATATCAAATAAATAAATACATGAGGAATAAGGTCCAGCTCAAACACGAATGGCTTTGGTAAAAAGACAATTCTAATTTTTTTTCTTTTAGGGATGGAGGAGGGGAAGAAAATACTTAGTTGGGGGGGAGTGGATATTACGCAGGAATGTTTCTTTTGCAATTGGGGTGTGTGTGTGATTCTTGCCCACCCTTCGCAAGGACGCTCAAATGATTTGCAACCTCAGAATGCTTGTCACATCAGTCTAATTCCTTATTCCATACCATTCCCGAATACCCATTTTAGTATATTCCAGCAGCTGTTTATAATAACTAATATTGATTTATTATTACAGAAAAAGCGTTTGGATGCATCATACGGAATTTATCCCGGGGACAAATAATAAGTTTTATTCTTACATACATGATTGCTATGATATATCATGAATTACACAACAGAACGAGCAAGCAAACGGAAGCTGTCTGATGACCTTGGAAAGGAAAAAGATGGCTAACAAAAACCCCAACTTATTGTTTTTTTGGTTTTGTAGGGTGGGGGGAAGGAGCCACTAATATATATGGGCCTAATAAAGAACACTGTTGATGTTAAGAGCTTCTAGTATTAGTAGGAAGGGCAGGCTGATTCTTCCTTAAAAATGTAGAATTTAGAAGCTTTGGTTCAGCCTACAGCAGGCTCACCCTCTATTTTTAATAGATAATTCATTCCAGGTGTAAAGGTCATTCTAGAAGAATAGAATAGAATAGAATAGAATAGAATAGAATAGAATAGAATAAGAGGCACCAGGTCTTATTTTCAGGGTAGGCCTTACCTCACTCCGGCACCAACAGCCCCACCCAGCTGGTCCACTTCTTCTGGGGCCGAAGTTCTGCAGCTGCATTTGGGCCTGCATTTTGCAGTCAGACTTTTCCAGAAGGCCTAAGCAGCCAAGTACCGAGCTATGGATTCAATCCATAGCTTGGTGCTCGGCTGCTGAGGTCTTGCAGAACCGAGCTACTGATTGAATCCATAGCTGGTTCTCGGCTGCACAGGCCTTCCGGAAAGCCCTATGACTGAGAAATGCAGGCCTGGCTGCAGAAGAGGCCTTAGAAGAAGAAGTGGGCCAGCAAGGAGAGGCCTGGCTGCAAGGTAAGTGGGTGCAGGGCGGGTGGGGCAGCTCCACCCCCCCCACCCTAGCTTGATTTTTAGGTGTGTGCCTCGCCCCAAAAGTAGGGCTTATTTTGGGGATAAGGCTTATATTAGGCACACCCACCAAAATCAAGCTAGGGCTTATTGTTGGTGTAGGCCTTACCTTTGGGGAAACATGGTACAACCTAGTGACCCTGATAACCAACCCACATAAGTAATCCAGAAGAATACTATGGACAATGCTATCAAAAGCCACTGAAAAGTTTAAAACAACCAGAAGCAGGGCACTCCATCCAGATCCTGATGAGGGAGACAAATAGCAGTAGCTGCATAGCCCATTCATCCCAAACAAATTTAAATAAATAAATGGTCTCTCTCTCTCTACAATTGGAGGGCAGGTTTGCAGACAACCAGTGCAAGGATCAAAACAGACAGGATCACCCTTCTCCAACTGTCTTTTAGAAGTATTGGGACTACAAGTCCTCTCACCTTGCATCACCTTATAGGCTGGGGATTTTGAAAGACACAGTGCCAAAATGTCAGGAATATATCGTTTTGGGAAAAACTAGGCTGGATCAGTGACCATCAGCAGTTAAATACTTCCAAGAATAGCAATAGCAATACCAATAGCACTTAAACTTATATACCACTTCACAGTGCTTTACAGCCCTCCTAAGCAGTTTACAGAGTCAGCATATTACCCCAAACAATCTGGGTCCTCATTTTACTGACCTCGGAAGGATGGAAGGCTGAGTTAATCTTGAGCGGGTGAGAATTGAACTGCCGAACTGCTGGTAGCTGGCAGTCAGCAGAAATAGCCTGCAGTACTTCATTCTAACCATTGCGTCACCACAAAACCTATAAGCCAGGGCTTTTCAACCGGTGGTACGCGTACCACTTGTGGTACTTTGCCACATGGCAGGTGGTACGTGATTGCTAGCCAAGTGTAGCAGGGGAGGGGAATGAGCCAAAGCCAGCCAAGCCTGAGGGAGAGGCAGCTGCAGCTGCAGGACTGTCTGGGCTCGGCAGAAGCCCCAGGAGCCGGCAGGGCTCCAGCTGATTGGTGCTTCCAGAAGCAGCTGGAGGTGAACTGAAAAAAAATATAGGGGGGGGAGAGAGGAGAGGCTATAAAAGAACGTGGTTTGGGTGGGGGAAGGGAAAAAAAGACAACAGGAAAGGTTTAATCCTTTTCAACAAATGTAATTAGTTTTACCCCCTTTAATTGAGTCTGTCTGAGGCTTTTACAAAGTTTTCTTTGAAGGTAAACTGGCTTAATTTAAAGCTAAAGCTTTTCGCAATTGCCGGAGCCTTTCAGTCTAGAATTGCAACATTGTGACACGTGACACGCCTGAGGTAGCTTAAAGAGGGGAAAAAACGGAGTTTGTGTTTCTTTATTTTCTTGCTTTGCACTTGATTCCTGTGTCTTTAAGGGTACAGGGAAGGGATTGGGGGGGGGTGCATTCTTACTACACTGTGGAAGAGCTCAGAAGGGCCAACCAGCTAGCTCAGGAGTCTACAAACTTAGCAACTTTAAGACCTGTAGACTTCAACTCCCAGAATTCCTCAACCAGCCATGAGGGCTGAGGAATTCTGGAAGTTGAAGTCCACAAGTCTTAAAAGTACCAAGTTTGAAGACCCCTGAACTAGCTGGTAATGATGCATATTAATAAACATGGATAAATTCATCATACATTTGTCAGTGCAAAGGGAAAGTGATTCAGCAAAGGAACAGCCACTGAAGAAATTAAAACTGGTACTTTTTTACTTTTTTTTTTACAGTTTGTAATATTTTATTAGATTATAGAATAAAATACAAAAATACAAAAGCAAATAGTAGGACACCCTGGGGAGGAAAAAGGGGGGGAAAGTGAGGGGGAGAAGGGAAAAAGAACATACTTCCTCTGTTGCAGTAGAAGGAAGCATTAACATTGAACCTCAACTTTTTACTTTTCCATAATATTATAAACTAGCCATTTCTATAACAACAAATGAATCTAATCAGTAAAACCCAAAATCCCCCCCCCTTTTTTTTTTTTAGTCATCGAGTTTTTGACACCTTGCTAATACTCAAATATTATCATGTCCTAAAAGTGGTACAATCTGTGAAAAGGTTGAAAAGCCCTGCTATAAGCAGGACATAAAAGCAATGTCTGTGCCATTCAGAAGTGTTTTGCTGCATCTGAACAAAGATCTATTTATTTCTGATTGCTAAGGAGATGTGGGGAGTCCCATCATCAATAGAGTACAGGTAGTCCTCAACTTACGACCACAACTGAGCCCAAACTTTACATTGCTAAGTGAGACATTTGTTAAGTGAGTTTTGCCCCATTTTACGACCTTTCTTGCCACCCTTGTCACGTGAAATGGCTACACTAAAGTTAGCAACGTGGTTATTAAGTGAATCTGGTTTCTCCACTGACTTTGCTTGTCAAAAAGGTTGCAAAAGGGGATCCCATGACCCAGGGACACTGCACCCGCCATAAATATGAGTCAGTTCCCAAGCTGACATGACCACGGGGATGCTGCAATGGTCATAAGTGTGAAAAACAGTCATAAGTCACTTTTTTCAGTGTTGTTGTAATTTAGAACGAACGGTTGTTAAGTCAAAGACTACCTGTATCCAATTTATAACAAAATGAACAATGCACGACAACCTACGCCAATAGCTATTGCCATTCTGCCTTCCCAGTTCTTTGAACCCAACATCCTTTGCCTAGGCTGATCTGCAGGACAGCCAGGGGCCCAGATGTGGACGTTCTCTGGAAATATATGTACTGCCGAGCTTTATAACCTACTTCAGCCATGACCAGGGAGATTTACGCACTTCTTCTGTTGAGACTGTAATCATCCAAAGGTGATATCAGAATAACGACAAAGCTCTGATTTATGTTGACAAGAAGAGCCAGTAAAATGTCAATGCAGGAGATAGAGTGGTCCTCAAAGCTAAGTGATGGAGCACAGGGCCTATCTCTGTGTCCTGGATATTAATAGTCAGAAAAATATACAGTCACAATAAACTACGGTGTGCAAAAAATGTTTTATTTGTCAAGGGGCATCAAAGTATTCTTGTTTAACTGATAAATGTACTTCATCATATTCTGGTCCAGGTGCCACCGGTTGTCCTCTCAAACGTCACCCACAATTCAGTGTCAGTACAGGAAAAAAAAAACCTGGGGGGGGGCAGCTATGGGGAGAGATAGGACAGAGTGGTTAACATGATTTTTTGGGAAGGGGGAAAGCTTTGTCCCACCTAAGCAGCCTTTAACTGTGGATGTTCCTCATCCAGCACACAGCTCCTATTGCAAGAAATATGATTTTTTGAGAGAGTTGATTTTGCAAAGAAGCCGTAGTTGTTGAAACACAGAGTTAGGAAGCATCACATAGTAAAAGAGGTTTGTGTGGTTTGTGGTTTCCAACATTGTCTTAACGTCTTGTCCAAATCAGACCAGGGGGTCAGAGTATTATTTATTTATTCTTATTTATATGCGCCCTTTATCTACTGCCTCAAACCTAATGGACTCCAGACGGTTTGCAGATATTAATAATACATACAGTAACCCTAACAAATGCAATTACATTAAAGCCTTAACATGCTACAGCAAATATAGGCACTGGGGACTCCATAGTCTGTCCTGATAACCTCGCTTTGGAGTAGGAAACATGGGGGCTGTTCGTGCCTTAGGGGGGGGTGCGCTTTCCTAGTAGGAGAACCCTCCAAGAAAGTCACCTCGTTCTCACTGATCTTTTTGGTAGGAAGACCCTGATTTGCACGTCAGCCACTGCATTCCGGATCAGCTAAATAACTGATGCACCGATTTTTTTAAAAAATATTTTTTTATCCCATTTTTACTATTTTTATAAGTAACTCAAGGGAGCAAACGTACCTAACATTCCTTCCTCCTCCTATTTTCCCAACAACCCCCCTGTGGGGTGGGGTGGGCTAAGAGAGAGTGACTGGCCCAAAGTCACCCAGCAAGCTTTCATACCTAAGGCTGGACTAGAACTCACAGTCTCCTAGTGATTGGTCCCAAGTCACCCAGCCATCTTTCATACCTAAGGCTGGACTAGAACTCATACTCTCCTAGTGATTGGTCCCAAGTCACCCAGCCATCTTTCATACCTAAGGCTGGACTAGAACTCATAGTCTCCTAGTGATTGGCCCAAAATCACCCAGGTATCTTTCATGGCTAAGGTGGTACTAGAACTCACAGGTCCTGGAGTAGACACCAGGAGATCTGTGTTCTAGTTCTGCCAAAACTAACAGGGGACATTGGACCAGTCACTCCTACTGTGCCCTAGGGAAGTCACAATTTAACAACTGCAGTAATTAGCTTAACAGCTGTGGCAAGAAAGGTCATAAAATGAGACAAAACTCAACAACTATGTTCCTTAGCAATGGAATTTTGGGCTCAATTGTAGTTGTAAGTTGAGGACTACCTGTATAAATTTGTTTAATAATAAAATAAATAAAAACTGCAGGGACTTGTCCAGGGCAATCAGCAGGAGTCAAGACTGACCTAAAGGCATAATCATCAGCCAATCATTATTAATCAATCATAATAGAACTGGAAGGGCCTTGGAGGTCTTCTAGTCCAACCACCTGCTCAAGCAGGAAACCCCATACCATTTCAGACAAGTGGTTGTCCAGATTCTTCTTAAAAACCTCCAGTGATGAAGCACCCACAATTTCTGGAGGCAAGCTGTTCCACTGGTTAATTGTCCTCACTGTTAGGAAGTTTCTCCTTAATTCCAGGTGGCTTCTCTCCTGGATTAGTTTCCATCCATTGTTTCTTGTCCTGTCCTCTGGTGCTCTGGAGAATAATTTGACCCCCTCTTCTTTGTGGAACCCCTCAAATACTGGAATACTGCTATTGTATCACCCCTAGTCCTTCATTTCTCTAGACTAGCCAAACCCAGTTCCTGCAACCATTCTTCCTATGTTTTAGTCTCCAGGCCTTTATTCATCTTAGTTGCTCTTCTCTGCACTTTTTTTTCAAAGTTTCAACATCTTTTTTGTAATGCGGTGTGCAAAACTGGATTTTTTGACAGTTTATTGATAATTATCAGATAGATAGATAGATAGATAGATAGATAGATAGATAGATAGATAGATAGATAGATAGATAGATAGATAGATAGATAGATAGATAGGTAGGTAGGTAGGTAGGTAGGTAGGTAGGTAGGTAGGTAGGTAGGTAGGTAGATGGTAGGTAGGTAGGTAGACAGACAGACAGACAGACAGACAGATAGATGATAGACAGATGATAGATAGACAGACAGACAGACAGATTATTGATAGACAGCAAACTCTCAATAAACCGGACACAGTTTTAGTCCTATCTTAAGCCACAAAAAAAGCTGTGGACTCTGGACCAGTCCCTCTTTCTCAGCCCAAGGAAAAAGGCATGGGGGGGGGCATTCACCATGTCTGAAAACCTTGCCATGAAACCTACAAGGACTTGTCCAGGTAGCCACCACGAGTCAGAGACATACGCACACACACATATATACACATATGAAGGATTTAGTAATTCTGAAAAAGTTGTTAGAAGGATGGGAAGACAATACTCCTACATTATCACAACTGATGGGCGTGAATGCCAAGTTGCTTGCTTCGGGGAGCAGCTGCTTCGGTTAATAATCAGGTGACAAACCACCCCTTCGGCAGCTCCGAGAACACCCATTCAGCTGTCAATAGTCTTAGTCAATGACATGGTATAAATGCAACACTGACAGAATGCTTCATGCTAATGCTCGATCGATCCGAGCAGCAGGACATTAATCCCATTGGCTAGTTGGGAGGGGGGACGTGTTGGTCACGTAACTGGGCCTATTAGTGCAAGGGGGGGTCCAAGAAAAACTGTCAGCATTGCAACACACAGATCACCGGAACCACAAAGCATGACTTTTCAGTGCAAAACCTGCTTACCAGGCAGCCTGCCGATCACTCTGGATGCCAACAGTTAAAAGCTCATCTTGCATAGCCTTCTTGCCCACTGTGGTTTGCATCAATCAAGGAAATCCGGTGGAATCAAAAAAAATTCTTTCTTTTTCTTCTTCTTTTTCTTCTTTTTCTTCTTCTTCTTTTTTTTTTTAAAAGACAAAAGGTAGACTAGTTACCCCTTTCAAAAACACATCGATTTTAACAATACGGGCCCCATTAGCAATCAGGCTTCCATTCTGGGCCATTTCATAGAAAATCAAGAAGCAAAATAATTGATTCAATAGGAACAGAAAAAGGGGATCGCTTCTCTTGCTCTGCTCTTCTGCGACAGGCTGGAAAAAAAATGTAAAAATGTAATGTAAAAGCTTCAGGAATCAAAAAGAAGGAAAAAAAGGAGAATTGATTTGATTCCCTGCTTCGGCAGAAGCTTTTTTTCTTTTTCTTTTGCATGTTCTTCCATAAGGGATTTTATGTCACTTTATTGCTGGTTCTCTTGTAAAGGAGTTAGACTGAGAAAGCCACACCATAAAGATAAATGAAAGACCTCAGATTCAAGGGATCTGCCAAAAACCTACAGAGTGAACATTTCTCAAAATAAGAATAGAATAGAATAGAATAGAATAGAATAGAATAGAATAGAATAGAATAGAATAGAAGGGGACCTTGGAGGTCTTCTAGTCCAGCCCCTGCTCAGGCAGGAAACCCTATACCAGACATGTCAAACACAAGGCCCGGGGCCCGGATGTGGCCCGTGAAGTGGTTTCATGTGGCCCACGAAGCCATTCTGGAAACAGTGAGGAAACGGCCCTCTCTGCCTTGGCCCTGGCCCAGGCCAGCCGGGAGCCAATGTACAATTTTATGGTGGCCATCTATGCTGAAACGCATTCAGTCTTAGCTTCACAAGGCCGTCTGGAAACAGCAAGGAACCAGCCCCTGCCGCGTCGTCCCCGTCCCCTGGGTGCATGCTGGGGAGGTGTCTCCCTTTGTGAGGAATGAAGAAATGCACCATTGCCTGGAAATGGCCAGCAAATGGCCCTCGCCTACTTCACATATCCGGCTTGATGGGCTCTGGGGGAGGGGTTTCGGCAGGCAGTGGGGCACTCTCCTCACAGTGCCAAGAGGCTGAGCCGGGCAGCGCAAAGTGGGACTGGGCTTGGTGCCATGGGTGCTCGAGGGCCAGGCTGGGCGTTTGACCTCTGCTGCCCAGGGCTCCGGGCAGCCCGCACCACCATCCAGGCCCCCCCCACATGGCCTGAGAGGAACAGTGAGGCTCCTGCAGTTGACCATGCCTTGGGACTTGCCCTGGTCCCACCCCCTTCTGCCAGAGACCCTCAGATCTGTCCCACTCCTGCCCAGATCCCCACAGGCACCCTTGACGCGAACAATGTAGAGCTGGCCATGCCCACCCAGTAGGCCACACTCACTCCATTCACACCCACCCAGTAGGCTGCACCTACCCTGGCCACACCCACCTGGCCCCCCAAGGGCAACCGCAATGCTGATGCGGCCCTCAATGAAATTGAGTTTGACACCCCTGCCCTATACCATTTCAGACAAATGGCTGTGCAGTCTCTTCTTAAAAACTTCCAGTGTTGGAGCATTCACCGCTTCCGGAGGCAGGTTGTTCCACTGGTTAATTGTTCTTCTAACTGTCGTGAAATTTCTTCTCAGTTCTAGGTTGCTTCTCTCCTTGGTTAGTTTCCATCCGTTGCTTCTTGTCCTGCCTTCAGGTGATTTGTAGAATAGCGTGACTCAATATGAACCAAGTTTGCAACTGATCACTTCTAATGGACTAGCTTAAAAAAAAGTTGCCCTTTTTAAAAGCCTGAGACTCAAAATGAAATGTGCTGGAATAGAAAGGTGAATTTAGGGGTACTAGATGCACCCAGCAATAAATGAGTATGTACACAACAATGGGAAATCAACAGCTGCCAGGTCTTTAGCTGACACCAGGTCGTCCTTGACTCACAACGGTTCATTTAGCGATTGCTCAGTGTTACAACGGCACTGGAAAAAGTGACTTACAACCAGCCCTTGCACTTACAATCATTGCAGCATCCCCCTGGTCACATGATCAAAATTCAGCTGCTCGGCAAGCAGCATGCATTTACAACAGTTGTAGCACCTCGGGGTCATGTGATTACCATGTGCAACTCTCCCAGCCAGCTTCCGACAAGCAAAGTCAGTGGGGGAAACTGGATTTGCTGAATAACCTGAATGATTCGTGGTCTGGCTGGGGAATTCTGGGTATTGAAGTCCACGTGTCTTAAAGTTGCCAAGGTTGAGAAACACTGGAATAGAGATTGAAGACTAGAGATTAAAATCTAAATTTGGGGGAGGTATTTTCAAAGGCGTCGTCCCATTTCAGGGGTCCTTGGTGCTCTCTGAGCTTGGTTGTTTTCTTGCAGATGCCCAACTGAGTTGACTCAAGTGAGAGCAAACCCCACTCCTTACCAGCACTGATGATGTTACCTAGTTTGGGTAATGAAACGTCCGCAAGAAAACATCCAAGCTCAGAGAGCACCAGGGACCCCCTCATTTCAACCCTGAGCTACAAATATTCTCCTTTCTTGGTAGTCATCCCATCCTTAACCAAGACCGCCTGCTCTCTGCTGACATGGTGGGGATATTCAAATCCACTGCTATGACAGCTGATTTGATGTCTTGACAAACGAACCACATTGCTTTAATAAGAAGTGTTTATTTGAATAATAAGGTCAGAGAGTTAAGTAGTTGGTATTCCAGTCGTAGGAAGCTATTTGCACAGTGTCACTAATAATTAAAGCCTTTTTTTATAATAATAAAAAAAAAAAACCAGGAGCAATAAACCCACTCTTTTCTTGAATATACTTCACTATGGTGAAGAAAGTCATCAGGGCAGCCAAGTGATCTCTGAGGTTTATTAATTGCTTCAGCTCCGCAGCTCGGGCAAATTTATTGCTCAAATTAGCATGTAATACACTTACAATATAGCTACTATCATTCCCACTTTAGAGAGTCTATTTGGGAGTTAAGTCACCCAAGACGCACATTTATTTACCTACCTATGAGGCTCTATGGTGTTAAAATTTAATATTGGGGAGAGCACCCACCAGCTGTCTTTATCCTCCAAAGTATAATTCTGCCAAATGCGCCTCCCAATATTTTCACAAGATGCCAAGAGCAAAAAGTCACTTTGGACAGTGAGATGGGCAGCATATAAATTTAAGAAAGAAAGAAAGAAAGAAAGAAAGAAAGAAAGAAAGAAAGAAAGAAAGAAAGAAAGAAAGAAAGAAAGAGAGGGAGGGAGAGAGGGAGGGAGGGAGGGAGAAAAAGAAAAAGAAAAAGAAAAGAAAGAAAGAAAGAAAGAAAAAGAAAGAAAGAAAGAAAGAAAAAGAAAGAAAAAGAAAGAAAGGAAGAAAGAAAGAAAGAAAGAAAGAAAGAAAGAAAGAAAGAAAGAAAGAAAGAAAGAAAGAAAGAAAGAAAGAAAGAAAGAGGTGGGCTTTCATTTGAAAGCATGCCTGGGTGGATAAAAGCTGGTTTTGAGGGATGAGTATATAAAAACAACAAGATTATCCAATGAAGTCTTGTTTAGGCTTGTAAACCAGACACGTCTAACCATGAAATACCTAACTCTAATTTTCCCATTTAAAAAACTTATGGATGTGCAACCTTGGGGTATACAGGTAGTCCTCAATTTACAACCATTTGTTTAGTGACCATTTGGTATTGAAAAAAGTCCTCGACTTAGGACTGTTACAGTATCCCACGATCATGTGATCAAAATATGGGCACTTGACAACTGGCATGTATTTATGATGGGTGTAGCATCCCTGTCGGAGCTCCCATAGCTTAAAGCGCTAAGTAAAAATGATCCTTGGTTCCATTTGTTGAGAAAGGTATTTGTTAGAGATCAAGTGTATTGCAGTAACGCAAAGCCAGAACTGAAAATCGCATGCCAAAATCCCTAAGTTCTACTCCCCCCCCCCTTAACTATCTCTCATTGCTCCCCCCAGTGTAACCAATCTGGTTCAGGCAAGATATTTTCCTAAGTCCAAGCATAGTTTGGTATGTGGCTCACATCCCTCTTCCAGCTGAATGACCTTGAGGCAGCTTCTCGGGGAGATACAGCATTTACTTTCATTTCCCCAAGCATTCCCCCCTTCATTCCCCCTCCCTACAATTCATGGCAGTCTGTCACCACATAGTAGTAAATCACAAGCAAGTATAAGGTGGCAGCTGACAGTCCCAGAGTCATGTAATCCCCATCTGTGACCTGCCCAGCCAAATTCTGACAAGCAATGGACAAAGACAGATTCGCTTAACAATCCTGTGATTCATTTAACAACTTCAGTGATTCACTTAACAACTGCAGTGATTCGCTTAACAACCATGGCAAAGAAAGTCGCATTTTGGGTGCAATTCACTTAACAACCACTTTACTTAGCAACGGAAATTTGGGGCTCAATTGATGGAATTATTTATAACCGGTATTAAAGTATCATATATTGGAGTAAGAGTGGACTGGATGCTCAAGTCCACTTTCAATCGACACACTTCACTGGGTGACTTTGAGTCAGTCTTTCTCAGCCCAATCTACCTCACAGGGTGGTTGTTCTGGAAATAAAGTGAAGGGAGGTTTCTATGTAGGCTGCCTGGAGTTCCAGGAGAAAAAGTGTGAGACTGATTGATTAGTTGATTGATTTCATTTGATTCTGGGGCTGCTCAACTCCAGACCCACTGATATAAATTGAATAAATGGGACCATCATAAAATGACTGGCCCAAGAGATGACTCTGTTCTATTCTATTCTATTCTATTCTATTCTATTCTATTCTATTCTATTCTATTCTATTCTATTCTATTCTATTCTATTCTATTCTAATATACTTAATAACATTTACCAAATTTCGATTCTGTGAGAGTCCTGCATCCTGGATTTTGGACACATTCTGTCAGTTAGTTCATTTGAGATACCTTGATTGAAAAAGTTTTGGCCTTTGATGTACTGTTCTGCCCATTTAAAGGTTGCAAGAACAAGAGTTTTAATAATACAGGTAGTCCTTGACTTATGACAATTGAGCCCAAAATTTATGTTGTCAAGCCACACAGTTGTTAAGTGAGTTTTGCCCCATTTTATGACCTTTTTGCCACAGTTGTTAAGTGAATCACTGCAGTGATTAGGTAAATCATGCGGTCAGTAAGTGAACCTGGCATTCCCCATTCAGTTTAGTTGTCGGAGGTCAGTTGGGAAGGTTACAAATGGTGATCACATGACTCCGGGAAAGTGCAACTGTCACAAATGCATGCTGGTTGCCAAGTGTCTGAATTTTTATCAGGTAACCACGGGACGCTGCAGTTGTAAGTGTGAAAAACAGTCATAAGTCACTTTTTTCAGTGCCGTTGTAACTTTGAGCAATCACTAAATGAACTATTGTGAGTCATGGACTACCTGTATCGGCTAAAGAACTGGCAGCTGTTGATTTCACATTGTTGTGTATATACTCACACATCATTAGGTGTATCTGGTGCCCCTAAATTTCCCTTTCTATTCCAGCAATTTTCATTTTGGGTCTCGGGCTTTTAAAATGGGCAGCCTTGTTTAAGATAGTCCCTTAGAAGTGATCAGTTGCAAACTCGGTTCATATTGAGGAACGCTTACTCTGTATTATATAGGACTACCACCTGTATGATGTCATGCAGTGCTTTATGATAACGCTTGCGCCATAATATGCTTGATAACATTTACCAAATTTCAATTCTGTGGGAGTCCTGCGTCCTGAAGTTTGGACACATTCTGTCAATTAGCTCATTTTTGCCCACTTAAGGCTATAAGAACAAGAATTTTAATAGTATGAAGATTACCACGAACGTGTAATGAATCCTCCATTCTTTTCTCTCAACCATCAAACTGCAGGAGCTGTTAGATGATGGCAAAGTTCAGCTCGGTTGGGGACGAAGCCACCCTGGGACCCCTTTCCCGTGGCTCCAGCTTCGTTCCGCATCTTGAGCGGCTACTAATTCCTCCATGTTTCCCCCCACCCGCCCGGTTTTCCTCCCCCCCCCTTTGTTGGAGCCATTCTCTATTATAAAAGAGTGGCGGGCTTGCACCACAAGTGTCAGAGGCGTTAGACAAGGTATTAAGGAGGTGTCAATGGCAGAATAGCAGGGATTACAATGAAGCCTAAATAACGTGCAAAATAAAATCCCGAAGGTGATAAAGTCATTGATAAGAAAAGCTGGAGGACCAAACAAAAAAAAGGGGAATGCAATTATTTTTTTCATTTCGATTGTTCAGACTCAAAAGCACTTTGTTGCTTAAATAGCCTTCTGTCTCCATCCTACTTCACTTGCACTTTTCTTTTGGAACATTATATCCCTCAATAATCGTTTTATGGTCACTGGTGATCTTGCAGCAGATATATATGTATTTAAAAAACAGGAGCAGCAGGACCACTTCACACAAATAGTCTTTCGCGCTTCTGAGTGGGGTCTATTGTGCTTTATATCCCTGACAACATTTCACACTGAGACCCAGCTTTGCGACAATCGACAATGGCGGGTGTTTTCACAGCTCAGAATTAATAGCAACACCTTTTTCTCTGTCTAGGAGCTACTGGTAGGGGAATCGGTGTCTAACGGGGACTGAATTCCCTTCTCCGTAAATTTAGGACCCTTTCTGATGTGGTACATTACACAGGGATAGATGTGCGAGATTGTGTGTGTAGCCAGAAATGTAAAGTTGTAACTCTTTCACCATAAGAAATTCTTTGTCTCTTAAAACGTACGAAGAACGGCTGCAGGACTTGGGTTTGGCTAGCCTAAAGAAAAGAAGAAATAGGGGAGACATGATACCTCCAAAATCCCTTCCAGCTTCTATTCTATTCTATTCTATTCTATTCTATTCTATTCTATTCTATTCTATTCTATTCTATTCTATTCTATTCTATTCTATATTCTATTCTTGGATTTTGAATTTCTACTTTCTTGGAAAATCATCCCAGAAAAATCCCATATTGTGGATCACTTCAAAAGAACTTCCTATGGTTGAGCATTTAACTCATAATCATATTCTAGTTGATTCATTGTACAGGTAGTCCTCAACTTACGACCACAATTGAGCCCAGAATTTTCATTGGTGGGCAAGTCAGTATTGCCCCATTTTACAAACTTTCTTGCCACAGTTGTTAAGTGAATCACTGCAGCTGTTATGTTGGTAACCCAGTTGTTAAGTGAATCTGGCTTCCCCGCTGACTTTGCTTGCCAGAAGGTCACGAAAAGGGAATTGCATGACCCCGGGACACTTATAATTGTCATAAATATGAGTCAGTTGCCAAGCATTCAAATTTTGACCACGTAACCATGGGGTTGCCGCAACGGTCATAAGTGTGAAAAACAGTCATAAGTCACCTTTTTCTCACTGCTGTTGTAACGTTGAACGGTCACTAAACAAAGGGTTGTGAGTCGAGGTAATCCTTGATTTACAACAGTTCACTTAGTGACACTTCAAAGTTACAACGGCACTCAAAAATTGACTTATGACTGTTTTTCACACTTACGACCGTTGCTGCATTCCCATGGTCACGTGATCCAAATTCAGATGCTTGGCGAGTGACTCATATTTATGACAATTATAAGTGTCCCTGAGTCATGTGATCCCCTTTTGTGACCTTCTGACAAGCGAAGTTAATGGGGAAACCAGATTCACTTAACAACCGTGTTACTCAATTAACTACTGCAGGGATTCACATAACGACGTTGGCAAGAAAGGTCTTAAAATGGGGCAAAGTCCACTTAGCAAATGTCTCACGTAGCGACAGAACTTTTGGACTGAATTGTGATTTGTGATTGAGGACTAACTACCTATAGTAGGAACTCTGGCGACCCTACAAATTGGAGAGCGAGAGCTTTTGTGTTTCCAATAAATTTCTGAGCTGTAAAAACGGAGTCAGTGCATCGCTAGAGAGAGTCCAACGTGGCTTCGTGTGCTGGGGAGGGAGGCGAGGACTATAAATGGTTCCGCGTTATCTAGGTGTTTCAAGGGCCGGCTGCTGATCTCTTTACAATCTTCACAGATTCCACAGAGATCCTTGACCTTCAATTAAAGTGAAAGGGTGCTTACTTGCAGCCTCTTGCAGATGCTGGCATGGAAAGATTAACAAGCCAGCCCCAATTATAAAGCCAAGCTCCATGACGCAGGCAGGCAATCACTGCCGCCATCCGATAAGGGCCTCTCCGAAGACACGTTTTCCTGAAGGCCCTCAGAAGTCAGCCACACACTAACCAAGAAAGGAAATATCTCGCTGGGGTTGCCCTCGGATCATCCAGACGAGCTGGACTTCAACTCCCATAAGCCAAAGGAGGTAATTGGGAGCTAAAGGTTGGAAAGACACCCCAAAGAGAACTAAAATTGTAAAATCGCTTGTGGAGCCTTCTCTTAAAACTTTGGCTGCCACGCTCATCGCCTCTCTAAGAGCTGTGGCCAGCTTAGAATAGAATAGAATAGAATAGAATAGAATAGAATAGAATAGAATAGAATAGAATAGAATAGAATAGAATAGAATAGAATAGAAGCTGGAAGGGACCTTGGAGGTCTTCTAGTCCAGCCCCCTGCTCAAGCAGGAGGACCTATACCATCTCAGTCCGATGATTGTCCAGTCTCTTTTTAAAAACTTCCAGCGATGGAGCGCCCACGATTTCTGGGATTAAGCTATTCCACTGTTTGATTGTCCTCACTGTCAGGATGTTTCTCCTTAATTCCAGGTTGCTTCTCTCTTTGATCAGTTTCCAACCATTGTTTCTCGTCCTTCCCTCTGGTGCTCTGGTGAACAACCTGACCCCCTCTGCCTTGTGGCAGCCCCTCAAATACTGGACCACTGCTGTCATGTCTCCCCTATTTCTTCTTTTCTTTAAACTAGCCAAACCCAAGTTCCATAGCTGTTCTTCATACATTTTGGTCCCCAGGCCTTTAATCATCTTAGCTGCTCTTCTCTGAATTTTTTTCAATCTCTCTCCAGTTTGTATCACTGAATGCGGCAGAAAAGGGGGAAAAAATAGAAAATACAGGAAGTCCTCGATTTGTGAGCACAATTGAGCCCAAACCTTCTGTTGTTAAGTAGAGACATGTGTTTAAGTGAGTTTTGCCCCATTTTACGACCTTCCAACCACGGTTCTTAAGTGAATCCCTGCAGCTGTTAAATTAGTAACATGATTGTGAAGTGAATCTGGCTTCCCCATTGACTTTGCTTGTCGGAGGATCGCAAAGGGTGATCCACATGACCCCCTGGACACTGCAACCGTCAAAAATTTGGTTGCCAAGCATCCAAAGTTTGATCATGTGACCACGGGGATGTTGCAACGATTGTGTGAAAAACAGTCCGAAGTCACTTTTTCAGTGCCGTTGTAACTTCGGTCACTAAATGAACTGTTGTAAGTCAAGGAATACCTCTATAGATTAATCCCATGAGAGGCAATCCAATTCCGTTTTTGTCTTGGCTCTCACTTTCCTCTAAATGGGGTATAATATAGTATAGGTCAGGGGTCTTCAAACTTGGCAACTTTAAGACTTGTGGACTTCAACTCCCAGAATTCCTCAGCCAGCCACTTAGCCACTTTAAGACTTGTGGACTTCAACTCCCAGAATTCCTCAGCCAGCCCTGGCTGGCTGAGGAATTCTGGGAGTTGAAGTCCACAAGTCTTAAAGTTGCCAAGTTTGAAGACCCCTGGTATAGGTTGTCCTCAACCTACAATGACAATTGGACCAGAATTTCTGATGCTAAGCAAGGCTGAATTGAGTCACACCTGATTTTGTGACTTTTCGCCACCTTTGGTAGCTCATTACTGCAGTTGTTGAGTAAATTGTGCAGTTGTTAAGTGAATCCAGTTCTCACACGAGTCACGCCTGATTTTATAACCTTTTTAGCCACGGTGGCTAAGCAAATCTCCACAGTGAAGTGAATCACCTCCTAGTCATTAAGCAAATCCAGCTTCTCCCATTGACTTTGCTTGTTGGAAGCCAACGGAGAAGGTTGCACATGGTGATCACATGACCCTGGGATGCTGCAACCGTTGTAAATATCTCCCAGTTGCCAAGTGCCTGAATTTTAATCATGGGACTGTAGAGATGCTGCAACGATTGTAAGTGCCAGTTTGCGAGTCACTTTTCCCCATGCCGCTGTAACTTTAAATGGTCGCTAAATGAACAGCTGCAAATAAAAAATTACCCGTTTAGTATAGTGGAGGGGTCTCCAACCCCCAGTCTGTGGACCGGTACCGGGCCACAGCATGCCAGCAACCGCCCGCACAAACAAAGCTCCATCCATGAGATGCAGGCAGCACACAAAATCACGCCCCCTCCAGTCTGCGGAAAATTCTCTCTCCAAGTAACCAGTCCCTGGTACACAAAAGGTTGGGGACCTCTAGTATAGCGTAGGTAGGTAGTCTTCAACTTACAACCACATTTGAGCTCAAAATCTATGTGCCTAAGCAAAGAGAGTTAAGTGAATTTTGTCCTATTTTACGGTCTTTCTTGCCACAGTTGTTAAGTGAATCACTGCCGCTGTTAGGATAGTAGCACAGTTGTTAAGTGAATCTGACTTCCCTGTTGACTTTGCTTGTCAGAAGGTCACAAAAGCTGATCACATGACCCCAGGACACTAACACCGTCATAAATATGAGCCAGTTGGCAAGCATCTGAATTTTGATCACGTGCCCACGGGGCTGCTCCAACGGTTGTAAGTGTGAAAAATGGTCATCAGTGACTTTTTTCAGTGCTCTTGTAATTTTGAATGGTCACCAAATGAACTGTTGTAGGTCAAGGACTACCAGAGGTATAGTGTAGTACAGTACAGTACAGCATTTTTCATTTAAAAAAAGTTATTTACTAGACTAGAGCAAGGTGGACAGTAGAAGCTAGCATCTGAGTAATATACTGGAAAGCTGCATTTATGAAGTGGGTGGAGGAATGGGAAGGGCAAAGAGGCAAAAGAGTGTGAATATGTATATTGATCCTGTTTTTCCACACCAACACAGTTTTAAGTCCAACAGCCTGTTGAGGATGAATTGCATCGCAATGGAAGCAATCCAGGGAGTTGCCTGGGTGAACGGCAAGGTAACTCATTTATGTTTCTGGCACGTTCATTCATCCCGTTCTATTTTGAACAATCCCATCCCCATATTCTTGGGTACCAGTAGGGTTATGAAACCTGAAAGTCAAAGTAATGTATCATGTATTTTTGCCAATTTAGCAGAAGCAGACAGGCAAAAAAAGTTAATGCTGGAAACAAGCCATCAGCATTAAACTAGGCCTGGAGAGCTAAAGCATCCATTTTGTGGAAAAAGAAATAAAAACACATCCCACAATGCATCTACTGCACATGAAGTGTGGTCTAACCAACCTTCTCAATTTGAATTACTCTCAGTTGTTTCGACTTCTTCTGATATTTTATCATTGCTGATTTTCATGAACCTCTAGGAACTACCATGGACCCTGTTGCAGCCTCCTTAGGGTGTCCCTTTAGCTGTCCTGTGCATTGTTGAATAGGCTTCTTTGATTGAGATGTGGTTTGGGGGCTTTGTCTGGGGCAGGGAGGGTCAATTTGGGTCTGATAGAAACAGGCAAAGACATGATCTGGGATATTTGTCCCTGGTCATATCTAAAAGACAGGGAGGAAAAGAGTGCAACCTCCATTTGCTTTGCTAGGTCTATTCCATTCTATTCCACTCCACTCCATTCTATTTTAAATAAAGTTTCTATTCTGTTTCTATTCTGATTGTTTCTATTCTGTTTCTACTTCTATTCTCAGTAAAGATTCTCTTCTATTCTCAATAAAGATTCTCTTTTCTATAAAGCTTCTCTTCTCCTCTCCTCTCCTCTTATTCCTATTCCTATTCCCAATAAAGAGTTTATTATACTCTATTTCTACTCTATTCTTAATAAGGAGTCTACTCAATAAAGTTTTTTATTTCTATTCTTATTCTGTTCTATTGTATCCTATTCCTATTCCTGTTCCTATTCCTATTTATTTCTATTCTATTCTCAAATAAAGAGTCTATTTGATTCTATTTCTATTTTATTCTCATTGAGTCTATTCTAATCTATTCTCAATAAAGACCTATTCTATTCTATTCTATTCTAATCTATTCTCAATAAAGACCTATTCTATTCTATTCTATTCTATTCTATTCTATTCTATTCTATTCTATTCTATTCTATTCTATTCTATTCTATTCTATTCTATTCTATTCTATTCTATTCTCACATTGTTAAGACCCATGGTTACCACAATAAGCATATTTACTTATACAAATTGATTATGTGCCATCCAGTCTTAGCAACCCAATAGATAGATTTTCTTCATGTTGATCTGTATCTATGGTAAGAAATAAAGTCACCATAGCAATTGCAATGATGAAACCCAAGATCTGCCTGCTTTGTATGCTTGCAGGCACCCCTCCATTTCACAAGCTATATGGGATTCACATCTAAGGACTGGCACACTTCTTCGTAGCCATTTCTATATTTATTCCCACACTGGTTTTGTGACACCCCCACCCTTTCTTTTTTTTTTTGCGTTTGGTCTCTTAAAATCCTCCAATTGAGGATCTGGAAAGTTGAGTTTATTCCAGCAAAAAAGACTGGTGGTTCTTTCCCAAACAAGCCCAAATCTTTTGGAAGGAAAAAAAAAACCCAATTTCATGCATTTGTGCTAAGCCATGTTCTTAACCATGTTTTACTGCCTATAACACCATTAGTTCAACATACTAAAGTCATAAATCATGATTGCTGGGTTTGTTTATCATATTAGACCAAAACTCTGAGCTTGGCTTAGGCAAATGTGTGAACAAATTAAACCTTAATTTAATTTAGTACAATATGTGAACCAAGCCACAAAATCTGGTATGCAAACCCCATTGAAACAAACAAACAAACAAAATAGTGACTTTCTCTTGCACCTCCTCTTTTAAGATGACTCTGATCAAATCCCACCAAATCATGATTATATTTTAGACATGCTTTGCAATCCAAAAATCACATATTATGTTTAGAATTAAACTAATCACAAGCTTCCTCCAAAATCCAACTTCTAAACAATAGTTAACCAAGATTGCTTTGCAATTGCTGGTCACTAACCCAGTGACTGGATTGCTAAGGAGATGGGGAATAAAAAAACACTCAATATTCTCAATATTCAATAATATTCTAGGTTACCTTAATATTTGGAAACAAAATGTGGTTTCTTTCAAGTGAAGCCTAGTCATGGCTATCTTCCAAACAACAGTTAATAAAAACCAGGACGAGGCATTATGTCCAAACTAAGTTAGCTCTCAAAATTTCACACCACATTGGCCAGTTTGCTTTGCCAGTTGCATCTTCTGTCACTGTTGGAAGATCTAGATTAGGTTGTCATCCTTGGTTTTTGCTCTCACTTCCATGGCTTTCATCTACAATGCCTTTGTTCTTTCAGTTTACCCATTGATTGTCATCATATGAACTTCTTCCACCAGCTTCTGCTTCTCCCCTAAAACCTGAGCTGGCTTGAAGATGTTTCTTCCTCCACATCTTTTCTATCTCCTGGACCAACTGTCATTTCCAACTGCTGATCAAAAGTAAGCATTCTGACACGCCTACTTAAAGCTCTTGCCTGATTGGCTGCCCCAACAGCTCATTGTTGGCTCATAAACCAGGCTTGGGCAACTTTCTTATTGTGGACATGGACCTTACTTAATTTTGAGGGGGTTGCTGGCACAATGGAGAAAGCCTCTTCTTCTGCTACTCAGTGTTAGCCAGCAAGATTTTTATTTTGGTGTGCCTTTGCTCAACCCCCTGCTCAGGCAGGAAACCCTATACCATTTCGGACAAATGGCTGTCCAGTCTCTTCTTAAAAACTTCCAGTGTTGGAGCATTCACCACTTCTGGAGGCAGGTTGTTCCACTGGTTAATTGTTCTAACTGTCAGGAAGTTTCTCCTTAGTTCTAGTTTGCTTCTCTCCTTGATTAGTTTCCATCCGTTGCTTCTTGTCCTGCCTTCAGGCACTTTGGAGAATGGCTTGACTCCCTCTTCTTTGTGGCAGCCCCTGAGATATTGGAAGACTGCTATCATGTCCCCCCCTCGTCCTTCTCTTCATTAAACTAGACATACACAATTCCAGCAACCGTTCCTTATATGTTTTAGCCTCCAGTCCCCTAATCATCTTTGTTGCTCCACTTTATATACAATTCAAACCTATTGAGTTTGGAATGTGTTCTTTCATTGGCTAGTATCACTTAACTCATTAGTGATCTAGCGAGCATGCTTAGTACCTTTATATGTACCGTGTAACATTTCATAGCATCCCATCATGTATTTAGCATGATCTTTTTTTTAATACTCGTCATTCAGGAAGTGTGTTTCCCACATTATAATGAGGCATAATGAGTTTTCCAGTTACTAGTTTACAAGCTACAAGGCTGAACAAGAAGCAATGGATGGAAACTAATCAAGGAGAGAAACAACCTAGAACTAAGCAGAAATTTCCTGGCGGTTAGAACAATTAATCAGTGGAATGGCTTTGCCTTCAGAAGTTGTGGGTGCCCCAACACTGGAGGCTGTGTTATTCTGGAGTACTTGTAAAAAAAAAAAGTTGATGACAGATTATTCTGTTACTAGAGTTCAAATCTTTGCACTGTTCTTGTCTTTGGCCGGTTTGAACTGACTTGTATCAGAATCCACATGCTTGCTTGTTATTTCAAAGAACTAGACACATTAATCAAAGGCTCCTCTAGTTACTGAAAAGATTGCTCAAAGGGGTCCCCCTCTCCTGCTCTCCTCATAAGACACTCCTTGGAAGTTTTTTTTAGTCCCCAACTCCAATCCTTTTTGCTTTCAGAAAAAGAGATCAACCTTTCTTCTTCAGCCAGAAGACCTTTTCATTTGCCTTCATAGTATTTTTTTTAAGTATATATTCTTTGGAAGAGAAAGGTCTGTAGCTCAGGGTTAAATTGTGGGGTCCTTGGTGCTCTCTAAGCTTGCAGACGTTTTATTACCATACTAGGTAGCATCATCAGTGCACTGATGATGTTACCTATTTTTCTTTGGCTTACATGCTAAGGAGCTGTGATGGTGCAGTGGTTAGAATACAACATTGCAGGCTAATTCTGCCAACTGCTAGCAGTTCGATTCAAGGTTGACTCAGCCTTCCATCCTTCCGAGGTCAGTAAAATGAGGACCCAGATTGTTGGGGCCAATATGCTGACTCTGTAAACCGCTTAGGGAGGGCTGTAAAGCACTGTGAAGCGGTATACAAGTCTACGTGCTATTGCTATTAAATTGTTTGCATTTTGCTTTAGGTTGTTTGCCATCTTAACTGCCCTAAGACCAGAAAGTCACAATAGAAATCAAACTAACAACCATTGAACAATAGCCCTCAAGAGCACTCAGGGCATCTTTCACTCTTAGCAAAATATACAAAGGTTTTCTCACTGCATTTAAACTCCTGCCAATAACATTCCAGCCATTAAGCTCAGTATACATTTCCCATGATAATAATTTAATTGGGGATATTAATTTACAAATTTGCAGGACGTTATGATCCTGTGTCATGACAAGTCTTCATAAATTCCAAACAAGGTGGTAAGTTGAAGAAATATGCCTTGTCCTATCCTACTTGATTCCAGCCTTTTCCATAGGTGGGGGGGGGGGGAACCAAACATCTATGGCCACAATACGGAATGTGGTTAGTACTGCAAGGCTTCCCATTCCACCCCATACTCCATTTGGCTATATTCATACAGACTTCTTAACCAAAATAGATGCACCATAGTTCTTGACCAATTAGATGTACTTAAATAACATGAAATGTAGTTAATTTAAACCAGTTTAAATTAACATGCTGGCTGAGGAATTCTGGGAGTTGAAGTCCATCCATCTGAAAGTTGTCAAGTTTGAAAGCCCGATTTAAACCTTGGATGGGCTGTCACAATTACTTCTTCAATCATCCCATCCTCTTCTGTTTTTCGTCTTCCTCTTCTTTGGTTTATTTCATTTTATTTTATTTGTATCCTGCCTTTATTATTTTTAGAAAATAACCCAAGGCAGCAAATATATTCAACACATCTTTCTTCTCCTATTTTCCCCACAACAACAACCCTGTGAGGTGGGTTGGGCTGAGAGAGTGACTGGCTTAAAGTCACCCAGCTGGTTTTCATGGCTAAGGTGAGACTTGAACTCATGGTCTCCTGCTTTCTAGCCTGTTGCCTTAACCACCAGACCAAACTGGTTCTCTGGTTTCAAACTGGTTGTCAACCTCCAGCTCAAATACCCAAATAAAGTCCAGGATTACTTTCATTGCTGAAAAACTTACTGGTTTATTGAATACATGATATGGCCTATATGGGTGAAGGAAAACTAACTCTAAAATCCCAAGGCTTCTAACCATAGCATATAACAGTGGTGGCAAACCTATGGCACGAGTGCCAGAGGCGGCACTCAGAGCCCTCTTTGTGGGCACACGTGCCATGCCCCAGAGATGGCAACCATCCCTCTTCAACCAGCCGCCTGAGGTCCCACGTGGCCAGATGCAGCCCGGCACAGCTGGTTTCCCTCCCCCCCATTCCCGTCCCTTCTGGCCTTGCATGCTCTCCTTTTCCCGGGCACCACCCACAGCATCGCCTCCTCAGCTGTCAGCCAGCTGTCCAGCTCAGAGGCAGCTTCTCTGAACTGCTGCTGGTGGGCTGTAGAGCCCCAGAGTGCGCCGGTCAAGGAGCTGGCAGGCTGTGGCTGCTAACAGACACCGTCGGCCCCCATGCGCTCGCTGGCCTCTCTGTGCGGGGGCTGATGGTGTCAGGCAGCAGCTGCCCCGGCCCCTGCCTCACCTTGCCCTGCAGCAATGGTACCCCCACCCTGCCTCGCCTTACCTCGCAGGACAAGCCTCCTGCTCACTGCCCCACCTGCCAGAGACCCCCTGGATCTCCCCCAACCCTGCCCGGCCCCCACAGGCATCCCTCCCCACGAGCAACATCGAGGTGACCACGCCCACTTTGGCCACACCTACCCAGTTTGCCATGACCACCACAGCCACGCCCACCCAGTGGGCCACGTCCCACCCAGCACCCGGCGATAAATAAATGGGCTTTGGGTTGCAGTTTGGGCACTCGGTCTCTAAAAGGTTCGCCATCACTGGCATATAACAATGACATTCCCAGCCCAGCCCCCCAGATGTCTACGTAACTCATGTGAAAAATTCTCTTTGTTATGAGAACCGTCTGTTATCTTCTTCACATCTGCCAGAATGTCCTTGAAAGGTTTCCAGACAGCCTTCTCTCAGCAAACTTCTGAACAACTGGAGAGATTTCGTTTCTCTAACTCAGCCACTTGAAAGCATCCTCCTCCCCACCCCCTTACTCTAATGGCAAGAAGAAAACAAAGAGGTCCATAGTTGCCAAATTTTCACTCTTGATACTGGTTTAATGTGTTTGCCAACACAGCCTGCTTGTGCTCAATCCGTGGCTAAGTACCTTGTATGAATCAAGAAAAGGCATTAACATGGTAACCAAATTAAGGGTGTTTGCATGGATGCAGATTTGATCAATGTCTGAAGAGAGTTTTCAGTGTCTCAAAATGATGACTCCCCATCCACCGTCTGGTTGTTACATTATGGCATCTGTAAGAGAAACACACACACGCCTTAAGAGATGAGTGCAACAGCGTCGCTCAGTTTCAACTTAGCTATCAAAACAAATACCCATGAAATGAAGGACATGTCTTTAGATTGCAGGAATATGCCAATCATGCTGGTGATACTTCATCAGAGTTGGAATAAACTGTAATAGCTTTCAGAAAAACCATAAAAGGAAAGCTTTGCAAGGTTAAATCCTAAACTTATTGACTATTTGACGTGATGCTTCTAAGCCACTAAAGCAGATCCTTAAAAGACTTATAGGCTTATAGGTCATAACAGGGAAGTACAAGTAATCCTTGACTTATGACTGTAATGAAGCCTGCCCTTTACAGTCATAAGTCATGACAGTCACAAAGCAGGTCAGTCATATGACCGACCCAATTTTACAACATTTTTTGTGACAGTCATTAAGTGAATCATCATCATCATCATCATCATCGTCATCATAGAGATAGAAGGGAACTTGGAGATCTTCTAGTCCAACCCCCTGCTCAGGCAGGAAACCCTACACCATTTCAGACAAATGGTTGTCCAGTCTTTTCTTTAAAACTTCCAGTGTTGGAGCAATCACAACTTCTGGAGGCAGGTTGTTCCACTGATTAATTGTTCTAACTGTCAGGAAATATCTCCTTAGTTCTAGGTTGCTTCTCTCCTTGGTTAGTTTCCATCCGTTGCTTCTTGTCCTGCCTTCAGGCGCTTTGGAGAATAGCTTGACTCCCTCTTCTTTGTGGCAGCCCCTGAGATATTGGAACACTGCTATCATGTCCCCACTAGTCCTTCTCTTCATTAAACTAGACATACTCAATTCCAGCAACCGTTCTTTATATGTTTTAGCATCCAGTCCCCTATTTAAGTGAGAATCCTCTAGGACTGCAAGATCCCACTCTCAGTTACTACTATTGAGCAAGGTACCACCTATACTGTACCTGTGCATAGTTTTTCTTGCCTAAATGTTGAACCTTACTTTTTTCACCATTTAATTTCATTTTGTCAGATAGCGCCCAGTGTTCAAGTCTGTTCAGATCCTCCTGTATCTTAAGCCTATTTTCTGGAATCTTGGCTATTCCTGCCAGCTTAGTGTCGTCTGCAAATTTGATGAGTTCCCCATCTATCATCATGGTCATTAAACAAAATCATTGCTTGCTGTGGGATATAAAATCAGAGGTAAATGCTGGTTTTCAACAAAAACATCATAAATTGTGATCATGTGACTATGGAACTCAAGGTGGCAAACATATCCAACATAACTTCCTCCAATTTTCCCCACAACAACCCTGTGAGAAGGGCTGGGCTGAGAGTGAGTGACTGGGCCAAAGTCACCCAGTCAGCTTTCATGCCTAAGGTGGGACTAAAACTCACAGTCTTTGGGTGATTGGCCCAAAGTCACCCAGTCAGCTTTCAGGCCTAAAGCAGGACTAGAAGTCATGGTCTCTCACTTTCTGGCCTGGTGCCTTAATCACTTAACCAAACTGGCTCCATGGCCATAGAGGTAGTCCTCAACTGAGCCCAAAATTTATGTTCTTAAGTGAGGCATTTGTTAAGTGAGCTTTGCCCCATTTTACGACCTTTCTTGCCACAATTGTTAAGTGAATCACTGCAATTCATAAGTTAGTAACCTGGTTGTTAAGTGAACTTGGCTTCCTCCATTGACTTTGCTTGTTAGAAGGTCGCAAAAGGGGATCACATTAATTTGGGACACAGCAACGGTCATAAGTATGAACCAGTTGCCAAGCATCTGAATTTTGATCACATGATCATGGGGATGCTGCAAAGGTCGTAACTGTGAAAAAATGGTCATACGTCACTTTTTCCAGTGCTATTGTAACTTTGAACAATAGCTAAATGAACTGCTGTAATGAAGGTAAATATACGTGTCCTAGGATAATGTTGCAGGTTCCAATCTGGGTCGGTCACCACTAGTCCTAGTGGACAATCACTTAAATATGAGCCAGCCGTGTGCTGCAGCTGCCAAAAAAGCCAACACAGTGCTAGGCTGCATTAACAGAGGGATAGAATCAAGATCATGTGAAGTATTAATACCACTTTACAATACCTTGGTAAGGCCACACTTGGAATACTGCATCCAGTTTTGGTCACCACGATGTAAAAAAGATGTTGAGACTCTAGAAAGAGTACAGAGAAGAGGAACAAAGATGATCAGGGGACTGGAGGCTAAAACATATAAAGAACGGTTGCTGGAATTGGGTATGTCTAGTTTAATGAAGAGAAGGACGAGGGATGACATGATAGCAGTGTTCCAGTATCTCAGGGGTTGCCACAAAGAAGAGGGATTCAGGCTATTCTCCAAACACCTGAAGGCAGGACAAGAAGCAACAGATGGAAACTAACCAAAGAGAGAAGCAACCTAGAACTAAGGAGAAATTTCCTGACAGTTAGAACAATTAATCAGTGGAACGACTTGCCTCCAGAAGTTGTTATTGCTCCAACACTGGAAGTTTTTAAGAAGAGACTGGACAGCCATTTGTCTGAAATGGTATAGGGTTTTCTCCTGGGCAGGGGGTTGGACTAGATGACCTCCAAGGTGCCTCCCAACTTTATTATTATTATTACCTGAGGTTTACTCTACCGAGCTTTCGGACTTGTGCTGGATCCCATCTTCAGGGAACCTGTCTCTGTTGTAAGTCGAGGACTTACCTGTATTGACTTTTGAACAACATGAGAATGGCTTTGGGGATAACTCTATTTCTGATGTTTTCTGATGTCTCCTTTCAAAAGGGCTGATTTATTTAGCTTTTGGTAATCATCCAAGATAAGCTAATTGCTACTATCGAGCTTACCATCTCTGATAAATCAGAATAATTTTGCATTATGGATGGATCATTCACTCAGTTATGAATCCGTGTAATTTCCGCATATATTCTTCCTTTTTTCATGTAAATCTGATTTCTTAAAAAAAAAAATTCTCACGTGATTTATATTTAACCTTTTTTTTCACACCAGAAACATATCTACATGGATTTGCTTTCAAAATACAAATTAATAAACATGGAAATGTATATTTTCTGAGCTTCACAAAATATAAAAGTTGGTGGATAATAGCACTGAAATGAACACAGTAGTTTAAGGAGGCAGAGAAGATTAATTCATACTTATATTCTCAAATATTTCTCAAGCATCTGCATATCAGTGAGCCGGTTTGGACTAGTGGGTTAAGGCTCCAAGCTAGAAACTGAAAGACTGTGAGTTCTATGGTAGTCCTGTCTTAGGCGTGAATACTGGCTGGGTGACATTGAGCCAATCACCAGAAGACTATGATTTCTAGTCCCGTTTCAGGCATGAAAGCTGTCTGGGTGATTTGGGGCAGACTGTGACTTCTAGTCCCGCCTTAGGCATGAAAACTGGCTGGGTTAATTTTGGGCCAATCACCAATAGACTGTGACTTCTAGTCCTGTTTTAGGCATGAAAGCTGGCTGGGTGACTTTGGGCCAATCACTAAGATACTGTGAGTTCTAGTCCCGCCTTAGGCATGAAAGCCACTTGGGTGACTTTGGGCCAATCACCAGGAGACTATGAGTTCTAGTCCCACATTAGGCATGAAAATTGGCTGGACCAGTCACTTTCTCTTAGTCCACCTCATCTCAAGGACTGCAACTGATGTAGGGAAAATAGGAGGAGGAGTATTATGTATGTTTGCCACCTTGAGTTATTTATAAAAATAATAAAAAATAAAAATAAAGAAATAAAATATTTACCACCCAATCTTGCAAGTACAGCTTTCTCCAAAGTAGCTACATTAGCCCATAATATGACCTGGAGTTTTTTCTGCTTTATATAAAATATGGACCTATTGGGAATATCTAAATGCTATATACAAACTGGACCATCATATTTATTCAACAAAAATAAAATGGTTTAGCTGTTCGTATGATCATATTTATAGTATTTCTGTGTTTGGCTTTAATAAACTCAAAACTTTGTTCTAATTTTTAAAACATTCATCAGAACGATCTCTTTCTGCAATGCTTTTATACATATATTACAAGTGCCTCCTGCATTCATGGAGATAAATATTCTGCTATTCCAAGAAAAATTTGCATTTTGTTTCCTTGCTCAACTTTTGGATTCACATTCTAAGACAAATGTTGCCGTGTGGAAGAATTTAATAAATTTAGCGGGTAGACCCTGAGCATAGTAAGAGTTTAAACCATAGCAGCAAATATTTAGCAAGCAATTAGGCTTCAAGAGAAATATAGAAGAGAAGAGAATAGCTCAAAGTTGAATTATGGAGTTCTTACTGGTATCTGAGCTTGGTCGTTTTCTTGCAGACATTTCATTCCCCATCTAGGTAACTTTATCAGTGCTGGTGAGGTGAGATTTGCTGCCTGTTTATACAGGTAGTCCCCAACTTACAACTTTAATGTGGCCTTATCCACATAAAGCACCAGGAGGTCACTCACATGGTCATAGTGGAGGAGGGGGCTGACCATCAGAACTTTGAATTCAGGTTATAAATAGCCCCAAGGTAGGTCAGTCATAGGTTGAGGACTACTTATATATAGTAGCTTCAATACTAGGGTAGTTTCTATACAGGTAGTCCTCGATTTATGACCACAACTGAGCCCCAAATTTATGTTGCTAAGTGGGACACTTGTTTTTGTCCCATTTTATGACTTTTCCTGCCCTAGTTCTTAGGTGAGTCATTGCAGCTTTCAGTTAGCAACCCAGTTGTTAAGTGACTCTGGCTTCCCCATTGACTTTGCTTGTAAGAAAGTCACAAGAGGTGATCACATGACCCCGGGATACTGCAACTGTCATAAATACGAGTCAGTTGCTAAGCATCCAAATTTTGATCACGTGACCATAAGGATGTTGCAATGGTTGTGTGAAAAACAGTCGGAAGTCACATTTTTCAGAGCCGTTGTAACTTTGAGTGATCACTAAACGAACTGTTGTAAGGACTACTTATATTATATTAGTATAATATACTTGTTTGTACATTTTATGAGTGGTTAAAAAGATGCAAGAGGAAGTGGGTTAGAGTTTTGAAGTGTGGACTTCAACTCCCTGAATTCCCCAGCTAGCATCTTTTAAGATGTCTGGAATGGGAACTGCTGCTGTGGAATTCTGGGAACTCAAGTCCACACCTCTTAAAGCTGCCAAAATTGAGACATTCTAGCCCAGTGGTGGCAAACCTATGGCACGGGTGCCAGAGGCGGCACTCAGAGCCCTCTCTGTGGGCACGCACACCGTTGCCCCAGTCCTAGGCCTTCAGCTGGGTTTTATAAAACCTTTTCGCTTTAGGCCTCCGTCGCCGTGTGCAAAAAAAAAAAAAAAGTTCAATCAGTCAATTTCAACTTCTCGCGGGGAAAAAAAAGATCTTGCAAAGTTGAAATTGATTGATTGAACTTTTTAGTCCCACCCAGTCTGCCGTTACCACCGCAGCCACGCCCACCCAATTGGCCACACCCAGCCAATGGGCCACACCCACCCGGCACTCAACAATGCATAAGTGGGTTTTGGGTTGCAGTTTGGGCACTCGGTCTCTAAAAGGTTCGCCATCACTGTTCTAGCCTACCACTCTACTGCTGAACCAAAAGAAGAAAGCAAAGGCATCTTTTAGATAAATAAATAGGAAAAAGCAAGGAATAACTTTCAACATCCTCTGTAGCTGGAGAGAGTCTCTTATTCCAGCTGAGTTTTTAGCTTTACTGTCAGCAGCTGAGCAGATAACCCTGAGTTCGTCTCCCTCATTCCATCCACCCTCAAGCAGGAGTCACAAAAGCCGCTGTTGACACGGTTTTGCTGGACCCATTCAGCTTCCAACTTCAAAAACACTCAAAATACCACAAGCAAAAAAAGAGAAGGGAGAACGCAAACAGGATGGAGCACATTGAAAACTACCAAGACCCAAAATATACATGTAGTCCTCGACTTACAACAGTTCACTTAATGACCGTTCCAAGTTATAACGGCACTGAAAAAAGTGACTTGGGATCATTTTTCACACTTACCACCATTGCAGTATCCCCATGATCACGTGATCAAAATTTAGATGCTTGGCAACTGGTTCATACTTATGACCGTTGCTGTGTCCCAAGGTCACGTGATCCCCTTTTGCAACCTTCTGACAGGCAAAATCAATGGGAAAGGGAGATTCACTTAATAACTCGGTTGCTAACTTATCAACTGCAGTGATTCACTTAACAATTGTGGCAAGGAAGGTCGTAAAATGGGGCAACACTCACTTAACAAATGTCTCACTTAACAACAGAAATTTTGGCTCAGTTATAGTCCTAAGTCGAGGACTACCTGTATTTACAATTAAGTCAGAGAACTGATTCTTTAGCCTGTACCGTCTAACCAAAAGATACACAGTTTTGGTTTACCTGCTTTCCTTTGTTAAAAAGAGAGTTTTTCTTCTTTCTCACACAGACACACAAATGCACACCTGCCATTCTTCATAAGCAGGACCCAAAGCTATTTGCATGGGAATTATGGAATTATTATACATAGCACAGCATTCTGTGGCTTTTTCAAGCTTGTTACCACATAAGCACAAATGTGAGTTTTGTATTTTCCCTTTGGGTTTGTCGGGGTTTTTGAAAAAAAAAAAATCTCCCTCATGTTTCCTTCAAACTATTAAAATGCATTTTGACAAACAAGAGGCACTCCGCGCAGAAAATAAAATAAAATAAAACCAAGGGAATTAAAGAAGGAAAAGAGCAGAAGGGGAAAAAAATGGCAGTGACAGCTACTTCGAAGATTTATTTCGAAACGAGCAAAGCATGAAACACCGGGATTTTCCCCTCACTTTCTGAAGCTTATAAATGACACTCAGAAGCCACCTCAGATTTGGCAGGTGTGCAAATGACATTCATTAGAACAAGTGCGACAGCCGAGGACGTGCCGATGGGAGGAAAGTACACACTGGTAGTCATTTGTGTCTCATCACTTCAGGTTGTAAGCAGAGTTTGCTGGTAAAGTGTTTAAGAAAATTAAAATTAAAAACATTTTTAAAGGTTCAGGTCTAGGAAGAGAATTTAAAAGCTAGCTTTGTGGAACAAGGACTCTGCCTGTATTTAAGTCAATTGCACTTCAGGTAATCCTCGACTTACAGTATAACAGTTCATTTAGTGACTGTTCGAAGTTACAACAACACTGAAAAACTGACTTTTGGCCATTTTTTCACATGATCCTTGCAACATCTCCATAGCTACAAGATCAAAATTTGGACGCTTCACAATTGACTCATATTTATGATGTTTGCAGTGTCCAAAGGTCAGGTGATCCCCTTTTGCAACCTTCTGATAAGCAAAGTCAATGGGGAAGCCAGATTCACTTAACTGTGTTACTAATTTAACAGCTGCGGTGATTCACTTAACAACTGTGAATCAGTTGTAAAATGGAGTAAAATTTACTTAACAACTTTCTCGCTTAGCAACAGAAATTTTGGACTCAGTTGTGGTCGTAAATCAAGGATTATCTATATTGCAGTTTAAATGCAGCATGAAAATTCCAGGTGGAAACCTGCTTGTGAGTAACTTAAAGAAAAATAAGGAAATATTTGGGGACAAGGATCTTTGTTGTTGTAGAAACTTTTGGGGCACTGGGATGATCATCTGCAAATCTGATTAGCATCCCTTCCACTATGTCAGCCAAGTTGTTAATGAAAATATTGGAGATACTGCAATTAGGACATAAACCCAACACCCACTTGCGAACTTACTCCTAGTTCTTACATGAGGAGAAACTACTGATGAGCATACTTTGAGTGCACTGTTTAAGTCAGCTGCAGATTCATGTAATACATTGGCCATTCAGTCCACGTTTAATTCTTATTAATCAGAGTGTAATAGGACATTTTGCTGAAAGCTTTGCTGAAGTCAAGATGTATTATGTTCACAGCATTGCCACAATCTATTAAAGAAGTTACCTAATCTCAAAATAAGATACGATTAATATAATTTGACCTGTTCTGACTTCTGATAGTTACTGCATCACTGTACTTTCAAAGTGCTGACAAATTTATAACTTTATGAGCTGCTCATGATCATCATCATCATCAACAACAACAATTCTCTAACAATTATCCTTCCCTGGTCCTAAATTTTATAATTTGCCCCCCTCAAGTCGCATAGTACAAAGGCTATTTTTCTTTATTGCAGTGTCCTGCATCTCCCCAAAAATACAGATAGAAAGTGAGGCGTGCAAAATGTTCTTTATTTATGTGAGTGGACCACAAACTCCCTGAAAAACATTTATATTAATAGCCAAAGTGAGGTCAAAATGCAAGATACAGGTACTCCTCGACTTACAACCATCATTTAGCGACCATTCAAAGTCACAGCAGCATTGAAAAAAATGGCTTATGCCTAGTCCTCGTACTTACAACCTTTCCAGTATCCCCATAGTCACCTGACAAAAATCCAGGCACTTGGCAACTGGCAAGTGTTGATGAAGGTTATAGTATCCTGGGGTCACGTCATCACCATTTGTGACCTTCTCAGCTGGCTTCCAACAAGCAGTCAATGGGAGGGGAGTCAGATTCCCTTAATGACCACATGATTCATTTAACAACTGCAGTGATTCACTTAACAACCATGGCAAGAAAGGTCACAAAATTGGGCGCAACTCATTTAAAAACTGCCTAGTTTAGCAATGGAAATTCTCATCCCAATTGTGGTCATAAGCCGAGGACTACCCTATACAGGTAGTCCTCGACTTACAACAGTTCATTTAGTGACCGTTTGAAGTTACAGTGGCACTGAAAAAAGGGACTTAAGACCATTTTTTACACTTACGGCCCTCGCAGTATCCCCATGGCCATGTGATTTACTTTCAGATGCTTGACAACTGGTTCATATTTATGACGGTCCCCTTTTGTGACCTCCTGACAAGCGAAGTCAATGGGGAAGCCGGATTCACTTAACAACCGCATTCCTAACTTAACAACTGCCATGATTTACTTAGCAACTGTGGCAAGAAAAGTGGTAAAATGGGGCAAAATTTCTCACTTAGCAACACAAAGTTTGGGGCTCAATTGTGGTCATAAGTCAAGGACTACCCTGTACTCTCTTTTTGAATGTAGCAAGGTCAATGAACACTGTGGTCAGATAGCCAAGTCTTTTTTATGAATTGGCCTCTTTCTGCTCTTTCTGAGACCGAAGCAAACGGTGCCTGGGGGCAGGTCTGACTCTTTCACAGACCAATATATCATGAGGATCAATACCGTTGCTGGGAGGAGGGAGAGAAAGTTAGGCAGGGGGGGGGAAACAGAACTCGCTCCGCTTGTTTCTGTTTATAACATTTCCTTCCAGGCTGTCTTGGGTCCTGGACATTTAGCAATCCAGACAGAAGACATTACCGCTTAATTAGAAATGAGACAACTCGGGTGCGTGGCTGCAGGTTGGCGGCAGGACGCCGGGCGAGAGAGTCGCCATTTCGATTGTGTTGCTGAGGTAATTCGAGCTGTCACATTCGGCTGTCAAGAGTAGGTAATGGAGACAGCCTTGGGGAGAAGCCTCCATGGGGAAAGGCAATGCGTAGTTCGGATTAAAAGAGGTGACCATAATGGATCAATGCGGCTCCCCATGACTTACAGCTGCGAGTACATTTGTCTAAGCAAAAAGGCATTTCAGAGGAACGTTATCCAAATTAGCCACTCAGCTCTGGGGTGCTCAGACTTTTACAGAAGGACTCCAGTGCTGGAGGCAAGTTAGAAAGGAGAAAAGAGAGGAGCTTAATTTCAGTTTGGTTTCTAAAATAGTCACCTGTAATGCTCCAGTGCTTGGAAGAAACAAGACATCTGCTGAAAATTGATGGTACTCCAGAGCTGGAGAAGATATTTCTCCCATGTTGGATCTCTATAATTAGGTTCGTGTTGATCTACCATCATCAGTTTGGGGTTCTCCAGAGATGTGGACAAGGTCAACCACGATAGATGATGGTAAGGGAACATCATAGCCTCATACCAGGTCTGTCAAGTGTAAGAAATCAAGAGCCAGATCTGTTCAAATGAATACAGGTAGACCTCAGCTTACAACAATTCATTTAGTGACCATTCAAAATTACAACAACAGCACTGAAAAAAGTTACTTATGACTGTTTTTCACACACATGACCTTTGCAGCATCCCCATGGACACGTGATCAAAATTCAGACGCTTGGCAACTGACTCATATTTATGACATTTGTTGTGTCCTAGGGTCACTGTTATCTTTTGCGACCTTCTGACAAGCCAAGTCAATGGGGAGGCCAGATTCACTTAACAAATGTGTTACTAATTTAACACCTGCAGGGATTCACTTAACACCTGTGGCAAGAAAGGTCCTAAAATGGGGCAAAGCTCACTTAACAACAGAAATTTTGGGCTCAATTATGGTTGTAAGCCAAGGATTACCCATAGTCACCAGCAATGCTCCAGTACTTGGAAGAAACAAGACATCTGCTGAAAATTTATCGTACTCCAGAGTTGGAGAAGATACTTTTCCAGGTTGGAACTCTGAGACTCTCTCCATGATTAGGTTTGTGTTGATCCACCATCATCAGTTGGGGTTCTCCAGAGATGCAGAAAAGGTCAACTACCATAGATGATGGTAAGGCAACATCATAGCCTCCACCAGGACTGTAAGAAATCACGAGCCAAATTGGTTCAAATGAATACAGGTTTATTGCATGCTAATACTCTCTACAAAAAGGGGTCCCCAACCTTCAGGCTGTGGACCAGCACCGGGCCGCAGTATACCAGAAACCGAGCCCCGCAAACAAGCAAGCCCCATCCATGGGATGCAGCATGCAAAACCAAGCCCCCTCTGGTCCACGAAAAATCCTCCTTCCACAGAACCAGTCCCTAGTGCCCAAAAGATTGGGGGCTGCTGCTCTACAAGAATCTGAATTAAATAGAATAGAATAACAGAGTTGGAAGGGACCTTGTAGATCATCTAGTCCAACCCCCCAGCCCAAGCAGGAGACCTTATACCATTTCTGACAGATGGCAGTTCAGTCTCCTTGAAAGCTTCCACAACTTCTGAAGGCAATCTGTTCCATTGGTTGATTGTTCTCACTGTCAGGAAATTTCTCCTTATCTCCAGGTTGAATCTCTCCTTGATCAGTTTCCATTCGTTATTCCTTGTCTAGCCTTCAGGTGCTTTGGAAAATAGGTTGACCCCCTGCTCTCTGTGACAGGCCCTCAAATATTGGAACACTGCTATCTTGTCTCCCCTGGTCCTTCTCTTCACTAGACTAGCCATGCCCAGTTCCTGCAACCGTTCCTGTAATTACTAATGTTAAAAGCAAATTGGTGGTAGAAAAGAGTCAATGGAATTCAAGGTGGGGTGACTTAGATCTCTTGTGGGGGGTGAAGGGATGCCAAACTGATGATGTGCTTGACGCCTCCTTTAGGCTCAGCCTGGTCATTTCCTATAGGATTCTTTTTCAGAAATAGAATCAGCACTTTGAGCTAGAAGACCACCAGAAGATATTGGTCATGAAAGCTCCAAGATTGGCTAAAGAGTTCCTTCACTGAAGTTAAGCCCCCCAGCTGAAGACAGATAGTCACAGGCATTCATTCGGTTAACATCCAAGCAAAGACACGTCATCCCCAGAAGTGAAAAATACAACCAATGTCTTTTAAGAGGCTGAGAAGCATCTTTAGTCTGTACATTTTATTTTCCTTTGGAGTTCAACATCCATGAAATCAATAGTGCGGTTAAAAAAAAAAATGAATCTCTGTAGAAACCCAAAATCCTGTGGGGAAAATTTATTTGGTTTAACTAATTAGGTTTATTGCCTTGAAGATTGATTGATTTAGATCCTTTTCGATAATGAACCACACTTGATCTTTTGATCTCGAGCTGAGGGCAAAACCAATATTGTGAAGAAAGGACACTTCGCAAATAAGATTCAGGTAAATGAGGGGAGATATGATATTGTTGCCATTACGGAAACTTGGTGGGATTTAAATTATTTAAAAGAAACAGACCAAATAAAAGAGGAGGTGGAGTTGCTCTCTATATAAGAAATAACTACATCTCTACAGAAATAAAGCACAACAATGATGAAAACTGTCTTGAATGCATTTGGGTCAATATAAAAGGGGGGGGGGAATGACATTGCCATAGGTGTATACTATAGGCCACCCAACCAAACAGAGGAAATAGATGAAGTTTTTGCTAGTCAGCTAACTAAGGTATGTAGGAAGCACATCACAATAGTAATGGGGGACTTTAATTACCCTGACATCAACTGGGAGACAAACTCTGCACCAAGTGGAAGATCAAACAGATTCCTGACAAACCTAGCAGACAACTTTGTCTACTAAAAAGTAGAGAAGGGAACTAGGGGATCAGCCATATTGGACCTAATTCTGACTAAGAGAGGTGAAACGATAGAAGGTGTTGAAGCCACAGGAACCTTGAGGGGGGAGTGATCATGCAATATTGGAATTCAACATTATGCAAGCACAAGCAATAGAACACAGTCAAACTAGAGTCTTGGACTTCTACATTTAGGCAAGAAAAACCAAATGTACAGGTATAGTATAGGACAGGTGGTACCTTGCTCACAGTAGTAGCAACTGTGAGAGGGATCTCGGAGTCCTAGTGGACAATCACTTAGATATGAGCCAGCAGTGTACTGCAGCTGTCAAAAAAGCCAACACAGTGTTAGGCTGCATTAAGAGAGGGATAGAATCAAGATCATGTGAAATATTAATACCACTTTACAATGCCTTGGTAAGGCCACACTTGGAATACTGCATCCAGTTTTGGTCACCACGATGTAAAAAAGATGTTGAGACTCTAGAAAGAGTACAGAGAAGAGCAACAAAGATGATTAGGAGACTGGAGGCTAAAACATATAAAGAACGGTTGCTGGAATTGGGTATGTCTAGTTTAATGAAGAGAAGGACGAGGGGGGACATGATAGCAGTGTTTCAATATCTCAGGGGCTGCCACAAAGAAGAGGGAGTCAAGCTATTTTCCAAAGCACCTGAAGGCAGGACAAGAAGCAACGGATGGAAACTAATCAAGGAGAGAAGCAACCTAGAACTAAGGAGAAACTTCCTGACAGAACAATTAACCAGTGGAGCAACCTGCCTCCAGAAGGGGTGAATGCTCCAACACTGGAAGTCTTTAAGAAGAGACTGGACAGCCATTTGTCTGAAATGGTATAGGGTTTCCTGCCTGAGCAGGGGGTTGGACTAGATGACCTCCAAGGTCCCTTCCAACTTTATTATTATTATTATTATTATTATTATTATTATTATTATTATTATTATTATTATTATTATTATTATTATTACTTCAAGGGAGCTAATTTCAATAAACGTAGAGAGAGCTTGGGAAGGATTCCATGGATGAGAATCCTCAAGGGGAAAACAACAAGAAACTTGGGAAATTTTAAAAAGTGAGATTATAAAAGCCCAGTCTAGCACAATACCAATGAAGAAGAAAAATAACAGCTCTCAAAAGAAACCAGCATGGCTGCATAAAGAACTCTCTGATAAATTGAAAGACAAAAAGGACAAGTATAACAAGTAGAAAGAGGGGCACATAACTAAGGCAGAATATACCTTTAAATTTGTAATTACAAGTAGTCCTCGAGCTACAACAGTTTGTGGCAGGTCTGACAAGTTCATTTAATGACTATTCAAACACCACTGAACAAGTGACTTATGACGTCTTTCACATTTATGACCGTTGCAGCATCCCCATGGTCACATGATCAAAATTTGGACACTTTGCAACAGGATCATATTTATGACGGTTGCAGTGTCTCAGGGTCATGTGATCACCTTTTGCGACCTTCTGACAGGCACAGTCAATGGGGAAGCCAGATTCACTTAACAACCTAGTTACTAACTTAACAACTGCAGTGATTCACTTAACAACTGTGACAAGAAAGGTCATAAAATGGGGCAAAATTTACTTAACAAATGTTCCACTTAGCAACAGAAATTTTGGGCTCAATTGTGGTCATAATTTGAGGACTACCTGTAGAGTAAATAGTTTCATATTTGCTCATTGAGAATGTAATTATGACATGCTTTTTAACATTTTGCCATTATTTTGCTAACATTGATCTCTCAATAAATAAATCTACAGAAGAATAAGTCATGAAGAGACAGTTCAAGAAAAAAAAAATCTGCTGGGGTATGTTTGTGCCACACCAAAAATGCGAGTAAATGAAGGCCCAAATTCAAGTTTCTAGCCCTCAGCAATTTTCCTTGCTTTTTTGACCTGAAGCCAACAATGACCCATCCGGGAAGAAGCAAATAATCTTTTGATGGATGAAGGACTATTTTTCCCCCCTCAAGATTAAAATTATCTTTCCCTTCCCCATCCTCACCCCAAAAGAGGTGTAATTGGTGTGTGCAGCCATGCTCATTCGTGCAAATCTAGTATCTTCTATGACAGGAATAAATCATGCATGGGAATTGTGCATCAGAAACATGGAATTGGCAGCAAATGTCATAATGAAGGTAAAGTTGGCTAAATGGAGAGAGGCGCTCGGCCAGCACTAAGTTTTACAGCTGGTTTTGAGGTCAAAAAGAAACAGGTCCAGCGCTGGTGTTTACATTCCCCTCCTCTCTTAAAGCACAAACCTCTACTCTTTTCACTATGCAATCTTTGGTTGCATAAACAGAGGCACAGAGTCAAAAATCACATGAATTCTTAGTACCGCTTCATAAAACCTTAGTAAGACCACATCTGGAATACTGTATCGAGTTTTGGCCACCACATTACAAAAAAGATTTTGGAACTTTGGAAAAAGTGCAGAGAAGAGCAACTAAGATGATTAAAGGCCTGGAGACTAAAACATATGAAGAATGGTTGCAGGAGTTGGGTATGGCCAGTCTAGTGAAAAGAAGGACTAAGGGTGACATGATAGCAATATTCCAGCACTTGAGGGGCTGCCACAGAGAAGAGGGGGTCAACCTATTTTCCAAAGCACCAGAGGGCAGGACAAGAAACAATTGATGGAAACTAATCACAGAGAGAAGCAACCCAGAATTAGGAAGGAACTTCCTAACAGTGAGAACAATTAACCAGTGTAACAGCTTGCCTTCAGAAGTGGTGGGTGCTTCATCACTGGAGGTTTTTAAGAAGAGAAGGGATCTCCTGCTTGAGCAGGGGGTTGGACTAGAAGACCTCCAAGGTCCCTTGCAGATTCTATTCTATTCTACTCTACTCTACTCTACTCTACTCTACTCTACTCTACCCTACCCTACCCTACCCTACCCTACCCTACCCTACCCTACCCTACCCTATCGTATCCATTAGCTTCGCTGCTATCTCCTAGAGAAGGGGTGTCAAACTGCTGGCCCGCAGGCCAGTTGCATCATGCAGAGGCTGCGCCCATCCCAGCTCCAGCAATGCGAAAAAAGTCACAATATGTCGCGACACGTTACGTGACGCAGTGAGCTTGACACCCGTGTCCTAGAAGGATCTGTATAGGATCTGTTGAAAATCCAATTTTAAAGGCAGAAAACATTGGAGACATTTTCACTGCACCGGGGAACAAATCAAAACCTAATGCAGATCCTCTTTATATAGAAAATTGCACGGAATGTTTCTCTTTGCTTAATGTCTAAGAGCTGGAAAATAAACAGGCCAGGATTGTGGTATCTTGTTTCTAAAAAACGTCCTACTGGAGCCTACTGGAGCCCTACTATTTAGCAAGAGCAAATCCCCTTTATGCGCGGTTTTAATTTATAAGGCAGCCTGTCTTTGGGGCCAAACGGATACAAGGACACACATAGAGACCCAAGGCTTTGCTCTCTCTAAACATAAGGTCTCAGTCTCTAGTGCAGCTTTCCCAGAGAAAGTCAACCATTCATTCATTCATTCATTCATTCATTCTATTAATTTATACTGGAATATCACCCATCTCACTGACAAGCAATACTGGATGTCTTGCAAACATCATAAAAACAGAGGAACAAAACGTGAAAACTTTATGAAACATTAAAACCAAAATTAAGTACAAGTAGTCCTCAACTTACAACCATTCATTTAGTGACCTTTCAAAGTTACAACAAAGGGGCTGACTTTGTCGTATCTTTGTTCCTCACACTGACAACCAACGCAGCATCCCCACGGTCACAGGATGAAAATTTGGGTGCTTGGCAACCGGCATGTAATTACAATGTTTGTGACCTTCCCAGCCAGCTTCTGGCAAGCCAGGTCAATGGGAAATATTGGATTTGCTTAATGACCTATGATTCACTTAACAACCTCAGTGACTTACTTAACAGCCATGGCAAAAAAAAGGACATACAATTGGGAACAACTCACTTAACCACCACCCTGTTTAACAACAGAAATTCTGGTCTAAATTGTGGTCCTAAAGTCGAGGACCTGTAAGTTAAATAAAATGTTGTTGGAAAATTGGCATTTTTACTTGCTTACCATTCTGAGCACTCGCAGAGAAGCAACCATCAGTCATAATTTGCCTTTCCTGGCTAGCTTTTGCAACGAATATATCTCAGGTAATTGGTGCTAAAACTGTTGGCCAGTAAGGAGTGCTTCATCCTACTCTTCGGTGACATGCCAAAACACACATCTCTTGACTCTCTCCCAAAAGGAAAAGAAAGTCAAGTACCAACGTTGGTTGCCTGCCATAACTGCATATCCCTCAAGCTATCTCTTTAACAGGATGATCTGTTTATGTAACCCAGGGATCCTCAAACTTGGCCACTTTAAGACTTGTGGACTTCAACTCCCAGAATTCCTCAGCCAGCCCTGGCTGGCTTGGGAATTCTGGGAGTTGAAGTCCACAAGTTTTAAAGTGGCCAAGTTTGAGGACCCCTGATGTAGCCAGACATGCTACTTTAAGATGTAGGGAATTCTGGCTGGGGGGATTCTGGGAGCTGGAGTCCATAAATATTAATAGCAATAGCAATACCACTTAGACTTATATATCCCTCCAGAGTTCTTTACAGCCCTCTCTGAGTGGTTTACAGCACAAATCTTTTGGGCACCAGGGACCGGTTCCCTGGAGAGAGGTTTTTTCCGCGGACCGGACAGGACGTAGTTTTATGTGCTGCCTGCATCCCACAGATGGGGCTTTGCTTGTTTGTGTGGACCAGTTGCTGGCATGCCGTGGACCAGTACTGGTCCACGGACCGGGGGTTGGGGACCCCTGGTTTACAGTGTCAGCATATTGCCCCCAACAATCTGGGTCCTCATTTTACGAACCTCAGAAGGATGGAAGGCTGAGTCGACCTTGAGACCCGTCAGGATCGAACTGGGGGCAGTGAGCAGAGTTAGTGTGCAACACTGCAAACCACTGCGCCACCACAGCTCAGTGGCTAAAATTGGGAAACAGTTTACCTTGTTTTTCTTGTTTTTCTGCTAGGAAATTTTCAGAAGAGGAGAGAGGTCCTAATTACCTTTTTAAAAGAAAAAAAAAACCCTAATTCTTCACTGTACATAGGTTCTTGTGCATGTAGTCCTCGGCTTATGACTATGATCAGAATTTCCCTTGCATCATAGCGAATTTTACAACCTTTTTTGCCATGGTTGTTAAGCAAATCACTGCAGTTGTTAAGTGAATGGTGTGGTCATTGCAGGTAGTCCTCAGCTTACGACCACAACTGAGCCCCAAATTTCTGTTGTTAAGTGAGACAATTGTTGAGTGAATGCTGCCCCATTTTACGACCTTTCTTGCCACAGTTGTTAAGTGAATCACTGCAGTTGTTAAGTTAGTAACATGGTTGTTAAGTGAATCTGGCTTTCCCACTGACATGCTTGTCAGAAGGTCACAAAAGTAATCACATGGACCCCAGGACACTGCAACCGTCATAAATATGAGCCCGTTGCCTGAGTCCAAATTTTGACCATGGGATGCTGCAATGGTCATAAGTCACTTTTTTCAGTGCCGTTCACTAAATGAATGGTCGTAAGTCGAGGACTACCTGTACCTATATCAGATGTATCTCTGTTCCTGCAATTGCTGGCGTTAAGGAAGGCCCAGTATGCATGTCTCCAAATTTGCAGGCTTAAGCCATTGGAAAGAAGAGCGTTTGACAGCCAATAAATCATTTTCCTTGAAGCTGTCTCCAACTGCCCCCCCCCTCCACAAATGCTTCCTAAACTTCAGGATGGGGGAGTTGATGATGAAGGGCTGAATCGCTTGATAAATTGGTCATAAGACAGACATACCGAACCAGAAGTCAGCTTGGAAGATACATACAGGCAGGTTAACAAAGAAGCAGAAAGACTTGCCAAAACAAATCAGTGTTATCCTCTATGGAGTATAAGGTTCATTTATTCCAAATTTAAGCAATAACTATTCCAAAATGGAAACCAGTTTTCCTACAGTGACACTATCAAAGGTTTAATGGCAGATTGCACAAGAATCATTCCTTGTAACTTTTATTCACAAAGTTGAGGAAGAACAGCCAGTTTGGTCTAGGGGTGAGGGCACCGGGCTAGAAAATGGGAGACGGTGAGTTCTAGTCCTGCCTTAGCCATGAAAGCCAGCTGGGTGACCTTGGGCCAGTCACACACTCAGTCCAACCCACCTTATAGTGTTGTTGTTGTAGGGAAAATGAGAGAGAGATATGATAGATAGATAGATAGACAGACAAACAGACAAACAGACAGACAGACAGACAGATGAGATCTCTCTCTCTCTCTCTCTCTCTCTCTCTCTCTCTCTCTCTCTCTCTCTGTGTGTGTGTGTGTGTGTGTGTGTGTTTGAGAGAGAGAGAGAGAGAGGATAGATTAGATAGATAAATGGAGGGAGGGAGTTAATAGCCCCACCACAAAGTGAATTCACACCTGGCTGGCTGTTAGATTGGGACAATCTGTAGCTCCAGTGTTTCATGAGGCCCCAGAGTCTTCTGCTATCCTGCTGAGAATGCTTCTTGAAGACCCACCATACCTTTAAATCAAATTCAACTCAGGCAGTTTGGACAATAATTTGGACATTTACTTGGCAATAATAAGGTTATCTTTTTTTTCAACTTCTCAGCCTGGGATTTCCTGCTACAGGTAGTCCTCAACTTACAACCGTTCATTGAGTTCAAAGTTACAATGGCACCCCCCCCCCCAAAAAAGACTTATAATCGGTCCTCAGACTTGTGAGGCAAATGGCAATCACATGACCCCAGGACGTTGCAACCATTCTCCTCAATTCTAGAACCACCTAGAAGTAAGGAGAAATTTCCTGACAGAACAATTAACCAGTGGAACCATTTGCCTCCAGAAGTTGTGGGCGCTCCTACACTGGAAGTTTTTAAGAAGAGATCAGACAATCATTTGTCTGGAATGGTATAGGGTTTCCTGCCTGAGCAGGGAACTGGACTAGAAGACCTCCAAGGTCCCTTCCAACTCTCCTATTCTGTTAATACATGCCCATTGCCAAGCGCTCAAATTTTGATCACGTGACCCTGGGGATACAGCGAGAACCAACCTTAAGTCACTTTCTTCAGTGTCATTGTAACTTTCAATGGTCACTAAACAAATGACCATAATTAGCCTTCTAGGTATAATATCTTTCAGAGGCGGCTTGTCCTGTTTTAAAGCACCATTGGTTTTTTTTTTGAAGGGAAGGTGTATTTTTAAAAAAAAAAAAAAATCAAAATATTCTCAAGCTGAACCAGGTAGGGATATAAATGAAAAGCAGAGGAGGGATTTCCCCCAAGGACAGCCAAGTTTTAAATAAAGCCCCTAATTGCTATTCCATATTCATGAAGCAGGTTACTGTCAAAACTACACCTGCCGGGTGATGTTTCTGCTGTTTCCTTGGGGGAGAAATTGCTGTTCTCCATTATAGGCTGTTTGTTTGTTTGTTTGTTTCAGGCTGGTTTTCAATATATTTTCAAAAAGGAATATACATCTAATTTATGAAAATCTCCATGGTTGCCATATGTTATGTTCCATCTCCATGTAGGAAATGAGTAGCCCTTAATAGGTATAATTTATTGTAAAGAGGAAAGTAGTTTAATGGGTAATTCTGTTGAAACTGGGGAAAATACAGGTGGTTCTCGACTTACAACCATTTATTTAGTGACCCTTGAAACAAGGGCCCTGAAAAAAATGGAGTTACAAACAGTACTCACACTTACAACCAACATGGCATTCCCCACGGTCACATGATCACAATTTAGTTGCTTGGCATCTGACATGTATTTTATAATGACTGCAGTCATCCTGGAGTCACTTGATCAAAATTTACAGCCTTTCCAGCTGGCATCCAGTAAGTCAGATTTGCTTAAAGGCCACATGATAAAGATTTAACACCTGCAATGATTTGCTTAATAAAATGTGGCAAAAAGGTTCTGAAATCCGACACGACTCAAGTATCAACCACCTTGCTCAACAACAGACATTCTGGTCTCAATTGTGATTGTAAGTCAAGGACTACCTGTAAGATAATTTCCCCAATCTGTAAGAAATGCAGCAGCTGACTTCCGGTTTTGTGTTGCAGTGAGACGGGAAGCAGGAAGGCAGAGCTCTGCCTTCCATGCCCGATTTCGCCTTGCTGGGGGCCCTGAAAAGGGCCTAAAATCGCCCCGAAGAGGCGATGAAGAAGAAGGGGTGTCTTGTTGATCACTGAGAGATGGCAGTCTCTCTGTTCGATCCAAGAAAAGCCCTCTAAACTGGCAGGGGAAAGACCGGCCACACCTCTGTGGCTGGCCATTAGCTGCTGAGAACCGAAGAACAAAAGCTTTAATTAGCACACCGTAAACAGCATGTTTGGACTGGGTGAGAATATTTATCCTTTCTTTACTATTTTACAACTGAATTTCCTGGGAAAGGCTCCCAAGAAGTTTAAAACTTCCGGATGTGAACAGAAGCGGCATTTTAATTTTTTTATGGGGGATAGAAATACACAATACTGAAGTGAAAGTAATACAAAGCTACAGTTTTGATAAATCTGAGAACTGAGATAAATTGTTAAAATTTTCTCTTTGGGAAAAAAATATATTGAGGTGAAATATAAGAAATATAAGAAATCAACCCTTTGTTTTAAGAGTGGAAAATGGACTTTGAATGACATCTAGTGGTGGATTTGAGTACAGCACTATAACTAGCTCCTTGGCTGCTTGGTGAATTTCAGCTTAAGAGAGAACAGCTGGCAATAAAGAAAAATATTTTGGCATATTTATCATCCTGACCTTCTTGGACTATAAATATCTACTGAGCTTGGACTTTTAATCTCAAGAGCTAGTGGGAGAGAAAGAAAAATTTGACTTTTGAATACCTCTGGCTGCAGAGAGGTTGAACATTTTGAATACTTGGAACATCACAACTCACCAAGTCTTACGGGGCAGAACACATTCCTAATTTTTATTATTTTGAGTTGAACCCTTGATGTTACTAGGAAGGTCCTTGAAAATGCAGCATAGATAGTCCTTGGCTTATGACCACAATTGAGACCAGAATTTCTATTGGTAAGTTAGACAGTTGTTAAGTGAGTCACACCTGATTTTACAACCTTGTAGCTATGGTTGTTAAGCAAATCACATCTGTTGTTAAGTGAATCGTGAGATTATTAAGTGAATCTGGCTTCTCCCGTTGACTTTGCTTGGGAGAAGCTGGCTGGGAAGGTGGCAAAAGGCAATCACGTGATCCTGGGACATTGCAACCATCGTAAATACATGTCAGTTGCCAACTTTGATCACATGACCATGGAGATGCTGTGTCGGTTGTAACTGTGAGGAATGGTGGTAAGCTACTTTTTTCAATGCTGCTGTAACTTTGGTCACTAAACGGATGGTTGAAAGTCGAGGACTTCCTGTAGTAAAAATAGAAAGGTTCCTCTGCACAATTGTTAAATGCATACAGGTAGTCCTCGACTTACAACAGTTTATTTAGTGACCATTCAAAGTTACAACAGCATTGAAAAAAAGTGACTTATGACCGTTTTTCACCACTTATGACCGTTGCGGCATTCCTGTGGTCACGTGATCAAAATTCAGATGCTTGGCAATTGACTCAGATTTATAACGGTTGCAGCGTCATGTGATCATCTTTGGTGACCTTCTGACAAGCGAAGTCCATGGGGAAGCCAGGTTCACTTAACAACCATGTTACTAACTTACCAACTGCAGTCATTCACTTAACAACTGTGGCAAGAAAGATAGTAAAAATGGGCAAAACTCACTTAACAAATGTCTCCCTTAGCAACAGAAATTTTGGGCTCAATGATGGCTGTAAGTCGAGGATAACCTATTCTTATTTCATTCTTCCGGCTTTCAGTACTAAATTTCCTCTTCACTCACTGCTTTTATTCATTGCAGAGATGGAGGCAACTTGCATACACAATGTGTATGCAGTAAAAGTGTGTTCTGAAAACTGTTCTCGCTTGGAGAAATGAAAGGGACGAAGTCATGTCCACTCAGCTCCTTCAGAAACTAAAAACCTGTTGGATTCCTGTCGGCAGCTCAAATGCCTGTCAGGTCTTAACACTCCGTGCAAAGCTACGTCAACGAGATTTCTCCCAGCAGTTGGATAATTTGAGCACCGTTGTGGCTTAAGAAGCTAACTCTCTTTATCATAAGTGATAGCAAGAAGGAATCACCGCAAACAAGTTGCCAAAGAGACTGGACTTTCACATTTGCCTTTTGTGTGTCCTGTGAAAAGCTTGGCAACGCAACAACACAAGCTCCCCAGGAGAAATTTAGCCTCCCTGATTCAGACAACAAGCTTATTTTCATTTCACGACTTCCTTCTCTCCCCGGCAGTTTTTTTCCACAGCCTTCATCCCACATAAATAGAGATCTGCATCTCTTTTGTGAGCTTCGTCCTTCTCTCCTTCGGTTATCATGCATTGGCAGGGCCTAGAAAATGGGCTTAACCTGGATACCAATAATCCACTTTCTGAGTTTGTACACTGCTTGGAATCCTATTAGGACCAGGGGGACGCCATGGGTATGGACTGGACTAGGAGAATCATAGAATCATAGAATTCTTTATTGGCCAAGTCTGATTGAACACACAAGGAATTTGTCTCCAGTGCAGAAGCTCACAGTGTACATACAAAAAACAAGGTGATCATAAGAGCATAATAAACAACAATTGATAAATCATAAGAAACCAATAGGAGAAGATAGTAGGAAACATGAGACGATGAGAAAAGATGAGAAATAAGACAAGTGCTTAGGAATTAAGTGTTCAGCAGAGTGATGGCACAGGGGGGGGGAAGCTATCTTTGTATCCAGTATAACAACAACAACAACAACAACAACAACAACAACAACAACAACAACAATAATAATAATAATAATAATAATAATAATAATAATAATAATAATAATAATAATAATAATAATAATAATAATAATAATAATAATAATAATAATAATAATAATAATAATAATAATAATGAAGTTGGAAGGGACCTTGGAGGTCATCTAGTAGTCCAACCCCTTGCTCAGGCAGGAAACCCTATACCATTTCAGACAAATGGCTATCCAGTCTCTTCTTAAAGATTTCCAGTATTGGAGCATTCACCGCTTCTGGAGGCAGGTTGCTCCACTGGTTAATTGTTCTAACTGTCAGGAAGTTTCTCCTTAGTTCTAGTTTTGGCATGCAGTGCTCTATAGCTGCGTCCCGAGAGGAGGAGTTGAAACAGTTCATGTTCAATATATGAGGGATCTATAGATATTTTCTCAGCCCTCTTCCTGGTTCGTGCAGTATACAGATCCTCAACGGAAGGCAAGCTGGTTATAATTGTTCTTTCTTCAGTCCTAACTATCCGCTGAAATCTGTACTGCCCTGTTTGGTTGCTGGGCCAAACCAGTTATTGAGGTATAAATGACAGACCCATTAATTCCTCTGTAGAACTGTATCAGCAGATCCTTGGGCAACGTAAGCTTTCTGATTTGATGCAGGAAGAATATTCTCTAAGGAACGGTTGCTGGAATTGGGTATGTCTAGTTTAATGAAGAGAAGGACCAGGGGTGACATGATAGCAGCGTTACAATATCTCAGAGGCTGCCACAAAGAAGAGAGAGTCAAGCTATTCTCCAAAGCGCCTGAAGGCAGGACAAGAAGCAACGGATGGAAACTAATCAAGGAGAGAAGCAACCTAGAACTAAGAAGAAACTTCCTGACCATTAGAACAATTAACAAGTGGAACAACCTGCCTCCAGAAGCTGTGAATGCTCCAACACTGGAGGTTTTTAAGAAGAGACTGGATAGCCATTTGTCTGAAATGGTATAGGTTTTCCTGCCTGAGCAGGGGCTGGACTAGAAGACCTCCAAGGCCCCATCTATTCTATTCTATTCTATTCTATTCTATTCTATTCTATTCTATTCTATTCTATTCTATTCTCTTTTCCCAGCACCAGCACTGTCATAACTTCAAGTGGTTGCTAAATGAATGGTTATATGTCGAGGACTATCTGTAGTACAGATTCACTTAACAATCATGTTACTAACTTAACAACTGCAATGATTCACTTAACAACTCTGGCAATAAAGGTCGTAAAATGGGGCAAAACTCACTGAACAAATTTCTGTTAACATAAATTTGGGGCTCAATGGAGGTCGTAAGTCGAGGACTACCTCTTTTGGATTTCTTGTAAATCTCTGAAACTTTCCTTTACTGCAGAAATAAGAGGGTTAATACTAATTACACTGTCACTGATGGGCCCTGGGTAATAAAAATGCTCAACTTTTGACTTCCTTTTTCTGTTTCTTTGTGAACTTTGTCTATTGGAGCCAGTTTGGTGTACAGATAGTCTTTGACTTACAACCATTCGTTCAGTGAGTGTTTGAAGTTGCAACACCACTGAAAAAGTGACTTATGACCCTTTTTCACACTTTTACGACCATTGCAGCCTCCCCCTGGACACAGGATCCAAATCCGGACGCTTGGCAACTGGCTTCTATTTATGACAGTTGCCGTATTCCGGGGTCACGTGATCATTTTTTGTGACTTTCTGACAAGCAAAGTCAATGGGGAAGCCAGGTTCACTTAACAACCACGTTACTAACAGCTGCAGCGATTCACTTAATGGTGGCAAGAAAGGTCGTAAAATGGGGCAAAACTCACTTTACAACTGTCTGGCTTGGCAATGGAAATTTTGGGCTCAATTGTGGTCGTAAGCCGAGGATTACCTGTAAGTCCTGGGATGAAATCCAGCTGGGTGAGCTTGAGCCAGTCCCTTTCTCACAGCCCAACTCCCTCCAAAAGGATGTTGTTGTGCAGCAAATAGGAGGAAGAAGGAGTGTCAGGTCTGTTCACTGCCTTGAATTACTTATAAAACAATAAAGGTGGGATAAAAACCTAATAGGTAAACTTTTCCTCCCATTTCCTTCTCTGCCCTATCCACACTCTGGTGGAGGATAGTGTTGTAGACCCCACAAAAAGAATTGTCAAAGTCAGGGGTACGCAACCTTGGCTCTTTTATGACTGGTGGACTTCAACTCCCAGAATTCCTGAGCCAGCATGGCTCAGCATGGAAACGTCTCCATTTCTCCTCAGCATGGCTGGCTCAGGAATTCTGGGAGTTGAAGTCCACGAGTCATAAAAGAGCCAAGGTTGCCTACCCCCGGTCCAAGTCATTTCTCCATCCCTCTATTGAAATTCTTTGTGCAGAAATCTATTTGCCTGCAAAGTCGGGCACTACTGCAATTTATAAAAGTTCCCCCTTTTGGTTGCTTCAAAGCAATCTTGGCTCACCTCAGGCAAGCGGAGGCCCTACCAGGCCGGCAGGCCTTCCCACGATACTAGCGAAGTGGCGGCTTTCCGAACTGGAGGTATGTATGCTAAACACAGTATATTAAGGCTCTCGTCAGACCGATCAATATTTAATATGAAACTTACAAAGATCGGCTCAGGGATGCATTTAAAATGGGAGCATTAGCTGCAGGTGGCAATTTCTAAGACACAGTGGAAGCGGTTTGATTGTTTAGCGAGCTGGCATTCTGCAGAATTTAAATATATGTAAGGCTACGGGCCTTTCCGTGGTGAGGGCAAGTGCTCTAAATGTGTTGACTTTTCCATTGTTTGCCTGTTTGTTTCTGGCATTATCCAGAGACAAATGGTTAATTATTTAACCTGTCACGTTCCATCAGTCTGCTTGAATCTCTTGCTGCTTTTCCCACGGCACTTAAACTAAGGACAGGCAGTCCTCGACTTACGACCACAACCGAGCCCAAACTTTCTGTTGCTAAGTGAGACATTTGTTAAGTGAGTTTTGCCAGAGTTGTTGAGTGAATCACTGCAGTTATTAAGTTAGTAGCACAGTTGTTAAGTGAATCTGGTTTCCCCCATTGACTTCGCTTGTCAGAAGGTCGCCGAAGGGGATCCCACGACCCCAGGACACTGCAATGGTCATAAATATGAACCAGTGGCCAAGCATCCGAATTTTGCTCGTGTGACTATGGGGGATTCTGCAATGGTCCTAAATGTGAAAAGGGGTCCTAAGTCACTTTTTTTCAGTGCTGTTGTAACTTTGAACAGTCGCTAAATGAACTGTTGTAAGTCGAGGACTCCCTGTAGATTTCTGCAGAAATCGTTTCCATAGCAGAGGGATGGAGAAATGGCTTAGCAAATTCTTTTTGCAGGTTTTACAACAGTATCCGCCATCCATCATAAGGTTGTCCTTCCTCCGTAACCCGAGGATGCACTAGACCTAAAAAGACCTTCAATTGGTACCAAAGTCTGCAGATTGCAAGTGGCTATTCATTCCAAGGGCTGCTTCGGTCCCTGCAGGAGAGTTCCCCCCCCCCCCAGCCCTTTCTCCGTATTATCACCCAGCAGGCAGAGGATTGGAGCACTCAATCACTTTCTAGTTCCACTTGGCTTCTCCTAAGAGCAATAGGCATGGATTTGCAACTCAGCAATTTCCAAGATCTCAGCGGCTGCAGAAAGAAGAAGCTGGGTCTTGCCCAAAAAGGAGAGAATAACCTTGTCCATGGACAGTTCAACAGGAGATAGGGGAGATTTAAGGAGTTTCACAGATGACTGCAATAGCTATCCAAGTCACCAGAGAACTTGTCTTGAGCCAACAAATGGGTTATTTTCAGGGCCAGAAAAAGACCTTTCCATAGTTTTGGATTCATTTTGACTTTTAATTTTGCATTGGACCGGTATAGTTTGGATATTTCACCTAAGCCCTTGATTTAGTGAACCTTGATTTAACGGACATTGGGTGCAATAGACAAAGTCTATCCAAATATTGTAAATGTTTGCCATTTTATGGGTATAAAAATGCATAAACAATGCAAATGAAACAAGCATTAAAAACCTATGCAAAAACCTAATGCAAATGAAACAAGCATTAAAAACCTATTTTATGCATGGCTTAAGTATTTAAAAATATACGTGCAGAAAACACATTTGGATTTAACAGTCATTCTGCTTTACTGGACATATAAAATTTATATGCATAAAGCCCATTTGGATTTAACAGACAATTCTGCTTTAAAAGATATTCTTTCTCTCATTAGTCCATTAAATAGGGGGCTTGCTTTGTAGTTTTCTTGGTATTATTTATTTAGAATAGTGTTTTCCCTCTTGTTTTTTAAAAAGCTTTTGAAGCCTTAATATTTCCAATAACGATGGAATTCATCCCCAGAATTTGGAATAGATTAGAATTATAATAAGCGGTCTTGCAAAGTATAAAAAATGAAAACATGTAAACTGTACTTTACTATGTAAAGTAATTCTGGAAATGCATACAAGTAATTCTCAAATTACAACCATTTATTTAGTGACTGTTTGAAGTTACGACACTGGAAAAAGTGAGTTATGACCATTTTTCACACTTATGATCATTGCAGCATCCCCGTAGTCACGTGATCAAAATCCAGACTCTTGGCAACTGATTCATATTTATGACGGTTGCCGTGTCCTGGGGTCCCCTTTTGCGAACTTCTAACAAGCAAAGTCAATGGGGAAGCCAGATTCATTTAATAACCATGTTACTGACTTAATGGCAGTGATTCACTTAACAACTGTGGCAAGAAAGATTGTAAAATGGGGCAAAACTCACTTAACAACTGTCTTGCTTAGCAACAGAAAATTTTGGGCTCACTTGTGGATATAAATCGAGGACTAACTGTATCATGCAGATAGTACTTGACTGACTGATATTTTTTAGTCTAAAACAAATGTTAAGATGTTTTTTTCTAGGACATATGAATGAAAGAGAGAGAGCATAAATAAATAGAGAGAAGTGGTGCATCCATAGGAATAAATAAATAGAAATCAGTGATGGAGGGTGAACACGAGGATTTTGGACTTCATTTAATAAAATCCTGGGATTTAAGCCTCGTTGTACAGTCATAGCCTGAAGATCAGCGAATCCCTTTTTCCTGGCATGCTTTTGTAAATAAAATTAATCTCTCTAAGCAACACTATAACATTTCTGCTTATGTGGATAGGGCAGGAGAGGAAATTGGAGGAAAAGTTTATTTATTTATTAGATTTTTATCCCACCTTTATTGTTTTATAAGGCAGTAAACATACCATAATCTTCTTCCTCTGATTTGCTCTACAACATTTTTGACAATCATCTTCAACTTACAGCCACAACTGAGCCCAAAATTTCCCTTGCTAAGCAAGACACTTGCCCCATTTTACGACTTTTCCTGCCATAGCTAAGTGAATCGCTGCACCTATTAAGTTAATCGCACAGTTGTTAAGTAGACCTGACTTTGCTAGGCAGAAAGTTTAAAAGGTGAAAGTCACAAAAAGTGATCACGTGACCCCTGGACACTGCAACCGTCATAAATATGAGTCATTGGTGGGTGTGGGGATTTCCCATGATGTCATCGGTGGGCGTATATGGGTGGGGCTAATTCTCACATTTTTACTACTTATAATACTCGTGTGCAGTTGAGTGTATGTGGGCGGGGATTAATGTCCCAGAATAATCACTTTCTCTCTACTGAAGCATCTGAATTTTGATCACGTGAACAAGGGGGATGCTGCAATGGTTGTTAAGTGTGAAAAACAGTTGTAAGTCGCTTTCTTCAATGCTGTTGTAACTTCGGTCACTAAACAAGTAGTTGTAAGTTGAGGACTACCTGTACACCAAATTGGCTCTAATACAGGTAGTCCTCAACTTACGACCATAATTGAGCCCAAAATTTCTGTGAGACATTTGTTGTGAGTTTTGCCCCATTTTACGACTTTTCTTGCCACAGTTGTTAAGCGAATCCCCGCACTTGTTAAGTTAGTAACACGGTTAAGTGAATCTGGCTTCCCCATTGACTTTGCTTGTCAGAAGGTCGCAAAAGGGGATTACATGACCCCAGGACACTGCAACCGTCATAAATACATGCCAGTTGCCAAGCATCCAAATTTTGATCACATGACCATGGGGACGCTGCAAAGGTTGTAAGTGTGAAAAAACAGTCATAAGTCACTTTTTTCAGTGCCGTTGTAACTTCAAACGGTCACTAAATGAACGGTTGTAAGTCGAGGCCTCCCTGTACACAAAGTTCACAAAGAAACACAGAATGGAAGTCAAAGGTGAGCATTTTTATTATTTGGTGCCCATTAGCGACAGTGTTATTAGTATTAATCCTCTTGTTTCTCCAGTAAAGGAAAGATTCAAAAACATAAAAGGGACAAGAATGTTTTTTTTTTCTTTCAACCAAGCCCTCAGAGCTCATCCTGCTTTTTATCTGGGATGCACCTTAAAAACAGGTAGAGCTTTAATTGCTCCATCACAGAGGCCATTTTGACTTTTTTGACCACTCTTTGCAGACACCTTGACCCAAGGCATGTTATTCAGAATATCAACAATTAGAGATGAAAGCGAAAAGGAAGGAAGGAAGGAAGAAAGAACAACATCTTTTAAAAGATAAGCAAACATATTTGGGCGGAAAAATATATCACCCTAAAAACAACAATGGGCAAAGAACAAAGAACACCTAAGAGCTAAAAGAATTACTTTAATTTAGAGCTTCAATTTTTTTCAATCCCTTTTCTTCAGTTTCATGACTGACTGTAAAAGCCAGAATTTCCAGCCAGTGTGGACACCACTGTGGGGGAAAGCTGCTATCTAGTCTTAATTGCAAATATTTTGAATTATTTGGACTGTTTTAGAGTCTTACAATATAGAGCTCTGCAGAATATTATAGGTTTTCCCAATGTTGTTTCTGTGATTCTACCTGTTGATATTTTTTTTCTTGCATGCTGTTTTATTATTTAATATATGCTGGCTTGGGAATTTTATAATGAAGCACAGTATAAAAATTGTTCAGCAAGCATTTCCAGTTTGATTTCTGCACTCTTATTCTGTTAGGTTGCAGATCATTCTCTCCCCGTTCCATCCGCAATATTTGCAAAGTACATTGAGGACTTAAAACAAGGTTGTCCAACCTTGGCAATTTTAAGGCTTGTCGACTTCAACTCACAGAATTCTGGAGGGTTGGTTGGGGAATTCTGGGAGTTGATCCATAGGTCTGAAATTTGCCAAGGCTGGACATTGCTGATATTCTAAAAGGTGATATACAGTAAATTAAAGTAAAATCTCCCTCAAATTGAGTTTGATTCCTCCATGATTTACCTAGCACCAATACTATGTGGAAATAGTTTACCACAGTTGTTTTTTTAAAATTTATTATTATTTTCCAGTCTACCTTACAATTCCCAGATCTCCTGGTGGTCTCCCATCCGGGACCTAGCCAGGTAGAACCCGCTTATTTTTTTTTTCAAGATCAGGCAAGAGTGACTAGATGCTGCCATCTGCTGGGACAACATGGTATATGTAAAAGCTTCAAATAAGTAGAGGGAGGGAGGAACAGAGAACACAAAATTGTGTTACCTGTGCAAAATTGGAATATCTGCATTCAGATATTTTTTAAAAAAGAAGGAAACAAACATCTCATTGTTAATTAGCCAAGAAAAAAAAAATCCCACCCTCCAGGCAATTGACTCAAGTGTACCGCTCTAGAGAGATTAATTAGATTTGGAATGTTATGTTTAATTATGATTTTTAATCATCTTCTTGCTTCTCTTTGTACCCCCTAAGCACCATTTTTAAGATAAAGACCTCGGATGTTCATTGTCTCTCTTCTTAATTGCAACCACTGGCTGGGTTTCCCTATTCTTTAGCCCATTTCTGGACTATTAACTCCAGCTGTGCACTCTTACTGAAAAACGTTTTTTCCAGCCTTGTGGTTTTTTTGTGTAGCTCCTTCTCTGAGAGCAGGTGGGGAGCGAGAAGTCTGTTTTGTGCCATCTCTCTATTGTCCTTGTCTCTTAAGGATGACTCCACCTCACCAGTCTTGTTTTCGAGTCTAACCATCAGATCCGTCAAGTAGCTGAGGGTGCCTTCCAGATTGTTCAACGTTTCCATGATTTCTTGCTGGAAGACCTTTATGTCTTTCTCCATAATTCTCATTTCGTGGTGCAGCTTCTCCAAATCCAAAGCATCATGGCTGCATCCTGGTAAGATCCGTGAAGACGAATGAGATGCTTGAGCACAGCTGCCCAATTTTCTGTCCCCTGCTAGAGGATGTGAAGAGCTGGAAACTGGGCCTTCTCTAGAATAGGCTTCTGTCTCCTTCTGACCAAATATGAAGTTCTTGATGGTGTTCATGTCAAGAGGTAAGTGGCCATCAACAGTCCATGAACAGAACAAATAAAGCTGCAGTTCAAGAGTGGATGACACTTGGAACTGATCCATTATGACCTCAAATTTTGAAGGGCTAATAACAGAACTGTATGCGTGACGTGGTTGTTCATGCACCAGTGTGATTGGCTATTACAGTAAAAAAAAAAAAAAAAATCACAAACACAATGCCAACTTTGGCAAATAGATCTCCCCTAATTAGAATGGCCATCTCCAACGTTCGTTTGAGGATGAAGGATGTTGCTTATCTGTTCTTGGTATGTTAATTGTTTTGTTCCTTTTATTTGTACGGCAAATATTTAAAAAAGTAAAGGCATAGGATCTTAAGGCATAGAATGGTGGATGGTCCATGTGGGGGGCACCAGGGAGGGGAAGTCAGTTTTGTCTACAATCAAGTAGCCACAATATAAAAAAAAAAGATGTTGAAACTCTAGAAAGAGTGCAGAAAAGAGCAATAAAGATTATTAGGGGCCTAATGGATGAAAGGTTATCAAGGAGATAACCAAGGAAATAAGGAGAATTTCCTGACAATTAGAACAATGAGTAAATGGAATGACTTGCCCCCAGAGGTTATAGGTGCTCCATTGTTTAAGAAGAGATTGGAGAATCATTTGTCTGACATGATACAGGGTTTCCTGCTTGAGCAGGGGGTTTGATTTAGAAGACCTCCAAGGTCCCTTCCAACTCTGCTGTTCTGTTAAGTCAGGGGTCTTCAAACTTGGCCCTTTTATGACTTGTGGACTTCAACTCCCAGAATTCCTCAGCCAGGCACACTGACTGAGGAATTCTGGGAGTTGAAGTCCACAAGTCATAAAAGGGCCAAGTTTGAAGACCCCTGTGTTAAGTACTTCATTCTAATCTGTGGCAGCTTCATCATAATTTGGGCTTTGGACCAACCGAATTGATCCATACTGTTTGTTGCCTCTTGATTAGGAATGTGGGACCTGTGGATACCTACATATTATAGAAGGCTGGCCCCCCAAAAATGGTCATTCCTCAGGATGAGGAAGGCTGGATCTGCCATTGAAAAACACTGGAAACTCCAAGTTCCCCATGCTGCTTGGGGAATTATGGGAGTTGAAGTCCACGTTACTTAAAGCTGCCAAGGTTGAGAAACATTAATCCAGTGACAAGAGGCACCAGATTTAGACTGTTCCAGCCAATTGGAATTCCATCGGGAAGAGGATGAGAAAAGGAAATCTGATGTTGATTAAGACAGAAACCAGGGTTTGAGGCACTACTTCCTTCCTTGTCTCCAGCACGTTCAGTTTGGAATCACTGGGTCTTAAAAAAAAATAAAAATAAATGAAACATTTCAATCCAAGCCCATTTTTATTTCAGATGATTGCCCCGTAGCCGAAGAGAAGCCGGCTTTATTAGCTGCAAGTACTGCTGAAGGAAAAAAATCATGCTTCATAGCAGTTAAAGATATTCCTCTGTGAGATCTGGCAGGATATTGAGAGAAATGAAACAGATTACATAAAAAAGGTAATGCAGAGCAATTGCTCCTAAAGAGTCAAAGAACCATATAATTCAACATTTATATAGACAAGGCTTCAAGGGAGCTGTTAGGAAACGTAGAAACAGCCTGTAAAAAGAGACCTTAAGAAACCTTTTTTTTTTCTCAGACTGATGGTTTTTCACAACTTTTCACCTTGGGAACTATTTCCACCCAGTTGTGTTCTAAAGAACAGCTGAGCGTCTCTCATCCAGCCCCTATAACCTTAACTCTGGCTCAGAACAACTTGCAGGGTTGAATTAATTTGTTCAGATCCTTTTATCGAAACAGACAGCCATGCTTTTCTTCCGCCCCCCCCCCCTCCCTTCCCAAACATCTCCCAGGCTGGCTTGCAAATTGAGAGAGGAAAAAAAAACATGTTTTGAAAAACACCCTCTGCCCTTAGGCTTAGGCTCACAAAGTCACAGCACAAAAGGAAAGCGGGATGGGGAGGGAGGAGGAGAGGGAAAAAAAGCAAAAGAAAACCCAACACAAAAGGAAATCAAGATGGGGAGGGAAGAAGGGGGGGGGAACAAACCCAAACACCAAAAAATATTTCTTAAGTTTCCATTCCTGATAATATCTGGATGAAGTAGAGGCAGTTCCCCTTAGCCTGGAGGAACACTTAATGTCAGGTGAAAATGAGAAAAAGTGTATAGCTGCAAGAGACCAGGCTTGGAATGGCAATGAAGTTGAAAATGAGCTCCAAAGATCATTCCCATTAATGCTGGCTGGGGAATTCTGGGAGTTGAAGTCTTTATACCTTAAAGTTGCCAAGTTTGAAAAACACTGGTCTCAACCTGTGGGCTGCCACAAAGAAGAGGGAGTCAAGCTATTCTCCAAAGTGCCTGAAGGCAGGACAAGAAGCAACGGATGGAAACTAGTCAAGGAGAGAAGCAACCTAGAACTAAGGAGAAACTTCCTGACAGTTAGAACAATTAACCAGTGGAACAACCTGCCTCCAGAAGCGGTGAATGCTCCAACACTGGAAGTTTTTAAGAAGAGACTGGACAGCCATTTGTCCGAAATGGTGGTAGGTTTCCTGCCTGAGCAGGGGGTTGGACTAGATGACCTCCAAGGTCCCTTCCAACTTTATTGTTGTTGTTGTTTTTGTTATTATTATTATTAATTAAGGAGCGAACCACCCTAGAACTAAGGAGAGAACTTTCCTGACAGTTTAGAACAATTAACCAGTGGAACAACCTGCCTCCAGAAGCGGTGAATGCTCCAACACTGGAAGTTTTTAAGAAGAGACTGGACAGCCATTTGTCCGAAATGGTATAGGGTTTCCTGCCTGAGCAGGGGGTTGGACTAGATGACTTCCAAGATCCCTTCCAACTTTATTATTATTATTACATCAACTTTATTCAAGAAATCACAGACATAAATGTTTTGCTTGCTTTAATAGCTATTATTATTATTATTATTATTATTATTATTATTATTATTATTATTATTATTATTATTATTATTATTATTATTATTATTATTATTATTATTATCATCTTTCCATGGCACAGTTTTCTCCATTATTCAATCATCAATCAACAACACTGTTCTGAGCAAGCTTGCTTTCTCTGCTAACTGACAATTAATTCCATGTTGTGTTTGCCTGATGAAAAGTTATGTGGTTCTCGAATTCTTTTATATACCTGCTCTCCCACTACGCCTTAACTGCTGAGCCACCGTGCCACCAAGACCCCGGGGTCTTGTCGGCTGGACAGCCAGCAGCTCACATTCGAGACCACATGACGGGGTGAGCTCCCATTCCTTGCTCCAGCTCCTGCCAACCTAGCAATTTGAAAACCCGCAAATGCAAATAGATAAATAGGTACCATTTTGGTGGGAAGTAAGCAGCGCTCCGTGATGTCATGCTGGCCACATGACCAGGGAAATGGCTTCGGTCAGCCCTCGCTCAATGGAGACGTTGGAATGTTATGATTATTATGAATATAAATATTATGAGAGCCAGCTTGGTGTTGTGGTTAAGGTGCTGGCTAGAAACCAAGAGGCAGTGAGTTCTAGTCCTGCCTTAGGCTTGAAAAACTGGCTGAGTGACTTTAGGCAAGTCACTCTATATTAGCCCAACTTGCTTCACAGACCTGTTGCGGGGAAAATAGGAGTATTAGATTTGCCACCTTGAATCATAGTCACAGGGCTGGAAGGGACCTTGGAGGTCTTCTAGTCCAACCCCATACCCAAGACAGGGGTCCTCATACCATCTTTGGACAGATGACTATCCAATCTTTTCTTGAAAACATCCAGCAATGGTGAATCCACAACTCCAGTAGCCAAGAGCCTACAAGAACTGGGCATGGCTAGTCTAGTGAAGAGAAGGACCAGGAGTGACGTGATAGTAATGTTCCAATATTTGAGGAGCTGTCACAGAGAAGAGGGGGGGGGGTTCAACCTATTCTCCAAAGCACCCAAAGGCCAGACAATGGATAGAAACTTATCAAGGAGAGATTTAACCTAGAAATAAGGAGAAATTTTCTGACAGAACAATCAAACCAATGGAACAGCTTTCCTTCAGAAGTTGTGGGTGCTTCATCACTAGAGGCTTTCAAGAAGAGACTGGACAGCCACTTGTCAGAAATGGTTTAGGGTCTCCTGCTTGAGCAGAAGGGGTTGGACTAGATGACCTACAAGGTCCCTTCCAACTCTGTTATTCTAAGTAATTCTGAGCAGTTCCTTTGATTAATTGTTCTCACTGACAGGAAATTCCTCCTTAGTTCCAGGTTGGATTCTCTCTCTGAGGAGCTTCCACTCATTGCTTCTTGTCCAGCCCTCAGGTGCTTTGGAGAATAAATCAGTGGTCTCTTCCTTGTGACAGCTCCCCACATAATTCCGTCCAATTGTAGTACTTTTTATGGCACTCATTAAGCAAACATGGAAGTCATAAAATTAACCCATTGCTCAATATGGGGGTGATTTTTGCTGGAAACCAGAAGTATAAACTGTTTCCAGCTTGTTTCCAGCAAAAACATCATGACCAGGTTGTAAGGACCTTTTTCAAGGTCTGTCATAACCTGAAATAGTCGTTAAGCCACTGGCTATGAGGACTACCTGTATTTATTTTATTTCCAAAGACTTTGGCTTACGGTGCAATGCTTTATACAAACCCAGATAATTGTGGTTGTATTAACTATGATTACACAAACTATGGCTTAACATAATTCATGAAGCCAATCTTTAAAAAAAACCATTGTAATCCATGGAACTTGAGTTGTTCATGATTAAAATCTTAAAATCTCACTGATTTCAGTGAATCTGTTTTGAGTATCATTAAATCTGGGTCAGATTTAATGATGATTTAATGATACTCTCAAATTCTCCTCCACCAGTCAACAATTCCCCTAACAGTCATGTAAAATAGATCAGAATGATTATCCCCGTTTTGCAGACACAGGCATTGAGGCTGAGTTTAAGAGGCAAAATGTGATTAAAACAGGCACATCTTGGGCTACAATTCAACATGTTTGCTTCGTGTCACATTTCCGTTCATCAAGTGTTGCCAAAATATACATGACAGAAAAAAGAAAAAGAAAAACTGCAGGCTTTTACTGTTTTCCCCAAACTCCTGCTTATTTTATATTTCTGCCTGTCCGAGGAAGCCGTCCTGCCAGTCTGTTGTGACAGCAGGTCACAAATTTCACAATTTAGCTTGTCCAAGAGGCAAAATGATGTCTCTCTCTATACAAAGCCAGAGTGCCATTATGTCACTCTCCCTAAACGCTCCTCTTCCCTGTTTTATTTATTTATTTGCATTCCTCTTCCTTCCCCGTCCCCTTTTTGTTAGCCTTGAAAGCCCACGAAGAAATGTGAGCAGAGGAAAAAGCAATCTTTTATTTCTTCTGATTAATTCATGCTGAAATGGGGGAATAGGAAAAAAAAAAAATCCCCCCCAAGGCAGGAGCGGTAAAAATACCTGCGTAATTTCAAAGGTGTTTCTGCTGCGACAATGTTCAGCGGCCCTCTTGACTTTCTCCCCAATGTCATTTGTCATAATTTGACACTGATAAAGAGTTCCTCTTGTAACTGTGTCTCTGCAGCGGAGGGAACGTAGCCACTTGTCTTATCCTTTTCAAGACAATCTCCTCCATTTTCCTCGTGGCCTAGATTCCGCTGAAATTTCCAAATAGCCCTTTGCTTTCATGACTTTGGCCACCGCGCAGTTAACCATTTTCTGCACACTGATGGATTCCTTTCTCCTAGCAGACTTCCCCCCCCCCGCCCTCAGAACCATTCATTTAGCAACTGTTCAAAGTCACAATGGCACTGAAAAAAAGTGGCTTATGAGCAGTCCTCACACTTACAACTATTGCAGCATCTCCACTATCACATGATCAAACTTTGGGGGGTTGGCAACCTGGTATGCATTTACAATGGCTGCAGCATCCCTGGGTCATGTGATGTAGGAGATGAGCAGGCAGAGCTGGTTGGAGGAGTTAAGCATGTCATCAGCTTAGAGTCACTCCATTGCCACAAACAATCCAAGTCCAACCTGCCTTGAATTCCATTGACCCTCTTCTGGCATCAATTTAGTATTGAACTTTAGTCGCTTGGGTGGAACATTAAATCTTTGAACTGCAATTTAAAGTATGGTCTTGATACTTTGCATCTGACATGTGATTGCCAGATGCCACCTTCCCAGCTGGCTTCCAACAAGCAAAGTCAATGGCTGGATTTGTTTGACAATGGTGTGATTTACCTGTACGTGCCTCTGCATTTCAACTTGCCTTTAGATTAAGGGGGCTGGGGGAGGTGTTACTTTCAAGTGGGTAGATGGAGAAACGAAACTTCTTCGATTCAGCTGCAGACCGTGAGAGCTTGAAGCCCTGTCAAGGACACCAGAACAGGTGTGGATTTGAAGCAGATGGTTCCCATAACAAAGTGTACTTGTTGATAGGGATTACGTAAGACTTTGGGGCTTTGGCTGGGAAAACTATTGTTTAAGTCTATGAATTGGTGTGAGAACCTCAGAGTTAGTTTTTCTTCGACATAACCAAGCCATGTATTCAATAAACAGTAAGCTTTTTGGAAATGGGATGAACCTGGGGTTTTATTTGGATTCTCGAGCTGGATGTTGACACTGCAGTGGTTTGCTTAACATCTGTGGCAAAAAAGGTCGTAAAACCGGGTGCAATTCACTTAACAACTACCTTGCTTAGCAACAGAAATCCTGGTCCCATACGTTGAGGACGACCTCTATTGCAGTTGCCCATTTTTTTCAGTGTGCATCCCAAAATGAGGGGGGAGAAATGAAAACTCACGTTCACCAAATCTGTGCATTTTTCTCACGTTCAATCATAATGCTCTCCATCAGTCAGAAGTATCCCCCAATTAATTAACATGAAGAAAAAGATCCTTATGAGGGCCCTCAAGTCACTGGAACTTTGTCCCTTTTTTAAAAAAAAAACTTGTACAGATAATCCTCAATTTACAACAGATCATTTAATGGCTATTCAGAGCACGGGGGATCCCGTGGTTAGGACGCTGGGTTGGAGGTTATAAGGCCCATATTTTAGACCTGAGTGCTGCTGTTGGCGGGGTGAGCTCCCATCCTTTGCTGCAGCTCCAGTCAGAACTTGAAAGGACCCCCCAACTGGGTTTCCCCTCAGCAATGGTGATGTCACTTCCAACCTGGAAATGGTGCTTCCGACACAAGTGCAGTGCAATGCAAAGTTATGATGGATCTCCCTGGAGTTACCACCTGCTTCTGAAATTTCAACAGATACGCCCTTCCCTGTGGTCACATCATGCCATGTTGGACACTCAGCAACCAGCCCCCATGTATAGCCATATGCAGTGTCCAATGGCCATATGACCCCATTTTACTACAGTTTCGCTGTAAACCAGCATTTATTTCCAGTTTTCAGCAAAATTGGTCCATAGGAAACTATTATATAAACAGGGCAAACCCCATTCCCTTCTTCCACTGATGATTACCTGCTTGGGTAATTAAACGTCTGCAATTGTTGGAAGTTAAATCCAGTTCGTGTCATATTCCAAGCTGGGAGAGAGATGCTGGCAAAGGAAAAATAAGTTTGAGGCAGGCTGCAGTTGAAAAAAGAGTTTTCTGTTTATTGGCCCAGTAAACAACAGTGACAACAGCATGAGTTCCTCTGGGCAGCTAGCAAATTGGGGTTGTGAGTTAGTGAGTTTTTATATGGTTTGGACCTTTTGTGATTTATATGTCATCTATATAAAAATAGTTCTTTCTGGGTTTGTTTGTGTTTTAATTGCTGTTGTGAAATTTCCTTTGTGATGTGCAGGTTTGTGACTGGCCCTAAAAGTGAGGGGAGATGCAAATTTTAAAGTGTTTTGTTGTCTTGATTTAATCTTGTTGGCCTAATCAGTTTCAGTTCCTGGTTTATTCTGCTGTCTATTTGGAGATCTCTTTAACCAAATCCAATTTTATATACATTGTTTTATGAATGAAACTTAGTTTCCTTAAGCTTTGCCTGCAGGCTGTTTTAGTGGAGGAAAGACTGGGGTTGCTTTCTATCTTTGTTTTCCTCTATCTCCTTTAGGGGAAATATTCTGTTTTGCTTCTTTTCTTATTCTTTGAAATATTTTATTCTGGGGAAGGTGCTCTTTCTACACAAGAAAAAGGCAAGCTTGGAGAATATCCCCACGGTTTTATTTTCTGTACACAGTCCGGAGTCACTGTGTGTGAGTTGGGCAGCCGTATAAATCTTCTTAATAAATAAAATAATAAAAATAATTAAGTAAACTGAATAAACTGGATGTTGGATGCATCAACCACTGACCTGACCTGGGCATCTTCTGACTTAAGAACATTTTTCTTTTTTTAGAGTGAGATTGTGTTGGTTGCCAGTCTCTGATTCTCTTTCCTCTCTTCTGGATCCTGTACCCAAAGAGAAGATCTGAGCTACTGTTAAACTGTTTTTTTCTTTTTTTTTTACAGTACTTCTTTTCTAGCCCAGAGCACTAAAAGGAAGCTTCCTTGCAATTCACAAGAAACCAGTGGTTTTTTCTCAGGTTGTCAGGAATAGCATATGGTCTTTCAAGCATTTTTTTCTGCTTTGTTTTAATGCTTTTTTTTTTTTACAGGCAGTGAACCCATTTAAAAAAATGTTGTACGGGGCCGTGACTAGTGACTGTGGAGAGGCCAGACAGTCCTCAACTTACAACCACAATTGAGATCAGAATTTCCGTGGCTAAGCAAGGAGGTTGTTAAGTGAGAATGTGCCCGATTTTGCCATCTTTTTAACCATGGTGGTTAAGCAAATCACTGCTGTTCGTAAGTGAGTCACAAGGTTGTCAAGCAAATCCAGCTTCCTTCATTGACTTTGCTTATTGGAAGCAAGCTAGGAAGATCACCAATGGTGGTCATGTGACCGCAGGATGCTGCAGCGGTCATAAATATATGATGGTTGCCAAGCACCCAGTCTACATGACCGTGGGGATGGTGCAACGGTCGTAAGTGTGAGGACTCCTCATAAATCTCTTTTTTCAGTGCTGTTGTAACTTCGAGCGGTTGCGAAATGAATGGTGTAAATCGAGGACTGCCTGTAGTGAGTCCTCCCTGCCCACCGGGCACAGTACAGGCAGTGCTCGAGTTACAACAGTTCATTTAGTGACCATTCAAAGTTACAACAGCACTGAAAAAAATCACTGGTGACCCTTTTTCACACTTATGACCGTTGCAGCATCCCCATGGTTACATGATTTACATTTGGATGCTTGGCAACTGGTTCACATTTATGACGGTTGGTGTCCCGGGGGTCATGTCATCCCCAATCATCTGAGAAGCAAAGTCAATGGGGAAGCCAGATTCACTTAACAGCCTCCAATGATTCACTTAACAGATGTGGCAAAAAAAAAGGTCATAAAATAGGGCAAAACTCAACAAATTTCTCACTTAGCATCATAAATTTTGGGCTCAATTGTGGTCATAGGTTGAGAACTACCTATAGCTGCTTGCAGTGGGCTTGCCTTACAATGCAATGAAGTTTAGCAGGCAAACTCAGCAGGCAAGTCGGCCAAAAGAGCTGGTTGGCATCAAAATTGAATCAATCAATCAATCAATCAATCAATCAATCAAAAGATGAAAGAAGGGGCTTTCTGGAAGGCAGAAGACAACTTCATGTGTTCCTGGCTCAGACAAAGATCAGTGATCTGTACTCACACTGGGACAAGCTTGTTGTGTGGAGTTATGATTCCTTTCCTCTCTCTTCTGTTCTGACACTCACCCCTTTCCTTAAGGCGATCAGATCTGGGTTGCAAAAATCCAAATGATGGCTAGATGGCTGTGAAAGAACGTAGATCCCATTGGAAAACCAGGATGGATAATTTCCAGATGAGTTTGCACTGCCTGTTTTCAGATCAGATCAAAGCAAGCAGCAGAACCACTCAGTTCAGCTAGCAAAAATAAAGCTGGGGGTTTATTTATTAAACATCAGCCAACATCAGAAACAATTAACTGGCAAAAACAGGATAAAAGGCAGGCAGGCAAGCAGGAAGGCAGGCAGGCAGAGAGGGGGGGGAAGACGTGAGCAACAGGCAAGAATTTATATTAACTGTAGCTTTCTATATCAAAAAGCACCAAACTTTCCAGAGCTGTGTGGGCGATTAGCATGGACAGTCCCAAAGGGAAGGTCCTTTGGTTATTCCAGCTTTAACCCTTTCATGTACGTAACGGCAGCAGAATCAAGATGGAAAGGAGGACACCAGGTGATCTCCTCCTGTATTTTCCATGAGGAAGAAACAATTTGGTGTACAAGGATGATGCATCCAACAAGTTTGGACTTGGGAAGAGGGAAGGAAACAAGGAACCATTAAGCGGTGGGGAGGTAAGAGATTCAATCCCCGGAAAATATGAGAAACTCAAAATGAGATTATTGATCTTGATTTAATTTGGTATAAGACAGGGTATAGGGTAAGTAGCAACAGCACTTAGACTTATATACTGCTTCATAACGCTTTACAGCCCTCTCTAAGCTGTTTACAGAGTCAGCATATGTTGAAATCCACAAGTCATAAAGTTGCCATAGTTGCCCAACTTTGATATACAATGTAAGGACTATAATAGCCACTACATAGGACAGACAGGCAGATAGATAGATTTTACTTTAAAACAAATTGGGTATGTCTAGTTTAATGAAAAGAAGGACTAGGGATGACATGATAGCAGTATTCCAATACCTAAGGGGTTGCCACAAAGAAGAGGGAGTCAAGCTATTCTCCAAGGCGCCTGAGGGCAGGACAAGAAGTAATGGATGGAAACTAGTCAAGCAGAGAAGCAACCTGGAACTGAGGAGAAACTTCCTGACAGTTAGAACAATTAACCAGTGGAACAACCTGCCTCCAGAAGCGGTGAATGCTTCAACACTGGAAGTTTTTAAGAAGAGACTGGACAGCCATATGTCTGAAATGCCATAGGGTCTCCTGCTTGAGCAGGGGTTTGGACTGGAAGACCTCCAAGGTCCCTTCCAACTCTGTTGTTATTCTGTTAAGCTGGCTCATTCTGCCTATGACTAAGAAAGGAGCAAGAAGAAAAACGACGTTTGGAAAGTGTTGGCACAGAGTTCACTCTTATTTGTTTGCTTGTTCCTTTTTTTAAAGGCCTCTCTTGTTTAAAAATAGAGCAGGCAGGGCAGATAAAGCGACCAGTTAATTAGCACCACGTCATAACTGTGGCCTCCAACACTCCCAAGCCATATGGTCTAGGTAACATCCATCCATTTTGCATAGCACAAGCAACAAAGATTTAATTTAGCCACCAAGTCAGAGACGCCTCCAGTTATGTGCAGGTTGGGAGCGAAATGCCTAATTTCAGAAGGTTCCAGAGGTTGTTGAACAGCTGTCCAGAGATGGCAAGCAACCTTCAGAAAGGGGTGGGGGAATGCATTTCTCCTTGGCAAGGCCGCCAGGACTAGGATTATGGGAATCTGAACTAAGATTCCTAAAGGAATTCAATCCTTGTTCTTTGGAAAGACAGATACCAAAGCTGAAGCGCAAATACTTTGGGCACTTAATAAGAAGAGACGACTCATTGCAAAAGACCCTGATGTTGGCAAAGATGGAAAGCAGAATAACAGAGTTGGAAGGGACCTTGGAGGTCTTCTAGTCCAACACTCTATTCAGGCAGGAGATCCCATCCTATACTATTCCAGACAAATGGCTGTCCAGTCTCTTCTTAAAAACCTCCAGTGATGGAGCACCCACAACTTTTGGAGGCAAGTTGTTCCACTAATAATAATAATAATAAAGTTGGAAGGTACCTTGGAGGTCATCTAGTCCAACCCCCTGCTCAGGCAGGAAACCCTATACCATTTCGGACAAATGGCTGTCCAGTCTCTTCTTAAAAACTTCCAGTGTTGGAGCATTTACCGCTTCTGGAGGCAGGTTGTTCCACTGGTTAATTGTTCTAACTGTCAGGAAGTTTCTCCTTAGTTCTAGGTTGCTTCTCTCCTTGATTAGTTTCCATCCGTTGCTTCTTGTCCTGCCTTCAGGCGCTTTGGAGAGTAGCTTGACTCCCTCTTCTTTGTGGCAGCCCCTGAGATATTGGAACACTGCTATCATGTCCCCCCTCGTTCTTCTCTTCATTAAACTAGACATACCCAATTCCAGCAACCGTTCCTGATATGCTTTAGCCTCCAGTCCCCTGATCATCTTTGTTGCTCTTCTCTGTATTCTGATTAACTCTTCTGTCAGGAAATGTCTCCTTAGTTCTAGGTTGCTTCTCTCCTTGATTAGTTTGATTAGTTGAGTTAACTAATTAATTAGTTGAGTTAACTAACTTGATTAATTAAGGCAAAAGGCCAAGGAGACAGCAGATGACGAGATGGTTAGATAGTGTCATTGTCCTAATGAACATGAATTTGGGCAAACTCTGGGAGACAGTGGAGGATGGGGGACCTGGCATGCTGTGGTCCATGGGGGTTGCAATCTTTGATTTTAATCTGAATTTTTTCAGTTCGCTTTCGCTTGATGAGTGACTAAACCTGAAAAGTTGGGTTTGAAGGAGTTGTCAGATATTAGAGGCAGTCCAGAAAGGAAACGCAAACTGTATTAACAGTACCTTTAGGGTAAAGTTAAAGTAACAGGATCTTGCAGGTCTAAAAGTATTTGTCCCCTTCTTTCCTTTCCTTTCACTTTCCAAAAGACCACGGAGACAAAAACTACAGGTAGTCCTTGACTTATGACCCTGATTGAGCCCAAACGTTCCATAGCTAAAGTGAGTTTTGCCCCATTTTATGACCTTTTTTGCCACAGTTGTTAAACAAAGCGTTGCACTTGTTAAGTGAATTATCAGTCATTAAGGGAATCTGTTGCAATGTATGGCTGTGAAAGTTGGACCATAAGAAAGGCTGAGCGCCAAAGAATTGAGGCCTTTGAACTATGGTGTTGGAGAAGACTCCTGCGAGTCCCCTGGACTGCAAGGCGATCAAACCGGTCAGTCCTAGAGGAGATCAACCCCGACTGCTCTTTAGAAGGCCAGATCCTGAAGTTGAAACTCAAGTACTTTGGCCACCTAATGAGAAGGAAGGACTCACTGGAGAAGAGCCTGATGCTGGGAAAGATTGAGGGCAATAGAAGAAGGGGACGATGGAGAATGAGGTGGCTGGATGGAGTCACTGAAGCAGTAGGCGTGAGCTTAAATGGACTCCAGAAAATGGTAGAGGACAGGAAGGCCTGGAGGAACGTTGTCCATGGGGTCGCGATGGGTCGGACACGACTTCGCAACTAACAACAACAACAACAAAGGGAATCTGGCTTTCTCTGTTGTCTTGTTTGCCGGAAGCCGGCTGGGAAGATTGCAAACGGTGACCCGGGATGCTGCAACCCTTGTAAATATATACCAGTTGCCAAGCAGCCAAATTTTGATCACATGACTATGGGGATGCTGCAACGATTGTAAGTGTGAATAGAGGTCATAAATCACTTTTTTCAATGCTGTTGTAACTTTGAACAGTCACTAAATGAACAGTTGTAAGTCGAGAATTAACTTTGCTCTAGAATAGTTTTAAATTTAAAGAAGAAAATAACGTTTTCCATTTATCCAGTTAGCAGGACAAGAGGAGTTTGCCAAGTCATTTGAAACAAAATCTTCCTACCTACCAGAAATTGCCGTGTTTGGCTTTGTAATAATCTACTATAGACAGACAGGGCACTGAGGACTGCAACCGACATCCGGGGAAGGCATTAGAAGGCCATAAATAGAATTTTCTGAGTGACTATACTCATCTGCTGACAGCCATTATCTGTGAAAGGATGTTGTGTTCTCAGCCAGCAACATATGATACCACATAAATCCAGCAGGCAGTAATAAAACGGGGAAAGAGGAGGTTGGAAACGGAGAGCCCCAACAACCCGAATTACTTTCTGTTCAGTTTCTCAGCGGCTGATAGGCAAAGCTCTGATTTCAGCACAAACTCTTTTACAATAGTTTATAATAGCGTTTCTCAGCAATTTTAAGATGGATGGACTACAACTCCCAGAATTCCCCAGCCAGCATGGCATTGAAGTGCACCTATCTTAAAGCAGGGTTATACCCAATCTTGGCACCTTTAAGACATGTGAACTTCAAGGCAGTTGTTAAGTGAGTCACTCCAGATTTTATGACCTTTTTGGAACGGTTGCTAAGCGAATCACTACAGATGTTAAGTGAATCACATGTCCACTAAACGAGTCCACCTTCCTCCACTGACTTTGCTTGTCGGGAAGCTGGCTGGGAAAACCACAAATGGTGACTGTGTCACCCCAGGATGCTGCAACCATTGCAAGTAGTCCTCAACTTATGATCACAATTGAGCTCAAATTTCTGTTGCTAAATAAGACATTTGTTAAGGGAGTTTTGCCTCATTTTACGACCTTTCTTGCCACAGTTGTTAAGTGAATCACTGCAGTTATTAAGTTAGTAACACTATTGTTAAGTGAATCTGGCTTCCTCATTGACTTTGTTTGTCAGAAGGTCACAAAAGACAATCACATGACCCCGGGACACTGCAACCGTCATAAATATGAGTCAGCAGCCAAGCCTCCGAATTTTGATCACGTGACCACAGGGATGCTGCAGCAGTTATAAGGGAGAAAAACTGTCATAAGTCACTTTTTTCAGTCCCTTTGTAACTTCGAACAGTCATTAAAGAAAAAGGTTGTAAGTCGGGGACTATCTTTATTTTCTGATTCTGCCACTGTTAAGGATCAAGGCATCTGCCTCTCTCTCCCTCCATCTCCATAGAATAATGCTGTTCTCATTCATTCATTCATTCATTCACTCATTCATTCACTCACTCATTCATTCAATTTTTATTATTGTATTAGTGACTCAAGGAACTAATAAATAACTTATCAGCCTGGCCAGCAAAGGATGCCCAAGCAGCTTCAATTCTTCAAGAAGGAAAGATTTATGCGCCGAAAGATACAGTTGAAACGCTAACCAAACTTCCAGAGATCAGCAAGTGCTATAAATTTGCCAGGAGTTTTTTCTTTGGCTCGCTTTCCACGTTGCCTAACAAGGTAGCGGATGACTCATCCCCAAATGGGAGCTTATTTGCAATTCAAAAAGAAAATTGGGGAGAAAAGTTAGCAATTTCCTGGGTGGTCTTTTGTAGACTTTAGGGAAAAGAAACTTTTTTAAAACCCTGATTTTTTTCCCCTCCCTTTGTTGTGGCAAAGGTTTAAGGTTTTGCTAGCAGCACAGAAAATAGTCTTGGTTTAAAAAGTGGTCTTTACATTGCCTAACTTGGATCCAATAAGGATAAAATAAGAAGCGGTGAAACATTCCCTCAAAATGCAATATCTTTGTATGCAGTAATCCATGGCGACGTTTTCAGGATCTAAGAAACCGGCTTTGTATTTCCAAATTAACCTGTTGCTCCAGCTAGATCGGTATCTACTGAGTAATTTCCCTGTGCTATCTGGAGATATTAAGGAAGAGATTATCAAATAGCCTTTGAATGACACCTGAGCAGAAGTCCACTTTGAAATGGTGCATTTCTCCCTGGGGTTTCCCCCCCCCCTGCATTTTTAATACTGTGTTGGATCTATGCCAAGAATAATAAATTCCATTAAATTGTGTAGGAGACAAGCCATCACAACAAAATATCATTGATTCCAATAGAAACTCAATAAGACTGTCACACTAAAAAAAAAAGGCTTGTTAAGAGATCTCTGATTTGCAACTGTTGTGCTTTTAAACACAGCTCTAAATTATGACCATTGCGGTTTTCTTAATGCTTTAACTCAGGCATGTCAAACTGCCAGCCCGTGGGCTGGATGCATCATACTGAAACCGCGCCCACCCCATTGCCGGCAATGGGGGAAAAATCGCGATACGTCGCGCGACGTCACGTGACGTCGCGAGTTTGATGTGCCTGCTTTAACTCATTGTTATGGCAAATTATGGCAATTGAATAAATAAATAAATACAGATAGTCCTCAGCTTACAACAGTTCATTTAGTGGACCGCTCAAAGTTACAACGGCACTGAAAAATGACCATTTTTCACAGTGGCAACCTTTGTAGCATCTCCACGATCATGTGATCAAAAGTCAGATACTTGGCAACTGGTTCATACTTATGACCGTTGCTGTGTCCTGAGGTCACGTGATCACTTTTTGTGACCTTCTGACAAACAAAAGTCAATGGGGAAGCCAGATTCACTTAACAACCAAGTTACTAACGTATCGACTGGAGTGATTCACTTAACAACTGTGGGAAGAAAGATCGTAAAATGGGACAAAACTCACTTAACAAATGTCTCGTATAGCAACAGAAATTTTGAGCTCAATTGTGGTCGTAGGTCGAGGACTACCTGTAATAAATATTTCTGAAATTTGTGACCAGGAAAATGAGACATAAATAGTAAATACAGGCAGTCCTCAACTTACAACACTTAACAACTCTCTCGCTTAGCAACAGAAATGCTGGGCTCAATTGTGATCGTAAGTCGAGGAACTAGCTATATTACTACAGCTTGCAGATTTTTTGCAATTTCAGCTATCAGGATAAGGTCATCAACATAGTGCAAATTGTTGCTTGGTCTAAATTCCCTAAAATTGCTTTCCGACCAATTTCTTTGCTTTTCACATGATTTCTGCTTCTCCTTCTTCAGGGCACCCTCCATTCCCATCCGAACTCGAGAGTCCCAAGCAGGATGAAGAAAAAAAAAACAGTTCCTTATTTTAAAAAAAGTAAAAAAAAGGCTTTTTTAGCCAGAATGGGAGGGGAAAAACCTGGTACTAGGCCTGACAAAGTCTACGCCTTGATGAAGGGGTTGGTAAAAACGCTATCGATTTTTAGCAAAGCAGGACAGTATGCTTTCAATCCGCACCGTGGTGCCATTTCCAAAACACAAAGAGAGGGATGGCCGCAAATCTCGACTGTCAGACCGAAAGAATTCACCATCACCTTCCCAATGTTTCCTTGGAAAGAAGGAGGGGTCAGAGGTCACATAAAACATCATTAATCATTCTTCCCAGATGTTGAAGTGTTTATTGGACAGTTCGATTAATCACGGCAAGCTATCAAACCCACAGCTTGCCTTAAGGTCTCCATTGTCGCAGTCCGCTGCCATCACTAAAGAGATAAGATTATCGGCAACAAGCTGGGGCAACCATTGAGTAGCAGAGGCGTAGAAGAATGGGATTTCTTTCTTTGCTGTCCTTGCGTCCTTTCTTTAAAAAAATTATTTATCCTCCCACGGAGGAGGATGAGCTGTTTCCCATCTCGTCAAACCCTCAGCCTCTTCTTTCAAGAATTGGCTTTCAGAATGCAATTTGTTAAGGCAGGCAATCATGTTGAGAATCTGTTAGAAATAAAGAAGAAAGTCTCAGGGTCTTTGGTTTTTTTAAAAAATAATAATAATAATAAAAATCAGTGCGTTTGTTTGTTTTTTAAGGGGTGCCCAGAAGGGATTTGTAAATAGGCCTGACAACCTGCATCAATTATTCTTTTTAGTGCCAAGGCTTTGTGAAGGCAGTGTCAAAAAGGAAGATTTAGAAGGTGAAATATATCAATGTTTTCTTCCATTTTTTTCTTTGTTCTTTTGCCCCCCCCCCCCCAATGACCACAAAAGGAAAACTATCTTGTGAGTTGTATCTTCTACACAAAATTATTCCTCAGCTTGGGCGGGGTTTAAACTTTTTAGGAGAAAGAAAATTAGAGCTAAATTTCTGCAGCGTGATAGATAGCTTGCAGTCCTCACAGTTTCCTTTCTACCAAGAGGAAACTGTGAGGACCGCAAACAATCTGTCACGCTGCAAATCGTGGTCTGACCAAATCCCATTTCACTGCTACCTTTTTAATGAATTCATTCATTCATCTATTCCAAGTTATGAAAGGGAGAATGGGAGGGGGTGTCGCAGAAGAAATATACACAAAAGGATGACAGCATATGAATTATTGGGGTGGAGGGGTGGATGGACGGACAGATGGATGGATGGATGCGCCTGGGGAGTCAAGAGAGAGAAAGGACAGAAGTAGCATCGTGTTGATGTACAGTTGTCTTCAACTTACATCCATTGACTGTTCAAAGTCACAACGGCACTGAAAAAAGTGACTTGCACCTACGATTAATATGGAGTGGTGGTGGGGCAGTGGTTACAATGCAGCATTGCAGACTGACTGCTCACTGTCAGGAGTTCGGTCCTGACCAGCTCACGGTTGATTCAGTCTTCCATCCTTCCGAAGTCGGTAAAATGAGGACCCAGACTGTTGGGGGCAATGTGCTGACTCTGTAAACCACTTAGAGCAGAGGTCTCCAACCTTCCCAGCTTTGCAGCAGGGAGGGGGGGAGAGGTTCCACGTGAGCGAGCAGCCGGCGAACGCCCGTGCTCACCTGCTGCTTCCGCGGATCCGAACAGCTCACGGCCGTGGCACAGGGGTTGGGGACCCCTGGCTTAGAGAGTGCTGTAAAGCACTATGAAGCCGTATATAACTCAAAGTGTTATTGCTATTGGAGATGGGCACGAACCATTCCTTTTTCTGATGGCTTACCTGGTAACCATCTATCCAGAATATCCTTGTTAACAAACCCTGTTAACAAACTGACAGAAAAACTAGCTAGGCTTTATATTTTATTTAATATCGCGCTTTTATTATTTTTTACAAATAACTCAAGGCAGAGAATGCATCCTTCCTCCAATTTTCCCCACAAAACAACAACCCTGTGAGGTGGGCTTGACTGGCCCATAGTCACCTAGCTGGCTTTCATGCCTTAAGGCGGGATTAGCACTCACAGTCTCCTGATGATTGGCCCAAAGTCACCTAGCTGGCTTTTATGCCTTAAGGCGGGACTAGCACTCACAGTCTCCTGATGATTGGCCCAAAGTCACCTAGCTGGCTTTTATGCCTTAAGGTGGGATTAGAACTCATTGTTTTCCACTTTCTAGGCTGGTGCCTGAACAAACTGGCTCCTGAACAACTGACTTCCTAATTCTCTGGCTTCTGTGTGAAAGCTGACAATCCCACTATCTCCATGTCAAGCCTTTTTGTTTTGCTGCCCTGCACACACTTGAAGGTTGCGGTGCAATAGAAACGGCCAAACTGATTGCTTTGGGAGGAACAAGAAGGCTATAAAACCTATTGGAAGTTTGTAGTGAAAGCTGGCTGACCTCTTAACTCAGCAAATGAAATGTTGATCTTGGAAAATGAGGGACTTGGCTGGACACGTAGGAAGGGAGGCACAGATTCCTCTCCGATGTTTAACTGAAGCTGACAGCCCCTGGTCCCATTATTTCTAGTTCCCATTAAGAAAGCTGTCTTGTGAAGTTCACTATTGAAGTACAGGTAGTCCTTCTAATAGAATAGAATGGAATGGAATGGGATGGGATGGAATGGAATGGAATGATATTAGAATAGAATAGAATAGAATAGAATAGAATAGAATAGAATAGAATAGAATAGAATAGAATAGAATAGAATAGAATAGAGCTGCAAGGGACCTTGGAGGTTTTCTAGTCCAATCCCCTGCTCAAGCAGGAGAACCTACAATGTCTCAGACAGGTGAATAATAATAATAATAATAATAATAATAATAATAATAATAATAATAATAATAATAATAATAATAATAATAATAATAATAATAATAATAATAATAATAATAATAATAATAATAATAATAATAAATAATAATAATAATAATAATAATAATAATAATAATAATAATAATAATAATAATAAAGTTGGAAGGGACCTTGGAGGTCATCTAGTCCAACCCCCTGCTCAGGCAGGAAACCCTATACCATTTCAGACAAATGGCTGTCCAGTCTCTTCTTAAAAACTTCCAGTCTCCTCTTAAAAATCTCCAATGATGGAGCGCCCACAATTTCTGGTGGCCAGCTGTTCCACTGGTTGATTGTCCTCACTGTCAGGAAGTTTCTCCTTAATTCCAGGTTGCTTCCTTGACTTACAACAGTTCATTTAGTGACCGTTCGAAGCTACAATGGCACTGAAAAAAGTGACTTACGACCATTTTTCACATTTACAATCCTTGCAGCATCCCCATGGTCAGGTGATCAAAATTCAGACGCTTGACAATTGATTCATATTTATGACGGTTGCAATGTCCCGGAGTCATGTGATCCCCTTTTGTGACTTTCTGACAAGCAAAGTCAGTGGGGAAGCCAGATTCACTTAACTGCGTTACTGACTTAACAACTGCAGTGATTCACTTAACAGGTGTGGCAAGAAAGGTCGTAAAATGGGGCAAAGCTCACCTAAAAACTGTCTCGTTTAGCAACAGTAATTTTGGGCTCAATTGCGGTCATAAGTCGAGGATTACCTGTAATGGAAGCATTAGCTCCACCCTCATAAAAAAGCGAAAGAAGCCACAATTGAGAAGTGAAGGGGTGTTTGTCAATTTTGCTAAATCTATTTTATATTTTTGTCAGGCCTCAAACACTCGTGGTTTGAAGGATGGTGGCAACCTGGTGGTTTTTGGGTAGGTTATTGTGCACTTGGAGACTTTACAAAAGAGAATAACATAAAATGAGAGCCAACCTTTATCAGGGAATTGTTGTCCTTATTAAAAGTATGGGTCTGGGTTTCCATGCAAAGAAGACTAGAGTGGAAACAAGATGGCTTGACTACTCAATTTCTGGGTTTCCTTCTTGAATTTAATTCAGCACTATAGTCCATCACGTTTCTGGATATAAATCTGTCCAGAAAGTGGAGACACAAACGGATCTTTGGAATCAGACTTTAGAAGTTAAAAAAAAACACAGCAAGGTTCTGGATCTGTAACCCTTGATGACTTTGTTAAATAACAAGGGATTTACTGAACTAAAAATAGCAATGTTTTGTTCAAGAATAATTGTACCCAAACTTGGCAAAGTATCAGGATTGATCTTAAGAGAGAGAAGTAGCAGTTGTCATGGATAGGGATAACTGCAGCAGTGAAAAATCAATAAATTTCCCAAACTTAATTTCTAATTTCTATTTAGGCCTATAAGAACTGAGTATGAGAAATATAAACACATTTTCATGAAATAAAGAGGAACCAAATCCAATATTAAAAGATCATTATGAATCGAATCAGAGAAAGAAAAACAAAATAAGAACAGAATAAGTAGAATAATAGACTTAATTCTGGAGCATCACTATTGGCTTCAATATTAAATAGATGATAGATAAGATTAGATAGATCAGTGGTGGCGAACCTATGGCACGCGTGCCAGAGGCGGCACTCAGAGCCCTTTCTGTGGGCACGTGTGCTGTGCCCCGGAGATGGTGAGGGACTGGCCCCTGTCGCCATGGCCCCGCCCACCCAGTCTGCCATGACCACCGCGGCCACGCCCACCTGGCACCCGGTGATAAATAAGTGGGTTTTGGGTTGCAGTTTGGGCACTGGGTCTCTAAAAGGTTCGCCATCACTGAGATAGATAGAAGATATTTGATTGATAGATAGAGAGAGAGAGAGAGAGAGAGAGAGAGAGAGAGAGAGTGATAGAGATAGACAGATAGACAGATATAGAGTGATAGAGAGATAGATAGAGATAAATAGATAGATAGATAGATAGATAGATAGATAGATAGATAGATAGAGATAGATAGATAGATAGATAGATAGATAGATAGATAGATAGATAGATAGATAGATAGATAGATAGATAGATAGATAGATAGATAGATAGATAGATATAGATAGATAAGTAGAGAGAGAGAGAGAGAGATAAAGATGACACACAGAGATAGGAAAGAAAGAGAGAGAGAGAGAGAGAGAGAAAGAGAAAAAGAGAGAGAAGGAGATGAGAGAGAAAGAGCAATTTGTTTAATTATGACATAAAAAGGTCAAAAAATCAACCTGACTCACTTACCAACCACCTTGTTTAACAATGGAAATTCTGTTCCCACTTGTGGCCACACATTGGGGACTACCTGTAGATATTGGACTTGTATGCCACCCAGAGTCTTTGTGGAGTAAACTGTGGAGTTAAAAGCAAAAATAAATAAAAATCTTTGGGCTGCACTACCTGAATAAAATAGAAGTGCCACCCTTTTAGCAATTCTTGGCACTTGTCTGATTAAAGATGCAAATAAGCCGTTATGTACAAAAGTTCCTTTTTCCTGCTGGCATTCCTCAAAATGGCTATTTTCGTGCATCCGTTCCCTGGTACCTATAATTATTTCTGTTCTCTCTGCTCACAATTCCTCCCCTCTACCTGCCTCCCCTGCCACAACACCAGGCGTGTACAGGTGTGTTCTTCAAAAAACTTAGAGAGGCCTTAAGAAGGACTCCATGGATGGAAATCTTAAAGAGGAAAAGAATTCAAGTTGCTTGGGAAACTCTGAAAAATGAGATTATAAAAGCCCAATCTAACAAATACCACTGAGAAAGAAAAATAAGAGACCCCAGACAAAACCAGCATGGTTGAATAAAGAACTCTCTGATAAACTGAAAGACAAAAAGGACAAGTATAAAAAAATGGAAATAGGGACACATAACTAAAATAGAATGTCAGCAAATAGCCTGAATCTGCTAGGATGAAGTCAGCAAAGCTAAGGCTCAGAACTAGTAACACTTGTAACAAATGCCAAAAATAATTTTAAAAAGTTTCTTTCAACATATAAAAAACAAGAAAAAAAGTCAAGGAAACTATTGGTCCAACTGGGTATGTCATTCTAGCGGACAGAAGGACTAGGGGTGACATGATAACAGTCTTCCAGTATCTGAGGGGCTGCCACAAAGAAGGGGTCAACCTGTTCTCCAAACCACCTGAGGGCAGGTCAAGATGTAATGGATGGAAGATTATTAAAGAGATATCCAAGCTAGAATTAAGGAGAAATTTCCTGACAGGGAGAACAATTAACTAGTGAAACGGCTTGCCTTCAGAAATTGTGGGTGCTCCATCACTGGAGGTTTTTAAGAAGAGATTGGACAGCTATTTGTCTGAAAGGTCTCTTCCAACTCTTTATTCTATGATTCAATGAAGGTAGCCCTTGACTTATGATCACAGCTGCTAAGCAAGGCGGTTGTTAAGTGAATCACGCCCAATTTTACAACCTTTTTAGCCGTGGTTGTTAAGCGAATCACTGCAGTGATTAAGTGAATCATGCATGATATTTAGATGACTAACATTGAGAAAATCATGACTGATAACAATGGATTGAATATAAAGGGGGAATTAAGCTTAAATAAAAATCACGAAAATAGGATGCATGGTGAACTAATGAAATGATGGTTATAAGAATAGTATAAGGTGATAAAAAAAATGTCATACATAGATGTTATCATTATCTGTACAAATATGAAAAAATGTCTATATTTAATCATTTACACATTGAAAATATTAAGAATTATATTTGTTTAAGGTTGAAGAAGGAGAATAAAAATGGGAGAAGGGAAGATCAAAGAAATATATTATTAATTAATATACTAATTATGGAATTATCAATCAATCTTATTGACTCTTAATTAATTATTATTTTCCCCCCAAATATCTAGAGCAGGGGTAGGCAACCTTGGCTCTTTTATGACTCGTGGACTTCAACTCCCAGAATTCCTGAGCCAGCCATGCTGAGGAGAAATGGAGAAGTTTCCATGCTGAGCCATGCTGGCTCAGGAATTCTGGGAGTTGAAGTCCACGAGTCATAAAAGAGCCAAGGTTGCCTACCCCTGATATAGACCAAGACAACACGCTGTACACCAGGCAATGGAGATTGTTATTGTTAAAAACCAATACAATATTTAAAAAAAACAAAAAGTGAATCATGCAGTCATTAAACAAATCCAGTTTCCTCCCCGACAGTGCTTATCCAAAGCCAGCTAAGATGACCCTGGGATGGTGCAATCAGATTAAGTACATAAATACAGGCCAGTTGCCAAGTGTCCAAATTTTGATCATGTGACTGTGGGGATGCTGCAACGGTCATCAGAGTAAGGACAGGTAGTAAGTAACTTTTTTGTGTGTGTTATTGTAACTTTGAACAGTTGCTAAACGAATGGTTGTAAGTCAGCACTACCTGAACTTCTACAAGAGGTCAAGAAGGAATAAATGCTAAGAAAATAGGAGAACCCCAGAAACAGACTTATATACCGCTTCACAATGCTTTACAGCCCTCTCTAAGCAGTTTACAGAGTCAGCCTATTGCCACAAAAACAATCTGGGTCCTCATTTTACCGACCTCGGAAGGATGGAAGGCTGAGTCAACCTTGAGCCGATGAGACTCAAACTGCCAAACTGCTGGCAGTCAGCAGAAGTAGCCTGCAGTACTGAGCTCTAACCACTGTGCCACCACAGCTCTTGCAAAGTTGTCAAATGTGACCACCATCCAAATCCCATCCTAGATTGAGGTAACTGAAATACCTGTCAAGCGCGAGAAATCAGGAAATCCAGGCAGTTCAGATGAATATAAAGGTTTATTGCAAGCTTAAGCTCTGTACAAGAATCTGATCTACTAATGGTCAAAGCGAATTGGTGGTAGATAACAGTCAACAGAATTCAAGGTGGGCTGGACTTAGATCTTTGTGGGCATGAAGCGACTCGAGACCGATGACGCATTTGACCCCTCCCTCATGCTCAGCCTGGTCATCTCCTACAATATCCTTGGCAAGCTGAAATCTCCATTTTTATTTTGGGCAAATCCCAAAAGCTGCAGTGCAATGCCCAACGTCCTCCATAAGGCCCGCTGATTATCATGGCAAAGTTTCTGGAAGTTGAAGCCACCACTAACCTGCCCAGCAAGGGGGGGGGACGAGGGGGGAGGAAGCAAGATGTAGAAAACTGCTGATGGGATGTGACTGCCCCAAAGTCTGGGGAATGGAAAAGCAAGGCGGAGGGAAGCGACCCACAATGCAATTGGACAATGAGAAAAACGTCTCTGATTTCTTTTCCATAAAAATGGGCAGTTAAAGATCATTGGAACGGACAAGGCAATCTTCCAACAGGCTAGCGCGGTGATTGCCTGCAATGTGATGGAAGCAAGCAGAAAAACAAGCCGCGCTTAATAGCATTCAATTTCTAATAACTTACTTAGGCCCTCAGCTTGCTAGAAGCAAGGATTTCTCAGGTTCGCTACAGCTGGAGCAGACACAACTACGTTGGCTTGATTTGTGTTATATTAACTGGATCCAGGGAAGGCAAGAGACGATATTGCAAATGCATCACAACTGGCAGGGGGGAATTGAATATCAGAAGTCACGTGGCTCGCCGCCGGAGATTGAATAAGAAAAATGAGTTGCTAAATGGAACCTCCATGAACAGAGGCAGTGTATCCCAGTGTGAAGAGTTGGAGAATTAGAGAATAACAGAGTTGGAAGGGATCTTGGAGGTCTTCTAGTCCAGCCCCCCACTCAGGCAGGAAACCCTACACCATTTCAGACAAATGTTTGTCCAACCTCTTCTTTAAAAACTTCTAGTGTTGGAGCACCCACAACTTCTGGAGGCTCTTCTCTGCATTCTTTCTAAAGTCTCAGCATCTTTTTTATATCATGGTGGAGAAGACAGGAGATTCTGTGAACCCTTTCCTATCTGTTTGCTAGAGTTGCCGAGTTATGTCCTGGGTTTAACGAAAATGAAGAATTCTTTCATGGGGATTGCTCTTCATTTTACCCCCTGAACAACAACCTTGGAGGTAGGCTGTGCAAAGAGAGACAATGAGATTGGCACAAAGTCACTCAGTTTACCTGGCTAGGTAGACATTTCCTTACACCCTCTGGTGTTTTTTTAAATGAAAATCACTGTTTGTTCCCTCCCTGTTGGGTTAAAATAGATTCATCATATTTTTTTTCTTTTTATAAATTATCTTCTGTTTTTCCAGGGGTCTCCTTTGAACTTTTATTCAGTTTGTGTTCAGTCACTGAACTTGCAGTTATGTTGCCATATTGGGTATAAGTTCAGTATATTTTACAGTTCACACGCCTAGGACAGTATTTGCTTCAATTGCCCTTCTTTTAACAAATGTCTTAAAAGGTCATTGCATATGTAATTTGCATCATTTGTCCAACTAGAATTTTTTTAAAAAAGTTGTTTACCGAGACCTTGAAGACAGTGTTTGAAAGTGTGAGCTTCACACTTCATTTAAACGACCTCAACCTCGCTGGCTAAAATCTCATCCATATCATTGTCTTCATGGTTGCTCCATGTAGGAAGGGAATAACTAGTGTATTATTTCTTACGTGCTTGCAATTTTTCCTTAAAATGCCATTTTTCTTTCTTTTTAGCAGAGGAGAAGAGTCCCTTGCAATAATTCAGATGATGAGAGAGAGAGAGAGATGGAGAGAGATTACAGAGAGAAATGGAGAGACAGATGGAGATCTAGAGGGAGAGGGAGAGATGGGAAGAGAGACAGAGATGAAGAGAGAGATAGAGACAGAGAGAGAGAGATGGAGACAGATGAGAAAGATGATAGACATACAGATAGATGAGAGAAAAGTAGACAGACAGAGTGAGGAGAAAGAGAGAGAGAGATTAAGATAGGTAGAGAGGGAGAGAGAGATTAGAGCGATGATAGTGAGAAAGAGAGAAAGACGAGAGAGAGATGATAGGATAGATAGATAGATAGATAGATAGATAGATAGATAGATAGATAGATAGATAGATAGATAGATAGATAGATAGATAGATAGATAGATAGATAGATAGATAGAGACAGATATATGAGAGACAGATATATGAAAGATATAAAGATAGAAGATGAGAAAAAAGATGAGAGAGAGAGAGAGAGAGAGAGAGAGAGAGAGAGAGAGAGAGAGAGAGAGAACAGAGGCATCAAGAATAGGAGCATCAGAAAGTGTTTCTCTCCACCCTTCCTCTTCCTGTCCCATTTTTAAAATGGATGGACCCCTGCCTTGGCATCGCACATGGAGTTGTTAAAGCCGGATGCTTCCTGAAGATGGAGCCTTATGAAAATATCTTTCAAAAGACCGCAACAATGAGAAGTTCTACTGAAGGTTTGCAAACATTGTGCACAATTGGCACAGTGTGAAACTCCAGCTGATCGCCGTAGCAGCAGATGGCTCTCTGGAATCGTTCCTCCTTTGTCCAACCTCGTTAATGCTTTATACTGATGAAATTTATACAAACGCAGCACGCCACTCTCACACCCAGTCCTACGGCATTAAATATTCCAAGTAGATGTTAAGCCTCTCGCGGAGTGTTACTACCATTAGCATCAAAGCTAAAATCAACACCCAAATCTTGAGTCTCTTAAGAGGTTACATCACTTATATCATCTTCTCCTTCCTCATGCACTTAGACCAGGGTCCTTTAGATGGGTTGTTGTTGTTGCATAATTTAACGAGCAAATTATTTTAATTGGCATTCTTCTTCTTCTTTTTCTTTTTTTGGTCACATTATTACAAAAAAGATGTTGAAACTTTGGGAAAAAATGCAGAGAAGAGCAACTAAGATGACTAAAGGTCTGGAGACTAAAACATATGAAGAATGGTTGCAGCATTTGAGTAGGGCCAGTCTAGAAAAATGAAGGACTAGGGGTGACATGATAGCAATATTCCAGTATTTGAGGTGCTGCCACAAAGAGGAGGGGATCAACCTATTCCCTAAAACACCAGAGGGGAGGACAAGAAACAATGGATGGAAACTAATCAAGGAGAGAAGCAACCTGGAATTAAGGAGAAACTTCCTAACAGCGAGGACAATTAACCAGTGGAACAACTTGCCTTCAGAAGTCGTGGGTGCTTCATCACTGCAGGTTTTTAAGAAGAGACTGGACAGTCACTTGTCTGAAATGGTATAGGGTCTCCTGCTTCAGCAGGGGGTTGGATTAGAAGACCTCCAAGGTCCCTTCCAGCTCTGTTCTGAATTGAAATTAATTGGCATTCTTGCTCAACAATAATTCTTGTGCCTTGGTGCAAGAGACTATTGACCCATCATGCTTTGCTTTCAATGGGAGTCAGTCGAGTGGGATGTATTTTTTATTTATTTAGTTAGTTTTTATTTATTTATTTATTTATTTTCTACTTCACCCATCTCACCCAAGTGACTTTGGTTGGTTTACAACAACATAATAAAACCATATAAACATACGGATAAAAGCATGGTTAGAAAGCAGATTAAAGGCAAGTTAAAACTTACAAGTCAAAATAAATCAGGTTAGCCAGTTGACTGCTTTTCAACCTGGAAGGTCCAGTCTAAGCTCATAGCTAATTAAACAGCTTCTTTCTCATCCCAGCTAGCCCTGTGCTTCCAAAATTGCAGTACTTTTTTTTTTTTTTAAACAGCCTTTTCCCCTGGGGGGGGGGGACCCTCAACATTCTCCTTGTCTACATTGATTTGAAGCTGTGTAATATGCAGTAACTCAGATGCAAAAACTGCATTTCACTCTAAGAAACCCAAAGTGGGTTTTAAATCAAACAACACTCCATGGCAAAATGCTTTTTCCAAAAGACTTTTATGAATCAGTATGTCATCTGTTCTTAGGGGAAAGAGGGAAATAACATTTAAAAAGTTGGGACCACCCAAACTTTTAGCCTTGCTCAAAGTAATCTTTTAGATCAGGGGTCCTCAATCTGTGGGCCGCAGCCCACTAGTGGGCTGTGAGGGGTTTGCAAACGGGCTGTGGAAACGGTCGGCAAGCGCACACGTGCGCACATGCATCATTTGTGTGAGCAGCGGGTAAGCACATGTGCATGCTCCATTTAAGTGAGTGGCAGGCGCACATGCACACCGTACCTGCAAATGGAGCTGCGCATGCACGCACACGTTTGCTAGCCACTCGCAATGAACCATCCTCTCTCCCCCCCACTGCCGGTCCACAAAGCTGGAAATGTTGGAGAACTCTGTTTTAGATCCTAGGCCAGGGGTAGGCCGCCTTGGCTCTTTTATGACTCGTGGACTTCAACTCCCAGAATTCCTGAGCCAGCCATGCTGAGGAGAAAAGGAGAGGTTTCCATGCTGAGCCATGCCGGTTCAGGAATTCTGGGAGTTGAAGTCCACGAGTCATAAAAGAGCCAAGGTTGCCTACCCCTGTGATCTAGGCAGAAGGAGTAACTACTAAATAAACTGCCTGTATCTCCAGGGGAATCTTCAATGCCATTCATATTACAGTACGTAGAGATAAGCAAAGACAGAAGTGCCTAACAGATGTGGAGCAATTGAGGGCAAAGATGAAAATCGTAAGTACAGGTAATCCTCGAGTTATGATCACAACTGGGCCCAAAATTTATGCCGCTGAATCATTTGTTAACTGAGTTTTGCCCCATTTTACAACCTTTTTTGCCACGGTCATTAAGTGAATCACTGCAATTGTTATGTTAGTAACACAGCTGTTAAGCAAAACTGGCTTCCCCTTTGACTTTGCTTGTCAGAAGGTCGCAAAAGGTGATCACATGACCCCGGGACACGGCAGCTGTCATAAATATGAATCAGTTGCAGAGCATCTAAATTTTGGTCACGTGACCATGGGGACGCTGCAATGGTCATAAGTATGAAAACGGTCATAAGTTACTTTTTCAGTGCCATTGTAACTTTGAACAATCACCAAATAAACTGTTGTAAGTCAAGGACTACCTGTATAATGGAAATTTCAGAGACTTTGTCTTCCATTTCCTAGTCTCCCTTACTTCTGCTTCAATCTTTCATCCAGGTCTATTATCTTAACAATCAATCAGAATAGAGCAGGAAAAGACCTTGGAGGTCATCTAGTCCAACCCCCTGCTCAGGTAGGAGACCGTATACCATTTCAGACAAGTGATTGTCCAGTCTCTTGTTAAAAACCTCCATTGATGGCGCACCCACACCTTCTGAAGGCCAGCCATTCCACTGATTAATTGTTCTCATTGTCAGGAAATTTCTCCTTAATTCCAGGTTGCTTCTCTCCTTGATTAGTTTCCATCCATTGCTTCTTGCCTTGCCTTCTGGTGCTCTGGGAAATAGGTTGACCCCCCTCCTCTTTGTGGCAGCCCCTCACATACTGGAACACTGCTATCATGTCACCCCTAGTCCTTCTTTTCTCTAGAGTCTAGCCATACCCAATTCCTGCAACCATTCTTCATATGTTTTAGTCTCCAGGCCTTTAATCGTCTTAGTTGGTCTTCTCTGCATTTTTTCCAAAGTCTCAACAATAATCTGCCTGTTTTGGCTGATAGATTGAAATAGGACCTGCTGGTTGGGAAAATCTGGGCTTGGAACCATCACAAGTATGATTCACTTCTCTAAGGTTTTCATATTTCAGTTACTGGGCGATCTTTATTTCTCATTTCAATTTCCTGAGTGGCTACATTTATCTTAATCGTTCCATCGCCTCCTGCCCGCATTCTTCTCCTCTTCCTTATCTCTTCTTCCCCCTTCATGACCCAAAACAGTACCTTATCTCTCCACTGACAAACTCAACTGGTGGTAATCCACAGATCACTGAGATAACAGGAATGACATTCAAGCAGAAGGCAAAATTTTGAAGCAGAAGACTTCTCCTGGTCTCAGCAGCTTGAGAAGAGCAGCTTTGCCATCTACTGATGAACACACAGAGCTTTACTAGGTCACTGAGCTATCTAATTTGGTACTTTGGTCCATGCAGCTAGGTAGGTATCTGCTTTGAAAGATTAGATTAGCAATAGCAATACCACTTAGACTTATATACTGCTTCACAGTGCTTTACAGCCCTCTCTAAGCGGTTTACAGAGTCTCCAACATTCTGGGTCGTCATTTTACTGACCTCGGAAGGATGGAAGGCTGAGTCAAGCTTGAGCCAGTTAGCAGTATTCCAATATCTGAGGGGCTTTCACAGAGAAGAGAAGGTCAACCTATTCTCCAAAGCAGCTGAAGGCAGGACAAGAAGCAATGGATTCCTTTGCTGCACCTGCGGGTCTGCCGGCCTGTGTATACTCGCAGTCAGATTTTGTGACTTCCTACACAGGTAATCCTTGACTCAAGAACAGTTCGAAGTTACAACGGCACGGAAGAAAGTGACTATGACCCTTTTTCACACTTACGACCGTTGCAGCATCCCCATGGTCACGTGATCAAAATTCAGATGCTTGACAACTGACTCATATTTATAACTGTTGCTGTGTCCCGGGGTCATGTGATCCCCTTTTGCGACCCTCTGACAAGCAAAGTCAACGGGGAAGCCAGACTCATTTAACAACCGTGTTACTAACTTAACAACTGCAGTGATTCCCTTAATAATGGTGGCAAGAACACTTGTAAAATGGGGGCAGGACTCACTTAACAACTTTTTTCACTTAGCAACAGAAATGTTGGGCTCAATTGTGGTCGTACGTACGTCGAGGACTACAGTCAATCTGACACCTTAGGAAAACTCAGTTCTGCCTCAACTGTTTTCCCTCTGCGGCGATGCTAAGATAGCATCTATCTATAACTCCCAAAGGTGATTTCTCATTTTGCATTAAATGACTGTCTCAGAGATGACTAATGCAATCTCTTGTTCAAGATCCAGACTTTGCCCTTGAATATACTTTCAGGAATGTCATGCAAAGGTAAGCTACGGCCCTCCGGATCACTGATGTAATATGTATTCCTGTGTGTACTATAGCAGAGTCCCTTTCGGGCACCAGGGACCGGTTCCGTGGAGAAAGGTTTTTCCACGGACCGGAGAGTGCGTGGTTTTGTGTGCTGCCTGCATCCCACGGATGGGGTTTTGCTTGTTTGTGTGGACCGGTTGTTGGCATGCCGTGGCCCGCTACCGATCCATGGACTGGGGGTTGGGGACCCCTGTAGCATAGGAATATATTTTTAAATACATATAATTTTCCTCTGTACAGGTTATATTGTATAGCTTTTCTGCTTCTGTATACTTGGTGCCTGAAGTAGGGCAGGGGGCAGACGGGAAGAATGATTACAAAGCAATACGGGTAGTCCTCGATTTACAACAGTTCAACGGTTGCAGTGTCCTCAGCGTTACGTGATCCCCTTTTGGGATCTTCTGACAAGCGAGTCAATGGGGAAGACAGATTCACTTAACAACCCTGCTACTAACTTAATAACTGCAGGGAAGAAAGGTCATAAAATGGGGCAACATTCACTTAACAACTGTCTCGCTTAGCAACAGAAATTTTTGGACTCAGTCGTGGTCGTAAGTTGAGGACAACAAGTTAGCATCTACACTTCGTGATAGAAATGGGTAAGAGGAGGCACACATATAGCTTTTTTTCTTCCATTCCATTTGATCGTATCAGATTCTAGGAGACTGCCTGGATAAGGCTTTTCAGAAGAGGCTTGCCATTGTCTCCTTTCTAGGGCTGAGAGAAAGTGACTGGCTGAAGGTCACCCAGCTGGCTTTGTGCCTAAGGCAGGACTAGAACTCACAGTCTCCCGGTTTCTGGCCTTAACTGCTACACCAAACTGGCAATATTTTTTACCAGACACAAATGGAGTAGCATGCCTCTTTGTCAAAATATATTCCATTGTTCCCTAAACGATTACATTGACACTTATCACAAACAGAGGTTGAAATGCTTGGTTCCCCTCAATTGAAAACCAGGAGAACTTCAGGTTTTAGAAAGTCCTTGGACATCATGTGATGTTCTTGAATAGGAGCCTTCCTGCATTAACATCTAGACTGCATTAAAAGAGGGATAGAATCAAGATCACGTGAAGTGTTAATACCACTTTACAATGCCTTGGTAAGGCCACATTTGGAATACTGCATCCACATTTGGTCACCACGATGTAAAAAAGATGTTGAGACTCTAGAAAGAGTGCAGAGAAGAGCAACAAAGATGATCAGGGGACTGGAGGCTAAAGCATATAAGGAACGGTTGCTGGAATTGGGTATGTCTAGTTTAATGAAAAGAAGGACTAGGGGTGACATGACAGCAGTGTTCCAATATCTCAGGGGCTGCCCCAAAGAAGAGGGAGTCAAGCTATTCTCCAAAGCACCTGAAGGCAGGACAAGAAGCAACGAATGGAAACTAACCAAAGAGAGAAGCAACCTAGAACTAAGGAGATATTTCCTGACTGTTAGAACAATTAATCAGTGGAACAACTTGCCTCCAGAAGATGTGGGTGCTCCAACACTGGACATTTTTAAGAGATTGGACAACCATTTGTCTGAAATGGTATAAGGTTTCCTGCCTGAGCAGAGGGTTGGACTAGAAGACCTCCAGTGTCCTTCCAACTCTGTTATTCTGTTATTCCTCATCCCCTGTTCTTTCAAATTTTTGAATTGCATGGATCCTCTCCCATTCTCTGCTCCTCTTCTCTCCAAGAAGAGTGTCCAGTTACGTAACCTATGTGGAAATAAGAGGTGGTCCTTCTCAAGTTGGGTACATTTAGTTTAATGAAAAGAAGAACTAGGGATGACATGATAGCAGTGTTCCAATATTTGAGGGGCTGCCACAAAGCACCCCTCTATTCTCCAAAGCACCCAAAGGCAGGACCAGAAGCAACGGATGGAAACTAATCAAGGAGAGAAGCAACCTAGAAGTAAGGAGAAATTTCCTGACAGTGAGGACAATTAATCAGTGGAACGGTTTGTCTCTAGAAGTTGTGAATGCTCCAACACTGGAGATTTTTAAGAGACTGGACAACCATTTGTCTGAAATGGTACAAGGTTTCCTGCTTGAGCAGTGGGTTAGAGTCACTAGAAGATCACCAAGTTCTTTTTCCAATTCTATTATTCTGTTATTCATAACTTTGGCATATATTGCCCTCCACATCTTCACAACAGACATTTGATGAGACTGACTGGGCACTTTGCCCATTCTCAGACTCTACATTTCTACAAAAACCAGGAAGGTGGGTTGAGCTCTGATTCCAGTGTCATCTAGTTACAAGAGAGAAATCAAAGTTCTCAATGTCAGAACAAGAAGCAATGCATGGAAACTAATCAAGGAGAAAACCTATCTAGAACTAAGGAGAAATTTCCTGAAAGTGAGAACAATTAATCAGTGGAACGGCTTGCCTTCAGAACGTGTGGGTGCTCCAACACTGGACGCTTTTGTGAAGAGATTGGACAGACACTTAACTGGAATGGTATAGGGTCTCCTGCTTGAGCAGGGGGTTGGACTAGAAGACCTCCAAGGTCCCTTTCAACTGTTATTCTGTTATCCTAAGCTAGGCCTCAAGAAACCATTGAGGGGTGCAGTGGTCTTCTACATCTCTTAAGCTTGTGGTCTTCTAAGATATGACATTCTCTCTCCTAAAGCCTTCCATGACACTCAGTCGTCCTAGATTTAGCTTCTGCTTCTGCTTTTCTCCTTGAGTTTCCAAGCAGAGGTCACAAATATAAAGACACCTTTCCTGTCATCGGATTACAGAAATGTGAAATAAGTCTTTGTCAAACCAGTAGAAAAGAAATCTGAGCTGTCATTCCTAATATCATCACGATCCACAGCAGCTGGCTGGGGAGCAAGAAAATATTAATAACAATAATATTAAAAAGAAGGCTGTGGCAGAATAAAGTTGTCTTGTTATTTCCATTTTTCATATTATCCGGCGTTCCACAAACACCAACCATATTACTTTTTATCTGTAGAGATTCCGTCCTGTTAAAAATATGGATTGAGTTCCCTCTGCTGGCAGGATGGTTGAAATGTGGTTGAAGGAGTTGAATTGTTAGACTAGTAGTAGGCACAGAGAAGATGTAGGTTTGTAACATCAGTTGGGAACGTGGTGTGGATACAGGTAGTCCTCGGCTTACCACGTGTCATTTAGTGGCCATTCAAAGTTACAACGATACTGAAAAAAGTGACTTGGTTGGAAGAAAAAAGCATCTTGTATGTCTTTGAATCAGAATAAGAGAGTAACGTTAGAGTGGAAAGGATTGTGAAGTTTAACAGGATGAATGATATTTACTGACTAAGCTTTACTTCTATGATTATTGTTACTATTATTACTGTTAGTATTATATTAACTACTGTTATTCAATATATGTACCCGGACGATAGCCTGCTTGCTAAAGCGTTGAGTTTTTTGTGGGGAGCAACCCCACTATTGTATCTACCCTTACCCCAAACCTATTCCCCAACCCCACCCATTTCCCATACCAATCCTATCCTTTCCCTACCCTTATAAAACCTAATAAAGTATTTAAACCCAGAATAAGAGAGTAATAGAATAACAGAGTTGGAAGGAAACTTGGAGGTCTTCTAGTCCATCCCCTGGCTCAGATAAATGGTTGTCCAGACTCGTTTTGAAAGCCTCCAGTGATGGAACACCCACAACTTCTGAAAGTGAAGCCGTTCCACTGATTAATTGTTTTCACTTTCAGGAAATTTCTCCTTAGTTCTAGATGGGAATAGGAATAGGAATAGGAATAGGAATAGGAATAGGAATAGAATAGAATAGAATAGAATAGAATAGAATAGAATAGAATAGAATAGAATAGAATAGAATAGAATAGAATAGAATAGAATAGAATTAGAGTCGAGTCGCGTAGAGTAGAGTAGAATAAGGAATAGGAATAGGAATAGGAATAGGATAGGATAGAATAGAATAGAATAGAATAGAATAGAATAGAATAGAATAGAATTAGAGTCGAGTCGAGTCGCGTAGAGTAGAATAAGGAATAGGAATAGGAATAGGAATAGGAATAGGATAGAATAGAATAGAATAGAATAGAATAGAATAGAATAGAATAGAATAGAATAGAATAGAATAGAATAGAATAGAATAGAATAGAATAGAATAGAATAGAATAGAATAGAATAGAATAGAATTCTTTATTGGCCATGTGATTGGACACACACAAGGAATTTATCTCTCGTGCATAAGCTCTCAGTGTACATACAAACAACAAAGTGATAAGTCATAAATCATAAATCATAAGATACAATCATAAATCATAATACAAACAACAAGTGATAAATCATAAGATACCAATAGAAGAAGGTAGTAGGAAATATGCAAAGATGAGAAGATGGGAAGGATAATAGTAATTCAGCCATACTACATGGGCAAATATCTTTAGGCATAAGACAATGCTGTGGGAGTTAGGTGTTTAGCAGAGCGATGGCACTGGGGGAAAAACTGTCCCTGTGTCTAGAGAAGCGAAACATCTTCAAGCAAAAACCAAGTCCGGTTGCCTTTTGACAAAAAGCACCTTTGGGACAACCATGACCTGGATGACTGAGAATCTTCATAGACATTCATAAACATAGATGTCAAAAGAGAGGATAAGGAGCAGTAAGAGACAAATATTGTGTCGTCGCATTATGATGAAAACTCCGCCTTTGCGTTCTTGCTTGTGATGTCTCCAAACAAGTATGGAAAGGCGCAGTTGATCCCTTCTTCCACTTTGGCTTACAGGTAGTCCTCGACTTATGACCGATTGCTTAGCGACCATTCAAAGTTACAATGGACTTCTCCAGAGCTATTTAAGACTGGTTTCAAAGCTCCAGTCACTGCCCCCTCATGGACACGTGATCACATCTTGGGCACTCGGCAACTGTCCTACATTTACAACCAATGCATCATCCCCAACAGTCAGGTGATCAAAATTCGGTTGCTAGGCGTCCAGCATGTATATCAGGTCCACCACCATACTCTGGTGTCCTGCCATTGTGCTGAGGACGGAAGGGGGGATGGCGTGCTTGGGATTTTTCCGCTTCTGCTGTTTGCTTGGGAATTAGGGAGGGGGACTGTCTTCAGAGACCAGATGGATTCATTCCCAGAGCCAGTTTTTGCCAGCTTCCAAGGCCGTCGCACCCTGAGAGGGAGCTGTTATCTGCCTGGCACCTCAGCATTCTCAAAATATCTTCTTGGCATCACATTGGCTGCTGGTGGACTGGTCAGGGGGGGTTGGGATTGGGAAACCGAAAGGATGGCTTTATGCTTTGCGTGGGACCTTCAGATTCCGCCTGACTTTACTGCATCCATTTTCTCTCAGTAAAAGTTCTTTTGATTCAGCTCAACGGATCCAAGAGTCTTACTTTCCTGAGGGGCCGGTTGGGGCAGGTCTGACAATGTATTTACAACAGTTCAAGCATCCCGCAGTCACACAAATCACAATTTAACAACATATTTTGCCAGAAAAACGCCCATTGGGTACAATGGGTTCACTTAATGACTGCAGCATTTGCTTAATGACCACCATTAAACAAAGGTAAAGATAAAATTCAAGCAGCAAGCCGTGATCTGCTTAATGATCAGCACGACTTACGACTCTAATTCCAGGGTCATAACTCAAGGACTATCTGTATCACCTAAAGCAGGATTCAATAAATCAGGGCAGCTCTGTCATCTATAGGATAAGAAGAAGAGCGTTATTAGAAAGATTTTAATAAGCCCAAAGTTCGTTACAGCAGATCTGGACTACAGGCCAGCCCCAAACCAATAATGAGTTTTAGGAGGATGGTTGGTGTTTTGATTGGGCCCAGAAAACAAATCCTGCCTTAATCTGCAAATGAAGGCTGTGATGGAGAGGAACAGCTGACTAAAGCGACCCCAAATATATTTTATTATCTTATTGATATTTATAAACCATATGACTCACTTGTCTAAAACGTATGACTCACATAAAACAAGCTGAAAGGACTAGCGGGACTACAATAAACTTCAATGATTTACAACAAACCCATTTTATAATTAAATGACACCCATTTTATAATTAAAGCCCTCTAATAAATCCCTGCCTCTTAACCCCTCCCCCTCCAAATTCAGATTAAAAAAGCAGGACGTCAACTGCAGAATAAAAAATAGGCAACACTGCAAATTAAACATAGGCACAGATGAAGACATAAAGGCTCGTGGTAAGATTTAAAAGGCTTTCAAAAAAAGAGAGAGAAGGATAGAACTAATGCTTTAGCTTCAGATCTATTCCTCATATCTATGTTTTAAATATCAAATGAAGGTCCACCCAATACTGTAAACCTCTCTGCATCTTTTTCTCTCTCTTCAAAACCTCATTTATTTTCATCCTGACATTTCCCATCACAAAAAATATCAGATATTGAAATGTCCAGACTCCTTAAAGTCCTAGATCAGTGTTTTTCAACCTTGATCACTTTAAGATGCGTGGACTTGAATTTCCAGAATTCCACAGTCAGCATAGCTATGCCGGCTGGGGAATTCTGGGAATTGAAGTCCACACTTCGTAAACTTGTCACGGCTGATAGACACTGTCCTAAATAAATCAAGATTAAGTTACCAGCGGAACCATGGATAAAGAAAGGAACACAGACTGCTGCTGTTCAGGACAACAATATGGGACTTTGCATACTGTTCCTACCTGAATTTTAGTGAAGGACATATTTCCAATATCTCAGGGAAGAGGGAGTCAAGCTATTCTCCAAAGCACCTGAAGGCAGGACAAGAAGCAACGGATGGAAACTAACCAAAGAGAGAAGCAACCTAGAACTAAGGAGAGATTTCCTGACAGTTAGAACAATTAATCAGTGGAACAACCTGCCTCCAGAAGCGGTGAATGCTCCAACACTGGGAGGTTTTTAAGAAGACACTGGACAGCCATTTGTCTGAAGGTATAGGGTTTCCTACCTGAGCAGGGGGTTGGACTAGATGACCAAGGTCCCTTCCAACTTTATTAGTACTATTATTATTACATCAACTTTATTCAAGAAATCACAGACACAAGTGTTTCGCTTGCTTTAATAGCTAAATGCTGACTTCCAAGCTATAGGTGACCCCAAAGGGGGTTCTCCACATTAGCAAGGCTAAATATGTGGAGTCCTCGGTACTCCCTAAGCTTGTTTGCTTTCTTGTAGATGTTTCATTACCCAGCTATGTAACATCATCAGTTCCAGCTGAGGTGTTAGTGCTGATGAACCTAGTTGGGTAATAAAACGTCTGCAAGAAAACAACCCCGGTCAAAGAGCACCAAAGACCTGACAGTTCAACCCTGAGCTACACAAACAGGTGGTCCTTGACTTACGGCCACAATTGAGCCCAAACATTCTGTTGCTAAGCAAGACAGCGGTTCAGCGAGTTCTGCCCCATTTTACAACCTTTCTTGCCACCATTGTTAAGTGAAGCCCTGCAATTGTTAAGCTGGTAACCCAGTTGTTAAGCGAGTCTGGCTTCCCCATTGACTTTGCTTGTCAGGAGATTGCAAAAGGTCCCTGGGACACGGCAACCGTCATAAATATGAGTCGGTTGCCAAACGTTTGCATTTTGATCACGTGATCGTGGAGACGCTGCAACGGTCGTAAATGTGAAAAAATGTCATAAGTCACTTTTTTTTAGGGCCGCTGTAACTTTGAACGTTCACTAAATGAACTGTTGTAAGACGAGGACTTCCTGTAGTTACACAGTTACACTACCCGTAAACAGATACTCTCCGTATTTGTGGGTTGCCAGTTGCCAAGCACCTGAACTTTGATCACGTGACCACGGGGATGCTGCAACCATTGTAAGTGTGAAAAACAATCATAAGTCAGTTTCTTCAGTGCCACTATAACTTCAAACGGTCACTAAGCAGGTAGTCGAGGACTACCTGTATTTTCTTCCAATGGCCAAATATTCCAGCCATTTTAGGGGGTGAAGGGAACCCCCTGAAAATTGGTTTGACTGTTGCTGAACTCAAAAGGCATAAGGGGTCAAGTATAATAATAATAATAATAATAATAAAGTTGGAAGGGACCTTGGAGGTCATCGAGTCCAACCCCCTGCTCAGGCAGGAAACCCTACACCATTTCGGAAAAATGGCTGTCCAGTCTCTTCTTAAAAACTTCCAGTGTTGGAGCATTCACCGCTTCTGGAGGCAAGTTGTTCCACTGGTTAATTGTTCTAACTGTCAGGAAGTTTCTCCTTAGTTCTAGGTTGCTTCTCTTTTTGCACATTCTATATATAATTTAAAGAGGAAGACAAAGTCTTCGGCAGTATAGTGAGATGGCAGTCTTGAAGTACAGGAAGTCCTCAACTTACAATGGTTCATTTAGTGACTGGAGTTACAACGGTACTGAAAAAAGTGAGTTGTGACCGTTTTTCGCAGTTAGGACCGGCGCGGCATCCCTGTGGTCACGTGATCAAAATTCGGATGCTTAGTGACTCATATTTATGATGGTTGCAGTGTGTTTAATTAACTGTGTTAACTAACTTAACGACCCGTGTTACTAACTTAAACAATTGCAGTGGTTCACTTAGCAACTGTGGCAAGAAAAGTCGTAAAATGGAATAAAATTCACTTAACGGCTGTTTTGCTTAGCAACGGAAAATTGGGGATCAATAGTGGTCGTAAGTCAGGACTACCTGTACTCCTAAACCAGTGGTGGCGAACCTATGGCACGGGTGCCAGAGGCGGCACTCAGAGCCCTCTCTGTGGGCACACGCGCCGTCGCCCCAGTCCTAGGCCTTCAGCTGGGTTTTATAAAACCTTTTTGCTTTAGGCCTCCACCGCCGTGTGCAAAAAAAAAAAAAGGTTCAATCAGTCAATTTCAACTTCTGACGGGGAAAAAAAAGATCTTGCAAAGTTGGAATTGATTGATTGAACTTTTTAGTCCCACCCAGTCTGCCGTTACCACCGCAGCCACGCCCACCCAATGGGCCACACCCACTCAATGGGCCACGCCCTCCCAATGGGCCATACCCACCCGGCACCCGATGATACATAAGTGGGTTTTGGGTTGCAGTTTGGGCACTCGGTCTCTAAAAGGTTCGCCATCACTGTCCTAAACAGTGTACAAATCTTACCTGAAAATAATTGTATTTAGTCTTGACTGAAAAAAAAATTATCCTATCTGGGGAAGAAGGCCCACCGTGTTCTCAACCTGCGCTGAGATCTATTGTGCATATTCTGATTAATTATAATTATTGTTATTTATCATGACATTATATGGGGAAAGAATATAGATTCGGGTGACATCGACAGCAATTGTGTCTCCCATAATCATCTTCTTTTTTTCTCGTTCAGCAACAACAGAATTAGCCTGTCAAAACAGATTACATTATTTGGCATAAGATCTTTTTTAAAATCAATCTGCCTCTCTCTCTCCTGCCCCAATCCTAACTCTCCATTGCACCTCAACTCTGCCCTTTGGATACACAAGAGCTACACACAAACACACACACACACACACACACACACACAGAGATTCTCCCATATTTGCAATGGCTGTTAATTGCAGGATTTTTTTTTCTTCTTCCTGAATGCAGAGGAGGGCCAAAAAAAATAAATAAATAACAAACAAAAATGCATTTTATATCCACGTTCATTAGATGGCGGCACAAATGAATGGCTTGTGCAAGAAAGGGGACTGGGATTCATTATTTGGGGGTCATCCTCACAGCCCCAGGACTAATTAATTGTCATTCATCCATTCAGTAGCCAACACCCCAGAAGACAAACTCAAGATCCAAAAAGATCTTGACAAACTTGAACAATGGGCCCTGTCCAACAAAATGAGTTTCGGTGTGGAAAAAAAGCAAAGTTTTACATTTAGGCAGGAAAAATCAAAGGTACAAGTACAGACTGGGCGAGACCTGGCTCAAAAACAGTAACTGTGAGAGGGACCTTGGAGTCCTAGTGAACGATCACTTGACTATGAGCCAGCAGTGTGCAGCAGCAACCAAAAAAAGCTAACACAATCCTGGGTTGTATAAACAGAGGCATAGAATCAAGATCACACGAGGTATTAGTCCCGCTTTATAAAACCCTAGTAAGACCACACCTGGAATACTGCAGCCAATTTTGGTCACCATGTCACAAAAAAGATGTTGAGAGTTTGGAAAAAATTCAGAGAAGAGCAACTAAGATGATCAAAGGCCTGGAGACCAAAATGTACGAAGAACGGCTGCAGAACTTGGGTTTGGCTAGTCTAAAGAAAACAAGAAATAGGGGGGACATGATAGCAGTGTTCCAGTATCTGAGGGGCTGCCACAAGGCAGAGGGAGCCAGGTTGTTCACCAGAGCACCAGAGGGAAGGACGAGAAACAATGGTTGGAAACTGATCAAGGAGAGAAGCAACCTGGAATTAAGGAGAAACTTCCTGACAGTGAGGACAATCAACCAGTGGAACAGCTTGCCTCCAGAAATCGTGGGCGCTCCATCACTGGAGATTTTTAAGTAGAGACTGGACAATCTCCTGTCTGAGTTGGTATAGGTCCTCCTGCTTGAGCATGGGGCTGGACTAGAAGACCTCCAGGGTCCCTTCCAGCTCTATTCTATTCCATTCATTTTACACATCCTTATGACGCTGCCTTCATCTCATTCCCAACCTGTAGCCGAGATAGCTTAAAGCCATCTTGCTTACTGACCTCTCATTCAGTGACTGCTCCAAGTTACAACAAGACTGAAAAAGAGACCTGTAGGCGATCCCCTACATTGTAACCATTGCACAACCCCTCAGTTCCTGCAAGATCGCTATTTCTAACCTTCATAACTGGCTTCTGACAAGCAAAGTCGATGAGGAAGCTGGCAGGAAATCGCAAGTTGCAATCTCATGATGTCCCGCTTGACAACCCATGGAGATTCGCTTAATGAACTGTCGCCGTACGTTGGGTGCGGTCCTGCAACATTTCACTTTACAATCACGTTGGTTAAGGATGGAATTGCCAGCCCCAATTGAGGTCCGTCAGGAAGGACTTGTAACACACATTTATCCGCTGTGGGTTTCTACCTTCCCTTTGTGCTTAGAATGGAGCAACTGACAACCTTCAAAACTGCTGCCCACCTGCGTCTCCTATACTGGGAAAATTTCATACAGATTCTTCATTTTCTGCAACTTAAAGAAATGCCTTGGATTGTATCGGCCAAGTTGAATTTTCACCCCACCCCACGCAAAATTATCAATACTTATGAGACTACTGTATCAAATGGAATGGAATGGAATGGAATGGAATGGAATGGAATGGAATAGAATAGAATAGAATAGAATAGAATAGAATAGAATAGAATAGAATAGAATAGAATAGAATAGAAGCTGGAAGGGACCTTGGAGGTCTTCTAGTCAAGCCCCCTGCTCAGGCAGGAAACCATATACCATTTCAGACAAATGGCTGTCCAATCTCTTCTTAAAAGCCTCCAGTGATGAAGCACCCACAACTTCTGGAGGCAGGTTGTTCCACTGATTAATTGTTCTAACTGTCAGGAAATTCCTCCTTAGTTCTTTTGGGTACCAGGGACCACTTCTGGGGAGAAAGGTTTTTCCGCGGACTGGAGAGTGCATGTTTTTGTGTGCTGCCTGCATCCCACAGATGGGGCTTTGCTTGTTTGTGCGAACCAGTTTCTGGCATGCCACGGACCGGTAGTGGTCCATGGACCGGGGGTTGGGGACCCCTGTTCTAGTCCATTATTTTGAAACTGGGTGCAACAGGAGGATGGGAAGACTTGAAATGGCTAGGAAAAACTATTTCTAGTTTCTCTGCCATTGTCAGTCCCAATAGATAGACCAGACCATAAAACAGAATAGCAGAGTTGGAAGGGACCTTGGAGGTCTTCTAATCCAACCCGCTGCTCAGGCAGGAAACCCTATACCAGTGGTGGCGAACCTATGGCACGGGTGCCAGAGGCGGCACTCAGAGCCCTCTCTGTGGGCACGCGCGCCGTTGCCCCAGTCCTAGGCCTTCAGCTGGGTTTTATAAAACCTTTTCGCTTTAGGCCTCCGCCACCGTGTGCAAAAAAAAAAGGTTCAATCAATCAGTCAATTTCAACTTCTCGTGAGGAAAAAAAATCTTGCAAAGTTGAAATTGATTGATTGAACTTTTTAGTCCCACCCAGTCTGCCGTTACCACCGCAGCCACGCCAACCCAATTGGCCATGCCCACCCAATTGGCCACACCCAGCCAATGGGCCACATCCACCCAGCACTTGATGATGCATAAGTGGGTTTTGGGTTGCAATTTGGGCACTCAGTCTCTAAAAGGTTCGCCATCACTGCCCTATACCATTTCAGACAAATGGCTGTCCAGTCTCTTCTTAAAAACCTCCAGTGATGGAGCACCCACAACATCTGGAGGCAGGTCGTTCCACTGACTAATTGTTCTCACTGATAGGAAATTTCTCCTTAGTTCAAGGTTGCTTCTCTCCTTGATTAGTTTCCATCCATTGCTTCTTGTTCTGCCTTCGGGTGCTTTAGAGAGATAAAATCAACTCCAGGCTAAAACCACTTATTGACTTGTCCTTAAAGATTGACTTTAAGGACAAATCTCCACACTTGCAAATCTCATGGTGCTGTATCTTCTCCTCCTCCTTATAGTTCAGTGAATTGGGGGGAGGGGGGGTTGTCTGCTTGAGCCACTTCTGAATGTTATCTGGATGTTCTAGACTTGAAAAATGCTTCAGCCTCTTCTGCCTAGGCAACAGGCTTTTGCATATCTCCATCCAGGTCACTTTCCTTATTCTCTAAAGATATCACCTCCACAGGGCATCCTTTCCTGGCTAGTAAGCCATAGAGCAGGGGTGTCAAAACTGCTGGCCACGGGCCGGATGCGTCATGGCAAAACTGCGCCCACTCCATTGCCGGCAATGGCAAAAAAAGTCACGATACGTCGTGACACGTCACGTGACATTGCGAGTTTGACACGCGCCATAGAGTGTTGCTATATTGGCTGAGGGGTTGAAGAAAGGGGAGATGAGTTGCGCCATCATTGAGGCCAACTTGTAATTTCATTCTGAATTCTCTGTTACGATTCCATGCTTCTGTAGTTCCGGCTAACCCTTTATTCCAGTGCCTGAACAACTGTTCAGTATTTTTGTGTTCCGAGTCCCCATCTCTAGCTAAAGGAAAACACAGCAATGAAGCCTGGATGAGGATTTGATCATTTCATCTGTAAGTACCACAACGTGTGTGTGTACTTAACAGAATGCTCAAAATACAGTAACTCACTATAATATAAATCTCTTTATTATAGTCTTTGAGCAGCTGCTTAAAATACCATCTTGCTGCTTTCAAGATTTAATATTATACATGACATCGGCCTTTGGAAAAGCTGACTCAATTTGCCTTCTGCAGACTAGGGACTCCTTTTGGCTTCTATCTATGCCTCATGTCTCATCAGTTCCATACAATCTCCGTGGGTCAGTTATTGTTTTCCTCCCGAATTTCTTTCTCAAGAAAGACATCCAATTTCAAAATTGAGGGGGGAGGAGGAGGAGGAGGAGGAAAATAAGAAGAGGAGGAGGAGGAGGAGGAGGAGGAGGAAGAAAAGAGAAGAGGAGGATATCCCGTTAAGTTAAAGTTAACTCTTGATCCTTTAAGTATAAACAGATGCCCCTAGCCTGCTCCTTCAAACTTTCCAACAGTGCAAACATCACTGCTGTAATCGATTAATTAATGTTTTTATTGTTTTAACGCTTTTTACTGTTTTAAAATGTTTGTAAGATTTTAATTGTAATATATGTTTTGAAATGTGAGCCGTCCAGAGTCATTTGCTGAGATGGGTGGCTATAGAAATCAAATCAAATCAAATCAAATCAAATCAAATCAAATCAAATCAAATCAAATCAAATCAAATCTAGATAGATAGATAGATAGATAGATAGATAGATAGATAGATAGAGAGAGAGAGAGAGAGAGAGAGAGAGAGAGAGAGAGAGAGAGAGAGAGAGAGAGAGAGAGAGAGAGAGAGAGAGAGAGAGAGAGTGAGTCCATTCACCTCACTGCTGGTCATCCTCTTTTGGCTTTCACCTTCCCAAAAATATAGACTTCTCCAGAAACTCAGTTGCGATGCCCTGAAGTTTGAAGGGCTGTCACAAAGAAGAGGGGGTTGACCTATTCTCCATAGTACCTGAAGAAGGACAAGAAGGAATGGATGAAAGCTTACCAAACAGAGATCCAACACAGAACTAACAAGAAATCTTCTGTCTCTGAGAACAATTAGTCAGCAGAAAGACTTGCTTTCAGAAGTTGTGGGTGCTCCATCACTGGAGGTTTTCAAGAAGAGACTGTACAGCCATTTGTCCAGAATGGTATAAGGTCTCCTGCTTGAGCAGGGGTTTGGACTAGAAGACCTCCAAGGTCCCTTCCAACTCTGTTATTCCGTTATTTCCACTTTGTCTAGCCAAGCCAGGGAAAGATGATCTTGGGTGTAATAATAATAATAATAATAATAATAATAATAATAATAATAATAATAATAATAATAATAATAATAATAATAATAATAATAATAACAACAACAACAACAACAACAACAACAACAACAATAACAATAATAATAATAAAATATTAATAATAATAAAATAATAATAATAATAATAATAATAATAATAATAATAATAATAATAATAATAATAATAATAATAATAATAATAATAATAATAATAATAATAATAATAATAATAATAAAGTTGGAAGGGACCTTGAAAGTCATCTAGTCCAGGGCTTTTCAACCAGTGGTACGGGTACCACCTGTGGTACATTGGCACCTGGCAGGTGGTACACGAACATCCTAGGAAAGTGGTAGCCGGGGAGGGGAATGAGCTGAACCGGTGGCAGCACCGCACAAGCCTGAGCGAGAGATGGCTGGAGCTACAGGGCTGTCAGGGCTCAGCGGAAGCGCCAGGATCAGTGCTGCTTTCCAGCTGATCGGCGCTTCTTCGGGGCTGTCGGGTCAGTGGAAGCGCCAGGATCAGCGCCAGGCTCCAGCTGGAGCTCGGTGCTGATCCTGGCGCTTCCGCTGAGCCCAGAAGATCAGCTGGAATGTTGCAGCATCTCCAGGGTCTTGTGATTTACATTCAGATGCTTGGCAACTGATTCATATTTATGACGGTCAGTGTCCCAGGGTCATGTGAAGTGACCAAAACCTGCTGCAACCACCCAGCAGACGGGGGGGAATAAAAACCAAACACACCCCCACCCCACCCCCGCTGCCAATCCTCAACAGAAATGCTCACAACAATGAAAACCTCGGAAAGGACGAAGAGCGTTGCCGGGTGGGCAGGCAGGTGTCTTGCTCGGCTGTGGCTTGGGGGGCACTTTTTCAGTGCCATTGCAACTTCGAACAGTCACTAAGCGAACTGTTGTAAGTCGAGGACTACCTGTACTTTATCACTTTTTTCCTTTTTTTTTTTTTGATCATCAAGTTTTTGACACCTTGCTAGGCGACTGGTGGTACTCGGATGTTGCCATATCCTAAAAGTGGTACAATGGGTGAAAAGGTTGAAAAGCCCTGATCTAGTCCAACCCCCTGCTCAGGCAGGAAACCCTATACCATTTCAGACAAAGGGCTGTCCAGTCTCTTCTTAAAAACTTCCAGTGTTGGAGCATTCACTGCTTCTGGAGGCAGGTTGTTCCACTGATTAATTGTTCTAACTGTCAGGAAGTTTCTCCTTAGTTCTAGGTTGCTTCTCTCCTTGATTAGTTTCCATCCGTTGCTTCTTGTCCTGCCTTCAGGCGCTTTGGAGAATAGCTTGACTCCCTCTTCTTTGGGGCAGCCCCTGAGATACTGGAACACTGCTATCATGTCCCCCCTCGTCCTTCTCTTCATTAAACCAGACATACCCAATTCCAGCAACCGTTCCTTATATGTTTTAGCCTCCGGTCCCCTAATCATCTTCGTTGCTCTTCTCTGTACTCTTTCTAGAGTCTCAACATCTTTTTTACATTGTGGTGACCAAAACTGGATGCAGTATTCCAAGTGTGGCCTTACCAAGGCATTGTAAAGTGGTATTACCACTTCACGTGATCCTGATCCTTTCTGCATTTTTCCTCCCTTTGGCACAGGCCAAAGCACGTAACAAGCGAGAGACCAAGACGGAGAGTTCTCGGATTTACTGCTTGCCAAGGATGGAGGTTCTGTGCTCCTTCAAAAATGGCAGTGGGTCATCTGAGATGGTGCTCCCTTTTCTCACCTGAGATGTTGCAGGAGAGAGATGCTGGAGAGAGAGGACCAGGCTAGCTCTTCTAACTTCCCAGAACCTTTACTTCCCATCAGTTAAACTTTCTGAATAGGCAGCTGCAAGCAGGGGGCATTACGACATAGTCTGGAGGCTGAGGGTCAGCAACCCTGGCTAGCCAATATCCAAACATTGTAAACTACAATACAAGTTCATCCCTGCCTAAAAAGGATGGAAAAGAAGCCCACCCCCACCCCATTCCACCCCCTGCCCTAGTGAGACAATTAAGCTTCTCTGCAGGGATGGCTCTGCGCAGATCCGTCCAGCAGGAGGGCAGGAGCTAAAGAAGGAGAATGAATTATGCTGATTTGGTCTTCTCGCCTGCTGCCTGCATTTCAGGATCCTATCAGCCCCAATGCGTGCCTGATAAATAAATAGTCATCTTAGGCAATCTCCTCGGTTGAAAAACAAATCACATCTGAAGTCCTAAGAGAAAAGGAAAACAGAAAGTTAAGGGTTCCCCCACCCCACCTCTCTTATTTGCTGCACGATCATTAGTAAACAAGCAGCACAATTTCTTAAAAAGAAGGGCGCATGAAAAAATGTAAAAATAAAATGGTTTTCTTAACCTTCCTTTTGTTTTCCCGTTGTTAAAAATAGCGATATTTCCTGAGAAGCTGTAAGGAGGAAGAGAGAGATCAAAACATTTGGAAATAAGAATCCAAAATCAAAATCTTCGCAGAAATTGCAGAAAAAGGTGACCAGCCCTAATTTAAGGAATATTTTGGTAACTTTAGCAAAAGATCAAGCGGCACCAATCTTTTTTATTTATTATTATTATTATTATTATTATTATTATTATTATTATTATTATTATTATTATTATTATTATTATTATTATTATTATTATTATTATTATTATTATTATTATTATTATTATTATTAATTTGTTTAAACATGTACTTGCTACATTTATAACCTGCCATAATCTGAAAAGATTCTGGAAAGTGAGAAAGTGCAGAAATCACTTGGAAGTCACTGCAGTTTCATTGCTGTTGTAACCTTAAGTGGCTGCTAGATGAACGGTTGTAAGTCAAGGACTACTTGTATGAGACATTTCACTTCCAGATACTGTGTAACCTGTTTTGCAATGATCAGAATCTTGATAATTCATACTAGAATTAGGCCAGAATTTGGCTAAAGGTGGCAGACGCAAGAAGATGAATTTATAGAACTGAAGGTTCTTGAATGAGAAGCAAAACATCTTAAAAAAAAAAATCAGAGAGTCCAGTTGCCTTGAAAATAAAAGCAGCTTGGGGACACACACGGAAGATGGGAAATAAATCCGGAATACTTTGAAAACAAGGGTCTCTGTGACACTCTGTGGAACCGAAAGTCTGGACTTTAAAGAAGCTGGCTAGGAAGAGCATTGATGCCTTTGAACTCTGGAGAAGAATTCTGAGAGTACCACAGATAGTCAAGAAAACAAGCAAATCAATCACAGAAGAAATTGATTGATAGTTCTTACTGAAGGCACAAATGACCAGGCTGAAATTGTCATATTTTGGACACGTGACTCATCTCTCTCTCTTTGAGTCAGGGTTGACTCTTAGCAACTACCTGGATGATTGGGTGGGAAGAAAATCCACAGAGTTCAAGGAAAAGGAAGGAAGGAAGGAAGGAAGGAAGGAAGGAAGGAAGGAAGGAAGGAAGGAAGGAAGGAAGGAAGGAAGGAAGGAAGGAAGGAAGGAAGGAAGGAAGGAAGGAAGGAAGGAAGTTTTCTTGGCAAGGTCTTTCAGAAGTGGTTTGCCCTTGTCTTCTTCATACGGATGACAGAAAATGACAGGCTCAAGGTCACCCAATTGGCTTCATTCCTAAGGCAGAACTAGAACTTACAGTCTCCTGGTTTTTTTTTTCACAGGCTAGATTGGGAAGAAGTAAAACAGTCCAGAAGGTGGCAACAGGTAATCACTTCCATCCTGTTCAGAAAAGTACAAGGATGAGTCCATGAAGTCAGGAGAAGACAAACTTGGCTGGAGGACATGTTTTCCTTTTAATCAATTGTGGAAACCTTTATTGATGCTGAAAGCAAAATCTGCTCCAGTCATTCTAGCTTGGGTGGAAGGATTTATTTGCATCGAGCGACAGTCGAGTCCTCTCAGCAATAGGGAATCAGCAGCAATCAAGCTGTGGCAACTGTCTGAAGAGCTGAAAGATTAGCTTTAATCTCAGTCCGAGCCGTTACAATCAAGGCTGAGCTTCTCCTGCACTCTCGGAGAAGGAATATTTGGCCAGCTTATTCCAACCATCTTCAACAGGCTTGTTCCCCCTAAAACTTCTAAAGGGCAGAATTGTTTTCCCTCCACATAACACAGTGGATGGCCCCTCTGCACCACAGTCACATACTGTAAAAGCACTTCTCAGGCTGGCAGTTTTAAGCCTTTTTCTAACGCCATTATGTTTTCCTTTGATATTTTCACAGAGGTTTGACTTGATAGTAGCAGTCATGTTTGTTGCTGTCTTTAGGTAATTGGATATATAGCAAGAGAGTGAAGGGGTTTTCTGTCCTTCTTTCCTTCCTTCCTTCCTTCCTTCTTTTTTTCTTTCTTTCTTTCTTTCTTTCTTTCTTTCTTTCTTTCTTTCTTTCTTTCTTCTTTTTCTTTCTTTTTCTTTCTTTTTCTTTCTTCTTCCTTTCCTTCTACTCTCTGTCTCCTTTTCCTTCCTCCCTGCCTCTCTCCTTTTCCTTCCTTCCTTCCTTCTCTCTCTGTCTCCTTCTTTTTTCTTTTTTTCTCTCCGTCTCCTTCCCTTTTTCTATCTCCCTTCCTTCCTCTCTCCCTCCCTCCCTCCCTTCACCTTATTGCCTGTATATTCGGGATTTTTTTTTTCTTCTCACCAAACCTGGAGCCAATATTGTGGCGAGAAAAGTAAGGTCCTAAATATAGGCAAGAAATATCAAATGCACAGGTATAGAACAGAAGGTACCTGGCTCAACAATAGCAACTGTGAAAGGGAACCAGGTGTCCTGGTAGATCACCACATAGGTATGAGCCAGCAGTGTGTTGCAGCTGCCAAAAAAGCTAATGCCGTCCTTGGTTGCATCAACAGATGAATAATATCAAGATCATAGGAAGTGATAGTATTGCTTTATACTGCACTGGTGAGACTACAGTTGAAATACTAGTTCAGTTCTGGTCACCACAATACAAAAAAGAGGTTGAGACTCTAGAAAGAGTGAAGAGAAGGGCAACAATGATAATTAGAGGACTGGAGGCTAAAACATACAAAAAACGGTTGCAGGAATTGGGTATGTCTAGTTTAATGAAAAGAAGGAGTAGGAGTGACATGATAGCAGTCTTCCAATATCTAAGGAGCTGCCACAAAGAAAAGGGGAGCTATTCCCCAAAGCAGCTGAAGGTAGGACAATGGAAGATCATGAAAGAGATATCCAACCTAGAACTAAGGAGAAATTTCCTGACAGTGAGAGCAATTAATCAGTGGAACGGCTTGCGTCTACTCGCTTTTAAGAAGCGAGTGGACAGCCATTTGTCCGAGATGGCATAAGGTCTCCTGCTTGAGCAGGGGTTGGACTAGAAGACCTCCAAGATCCCTTCCAAAATATAAATAAAATTTATTTATTTATTTATTTATTTACAGATTTATTTGCAACCATCGGTTTTAGCAACGATAAATTGCATTTGGACTTCTTCCCTGCCACTCATCCTACATGGATTTTTTTTTCTCGAAATTCCTCTGTTGCCACAATACAGTTTGCTGGGGCCAAAGCTCTCCCCCTCCCCCTCCCCTCCGTTTCCTGACTCAGAAGAAAGGGGATAAAAGGAGCAAGAAGCAACCTTCAAAAAAAAAGAACAGGAGAAACTCACAGGCAAGAGTCTTGTCTGCCATTTTGGGAGAAGCAAACCAAGGCCGGTGGGCTTGGAGAAGCCGGCTTCCCTTGCAGACCACAGGTGCTCTCCAAGATGTGGTTACGACAACAACATAAACGACGGATAATTGCTTTTGTGACAACTTGCCAATTAAATTAGATTCAGCAGAATAACATAATGACAATTTGTTATGCTCCGGTGGGCACTAACATACCCATCATAATTAAATGCCACGACGGAAATGGAAGGTGGTGCTATATCCAAGAAGATATAACCCCAATTCCACCCTGTGAAACATTATAGGTTGGAGCCTGATATTTAATTTCAGGAGGAGAATAGCATTAGCGCACAGCGGAATGAGCTTGGAAGTACGCTTCATGGAGACGGGGGTGGGTGGGTTGTGGGAATCAGGCAGGTCCAGCCATGCCGGGATGGCCACCACCAGCCCTCACCCGCAGTGGATTTGTAGTTGGGAAAGTTAGACCTTAAAAAAAAGCAGGACAGGAAGAAAATCGTCTCGTTTGAGCTGTGGCGCTGGAGAAGGTTCCGGCATATTCCTTGGACAGCAAAGGTGACTAACAAGCAAGTCCTGGAGTACGTAACGCCAGACATGTCACTGGAAGGCAAAAATCACAAAACTGCATCTCACTTACTTTGGCCATGTCATGCCGGGGAATTCACCGGAGTAAGCAGTGGGTTTGTCTAGTCTAGTGAAAAGAAGGACGAGGGGTGACATGATAGCAGTCTTCCAATATTTGCATGGCTGCCACAAAGAAGAGAGAGTCAACCTATTCTCCAAAGCACCAGAAGGTAAGACAAGAAACAATGGATGGAAACTAATCAAGGAGAGAAGCAACCTGGAATTAAGGTGAAACTTCCTAACAGTGAGGACAATTAACCACTGGAACAGCTTGTCATCAGAAGTTGTGGGTGCTTCATCACTGGAGGTTTTTAAGAAGAATCTGGACAGCCACGTGTCTGGAATGATTTAAGGTCTCCTACTTGAGCAGGGGGTTGGACTAGAAGACCTCCAAGGTCCCTTCCAGCTCTATTCTGATTGACTGATTGATTGATTGATTGACTTAGTGGTAAAAGAAAACCAGGCCACCAAAGAACACAGTTGCTGGACACCATCAAAGCTGGCAGGGGAATTCTGGGAGTTGAAGTCCACAAGTCTTAACGTTGCCAAGTTTGGAGACTCCTGTTCTTTATGTTTCGGCACTCATACATTGGAAGCAGTGGTGGGATTCAGCCAGTTTGCACCAGTTCGGCAGAATCGGTAGCTAATTTTTTGTTGCCCAGGCCCAGAACAGACTTCCGGAAGCGGCATCCATACAGAGAACCGGTTATATTTGAATCCCACCACTGATTGGAAGGGATGTGGAGAAATGCAAACACATCAGACAAGGCCTCTAGCTAACTCAGGAAGAGAAAACACAGAAAGATAATTTTCCTAGACTATTATTTTATTTATTCATCAGGAAACTAGGTATCTCCAGTTTCCCAGTGTCTATTTGGAAGGAAGTGCAAGTTTCTAGTCCTTCTAAAACCTAAGGTGCAAAAAACTAGGCAAGCATTATTTTTCCCATGTATTTTAGCCTGCAGTCTCCTTTCAGTATGTTTAGCCAATTAATGGTGTCATGGTAGCCAATGACATTCATCCATTCATTCATTCATGCATTCATTCATTCATTCGAATGTATTAGCCACCTAACTGCAATGGACATACCTGTTCCATGTAGTTTGAAGAAGCTTCCAGGATCATTTTGCACCAGAAAAACGTTTTTTTTTAATCTTGATTCTTGGTCTTTAATAATTGTTGCTCTACAAAAAAAATATAATAAATGCAATGCAATACAATACAACACAACACAATACAATACAATAAAAAAATGGAGCTCATTAGTATACTTTACACTGAGGATTACACTGTAGTATATTTCCTCAAAAAGGCTGAGTTTATATTTAAAAACTAATGTATTAGTTTTTAATTCAGAAATCAGTGCTACCAGAAAATCATTCTTAAGCTATAATTTAATATACAGATTTGTACTGCATTCTAAATTTGGAGTTTTCTATGTATAGAATTCAAATGTCAATTTTATAGGAAATTAGATTGCTAGTATAACTCTAATTTATTATAGCTTATAATTTTAATGAGTTATACTATGTTAACTAGATCTCCTTACTTTAAAGCTTAATAGTGAATTTTAGGGATTATTTTGATAGAGATATAGTGTAGTACATTTCATTATTTCATAAATAATTTTTCATTTGTTGAAAAACTGTAATCTCCATAACATTTTAAATCCCACATTTTCTTATTTTTATCTTGCTATTTATACTTTATCCTTATCCTCCTTTTACCTGTCTCTTCCATCTTCTTATCTTTATTTTTTCTTTGAAACATTTCATTGAAAACAAAACCTGAAGGGCTGGAAATTATAGTATATCTCATGATCATTTCTAAATATATTTTTAAAATTATCCAAAGGAGTTTAATTCCAACTCTGTTCTAGCCCTTCACACTTATCTGGGGCCCACTTCGAAGCTGTTCTGCAGTCAGTAATTTTAAATCGTATTTGTTATCTCTAATGTCCACTTTTATTGCTTATTTCCTGCTGATCTGATAACCACAGATTACATTTTAAGTATCCTTTATCATATTATTTTACTTTTAACATACTTTTTCCCCTTCTGGGAAACATTTTGAAAGGAGAATATAAATATTTTTTAACAAATGTGTCACATGTGTTATAAATTCCCAGGATGTTAACCAGGATACTATAATTGTAGTGTATTTGCCTGCATTTATAAGTCCTTGAATTTAACATAATGAACTGGCTTAAAAATTTTCTGCTGTATTTTTTATGGTTGTCTAAGGCAAATATACTACAATTGTCTAAGGATGGTTGTTTGAATAGTGCTTACTTCTAAGTAGAGATAGTCCTCAACTTATGACCACAATGGAGCCCAAAATTTATGTTGCTAAGTGAGACATTTGTTAAGTGAGTTTTGCCCCATTTTACAACCTTTCTTCCCACATTCTAGGCTGCATTAACAGAGGGATAGAATCAAGATCACATGAATTGTTAATACCACTTTACAATGCCTTGGTAAGGCCATACGTGGAATACTGCATCCAGTTTTGGCCACCACGATGTAAAAAAGATGTTGAGACTCTAGAAAGAGTGCAGAGAAGAGCAACAGAGATGATTAGGGGGGCAGAGGCTAAAACATATGAAGAACAGTTTCAGGAATTGGGTATGTCTAGTTTAATGAAGAGAAGGACGAGGGGTGACATGATAGCAGTGTTCCAATATCTCAGGGGCTGCCCCAAAGAAGAGGGAGTCAAGCTATTCTCCAAAGCACCTGAAGGCAGGACAAGAAGTAACGGATGGAAACTAGTCAAGGAGAGAAGCAACCTAGAACTAAGGAGAAACTTCCTGACAGTTAGAACAATTAACCAGTGGAAAAACCTGCCTCCAGGAGCTATGAATGCTCCAACACTGGAAGTTTTTAAGAAGAGACTAGACAGCCATTTGTCTGAAATAGTATAGGGTTTCCTTCCTGAGCAGGGGGTTGGACTAGATGATCTCCAAGGCCCCTTCCAACTTTTATTGTTGTTGTTGTTGTTGTTGTTATTATTATTATTATTTGTTAAGTGAATCACTACAGTTGTTAAGTTAGTAACCCAGTTATTAAGTGAATCTAGCTTCCCCTTTGACTTTGCTTGTCAGAAGGTCCCAAAAGGGGATCACATGATCCCGGACCACTTCAACCGTCATAAATATGAGTCAGTTGCCAAGCATCTGAATTTTGATCACGTGACCATGGGGATGCTGCAAAGGTCGTAAGCGTGAAAAGTGATCATAAGTCACTTTTTTTCAGTCCTGTTGTAACTTCAAATGGTCACTAAATGAAATCTTGTAAGTCGAGGACTACCTTTATTGCAAGCAATATTTCTTTTGACTCTTCTCTTTGGGAAACATCTGAGAAACATGGCTCCAAGAAAACGTTGCTTGGGGAGCAAGCGCCCCTGGAGAAAAGCATTTGAGCATTCTGACCTGAAATGCAAAATTTGAATTCCCAACGAAAGGGGTGAAAATAAAATCACCTCTTGCCACTGGCTGCTAACAGGTTTGTTGCCCTAATGAACCATGCCAAGAAAAAACCAAGGAGAGAGGGGAGGAAGCCATGCCCTCTCCTGTTCTCCAACATGGTGCCCCCCCCAGATGGAGACCAACACTTTTAGCCCCAGAGGTCAGCAGGCTGACCGCTTAATGGGGTACATGACTCCAGCCAAAAAGAGAAATCTTGTTCCTGATCGTTTGCAAGTCTCGCCCTCTGAATAGAATATCCGCTAGCCCCCAAAGGAGAGTTAATACCTGCTTTGCATCCGAAACGTGCAATTTTTAAGAGGATCTGATTTAAGTGAATTAAGACAGCCAGACACGCACGCTCATGCACGCCCAGAACACTCACCAACAGGAGAAGGATATTTCTCAGCTCCTTGTTTGGTGCAAGATTAGATAGTCCTTCTTATTACATACTATATTAGCTTTGCTTCCTCTTACAAGTCCCGAGGGAGAGCTTGTTGTTTTTACTTAGTTTTTCCGATGAAGGATCTCATTATCCAACTAAGCAGCAGACTGGAATTGCAATGAGATCGGGGAAAGCGATTCCCACACAACTCCTGCCCTTCACGCAGGGTTTGAATGGAGTGTACAGTCACACTCTCTGTGCCTTGACGAGATCTAGGTTTTGGGCAGAATGGCCCTGAAGGGTCTTTAGGACGATGTTTCTCAACCTTGGCCACTTGGAGATGTGTGGACTTCAACTGCCAGAAGTCCCGTGCTGGCTGGGAATTCTGGGAGTTGAAATCCCCATATCTTAAAAGTTGCCAAGGTTGAAAAACACTGCCCTAAAAGAATCGCCACATGGTGCTCCCCAGGTGGAAGAGACTACAATAGTAGTAACTGTGAGAAGGATCTTGGAGTGGGACTCTCACTTAAATAGGAGCCAGCCGTGTGCTGCAGCTGCCAAAAAGGCCAACACAGTGCTAGGCTGCATTAACAGAGGGATAGAATCAAAATCACATGAAGTGCTAATACCACTTTATAATGCGTTGGTAAGGCCACACTTGGAATATTGCATCCAGTTTTGGTCACCACGATGTAAAAAAGATGTTGAGACTCTAGAAAGAGTGCAGAGAAGAGCAACAAAGATGATTAAGGGACTGGAGGCTAAAGCATACAAGGAACGGCTGCTGGAATTGGGTATGTCTAGTTTAACGAAGAGAAGGACGAGGGGGGACATGATGGTAGAGTTCCAATATCTTAGGGGCTGCCACAAAGAAGAGGGAGTCAAGCTATTCTCCAAAGCGCCTGAAGGCAGGACAAGAAGCAACGGATGGAAACTAATCAAGGAGAGAAGCAACCTAGAACTAAGGAGGAATTTCCTGACAGTGAGAACAATTAATCAGTGGAACAACCTGCCTCCAGAAGCGGTGAATGCTCCAACACTGGAAGTTTTTAAGAAGAGACTGGACAGCCATTTGTCTGAAATGGTATAGGGTTTCCTGCCTGAGCAGGAGGTTGGACTAGAAGACCTCCAAGGTATCTGCCAACTCTGTTATTGTTACATCTCCCAGAATGCTCAGCTAGCAGGGCAAATGTCGCCCAATTCTTGTTCTTCATGCCTAACTGCCCCCCCAAAAAAATGAACCAGAAATGGCCAAATTGTTTATAATGGGGGTAAACAGAAATCCTTCCTTTGGGTCAAACTCAACTCATGGTGATTTCATGGAGTTTCCTTGGCTATGGGATTAAAGTGGTTTGCTGATGTTTTCCTCCAAGATGTTCTGTTGGGTGACGGATATGGTCACAAAATGGTTGACCTGATGGGCAACCAGGCACAAAATATCAGGACAACCAGATCCACGCATGCAGAGTTCAAGCTAACTACCTAATTATGTGGTGCCTATAATACAAGAATCTGCCCAGACTGCCTCTTGGGAACAAAAAGGTGAGCAGTGGTGGGATTCAAATATGTGAACAACCGGTTCTCTGTGTGGCTGCCGCTTCCGGAAGTCCATTCTGGGCCTGGGCAACAAAAAATTAGCTACCGGTTCTGCCGAAGTGGTGCGAACTGGCTGAATCCCACCACTGGAGGTGAGGCACCAAGGAGCTTAGAGGGGGTCATAGCCCTTCTGCAATTGCGCAGTGGCTCCAGACTAATTCCACTTTTGATCCCTCCTTCATGCCAGGCCTGGTGCTTCCCAAATACAGAAAGTCCTCGACTTACAACCATTCATTTAGTGACTGTTTAAAGTTACAATGGCACTGGGGGAAAAAGTGACTTAGGACCATTTTTCACACAACCATTGCAGCTTTCTCATGGTCACGTGATCAAAATTCAGATGCTTGGCAACTGACTCATATTTATGACGGTTGTGGTGTCCCGGAGTCATGTGATCCCCTTTTGCGACCTTCTGACAAGCAAAGTCAATGGGGGAAGCCAGATTCCCTTAACAGCTGTGGTACTAACTTAACAACTGCAGTGATTCGCTTAACAATGCTGGCAAGAAAGGTCGTACAATGGGGCAAAACTCACTTAACAACCATCTCCTTTAGCAATAGAAAATGCGGGCCAATTGTGATCATAAGTTGAGGTCTACCTGTACTCATTGAAGAGACGGTGAGCCAGTCTGCAGATCTTTTCTACCATGCAAAAGACTTTTACGGGGAACAGTGGATCTGGAACTTGGGGGAGATATCTGGAAGGAATTGGTCCTAACAGCATCCCTCAATGCTTACCTGGGTGATATTGGATGTGGGAAGGTAAGGTCTGCATCTGATGGCTACGAGGAAAAAAGCCAACAGCTAAGTCTGGTCTCCATGTTGGCTGGGGAATTCTGGGAATTGAAGTCCACCCATCTTAAAGCTGCTGGAGTTTGATCAAGTGACCATGGGGACGCTGCACGAGGGCAATATTTCCCCACCATTTCTTCCCCAACATCTTGAAGAAAAAGTCCTAGCTAAGCTCTTGACGTTCACCAAAATCTACCCACTTGACCCAGAGCTGCATGTACCGGAAATCCTCGACTTACGACCACAATTGAGCCCAAAATTTCCATTGCTAAGCAAGACATTTGATATGTGAAGTTTGCCCCATTTTACTACCTTTCTTCCCACCCTTTTTAGTGAATCACTGCAGCTGTGAAGTTAGCTATCTATTCGTTCGAAGTGAATCTGGCTTCTCCGTTGACTTTGCTTGTCAGAAGGTCGCAAAAGGGGATCACGTGACGCCGGGACACTGCGACCGTCATAAATACATGCCAGTTGTCAAGCGTCTGAATTTTGATCACATGAGCACAGGGATTAAGTGAGAAAAAACAATCATAAATCCCTTTTTCCAGTGTTGATGTAACTTTGAAAAGTCACTAAATGAATAATTGCATTCTCCAGTACCGTTGGATGGTAGGTCATGGATAGGTTTATCCTTCAGAAACTTCTCATTGAAGGTCACTGAAGTGGGTGGCCGCATAATTCAAAGAATTGTTAGAACAGGAATTTCTAAAGAATCTTGTGTAATCTTGAAAAGGAACCCGTCCGTCATTGGAAACCCTACAGTGCCACCTAGTGGAGGAAACAGAACCGGCACCTTTCAATACTTGGGATTTCTGCCCTTCCAAGCAGTGACATTTGCAGAACAATCAATATCTCATTATTGGCCATAATCACTACCCAGTTGCTTAGCTTTTGTGGAAGCGGACCTCTCTAAGAAACAGTTTCCTCGTCTCCGGTGTGTTTGGCAGACTCTTTGTCCTACAAGTCAGTGTCCTGATTGGCAGGGATCGTTTTACACCCACGCACCCCACTCAAGGTTAGACCGCATTTTTTTTCCTTTTTGGCATTGGATCTCAAAAGGAAGAAGGCTTTAAAAAAAAAAAAAAAAAACACCGAATCATAACTTTAAACCAGGCAGAAACCGGGTGACCTTTTGCTAACTGCTGGAAGGAAAACGCTTGATAAATAAGTAAATAGGTCAGCCTTGGGGTGGTTTTGCTTACAACCTTTTAATTAAAATACTTCAGCCTGGAAGGTCGCAGTGAATGACAAAAGCCCTTACAATGAGCACGAATTAAACACATGGTGTTTCCTTCCGGGCTGCCTTTAATTCTTCAGGCAAAAAGAATATTTCCCTGGGACTCTGCCTCTTAAAAAGGTAACTTACCGCATTCGCTGTCCTTAGCAGACAAAGAGAGGACATACAGATGAAGATCACTTAGCAACTATGCTCCAAGTATGTTTTGGGCAGTGAGGTTAGCAAAAACAAACCAGCTTCCCGTAGTTCTCGACTTACAACTGTTCATTTAGCAACTTTTTAAACTTACAATGTAACTGAAAACAATGACTTACGACCAGTCCTTGCACTTACAACCGTTGCAGTGTCCCTGTGGTCATGTGATCAAAATGCAGGCATTTGGCAGCCAGCATGTATTTACAACAGTTGTAGCATCCCAAGGTCATATGATCGCCATTTGCAATCCTCCCAGCCAGCTTCCAACAAGCAAAGTCAATGGGGGAAGCTGGATTCACTTTAGTGACTGTGTGATGCACTTAAAATACTTGATTAGGCTGTTGTTTACTGCTGTTGTTTATCTGAATTGGTAGTTCCTTGATTAGGGTATTGTTTACTGATTGTTTGCCTGGCGTTAATCCCTGCTTATCTGAGTGTTGATTGCTATGACTGTTCCTTTTTGGTTTTTTAGCTATTTTGTTGTCTCTTTTGAGTGGTGTGTAAAAGGAAGCCTGGATCCATGCCATAAAGGGCTTTAAGGGTGAGAGCTGTTCAGTAATGGAAGAGACCCAGGAACTGGTGGACCCTCCTTTGCCAAAGATGTTTAAACCGAAGCTTGATGATCAGCTGTTGGGGCTACTGCAATACTCCAGATCTGGAGTAATCTCTTTCACCTCTTACATTCTGTAGCTGCTTTCTCCAGGTGTATCCATGGGGATCACAAATATCAAGACAGCAGCCACAGTAAGGGATCAAAGTCTTGCCTTTTCTTAGAGGCATGGCTTCAACCAGTTATGACCAACTTCTTCCATTTTTTTCAGCCACCAATTCCAGAACCTTTGACTTTCTTGCATAATATGTACTTGGTTCCATTTTTATCTTCTAGGTCCCCACTGCCACACTTTTAAGTAGGTTGGCTCTGCTTATCCAACACAACCTTAAGAGAATCACTCTGCCTGCAGAAGCATCACCTCTGTATCATATCAGATGCCTATGCACCATGAAGAATTAAAATTACTCTTGAGAAATCTTTTTTCCCATGGACTTATGGAGGCCACTTTATATCTGCTAATATACTAGCTCTAGATAAGAATTACTTATCTGGAAATGCTCTACAGCAGACATGTCAAACTCGCGACGTCATGTGACATCGCGCGATGTATGAGAGCTTTTTCCCCATTGCCGGCAATGGAATGGACGCGGTTTCCTGGTGACACATCCGGCCCATGGGCCGGCAGTTTGACCCCCCCCTGCTCTACAGCTTCATCCTCGTTGCCAGTCAACTTCAAACCAGCACCTGACAGGGGATGGTGGTGGTTGCTTCTTGGTTCCACCAAGAACACAAAGTTATATGAGGATCTCCTTTTACTTTATTATCTATTTAATTCACCATTTTTATAGCCATCTCCAGTTAATATAACCCAACCATCCCCAAGATGAATGACAACAGCTTTAAATTAGGATTGAAGGCTTGGTGGAATCAGCCATTCAATGATTTTCTAAATAACACAAAAGAGCTATGTCGATAAATGGGTTGGACAAAGGGGTCTGCGGGCATCACCAAGGCTTGTATTGTCTATGAACATTTACCCTCAGATGAAGTGAGGACGTTTAGTTTTTAATCATTCATGATATAGACCAGTGGTGGCGAACCTATGGCACGGGTGCCAGAGGCGGCACTCAGAGCCCTCTCTGTGGGCACGTGCGCCGTCACCCCAGTCCTAGGCCTTCAGCTGGGTTTTATAAAACCTTTTCGCTTTAGGCCTCCGCTGCCATGTGCAAAAAAAAAAAGGTTCAATCAATCAGTCAATTTCAACTTCTCGCGGGGAAAAAAAAGATCTTGCAAAGTTGGAATTGATTGAACTTTTTAGTCCCACCCAGTCTGCCGTTACCACCGCAGCCATGCCCACCGAATGGGCCCCGCCCTCCCAATTGGCCACATCCACCCAATGGGCCACACCCACCCAATGGGCCACGCCCACCCGGCACCCAATGATACGTAGGTAGGTTTTGGGTTGCAGCTTGGGCACAGTTCGCCATCACTGATAATAGACTCACCAGACGGGCAATCCAACGTTGGTAAAGTGGTGTCTGATGTAAGCCTATTTTGTGTAAACCTTTGTAACTCAAAACCAGCACTTTGAACTGGGTCCAGTGCACAAATATCGAGAGAGGGGTCCCATGGCTAAGGGTAGACTAGAACCTGTTCCAAGTTCAACAACTTAATCCGGTGTTTCTCAACCTTGGCAACTTTAAAGATGTGGGGACTTCAACTCCCAGAATTCCCCAGCCAGCTTTTTTCAGGAAGACCTGAAAAGTCCGTTCCAAATCTGCTATTCTGTATTGACTGTCAAGGGTTAGGCCTTTACACTGAGGGAGAAGGTTGAGAGAAATATGGTGCTGGCAGAATAGAAGTCTTCTGGTTTTTTTTAATTTAAATTAAAAACAGCTTCCAGATGAGCAACAGCTTTGGGACTTCGACTTATGACCACAATCAGGACCAGACTTTAATAAATAAATAAATTGGTGTTGCTAAGCAAGGCGGTTGTTAAGTGAGTCGTGCCCGATTCTGCAACCTTTTTTGCCACAATTGTAAAGTGAATCATTTAAGAGTTGAAGTCCCCACATCCTAAATATGCCAAGGTTAAGAAACACTAGTTTTGTCTGGCACCATTCTACCTGCAGAAGCATCGTCTCTGCTCATACCAGCTGCCAACGCTCCATAATGAAGAATTAAAATAAAAAGGAGAAATGCACCTCAACTAACCTCAACCCCTTACCACAGGGGGATCACATCTAATGTCCTAACATGGATCCTCTGTATAATCCCATCCACAACTTCTTAGAAGTCAGGCCTAGATGATGATGATGTTGGAGCATTCATAGCTTCTGGAGGCAAGTTGTTCCACTGGTTAATTGTTCTAACTGTCAGAAAATTTCTCCTTAGTTCTAGGTTGCTTCTCTCCTTGACTAGTTTCCATCCGTTGCTTCTTGTCCTGCGTTCAGGTGCTTTGGAGAATAGCTTGACTCCCTCTTCTCCGTGGCAGCCCCTGAGATATTGGAAGACGGCTATCATGTCACCCCTGGCCCTTCTCTTCATTAAACTAGACATACCCAATTCCAGCAAACGTTCCTGATATGCTTTAGCCTCCAGTCCCCTGATCATTTTTGTTGCTCTTCTCTGCACTCTTTCTAGTCTCAACATCTTTTTTACATCGTGGTGACCAAAACTGGATGCAATATTCCAAGTGTGGCCTTACCAAGGCATTGTAAAGTGGTATTAACACTTCACGTGATCTTGATTCTATCCCTCTGTTAATGCAGCCTAGCACTGTGTTGGCTTTTTTGGCAGCTGCAGCACACTGCTGGCTCATATTTAAATGATTGTCCACTAGGACTCCGAGATCCCTCTCACAGTCGCTACTATTAAGCAAGGTACCAGCTGTACTATACCTGTGCATTTGGTTTTTCTTGCCTAAATGTAGAACCTTACTTTTTTCACCATTGAATTTCATTTTGTTAGATAAGAATAAATGGAATCAGTTCCTTAGCATTTGGATTACTTCACACGGAATTCATCTCTACTTTAACTGAAAGCTAGAATATCCACCGCAGAAATGTTTCCAGAGAATGATTTTAATAATCAAATCCATAGTTTGTTGAAATGTGCACTTTGGGGAACATGACTTGCCAAAGCATGCCATAAGAGAGTTCTTGTCATCTTTCTACAGTACGTTCAAGCATTCCTAACAAGGAGAAAACCAGAACTTTAAGAAGAGTCTTTCTATCAAAGGGTCATGCAGTCAATAAAAACTGGTTTAAACAGAATCACATAGTTTTTAGGAGGGGAAGGATTCTTCCGTTGGCTTTTCGCTGGGCTCTGTTTTTGGCTCCGGATTTTCTGTGCCGTCCTCCTTTTCCTGAAATAGGCCTTGAAGCTCTAATACAAGCACGGTTGATGGAGGCCTTGGAGCAACCTGTTGGATGAAAGCAGAGGAACCGCACAGTGTGCAAAAGTGAAACCAGAAACTGAATTTTTCCAGGTCAAAGTAACACAGCTTTAGTTCCCGATCAGGTTGCAATTAACATCAGGGGTCAAACCAACCAATTATCATCCTCTCTTCTATACGCAAAGGGAGTGAAAAAGTAATTATCAATAAGATGTCAATGTCACAGATCGAAAGGGCAACACAGTCCTCAATTTACGACCACAATTGAGTCCAAGTGAAAAACGGTCATAAGTCACTTTTTTCAGTCCTACTGTCACTTCGAACAGTCAGTAAATGAACTGTTGTAAGCCAAGTACTACCTGTAGTTGGTGTTCTGAGAGCAAACAGCAGGTGTGTATATCCTAATTTGGCTGGCAGGCAAAGGCACAACTCTATCCATATAAGCAGTGTAGGATAGATGGTTTTAGCAAATTGAGATCAGGACTCCTGATCCAGATTGCTCCGAAGGAGGATTGAGCTGGACACAGCTAGTTGCACAAGGTCAACTTGCTCTAGCTGACTCTTGTGTCTGAGAGGCCAACAAAGATCAACCTTAGCACCTCAGTTCTTCCTCCTTCTGAAAGCCAACCTTGTAATCTTACAATGCTCTGGAATTGGACTTATTTGTGGTACATGCCTACGTAGGGATTCACTGGAGGAATTTCTGTTTGATAAAGAAAGCAAATGCGGGCAGAGAGCTATTGGCCTAATGCAGTGTTTCTCAACCTTGGCAACTTTAAGACGTGCGGACTTCAACTCCCAGAATTCCCCAGCCAGCTTTGCTCTCTGACTGACAATGGAATAAAACAGCATAACAGCTTTTCCCATTCCCCCAAAACTGCTGCACCTAGACTTGAATGGAAAGATACTGTTGGGAGAGGCAAATGTCATGCAAAACAGTTGCATCAGCAGTGAAAGACGAGAGAGAAGGCTCTCCAGTTGCCACTTTCATGGATAGGGGATTGAAGGCAAAAGGAGAAAGGAACAGCAGAGGATGAGATGGTTAAGACAGTGCCTTCGACGCAATGAACCTGCTCTGTCTCCTCCCTGCCTAGGTCTTATCAACAAAGAACGAGGTGTACCACAAGGCGGCTGCAATATCACCCATCCTTTTCTCAGCCTGCCTTGAAGAAGTATTTTGCAAACTAGCCTGGGCAAAAGATGGAATAAAAATCAATGGCGCCTATTTAAATCACTTAAGATTTGCAGATGATGTTGTTCTCTTCTCACAAGACCCAGAAGAGCTACAAAGACACATACAAAAGCAGGAGAACCATTTGGCTTAAAAATAAACCTGAAAAAGAGCCAGCTTATGTTTAATAAATTCACCAAAGAAAGAAAAAAAAAATTTCGTATCTGGAGAAGAACTAGACATAGTACACCAGGGGTCCCCAACCCCCAGTCCGTGGACTGGCACCGGGCCACGGCATGCCAGAAACTGGTCCACGCAAACAAACGAAGCCTCATCCGCGGGATGCAGGCAGCACACAAAACCACACACCCCTCCGGTCCACGGAAAAACCTCTCTCCACGGAACCGGTTCCTGGTGCCCAAAAGGTTGAGGACCCCTGTAGTAGACCACTACATATACCATGGCCAATGGATCTCAATGGAAGGTGATACAATAAAGGAAATTGAACGGCGTGTTAAATGTGGTTGGCAGGCAATCGGCAAGCTAAGCATAATTTTCAAGAACAACCTCCCCCTATGCCTGACGTTTTCGATCTGTGTGTGCTACCTGCTCTAACATATGCCGGTGAAACATGGACACTAACCTCATTAGAGAACAAGTGGAAGTATAGGATATCATCAAGAGAGTAAAAGAACTGAAATGGAAATGGGCTGGTCACATAGCAAGAAGAACTGATGGCAGGTGGACTAAGGCAGGCATAGAATGGATCCCCCTGGATAAAAAGCATCCACGAAAGAGACCTAAAACAAGATTAATACCAAGTATTAATACCACTCTACAATGCCTTGGTAAGGCCACACTTGGAATACTGCATCCAGTTTTGGTCACCACGATGTAAAAAAGATGTTGAGACTCTAGAAAGAGTGCAGAGAAGGGCAACAAAGATGATTAGGGGACTGGAGGCTAAAGCATATCAGGAACGTTTGCTGGAATCGGGTATGTCTAGTTTAATGAAAAGAAGGACGAGGGGGGACATGATAGCAGTGTTCCAATATCTCAGGGGCTGCCACAAAGAAGAGGGAGTCAAGCTATTCTCCAAAGCACCTGAAGGCAGGACAAGAAGCAACGGATGGAAACTAATCAAGGAGAGAAGCAACCTGGAACTGAGGAGGAATTTCCTGACAGTTAGAACAATTAACCAGTGGAACAACCTGCCTCCAGAAGCAGTGAATGCTCCAACCCTGGAAGTTTTTAAGAAGAGACTGGACAGCCATTTGTCCGAAATGGTGTAGGGTTTCCTGCCTGAGCAGGGGGTTGGACTCGATGACCTCCAAGGTCCCTTCCAACTTTATTATTATTATTATTATTATTATTATTATTATTATTATTATTATTATTATTATTATTATTATTATTATTATTATTATTAAGATGGATTGAGGACATCGGCAAGTATTGCGGGCCCAGCTGGCAAAGGAAAGCTCAGGACCGTATTGGTTGGAAACATGCTGAAGAGGCCTTCATCCTGCAGTGGGTAGACAATGGCTAAAATGATGATGATGATGATGATGATGATGATGATGATGATTAATGGAGGAAATAACGCTGAATAATTCAAAATGCTGTCATCCTTTCTAATTCATTCCTCACCTAACGTTTTCTATGATAGGTTCCCTGTGTTATGGGGTCCAGGGCATTCTCAATACTGAAGGCAATGCTAGAGTGATTTGTTTTGCAAAATGACAGTATTCCCCCCTTTTTTAATTAAAGGATTTGCTTATTCTGGAAGATAATTAATCTGGATCTGTCTCTTATCCAGTAACGACTTTGGTATTAACCCTTATGCAGATTAGTGAGACTCGGCTGAAAATACCACCTTATGGATCAATTTAGACAGGCACGAGGCCTTCTCTGCCGAATCTTCAAAATTTAACTCCTTATACTCCCTTCCCGAAAGGTTTTTCAAGGTTTTTGTTTATTTAGCATATGGCAATTGCTGGAATTGGGTATGTCTACTTTAATGAAGAGAAGGACGAGGGGGGACATGATAGCAGTGTACCAATATCTCAGGGGCTGCCCCAAAGAAGAGGGAGTCAAGCTATTCTCCAAAGCACCTGAGGTCAGGACATGAAGCAACGGATAGAAACTAACCAAAGAGAGGAGCAACCTAGAACTAAGGAGGAATTTCCTGACAGTTAGAACAATTAACCAGTGGAACAACCTGCCTCCAGAAGCGGTGAATGCTCCAACACTGGAAGTTTTTAAGAAGAGACTGAACATTCAAATTGGCTGGCGCTGATGGTTGACACGGGTTGCTACCAGCATCCTAGGTGTCAGCCAGGTACCTCCTTAAAATATAAAATGTTCCGAGTAGCGCAGTTTTTTTGTAACATTGCTGGAGTTATTGCAGGAAGCTGCAGTTTCTTGATGTACTGTATTTTGCAAAGTTTTTGGACATAGTTCCCAGTGCCCCGATGACAATGGGTACCACTGTTACACGTTTCATCCATAATTGCGCAGTTTCGATGGCCAGTTTTTTATTATTATTATTATTATTATTATTATTATTATTATTATTATTATTATTATTATTATTATTATTATTATTATTATTATTATTATTGTTGTTTTGTTGTTGTTGTTGTTGTTGTTGTTGTTGTTGTTGTTATTATTAATTATTATTATTATTATTATTATTATTATTATTATTATTATTATTATTATTATTATTATTATTATTATTATTATTATTATTATTATTATTATTATTATTATTATTATTATTATTATTATTATAATATAAGCCAGGAGACTACAATGCTAATGCAGAGTAGTTTGGCTGCCTAAGACTGCTAGCCCTGTTTTGCTTCATGCTCACACGCTTCCCAAGGGCCGCCTCAGGGGGTGAGCTAGTTCCGCCCCAGAAAGGAAGACGAGCTGCTTTCCTGCGGTGTCACCCGGGGCCCTCTCCCTCCTCCGAAGCCTTCTGGCAAACAGGCGTTGCAACCGGGAAGGTTCAGTGCCTGCAGGAGTCTAACCATCCACACAAAGCGCTGGCTTGTCTCCTCAACGAAGTGGGGCCTACCTATCTTTTATGCTTTCAAGCTGCTAGGTGGGCAGGAGCTGAGGTAAGTGACGGGAGCTCACCCTGCCACCCAGTGCTAGGACTCAAACCGCTGAAGCAAAGATCATCTCCAGCATCATTGAGCCACTCAGCCACCACCCCTCTTCATTTTCAAGTTAAAAGATTTCTACTAAAACACGGTTACCATATTTGTGGTTTAATTACTATGCCACACTTATTTATGACAGCTGCACACCCTGCCTTCCAATGTGATACCCAAAAATGGCATTCGCTTCTGGATACTTACTTTTTTGCCCTTTCTTGATAAAACCAGGCCCTCTGCCAAAAGCGCTTTCCCTGTTTCTGCAAATAGTAGGTCTTCGTCCATTTCTCCCTCCTCGTTCTTCAATTCATTGTATTTCTCAGCAAACCTGGAATTCCAAGAGGAAAGATCGTAATTTCCAGTCCATGAACTTGGAAGGAAAAAAAATCCTTAGGGGAGAGTTTATTCACTTACCTTTGACAGGGAGATTTATAATTTGATCTTGCTAGTTCAAATATACCTGAACCAGTTCCGTAGACTTCATAAAATTTCCTAATGAATTAGATATGAAATTTCAATTTAGAACTTATCTCCAGGTAGACAAAGAATATTGCTATACTAATATTTATTAGGTAGATTTATATGGTATCCAGCTCAAATACACGTCTCTGGGTGGCTAATACATATTACTTAGCTCTAATAGTGCTGTATTTCCTCTCCCGCCTTGAGAAATGAACAGGCTTCTTGCAAATTGTATTATTCAGCTGAAGTCTTAAGTCTAATTCAGGGTTGGTGAAACTATCATTTTTCCTGCAGGAGGTGGTGATGCCATCTTATTATCCAAGAAAGCAAGGGATTTCAGTATTTTTTTTCTTTTTTAAAAAAGGGGTTGTTTAAAGATGCCTGTCAAGCATTTATTTATATTTATTTTGACTTCCCCCCCCCCAGAAATTCTTGAGAAATTACACACTATCATTTAGTAATTTTCTGCTTCAGTGTTAACAGGAAAAACTTGGGAGACTTAAGAAGCTGCAAAACAAGAATAACATATCAGCTATAGTCCCTCTCTGCCGATTAGATCTTCACAAGGGGAAGCAGATTACTTATACCTTAAAAATACAAGCAGTCCTCGACTTACCACTGTTCGAAGTTACGACGGACTTACCTTGGAGCTATTTATGATCTGGTTCTGAAGTTCCAACAGTCATGCCCCCTCCCCTGCAGTCACATGACTGAACTCCTGGCACTCAGCAACACAGCCAGATTCACAGCATCCCATAGTCACATTTTACAATGATTTTGCTAAAAACTGGCACTAACTTCCAGTTTTTGCAAATCTATGCCCATGACAAATGATGGTTTCACTTAACAACCATGGCATTTGCTTCGTGACTGCCACATAAAGGGTCGTCACAACTTACAACCAGTTGACAGTCATGCGCCGAGGACTATATTTGTCATTTCCTGTGGCATTGTCCAAGCCATCATAGCAACAAGTGGCAACGTTTGTATGCAAGACGTTCCACAATAACATCCCTACCACTTCAAAGTGCAAGTAGGGGAGTTGCGAAGTCGTGTCTGACCCATCACGACCCCATGAACAACGTTCCTCCAGGCCTTCCTGTCCTCTACCATCTTCTGGAGTCCATTTAAGCTCACGCCTCCTGCTTCAGTGACTCCATCCAGCCACCTCATTCTCTGTCGTCCCCTTCTTCTATTGCCCTCAATCTTTCCCAGCATTAGGCTCTTCTCCAGTGAGTCCTTCCTTCTCATTAGGTGGCCAAAGTACTTGAGTTTCAACTTCAGGATCTGGCCTTCTAAAGAGCAGTCAGGGTTGATCTCCTCTAGGACTGACCGGTTTGATCACCTTGCAGTCCAAGGGACTCGCGGGAGTCTTCTCCAGCACCAAATTCAAAGGCCTCAATTCTTTGGCGCTTAGCTTTTCTTATGGTCCAGCTTTCGCAGCCATACATTGCAACTGGAAAAACCATGGCCTTGACTAAAAATGCCAGTCTGGTATAATGGAGAAGGTGCTGGTTTAGAAACCAAGAGACTGTGAGTTCTTGGCCTCTTGTAAGCCAGCTGGGTGAATTTGAACCAGTCACTCTGTTTCTCAGAACAACCCACCACAAAGAATTGTGGTGGGGAAAATAGGAGGCAGGAAAAATAGGTATGCTCTCCACCTTGAATTGATCAAATATATATATTTTAAAAGGTGGGATAAACATATAATAAAAGCACATTATTTTTTTTAGTTGGCTAGTATTATGTAATCAAGACATAGACAAAATGCAAGCATGTGTAGAAATCTACACTTGCATATTTTAGGAGCTTTTTTTTTTAAAGGAAAAAGTACTACCTCTTCTAAGCAACTATTATGCAGCTTAAAGTAGAACTGTCCCTCCCTTTTTCAATAGCTCATACTCAGATTAGCTATCAGGTAGACCAGCTTCATGTCCTGAGCTACCACGGCTAGCTTAATAAGATCGAACTGTCTAGATTCAGGGACCTACCGATGTCTAGGATAACTGGAGCAGCCTAGTGGTTGGAGAAGGACTGGGGGGACCCGGGTGCGAGCCAATTTTATCAATGGAAGCTTATAAAGTTGACTTCAGGTCAATTGTTCTCAACTCCCAGGATTTTTTAATGGGGAAAAACAGGAGGAGGGAATACAATGTACAGAGCCCAGAGCTCCTAGATGGGATAGTCCGAAATCACCCAGCTGGCTTACAAATATAACCAGTCAGCCATAGATTCATATTGCCTTATCCACTTGCCCAGGTTCTTTGTAGCATGTTTTAATACAGCCATTTAATACAGGTGGTGTTGGCATGTGGGGCGAAGTGTCAAAAAAGTAAAAATGGTAGCCACAACTGTGTAACTCAGGGCTCTTCAAACTTGGCAACTTTTAAGACTTGTGGACTTCAACTCCCAGAATTCCTCAGCCAGCCAGCCATGGCTGGCTGAGGAATTCTGGGAGTTGAAGTCCACAAGTCTTAAAAGTTGCCAAGTTTGAAGACCCCTGGTGTAACTGAAGCCTGGCCTCTTCAATCACATGGCTGCAATTGCTATCCTCCTTATTTAACTTTTTTTAAAACCACCCAATAGCTAAAGGTCTCTGGGCAGTTTACAGTAAAACATGCATAAAAAAGAGATATTTATACACGTACACACACAATAGGCCAGCAATTTGTTCTTAGAGAGGGAGTCCACAAGTAATTAGGAACAGTATATGACCTCTGGCCATGAAGGATGGCAATTGGCATGCACACATGCATTCATTTCCAAAATTTATATACTGCCAACTTCTCTGATTCTTTGATTAAGTAGAAGCCATCGAAACCTGTAGACATCTCATTTTGTGGGAAAGGATTCTATAAGTTATGCAAAGAAATAGATGTATGCCTTATTTATTTATTATGTTTTGTTGTATCTAACACAGATAGATGTAAAGTTATGTAAAGACATGGATAGTGGTGGGTATTGTCTCTTGGGCTTCAGAATTTTTGCAATTAGACCTCATGTCTGCAAGGTCCCTGGTTTAAGATATCTGGCATTCTGAACATTGGCTGTGCCCTGCTGGATCGGATGGCTGGTCCATCTCATCTAGAAGTCTGTTCTCACAGAGACCAACCAGCCACACCAAGAAGTCCACTAATCTCCCTTCGGCCGGTGATCCCCAAAACTTCCATGAATTGAAAGCAGCCTCCATTTCATTCCAGTGACCATTAAGCCTTTAGCTAAAGTGTTGGCTGGTGGGGCTCAGAAGGAACATCATTCCCTCTGAAATTAGTTTCGCCCCAGCCCTGTTGCTCTTCTGCCAGGCCCCAGCTGATACAGAGACAGACAGACAGACAGACAGACAGACACAGACCTTTATTGTCATTTTTTTACTGTGAGCACAATAGCACACATTAAAAATGAAATTTATTTGCTTGCTCTCAAAGTGTACACATACATAACACAGATACTCTAGGTTTTATTTTTATATTATGTACTTCATGTATTTTATCTATGGAGTTCTTGGTAGTATCTCATAACTAGGTAACTTGGGTAACAAAATGTCTGCAAGCAAACAACCAAGCTCAGAGACTACCCAGAACTTCACAATTCCACCCTGACTTATAAATATTCAGTTTTATCTCTTTTACTGTAAGCTGTCCAGAATCACACATGTGAGAGGAGCGACTATATAAATTGAATAAATATAGGCAGTCCTCATTTATTGACTGTAGTAGAAACCAACAACTCCATCACTAAACAACAAGGTCATAAAGTGAAATGTCACGTGACTGAATCTGGTTTACAACAGTAGCTCTGGCTGGGATCGTTAGCAAATCATGCAGGAACTGCAACTTGAGACTTCCTGCCAGCTTCCCCTTTGAATTTGCTTCTCAGAAGCCAGTGGTGAAGATTACAAATGGTGATCACGTAGTCATAGGACACTGCAATCATCCTAAATGTGTAACGGTTGCCAAGTGCCTGAATTGCGGTCATGTGATCACAGGCATGCTACAATGGCTGCCTCTTCATAAATCTCCTTTGTTTAGTGCTGTTTAACTCTGAAAGGTTGCTGAACAAGCAGCCAGTCAGTAAGCGAGGACTACATGTAAAGAAATGGGAGGAGAGGGGAAACAAAGAGGGAAAAGAAAGGAGTGACTCTTACGCTCGGATCTGATCCTCCGGGTACAGAATGGGGGGCACTGTATCTTTTATCTTTCCCACCAACGGGCGAATATTGCGATAAGTGGGCTCCCGCAAGGGAGGGAAAGCAGCGTAAACATCATACCAGATGGGTTTCTGGGATTCACGCATTGCCCCAGAGCGGAGCAAGTTCTGCACCCTGCAAGGAAAGAGTAAGAAGTCAGTTTGCATAAGGAGGAAAAGAAAAAAAAACATTTTGCAATAGTGGCGAATATCTGTAGCTCGGGTGTAGGATGAGGGTGAAGGTTTGTTTTCCAAGCTTGTGGGTTGGTTTCCGAATGTTTCGTTACCAGGCTAGGTAACATGTTCAAAAGACTTTAGGGGATGTCAGTGTTCTTCTGTTTATAAGGGCTTCAGGTGTGGGTGCGTCAAGTGAGGGTCTGTGATGGGTCTTGTGACGGGGAGGTTACATCAGGTCAGGGTCATTGGGTGGGTGGGGGCTTGTGTGGGTTCGTTGAGGGTCGGTCTGGTTGGCGGTCCGGTTGATTTGGATTCTGAGGGGTTCGTAGGCTGGTTGTAGGTCAAAGTATCTGGGGATGGAATTGCTTGTAGAGTGCCAGGCTTCAATGAATTCACAAGCATGGCGGGTGCGTGCCCGAAGATTTTTGTGTTGCTCCAATCGAACTGGTGCTGTTTGGTGTCGGTATGGGTAGAGATTAAGGATTTGGGATCGTGGCGTTTGACTGCCAGCCGGTGTTCGTGGATCCTAGTTTTTAATTGATGTAATGTTTGTCCCACGTAGAATTGGTTGCAATGGTTACAGTAGATTTTGTAGATTACCTTGTTTCTTTCATCCTTCTGTATCTTGTCTTTGGTTCTGAATAATTCCTGGGGAAGTGTGGCTGTGGGTTTGTGGGCTATTGCTATTCAAAAAGAGTGCTGGAAATGACAGCCAGAATTCTCCAACCCCTAGGAATAGCAATAGCACACAAACCCACAGCCACACTCCACCAGGAATTATCCACAAGAACACTGACACGGACATCCCCTAAATTCTGCTGAAGATGTTACCTAGACTGGTAACAAAAAATTCAGAAACCAACCCACAAGCTCGGAGAACGAACCTTCACCCTAACCCCCCCCCCTCATTATTACTATCATATTAGTCATTATTAATAACATTAATATTTTTGTGTTTATCTTATTAAAATGTATTAGGACTGCCCAATGCAGAAGATACTGGCCAGCTATATAATGCATTTAATAAAATAAATGAATATAGAGGCAATATTTATATATTAGTCAAATTAACACTACTGATATTTTATGGGTTTATTTTATTAAATTTTGTAAAGCCAGCCACTCCAGAAGAGAACAGGCAGCCATAATTAATTTAATACAATAAAATAAATAGATAAAATATAAAACAGCGTCCTTTTCATTAAAGGGGCGGGTTACAATGTTAGGATAGTTCCTAGGCCAGCACTTGGCAGTTCCTTTAGAGAAGGACCACGTGAAGTAGACTGCCTCTGGAACTGGAGGTTCGACCACTTTCGGGATTGCAAATATCCGTCCTGCCCCCAAGAGATCCTCAACTCTTTGTGCCTTCCAGGGATTCCCCAGGCTTTTGCAGCCCAAGCATTGTATTTCTGCAGGGAGAACATTTATCGCAAATTTCTAGACTTTTTTTTAATTAACTGCCCCAAAACGGCCACGCTTTCATTTCCCTGCTTTCGAGCTCCCTAGTATAAATTTTACGACTGCCGCTCTTCACAAGCCGTAACCCAAAATGCAGGAGGGAGGGGGAGAAAACCCAAAGACCCACCGGGTAAAGATTGTTCCCAACTTCTCCAACCGGCTCTCCGCCATTGCGTCTTAAACTAGGCCTAACTAGGCCTCTCTTGGCAACTGAAAGCGGCCCTTAGCAACCTCGGGTCACGGAAACGGAAACCAAGAGATCTCGCGAGACTAAAACCTCCGAGACCCGCGTGATAGTGGCAAGCCGATACGGGAGCAATAGAGATTACAAAGGCAGACAGAAGCAATCGATGAAGGAGTAGCGCTGGAGGAAGGCTAGCATTGGCTTCATGCAAGAAGCGAAATAATAAAAAATGAAAAATCATTTAGATTCTCTTGTGAGCTCTGCCCGGAACTGATCTGCGAGGCAAAGTCTTACCTGTGGAATCTAAGACTTACAATGCACATTCCTATTAATTATTATTTGGAATAGAGCACCTGGGACTGGATTCATGGAGAATGCAAAGCCAAAACGTGGTTTGCTTGAATGTGCAGTGTGTATTTTCAAAATTAAATAGAGATTCTTTGGCTCAGTTTTCCACTGTAAAGGCAACGTTTCCGAACTGTGGTGACTTTGCGAGTGTGCACTTTTAACTTGCAGAATTCCTCAATGGTTGGGGAATTCTGGAAGTTGAAATTTACACATCTTAAAGTCACAAAGGTGGAGAAACACTGCACACTGTTTATTGTTTATAAAATAAATAATGGTTGAGTTCACATCTTAACATCTTCCTGAAAATAGTGTGGCATGTTTTGTTTGGTGAGAATTCAGTCACTTTGATTTATAAACCATGATTTATGGCTTGGTGTCAACATTTTTTAGATTTATATCTCATTTTCTTTTTATTTGTTGAACTCACGGTCTCTGGGTTTCTAGACCAACCCCTTCACCACTATCCCTTAATCATTCGTTCATTCATCTTGTATATTACCCAACTTGCCTTAGAGGCAACTCACCTGGAGGCCGTTCATACTTTTTCCAAGGTCATCTCTGCTTTTCTTTACAGAAATAGATAAATAACATATTGGGGATGTAGTAGTGAAGGTTGGACTTGATGACCTCTGAGGTCCTTCCCAACTACCACTCTGCTGATATATTGATCTACAGTGCATTCAGAATATATTCACTTCTGTCAATTTTGTTATGTTGCAGCCTGATTCTACAGTTGTTGAAATTCATTTTTTCTCATTAATCTACACTCAGCACCCCATGATGACAAAGTGAAAGAATTTTAGAAATGTCTGTAAATATATTAAAAAGAAAAAAAACATTGGCATACTTATTCAGACCTTTCACTCAGTACTTTATTGAAGCATCTTTGGCAGCAATTACAGCCTCAAGTCTTTTTAGGTATGGCGCAACAAGCTTTGCACACCTGGATTGGGGGATTTTTCTGCCATTCTTTCTTGCAGATCCTCTCAAGCTCAGTCAAGTTGGATGGCGACCATCGGTGGACAGCCATTTTCAGATCCCTCCAGAGATGTTCAATAGGGTTCAAGTCAGGGCTCTGGCTGGGTCACTCTCTAGCGCATTCACAGAGTTGTCTCCAAGCCATTCCTGTGTTGTCTTGGCTGGGTGCTTAGGGTCTTTATCATATTGGAAAGTGAGCCTTCAACCCAGTCTGAGGTCTGAGTGCTACGAATATTCCTGTATTTTACTCCATTCAGCTTTCTCTCAACTCTAACCAGTCTCCCAGTCCCTGCTACTGAGAAACACCCCCTCAGCATGATGCTGCCACCACCATGCTTCACTGTTGGGATGATATTGGGCAGGTGATGAGCAGTGCCTGGTTTCCTGCAGACATAAAATTTAGAATTGAGGCCAAACAGTTCAAACTTGGTTTCATCAGACCAGAGAATCTTGTTCCTCACAGTCCAAAAGTCCTTCAGGTGCTTTTTTTTGCAAACTCCAAGCAAGCTTTCATGTATTTTGCACTGAGGAGAGGCTTCCGTCTAGCCACTCTGCCATAAAGCCCAGATCTGTGGAGGGCTGCGGTGATGGTTGTCTTTCTGGAACTCTGCCCCATCTCCACACAGGATCTCTGAAGTTTAGTCAGAGTGACCATCAGGTTCTTGGTCACCTCTCTTACTAAGGCCCTTCTCCCCTGATTGCTCAGTTTGACCAGGTAATCAGCTCTTGGAAGAGTCCTGGTTATGCTAAACCTCTTCCATTTGAGAATTATGGAAGCCACTGTGTTCTTAAGAACTTTCAGTGCAGCAGAAATTTTATTGTAGCCTTCCCCAGATCTGTTCCTTGCAATAATCCTGTTTCTAAGCTCTGTAGGCAGTTCCTTTGACCTCAAGGCTTTTGCTCTGCTACAGTATGGCATTGTCAGTTGTGAGGCCTTCTGTAGAGAGGTGTGTGTCTTTCCAAATGATGACCAATCAATTTAATTTACCACAGGTCAATTCCAATCAAGGTGTAGAAACATGTCAGCAATGATCAAAAGAAATGGCAGGCTCACCTGAGCTAAATTTCAAGTGTTATTGCCAAGGTTATGAATATGTGATATTTCAGTTTTTTTCTTTTTAATAAATTTACAGACATTTCTAAAATTCTGTTTTTACTTTTTCATTATGGGGTACTGAGTGTAATTAATTAGGAAAAAAATGATTTTCAACAACTAGAATCAAGCTGCAGCATAACGAAATTGACAAAAGTGAAGGGGATCTGAATATTTTCTGAATGCATTGTAATTGCACATGTTGATTTAGTGAATTGACTTGGTTCACATAACACACTATATGGATAAAGACACCCTTCGGGTGAGCTGAGCTCCTGCTGATTATATGGATGCTTTATTGCATTTTTTAAAAAAGATACAAAAGTGATTGTCCAATACAATATTTTTCCCAGGATGCTTTTTGATCTACCTTACCACAAACCTGGGATTGTTGGCTTATGGTGGTGGACATTTACATTTTATCAATTTAGCCACTGCAGTGCAAGTAATCCTCAACTTACAATCACTCATTTAGTAACTGAAGTTATAACAGCACTGAACAGGGCCCGGTACTGGGCCACAGCCTGGGGGTTGGGGACCCCTGTCTTAAGTGACCAAAGTTGGAATACATTGATGTAATCATTTGCCAGTACTCACCTAGTAAAAGGCTTGAGGGAACTCAGGCATTTCCTGAAGTGGGTAGAGAATGTATTCTCACAATGGCATGTTTTCAGTTGATTGAAGCTATTGTATGGTGCCAGAACTGACTGGATTAGTGGCTGCCTGGGTGAAGCTTGTTCTGGGCAGAAGCCAGCCACTGCTGGTCATTCATTTCCTGGGAACATTTTGTCAACTTCTCAGAGACATGGGTCAAGGTTGGAAATGGAATTCTGGACTAGATTGTCCTTTCTTCTGATTCAACAAGACTCTTCCTTGGGATATAAAACCTTTATCTTTGCAGATCAGAACAAAAATGTCTGTTTGGGTTTCCAGATCTATTCCATTGGGCTGCCTAGTGGTGGAGGAGAAGCTGGTTCACACATCATATGAAGCTATGGTTTGTTTATCCCTGGACTGAGTAAACTGTAACTGACTCGGTTCATTCAGTGATGTTTAACCATGAAAAATTACACTTGAATATTACTGAATTGCTTCAAATGAGAGACTGAGCTACTTCAGATCCCCCAGGCTGGAAAATATTTTATTAGCTTTCCCAGATGTTTTTATCCCAATTGATCATGACGAGAAGATCATTAGGAGACAATGTCTAGTTGGGCTTTTTTCCCCCTCCTCTCCCACCAGCCCATTTTCCTCGTGTGTTGTCGCTTTTCAGTCATCATCTTGAGTGCAAGGAAGGACTATGAGGTAACAAATGCTTTGAAACGCTTCTTTCCAAATTTCTCCTTTATGGGCTGAGTTGCCTTTATGAAACAAGTTCCATTCCTTCCTCAGCTTTTACACAATCTCTCACAGCTACTTTACCATGGGACAGGATGAGGGCACAGGGTGCCAGCCAGCTAATCCAGAGCGTTGATTATTAGCATTTTTGTCCTTCCCAAATATGCCACCAGATGGCAGCTGGCATAACATATTTTCCTACAGTCTTTGTCTCTTCCTCGCCCAGGTCAGCCTCTGTTAACATGCAGCACCAAGGTTACTGCAACAAACAAACACATTTGCAGACTTTCAGAAGGGACTTTCGGAAGAGTCATTTTGGATTTAGATGTCTATGGAGATTCTTAATCATCCAGGTCATGGATGTCCCAAAGGTCCTTTATCACGAGGCAACTGGACTTACTTTTTTCTCTTTGAAGACGTTTCACTTCTCATCCAAGAAGCTTCTTCAGCTCTGACTGGATGGTGGAGAATGAAAGGATTTATACTCCTTGCAGACAGCTGGTCATTTGCATTCTTCTAGAGAGTCGTTGATGCCTGCATTTAGAGTTTCCTGTGGTTCGAATGAATCTAAAGCAAGGATGAACAGTAGCATATATTGGGTGTTTAGTTTTCCAGTCCACAGTCCTACAAATATTTGCTATCAAAATAATAGAGTTGGAAGGGACCTTGGAGGTCTTCTAGTCCAACCCTCTGCTCAAGCAGGAGACCCTGGCCTATACCATTCCAGACAAGTGGCTGTCTAATCTCTTCTTAAAAACCTCCAGTGGTGGAGCACCCACAACATTTGAAGGCAAACAGTTCCACTGATTAATCGTTCTGTCAGGAAATTTCTCCTTAATTCTAGGTTGGTTTTCTCCCGATTAGTTTCCATCCATTGCTTCTTGTTCTCCCTTCAGGTTCTTTGGATAATAGACCCCCTCTTCTTTGTGGCATCCCCTTAAATATTGGAACACTGCTATCATGTCACCCCTAGTCCTTCTCTTTGTTAGACTAGACATATCCAGTTCCTGCAAGCATTCATTGTATGTTTTAGCCCCCAGCCCCCTAATCATCTTAGTTGCTCTTTTCTGCATTTTTTCTAGAGACACAACATCTGTGAGTCTCTATCCACCTATCGACTTTGTGAATGCTGCAAGGAGAACCAAAAGCAGCAGTCAAAACATTTAACTGGACCTAACTCATGGGAATGGTGTAACATATGACCTGGCTTTGCTACAGTGGCTTCCCACTCCTTTCTGAGCCAAATTCAAAGTGTTTGTTTTAACAAAGAAATCAGTGCATGCTTTGGCTCTGACTGAAGGAGATATCCATTTTTGGCAGAATGTTTTCTGGGTGCTATGCAGAGAAGTATGTGTGGGTGGGTGCTTTTGAATTTTTGTAGCTTTCATGGCAAGATTTTCAGAAGTAGCTTGCCCTTACCTTCTTTCTGGGGCCAAGAGAGGGAGACTGGCCTATGGTCACCCAACTTTTTGTGACAAAGGGAGGCAGGACTAGAACTCCCAGTCACCGTTTCTACCCTGGTGCTTTGAATCACTACACCAAACTGCTTGTCCATCCAGATAGGAGGCCAAATTAAAATGAGTGAGGGCCTTCTTGGTGGTGACACCTATTCCTTGATCTTCAATTTCTTTGAAGATCACAGAAGAACCCTTAAACCCCTGTTCAGTTAATCAGTGTGCCATTTTTAAAGGAACTTTATCTTCTAATCAGGTTGTACATGGTTTTATTATGAGGTGTTGCTGGTTTTTATTCTTTTAAATTGATGGCTGCAGTGAATGAATTGGTGTTGTATGCTGCTGCCCCAGGCTGTAGGTGTAGATTTAGTAATAAATACAGACTGTCCTTGCTTAACAATTACTTGTTTAGCAACCAAACCTGTGACAGCCCTAAATGAGTGGTACTTACAACCATCTTTGGAGTTCCAGTTGTCGCAGTATCCCTGCAGTCACATGATCATGATCCAGAAATTCAGTGCCTGGCTCGCAATTACAGCATTACAGCATCCCATGGCATGTGGTCACCATTTGCAATCTTTTCCAGCTTCCGACAAGCAAAGTCAATGGGGAAGCCTGCTGGAAATCATGAATGGCAACCACACAATGTCCTCGCTTAATGAAGGTGTGGTTGTTAACCACCACAACTGAAAGTCCAGTAGTGCCATTACTACGTACATGACATTGTTCTTTATGACTACATTGTTTAGCAACAATACTTCTGGTCCCAAATTTCTGTTGTTAACTAAGGATTACCAGTAAACATAAACCTAACAGAACCTAATTGGTTTAGTGAAAGGTGTAAGGCCCTATTAAACATTTAAAAACTTCCTTTGAAACAGAGATGTCCAACCTTAGCAACTTTTAAGATTTATGGACTTCAACTCCCAGAATTTCCTAGCCAGTATGACTGGCTGGCGAATTCTGGAAGCTGAACTCCACAAGTCATAAAATTGCCAATGTTGGACACCCCTGCTTTAGAATAATTACACTTAGGATAAACACAAAAGAAGCATATTGGCTGAAGGGGAGACGGAGAACAGCATATTTATCAAAATAATAATTGCTTTATTAAGTTAAAATAGTGTGTGTTTGAGTTTCCAAAAAGCCTAAGAGGGAATCTATGTAATTATGATTCCTAAGCCATAATGTGTATTATTTGATTTTGGTGCAACTTCTTGTACAAACCCAGCCAACTCTGATTTATTAAAAGAAAATAGCATTTAAGCAAATCATAGTATTGCATGATATGTGAGTTAGGTCATTTTGTAAAGAGCCAATGCATTAATAGGAAGTAGTTTAAATATATCACAGAAGATAAATGAAATCTGTCATTCTTTTAGAGCAGCCTTCCCCACATTGCGGCTGCACAACAATATGCTGAGTCTATAACCTTCATAATTCCCATCAGGCACTTCCACTGGCTGGGAATGTTGGGAATTGTAGTGTCTAAACAGAATAACAGAGTTGGAAGGGACATTGGAGGTCTTCTAGTCCAACCCCTTGCTCTAGCAAGAGATTTTATACCATTTCAGACAAATGGCTTCCCAATTTCTTCTTAAAATCCTCCCATGTTGAAGCAGTCACAACTTCTGGAGGCAGGTTGTTCCATTGTTTAATCCTTCTGTCAGGAAGTTTCTCCTTAGTTCTAGGTTGCTTCTCTCCTTGGTTAGTTTCCATCCGTTGCTTCTTGTCCTGCCTTCCGGTCCTTTGGAGAAGAGCTTGACTCCCTCTTCTTTGTGGCAGCCCCTGAGATATTGGAACACTGCTATCATGTCCCCCCTTGTCCTTCTCTTCATTAAACTAGACATACCCAATTCCTGCAACCGTTCTTCATATGTTTTAGCCTCCAGTCTCCTAATCATCTTTCTTGCTCTTCTCTGCACTCTTTCTAGAATCTTAACATCTTTTTTACATTGTGGCGACCAAAACTGGATGACGTATTTCAAGTGTGGTCTTACCAAGGCATTGTAAAGCAGTACTAACACTTCAGATGAAATAAATGAAGCATCTCAATTGGGAAAGATTGCCAGTTATTTCTGGCACCAGGGTTTCGATTGCTATTTACAGATTTTTTTAAAAAAAATATTAATATGTGCTTAATTTATAACAATGTTTCTCAACCTTGAAGCAGCTTTAAGGTGTCACGGTTGGGAAACCCTGATTTATAAGAACCGGCTATCCTAAATTCAGCAAGTCTCAGTAAGCTTTTTTTCCTTGTAAATCTACCTTTGATCAATAAGCTTTATTGGCTTTCAATTCGCTGCCGGTCGGCCCACAAATGACAGCAGAGCCTCGCAAAGCAGAAAGTTTAAGAGAGTACAACATGAGTTTATTATACGAATTAATATTAAACATCTTTTTAAGAAAAAATTATGTATGGAAATAAATTCTAAAAGACCCACATTCACAAACATCACAAACATCTCTCATGTGGTTTTTTCTCCCCCTCCTTGGGTTGTGTCTTTTTTTGGGGGGGGGGGAAGCGAGAAAGTAATACAAACATTACTGTCATGGATTGTACATTGTTTGATTGGGGGGAGGGGGGGAAACCCTAAGCTTTTGAGAGCTGATCTTTGTAGTCCTGAAAACACATTTACAGTCTGGGAGGGGGGGAAATATGTGAAACTGAACAAAAAAGCATCCTAACAAAATTATTCCATGGATATCATTAACGGGAAATTCCAAAAGCTCTGAGCCAAACTGTTCTTTTCCAGACTACTTTCAAAACTGACCCAAGAATTCCTGGCATGAAACTTGCTGAGGATCTGTTCATGGAGACCATATACATAGGCAACGCAACCGCAGTACAAGCAGTTTTGGTAAAGCTTAAAAGAGCATCCATGTTGCTAATGCAGGGAAGGCTGGCACAGCAAAAAATATACACTTTGGGGAAACTGGAGCAAGAAATGGCAGCTGCCTTCAGTTCCGGAATTTCTGTGAAATGCTTGCATGACAGAATCTAATTCTGGCCATTTGGTTCTTCACAAAGGGTCCGGGAAAAGCCCCAGGGTCACCATAAAAGTGGAAAATTAGCCAGTATTTTCAGTTAAGGAACAATGGAGAGAAGTCGTGTGAACACAAGAGCTTTTGAGTTTTATGGATAAAACTTTTCTTTCCAGCTCTGGCCAAACAACTAGCTTGCTCTGAGGCAAAGACCCTTGGAACCTGGATTGGCATGGTATTAATTATCAACTGCCTACCCAGGAATGGTGCTGAGTTGTTTTTCCAGTTCACAATTTATTATGCAAGCAAGGTTGTTTTCTCCAACCTTCACAACAGCCTGGAAGCTAGGATGGGACCTCAGAGTAAAAGATTCCCTTCCCCCCCCCCCAAGATACACTGATGTTTTTCAATAATAATAATAATAAAAAATCCTGCCTTGGAAAGCATAAAAAGAATCATTCAGGATTTCCCAGCACCAACCGGGCTTAAGCCTCAGAGAACTCTCCAAGTCTTTGAGAGCAACATGGATATATATAGGCTTGACCTGATTTTTATAAGCCTCTTAGGGGGGAAAAAAACAATACGCCTTGTCCAATTCACTCCCAAACTGTTGTGAGGCAAGGATTGGCTTCCAATTAAACCTTGTCATGTACAGATAGCAAAGCTAAACCTTGCATCTATGAAACTCCAGTGAACCTTACAGAAAACCATCCAAACAGACCAAGAAATTTGCCAGCTCGATTTCTTACTCCTCGTTCTCCCCAAGTGTAGAACGATCCCAAAAAGCTTGAGTAGAACTTTACAATGTTTCGCATCTATTGCTGGGTGTTTTGGTTTAGCCAAGTGCATCAGCACCGGAGAGTATACAGGTAACTCTTAGCATGTTCAGGAACCCTTTGCTACAGGTTCAGGTACAGCAGAGGCCCCAACTATACATGATGACAACATACCCATATTTTTAAAATGCCAGGGAAAATGGGCAGAGAAGTCCTGAAAAGTACAGGCAGGCCTCGACTTAGAACAGTTCATTTAGTGACTATTCAAAGTTACAACGGCAGTGAAAAAAGTGACTTACATCCAGTCCTCAACTTATGACTGCACAGCGTCCCCATGGTCACATGACCAAAATCCAGATGCTTGGCAACTGGCATATATTCATGATAGTTGCAGCATCCTGGGGTCATGTGATCACCTTTTGCGATCTTCCCAGCTGGTTTCTGAAAAGCAAAGTCGATGGAGGAAACCAGATTCCCTTAATGACTACAAGTATTTGCTTAACAACCGTGGCAAAAGAGGTTGTAAAATCAGGCGCAACTCACTTAATGATCACCTTGCTTAGCAAGGGAAATTCCGGTCCCAATTGTGTTCGTAAGTCGAGGACTACCTGTAACTGCATTTGCACACAATTTTTCCTTTTATAACAGCAGGATTCTCCTTGTTACTGGATTTTACTTCAAGAGCCAGTGGTGGGATTCAGCCGGTTCGCACCACTTCGGCAGAACAGGTAGATAATTTTTTGTTGCCCAGGCCCAGAATGGACTTCCGGAAGCGGCATCCACACAGAGAACCTGTTGTTCACATATTTGAATCTCACCACTGTCAAGAGCAAATCTACCCCAAATGACTGAACGTATACAGTATATCTAATCCTTTTGCTCATGCTCAAACCTCTGCATTAGACATGATCAAAACAGACTAACATCTGGAAACAGGCAGCTTTGCTACCATCGCCTGTCATCACTAGGGATGTAAACAGCAAAGCAGCTTTCAATCCCCCCACGTATTACCAATTCTCTCCTAAAATAGGCTAATGGCATGATTCACACAGCAGGTGCTTGACTAGTTTTGATTCAGTAGCTTACATGAATCCAATTATACTTCATGGTTTATACTTTTTTCAGTACAGCAAGGTTAGGCAAATTAAAGGTGAGCAGCTGGGGAATTCTGGGAGTTGAAGTCCATGGATCAAGTTGCTGGGTTTGAGAGAGATTGGCTTAGCATAAATGCACAAGCCCGGAAATTGGTGACTGTTTTCAAGGCTTCAAATACAGGTTCTACCATTAGTATTAACTCCACCCTTCAGCTGCAATCAGTTAAGAAGCTGCCTACATTTAACAGGCCATGTGCATCCTTGTGCTTTTATCTATGTAGTTATAAAAAAGTTTAGAGAGCAACTGTCACTTAAAAAAAAGTATTCCCTTATTTTAAAAACATAGGTGGGCACCTAGTTGCCAGTTCCAATTATGGTTGTTAAATGAAGACTATTGTACTCCTTCTTTCTCCAATGAAGCTTAGCCCCAAATTTCTAAACCATCTCAGCATGGGTGGGAGGAGACTTAAGGGCACATGACATGAGAACTGTAAGAGACACTGCATTCACAGAAATGGAAAAAAGGACAATATATAGAATGCAAGCTTTCACATCATTCTTATTTTTCAATCTGATTCTGTTTTCCAGTAATGCAAGGAACACAAAGCTAGCAGAGAGGCTGCACAGAAGCAAGATGGGAGGGAGGGAATTCAAGTTGGGCTGAGAGACATTTAAAAACAGGATCAATGAGAGCAGAAATGTCCTGGGGGTGGTCAAAAAAGTCAATATGGCATCCACCAACATGAGATCCGAATCCCACTTCTTTTACATGTAAAAAAGTTGGAGCTTTTCAGCACCAGAAACATTTTGTAAATGAACAAACGTTAACCTTCCAAGGTATACTAGTATTTTCTTATGGGACTTGTAAAATGAAATCAAAAGATTTAATAAGATATGCTTCTCAATCTTTTCTTATATACAATTAACAGAAAAGTTTAAGTGGATAAAAGATTTTATGATTTTGAACAAAGCAAGACTGAATTTGAATTAGAATTTTATACCAGTGACGAACGTGTTATTGCCAAAATTATAAACTTTTGTTGAAATAGGAAACCGCAGAACAAATGAAAGAATGTACGATAAATTAGGCTAGAAAATTGGCTATAATGTACAAATGGAAAACATGTGGTTGAAAGGATCCAAATTTACATTATGCTCTCTAATTTTAAAGAGAATTTTTATGAAATGATGTATCACTGGTATTTGTCACCAGAGAAATTGTCTAGGACAGGGGTGTTAAATTGCCGGCCCACGGGCCGGTTTCATCATACCGAAACTGGGCCCACCCCATTGCCAGCAATGCAAAAAGAGTCGCGATACGTTGTGACATGTCACATGATGTGGCGAGTTTGACACCCGTGGTCTAGGATGCATAAAGGTATTTTGAATCTTTGCTGGAAACATGAATAGCATGAAGGGACATTTTATCATGTTTGACGGACCTGTAAAAAAAAAACCAAAACATTTGGATACAAATACATGCATTAATTCAAAAGATCTTAAAGGTATAACAGAAACCAGATGCTTTTCTTTTGGGCTAGAAAACTAGAAAAAAAGTCACAGAACTTTGTTTCTATTTATGACAACTGCAGCAAGATTATTATATGCTCAAAAATGGAAAGACTCAGCCGTACCTACAACAGAGGAATGATTAGTAAAGATGATAGAACTTGCGGAGATGGTGAAATGAACCTCTCTCATTAGAAAAAAAACCAATATCAACATTTATGATCAACTGGAAACCCTTACAGACTTTTTGCATGAAACAGAAAAAAAAAATGCACTTATGATTTGTGGTAATGATGATTAGGAAAAAAAACCTGATAATAAAAAAGTAAGGGTCTTTTTTTAATCATGGAGTAAGATATTGTATTTATATTTGCTGCCAAAGAATACAAATAAATCAGAAGCTTCTTTTTTTCTTCTTTCTTTTTTTTCTTCTGCTCTTTATTCATTTGTGTTATTGAATGTGTTATGTAAAACTTGATTAAAGAAAACATTTTGAAAAAGTTGGAGTTTTTAATCTTGTTTGAAGATGCTGCCTTGACTTTTTTGACCCCCTCTCCCACAGACACCCCTGAATAAGGGGAAATATCTATCATGAATGGCTTCTGATTGTGGAAGGGATCTGCAGGAACGCTTTTTCATGGAGGGAAAAAAATTAAATTATTCTGACTATCACACTCAAATAGCATGTTTCAGGTTTCTTTCCTATTAGCAGCAATAATTATATAATTATAGTAAAAATCCACAATTCAGCAAAATGTGGAGGGCCACTGCTCTATCTGGATGAAAGGGCACAAGTATCCATGCGTTCAAAAGTCATGGTTCAAAAACACCAGCCAGAAACCACTTTGGAATAATGGTGTGGCTTTTCTTTCATATATCTGAACCACATTTGATAATAGATCATCATTATCCAGCTTCAAAGATTGGTGTACAAAAGATTAGGTCAGTTGTCAGTTTTCTCCCCCCTTTATTGGTGGTGGATTCCTCAGAGTTGAAAAAAGATGGAAGAGTAAGACCCAAATTCTTAGGCGCCGGATTAAAAAATGTGCCTTCATGTTCCTGTGCGGTTGAACTCGGATCATTCCAGAGTAGAGTCACCAGCATAAAAACTATCTTCCCTTTTAACCATCTTGGTTGGTTTCTCAACTTATTTGGCTTTTTCTCCCCTAATTGCCAATTCTGGATCTACAAAGGAAAAAGAGAGAAATGTGGGAATGCTAACAAAAGCACGAGTACTTTATAATACAGATAGTCCTTGACTTACGATGACAATTGAGCCCAAAATTTCCGTTGCTAAGCGAGACCGTTGATTTTGCCCCATTTTACGATCTTTCTTGCCACAATTGTTAAGGGAATCACTGCAGTTGTTAAGTTAGAAACCTGGTTGTCAAGTGAATCTGGCTTCCCCATTGACTTTGCTTGTCGGAGGATCGCAACGGGAAATCACATGATCCCGAAACACTGCAATTGTCATAAATATGAGTCAGTTGCCAAGTGTCTGAATTTTGATCACGTGACCACAGGGATGCTGCAACTATTGTTAATTGTGAAAAACAGTCAGAAGTTACTTTTTTTAGTAGCTGCAAACAGTCACTAAACAAACTGTTGTAAGATGAGGACTACCAGAATTTTAGAAAATCTTAGGTCTGAGCAAAGAGGAACTGGAGGAAGATAAAATCTCCTTCAAGTACCTCCAAATTGTTTTCTTGGCAACAATACAAAATGGTTTGACACCGATTCCTATTTAGGGTTTTTTTTTAAAAAAACAACAACTTCTGTTCTTGGATTTCCTTGTGGTCTCCTGTTCACAGATTAGCCAGTTCCACCTCTGCATATCTTTTTAAGATCAGGCCAGATCAAGGAGTTGCTATCAACTGAGCAGAGGTATGTTTTAAAAAGTTCCTTGGGCCAGAGTTTAGAGGTTCTACTTCCTTTTGTTATTATCATCACTGCTTTTTTATCTTGCCTCTTCCAATATGGGCATAACAATATATATATATATAAAGCAGCACAATTCCACATATCTTCACAGTTGGCAACAACATGGACTGGATCTAGACAGGCAGTGTAAGATCAGAAAAACCAGAGGCCAATTAATCAGAATAGAGCTGGAAGGGACCTTGGAGGTCTTCTAGTCCAACCCCTGCTCAAGCAGAAGACTCTACCATTTCATATAGGTGGCTTTTCAGTCTCTTCTTAAAAACCTCCAGTGATGAAGAACCCACAATGTCTCAAGGCAACCTGTTCCACTAGTTAATTGACCTCACTGTTAGGAAGTTTCTCCTTAATTTCAGGTTGCTTCTCTCCTTCATTACTTTCCATCCATTGTTTCTGTCTTGCCTTTTGGTGCTTTGGAAAATAAGTTGACCCCCTCTTCTTTGTAGCAGCCCCTCAAATATTGGAATATTGCTATCATGTCCCCCCTAGTCCTTCTTTTCCCTAGACTGGCCAAACCCAAATCCTGCAACTGTTTTTTATGTATTTTAGTCTCCAGGCCTTTAATCATCTTAGTTGCTCTTCTTTGCACTTTTTCAAAAGTCTCAACATCTTTTTTGTAATGTGGTGACCAAAACTGAATGCAGTATTCCAGGTGTGGCCTTACTAAGGCTTTATAAAGCAGTACTAATACTTCACATGATTTTGATTCTGTGCCTGTTTATACAGCCAAGGATTGTATAAATATAAATTCAGGGCAAAAGGTTGCTTAAGATCATCATTTTCAAAGTCTTCTCCATTCCCACTAACTAGCTAGCAACTCCACCTATTTCCATTTATTATAGCTGTCTGTTTTAATTTTTTTTAGTAATATTTTATTAATGTTCTCATTTTACAATTGAGTATTTAAAAAGCAACGTGATGACTGGGTTAATCAATTGTAGTTCAATAGCATACATAGGTCTTTAGTATAAATCTCATGTTACAACACCAGATATTTCCTCTCTTTTCCCCTTAATATCTACTATCTCATATTGGGCTAATACAGTTCTTATTATTATCAACTAAATAAAAATATCTTTGTTACCATTATCAATAATTTTTAGCTTATACATATCTTAATTGCGTTTGCATTCGATCCTTATATACAATCAATGTCCTGTTATTGCTTCCCCCCCCAAGCTTTAATTTCCCATCAATATTCAAATTAACATTTGTTATTTATGATTTCCAAGTATTTTATATTTAGGTGACCAAAGTTTCTCTTGTCTCAACTTCTTCCTTTTTCCCTTTTCATAACAAAGTCTAATATTCTAAATACACATCTTACCTATTTGATTATAATCTTATTGTTTTCTAAAAGTTATCTATTTTCCACCCTGTTAAACCATCTAATTAATAATACTGTATCCCCTCTAATAAGTCAAAACCATTATATGTGTTGTCTGTGTTAACCAATAATTCAGTAATATACATAATTTTTTTTAGTTTAGGTCTTATATTGGAAGCTCAAATACCCTCTCTTTTTCTAGTACTATCTGTTATCTCATATTGGGCAAACAGAATTCTTATTTTCAACTAAGTAAAAACATTCTTGTTACATTTATCAATATCAATCAGAAGAAATTTGAGGAAAAGGAAGAAGAACAGACTGAATGGAAGATAAACCTATCAGGACAATTGTGGGAAATTGGAGTAATAGGGAGGCGATCTAATGAATACAAATGGCTCGTTCTTCCCAAAAACTTCAACCAAATGGTCTTTCTTATTCCAAATAATATATATAATAATAGAGGGAGAACTATTTGATGATTCAAAGGCACTGACATGGAAGGTTAGCTGGCAAAGGAAGAAAGCCAGAGTAAGGCTGAAGAAAATAATGGCTTTGATTTATTAGAGGGGATATTATATTACTAATTAGAGGGTTGAATATGGTGGAAAATAGATAACTTTTAGAAAATAAAGTAACATTATAATTGAATAGCTAACATATGTAACAAGACTATTAGACTTTGGTATGAAATGGGAAAAAGGGAGAATTTGAGATAAGGGAAACTTTGGTCACCTAACATAAAATATTTGGAAATCATAAATAAGAGTGTGCGTTTTTTTCTTTTTTTTGAATATTGATGGGAAATTAAAGTTTATGTATAGGCTGTCTGTTTTAATTTTAAATTACAAGAATATATTGTTAAAGATAAGGACATTTTTGAATGCTGTTTGGTCTTTGCAAACAGCAATAACATTGAATATTCCTGTTCAGAGTACCTGGCATATGATTTGATAATTGTTGGAACAAAAATGAGCATACCTTATTGTACTTCTTTTGATGGTTCTTCTGCTGCAGGTAATTTTTTTCTTATTTGGCAGTCCTCATCTGAAACACAAGAGGCAGGAGATGGTTGAAGCCTGCAGATCTGCAGTGGCCCAACTTTGCAACTAGACTACAGTTGGTGTCAATTCAGGGGCAGGAAAAGGCAGTGTCAGAGACAGGCTGTTCTTGTGGCCAACTATAAAGATGATTGAAGAACCATGACGGTGCAGTGGTTAGAATGCAGTATTGCAGGCTAACTCTGCCCACAGCCAGCAGTTCGATCCTGACAAGCTCAAGGTTGATTCAGCCTTGCATCCTTCCGAGGTTGGTAAAATAAGGATCCAGATTGTTGGGGGCAAGATGCTGACTCTGTAGACCACTTAGAGCAGGGGTGTCAAACTTGCAACATCATGTGACGTGTTGCGACATATCGCAACCTTTTGCCATTGCTGGCAATGGGGTGGGCGCGGTTTGGCTATGATGCATCCGGCCTACGGGCCGGCAATTTGACACCCCTGGTTTAGAGAGTGCTATAAAGCACTGTGAAGTGGTATAACCCTAACCTAACCAAATTCCACATCAAGGTTTCTGACCCTCCTCCAATAAAATCATTAGCTCTCAACACTATCTCTACCAATGTCCTTGATTACAGCTGGCAGCCTTACATCATCCTGGATGCATCCATTTCTACAATAGTCCTTGACTTACAACCATTTGTTTAGTGACCGTTCGAAGTTACAACAGCACTGAATAAAGTGACATGACCGTTTTTCACACACAAGACTGTTGCTGCATCCAAATGGTCACCTGATCAAAATTCGGGCCTTTAGCAACTGGCTCACATTTATAATGGTTGCAGTGTCCCAGGATCATGTGATCCCTTTTTGCGACCTTCTGACAAGCAAAGTCAAGGGGGAAGCCAGATTCACTTTACAACTGTGTTACTACCTTAACAACAGCTGCGATTCACTTAACAATCGTGGCAAGAAAGGTCATAAAACGGACAAAACTCACTTAACAACTGTCTCACTTAGCAATGGAAATTTGGGGCTCAATTGTAGTCGTAAGTCAAGGACTATCTATACACATTCCTCCTGGAGCAGGAATCTATATTTTGTAGGGCCACAGCAAATGGATGATATAATTTCAGGGTCCCAAAACTCAGGGTGCAATTAGGGAGCTGGGCCAATTGAACTCCCTAATGTGCGTATTAAGGTCCAGATCTTACCACATGAATGTCCTTCAACATCGTCAAGAAGGTTTGCTGTTGAGGCCGCAGTCCCCATCCTGGATTGGAGTTAAGGAGAACATAATCCAAACCATATATCAGATGGAAATCCTAAACCTTCTAACCAATGAGAGCAATGCTGCTTAAAAACAGTCTGTAAGGTCCTGCCTCAGCTAGTACTCCCAAGAAAGCAGAACTCTTGAAACAGGCATTGTTTCAAACAGGAACTTTTATTGAGAGTCGGTGAAAGCGGAAAAGCTAAGCAAGATCCTGACACAGTCCTAACTTGGAAAAAGATCATCTGAACCTGCCTGGGGTTTGAGACTGGACTCCACACCACTTCTTGGAGGTCCACAGTCAAGGTGCATGATAGTTTAGGGTAGTTTAGGGTAGTTTAGGATAGGGTAGGGTAGGGTAGGGTAGGGTAGGATAGGATAGGATAGGATAGGATAGGATAGGATAGGATAATCTTTATTGTCATTTACTTGCATGTACAACAATACACATTAAAATGAATTTCTGATGTCCGGTTCTCAAAAGAAGGAATACCACCCACCGAACAATGTCACCATCCCAATGATAACAATAATAATATAACAGCAGCAGCACCAAAAATACCCAAGTTATACAAATATGACACCAAAAACCTATATTAATCACAGTCCATTTTGAATACATAGTGGGGGGAAAGAAGAGTATTGAGAGTTAACAAAGTTGATGTTGTATAGAACAAAGCTGTTATCGAATCTGATTGTTCTGCTTCTGAGATTACTAGGCAAGAAAGAGAGGTCCTATTTTTAATCTCTGCTCCCATTTGGAGCAGGAGGAGAGCGAAGAAGGAACTTTGCAAACTTTGCAAATCAGCCAAACTGCTGAAGGTCACCAGAACACTATAGGTAGCCAGCTGATTGGGGAAAGGCAAAGAATCCTGCATTCACTCCTGTTCATACTGTAAATTTGTGGACTTCATTTCCCAGAATTCTCAGCAATGGCCATGATGACAAGGGAATATGTGAGCAAGTCCACACTAGAGTAAACCTCTCTTTACACTTGGATTACAGTCTCTTTAACACTCCACCAAGGCCTGGAGTGATGTTCTCATTCATGAAGAAAGAACAGCAGGGGGAGCCCTCAAGATCACCAGGTTGGGAGACCAACAGGAGATCACTTCATACAACCAGGAAAGGATACACTTGGTGCTTCAAAAGCTGTTTTCTTTTTGACTTCCTCATTTTGGTCTTTTCTGAGAAAGCTCTGGCAAGTTCAAACAACTTCTTGCGTGTAGCTGAAAAGAAGAATTGGGGCACTTTTATGGAAAAAGAATGCGGTATCTCCAAGCTTATACTCAGGTATGGGCTTCATGCTGCCAAAGTGAGAGGCTTAAGGACTAGTAACTTGATTAAGATAAAAGCTACAGCTCCTTCAAGATCCTGAATTTTGCAGCTATAGTACATTTAGTCTTAACTGAAGAAAAAATAGAGGGGAGTTTCTGAAAAAGGCAAAGGTCACCCTACCCAGGTATCTGCCTGTCTTTCCAAAGCATCTTTCTGCAGGGTTGAGATTAAACTACAAGGTTGTTTTCTCTTTTCCTAAAGGAGGCAGTTCATTCTTACTCCAAAATTTACTTGGGATAAGACCAGGGGTCTTCAAACTTGGCCCTTTTATGACTTATGACGCTGGCTGAGGAATTCTGGGAGTTGAAGTCCACATGTCATAAAAGGGCCAAGTTTGAAGAGCCCTGGATAAGACTGATGCAGCTACATCCACCTGTGTGTCAAAATCAGGGAGGCAGCAGATGTAATGTAAACCTTGCCCCATTTTGAATGAGTGTGTGACATTCCATCCATTTTCTTCCCAATTTTGACACTCATGCACACCAACCTACCCATGGATGCCCTAAACAGATGATAACAGGGGAATGCAAGGAAGATTGTTGTATCTTCTAATATCTTATTGCTGCTTCCTGCTTTGGCGCATCTGATCCCTGAAACAAGTTGCATATATATATTGCTAGTGCATGTATAATATAACATATGCTAAATAAATAACTTGGCCTAGAGCCAGATTGGTCTAATTAAGGCATTAGGTTAGAAAGCAGAAGACCCTGAGTTCTAGTCCTGCCTTAGCTATGAAAGCCAACTGGGTGACCTTCGGCCAGTCCCTCTCCCTCAGCCCAACCCATTCACAGGGTTGTTGTGGTGGGGAAAATAGGAGGCGAAAGATGTGGATATATTTGCCACCTTGAGTTTTTTGTAAAAATAATAAAGGTGGGGTATAAATAAAAATGAATAAATAAAGTAAGCAAATAAACGGTATAAATCCATTGCACTGAATTCTGAAAGCATGCTGTGATGTGAGGTACTACATCTGTAATGGCACCTAAACTTCAGCCTTTCTCAACTCCAGACACTGGAGGTTTTTAAGAAGAGACTGGACAACCATCTCTCTGAAGTAATATAGGGTTTCCTGCTTGAGCAGGGAGTTGGACTAGAAGACCTCCAAGGTCCCTTCCAACTGTTATTCTATTATTCTGTTAGGTAGTCCTCAATGCCTCGTTCACCGACCATTCAAAGCTACGATGACGTAAAAAAAATAGCTTTGCAACCAGTCCTCACATTTACGACCATCACAGTCACGTGATCACTGCATGCTTCACAACTGTTTTGCAATAAGCAAAGTTAATAGAGGAGGCAGAAGCAAAATCTTAAGTGGCAGTCACGTGATGTCTTAACACAGCGGCCAGTCCCAATTGTGGTCACTAAGTGAGGACTACCTGTAGTGTTTTGTACTAGTGAGAGAAAATGACTGACCAAAAAGTCTTGCAGGGATCTTCCATGATTGTGAGAGACTAGAAACTCTCCCACTCCTGGCTCAAACTCTTCCCCACATCATAGTCCCCTGGGCTGAGAGAAACAGCCGGCCCAGAGCCCTCCTTCCCTCCCTACTGGGAGCTTTCCCTGTGTGGGGTAGAAGCAGGAGACCAACTAAAGTTTCCCTTGCTCCGAATCCCACACCTTCACCGCCATGCAACCCTGTCTGTCCCAGACTGTTGGGACTTAATTTCTTTGGAATTCCAGCTGGCTTGATGCCACGCTGGGGGCGCAAGAAAGCTGGCATCCAATCCTATAGAGCAGGGGTCTCTAAACCTGGCAACTTTAAGACTTGTGGACTTCGACTCCCAGAATTCCTCAGCCAGCATTTCTATGGGGCGTCTTAAATGTCTATGGGGATTCTCAATTATCCAGGTCATGGTTGTCCCAAAGATACTTTTTCAAAAGGCAACTGGACTTTCTTCTTTTTTTGTTTTCCTTGAAAATGTTTCGCTTCCCATCCAGGAAAGATGAGAACTGAAGAAGCTTCTTAAATGAGAAATGAAATGTTTTCAAGTCCAGTGGCCTTTTTTAAAGCATCTTTGGGACACAAATCTTAAGACTGCCAGGTTTGGAGTCCCCTGCTATAGAGAGACAATGGCAGGAAATATGCCTCACAGCGTTGGCTTCTATCCAGCAATATGCCATAATATAACTCACATTTCCCCATGTGTTTTAACTTGTCCCTGAATAAGGCATCGTCGGAGATAGCCCCGCTGGGCACACCAGTTAAGGAGCGAGTGACCTCATCTGCAAGGCAAGACAAAGTACATTTAGGATCGATAGGAAGCAGCCAAAGCCGAAAGGAAGATTTTGAGCACTCTTTCTATCTCACTGGACAACTTGGATTCCAAGTCCCATCCTTCCCAACCCCTGGCTATTCTGGCTGGGAATCTAGAAAGCACCGTTGCCGTCTGGATTCCTAGCCTTCTATGGACACTGTTATAGAGCAGTGTTTCTCAACCTCAGCAATTTTAAGATGTGTGAACTTCAGCTCCCAGAATTCCTCAGGAAATCCTGCTATTTGCATATTTGTGGCTCAGATGAATTCAATGAATTTTGCAGCAGCTGCTGTAAAAAAGGACATTCTTATTATTCTTCGGTCTCTTCTATTTCAATTTCTGCCATGTGATTAATAAAATGACTGTTCATATCTTTATTTCTCTTTATTTAACAGACAGCTATTATGTAGGCAAATAACTTCCTGAGGCCCCAGTGCAAAGGGTAAACTGCAGATGGGGCAGTTCCATTAAGGCCGTGAATTTATTGCTTATCTATTACCTTTACCTTCTATTGGGGGCAAAAAAAATATTTTCCTTTAGGAAGCCTCAGACTTGAACTTCCTTAAAATGTGCCACCAGGAATAACATTTTTGAGAAACACCTAATCAGTTTGAATAACTGAATGTGGAAATAAAAAAAATATTGATAATGCTTCCCAGATGGTATTAAGGCAGTTCAGCAACTTAGAAAGATATTCAATGCTGTGAAAAATATTCCTTGAGGGGACCCTTCAATATTTTATCAGGCTTTGAAATTTTTATAACACTCAAAAATTAATTTATGTCATGTGGGAGCTAAAAGTTCTTATCTATTTAAACTCCTGTTGAAAGAAGAGGATTTGATTTTTTTTTCTCCTTACATATTGCTATTACGTTTACAGGTAGTCCTCGACTTACAACAGTTGATTTAGTGACTGTTCAAAGTTACAGTGGCATTGCAAAAAGTGACTTATGACTGTTTTTCACACTTGTCAACTATTGTAGCATCTTCATGGTCACATGATCAAAATTCAGACCTTTGACAACTGACTCATATTTATGATGGTTGCAAGTGTCCCAGAGAGTCAGATTATCACCTTTTGAGACCTTCTGAGAAGCAAAGTCAATGGGGAAGCCAGATTCACTTAACAACCATGTTATTAACTTAACAAGCAGGTTATTAACCTATCAGCAGTGATTCACTTAAAAACTGAAGCAAGAAAGATCGTAAAATGGGGCAAAACTCACTTAACAAATATCCCACTTAACAACAAAAACTTTGGGCTCAATTGTGGTAGTAAGTTGAGGACTAGCTGCACTTGCATCCGGACCGTTAAAATTCTTTAAAAGAATGCAAATGACCAGCTGTCTGCAAGGAGTATAAATCCTGCCATTCCCCCACCATCCAGTCAGAGTTGAAGAAGCTTCTTGGATGAGAAGCGAAACATCTTCAAAGAGAAAAAAAAAACTCCAGTTGCCTCATGAAAAAGCACTTTTGGGACAACTCATTTAATAATCACCTTGTTTGGCAAGAGAAAATTTGGCCCCAATTGTTGACAGTGTCTCTTATGAGAGAAAGTGACATTCAGACTGCCCAATGAGAGGAAAGAGATGAAATCCAGAAAGAAATTTCTTAAGATGGTTTCATTTCCACTTGATTAAAGCACTGGAGTGGAGCAGCTTAAACGCATAGCGTAGAAAATCCCTGTGATTTGTAATACCTTGCAAAATCCCAAATATGATTTTAATTTAGTGGATATTTTGGTATGTTAGTAATCCCTTCTAACATAGCAATATTTTCCTTTTAACTGTACGTAGCACTTGCTTTTGGTTAGGTAATTTCCTGATATTTCATTCTGACATTTGAAATCAAAACCAACACGATGTAAAACGTGTTACAGTTTCAGCTCATAGTCTTATGAAATATTTTCCGTTTGGAAAAAAAAACCAAAGATATTTTGAAGGGCTCCTTAAAAAAAATCTTTGTTGAAAGGAAGATTTTACGAAGCAGATGGAACAGGAAATGACAGGGTATTTTTGTATCAACAGGGACTTGGTTAAATCGTTGCCTTGATACAAGGACAACCAAAGCATTTATCGTGAGATCAACTTATTATAAGCACTTCTTATGAGATGAAGTAGCAACTGGCTATAGATAATTTTTTTAGAGATAAATGTTAAGGTATGATTAACCTTAATGCAAGTCATTCATTACTGACCAACACAGATATTTGTTCCCTGCTAAGTAGGAATTTTTAATATACTTTCTGCTCCAAAACAGAATTTTTAGTATGTTGCACCATGATATTGGGGGGAAAAAAGAGAGAAATTTAGTATAGATGGTCCTCGAATGGCTGGCTGAGAAATTCTGGGAGTTGAGGTCCACCCACCTTAAAGTCCCCTAGGTTGAGAAACGCTAGTCTGGAATAAGAAACTTCAGAATTCAATTCCTTTGGGGCTCAGTTTTCAAGTAACAATTGGCTTCACTGAAATTCTGGCAATTGTTGCAATCTTAAGATTTCAGTACATGTGCACGGAACAATGCAACAGCTGTATGGAAAACATTGGGTGATAAAATATAATTTTCACGAATTACTCATTAGAAGTTTGCATTGTAGGACAACACAGTGTAAACAGAGCAAGTACCTCTGGTTTACAGTAAACTGGGCCTCTCAATATATTATTGCTGTGGATCAACTCAATTCTGAGAAAGCAGACTTTTTTTTTAAAAAAAGTTTAATTTACTTTACAGAATTTGTTGGCAGTTTACTCAACACTATGATTCAGCACCGGAAGGAAAAATCTATATCTGATTTACAGCAATGGATGACTGATAAGTATATCTGTCAATATTTGAACTGTATTTATTTACAACTAGCTATATTGTACAAGAAAATTATAATCTCCATGACATTTCTGAATCCCTTGTTCATTCATTGAATTTTATTTTTTATCCATCCTTGCCTATTTCTATGCTTGTTTATGTATTTTCTTTAATGTTCAGTAAAAAAATACCTCAAAATAAACTTGTGGTTTTTGTTTTCAGGCAAGGAAGAAGATTTTTGTACAATATAATTCAATTGGAATTGTTCTGTTTATTTAGTGTTTTTTAGCCTTTGCAACTTTAAGATGCATGCACTTCAACTCCCAGAATTCTGGGTGGATAATTCTAGATGGGGAATTCTGGGTGGATAATTCTAGATGGGGAATTCTGGGAGTTGAAGTCCCCCATTTTAAAGCTGTCAACTTGGAAAAATATTGGTTAGAACAAACTTCCCCCCCCCACTTTCCATGTTTTTTTCGTCTTACAATCCTAATTCAAAATTATTAATTCTGAGGTTAGATTACCTGCATGCTGGTGTTCTTCTGTTTATTAGTTGAAAAGAATTTTGATAGTTTGCTTTTAATCTATTTTTTAAAGTGAATCTATATACAATTGACTTGAGTGACTTCCAGAGAAGACTACCATTAAAAGGGCCGAGCCAGACTTAATGCTGGAACCATTTTTAGATTTAACGTGACTTCTGTGAAATTCAAATGGACCCTTTTGGGCTTTCCAGCAGTGGAAAAGAATAGTTCAAATAGTTCAAAGCAGCATTCCTAGGGGACAATATCAAAATCTACAAGATGGCAGACAGAGTGTTGCAATTGACGTCCCGCCCATGCCCAGATGTCATAGGGGCATTCCAACCAACATCTAGCCACAAAACTAACAGTAACCTTGTCAACAGAGATGCATACAGCCTAACACTCTTACCTGATAATACTGAGGACAAAGTGGGATCTGAACTCAGGGCAGTGCTGCTCATTCTGGATTTCTTTGATTCATACTTTAACCGATCTAGAGGACAGCACAGAAAAACAAATGTTTTAAAGGAAATTGCCGAGCTAAATTTCTAGATAAAGGACACCATGCAGTTAACAGTAAAGCAACGTGATCAAGAGTTTAACTATAACACAGTAGGAAAACAGCAGAACTACAATATCCATAAAATAGTTACTCCTTGACCTATCACTTGGTGACCGTTCAAAGTTATAAAGGACCCACCTGGGGGCTACTTATGACCCAGATTTCAAGTTCCAATGGTCAAATACCCCCCCACACAGTCATGTGACTGCACTTTGAGTATTCAGCAGCCAGGCCACATTTACAGCCGTTTGTAGCATCCCACGTTCATGTGACAGCATTTTATGATGGTTTTGTTGAAAAGTTAATTCCCGTGTTTGGCAAAACCAGCCCCATATCAAACCATTGGTTTACTTAACAACTGCAGTGCTTATTTAATGACTACCACAAAAAAGTTTCTAAAATCAGGTCGGTTGTGTGACACTTTACAACCATCACAGCTTATGACCCTAAAGGCAGGTTCCATTACGGTCGTAACCCGAGAACTATCTGTACACAAAACTCAGTGGGGGGAAAACAATAACCTTGGGAATTTGCCGGCCTGCCAACATGCCCTAACATCTTCGTCAGGGTCACATTTACAAAATCAAGACTGTCACACACACTGGCTGGAGAGGAAAGGGTAATTATTTTTTATACTTCGATTCCTGAAAAGCCCATTACCTCTTTCAAGAGCCAGGAGAAAATCTCGGTTTCTCTGAAGCTCCTTCATGAATTCTTCATTCTGGAGGAACAGTGCAATCCGTTCGTCTTCCAAATACTGCTTCCATTTCTTCTCCTGATCCAATGAGCCTTGAGCCCTTTGGTTCCCAGGACTCTGTGTGCTTTGCTGACAGTTTTGGGTACTCTAGAGAGAGGTTGTGTGTAAAAAAAAAAAAAGTGATCACACCTGCTGCAGATCTGTGGCAGATTACAATTGGATGTCACAGCCCAACTGCACCCCTGGGCAACATGTTACCCACTCTAAATAGGAAAGTTTTCTACTTCCTACCTGCACCATATCCATTTGCTGTGGTAGGATGCGGAGAAAGTCATCCGGAAGATTCCCTAATAATGGTGGGTTCCAGTCCCTGTATCGTCTTTGTGCTTGTGAACCGATGGAATTTTGGATATCAGTTCTGCTTGGAGGGGGGGAAAAAGCAAATTACAATAATATAATTCCACTTCCCTTGGCAACTTCCAGGTGTGTAGACTATAATTCCCAAAATTCTCATCAACGGCCATGTTGGCTATGGAATTCTGGGATCTGAAGTCCACACACATCTGCAAATTCCAACCGTATTAAACACTGGTCTGAGACAAAGCAGGAGAATCTCTGGTCTACCAGATGGAACTGAACTACGACACCCAGCTTTCCTCTGCTTTGTCCATGCTGGCTGAAGCTGTTGTTCACCAAACATCTGGAGAACCACAGATGACCACACTCCTGATTCAAGCAGTTGTGGTCTCTCCCTCACTAAAGTCCTATCCACAAAGGCTGGAAAAACATCTGCTGGCAATGTTTTACCGCTGGATTTCTTATCTTGAGGTGAGGTTGCTGGACCACCAGCTCTGTGATTCTGAATCTTAATGTCTACGTACCTGGGTGGTGGTACTGGAGGAGTCTGCATGTATTTTCGGTCATATACATGCATATCATAGGAAGGAGGAGAATAAACTGGAGGAGGCTCCTCATCTGAACTGTCTGGTTCCAAAGTCCGTTGCAGAATCTATACCAAATGAGAAAAAGGTATGTGTTCATTAGAGTCCCTTTGCTTGTTACGAATACAGGTAGTCCTCAACTTATGACCAATTGCTTACCATTTGAAGTTACATCAGACCTTCCCAGAGCTACTTATGATCCAGTTTCGAAGTGCCAACACCCCACCCCACTCCGTGCATAGTCACAGGATTGCATTTTGCATGCTTGGCAACTGGCTTGTATTTATAGCCATCTGCAGCATCCTTGTAGCCATGTGACTGCGATTTAGGGCATTTTTGCCACAAACTGGCATTTATTCCTGATTTACGGCAAAATCTGCCCAATAGTGAAAATGGGTTTGCTTAACAACTGCTGTGTGAAAGGCCGTAAAATTGAGTGCAGTCACATGGGGATTCACGTTACAACTGGCACAATTTATGACCAAAATTGCAGGCTCAATTATAATTGTAAGTTGTACCTGTATCTTCAAATTATTGGGATGTCTGCTGGAGACGATTAGCACAGAGGGAGAAGTATATGGGAGACACAGAGTTAGAGCACCGATTCTCAACCTTGGCAACTTGAAGAGCAAGGCTGGCTGGGGAATTCTGGGTACTGAAGTCCAGACATCTTCATGTTGCCAAGATGGAGAAACACTGAGTTAAAGAATTAGGAGGACGGGTGTTGCAAAAGAGAACTATGGGTAGTCCTCAACTGGCGACCACAATTGGGCCCCAAATTTATGTTGTTAAGTGAAACAGTTGTTAAGTGAGTTTTGTCCCATTTTACATTCTTTCTTGCCACAGTTGTTAAGTGAATCACTGTGGCTGTTAAGTTAGTATCACGGTTGTGAAGTGAATCTGGCTTCCCCATTGACTGCGTGTCAGAAGGTTGCAAAAGGGGATCACACATGACCCTGGGACACTGCAACCGTCATAAATATGAACCAGTTGCCAAGCATCTGAATTTCGATCACATGATTATGGGGATGCTGCAATGGTCGTTAAGTGTGAAAAACAATCATAAGTCACTTTTTTCAGTGCCATTGTAACTTCAAACGGTCACTAAACAAATGGCTGTAAGTCAAGAACTACCTGTATCAGCTCTGAGAAAGATTTAGAAATTCCAGTGAGACTGGGATTTTGCAAAACAGAAATTGGAGCTATAAACTCTCAAATTATGCCTTTGTAACCCACAATTCCATGAGAGAGTGCTGGTCCTCCTTCAAAAGCTAGCAAGCTTGTGCAATAAACAGGGTGCAGGTTGTGGGTCACGCTTGACTTTTTATGAGACATGCTGGGGCCACATTCCAAAACAAGCTAGCATGAAAATTAAACTTGATATGATTTTATTGACATTTCAGTGCGGTGTATACTAAATTATTGTGCATCGGATGATTCTGCAAGCAGACATGAAACAATTGTTCTCCTTCTGTCCCATTAAAAAACCCACCAATTTGTTAACATTTCCTGCAAAGAACTTCTGCAAATAAAAACTAGTTACTAGAATAATAGTTTTGAATCATAATATAGAAGAGGTCATGTACTGTGTTTCACTTTGAGAGCGGGCAACTAAATTTCATTTTTGATGTGTGCCGTTGTGCCCACAGTAAAAAAATGACAATAAAGGTTATCTTATCTTATCTAAGTGATGATATTAGGATGAGAAATAGAATATGATTGTGAAATAAAGTAAGAATTTATCTGAGTAAATGATAAGTGTATTTTAGATACGATAACTATTTTGTAATGAACTAAGGGAACTGTGGGCTATCCGAAACCTAAATACTATGGACATTAAGCTGCTAACTGGAATACTGTAACTGAAATTAGATAAAAGTTAAAAACAGGACATGGAGGCGTATAAGTCAAAAGATATCGATAAATGTTTTAACCGATTGAGTTATATCTAGCAATGTATTAATTTGAATGTGATATAATAATCAAGGGAAACAGAGAGGAAATTTTTGATGATGTAACCTGACATATGTATGAAAGAGCTTGTTATTGGACTATGGATTACCCAATCTCCATGTTGCTTCCTTAATACCTGGAGCTTTGTAAAATTGGAAAATTAACAAAACTTGTTTAAAAAAAAAAAAAAGAACTTCTGCAAAGGGAACTTAATTCTTGCAACGCAAAATCTAAACAGATTAAAGTGACACTAAACTGAAGACAATCTGTATCCCGGTCTGACAGATATTTAAACCTCCCTTCTTATGCCTGCTTTTACAGCACTGAAAATACCAAAATTACGAACCCCTAATGCTTGACAAGGAAAGCACTGTTCACTTTGAGGTTTACCACATACACAGGCCTGAAAAATTTAGGCAAAGGGCCAACATTTTGTCCTTGAGCTACCTTGCTAGCTCCCAATCAGCCCCCACACCCAGGAGCTATTAAGAAGTGCTGGGATCCAGCCTGTGTTTTGGCAGGCAAGACATCTGCTGTCATCTTGCTGGGAGATTTTCACACCCGTAAGTAGTTGACAGTGTGCTGCAGAACCCCAAACTTACTTGCAGCTGTCTCTTTCCCCAAGCATTGGGCACACTCTGCTTTAGTCAGAGCTGTTTTCTCACTAGGGCAGTGTTTCTCAGCCTCGGCAACTTTAAGATGGGTGGACTACAACTCCCAGAATTCTGCCGCTGAGAAATATTGCATTAGAGAAGCCAATAGCTTATTGCACTTCCACACAGCCACCAGCAATCTACACAAACCTTCCCAAGCTATCTGTAACTTCTTCCTGTTTCCATTCTGATCCTAATCCCCCTCCCTTCAGCTGGCTAAAGGGGGAATGCTGTAACACCAGTGGTGGGAATCAACCAGTTCGCACCAGTTCGGCAGAACCGGTAGCTAATTTTTTGTTGCCCAGGCCCAGAACAGACTTCCGGAAGCGGCATCCACGCAGAGAACCGGTTGTTCACATATTCGAATCCCACCACTGTGTAACAGTATATGTGGATGACCTTGGGGAACAAGGAAAAAGATCTTAACTAGGGAAGAATCAAGAGAAGAGAAGGGGGAGCCCTCAGTTGCTCAACGGTCAGAGAAAGAAACTTAGAAGGACCTTCCTCTTAATTGATCAGACCATTAAAACTGGTAGCGGGAAGTTCGTACCCTCAGACTTGCAAGAATCTGTTAATGTATTCCTACAATAAAGTAGAGTTAGCTCATCTGGTTGTATTTTATGTCTGATTATCCAGGAGGGTTGACAAATGCAAAAATCAGTAATCAGTGATGAGAATGGAACGTGGTGGCTCACGTGGTTAGGACACTGGGCTGATGATCAGCAGGTTCACGTTTGAGACCCGGTTGCTGTCAGGGGGCAGGGTGAGCTCCTGCCAACCCAGCAGTTTAAAAGTGGTTGATCGCGAGTAGATAGATGGGTACCACTTTGGTGAGCAACTTAACGGGGACATGAAAGGAGCCCCACCTGGGCAACCGTGATGTCACCGTTCAATCCTTTCAACCTGGAAGCACTTCGGTGCTTCTGACATGAATGTAGTAGTAGTAGTAGTGATCAGAAAGCCTCATGTTGTTGTTCTCAACTTGGGTTGCAAGGGTTTTGTGGCAGATTAAAATAAAACCATTAGCTACCAAGGAAGACATGCCCTGCAATCTTTCAGCAAGGAAGAAGGACAGCCAAGGTGGCGGGATTAGGGAAGAAATCCTGCCAGTGGAAAAAACACAGTGGGGTTTTTTTTTTATTCCTCTTGCGCTTGCTGCTGAGCCAAAAGTAAATTGGTTCAGCTGTCCAAAGAAGATGGTACTGTGAGAATATGGGGGCAGCGCCAACCCAGGAGTGATGCCAAGCTGCATGTGCGAATGCCCTCCATCGTGCCACAGTTGCTTCTGTGTCCCACCCACCCCTTTTCTCTGCCTTTTCTTTCTTTTTTTGGCTTGTCTTTGCCATCTTGCAGAGCAGAAGAGGGGAAGGAATTATCCTTGTTCGTGATCCAGGAATGCCTAAAAACCAAGTTCCGTAAGCAAGGAAGCAATCTTAAAAGCCTACACCATAGTTCACAAGGGAACAAGGAGATGAACTGACCATTTCATGATGTCATTGTGTCTTCTACCAGATGTCTGTTGAGAAGGGCGATGTCTGTTGAGTAGGGCCTTTTCAGATCCTACAGCTTTAAGCTTTGGGACCTCTGGACATAAATTGTCTGGAAATGAAGCTGGCTTAAGAAATTTGGTTCTGGATTTCAATCCCTCCCTCTACTTTGGCCATGTTGATGGCCTGAGGTTCTGTCTCTAGACTACCTTGATCACAGCCTTAATCGGCGAAGTCACTGTCAGGAAGGAAGGGAGGGAGGGAGGGAGGACGGGAAGGAAGGAAGGAAGGAAGGAAGGAAGGAAGGAAAAAGGAAGGAAGGAAGGATGGGAAGGAAGGAGGGAGGGAGGGAGGACAGGGAGGGAGGGAGGGAGGGAGGGAGGGAGGGAGGGAGGAAGGAAGGAAGGAAGGAAGGAAGGAAGGAAGGAAGGAAGGAAGGAAGGAAGGAAGGAAGGAAGGAAAGCTGAATGATAGGGAGGGAGGGAGGGAGGGAGGGAGGAAGAAGGATTTTTTCCATTCTTCCTGTCATTTGAACTAGAAGGAGAAAGTGGCAAGACTTTTGTCAATTTCTCTTTTGTCAATTTCAGTGGCTTAAAAAAAAGGGGAGTCCATCCTTTAACCTTTCCCCTCTTCTTTCAATTTTTGAAAATGAAACTGACAAAGAGACATATTTCACTGTTTTATCATTGTTTGGATTTTGTTTAAAAGGGGGGGAAAGCCCAGTGTTTCACTGTTTCACATGGAAAATGAATGTCCAGTGACAAGAGCATAGCTGGCATCCCTGCCACATGCAGAGTAGCCAACTAGAACAGAGAAATGAAATGCAGCAGACAAACTCGACTGCACTTCTTCATGTGCTGAGAGCCCCAAAGGTGTTTTGGGGCACAACCTGGATTTGTATCTATTCCATATTCTATAGAAGATAATATTTGTATTTCTCCTTCATTGATAATATTTGTAGCTCAGAGTTAAACTGTGGGGTCCTTGGTGCTCTCTGCGGACTGGTGATGTTACCTGGTTTAGTAATGAAATGTCTGGAGGAGAACAACCAAGCTCAGAGAGTACCAAGGCCCATATTCCATCCACACAAACACCTATGTTGCCGCTCAGATCCCAGGTCATGCCCGTTAACTCCAAAAGCCTTCTCTTTTTCAGCAGCACCTTTCTCCCATCTTAAACAAACAGCAAGCTGTAAAATATAGGTGCAAATCAGGTAAACCCAATCCTCCTCTTTCCTGTAAAACCTGACATTTAACTCGTGGTTTTTCCCCTGCCACCCAAGTTCAGATATTTCCTTTTGCCATTGTTTAAATGGTGAATCAGTTACTAAAACACTTATTGTCTGGAACAAAGCCTGGTGCCTTAACCACTAGACCAACAATAATTGTGACTCTAACAGTGAACATAAGAATTAAATCAAAAGAGAACGAAGATTAGAAAGAATAATAATAGACAGTAGTATAATAACTTAAGGACAGCATAAAGGGACAATTTAATCACTTTTAACCCAAGGACAATTTAATCACTTCCTCACATTGTGGCAACCTTACACTTGCTATACATTTGGGATCCATCATTACCAAAGGGAAACTGGAGGACATTCTTGGGGTTTGGTGGTAAAATAATTTTGGGAAGAGTTAGGTACTGTCCTGACCATTATTTTAATTTCCCACAATGCTATCTTGGTCATCTGAAGCAGTTAAAATGGAAGGCACTTGGGTCTAGTTGAAGAAGCACCACCCTATGGGCAAATACAATTAGCACAAAAGAAAATCACCCTGAAAATCTTTCCTCAAACTTACAGCCAAACTTGCAACTACAGGTAGTCCTCGCCTTACGACTACAAATGAGCACAAAATTTCTGTTGCTAAGCGAGGCAGTTAAGTGAGTCTTGCCCCATTTTACGACCTTTCTTGCCACAGTTGTTGAGTGAATCACTGCAGTTGTTAAGTTAGTAACAAGGTGGTTAAGTGAAGCTGGCTTCCCTATTGACTTTGTGAGAAGGTCGCAAAAGGAGATCACTCGACCCCAGGACACTGCAACTGTCATAAATACATGCCAGTTGCCAAGCATGCAAATTTTCATCACGTGACCATGGAGGATGCTGCAACTGTTGTAAGTGTGAAAAACGGTCATAAGTCACTTTTTTTCAATGCCAGTGTAACTTTGAATGGTCACTAAACGAATGGTTGTAAGTTGAGAACTCCCTGTATTTCAAACATGGGAAAAATTTACCTCAGGAGGAATACTGTCGTCGGAATCCGAGCTCTCATCACATTCGCTGCAGTCCAAATTCATCTGTAGCAGTTGATCGATGGTGGCATCTACCGCACCATTGTTGGCCCTCAAGACACATTCAATGATGTCATAATCCATGTTGGGGAACATGGTCTTGAAATCCTCCATCGCCTGGTTAAACTCCAGCCTCCGTACTTGCCTTGCGGGGCGGCTATTGTTAAGTTCTTGAGCGGAAGAGCTGTTCCTTGAGCCGCCATTGCTGCTGCTCCGTCGGAACAGACTTGTCATTTTGGATAACCGTTTTTGGAAAATGTTTAAACTTTTTCAAATCGGCTTTTGAGGTAGGAAAAGGAAGAACCGGGAGAAGTAATTTATAAATCCAAGGAGAAGGCGGGGTGAGGCACAATCTGCCTTCCAGTTTTCTGGTCAAGAAGAAGCTAGGCAAGCGACTTGCAGCACGACTGGCCAATAATCCACCACAAAATGGCGGCACATCGGAGATGGCGAAACAAGATGGAGCCAAAGAAGCATGCAAATTTTCAGCCCTGGATCAATCCACGACAGGCGGCAATTGATGGAGAAGGACTTCTTCAGAGATATAAGAGCGTCCAAAGCCCCAGATGCATTTATTTTACTGAAAAATGAAGAAATGTGTTATCAAAAAGCTATAAGCCATGTTATAATGTAGAAAGCTGATATCAATACCTCTCAAACCCTCCCTTATATAAGACTTTTCTGTAGTTCTGCAGAACTTGAGATAAGTTTGCAGAAGAAATTCTTGATATATTTTTTTTAAATTCTGCCACAGATAATCCTCAACTTACAACAGTTCGTTTCAGTGACTGTTTGAAGCTACAACAGCACTGAAAAAAAGTGAGTTTTGGCAGTTTTTCACATTTATGACCATTGCAGCATTCCCATGGTCATATGATTAAAATCCAGACACTTGGCAACTGACTCATATTTATGACAGTTGCAGTGTCCTGGGTTCATGTGATCACCTTTTGTGATCTTCTAACAAGCAAAATCAAAGGAGAAGCCAGATTCACTTAACAACCATGTCACTAACTTAACAACTGCAGTGATTCACTTAACAACTGTGGCAAGAAAGGTTGTAAAATGGGTCTCACTTAGCAACAGAAATTTTGGGCACAATTGCGATGATAAGTCGAGGACTACCTGTATTTCGAAATACTGTATACGTTGAGGCAGATTTTGGGAACATAAAGAATAACAAACATCATTACTTAAAAGCAGGAATCCTCAGGATAGGAAATCTTTCTTCTACCTAAAGACAATGGCTTAATAAAATTTCAATTCTAGTTAGAATTTAGAATGTTTATTTAAAGATACAGGTAGTCCTTGGTTTAAGAACAAGATTAGTTCATAAGTCTGCCTTTTAAGTCAAATTTGTACATAAGTTGGAACTCATATTTATGGACTGCCTATTGCAGGTAGTCCTCAACGAATGACCTTTTTTTGCAGTGGTTGTTAAGCAAACCACTGCAGTTATTAAGTGAATCATGAGGCCGTTTAGCAAATCTGGCTTCCCCCATTCACTTTGCTTGTGTGAAGCCACCCGGGAAAGCTGCCAACACTCCAGAAGACAGGCTTAAGATACAGGAGGATCTGGACAGACTTGAACACTGGGCACTATCTAACAAAATGAAATTCAATGGTGAAAAAAGTAAGGTTCTACATTTAGGCAAGAAAAACCAAATGTACAGGTATAGTATAGGGGGTACCTTGCTCAATAGTAGTAACTGTGAGAGGGACCTCGGAGTCCTAGTGGACAATCACTTAAATATGAGCAAGCAGTGTGCCGCAGCTGCCAAAAAGGCCAACACAGTGCTAGGCTGCATTAACAGAAGGATAGAATCAAGATCACATGAAGTATTAATACCACTTTACAATGCCTTGGTAAGGCCACACTTGGAATACTGCACCCAGTTTTGGTCACCACGATGTAAAAAGATGTTGAGACTCTGGAAAGAGTACAGAGAAGAGCAACAAAGATGATCAGGGGACTGAAGGTTAAAACATATAAGGAACGGTTGCTGGAATTGGGTATGTCTAGTTTAATGAAGAGAAGGACGAGGGGGGACAGGATAGCAGTCTTCCAATATCTCAGGGGCTGCCACAAAGAAGAGGGAGTCAAGCTATTCTCCAAGGCGCCTGAAGGCAGGACAAGAAGCAACGGATGGAAACTAATCAAGGAGAGAAGCAACCTAGAACTAAGGAGAAACTTCCTGACAGTTAGAACAATTAACCAGTGGAACAACCTGCGTCCAGAAGCTGGGAATGCTCCAACACTGGAAGTTTTTAAGAAGAGACTGGACAGCCATTTGTCTGAAATGGTATAGGGTTTCCTGCCTGAGCAGGGGGTTGGACTAGATGACTTCCAAGGTCCCTTCCAACTTTATTATTATTATTATTAAATGGCAGTCACATGAGCCCAGGATGCTGCAAAAGTTGTAAATATATGCTGGCTGCCAAGGACCCAAATTTTGATTACGTGACCATGGGGATGCTGATGATCATAAGTGTGAGGACTAGTCATAAGTCACATTTTTCAGTACCATTGTAACTCCGAATGGATGCTAAGCAAATGGTTGTAAGTCGGGAACTGCCTGTAACTTGTTCCACTGTGTAACATGCACACACAAAATCATTGCCATCACTTATCAGCTGTGGCTTAGGATGGTCCAACTTTCAGAGGCCAGTCTAGAAAAAGTCTCTTTTGAAAGGACCAGATAGGCCTACAGCCCAGAGCAGAAGGAAATCAGTGCCCAGGGGATGGAAAATATGTATCATGCCCCCACCAGTCTAAAGCAGCTAAGAGATGCTAAATTGATTCCACTCCCTATGAATCACTTGACAAACACACTGGACAGGGAACTGCATTAGATGTGCTCATGGTAAAATTATCGTAGCTGATTGCCTAAATGGAAAAGTCTACTTTAATACTAGAACAGGTAAAGACAATTTTAAGCTGTCCGAGACTTGATAGAAAACACACACAAGGAACTTACCCAAACATCTGGAGAAGATCCAGATAATTGTTTTATTGACTATAGTTGCGTCACTGACTCCAAGCCTCAAGCGCAAAGTATCTGCATGTCCAATCTGCATGCTTCTTAATCTTTTCTGTACAATATATTGTTTCTCTCAATAGTCAAAGGTTTTTTCTGCAGCATTCCAATATAGAACTAATAGGCCCATTTCATTGACAGTCTCACTGTGCTTTTGTGTCAGGTCCCAAACACTCCTGAACAATTTATCAAGAGGTGAAATCCACAGCCTAGCAGACTGGAATAACACCCCCCCCCCCCCAAACTGACATGTTAAAAGTCTACAGCTCAGATCCACAATAAATACCTCAGACCCACAAGAGGAAACAAAAATCATTCAATTTCCATCAAACGGCACGTAGGAGATTTCAAAACTCAAAAGAGGTAACAGAACTTACATTTTATAAAATGCAAAGGTGAAATAAAACCATTGGAAAGCAATTGGACATAAGATGGATGGCTATGTAAATGTTATAAATAAATAAACTTACTATGTGAGTGTCTTATGCACTAAAATGCTCTTCTTGTGCCTATCATTCATGTTCCTAATCTAACTGCAGCCCTCAACTACTTAGAATATTGTTAGGTATTTTATGGAATAAATGAGCTCTGGTGAAGAGCATCCACAGTATGGCAATAACTCTTCAAGAATATTGCTGCTTTGATTTGCATATTTATCTGTTTTATTACCTGAAGTGTTCAAAGTATTCTATATCTCTGTGGTACTGTCGTTACATATACAGCCCATTGCGAAGTTCAGTTGAGATGAAAAAGGTAAAACCATGTATTCAAATTTAAAGTAATAAATATTAACGAGGCCTAACTATCCCTAAAAATAATTCATTAAAATAAGGGCAGTACACGTAGTCCTCAACTTACAACTAAAACTGGGACCAATTGCTGAACAATGATGGTTGTTAAGCAAGCTGCACCCCATTTTACGACCTTTTCTGCCATGTTTCTTAAGCAAATCACTGCACTTATTAAGTGAATCACTGAGTCCTTCAGCGAATCTGGCTTCCCCTGTTGATTTTGCTTGTTGAAGCCAGCTGGGAAAGTCACAAATAACAATTCACCTGCAACAGTTGTAAATTCATGCTGGTTGACAAGCATCTGAATTTTGATCACATGACAGTTGTAAGTGCAAAGCCAGGCTGTAAGTCACATTTTTTCAGTGCCATTATAACTTCGGTCGTTAAACAAATAGTTGTATCTCAAGGACTACCTGTATTATGGTTTATCTTAAAGGTCTTCCTTTCTCCCTTTTTAAACCTATTTTACATTTCTCCATTAACAAATGATTGGAGGAGCTCAACCTTCTCCATGTTGGAGGTACTTAAGGGGATCTATTTGAGGATAGGGGGAAGCAGGCAATTCCTGTGACCCCTGATCTCTTCATCAGTACCCACCCCTTAAGACAACTGCCTGCCTTGGTCTAACAGTCTTGGAATTTTAGGAGGTAAGAGCTGAAAAATCATACCTTCAAAAGTATATTTTGAACATGAAAAAGATTCTCAAGGCCACGTCACCATCTCATTCCTCCAATAATTCTGAACGAACGGCTTCTGGTCAAGGCAGAGAGAGAGATTCTTCCATTGTCTGTCCACAAGGATGGAGACAACAGCAACCTGAAAAAAAGAGCAACGTCATTTCAGAGATTATTGCATGTATGTCAACATCCAGCTCGAGAAGCCAAATAAAACTCCAGATTCATTCCGTCTCCAAAAATCTTACTCTTTATTGAATACACTGCATGGTAATGTCGAAGCAAAACTAACTCTGAGGTTCCAACACCAATTCATAGACTTAAACAATAATTTTCTCAGCCAATTCCCCCAACGTCTTCATAGTCCATATGAACAAGTTCACTTTGCTATGGGAACTGTCTGCTTTACATCCACACCTGTTACGGTGTCCTTGAAAAGGTTTCAGGCTCTCACAGTCTTTAGTGGAATCATAGAAGTTTCGTTTCTCCATCTAACCCACTCAAAGTTAACACCTCCCCCCTTACTCTAAAGGCAAGTTGAAACGCAGAGCATGTAGCTGCCAAAGTTTTATCCTTGACAATGTAATTTATGAATGTGGGCAAAGAAATAAAATTTACAGCAAAAATTTACAGCTCAGTTGCTGGTTTAAATGTGTGTACGCTGGTCAGATGACAAACATCAGGGCAAAAAAATGAAGCCATTACATCAGTACAGGTGGTCCTCAACTTACAACCATTTGTTCAGTGAACGTTTAAAGTTAAAAGAGCACCGAAAAAAGTGACTTATGGCCATTTTTCACACTTATGACTGTTGCAGCATCTTCAGGGTCACGTGACCAAAATTTGGATGCTTGCTAAGTGGTGCATATTTATGATGGCTGCAGTATTCCAGGGTCACGTGATCACCATTTGTGACTTTGTGACTTTCTTTTGTGACCTTCTGACAAGCAAAGTCAGTGGGGAAGTCAGATTCACTTAACAATTGTGTTACTGACTTAACAACTGCAGTGATTCACTTAACAATGTGGCAAGAAAGGTCATAAAATGGGGCAAAACTCACTTAACAAATGTCTCACTCACTTAGTAACAGAAATGTGGGGCTCAATTGTGGTCGTAAGTCGAAGATTATCTGTATTGAATCTCTCACAGTAATATATATATATATATATTTCCAGAATTTCCAGAAACAACTGGAAATAGGCAATCAAATTTGATTCAAGCTTGAGACATGCACGGGACATTGCCAATTATATAGAAAAAGTGGGGAGCTGGCATCATGACACCGCTTTCATCAATCTGACCCCCGCCCCCACGCCTTACCCTTAGATTAATACTTCGTGACTCAATACCCTTTGAGAGATCTGTTCTCATGAATGTATTTTAGCTGGTTATGGAATGACCCATTTTTGAGGTTTACATGAGGCATTGAACCATAAATGAACGAAGCAACAGCCACATCATTAGCACGCCATGCAAATGCCATCACTCTAGTTTTAATTGCTCTAGTCATATGAACACTGTCAGAAATTAGATTGTATAACAATCCTAATAACCAAGAGGGTCCTAAGAGGGTCTTTTGAAGAAGATGCAAACATGTTGATGATGATAGAGGAGGAGGAGGAGGAGGAGGAGGAGGAGGAAGCTGCCCATTGCAGAACAACTCTGTTCACTGCACAGTAACAAAAAAAGGTAAGAAAAACAGCTAACCCTCTTTGTACAGGTAGTCCTCGACTTATGACAATTGACCCCAAAATTTCTGTTAAGCGAGACAATTGTTAAGTGAGTTTTGCCCCATTTTATGGCCTTACTTGCCAAAGTTGTTAAGTGAATCATTGCAGTTAGTAACACGGTTGTTAAGTGAATCTGGCTTCCCCATTGACTTTGCCTGTCAGAAGGTCACAAAAGAGGATCACGTGACCCCGGGACACTGCAACCGTCGTAAATACATGCCACTTGCCAAGTGTCCAGATTTTAATCCCGTGACCATGGGGATGCTGCAGTGGTCGTGTGAAAAATGGTCATAAGTCACTTTTTTCAGTGCCGTTGTAACTTGGAACAGTCACTAAATGAACTGTTGTAAGTCGAGGACTGCCTGTCCCAAGGAGCAGGTGATTATACACTCACCAATTCTCCTTTTTTTGCATTTATGACAACACTGCAGCTGTCATATATATGAGTCAGTTGCCAAGCATCTGAATTTTGGTCACATGATCTGGGGGATGCTGCAACAGTTGTTATTTATACATTGTATTTGTTTATTTATAAAATGTATTGGCCGCCCATCTCACCATAAGGTAATGCCGGGTGGTTTACAGCCAAAAAGATACAGTATATATACATTAAAACATAAATAGATTAAAAGCAAGAATTAAAAACCAAGGACACGTGGGGAGGGCAGGGGCAGAATGCGGGATGGGGGATCTGTTACTCGATCAAAAGTAGTTTTTCACACTACTTGTTAGTGTGAAAACATTCATAAGTCCCTTTTTTCAGTGCTTTTGTCACTTCGAACGGTCACTAAACGAATGGTTATTAAGTCGAGGACTACCTATAGTGAATCTACAGCACACAATTAACTCAAAGCTGACCAACAGCCCACTTGCCTAGTGTCCCATCAGTTTCTGGTCTGAAAACTGCTGGCAAGATTTCATTTTGACCAGAACCACTGTGCATTTATAATAATAATAATAATAATAATAATAATAATAATAATAATAATAATAATAATAATAATAATAATAATAATAATAATAATAATAATAATAACAACAACAACAACAACAACAACAACAACAACAACAACAACAACAACAACAACAACAACAATAAAGTTGGAAGGGATCTTGGAGGTCATCTAGTCCAACCCCCTTCTCAGGCAGGCCTATACCATGTATTCCTCTCTATCAGTTCTTCGAGATGAGCTTTCTAATGGAGGGCCTTGCCTCTTTAGCTGCTCTACGAGGTCATCTCTTCCTGTTAAAGCAGGGGTCTTCAAACTTGGCCCTTTTATGACTTGTGGACTTCAACTCCCAGAATTCCTCAGCCAGCGTGCCTGGCTGAGGAATTCTGGGAGTTGAAGTCCACAAGTCATAAAAGGGCCAATTTTGAAGACCCCTGTGTTAAAGCATTAAGTGAATGTGACTTAGACATCAACCCACAGCTGACTGGGTTTTGAGGTTTACACAACATGGCTCCTCAGGGAAGCCATTTGTAGTATCCTAGAGTCATATGACCACATTTTACCATGGTTTTGCCGAAAACTGGCATATACTTCCAGCTTTTGGCGAAACCGGCCCATAGAGAACCATTGGTCTGCTTAGGTCTTAATCCTAGTTTAACACCATAAGCCAATGGCAATAACTTAGAACCAAATCCTGGTAAATTAGATTTTGAAGCATAGTTTGCTGAACAAAACATATCATAGTCAGCTAGTTTGCACAGAGGACAATGTTGAATGAACGGGCTTATCTATTATGATAAAAGCAAACAAACCACACTGTGGTTTCTGAAGTGTAAACCAGGCCCTACTTTGGTTTGACATGTGGGAGATTCCCGTCTTTGCAATTAAAACAAAAGATCAAGCTCACTTTAGAATGATTCTTTCTCTGAGGAACCAATGTTTATTCAGCTTATAATACTCAATTTTGGATCTGACTTCAGGGAAGAGTCCAAGAAAATTGAACATTTCCTCATAAATCTCCAGAGCTTTGTTGTTGCAAGCTGGGAAATGTGCCAAAAAGGTTTTGAAACAGCCTCATTAGCTGGGAAGTAAAGGGATGTTAATCTGATGGCAGACTGCATTCAATTAAAGAAACATCCCCAAGGTACAGGTAGTCCTCGACTTATGACCATAATTGATCCTAAAATTTCTGTTGCTAAGAGAGACATCTGTTAAGTGAGTTTTGCCACATTTTACAACATTTCTTGCCACAGTTGTTAAGTGAATCACTGCAGTTGTTAAGTTAGTAACACAATTGTTAAGTGGATCTGGCTTCCCCACTGACTTTGCCTGTCAGGTCACAAAAGGGGATCACGTGACCCCGGGACACGGCAACCGTCGTAAATACATGCCACTTTCCAAGTGTCCAGATTTTGATCCCGTGACCATGGGGATGCTGGAATGGTCGTGTGAAAAATGGTCATAAGTCACTTTTTTCAGTGCCATTGTAACTTGGAACAGTCACTAAATGAACTGTTGTAAGTCGAGGACTGCCTGTCCTAAGGAGCAGGTGATTATGCACTCACCAATTCTCCTTTTTTTGCATTGGAGTGTTCCTTTGCACAAAAACTTTGCGTTGCTTGATTGTTCACCATTCAGTGTGTATTTAGCATGCCTCTGTCGATAGGAAGCCATTGTGCCTATTTCTTAAACACATCTTTGCCTCCCTTCTACAATTTACTACAGGAGGGGGGAAAAGGCACAGACAGATAGAAACTTGATCCTAAGGACCAACAGGAAGTACTTATATCATGCAACGTGGAACAATTGCTAAAATAATGGTTGTACGTCGAGGACTACTTGCATTTTAAGCACACACCTCTCCCTCAGTTCTGCTCCCCAATATTATTTACATGGAATTCCTTCCCACCCCCCCCAGCAAAGGAACTGAAATTATGCCATGCTATCTAGTTGCAAACTGTAGCAGCCATGCCAGACCCATGTGATTTAGTCAACAGGGTCTTCTGATTCTCTATGCTGCTTGGAGGGAGAAGGCAGCTCCTCCCACTATACTTAAAGAAAACAGAATAGCAGTGTTGGAAGGGACTTAGGAGGTCCTCTAGTCCAGAGGTCCCCAACCTATGGGCTGTGGCCCACTACTGGGCTGTGGCCTTTTGGCCACAGGGCCGCATGAGTGGCTGGCCAATGCAAGGGTGCATGTGCACGCGCTCATCCCCTGCCCTTGCGCCGGGGCTAGCCAAGCTGCGAGCCTCTCGCTGGCCCTAGGCAAGCCTCTCGCCAGCGCTGGGTGAGCCACCAGCCGTGCATCAGCGCTAGCCAAGCCACCAGCCGCACGCCGGTGCTAACAGCCTCATTTGCGGAGCAAGCATGCTCACGGTCCTGTTCGCACGCACGCAGCCGCATTTGCGTGTGTGCGCATGCCTGCATAAGGGTGCTTTTCTCACCGGGCTGCCAACCCAGAAAGGTTGGGGACCCCTGTTCTAGTCCAACCTCCTACTCAAGCAGGAGACCCTGTACCATACCTATACCGCACCTCATACCCTGGACTCTCTGTATAAATGCGGCATAGTATTCTCCTTTCAGTGTGACTGCAGGGTCCCACATCAAACTGTAGATCAGAGGTCCCCAACCTTTTGGGCACCAGGGACCGGTTCCGTGGAGAGAGGTTTTTCCGTGGACCGGAGGGGGTGTAGTTTTGTGTGCTGCCTGCATCCCACGGATGAGGCTTTGCTTGTTTGTCCGGACCGGTTGCTGGCATGCTGCGGCCCGGTACCGGTCCATGGACCGGGGGTTGGGGATCCCTGCTGTAGATCACATTGTGACCGGCTGTGAGGGCGTATACTAATCTAGAATCTGATTTTGTAAAATATAAACAATGCTGCGCTTCACTGATTAGATGGCTTAGACATTAGTATTTGAACATAGATCTTTTTAACATTTATATTTTATTGTGGTTTTATATTGTATTAAGGGCAGGACAAGAAGCAACGGATGGAAACTAATCAAGGAGAGAAGCAACCTAGAACTAAGAAGAAATTTTCGGACAGTGGGAACAATTAATCAGTGGAACGACTTGCCTCCAGAAGTTGTGAATGCTCCAATACTGGAAGTTTTTAAGAAGAGATTGGATGACCATTTGTCTGAAATGGTATAGGGTTTCCTGCCTGAGCAGGGGGTTGGACTAGAAGACCTCTAAGGTCCTTTCCAACTCTGTTCTTCTATTCTATTCTATTTACTAATCTAAGTGAAATGTTAATATATATTGCTAGTTCACGTATGATATACCATACACTACATAATTAAACAAACAAACAAACAACTGTTCCGGACAAACGGCTATCCAATCTCTTCTTGAAAACCACGAATGATGGAGCACCTACAGCTTTTGGAGGCAAGTTGTTCCACTGATTAATTGTCCTGTCAGGAAATTTCTCTTTAATTCTAGGCTGGAGCTCTGTTTAATGACCTTCCAACCATTACTTCTTGTCCTGCCCTCAGGTACCTTGGAGAATAGGTTGACCCTCTCTTCTCTATGACAGCACCTCAAGTACTGGAAAGTTGCTATCCTATCACCCCCTAGTCCTTCTCTTTGTTAGACTAGACATACCCAGTTCCCACAAATGTTCCTCATCGGGGAAGCTCACCAGTGGCACCTAAAAGATCTTTGCTGAGCATCTGGAATTCAGGCAGATACATCCTCAAAACATGGAACTCCCCTAGAGAGTAGTTGCACATGTAACACAGCTAGCAATTCTCAACAATATGAGGAATAATTCTCCTCCTTGCTCCGAAATATAATAATCTGGGGAGAAGTAAATATTATTTATGAGAAGACTAACCTCAAAGTCCTGCCGGAAATTGTTGGGTATTGAACGGTTTCTTCTAACTCATTTCAGCTCTTATTGCTACACACACACACACACACACACAGAGTCTGCCTAATCAATACACAGATGCCCTCCCCCGTCTGCCACGCCTGCTGCCAGCTCCCACTCCCCAGATCAAAGCCATATTGTCCTCTTCCTGCATTTGTCCACCAGCACCTCTTTCCAAGTTCTTAAACACATGTTTCTCCTACGCACCCAAGCCATGGAAAACTGTTCACTCGTAGCATTTGGCGTTCAGACAGGTTTTACCCATAAAAGCTCCTATGTGCCTCATTCAAAGCTTTTTTTATTTGGTCTGGGCCTTTCACAGTTGGAAATTCTCAATCATACGCCGTAAGAGACCACAAACGCACTCGTGATTCCAGCCTCGAAGCGGGCAGGGTGCTTCTCTCAGGACAACTGAACGGGGCAGCTGGAGAGAGACAAAAGAAGTCTCTTTTCACATTCTGAAAGGAGTTCAGCTTGCCAAAGTCTCCTGCCTGTTTTTCTGATCCAAGACCTGCAGACCGATTGCAGCTCCAAATGCTAGCTGGCCCTAGACTTTCCATTACAAGTCTACATTAATACATGAAGTATTAGGACCACTTTATAAAGCCTTGGTAAGACCACACTTGAGATATTGCAATCAGTTTTGATCGCCACTATACAAAAAGGATGTTGAGACTCTAGAAAGAGTGCAAAGAAGAGCAACAAAGATGATTAGGGGGATGGAGGCTAAAACATATGAAGAACAATTGCAGGAACTGGGTATGTCTAGTCTAGTAAAAAAAAAAAAGGACTAGGGGTGATACGATAGCAGTGTTCCAATATTTGAAGGGCTGCCACAAAGAAGAGGGGGCCAACCTATTCTCCAAAGCACCAGAGGGCAGGACAAGAAGCAATGGATGGAAATTAATCAAGGAGAGAAGCAAGCTAGAGCTAAGAAGAAATTTCCTAACAGCGAGAAGAATTAACCAGTGGAATGGCTAGCCTTCAGAAGTGGTGGGTGCTTCTTCACTTTTAAGCTTTTAAGAAGAGACTGGATAGCCACTTGTCTGGAATGGTAGAGGGTCTCCTGTTGAAGTAGGGGGTTGAACTAGAAGACCTCCAAGATCCCTTCCAACTCCGTTATTCTATTACGTCTCCCTGCCAACCTTTCTCCAAACTGCTCTGCAAATTACTAGAACAGCAAAACTCAGAATTCCAACTGCTGTTGGTTGTTGTTGTGTTAAAACTTTATGGAGGACTATACCACAATGCCATCAAAAGCCCAATCCCCAGATACATATAAGGGAGAGATGGAAAAGCGGGAAGCCCATTCAAATGAAACTACAGGTAGTTCTCAACTTACAACCATTTATTGAGGGACCATTCAAAGTTACAACAGCACTGAAAAAGTGACTTACGACCATCCCAAAGGTGCTTTTTCAAGAGGCAACTGGACTTTGTTTTTCTTTGAAGACATTTTGCTTCCCATCCAAGAAGCTTCTTCAGCTCTGACTGGATGGTGGGGAATGGAAGGATTTATACTCCTTGCAGCTGGTCTGCAAAGAGGGGTCAAAGAGGCCATCTATGTCAAAACTGAACAGCCCTCTCTCAATAGAGGGGGAGAGATACAACATCATCCGGTCTACAACACAGTCCTTTCAGCAGTTCCAGGAAGGCTCCACACCCATTTGTACCAAACAGGTGACCCTGAAGACACAGATAAACCTCCAGGTGGCCTCAATGACTCTCTAAAAGAAGGCAAATGACCAGCTGTCTGCAAGGAGTATAAATCCTCCCATTCCCCACCATCCAGTCAGAGCTGAAGAAGCTTCTTGGATGAGAAGTGAAACATCTTCAGAGAAAAACAAGAAAGTCCAGCTGCCTCTTGAAAAAGCACTTTTGGGACAACCATGACTTGGATGACTGAGAATCTCCATAGGCATTTGACTTATGACCATTTGATCACATGACCAACATCCCCATGGTCATGTGATCAAAATTCAAACACTTGGTCCATATTTATGATGGTTGCAGTGTCCCAGGGTCATGTGATTGCCATTTGCAACCTTCAAAGCTGGCTTCTTACAAGCAGAGTGAAAATGGGAGGGTGGATTTGCTTAATGATCTCTTAATTGACTTAACAAGTAACAACTGCAGTGATTTGTTTAACAACCACAGCAAAAGGTCATAAAATCCGTGACTCACAAATTCTAGTCACAATTCTGATCACAAATCAAGGACTGCTTATATGCTTTTTGCTGCTAAGCCTACCTAAAATTGCCTGATAATGCAATCAATCATGGTTGGATTTGTTATTGTGGTTTCATAGTTTTAATGAAAGGTAAGATTCTTGGTTTAATGACAGGCCTGTCAACAACTGGAAACCCAGTTGCTCTCAAGGCAGATCAATAGGCCTGAGAAGCCAAATCTAGGGCAACTACTGGGCAAGTAAGCTATAAAAATACAGACTCCTTGCACCCAGCTTTGGGTGTCTGCACAGGCATGTCCAGGTAGCTTGACAACCATACAAAAACAATCCATCACTAGCTTCTTCAGAAATGCGTGACTTCCCATCTAGCCTTGGATTTCCTATCCAAGTACTTTTGTGGTTTCTTAATCCATACCTATGCTTAATTGCCTACAAATCAACTGTGACCAAAAAGCTACACATGCAAATGTCATCTTTGCGGAGCAGTTTTGGGTTGTTGTTTTTTTTTTTAAAAAAAAAGTTGAGCTTGACTCATGGCAACAGCTGCCTTGGCAACCTTTAGCAAATGCTTTGTCCTTTTGTTCTTTGGTTTTTTTTTTTTTTTTTAAACACTCCAAACTAGTCAACAGCTCTGTAAATCCCAAGCAATCAAGTACTAACTACACCAATCCTACATAGCTGCCGAAATCAGCTAAGTATGCATGATAAACAGTTTTGACAAGAGTCTTTTCTCGCCCTCTTCAACAAGTCTATACTAGTTCCCGGACACCCGAACGCTCCAAATGCTGTTCGAATAGCAGAGTTGGGCAATGTTCTTGAGTTGAGGTGTATAAATTCTTGGCAACGGATGCTCCTATACGTGGGAGTCCCAGGCATTTCAGATCAACTTGGCTTAAGTTGGGATCACCTGTCTTTCATTTTAGGGGACTGCTCTGAAAAGCTTCCCTTACCACAGGGAGGAAAACTTCACACGTTGCAGGCGTAAGAGACACCACAAAATAACTTTTTGGGAGTTATTGTAATGCCAAAGTTTTGAACACGAGTGCTTTTTAGACAAGGTTATGTCTAATTTAATGGGTATGGGTATGTCTAGTTTAATGAAGAGAAGGAAGAGGGGTGACATCATAGCACTGTTTTAATATCTCAGGGGCTGCTCCAAAGAAGAGGGAGTTAAGCTATTCTCCAAAGCTCCTGAAGGCAGGACAAGAAGCAACGGATGGAAACTGACCAAAGAGAGAAGCAACCTAGAACTAAGGAGAAAGTTCCTGACAGTGAGAAGAATTAATCAGTGGAACAACCTGCCTCTAGAAGCTGTGAATGCTCCAACACTGGAAGTTTTTAAGAAGAGACTGGACAGACGTTTGTCTGAAATGGTGTATACGGTTTCCTGCCTGAGCAGAGGGTTGGACTAAATGACCTCCAAGGTCCCTTCCAACATTATTATTGTTGTTGTTGTTGTTGTTATTGTTGGTGCGCATAAATATCTTGGAAAGGATTTTTATTCACTAAAACACCCAGAGTGCCTGGCTGAGGAATTCTGGGAGTTGACGTCCACAAGTCATAAAAGGGCCAAGTTTGATGACCCTTGCACTAAAATGAAGGCCCTATTCATTTCAGCCTAAGAATTGTACTTGCAACAACAATAAAAACATGTCTAGTTTTTATAGTTATATATAGTGATTTTACAGTTTACAAATAGGTCTTGATTAGTGCAGTTGATGAATTCCACAAAATGGTCACATGACGATACAGGTAGTCCTCAACTTATGACCAGTCACTTAGTGACCATTTGAAGTTATAACCCACATTTGAAGTTCTCACAGTACCCCCCCCCATGGTCACATGACCAAACTTTGGGCGCTCAACAACCAGGCCGCATTTATGCCCATTTGCAACATCCCACAATCACACGACTTCATTTTACCGAAAACTGACATGTATTTCAGTTTTCAGAAAAACTGTGCTCATAGAAAACCACTGATTCATTTAACAACCACTACAAAAAAGGTCATAAAATCAGGTTAGTTATGTGGGTGACTCGATATATGACTGTCACAAGTCACAATCGTGATGGGCAGGCTCCATTCCTGGCATAGCTTGAGGACTACCAGTATTCAAATTTGCAGTATTCAAGGTAATATTTCTATGGAAATAGGGGAAATGGTTTCAGCTTGGTGGATATAGGTAAGTTTTAAACATAATTAAACATAATTTTAGGCCGAATGCGGGACTAGTCTCTTGGTAATTGGCCCAAAGTCACCCAGCCGGCTTTCATGCTTAAGGCGGGACTAGAATTCACCGGCTCTTAGTTTCTAGGCTACTGCCTTAACCACTTTAATTTTTTATTTGATTTTATCTTTTTATTTACTTCCTTTACTGGAGCAGACCAGAACAGAAACAAGAGATGTCCTGTCTTTTGTCCTTAAGTGGCTCTACATTCATTCCGAGCTGAAAGCAGATACCAAAAGCTGAGGACAATTTTGCTGCATTAGATTAATTCGTTTAAAGTACAAAAAAAAAAATCACAATCCCACACAAATGAAAAACCAATCCAACTTCAGAATGGGAAGAAAATATGGCCTAAATCTATGGAGATTCTCAGTCATCCAGGTCATAATTGTCCCAAAGGTGTTTTTTCAAGAGGCAATTGTATTTTCTTTGTTTTCCTTGAAGACATTTCGCTTCTAATGCAAGAAGCTTCTTCAGTTCTGAAGAACTGAAACATCTTCAAGAGGGAACAAAGTAAGACCAGTTGCCTTTTGATATGGCCTCAGCCCTTGAGTTGCATAAGAAATGAAAGGCAGCATAAAACTATATACTTAAAAAAAACTGTAAAGGTCAGTTCTTGGTAGGAAGAAGTTAGCTTTGAGAAAAGAACTAACCAAAATATGTACCGGTAGAAGAATAAATGCAGATACCCACTACAACCATTTGGGGGGGGGGAATGTGCTTTTACAGCTGATTAGGTCTCCCTCTTTTGTTCTCCTCACAGGTACATTAGGACAAAAAAAAAAGAGCTGTCAAACAGGTAAGCTATGGGGTGGATATTATTATAACTTCATTTGTACAACATCCTTCATTTACTGTAAAACATTCTGCAGACCTGCGCAACACACTGGACCTTGAATCAGAGGGCTGTTACATACTGAGCTAACACCATCATCACGACCACATCCTTAATCCAAATAAAAACTAATCAAGGTCATCCTCTGTGCAAATCCATCCCCTACACCTTTAGGTGACCTAGTTAAGTACGTTGCATAAATGCAGCTGCTGTGTATTATCAGTCAGATGCCAATTAAATGGTAGCAGACAGAACGTCTTTTACCCTTACTGTATGTTTCTGTTTCTACAAAATGCTTTCATTAAAGGCTTAACCTTCCCCCCCCCCCCTACACAAGGAAGAGATTGGATTGTCTGAAAGACAATACAGGGAAACTAATACAGAGATGCAACACCTATTTATTCACAGCCAGTTTGTTGGTGGCTACAGTGTGATAATCCAACTTATTCTGAGCACACAGATTGGGCACAATTGGGATTTTTTTTTAATCTCTTAGGTTCCCTTTCCAGAAAGAAGATAGAATATAAAGTATAAGAGTATTCAAATATATACATATATGGAGACACACACACACACACATATATATAAAATATCTTTTCCTTTGACTTTCAAAGCAATATGATGAATACATTAATTAACCAGGTTCTCTGTATAATTTTCACAAATCTTCAGATTTTTTTGTTGTTAGTTGCGAAGTCGTGTCCGACCCATCGCGACCCCATGGACAACGTTCCTCCAGGCCTTCCTGTCCTCTACCATCTTCTGGAGTCCATTTAAGCTCACGCCTACTGCTTCAGTGACTCCATCCAGCCACCTCATTCTCTGTCGTCCCCTTCTTCTATTGCCCTCCATCTTTCCCAGCATTAGGCTCTTCTCCAGTGAGTCCTTCCTTCTCATTAGGTGGCCAAAGTACTTGAGTTTCAACTTCAGGATCTGGCCTTCCAAAGAGCAGTCAGGGTTGATCTCCTCTAGGACTGACCGGTTTGATCGCCTTGCAGTCCAAGGGACTCGCAGGAGTCTTCTCCGGCACCATAGTTCAAAGGCCTCAATTCTTTGGCGCTCAGCTTTTCTTATGGTCCAACTTTCCTTCAGATTTTAGTATGATGAATTTGGAAGAATCCAATCTTCTAGGGCAGGGGTTCCCAACCCCCGATCCGTGGACCAGTACAGGGCCTCCACAAACAAGCAACGCCCCATCTGCGGGATGCAGGCAGCACACAAAACCACACCCCCTCCAGTCCGTGAAAAAACCTCTCTCCACGTAACCGGTCCCTGGTGCCCAAAAGGTTGGGGACCTCTGTTCTAGGGAGAAACTGGAATACAGGTAGTCCTTGACTTACGACCACAGTTGAGCCCAAAATTTCCATTGCTAAGTGAAACATTTTTAAAGTGAATTTTGCCCCATTTTACGACCCTTCTTGCCACAGTTGTTAAGTGAATCACTGCAGTTGTCAAGTGAGTAACACGGCTGTTAAGTGAATCTGATTTCCCCATTGCCTTTGCTTGTCAGAAGGTCGCAAAAGGGGATCCCATGACCCCAGGACACTTCAACCGTCATAAATATGAACAAGTTGCCAAGCGTCTAAATTTTGATCACGTGACCATGGGGATGCTGCAATGGTCGTAAGTGTGAAAAATAGTCATAAGTCACTTTTTTTTAACGCCATTGTAACTTTGAAAGGTCACTAACTGAATTGCTGTAAGTCGAGGACTTACCTGTACTAGGGAAGGAAAAGAGAGGGACCTCGGAGTCCTAGTGGACAATCACTTAAATATGAGCCAGCAGTGTGCTGCAGCTGCCAAAAAAGCCAACAGTGCTAGGCTGCATTAACAGAGGGATAGAATCAAGATCACTTAAAATATTAATACCACTTTACAATGCCTTGGTAAGGCCTTACTTGGAATACTGCATCCAGTTTTGGTCACCACGATGTAAAAAAGATGTTGAGACTCTAGAAAGAGTGCAGAGAAGGGCAACAAAGATGATTAGGGGACTGGAGGCTAAAGCATATCAGGAACGTTTGCTGGAATTGGGTATGTCTAGTTTAATGAAAAGAAGGACTAGGGGTGACATGATAGAAGTATTCCAATATCTCAGGGGTTGCCACAAAGAAAAGGGAGTCAAGCTATTCTCCAAGGCGCCTGAGGGCAGGACAAGAAGTAATGGATGGAAACTAGTCAAGGAGAGAAGCAACCTGGAACTGAGGAGAAACTTCCTGACAGTTAGAACAATTAACCAGTGGAACAACCTGCCTCCAGAAGCGGTGAATGCTCCAACACTGGAAGTTTTTAAGAAGAGACTGGACAGCCATTTGTCCGAAATGGTATAGGGTTTCCTGCCTGAGCAGGGGGTTGGACTCGATGACCTCCAAGGTCCCTTCCAACTTTATTATTATTATTAAGACTGGTAGTTAACGGTTCCTCCCAATTTTTTTAGGTTCACTCTGAAACACATTTATGGGTCAATGGCAGACGAGGGGAGTTTGAAGGCGGAGGGGGAGGAGGCTGCTGGCTTTTAAATCTCCGGATAAAAACTAGGTCACTGAGACAATCCAGAGTCCTAAACTGCGGAGCTCATGCTACCTGAAGAAAATAAAAGTTAAAAATAAGAAAGAATCAGAAGGAAGCCCAATACTTGTCCAGGCACCCCTTTGCAACTGGCCCTCCAAGACTGTAAAAGGAAATATAATGGGCGAGAAATACCGAAAGGATGGGTGGACGGCTGGAGGGAGGCAGGGAATATGGGGATGTTTTCTTGAAAAGAGAGAGAGAGAGAGAGGCGAGCAGGATCAAGGAACAGATAGATTCCAAACTTGGCAAGGAAAAGCAAGGATTAGCTGCACCCAGGAGATCCAGCCAGATTTGTGGCTTTACACAGCGCTGCACAAAAACATTCTCTCCATTCCCCCCCCCCCGGCATTTGACAAAGGCATTTGCTTTTGAAACCGCTTTCAAAGTAGAAAAGGATGAGGGTGACCAAAACTTGAATGTCCTGCCTTTATGGTGCATCGTTCTACCTGCAGCTTTCCTGATTTCCCACGCTACCATTAACTCCCAAACGAAGGCCTCAGATGGGTGAAGCTGGCAAGAGGGGAAGCAAAATGCTTGAAACAAGGCAAGGCAAAATGCTGACCAGGAGGGAATTCCTTCCAGGAGCCATGAAAGAGTGGAAAATCATGGACAGCCAGCTTGTAACAGAAAGACAGTTAAGACAAAGCAACACCACCAGATAAAGGCTCCCCAGAGTTGAGTCCAACCTTGGAACTGAAAATGTCTCAGCAATGGAAAAATTTGGGTTCAATTGTAGTCATAAATCAAGGACTACCTATATTCCAATTTCTCCCTAGAAAACTGGATTCTGTCGATTTGCCATTGTCTCATCAGCGATGGTATATAGATGACCAGAATAACAGAACAGAATAACAGAGTTGGAAGGGACCTTGGAGATCTTCAACCCCCTGCTCAAGCAGGAGACCCTAAACCAGGGGTAGGCAACCTTGGCTCTTTTATGACTCGTGGACTTCAACTCCCAGAATTCCTGAGCCAGCCATGCTGAGGAGAAAGGGAGAGGTTTCCAAGCTGAGCCATGCTGGCTCAGGAATTCTGGGAGTTGAAGTCCACGAGTCATAAAAGAGCCAAGGTTGCCTACCCCTGCCCTAAACCATTCCAGACAAGTGACTGTCCAGTCTCTTCTTAAAAGCTTCCAGTAATGGAGCACTCACAAGTTTGGGAGGCAATCTCTTCCACTGGTTAATTGTTCTCAGTGTGAGGAAATTTCTCCTTAGTTCTAGGTTGCTTCTCTCCTTCATTAGTTTCCATCCATTGTTTCTTGTCTTGCCTTCTGGTGCTTTGGAAAATGGGTTGACTTCCTCTTCTTTGTGGCAACCATGCAAATATTGGAAGACTGCTATCATGTCCCCCCTCATCCTTCTCTTCATTAAACTAGACATACCCAATTCCTGCAATTGGTCTTCATATGTTTTAGCCTCCAGTCCCTTAATCATCTTTGTTGCTCTTCTCTGCACTCTTTCCAGAGTCTCAACGTCTTTTTTACATCGTGGTGACCAAAACTGGATGCAGTATTCCAAGTGTGGCCTTACCAAGGCATTGTAAAGTGGTATTAATACTTCACGTGATCTTGATTCTATCCCTCTGTTAATGCAGCCCAGCACTGTGTTGGCTTTTTTGGCAGCTGCAGCACACGGCTGGCTCATATTTAAGTGATTGTCCCCTCTAGGACTCCGAGATCCCTCTCACAGTTACTACTATTGAGCAAGGTTTCATCTCATCTCTATATGTACCAGGCTGAGCATGAGGGAGAGGTCAAGAGGGTCATCACTTTGGAGATCTAAGTTCAGCCCTCCTTGAATTCTGTTGACTTTTAAGTACCGCCAATTTGCCTTGACCATTAAAAGTTCAGATTCTTGTTTAGAGGATGCATGGAATAAACTTGTATTCATTTTGAATCTAACCCTGACTCCTGATTTCTTGCACCTGACAGATGTTTTTTCCACTTTCTCATTTAGACCAGAGTTCCCCAATGTTTCCAGCTTTGCGCAGCAGCGGGGGGGGGGGGCGTAGGGGATGGTTCGCTGCCACCCAAATGGAGCACACACGCATGCGCTTGCCCGCTGCTCATGGAAGTGAGGATGCGAGTACGAGTGCTCGCCGGCCGTTTCCACAGTCCAGCTGAAAACCCCACAGGTTGGGGACCCCTGATCTAGACTATAACCCTAGGATTTCCTAGAGGACTCCCACCCAAATATTAACCAGGTCTAAACTTTCTGAGATCAGTCATGGTTCTCTTAACTTGGCAATGGGTTAACAATGGTTTTGCTTTACGATCGCAGTGTTGCAGTTCTCGCTTAAAACTGCCACAAAAATGACTGTAAAATTGGGTCCAGTCACATGGTGTGCCACTTTATGACCCTCACGACTTACAATTTTAATTGCCAGGCTCAATTGCAGTAATAAGTCAAGGACTACCTGTACTGGAGAAAAAGCATACAAAACAGCACAGTGGCAGATCTTGATGTTGGTTTCTTCCGCAGTTTCTCCCTGCTTGGCTAAATGAATGGTTATAAGTCAAGGACAAGCTGTATAACAAGGCACACTTTAAGGGAAGCAAGAATATTTTCATAAGATTGTACAGAAATGCTTAGAAAGGCATGGTAATCTTCTATCAGTTCAACCTTTGCTGATGTTACTGTGCTTTAGAGTTAAACAACCATTTCCCCCCCCCCCAGCTTATCATCAGGAAAATGGGAAAGTAGAGAAGAAACACTGCCTAAAATCCAAACTAAAGGCTTATGTTGCTTTACTTGTTGAATAAAAAGAGGGAGAAAAAAGCAGTGTCCAATATGCGGAGCCTTAGATCAATATCCCCCAAATCTGAAAAGTTTGATACAGAGAGGGATTGAGATATGCGGATAACTGAGATCAGGGGTCCTTGGTGCTCTCTGAACCTGGTTATTTTCTTGTAGACGTTTCATTACCCAAACTAGGGAACATCATCAGTGCTAGTAAGGAATGCTATTAAATCTAGCCCTGATGACATTACCTAGTTTGGGTAATGAAAAGTCTGCAAGCAAACAACCAAGCTCAGAGAGCACCAAGGACCCCTCATTTCAACCCTGAGCTACAAATATTCTCTTTCATTGATAGCTAAGATATCTGAATGATGAACAACTGCATATTAAATGTGTTTGGCCAAATACAGCAATTGGAAAGGTCTTATTCTGAATCTGACAGGGGGGGTGGAAGACAAAAACATTCAGGTCAAGGTCTTTGATTAAAAACTTGTGCACTGCAGAAGAAGTTGGAGCCTTGCTGGTGTGGAATTTATTAAGCCACTTGATGAAAATCTGAAAGAACTTTGACTCAGAAAAATCATGCCCTTGCCTGTTCAGAAATGCTCAGAGCCTGGAAAATAAACAGCTCAAATCCTTAACACAGAAAGGAAACTAATATTTAAAAGGTATTAGTTGCAATATTTAAACATAAATATTTATATTACTTTTTATTAATATATTATTAATAAACTGATATTAATATATTATAATAATATCAATTGTAATATTTTAAAATGTAATATTTAAAAGATATTAATATTTAAAAGTTAAATCCTGGTGGGATGATTTTCCAAACTGGAAAACCATAAAAAAATTAGGGGCTGCACTGTCCCAATCTGCCAGAAACAGAAATCCGAATGAAATTGGTGACGCTGTAGTGTAGAAGATTTCTGGAATAAAAGAAATGAACAAAGAAATAAAAGCTATCATTATCGTTATTAGTATTATTATTGTTGTTGTTGTTATTGTTTTATTTGGAAAAGAGCTTGGAGGTCTTCTATCTAGTCCAAACCCCAGCTCAGGCAGGAAACCCTATATACCATTTCAGACAAAATAAAAGTTGTTGATATCTACTTTAGTTTTTCAAACTTGGCAACTTTAAGATCTGTGGATTTCAACTCCCAGAACTTCCCAGCCAGCATGAAATTCTAGACATCCACAGATCTAAAAATTGCCAAATTTGAAAAACACTGGTCTAAACGAATAATTACCTATTTACGTTTAATGAGCTTAACCCCCCCCCCCCAGGGCAGAGGCGTTCGCATGTAAAAACGAGTAAACATGAATTAAACATGAATAAGACGCATACATAAAAGAGACAGAACTTGGGACACAATGGAGCGACATTCATTACATTATCTGCTCCCTCCAGCAGAACCTTCTAGCCTCAGGGTAAGATACTGACAAAAATTCCTGATGGTCTAGTAGTAGTCAAAACTCTTTTATGTGTTATCTTTGAGATAATACTAGGAGAAAAGGGGAAATGTCAGATGGCTGGAGAAGGATAAATAATGAAATAATAGGAAATATTTGTGGCTCAGGTTTTAGATTTTGACTGTGGTTTGTTCTCCAAGCTTGTTTTAATATAATTCCTGAACCTTTTGTTACCAGACTAGGTAACATAATCAAGCAGGATTTTCTTATCCTTTTCTCTTTAGCTCATAAGCATCTATTGTGCCAGTGTGTCAGTTGTTTGGAGCTATATTTGAAAAGTTATATGGGCGTAAACTTACTGAGCCCTGATATTCCACCAAAGGAAGCAGTTAACAAACACATTGATTTAGATCCAACATATCAATATGTAAGAAACCAGACCATTCAAAGTGCCAATCAACAAGAGAACCAATCAGCTGCTTGGAATTCAAACAGCTGAGCACACTGGCACATAAGACACTTATGAGGTAAGGAAAATAGGACAAGAAAATCCTGCTGCTGCTGTTATCTAGTTTGGTAACAAAACATTCAACAATTATATTAAGATGATCAAAGGCCTGGAGACCAAAAAGTACGAAGAACGGCTGTGGAACTTGGGTTTGCCCAGTCTAAAGAAAAGAAGAAACAGGGGAGACATGATAGCAGTATTCCAATATCTGAGGGGCTGCCACAAGGCAGAGGGAGCCAGGTTGTTCACCAAAGCACCAGAGGGAAGGATGAGAAACAATGGTTGGGAACTGACCAAGGAGAGAAGCAACCTGGAATTAAGGAGAAACTTCCTGACAGTGAGGACAATCAACCAGTGGAACAGCTTGCCTCCAGAAATCGTGGGTGCCCCATTGCTGGAAGTTTTTAAAAAGAGACTGGACAATCACCTGTCTGAGTTGGTATTGGTCAGTGATGGCGAACCTTTTAGAGACTGAGTGCCCAAACTGTAACCCAAAACCCACTTATGCATCGTCGAGTGCCGGGTGGGTGTGGCCCATTGGCTTGATGTGGCCAATTGGGTGGGCGTGGCTGCAGTGATAACGGCAGACAGGGTGGGACTAAAAAGTTCAATCAATCAATTCCAACTTTGCAAGATCTTTTTTTTTTCCGCGAGAAGTTGAAATTGACTGATTGAACTTTTTTTTTTTTTGCACACGGCGGCGGAGGCTTAAAGCGAAAAGGTTTTATAAAACCCAGCTGAAGGCCTAGGACTGGGGCGACGTCACGCATGCCCACAGAGAGGGCTCTGAGTGCCGCCTCTGGCACCCGTGCCATAGGTTCGCCACCACTGGTATAGGTCCTCCTGCTTGAGCAGGGGGCTGGACTAGAAGAGCTCTATTCTATTCTATTCTATTCTATTCTATTCTATTCTATTCTATTCTATTCTATTCTATTCTATTCTATTCTATTCTATTCTACTCTACTCTACTCTACTCTACTCTACTCTACTCTACACTCTACTCTATATTAAAATAAGCTTGGAGAACAAACCACAGCCAAAAGGATAAATATTGTCTTTATCTTCAAAAAAAATCAGGAAAGAAGCTCCAGGGAATTGTAAATCAATCTGTCTGTCAGGAATAGCAGGGGAAAGCCTACAAATCACTCTGCAGGCACTTTGAAAACAATGTGATAATTATCAGAACCCAACAGGGATTTATCAAGAAAAATATCTTGTAAGAGTTATGGTCTCTCTTTTTTGTTTCGATTGGGTAGCTTTCCTTAGTAGATAGCAGGAATGCTCCAAACATAATATATTGTTATTTCGGCAGAGCACTTAACAAAATGCTCTAGCTATGATATTCTGATTAGCAGCCGGTTAAATTGGGATTCATGGCATGACAGTTGATGCACAACCAGTTACAAACAAAGGAAGCCTATCAGCACTTTGTGGAAAACTACAAACTTGAAAGTTGAGGCCATCTTCTTAAGGATAAGTGGCAGAAGAGTTCCTTCAGAGTTGAAGATGATGCAAAATTAGAAGGAATGGCTGATGTCCTGAGAGGAAGAAGAAAAAACAACCCAAAATGATCTTGAGAAGTTAGGGAAATGGGTTGAAAATAACAGAATGAAATTTAATGCAGAATTGCACAAAGAAATGAAATGAAATTTATTGGCGTTATTTATTGCAGAAAGAAAAAACACCTAATGCATGGGTATAAAATGGGGAATACCTGGCCTGGTAATAGAGTTTAGGAAATACGTTTTGTTTTGTTTTCCCTCAATGTTTGGGGCATTCTTCAACCATTTTCCTTGCTTGTTTTAAATATTTCAGTGCTATGATGGTCAGAACCATATAAGTCTCTCGTTTCTACAAAGCAGCTTTGAAGATGCCACCTCTGTTTCTGCTGGGCCTCTAAAAATGTCTGGAATGTGCAAGTGTGTGTAATGTGCGAGTGTGTGCATGTGTGTTTTCCTTTATTTTCCTGCGACTAATGAGCTGCTGTTCCACACTGGAATGCAAGTCTTTTTCAGTTCTAAATTAAGCCTACATTAATGAAGTATTATACTATAATTGAAAAAGTTCCCTAGCTTGCAGATAGTACTAAATTGCAAGAGAAAGCAATTTTGAACTTGGAAGGATGACATTCTTGAAATGCAAACTTGAAATAAGAGTCTAGAAAGGAAGCCTGGCAAAAATGGGAAGGTAATCATAGCAATTTTATGTATTTCAAGGCTGCAACATATAGTTTCTATTTCAGTTGAATAGAAACACGCCCCAAAAATGAAGATAAAAGAAGGGATGATATCGCTAATATGGATAGTCTCATACTTGCGCCAGAATTTGGACCAGAATTTCTGTTGCTAAGCAAAGTAGTTGTTAAGTTAGTCAGAAGGTGGTGTGGGAAGTCAGCCCCCCAGAGAAGAAAATATTAAAAGGGCAGAAAAATATATTTTCTCAAAGGATCTTAAAGAGGCAGAAAAGCATGCCCAGTTTCTTTCAAGCAGAAACCAGCTCTGTAGAAATGCAGATGTAAGCCATTCAGGAAGGTTGAAGCTAGAAGATTAAGAAGACAAAGACACCTAAAATCTATATACCCCACCCAAACTCCAAGACAGGACATAATAGGATTAACCCACAGATGCCAAAGGGCACACTCAGACTCAGGTCAAAGTTCATGCCACAGGAACAACTCCAAACAAAAGGCTCTAGGGGGTATAAAAACCCTCCCTACATGTGCTTGCTCTCTTTTCTTCCAGAGCCATCTTTCTGTCTGGCTCTCCTCTCCAATAAACTGCAACCTTCTTTCTAAAGCAGTTGCCATGTTGTTTATTCCCGGCTTGGACTGAACCATGATAAAGACTTTTCCTTCAACAGTGGTTAAGCAAATCTGGCTTCCCCTCTTAACTTTGCTTGTCAGAAGCCAGCTCCAAAGATTGCAAATGGTGATCACATGAATTCGGGTCACTGCAACCTTCTTAAATACATGCCAGTTGCCAAATGCATAAATTTTGATCACATGACTGGGGATGCTGCAACCTTGCATAAGTGCGAGGATCGGTTATAACTTTTTTCAGTGCCACTGTAATTTCTAATGGTCACTAAATGAATAGTCAAAGACTCCTGATACAAAGACTCCACTATGCATTTTTGCATATATTTTTTTTTAAAAAAAGCGGGGAATTCTGGGAAGTTTGAAAAAAAGAAACCAAACTCTCTAGTTGCAAGAAGACTGAACAAAATTCTTGTATCATTCATGGACTGCTACTACTTTGGAAAAAGAATCACATTGGAAGAAAAAACCTCTTCTTTAGTTACTTGCCAATATCACAAACATGGATTACCTAAAAGCCAAAAAATAATAATAATGCTTCTCTGCATGTTTCAAAGTTACACCTTGATATGTGTTTGTTTACATGATTTGAATTCAACCAGAACGGTTCTCAATGCAATACACCATAATAAATGTTTATCTGAAGACAGATAATATCAACTCTTGGCAGGACAGAATGATCAGAGCAAATTAATGTTTATGTCCAATTAATCTCAAGTGTCTCGAGAGTGTGAGAATGCTGGCATAGGGAGCTACAAGTATTAACTTCTGAGTAGGCAACCTAAAACCAATGAAGGATGTTGTTTACACTCACAGGGATGCTGTTGTGGGGAAAGCAGGAGGAGGAACAAGTATTATGCATGTTTGCCGTCTTGAGTTACTTACAAATTAATCAAGGTGGGATATAAATCTAATAAAATATTTAACCTTTTTTCCAATGTGGAAGAGGTTGTGGTTTTGGGAGGGGGGATTTCACCTACTTTACAGGTAGTCCTCACAACTATTTGTTTAGTGACCATTCGAAGTTACAACGGCACTGGGGGGAAAAATGACATGACCGTTTTTCACACAACTGTTGCAGCATCCCCATGATCAAAATTTGGATGCTTGGCAACTGCCATGTATTTATGTCAGTTGTAGTGTCCCAGGGCCACATGATCACCTTTTGTGACCTTCTAGCAAGCAAAGTCAACGGACAAGCCAAATTCATGTTACTAACTTAACAACCGCAGTGATTCACTTAACAACTGTGGCAAGAAAGGCTGTAAAATGGGGCCAAACAACTGTCTTGCTTAGGAATAGAAATTTTGAGCTCAACTGTGGCCGTAAGTCGTAAGTCATAAGTCAAGGACTTACCTGTATCCACACAACTATCCTGCAAGGTACTGACAAACTTGTGGTCACTTATAACCAGCCCCACCACTATGCCTTCCCTTCCTAAACTCTACCACTGACTAGCCAGAGGCCTTTCACGTTCTTGAAATCTTCCCCATTAAGCCTGGAATGTGACATTTTTGCAGAGGGACAGATGCCTCTGATTGATGCGGAAATAGGTTTCAGTCTGAAAGGCCAGCTGTTATTTTTATCAAGCACATCTTTCGCTTTCTGACTTTATTCCACGTTTTCATTATTTTTAGGAACTTGCTGGCTTAAAACCATAATAGAGTGGCTGTGTGGTGATACATCTGCTTCTTGCAACAAGATTCGGATTTAGTACCTGGAACTCATGCCAGAAATCCTGGAGAAACTTCACCTGTCAGTAAACAACATGGGTACCCTAGGAACAATGTGTCCTACAGTACTGTGGGAATTAGATGTTCAGCAGAGTGATGGCACAAGGGAAGAAACTGTCTCTGTGTCTAGAAATGTCTGCATCCAGAAAGCGGAGCTGCTGATGCTCTGCTCTGTGCATGCATGGGAGTACAGAAACGCAAATCGGCCATTAGTGGATCAAAGACTCAGCCCCACTACACAAACACGAGATTTGTATACCCTACTCTGGCCATCCTTCCCATTCAAGGCCTCCTCCAGAAGGCCCTTGCAAGGACTGGGTGGGGAGACGGGGGACTGCAGAAAGGGAAGAGAAATAAACTTAGCCGCAAGCAAAGCAAAAGCAGACTGTGTTTCTATGGCAACCCAATGCCGAGCGCTTTCAAAGTGGGCAAGGGGGAGGCAGGCCTCGGCGCTGTAAATTATTTAAGCAGGACAGGCCTCCGTCCATTAAAGTTGGACAGGAAGATTTAAAGCTAATCTTTATGCAGAGAGAGCTGCCACCCCCACTTAATGGGGACAGAGAGGGAGTGGGCAGGGGAGAGCAGGTGCTGCACAGCTAAAAACAAATAAGGAAATGAGGCTGCTTTGCTTTCTTTTATATATATATATATATATATATATGCCTGTTTTAAGAAGCCGCTTAAGTCATCTCGGGATACAGAAAACGGATTATAAAATCTTTCTTTCTTCCATTATCAGTCAATCTTGCAAAGTGGAAAAATAATCTTTAAAGTACCTCTTGCATTCTGTGGCCAAGAAAGCCGCACAACTCCCGTGGTAGTCCTTGACTCACGACCATAATTGAGAACAGAATTTCTGTTGTTAAGTGAGGCAGTTGTTAAGTGAGTCACGCCCAATTTTGTGACCTTTTTTTGTTGCCATGGCTGTTGTCTCACAGGTGCTTTTTCAAGAGGCAACTGGACTTTCTGGTTTTTCTTTGAAGACGTTTACCTTCTCATGCAAGAAGCTTCTTCAGATCTGACTAGATGGTGAGGAATGGAAGGATTTCTATTCCTTGCAGACAGCTGGTCATTTGCCTTCTTTTAGAGAGTCGTTGAGGCCACTTGGAGGTTTATCTGTGTCCTCAGGGTCACCTGAGTAGTGCAAATGGGTGTGGAGCCATCTTGGAACTGCTGAAAGGACAGTGTCTGCCACCCTGAGGAATCAGACAAACCTCCAAGTGGCCTCAACGACCCTCTAAAAGAATGCAAATAACCAGCTGTCTGCAAGGAGTATAAATCCTTCCATTCCCCACCATCCAGTCAGAGCTGAAGAAGCTTCTTGGATGAGAAGCGAGAGGTTTTCAAAGCAAAACAAGAAAGTCCAGTTGCCTCTTGAAAAAGCACTTTTGGGACAACCATGACCTGGATGACTTGAGAATCTCCATAGGCATTTGCCATGGCAGTTAAGCAAATCACACTTGCAGTTGTTAACTGAATAACGTGGTTGTTAAGTAAATCCGGCTTCCCCCATTGACTATGTTTGTCGGAAGCTGGCTGGGAAAGTCGCAAATGGCGATCACATGATCCCAGGATACTGTAAACGTCATAAATACTTACCCATTGCCAAAACGTCTGAATTTTGATCACGTGACGGTGGGATGCTGCAATGGTTATAAGTGCCAGTGCCAGTTGAAAGTCACTTGTTCCAGGGCCGTTGTAACTTCGAATGTTTGTTAAACAAAAAAGGCTGTAAGTTGAGGACTACTTGTATCTTTTTAACAACAGGTTCAAGGCCCAATGGTGTTTTTCAGGGTAGCAGAGAAGAAGCTTTTGTTGTACCCATGCCGCGTGCAGCGTTCTTTGCTAACTCTCATTTGACCACCTTATAGCCAAGATGTCAGAAGCACCACCAGAGGTCAAAGGTCACCTCCCTCCCACCAAACACGTTCTCATTATTTTATGCAAGCCTAGTTCTTATAACTTCTCAGTCTTGACAACTTTAAGATGTTTGGAGTTCAACTCCCAGAATTCCCCAGCCAGCATGGCTGGCTGGGGAATTCTGGGAGTTGAACTCCAAACATCTTAAAGTTGTCAAGGTTGAGAAACACTGCTCTAGACCCTCTCGTACAAGCCAACATAGGGTGGTCTGCAACTTGCCATCTAGGAGGAACCTACAATGTCCTCAATTGCACACAGCATCTTAGAAAGGTCATATGGTGGTCTGTTCAAAAACTGTTGAAAGAAGTAAAATGAACTGTGCAGAAGAGCCTGCTTCTATCCACAGATTTATGTCTGGGGTACTGAGGCCATATTTTCGTGGAAAAATAAAGGACAAACTAGAAAATGGGATAAATTCCAAAGAGGTTAATAAGGATAAGAAATTGCTTAAGTTTATAACTTTGCTTTACGAAGAACATTCAAGAGCAAGAAAATGATTAAATAAAATCTAAATGATGGCTTTGTAAAACAGAATCACAGAGTTGGAAGGGACCTTAGAGGTCTTCTAGTCCAACCCCCTGCTCAGGCAGGGTACTCAATACCGTTCCTGACGAATGGTATTGGGTAAAAAACCTCCAGTGACGGAGCACCCACAATTTCTGGAAGCAAGCCTTCCCACTGATTAATTGTTCTAACTGTCAGGAAATTTCTCCTTAGTTCTAGGTTGGTTCTCTCCTTGATTAGTTTCCATCCACTGCTTCTTGTTCTGCCTTTTATAACAAAGGACTTACAGTCATCATGGTAGTCAGGAGAGATATGAAAGAAAGTTAAATGGGGTGGTGGCAGGGTACTTATTTATTAAACATATTTCTAGACTGCTGAAATAAAATGATTCTTAGCAGCTCGCACAGAAAAAAAAATTAGTAAACAGAAAACAATACAAAACAATTCAAAACCTTACAAAGGCAAAACACAATGGCAGTATCATAATAGAAAGAAAAGACGGAAACTTCAATTCAAATCAGGAAAAATCTCAGCAAAGCAATTCAATCTTCATACGAGTTGGCGTTTATCAACTGACAATCCATGAGTATATTAAATAGTTGACATGAAATTAGTCTCAATGCATTTTGGGCAAATAGATTAATACCACATTTTTAAAGACAGACATTGGAATTTTGGCTAAAGCTGAATTAAAAACCTCAGAGATACAAGAACAAGTTGTGGTTTCAAGGCAGAATGAAAAAGAACTGTGGTTATCATTACCATCAAATATCTACTGGCAATTTTTTCCAGTTGCTCCATCAATTGTTGGCTCATATTTAGCCAAAAGTGATGGATCTGCATCTCCACAAATCCTGCTAGACCTAGAGGAGATCTGTTTTGGATGGAAAAAATGTTTCCATTTCTTTAATAATTGCAACCTGAAAACAGCCATGAAGGCCCCTTTCTAAAAAAGCCTAAAATTATCTAACCGCACCGCTGGATCTGGAATTAATGATCCATCTATTTGTGCATAAACAGAAATGGCTCCGTGAAGCACCACCCTTAATGGAAAGCAATATTTTCAAATTAAATGCAGTACATCAATTTATCTTCTGGACAGGCATCCAAAATACAAGGTCCTTACAACAGGGATAATCCATCTCTGGGTAGAATGGAATTCACTTAGAAGATGAGGATGTACAGATTTACAGGAGGAGAAAAAAAATAAGAATGTTCCATTTTTCTCCTTTAGCATCTCTACTTTACAGAAGGCAGTTTCCTTGGATAAACGAACAGGCAAGATTAAGCTGGTTTTAGAAGTGAGTCCCATGTTCTAATCAGCAGCAAATCTCTTATCTTCCCCTCACCCATTAATCTGCCCTAATCATCCAAGCTCAGAGCTCATAGTTCAATTTAAAAAAAAAAGAGAGGCAACAGCAAAACAGCCGATTTCTGGACTTACTGTAATCTGACAGCATCTTTTACTTTTTCTCTTCATGAACAATATATTAGCACTCAGTGATTAGAATAGAACTGAAAGGGTCCTTGGAGGTCTTCTAGTCCAGCCCCCTGCTCAAGCAGGAGGACCTGTCCTATACCATCTCAGAGAAGTGACTGTCCAGTCTCTTCTTAAAAACCTCCAGTGATGGAGCGCCCATGATTTCTGAAGGCAGGCTGTTCCACTGGTTAATTGTCCTCACTGTTAGGAAGTTTCTCCTTAATTCCAGGTTGCTTCTCTCTTTGGTCAGTTTCCAACCATTGTTTCTTGTCCTCTGGTGCTTTGGAGAATAATTTGACCCCCTCATCTTTGTGGCAGCCTCTCAAATACTGGAATACTGCTATCATGTCTCCCCTATTTCTTCTTTTCTTTAGACTAGCCAAACCCAAGTCCTGCAGCCATTCTTCGTATGTTTTAATTTCCAGGCCTTTAATCATCTTAGTTGCTCTTCTCTGAATTTTTTCCAAACTCTCAATATCAACAAGTTGATCTCCAACTGTACTGTACTGTATCTCCAGTATTTGAGAGGCTGCCATAAAGATGAGGGGGTCAAATTATTCTCCAAAGCACCAGAGGACGAGAAACAACGGTTGGAAACTAATCAAGGAGAGAAGCATCCTGGAATTAAGGAGAAACTTCCTGACAGTGAGAACAATTAACCAGTGGAATAGCCTGCCTTCAGAAATCATGAGCGCTCTATCACTGGAGGTTTTTAAGAAGAGACTGGACAGTCACTTGTCTGAAATAGTATAGGTTCTCCTGCTTGAGCAGGGGGCTGGACTAGAAGACCTCCAAGATCCCTTCCAGCTCTATTCTATTCTAAACAGCAGGGCGAAAGGGGGAATAACACTTGAAGAAAAAAGAAAATCCTAGGCCCAGGGAGGACTAAAATAACTCTTTCCCATTCTCCTCTGCCATTCCCAATTGCAAAACTTCTTGTTAAGATTACAGACTCAGCATTAATAATCCTAAATTCCTTCCTCATTACTAAATGTCTTCCAAGCTGGAAAATACCAGGAAAACTCCAAATCAGCAGCAACCACATGGGATACATTCATTATAATCATTCACTATAATTAACTCAGGAGAAGCAGAACAGTTCCTCCTCCTCCAACTCCCCATTAACTCTAATGAGATTTTACACATAAAGCAGCAGGACTATTGGTTTGGAAATTCAGCTTCAGTTTTTACAAGGAAAATACCACTAGCAATTGCTACACAGACAATAGGGATTGAGTAGGCTCTTGTCTACACTGTAGAGCAGGGGTCTTCAAACTTGGCCCTTTTATGACTTGTGGACTTCAACTCCCAGAATTCCTCAGCCAGCGTGCCTGGCTGAGGAATTCTGGGAGTTGAAGTCCACAAGTCATAAAAGGGCCAAGTTTGAAGTCCCCTGCTGTAGAGCCAGGTAACCTGACTTCTAAGAAAAGACCAATCAGGAACCAACAAACCAAAATGACCAATCAAAATCAGGCACAAACAAAGAACCAATCAGAGATCAGGTCAGGAGCCCAGTCATTCATCTCAGTTACATGGGGAATAAGTCACTTCTGTCTGATGATGCTAGCAGCAATTGCTGGCAAAGTATCAGGAAATGGGTAGATCACAGATACTAGACCCTGAAGCTTAGCTTGCCCAATACATACTAGTCTCCAGGGCCTACAGATAGTCCTTGACTTACAACTAGTTGGTTAATGAATGTTTGGAGTTATGGACCTTTTAAAAAGCTACTTTTGACCTGTCTACAAACTTAAAACTGCTGCCTACTCTCTGCAGTTATGTGATCAAATTTTGGGTGTCTTGGTGCAACTGGTTTGCATTTCCAACCAGTTGCAACATTTTGTAATGTGAAATGGCAAAACACGCCCATTGGATATGTTGGATCTGGTTAACAACTGCAGTGACCTGCTTTATGATCATTGTAAAAAGAGTTGTAAAACTGAGCGGTCACGAGGTGCCTTGACTTAAGATTGCAATAACTTATAATCAAATTCCAGGCTCCATGGTGGTCGTAAGTTGAAGTCTACCTGTATCCCACTATATAGTTCCCCAGGAGTTTTGAATGGCCACAATTCCGCTGTGCTTCTGAGGTTTTCCAAATGCTTTGTAGGAATCCATCTTGATGTTAAGACTCCTGTGTGCAGGAGTTTCCCTCCAAACCTGGGATTGCATAGCCCCCTCCCCATTTCTTAAATCTGCCCTGATTTGAAAGCCTCTTGTAATTGGCCTAGTACGACATTAGCTCTAAAGTATATACCAGATAACAAACTGGCTTCCATATTTTTCATTACCTGATTTGGTAGGGAGACACTTTTCAAGAACAGGCTCTGTAAAGCTTAGTGAAACTGACATAAAGGGAAATTGAAACAAGTTTGTCATGGGGTTGTCTCAGCCTTCCCTCTCTTTTATTGCTGAAACACCGCTCAGAGCTACCCATCATTATAACCCAGGGTAGGAAACAAAATGCAATAAAAACAAGAGCAAATACGTAAGATAGAGAACAGGATAAAAAAAAAAAAGAATCAACAGGGTGAAACAAATGCCTGACAAGGAAAAATGTTTACCATAGGCAAAACACAATAAAAAATTATGTAATTCCCATTACTGCCCCATATGCCTTCATTGCTTGCTAGTGACTGAGTTTACACAATATATTTCAGCAAGACCAAACCAAACAGTTTAGCACATTATGAGAATCCAGCTATTATTGTTCAAAAATCCTGATTTATGGAGTAGTACAATAGGTAAACCCAAATATTTATAGCTTATTCAACAACTCTAGCTAAGGAAAACCATATCTTAATACAAAATGAATTATTTTTTAATCTTACTCCATACACCCTCAGTGCAATACATCCCCAACATTAAAAGATTTAGTCATGCATTCAATTCTTCTACCATTACTTTTCCCTGTTCTTGTCTCTCTGCTGATCTTTCTACTTAAAGTGGATGTTAAATCCCCTTTATTGAAATTTAGATTGGAGTGGGATCCTCCCTCTTTGATTTGCAGTAAAGTAGAAAACGGGGAGCACTCTTAAAGTCAAACAGAGGATATTTCCTTCTATTTGCCTACTCTAAGTCTAGGAATTTAGATGAAGAGAACTCTTTTGTCAGTCAACTGCAAAACGTTCCCTGTAAATAGCACTGCTGGGAAATGAACGGAGAGCTTTTCTAAAGTCCTTAAGCTGCAGATCTACTTTTTCAAGGACAAACAAAAGAGCACAGCAGATGTTGCACCTACAAAGCTTAAGCAATGATCTGGAAGTTGAGCCATGGCAACTGGACTTGTTTTCTTTTTTCTTTTGTTTCTTTTTTGATTTTAGAAGCTACTTAGAGAAGCACCAGAGCATTTCAAACCAAATAAGAAAAGAAGTCCAGTTGCCATGACTCATCTCTAGACCAGGGGTCTGCAACCTTGACAACTTTAAGACTTGTGGACTTCAGCTCCCAGAATTCCTCAGCCAGCTATGCTGGCTGAGGAATTCTGGGAGCTGAAGTCCACAAGTCTTAAAGTTGTCAAGGTTGCAGACCCCTGGGCTAGACAACTCTACCTGGATAACTGAGACTCTTCATGATTTAAGCAACCATCAATCTTCACTCAAAAGACAAAATTACTCAAACGGAAAACTGGTCTTCTGGACTAGCACTGTTTTTCTCAATCATGGCAGCTTGTTGATGTATGGTATGGTCTTCAATTCCTAGAATTCCTCAGCCAGCATGGCTGGAAGTTGAAGTCCACACATCTTTAAGTTGCCAAGGTAGGGAAACACTGCCCTAAAATCAACTGATGGAATGTTTGGGCAAGCTTATATGGCAGCCAATGTCAGTCAGAATAGAGCTGGAAGGACCTTGGAGGTCTTCCAGTCCAACCCCCTGCTCAAGTAGGAGACCACATACAATGTGAGACAAGTGGCTGTCCAGTCTCTTCTTAAAAACCTCCAGTGATGGAGCACCCACAACTTCTGAAGGCAAGCTGTTCCACTGATTAATTGTTCTCACAGTTAGGAAGTTTCTCCTTAATTCCAGGATGCTTCTCTCCTTGATTAGTTTCCATCCGTTGTTTCTTGTTCTGCCTTCAGGTGCTTTGGAGAATAGATTGACTCTCTCTTCTTTGAGGCAGCCCCTCAAATATTGGAATACTGCTATCATGTCACCCCTAGTCCTTCCTTTCTCTAGACCAGGGGTGTCAAACTCGCAACGTCACGTGACGTGTCGTGACGTATCGCGACTTTTTTTCCATTGCCAGCTATGGGGTGGGCGCGGTTTCGCCATGACGCATCCAGCCCACGGGCCGGCAGTTTGACACCCCTGCTCTAGACTAACCATACCCAGTTCCTGCAACTGTTGTTCATATGTTTTAGCCTCCAGGCCTTTAATATAAAAGCCTAGAACTTTCCGGACTTTTCTGCAGATGGAACTGCACTGAGGGAATAAGAGAGAAAGCGACAGTCAGATTGAGCATCAGGGCCCTCAGTTCAGGGCAACGTTCGTTTAGAAGAGCATGTTTGGTCCATCTGATATTAATAAGCTCTCCCATAAAAGGAACAGGCAAATAATAACTGTGCGGTTTGGGTAGAATGTAACTTTCAGGAATGTGTAGAATCTTCCATTCCTCCTCTGACCTGGTTGCTTTAGCTAGAATGCCATATCCACAATATGGTTCAAGGGTCCATTCCCAGAAATCCACAAGGCCACCACACCAGGCTGCCAAGGTCTGAAGGAGGAATAGAAGTTTTTGCACATTTCTGATCATTTATGTCTTGATACGATGGGGGAGGAGAGGGCACAAGGGCTCAAAGGTTAAAGACGCTGAGCTTGTCAACTAGTAAGCAAACTAAAGTAAGCTGACAGCCCTGGTTCAAGACCCAATGCCTCATGACAGGGTTCCTGCCTCAGCTCCTGCTCATCTAGCCATTCAAAAGAATGCAAATGCGAGTAGATAAATAGGTACCACTTCGATGGGAAGGTAACCACATTCATGTAGTCATGCTGGCCACATGACCATGGAAGCATCTTTGGACAAAGTTATCTCCCTCAGTTAAGAAAACGAGATGAGCACCACTCTAGTCTAGAGTCAGACACAACTGGACAGGGGAAATCTTTACTTTTTCTATGATAGGGGAGTTGAATAGGTTTAAAACCTGACCAAAAAGCCACCAGTGAATCTTGCCAAATCAAACATTTGATTTTGAGATGTCATCTAATATTGATTTAATGCATTATTTACGATCTATAATTTTCTTTCAGTGGTTTCAATTCAATTTCAAGCTTTTTTTTTTTTTTAGCTTAACCCTCAACTGGGACATTTATTGGAAAATGGATATGAAATACCTTACAGTACTATAAGCCTCTAAAGATTTGTTTTATAGTATTTCAGATATGCTGCTTATCTGTACCCAATTTTCTAATCTGCATCACTTTTTTCTGACACTCTTTTAAAATATTATTTATTTGTATCACACTTTTACTGTATAATAAAAAAAATGGCAAAAGAAAGTTATGCTACTGGTGGGAGGGGGGGGGCGTTTTGTATTTATTGATTTATTGAAATTTATAATCCTTCCATCTCGTCTAGAGGTAACTTACAACTAAATAAAAGCAACAGGATAAAACATTAAAATAATAAATAGTAAATTAAAATTGACTTAAAATCAACAGAGATGACAAGGAAGGGAGCAAGATACAGACAGGGTGGAGGTGGGGGTCTTATCTTGCTGTTAACCACCTCCAGTCTGGAACGGCCCCATTGGGACCCCAGGCCAATTGGTAGAATCAGATTTTAAGGCTACTACGGAAGGCCAAGAGGGGTGTGGATCTCACCTTGGGGGCACAATGTTCCAGAGAGCGGGAACCACAGTAGGAAAGGCTCTTCTCTTGGACCCTACTAGCTCGAATTCCTTGACTGACAGGGCCCACAGCATGCTTCTTCTGCTTGCAGAAGTAGGGCAGGCTAATCCTACTTGGGGTGAGATGGTTCCTCAGATAGCCTGGATCCATGCCATGAAAGGCTTTAAAGGTAATAACTAACACCTTGAATTGGACCTGGAGGCAAACTGCAATCAGTGCAGTTTGTGTAACAGCAGTATAACATGGGCCACCCCTAGGGCCTCAAGAACTTCCTTGCGGCTGCATGGGGTGTACATTGGATATAGATACGTCCTTGAGAATAAGATGCAGAGAAATTAAGGATAATTCACAGGGGGTGGGTGGGAACAGTTAGGGCTCTGCAGCTTTAAGAGAACCAACCATCTAAGACAGAGGTCCCCAAACTTTTGGGCACCAAGGACCGGTTCCGTGGAGAAAGGTTTTTCCATGGACCGGAGGGTGCATGGTTTTGTGTGCTGCCTGCATCACACGGATGGGGCTTTCCTTGTTTGTGTGGACCGGTTGCTGGCATGCCACGGCTCGATACCGGTCCATGGACCGGGGGTTGGGGACCCCTGATCTAGGAGAATGAATTCCAAAATCCAAGTCAGAAGAAGACAATCAGAATTCACCTTGGCCTTAACACAAAGGAAATTGTACAGACAGGGCTGAGAGATTTAGAAACCTTTGGGTGCCACAATGGGGTGTCAATGTGAGAAGACTGCTCCTCTAGATCAGGGGTCCCCAACCTGATCCCATGGCTGGCTGGGGAATTCTGGGAGTTGAAGTCCACAGGTCTTAAAGTTGCCAAGGTTGGGGACCCCTGCTCTAGATACTACGGAAGATCTTTCGTGAGTAGATCTGGAGGTAGCCAAACCAAACCCAGAAGAAAGTCAGGTCACTGGTATTGAAAGAGAAGGAAGCGTGAACCAAGGAGAATTTAAAATCATTAAAGCCAAAATAAAGCCCATTCAGTTAGGTCTTTTAGGAATAAGAGATTTTAAGTGGACTGGAATGGGGCACTAAATCAGAGGGCCATTGATCTACTAATCAGGGCATGAAGCCACATGAAGGAATGCAATCACAACAGTGCCCAAAATAAACATGACTACCGTAGTCCTTGACTTATAATAGTTCGTTTCATGACTGTTATAATGGCATTGAAAAAAGTAACTTATAACTGTTTTTCATACTTACTACCATTGCAGCATCCCTGTGATCATGTGGTAAAACTCAGAAGCTTGGCAACTGGCATGTATATTTATGACGGTTGCGGTATCCCGGGGCCACGTGGTCTCCTTTTGTGACCTTTCTGACAAGCACAGTTAATGGGGAAGCCAAATTCACTTAACAAGCGTGATACTACCGTGTTTCCCCGAAAGTAAGACAATAAGCCCTAGCTTGGTTTTTGGGGGTGGGCCTAATATAAACCCTACCCAAAAATAAACCCTAGTTTTGGGGCGAGGCACACACCTAAAAATCAAGCTGGGGTGGGGGTGTGGAGCTACCCCACCCACCCCGCACCCACTTACCTTGCAGCCAGGCCTCTCCTTGCCGGCCCACTTCTTCTTCTGAGGCCTCTTCTGCAGCCAGGCCTGCATTTCTCAGTCACAGGGCTTTCCGGAAGGCCACTACAGCCAAAAACCAGCAGCCGAGCACCAAGCTATGGACTGAATCCATAGCTCGGTACTCGGCTGCTTAGGCCTTCTGGAAAGGCCTGACTGCAAAATGCAGGCCCGAATGCAGCTGCAGAACTTCGGCCCCAGGAGAAGTGGACCGGCTGGGTGGGGCTGTGGGTGCCGGAGGTGAGGTAAGGCCTACCCCAAATATAAGACCTGGTGCCTCTTTTGGAGGCAAAAAAAAAATAAGACCCAATCTTATTTTCGGGGAAACACGGTAACTGAATAACTGCAGTTAACAACTATGGTAAGAAAGGTCGTAAAATGGGGCAAAACTCACTTAAGAAATGTTTCACTTAGCAACAGAAATGTTGGGCTCAACTGTGGTTGTAAGTTGAGGGCTTCCAGCTGATTCTTAAGGCAACATCAGAAAATCTAGTCTGGATTGTAGATAGTAGACTAAGGCTGGGTTGGACAATAGCCACTGCTATGGTCTTTCTCCTGCTCCCTGCCCTTCCCAACCATGCAGGAAAGGCTTCTACCAATGCCTGCCTCTTTCTTTTTAAGTCCTCCGTGCCTTTCCTTCGCTTTCCCAGATTTTTATACACATGGATGTCTTCACCCTCCCTCCCTTCCCTCCCATAATCTCCTTTGACATTTACACAGGCCTTTCCCTCCCCTCCCCCTTTGATCTACTGCTGCAAGAATCAAAGCAAAAGGAACAGGTTGTTACTTTCGCTCCTAAATAGCTTGCTCTGAACGTCTGTGGGAACTTTCTAGTAAGGAAAAACTGATCATTCAGCATCATAAAGAAGCTGCATTTCTCCCGAAGCCGCTTAAAGCTGTTTTTAAAAACATAAAGGGAAGAGAAGCTTTGCAATGCTGTGGGAAAGCAAGGGAAGGTTGACTTCATCCAGCTGGGGCAGAAACTACATTGGGAGAGGTAAGGGTTGACTGAATGGGGCGTGAGCATCTAGAATTGAGGATGGCTTATTGGCTTTCAGCTCGAATTATCCTTTTTTGGAGAGATTGTGCAAAGATCCAACTTTCTGGAAAAGGCTCTAATGCTGGGAAAGGTAGAACAAAGGAGAAAAGGAGGAGAACCAGGAGTAAGGTGGATGGACTTGGTTAGAGTGGCAATGGATGCATAATTGGGAGACTTGAAAGAACAGGTTAAGGACAGATCATCATGGAGAACATCTCTCTATCTATCCATCTATCATCTATATCTCTATATCTATCTATATCAAGGGTGTCAAACTCGCAACGTCATGTGACGTGTTGCGACGTATCGCGACTTTTTTTCCATTGCCGGCAATGGGGTGGGCGCGGTTTCAGCATGACGCATCCAGCCCACGGGCCGGCAGTTTGACACCCCTGATCTATATCTGTCTGTCTGTCTATCATCTATCTATCTATCTATCTATCTATCTATCTATCTATCTATCTATCTATCTATCTATCTATCTATCTATCTATCTATCTATCTATCTATCTATCTATCTATCTATCTATCTATATCTCTATCAATATCTCTATCTATCCATCTCCATCTCTCTCCCTCTTTATCTCTCTCTCCATCTCTTTCTACCTCTTTATCTCTATCTCTATATCTCTCCATCTCTCTCCCCCTCTCTTTATATCTCTCCCTCTCTCTCCATCTCTCTCTCCCTCTTTCTATCTCTCTCTATATATCTCCATCTCCATCTCTCTCTCTCTCTCTTTCTCTAGATGTTTTGGGCATCCCTACAGATGGTGAAATCAACGCAGAATTCTCATCAAGCCACAACTGAAGCCAGAATTATCACCATAGCTCCAATTATCCCACTTCAGACATATTATGTGAAGACCTAAACCTCTGGAGAAGGCTCTGATGCTGGGAAAGATGGAAGAAAAGAAAAGAAGAGGACAACTAAGAGCAAGATGGGTGAATTCAATTATGATGGTGATAAGTGCATCCTTGGAAGACCTGAAAGACCAGGTTAGCAACAGATCATCCTGGAGAAAATCTATCTGTGTAGTTCATGGGTCGGCCACCCGAAACATCGAACGAGCCGCACGGACCCGTTTGGCCTAAAAAAAAAACCCCTGGGAGCCGCGCCCGTTCGCGCATGCGCGCGCACCCGCGCATGTGCGCAGCCCCGTCCGCGCATGCGCGCGCGAGCCCGTTCGTGCACCCGCGCGAGAGCCCGTTCGCGCATGCGCGCCCGTTCGCGCATGCGCACCCCCCCGCCCGCGCACCGCCTGCGCACCCGCCCGCGCCTGCGCGCATGCGCTCCCCAAAATGGCGGAGGAGGCTCCGGAGCCGCAGGTAATGCCTCAAAGAGCCGCATGCGGCTCCGGAGCCGTGGGTTGCCGACCCGTGGTGTAGTTGCTAAGAATCAACAACAATTTGATGGCACCTAGTCAGTCAATCAGTAGAATAGAATAGAATAGAATAGAATAGAATAGAATAGAATAGAATAGAATAGAATAGAATAGAATAGAATAGAATAGAGTAGGGTAGGGTAGGGTAGGGTAGAGTAGGGTAGAGTAGGGTAGGGTAGAGTAGGGTAGAGTAGGGTAGAGTAGAACTGGAAGGGACCTTTGAGGTCTTCTAGTCCAGCCCTCCACTCAAGCAGGAGAACCTATACCATCTCAGACAAGTGACTGTCCAGTCTCTTCTTAAAAACCTCCAGTAGTTGGTATCAGATATTGTTTATTTTGTTTGGGGAAAATTTGTTTATCATTGTATGTCACCCAGTTGGGCAGCCATGTAAATGCAATAAATAATACAGCACAAAACAGGTTAGGTTTTGTTAGATTCTACATCCATTTTCCGATTCAAGCAACATACTTGAGGACTGTATACATGGTCACCATCAGATAACACAATACTGGAATCAAGCTAACTCCTTAACAGGAAACTGAAGATGGAACAATGATGGAAAATGTAATCCAGTCAGACTGGAAATGGTACAAACAGTGAAATGGACCATGAATTACTATTCTGAACTACATACATTTATTGAAAAGGTTATTCGGTTCCCAGGATGTACTAACAATCACAACTGGAACTAGAATTCTGTTGCTAAGCAAAGGTGTTTGTTAAATGAGTCCTGCCCAAACTCACAGCCTGTTTTTGCCCCGGTTATTAAGAATATCACTGCAGTTTTTAAGCATTGGGCATGAAAGATCAGGCCCACACATGAAAGACTAATTAAACTGGTTTATTGCTAATCTGTGCCTACACACAGGAATCTTCTCAATTAATGGTTAGCACCTGTTTGGAGTTAAATAAGGGTCAATGGAATTCAAGGGAGCTTGTGGCTATGTAGGGATTCTAGGCTGATCCCTCTTTTAACTCCAACCCCACATTCTACCACTCCTTCTTCTACATCAGGGATGTCAAATTGCTGGCCCGCGGGCCAGATGCATCACACGGAAGCCGCGCTCACCCCAGCTCCGGCAAGGGAAAAAAAGTTGTGATACATTGCGACATGTCACATGACACAGCGAGTTTAACACGCCTGTTCTACATGAAGTGAATTATACAAATCCAACTTGCCCCACTCACTTTGCTTGTCAGAAGCCAGCTGGGAAGGTTGCAAATGGTAATCACATAGCCCCAGGAAGGTGCAATTGTTGCCAATTGTTGTCCAAACTTTTATCACAAGACTGTGGGAATGCTGCAATAGTCACAAGTGCAAATATGCACATTATCGTATTTTGGACACATTATGCAAGGATCTAGCTCGCTATAGAAAGCTGTAATGCTGGAAAGGGAAAGAAATAGGATATAATCAGAATCAAGGTGGACAAATTCAATTACAGCAGCAATAAGGGCACCATCAGGTCAGATTTTTGGATACAATATAGTGCTAGATAAATGGGAGAATGTACGGACAAAGAGACTAAAATTTACATTAAATTATAGTCTGAAAGAAAACTTTTATAAAATGATGTATCATTGGTACTTGACCCCAGATAGACTAGCAAAAATGTATAAAGGGATTTCTAATAAGTGCTGGAAACGTAGTTAAAATCCAGGTTCATTTTATCATATGTGGTGGTCTTGCAAATATGTGAAAACGTACTGAATGAGCATAACAATGACAATGCCAAAAATATTTAAGATACAAATATTAATGAAACCTAAAGCTTTTCTTTTAGGTATGATGGACAGGTCAATTGAAAAACAACTTGGGGTGCTCTTCCTTCACATGGTGACGGCTGCGAGGATTGTACTTGACAAACACTGGACAGAAAAAGGAATGCCGACTGTTGAAGAATGGATTTTGAAATTGACTGAATTAGCAGAGATGGCAAAACTAACCGCTTTGATTAGACAGCTATATAAGAGACTGGAAACCGTTTGTGGACTTTCTACCTGCTAAGTATAATAACTGATGGTTAACAGAAGGATTTGAAGATTAGCGTAATGTTTAGCTCAACCAGTGGACTGCTTTTTCTTCTTTTTTTCTTATGTGTGTGCGCGTGCGTGCGTGTACACAGACATACATACATACACATTTGTAAAAGGGGAGGAGAATTTATTGCTTTTTTTCTCTTCTTTCAGCACACAGCCAAGGTGGATCCTACATGTTAAATGTTAAATTTGATCATTTTTCTTCCTTTTCTGTACACTATTTTTTTCTTTTTTTTTGTTGTGGTTAGGGTTGAATGTATATTTTTGTTTTGTTACATTATGTTTGTTTGTTTTACTGTTCTGTATTTTATTCTCTACGATAAATATATATATATAAAGGAAGGGAGGGAGGGAGGGAGGGAGGGAGGGAGGGAGGAAGGAAGGAAGGAAGGAAGGAAGGAAGGAAGGAAGGAAGGAAGGAAGGAAGGAAGGAAGGAAGGAAGGAAGGAAGGAAGGAAGGAAGGACCAGATTAGGGACAAATTACCCTGAGAAAGGTCAGTTTATGTGGTCACAAACTGATGGCACATAATCAATCAACATGGACTAGATGGCACATCATCAACCAATTTAAGTTTAACTTAGAAAGTTAAAGAAAGTATAAATGTCAGAAAGATTTGACCTGAAGGACATGCAGTGTGAACCTATGATCTGAAAGGAACAGATTCAATATACTTGCAAAAGAGAACTTGAAGACTTATGGCAGGAGGTAAGAGGCATTGTGATAGGAAAGCAGAAAAAAATATTAAAATTTCAAAGAAAAGTTCCAAGAGGCAGTCAGAATAAGATGTTATACTAATCAGCAAAAAACAGAATGAAAACCTCAGGTCAATGTTTCTCAGACTCAGCAACTTTAAGATGTGTGGACCTCAACTCCCAGAATTCTCCAGTCTGCACATTTTTAGAAGTGTGGACTTCAACTCCCAGAATTCCCCAGCCAGCATGCTTTAAGATGTGTGGACTTCAACTCCCAGAATTCCCTAGCCAGCATGCTTTAAGATGTGTGGACTTCAACTCCCAGAATCCTCTAGTCTGCCCATTTTAAATAAGTGTGGACTTCACTCCCAGAATTTCCCAGCCAGCATGCTGTAAGACAGGGGTCTTCAAATTTGGCCCTTTTATGACTTGTGGACTTCAACTCCCAGAATTCCCCAGCCAGCGTGCCTGGCTGAGGAATTCTGGGAATTGAAGTCCACAAGTCATAAAAGGGCCAAGTTTGAAGACCCCTGCTGTAAGATGTGTGAATTTCAATTCCCAGAATTCCCTAGCCAGCCTGAAAACAAACTTTCAATATCAAATAAGAAAGGACAAGGATATATCAATCAAGAATGGCATCAAATAAAACCAAATGATTGAAAAAGCCACCCGAGAAATGTTTTCAAGAATACCAGAGAAATCACAGGAAAAAAGTTACAACCAAAGTAATACGATCACGGATGAGATCTAACAGAGGGGAAAAGAAGGGAAAAATTAAAGGAAGGAGGAAAAGCTATTCTGACATCCTTTACAATGAGGTTGCAGAACAACAGAAACATTTGCAGGAAAAGAATATATTCAGGAACTGAATTGAACTGAAGATATTCTTTTTCTGCAAACTGAACTCCGTTACAAAGGGAGGGGTGAGAGGAAATAAAAATAAACCAGCTGCCAAACCGAAAATCACTGGGTGAAAGACCCACTGAGCTGTTGAAAGCTACAGAAGCAGAGGCAATTTACGTGCTGAGAGCTCTGGGTCCATGTTCTCAAGATTAAGAGATGCTGGCTTTAGCACAGAACCAAAGCAGAGATCTCTCTTCTTCGCCAGGTTTAAAAAATGTTTTCCCCCTTTTGGAAACTGCAGGAGGGAGACGAGCAAAAAGTTGCAATGGCAAGAAGCAACAGGGATGTAAGATCCTCCTCCAGCCCCTGATTGCAGGAAGACGCGTTCGCTAGGTGACACATTGGTGAAGGAATAACTTCTATTTATTTAGATTTTTTTTAAAAGAAATCCCACTGTTATTGTTTTTATATATAACTCAAGGTGATGAACATGCCTAATATAGGTAGTTCTCAACTAACAATCACAACGGAGCCCAAAATTTCTGTGGCTAAGTGAGACATTTGTTAAGTGAGTTTTGCCCCATTCTAAGACATTTCTTGCCACAGCTGTTAAGCGAATTAAGTTAGTAGCTCGGTTGTTAAGTGAATCTGGCTTCCCCATTGATTTTGCTTATCAGAAGGTCGCAAAACGGGATCATGTGAGCCCGGGACATTGCAAACGTCATAAATATGAACCAGTTGCCAAGCCTCTGAATTTTGATCACGTGACCATGGGGATGCTGGCAACGGTTGTAACTGTGAAAAAATGGCAGTACGTCACTTTATTCAGTGCTGATGTAAATCTGAATGGCCACTAAATGAACTGTTGTAAGTAGAGGACTACCTGTACTCCTTCGTCCTCCTATTTTCCCCACAACAACAACCCGGTGAGGTGAGGTGAGTTGAGAGGGAATGACTGACCCAAAGCCACCCAGCCGGCTTCCACACCCAAGGCAGGACTAGAACTCAGAGTCTCCTGGTTTGTATCCTTCTGGCTTAAACCAGTAGACCAAATCTCCCTTTTTCAGGCAATGGCAAACCACTTCCAAAATCCTACCAAGAAAACTGTAGGGACTTATCCCAGCAGTCACCAGGACTCAACACTGACTCAAAATCAGACACACAGGTTACACAGGCTATGACCGTCCTATCTCCCTCAAGAACACACCAGGAGGTGGTGGCATTCCCATGGAAGATAAGTGATAGCCCAAGAACGACCAAACTAGGAAAGAGAGGTGGGATGTACAAATTGGGGGAGGAGACTTAAGACTTCCAACCTTTCATCCTAGTACCACAACTGTGTAGTAGTCAACCATTATGGAACAGGACAGAGCAAACTAGACTAAAAGATGTTGGTGCACATGCATCAGTTTAATGCAATGATGGTGGTCCTGGACTAGAAACCAAGACTGTGTGTTCTATCCTCAATTTAGGGGCAAAAGCCTGCTGGGTGTCTTGGACCAATCACCAGGAGATTATGAGTTCCAGTCCTGCTTTAGGCATGAAAATTTGCTGGGTGACTTTGGGCCAATTGCCAGGAGATGGTGAGTTCTAGTTCCGCCATAAGCATGAAAGCCTGCTGGGTGAGTTTGGGCCAATTGCCAGGAGATGGTGAGTTCTAATCCCGCCTTAAGCATGAAAGGCTGCTGGGTGATCTTGGGCCAGTCCCTCTTTCTCAGCCCAGCCCAACCCCGTCCATAGGATTGTTGTGGGCAAAGAGGAGGCAGAAGCATTTTGTCCACTGCCTTGAGTTGTACAAAATAAAGACAGAATATAAAATTCAATTATACAAAAAAATAAATATATATTTAGAAATAGAGATGAAAGAGGATGTGTAAATTCCTGAACAATTACACTGATTCCTCTCACAAGGTAAATTAAGATCTTACATAGATATAGAATCAGATGAAAAGAGAAATGTCAAAAGATAAATATTGTCCATATTCTCTATTGCAGTCATTGACCAAAAGTGTCAAATAAACGGGCAGGTGTCAGGAAGGGCAGAGGAATATACATAAGATCAGTGGGAGAACATGGAAAAAAATAGAGAAAACAACAGAAAGAACTTAAGAGTTTTCTTCTTGTTTTACTTATTGTACCAAAATCTTTGTGCAGATTTTGTTGCCCAAATGAGGAGGGAGGGAGGGAGGGAGGGAAGGAAGGAAGGAAGGAAGGAAGGAAGGAAGGAAGGAAGGAAGGAAGGAAGGAAGGAAGGAAGGAAGGAAGGAAGGAAGGAAGGAAGGAAGGGGTTAATATTAAATATTCAGAAGAAAGGGGTAATGTCAGCCACCATCTTTTGTGGATTCACAGTTGATAATAAAGAAATGGATGTGGCACTGTAGACAATGCTATTTTTCTGGGCTCCAAAGTACATAAAGAGGAAGCACCTATTGTAGAAATATTTATGTTTTGAAATTTAAATTGTCCAATTACGGAAACTCTCTGAGAGATTTTTCAATAAAACTCAATTAAGAAACAATTTGAATATATATGTATTCATTTAAATAAAATACAAAATAGAAAGATCATGCAGATTAAGTAGCGGCAAAGGGCCCATTGAAAATCTAAAACATTACCAACTGAAATACAATTAAAATTGACTTAAAAGCAATTAAAACATCTGGGAAAAACAGATCTTCGCCTGGCATCAAAATGATGCCGATGTGGGCACCAGACAAGTCTCTTAGGTAGGGTATTCCAGAGATGAAGAACTGTAAAGAAGATTGATCCTTTCTAAAAATAGAGAAAAGGTTAATCCTACGGGGGAATGACAACCTTAGGCAAGATTATGAAGGACAAGAATCTTTCTAGGACTGCAAGACTCAGAATAATCAACGCAGGGTTTTGTTCAGTGGTGAGGAGGGGATAAAGACTAGAGGCTAGAGTGGCCCACAAAATAGGGCTATTCCACCAGTGCGATCTCTATGCCAACTAGAAATGATAGCGGAATAAAACAGGAGCTGTCACTACTGTCAGCCCTTCAAGGTAGACTAGAGTAGGAAAACAGAATTATGAATGCTAATAGAGATAGTCCTCAACTTACAATCACAATTGAGCCCAAAAGTTCTGCTGCTAAGCGAGACAGTTGTTAAGTGAGTTTTGCCCCATTTTTACGACCTTGCTTGCCACAGTTGTTGAGTGAATCGCTGCAGTTCTTAAGTTAGCAACACGGTTGCTAAGTGAATCTGGCGTCCCCTTTAACTTGACTTATTGGGAGAATACAAAAGGTGATCACGTGAATGAACTGATGAGGGTACCTAGTTTGGTAATGAAACTTCTGCAAGAAAACCAAGCTGAGAAAAAAGCATTCAGACCGTTGAAATGTTCTACTCGGTCAAGATTCTACTTTAAAACAAAGCCTCCTCTGAAGTGTGTTTGACCATGTTTGTTTGATCCATCCACGTCTACAATATAATCCTAGGATCATAGAACTATAAAGTTGGAAGAGAACACTTCTAATCCAGGGTTTCTTAACCTCGGCAACTTTACGAGGTGTGGACTTCAACTAGCAGAATTCTCCAGCCAGCATGCTGAAATCCACAGCTCACAAAGTTGCTAAGGTTAATAATAATAATAATAATAAAGTTGGAAGGGACCTTGGAGGTCATCGAGTCCAACCCCCTGCTCAGGCAGGAAACCCTATACCATTTCAGACAAATGGCTGTCCAGTCTCTTCTTAAAAACTTCCAGTGTTGGAGCATTCACCGCTTCTGGAGGCAGGTTGTTCCACTGGTTAATTGTTCTAACTGTCAGGAAGTTTCTCCTCAGTTCCAGGTTGCTTCTTTCCTTGACTAGTTTCCATCCATTACTTCTTGTCCTGCCCTCAGGCGCCTTGGAGAATAGCTTGACTCCCTCTTCTTTGTGGCAACCCCTGAGATATTGGAATACTGCTATCATGTCACCCCTAGTCCTTCTTTTCATTAAACTAGACATACTAGACAGGTTGAGAAACTAGACATACTAGACATACTAAACTAGACAGGTTGAGAAACACTGATTTAATCCACTGTTTCTCAAGCTCAGCTGGCTGGGGAATCTGGGATTTGAAGTCTCTGCATCTTAAAGGCTTTGCTTGTTTGCATGGACCGGTTTCTGGCATGCCGTGGCTCGGTGCCGGTCCACGGACCGGGCGTTGGGGACCCCTGCTTTAAGGTATGCCTGGTTTTCTAAAAAAAAGCCTACTCCAATATTCAAATTCACCTACTAGACCAGTGTTTCCCAAGCTTAGCCATTTTAAGACATGTGGATTTCAACTCCCAGAATGCTGGCTGAAGCATTCTGGGAGTTGAAGTCCACACATTTTAAAATAGTTAAGATTGGGAAACATTGGGTTACAGAATCTGGTACCTCCTGATGTTTTGGATTAAAATCAAGAGTTTCTTGCCTCTGGCTACATAGGTTATTGCCAAAGATCTAAAATCCAAAACACCTGTAAGGCTCCAGGTAATCTAATTACTGGTCTAGGGTGATGACTCTCCAGGTTTTAGGCAGGTATCTACCCCAGCTGCACCTGGAAAAACTGGAATTGAAACAAAGATTAAGGAGAGACATACCTCAGCTGACTAAACTTCCTCTTTTCTCTATTTCTGGTTAATACTATGGATGTAGTCACACAACATGCTTTATCAGGTCAGTTAAACTGTAGTTCACAATGTACATTTTAATTCTGGTGAGGATTAGGCTTGCTTTTTGTAACTGCAGGATGGAATTAATTTTGGGTTAATGCTCTTTATTAAACCCAGGAAATTGTTTAAATCAGACACTAGCTCTATATCAGGACAGTGTTTTGTCTTAATGTAATTTAATGTAAGTTGTTGTCGTTATTATTGCCAGGAATGATCTAGAACAGTATGTCTCAACCTAGGCAGTTTTAAACTGTGTGGACTTCAACTCCCACAATTCCCCAGCAAGCATGCATCTGGAGGACCTAGAAAAAGGGCCTTCTCTGTAGTGGCTCCCTCCCTTTGGAACATCATTCTCTCAGAAATAAGACTGATGACACACACACACCCTTGTTGCTTTTCCACAAGGCCTTGAAGACATGATTTTGTCAATGGGCCTGGGGACCCCATTCAGAGCTAATCGTGGCTTGTTTGATTCTGTTGCCACAACCCCAGATGAAGTAGTGTTTAAATTGTGGATTTTTAACTGTGGAATTTTAATGTTACACGCTTCTCAGAGTCACTGTGTAGAATAGAGGTGGGAAACTATGGCCTCCTTATGACCTGTGGACTTCAATTCCCAGAATTCCCGAGCCAGCCATGCTGGCTCAGGAATTCTGGGAGTTGAAGTCCAGGGGTCATAAAGGGGCCATAGTTCCCTACCCCTGGTGTAGAAGTTGGGCAGCTATATAAATTTAATAAACAAGATAGACACTCCCGATGTAGACAGTGGCACATCACTTCTGTATTATTGCCAAGGTGGCAACATAAGCAGGTTCCCAGAGCTGAACTCAAGGGAGACTTTACTTTTTACTAATATCATAAATGTTGCCTTTCTTTTAATGTTAGATGTCACAGCCTAACCACTGTGTAGTATATTATTATGCTGCAATTACAGTAATTATCCAACCTGTTGATGACTCTCTTTTCCTGTAAGTGCTCTAAAAGGAGCACCAGCCCTTTATTTGACACGCCAACCCTCTTAGCAAGAACAAGATCTGGTTACAATGACTGGCTCTTTCAAGACCTGAATGTGTCAGCTGGTTCACCATTTTGGACAGACTTCAGGTTGGCTTGGCTGGGGCCAAAGAAACATGAGAACTTGTAAACAGAGTCAAAGTATATACCCTTTCTTGGCTAGCAGCCAACAATCTCAACTTTCCTCAAATAGATCTGATCGCTCCTCAACTTACATTCTAGAATGAAGAGGTGCTAGAAACTTATCTAACAGGTTTCCTACCCTCCGAATAGAGCAGGGGTAGGCAACCTCGGCTCTTTTATGACTCGTGGACTTCAACTCCCAGAATTCCTGAGCCAGCCATGCTGAGGGGAAAGGGAGAGTTTCTATGCTGAGCCATGCTGGCTCAGGAATTCTGGGAGTTGAAGTCCACGAGTCATAAAAGAGCCAAGGTTGCCTACCCCTGAAATAGAGGGATGAATACAACTGACTGGGGAACTCTGGGAGTTGAAGTCTACATACAGGTACCATGTTTTCCCCGAAAATAAGACCCAACCAGAAAATAAACCCTAGCATGATTTTTCAGGACATTCGTAATATAAGCCTCATCCCCAAATAAGCCCCAGTTAAGATCGTCAGCCAGACGGACACATTTAGTAGCGTATTTTCCTGAAAATAAGCCCTAATGCGTCTTTTGGAGCAAAAATTTATGGTATAGGGTTTCCTGCCTGAGCAGGGGGTTGGACTAGATGACCTCCAAGGTACCTTCCAACTTTATTATTATTATTATTATTAGACCCGGTCTTATTTTTGGAGAAACACGCTAATCCTTGACTTACAATCATTTGTTCAAAGTTACAACAGTACTGAAAAAAAATGACTTATGACATAGGTTTTTCACTCTTACGACCGTTGCATCGTCCCCAGGGTCACGTGATCAAAATTCAGACACTTGGCAACTGGCGTGTATTTATGACGGTTGCAGTGTCCCAGGGTCACGTGATCCCCTTTTGCGACCTTCTGACAGGCAAAGCCAATGGGGAAGCCAGCTCCACGTAACCACTTTGCTACTAACTTAACCAGTGCAGGGATTCACTTAACAACTGTGGCAAGAAAAGTTGTAAAATGGGGCAAAACTCACTTAACAACGGTCTCGCTTAGCAACAGAAATTTTGCGCTCAATGGTGATCGTAAGTCGTTATGTTAAAATTGCCAAATTTGAGAAACTTTGAGCTAAAGCCCCAGACCCAGCAGGAAATTTACTGTATCCTAATCTGGAAATGTCTGGGGAGAGAGACAGCCAGATGACAGAGAGATGAATTTTAAGAATGCAAAATATGTTGCATTGTTTTAGGAAGCAGATATCTGTAACCTGCAATTCATCCGGACACAACAGGAAACCAAGTTACGTCCCAAAGGAAATTTACACCTGGCTATCACACTCAATCTATGTTTTCCCTCCGGGCACTGGCATTCCTGGGCCAGATGCTTCACAGTTACAAATCAGTCCTGTGCATGTTGACTCAAAAGCACATCAGCAAGTACAGGTAGTCCTTGATTTACAACCAATCCGTTTAGTGACCACTCAAAGTTACAACGGCACTCAAAAAAAGTGACTTATGACATTTTTCACATTAATGACCACTGCAGCACCCTCGTGTCATGTGGCATGTATTTATGACCATTGCATGGTCCCTAGGTCATGTGATCCCCTTTTGTGACCTTCTGACAAGCAAAGTCAATGGGGAAGCCAAATTCACTTGGCAGCCACGTTACTAACTACAGTGATTCACTTAACAAATGTGGCAACAAAGGTCATAAAATGGGGGCAAATTTAACTTAACTGTCTTGCTTAGCTCAATTGGGCTCAACTGTGGTCAAAAGTTGAAGACTACCTATACCAGAGGTCTTCAAACTTGGCCCTTTTATGACTTGTGGACTTCAACTCCCAGAATTCCTCAGCCAGGCATGCTGGCTGAGGAATTCTGGGAGTTGAAGTCCACAAGTCATAAAAGGGCCAAGTTTGAAGACCCCTGACCTATAGTTATGGGGTTGCAATTCGAAAGAACACGACAGAATTTCAGTTTAGAATTCATAAATGAGTTAGCATTATGAACTAGGGGTAGGCAACCTTGGCTCTTTTATGACTCGTGGACTTCAACTCCCAGCATTCCTGAGCCAGTCATGCTGAGGGGAAAGGGAGAGGTTTCCAAGCTGAGCCATGCTGGCTCAAGAATTCTGGGAGTTGAAGTCCATGAGTCATAAAAGAGCCAAGGTTGCCTACCCCTGAGTTACTAGGGGCTACATGGCTTGCAAAAAGCCTAAATCCCATTATTAAAAAATAAAAAATAAAATGAGTGCACCTGTTTAATTACTGTCCTGCAAGACCATAGTTGTTTGGAGAGGTTTTATAAATGGCAGCATACTCTCTTAAACATGCAGAAGCTTGGCAATATAATTTAGGATTTTAATAAAAACTTATTCCTAGAATAAAACGTTAAAACTCGAGGAGATTCTCCTCCCTCTCATATTAATTATTTATCTATACATTTGTTTCCTGCTTTCTATCATTAAAATTGACTTTAAGATGTACACAGCAAAAACAGCTGTGCACAATCAGCAATAAAAAGGATAGAAAAATAGCTGACATCAAAGGTAAGGTATATATTATAAGGTTATGTTATTATTCAAAGAACTAGTCTACTTTTCGTTCTTGGCTAAAGTCATGCCAAGTTAATTAACAGATTAAGCATAGACTTAGGGTGGCACCTTCAGTAATTAGATTTTTATTTAATTAATTGAAGTGAGGCATCCTTCAGGAGTAAAAAAATAAATCAATCAATATAGTTTCTAACCACACCACTGAAGTCCTGTCTGTCTCTTTTTTTACATACTTTGCATGTGTAAAGCCCCGAATTAAATTCCTATTTCTCACTGAATTCATTTTTCCTGAAATAGTATCTTTATTCCAATTTATATTGCAGTTTCTGAAGGGGAATTAAGGATCTGTTGATCTATAATAATGACATTATCTCTACCAAGATGTTACAAGGAAGAGGAAAACACATTGAATGTGCTGGAATATGTAAGAGTGTGTGGGTTTGTGTGTTATATCACATGACTTGCTTCTTTTCTAAGTTTCACCAAAACAAGCAGAAGGGCTACTCTAAGACAAAGAATGGATAAAGTAAACCATTGATCACTCAGGATTATGATTAACTTAACTATAGTTTAGTAGTCTATTAACCTAGTTTTCAGCTTCACCTGACACACTAAACTAGCTATGCTGTTTAATCACCACTAAAATCTGTTTGCCCACTCTGTGGTTGTGCAAAAAGAGCCAATGTTTGAGGAACTCATGTGGTCTTTGGTATAAGATTGATTGTCAAATCATAGCAAGGATCATTCAGATGTTTATGGCAGGGGTCTTCAAACTTGGCCCTTTTATGACTTGTGAACTTCAACTCCCAGAATTCCTCAGCCGGGCACGCTGGCTGAGGAATTCTGGGAGTTGAAGTCCACAAGTCATAAAAGGGTCAAGTTTGAAGACCCCTGGTTTATGGCCTATTCTCCAAAGCACCTGAAGACAGAACAAGAAGCCATGAATGGAAACTAATCAAGGAGAGAAGCAATCTGGAATTAAGGAGAAATTTCCTGACAGTGGGAACAATTAATCAGTGCAACGAAGTTGTGGGTGCTCCAACACTGGAGATTTTTAAGAAGAGATTGGATAAATATTTGTCTGAAATGGTACAGGTAGTCCTCAACTTATAACAGTTCATTTAGTGACCCGTTCAAAGTTACGACAACACTGAAAAAAAGTGACTTATGACTGTTTTTCACACTTAACGATCATTGTAGCATCCCCATAATCATGTGATCAAAATTCGGATACTTGGCAACTGGTTCATATTTATGACGGTTGCAGTGTCCCGGGGTCACGTGATCACCTTTTGCGACCTCCTGACAAGCCAAGTTAATGGGGAAGCCAGATTCACTTAGCCAGGTTACTAACATATCAACTGCAATGATTCACTTAACAACTGAGGCAAGAAAGGTTGTAAAAAGGGGCAAAATTCATGTAACGAATGTCTCTCTTAACAACAGAAATCTTGGGCTCAATTGTGGTTGTAAGTTGAGGACTACCTGTATAGGGTTTTCTGCCTGAGTAGTGGGTTGGACTATGAGACCCCCAAGATCCCTTCCAACCCTGTTAATTCTGTTATTCTGATCAATCCACCAAGCTTATTTTCATGCCTGAAAAGTCTCTTAAGTTTTAACTCCAACATGACTGCAGGATATGGTCCAAAAGGTCAAGATGGCAGCTATGGCAGTATGATAGAAACTCCGCCCATTTCTATGGGGGTCATGATCACATCACCACAGCTGCCATCTTGACTTTTTTTGATGTTGCAGAAACCCTGATTCCTACAAGCATGTCACTGACAGATCCTGCCCCCAAAGTTTGCAAACTCCTAGTCAGCTAACCGAAGCAACCAATGACAAATGAAACAAAAGGGAGATTATTTTCAGAAATAAGATGTCAAGTTACTAGATTGAATCTGGGTCGGTTACCAGGACCAGAGTTTTACTCTTCCAAACTTCCAAACTCTGCTGGAGCCCATCTTCAGAGAACTTCTACCTACTGGAAGGTGTGGGCTAATCAAGTTACTCCCTGGAAAGATTAGCCATGCTACCATGGGCACCTAAGTGAATTGCAACTCCGATGCAATATTCCAGCTGAAAGAAACGTTTTTGAGCAGTAAAAAAATAAACTTTCAAATATTTTCCAGTATAGCTACGAAATTAGCTGATCCTACTAGCACTATTACACCCACAAACATCTCTGGAATCTAAATAGCTTCCATCCAGCAAGATTTCAACTGGATGATGTATCCCTTCATTTAATAGTGCAGAGCTAATGAAATTTTAGAGCAGGGGTCTTCAAACTTGGCCCTTTTAGGACTTGTGGACTTCAACTCCCAGAATTCCTCAGCCAGCGTGCCCAGCTGAGGAATTCTGGGAGTTGAAGTCCACAAGTCATGAAAGGGCCAAGTTTGAAGACCCCTGTTTTAGAGAGAGGCTAATTCTGTCCTTTTTTTTTGGAGGGGGGGGGAAATCTTCTGATTTAACCCACTTCAGCCAATTTCATTCAGCTAAAGTGGACAAGAGTTCAGACAGTGCATTTCCAAAATGAAACTAGAAACCACTTGTAACTTAGATCTGTGTTTATTCCATATTCTTCTTCTTTAGAATTCAACCGTTCCAGATCACAACAGCAACCCTAGGCAAGATCCTAAGAGAGAAGAATATCTGAACAACAACAAAGATTGGAGTTGTGTAAACTGACTTTCCGGTGACAGCTGGACATTGAGAAAGAGGGAGAAAAAAGAACATCAATGCTTATGAGTTTATGGGTGCCATAGACTGCAAGAAGCTTTCTAGATAAGTTCAGGACCAAATACCGATAGTCCTCAACTTATGACCACTATGAGACCAGAATTTTCACTGCTGAGCAAGGCACTTGTTAAGTGAGTCATGCCTGATTTTATGACTTTTGCTATGGTAGTTAAATGAAGCACTGCAATTGTTAAGTAAATCACACTCTCCTTAAGCAAATCCAGCTTTCCCCATTGACTTTGCTTGGCGCAGTGGTTAGAATGCAGCATGGCAGGCTGACTCTGCCCACTGCCAGGAGTTCGATCCTGACCGGCTCAAGGTTGACTCAGCCTTCCCATCCTTCCGAAGTTGGTAAAATGAGGACCCAGATTGTTGGGGGCAATAGGGTAATGTTGTAACCTGCTCAGAGAGGGCTGTAAAGCAGCGGTCCCCAACTTTTTCGGCTTTGCGGACCAGCGGCGGGGGGGGAGAGTGGATGGTTCCGTGCCGCATAAGTAGCAGGCACACACGCTTGCAGCTCCATTTGTGTGAGTGGGAGGGCGCATGCTCATGTGTGCAGCTCCATTTGCACACCCACTTGCACAAATGGAGCTGCATGCGCGAGCGCCTGCCACTCGTCCAAGTGAAACTGCATGCATGAGCACGCTTGCCCACCGCTTGCATGGCCCAGGCTGCGGCCTGAGGATTGGGGACCCCTGCTATAAAGCACTGTAGAGCAGTATATAAGTGCTATTGCTATTGTTGGAAGCTGGCTGGGAAGATCATGTGACCTCAGGATGCTGCAACCATTATAAATACACGCTGGTTGCCAAGAGCTGAATTTTGATCATACGACCGTAGGGATGTTGCAATGGTCATAAGTGGGAGGATCAGTTGTAAGTCACTTTTTTCGGTGCTGTTAGAACTTCGAACAGTGGCTGAAAGGATGATTGTAAGTCATGGACTCTCACCTGTAAAGGCATTGAGGCAATGATCAGCAGCAGATGCTCACATACTTTGGGCATGTGCTACAAGTGGATTCTGAACTTGAAAAAACAACCGGGATTGACGATGTTGAAGGATTTGGAAGGGAAGACAAACAGATCAGGTAGGCGGATGGGATTGAGAAGATCCCTGGAAGATCCTGCAAGAGCTGCTTCGTATTACTAGTCCTGGGTGGGGATCCAGTTTGAAGGAGAAACGTCGACCTGGAGCATGTATAGACAGGCGTATCACACCTGTCTGCCTTCTCCGAACACATTTTCCTGCAGGAGCTCACAAACAGATGAGCTTCGTTAACAACAGATGCTACACGAACACCCACAAACACTGAATCACCTTTGAATCTGGATCTCAGCACAGGGCTACAAAAGGTTGTATTGACTTCATCAGACGTGGCAGTGACAGATCGTTGCCAAGAAACAAAACCCAACTTGCCAGCACTTAATTGATAAATCAGAGATCTCAACCCCATTAGCTTTCCAGAAAGCCTTGAAGACTTGGCTCCTTTTTTCTGGCACACGGGCTGAGATGTTGGCAGAATCTCACCTGTACGGTTTGATGGGATTCTGCTTTTCAGAGCCCTCAGCTTTTCTTGCACAGGTAGTTTTCAACTTATAACCATTGACAGCATTAAAAAAAAGTGTTTTACAATCGGTCCTCCTCACACTTACAATCACTGCAGCGTTCCTGTGGTCACATGATCAAAATTAGGGCGCTCGCATGTATTTACCATAGTTCTGGTGTCACGTGATCACATGACCTTCCCAGTTGGCTTCTGACAAGTCAAGTCAATGGGGGGAAGGCGGATTTGCTTAACGACCATGCCAGTCACTTCGCAAGGGTGGCAAAAAAAGGTCATAAAATCGGGTGCGACTCACTTAACAGCCACCTCACTTAGCAACAGAAATTCCAATCTCACTTGTCATAAGTTGAGGACTACCTGTAATGTTCTATTATTTCATGTTTAGGTTTTGTCCTGTGAGCAGTCACAAGATCAGAATGGGCAGCTATTTAAATTCTATAAATAAAAAACAAACAAATGTTGCCACCTGATTAACAAGTACTTGAGCTGTTATTTACTGCCCTCAATTGAGCCTTCGGCGATCTAGGAACAATCCCACAGGCCTACTTTGCTGGGGTGTTGTACGGACTAGGTAACACTTCAACACTGTTGAAAAGATGATGATGTGGCACGGAGCAAGAGAAGGACTTATAGTTGCTGCTGGATTTCTTCCACATCCTCCTGAACTACAGGTAGTCCTCAACTTACAACAGTTCATTTAGTGACCGTTCGAAGTTACAATGGCACTGAAAAAAGTGCCTTATGACAGGTTTTCACACATACGGCCATCCATCGCAGCATCTCCCACGGTCACCTGATCAAAATTCAGACACTTGGCAATTGAATCATATTTACAACACGTGAATAATCCCTTTTGCGACCTTCTGACAAGCAAAGCCAAGGGGGAAGCCAGATCCACTTCACAACTGGGTTTGTAACTGCAGTGGGTCACTTAAGAACAGTGGCAAGAAAGGTTGAAAAATGGGGCGAAATTCAGTTAACAACCGTCTTGCAGAAATGTTGGGCTGAATTGCCGTCGTAAGTCAAGGACTACCTGTAACGAAGGGAAGCCCTGTCCCCTTCCCACGGGCGCTTTCCAGAGCCAGGAGCCGGAACCGAAGCAGCTTCCCCCCGCGAAACCCCCGGAACGCCAGCCTGTCTTCCCGGTTGCCCGTTCCGAGCCTCCACCCACTCACCCTTCCGCCCACTCGCTCAGCCACGCTGCCGCGCCTGCCGGCCTCGCTTGCTTCCCGGCTCTGCTTGAGCAGGGGGGTCGGACTAGAAGACCTCCAAGGTCCCTCTCAATTCTGCTACTACTCTGTTAATTCTTCTGCTCCCAGCAAAGCCCCCACACGCGTCAGGTGCGCTCGCCCACCCCGGCTTCCTCCTGTAGCTTAGCCTTCCCGCGGACGCTGCTACTGGCGGCGCTCCCTCGGTCCGGGCAACGGGCCGGGGGAAGCGGTCCCAGCCCCCCGCCGCCCGGCCCTTCCAAAGCGCGAGGAGCGGAGAGGCCAGCGGCTGCTCCGGCAGAGCCCGGCCAAGGGATGGCTGGTTCCGAAAGGCCGCTCCGGAGCCTCCGCGTGGGCTCGGCGGTGCGCAGCAGGCGACCCAGGGGGCGGGCGCGCCGCGATCGGCGGAGCCTCGGCTCCGACACGCTGGGAGCGCACAAAGGCAAAAGCGGCGGGGGCAGAGCCCGCTCCACTCCGTCCTCGCAGCCCGGTGCCGGGGAGGCCCTCTCGGCCAGGCGGCCGGCCGGAAGAGGCAGCCAGCGGGAAGGCGAGGACGGCGCTCGGGGTGCCAGGCTGGAGGAACCGTCCGCCTCCGCCCCCGCCAAATAGCCACCTACGTTAGTTTGCTCAAGTTGGCCCCCTCCTGCTGCTCCGTCCTCCGTCCGAAAGGCTTCCCGCGAGTGCCGGAGTGGCGATCCGCTCCTTAAGGACGGGATTAAGGCGAAGGCGGCGGCGGGGGCTGCGCGCTCGGCTGCTCAAGCCCCGTTGCAATCACACCGGAGCGGAACGTAAGGCCGGGCTGGCTGGGTCTCCCCCTCGCCTTTCCCCTCCCTTCTTTTCTCCCAGCCTAGCGGCCGACGGCTTGAAATGCAGCTCCAGCACACCCCACCCCACCCCACCCCCCGGGAAGGCTGCCTTGGCCGCAAGTGACACGGATTTAGGGAGGAAGGGACGGGGGGGGGGATTAGAGGCGGCCGAGACGATCGGGCGGGGAAGGGGCTTGGGGAGAGGGCACAGGCCTTGGGCTGGACTCGGTCAGCTCATCCTAGGGGACGTAGAGGTCTTCTAGTCCCACCTCTTTCCCAGTGCAGGATCCATCAGAACGTGTCCAACTTTGGAGTTTTAAGACTTGTGGACTTCAATTCCCAGAATTCCCCAGCCAGACTGGCTGGCTGGGGAATTCTGGGAGTTGAAGTCCACAAACCTTAAAAGTCGCCAAGATCTGACACCTCTGCACTAGACTAGAGCATCTCTGACAGATGACCCTCCAGCTTCTCTGCGAAGACCTCTAGCATTCTGGGTCAGGTCACAACCTGAAAGTCGAATCCGAAACCACATCTCATCACACCTTCCAGGTCATATGAAGTTTCTTGGATGAGCTGCATTTATTTGAAAAGATGATTTGGCTCACTGAGGGCAAAGTCATTTGCGGAGCTAGGGGAGCAGCATATACATTTCATAAATGAAAATCTGAAGAAACAGATTAACGATGCTATAGTACTAACATTTTCTCCAGAGCACAAAGTGGTATATCCTTCAATTTACCCTCAGATTTCTTTCAGGTAAATTGGGCTGAGTGATTGGGTTTATTAGATTTTACCTTTATTACTTTATAAGTAACTTAGTGGCAAAGATACTTAATACTCCTTCCTCCTCCTATTTTCCCCACAACCACCCTGTGAGGTGGGTTAGGCTGAGAGCAACCGGCCCAAGATCATCCAGCCATTTTTCATGCCTAAGGTGGAACTAGAACTCACCATCTCCTGGTGATTGGGCCCAAAGCCACCTAGCTGGCTTTCATGCCTAAAGTGGGGCTAGAATTCATTGTCTCCTTGTTTCTAGGCCAGCATTTTAACCATGAAATCCCCCTTTTAAAAACTTTTCAAGGTTTTTCTTTTTCATTTTATCAGGATGAGTGGGAAGAGGTGTCACTTTTTAAAGGTGTGAAATCTTTTGGATACAGCCCACATGGTGCTTCTGTTTCCTACCCCCACCTCCACCCCCATCCTCATTCCCAGAATTGGCTGGGAACCATTGTCATGTATTTATTTATTTCTTACTTCAGTGTTTAAGCTGTTATTCTGGGCAGTTCATAGAAGATTAAAACAAATACCACCATAATATATGAGTCAAGACAAACTGTAAATTGCACATTTAATGCGTCTTTGTAGCATCCTGACCAAAACCTGTAGAAAGAGCCAGATCTTTCTAACCCTATCCCAAATACAAGCAAAGTGGGGCCATATGTATATAAAGGAGGCAGGATCTTCATAGGGAAGACACTGCAACAGCCAAGACGTATTTTCTGGATCCTATGGGATGTTATTGTTTTATTGTTGGGGCCAGGAGGACATCAAATTTGGTAGCAGGTGCATTACCACCTTCAAGGCAGGAAGCATTACCTGCTCCCTTCCTTACCATACCACCTCCTGAAGCCAACCACCCAGCCGTATTTGCCCCCCCCCCCCAAGTAGCCAGCCATGAAATGGATCTAGCTCACAGGTGGTAGGTCTCATACTGCCCAAGACATGATCCAGTTCCACCAACTCAAAAGAATCCCAAAATGAAATACAAGAGGTCACCTCCGTTGGCTGTGCCCAAGTAGTATCTAAACCAGAGCAGACACAAGCAACTATTTGCAAAGAAACTCACAAATTTGTCTAGTTCAGGGGTCTTCAAACTTGGCCCTTTTATGACTTGTAGACTTCAACTCCCAGAATTCCGCAGCCAGCAGGTATCTTGTCCCTAACAATGTTAACCCTCAATTTCTGTAGCATAATTGGGAAGACAGAATATGCCTTTTATGTCTGTTCTGAAGGAAATCCTAGGTAGGCTAGAAAACCTTGCTACAGATAGTCCATTCACTTAGCAACCATTCAAAATTACAACAGCACTGAAAAAACCGACTTTATCACCAATCCCCACACAACCATCACAGCATCCCCACAATCGCGTGATCAATATTGGGCACTTGTCAACTGGCATGTAATTATGACTATTTTTATTATTCGTATCTCACCATTTATTTTTTTTACAAATAACTCAAGGCGCAAAGATATCTAACACACTTTCCTCCTACTTTTCCCACAACTACAACCCTGTGAGGTGGGTTGGCTGAGTGTGTCTGGCCCTAAGTCAACCAGTTGGCTGTGCAGCGTTCCAAAGCCACGTGACCACCGTTCACAATCTTCCCAGCTGACATCCGACAAGCACACTCAGTGGAAGAAGTCGGATTCGTTTAACATGATTCACTTAACTTGCAGTGATTCACTTAACAACTGTGACCAAAAAGTTGTAACATTGGGCGTGACTCATTTGCTTAGTAATGGAAATAATTCTGGTCCCATTTGAGGTCATAAGTAGAAGACTACCTATATGTCTCAAGGAAAACCATCTTGAGTGTTGTCCCTAGAATTACCCTCGGAATCATTGTGAAATCTATATGCACCCTTTCGGTCCTCAAAGTAGCTTACACAAATTAAAAATACAAATGGAAGACCACTATAGTTAAAATGAAGGGCAACCTTAAGATTGAAGCAATTCAATTAAAAAATCAGTTCTAACTAAAGATGGGAGAAAGAGATGGGATTTGCCATTTTCTGACAAATTGGAAAGAAAGGGTCAAATATTGCTTTTATTGCCTGGAAGTCTTGCTTCCATAGGTCAGACAGGAGAGATTGCGGTAATACAATAATCAAAAAGGCCTTGATGATCTGTATAATTTGCATTTTTGTTTAGTGGGAAGAGATGGTTTCACAGACACTATTTTTAAAATTTATTAAATTTACATGCTGCCCATCTTGCTATCCAATAATTGCTATAGTGTACTTGCACACCAAGCCATAAATGGGATTTAAAAAAAAAAAAAAAAACTTCATTGTTGAACTTTTTGAGTATTTTTAAGTGCTCCTTGATTTAAAAAGAAAACAAATTTATGCTCACTGATTATAGGGAAGATCAAAAACTTCGGGGAAGGTGCATGTTTGCAGCCAAAGGATCCACGTCCCAGTTTTTCTTCTCATGGGTGAGCAAGTGTGACTTCACGACTACTGAGGAAGAATTGTTGGGGGGAGTGGATTCCTTGAATGATATTGATAGCAAAGCTCAAAAGACACCCAAGTTTCTTACCACACAATGGCTTGCATAAATTATAAAGCACCAAGCCATGATTGCTTTACCAATTAGCTGAAATTACACAATAGGTCAGTCCAGAACAGGTTGTGCAAACACATCCTACAAGCATTAAATAGCCACTCAGGGCAAGAATGTTTTCATCATATGCTTCATTAATGGTGCCTAACCGTGTTCATACAAAGATTTATTGCCTTACAGGCCAAGTAGTATAGCTTTCTGTGTGAACTCAGTTTGTGAGGTTAATTTATGCTTTATTGTGTTGCAAGAGCCCAGGGAATTGGGTTGACTAAAGCCATATTATTCGATGGCCTCTGCAGGATTAAAAAAAAAGGAATCTAAGGAGATCGGTTAAGATATAAATTTGTCATTACATTATACCAAAGGTTCATTTATATCCCAATATTCTCAGGCCAATTCTGCATTGGTTTACCACCTGCTTAATGAAAAATAAGATTTAAGAAAAAAAAGACTGGATTAGTTTTGCATTTTGTAGCCATGCAGGTAGCCCTTGCTTAGCGACCATTCAGAGTTATGACAGACCTCAACAGAGCTACTTATGACCCATTTCCAAGGTCTCAATGATGCCCCCCCTTGCAGTCACATGACTGCATTATGTGTGCTTGGCAACAAGCTCACATTTACAACCCTTTGCAGTGTCCCATGGTCATGTGCCCACAATTTTTGGCCAGTTTTTTTTTTAAGCAGTTTTTGGCATTTATTTCTGGTTTCCAACAAAAAACTCCCACCGAGTAAAAAAGGTTCGCTTAATAAGCAACAATGCAAAAAAGGTCATAAAATCTAGTAGTCGCATGGTGACCCATTTAACCATCGTGACTTATGACTCCCAATTCCTAGCTCAATTTCAGTCATTTAAGTTGAGGAGTACCTGTACAGATAATTCTCCCAATGGACAAAGCCTCTCTTGGCATGCAGAAAGTTCAGGATTCTAATCCTGAAGTTAGGGCCCGGCACTCCATGACTGATCTGCTCATCTTTATCAAGCAAATTCACCACACCTGGCATTTCAGGTTTGCCATTTGATTCCTCAAGATCATCATGACAGGTAGGCAGATTCCCTTTTTGGAGGTTCTGCAGTATCCTTAAGTGTAACTGGAAAAGCAACCATTCTTTTCAATGACACACCGTCATTGTTTGAGCCATTTTGAAGAAGAGAGTATTTAATTCTCTCTAGTTTCTTAACATGCATACATTATAAAGTCTGTTGTAAAGATGCCTGACTTGTTCATATGATTTACTCCCAAGTATAACTGGAAGCCGTACAACCAGGGCAGTGGATGCTATTCAGTGAACATCTAAATTTGACCAGTGTTGAACCAGTCTGTGAGGAAGGGGGCTGTTTACCTTATTGTTCAAGTCATTTGTAGGCGTAAGCTCCCAAAATGGGAGTTAATTCAGTAACTAGGTTTTTCACTCTGGACAGATAATGACAGAATAACAGAGTTGGAAGGGACATTGGAGGTCTTCTAGTCCAACCCCCTGCTCAAGCAGAGACTCTATACCATTTCAGATAAATGATTGTTCAGTCTCTTCTTGAAAACCTCCAGTGATGGAGCACCCACAACTTCAGGAGGCAAGCCGTTCCACTGAATAATTGTTCTCACCATTAGGAAATTTCTCCTTCGTTCTAGGTTGCTTTTCTCCTTGTTTAGTTTCCATCCATTGTTTACAATCAGATTTACCATTAATTTACAATTAGATCAATCTGTAAATAAGGCCAGGCTAACAATCTTAATGTTTGTCCGTCAATCGAGAAAGGTTGGAGACCTCTGCCTTACAAGATAATGCATCCTTTTTCATCCATTACAATTTTTATTTTAGCATGCTTAGTCCTTACTGATCAGTTTGGGGAGGTTTGCAACCTTGCCCAATGAAGTAGTGAACAATGAAGTCATGAGAGGAATTGCATTTATTGCTTCCTGGCTGCAATTCTGAAAAAAAAATCATAAAAAGCTATAACAAATCTTTAAATAATAGAGACCTAAATGCCATGGATATCTAAATAAGAATGAAGTCATTAGGTAATCTTCTAGGAATAAAACTCCCAACGGTTGGAGAAAGCATCAAAGAAAAATCTTCTTCTGGCGAACACTGAAGCCCCCAAATCAGTGTTTCCCAATCTCAGCAACTTTAAAATATGTGAACTACAACTCCCAGAAATCCCCAGGCAGCATAAGGTTCAGAAACACTGTCCTAATTAATTGCAGAATGTATATGTATGGCAAGCAAGCAGTCAAAAGTCCTCCTTCAATAAGAATGTATTGCTCGGATAACTTTTTGAAGCAATATAAGGGCTGTTGGATAATTAATTCAGCACCAGCAAGCACAGGCTTGCTCTGTTCATTGTGGACTGGGAAAAAATACAATTTCAGAAATTAAATATTTGTTAAGGATTAAAAAACACAGAGCCCTGTTATTCTGAGGTTTTGAACAAAAATAATGGGATATTTCCCAACAGTAGAATATGACTCTTTGCTGACAAATGCCTGTAGTACTTCCATCAGATTTTAAGGGCCACTCACACCAATTATTTTAGCCTATGATCCATTTCCATTACTCTGAATTCTTTTTGCTAATTTGCTAATCAGTCATTTCTCTTTTGCATCTGTATCCTCATATCCAATTCCTTGAGTTTCAAACCTGCCCTTTTTGAGTTTTCATTCACTGTTATTATTTAAAAGATGCAATTAAGAAAAGCTCAGGTGTTTCACTATTTGCTTAGTGCAGGCATGTCAAACTCGCGACATCATGTGACGTTGCGCGACGTATTGCGACTTTTCCCCCATTGCCGGCAATGGGGTGGGCGCGGTTTCGGCGTGATGCATCTGGCCCGCAGGCCAGCAGTTTGACATGCCTGGCTTAGCGTTAATAATTTTTATCCTTATTTCAAACTGGCTTTGAAGCAGAGATAGTCAAGATTTACTCAGCTGTTTATCGATCTTCCTTGGAAATAGGCTGTAGTCAAAAATAGATACAATCAATGTACAGTAATAAATGTTGAAAAAAGCATCCCAAAATATAAAATGCTAAAAAGCAAGGCTTGGTTATCACATAAAACTGTTTTAAAACTTGACCTGAAATGAAGTACTTAAATGTATTCTCACCAGCAGTACTTCCAAGTGCCTTAATCTGTAGGTTTCTCAAACAGATCCATTATAGCAGAGTCAATGTACATACTTACAAATTGTAGTTCCAAGTCATTTGCATTCCAAGTCATTTTCTCTATGGATCGGGATAGAAAGTGTACATATTTAACACAATAATTATGCCCTCCACCCACAAAACATATCCTTAAGATATACTTCAGGAATATCCTTAAGATATACTTCAGGAATATCCTTAAGATATACTTCAGGAACAGATTTAAAATGTAGGAAGCTTTAAGAGCTAACCAAGAAGCAGGGTAGCCATTTAAAGACTGCAGGGTAATGCATTCAACTCAACTACAAAGTCTCTACATTTCTGTTTATTGAGACAAACTAATTAAAAGGCACAAACATGGGGCGTATGTTTACATGACATTATAACAAACATATACATTAAAAGTGTAGGAATGTGTTCTTTTTGCTACACAGGAAGTTCCTAAGCTTTTATATATACAAAAGTTGTACAATTTGATGTCCTAAGGTACAAAAGTTCATTTATAAAATTATTTTACACTAAATTCTATTATTTTCCCCCATTTTTACTATGTAGTCCAAGCCCCTAGAACCATTTTCACATAATCTGGACATCAGTCTAACCCCAGACATTTGCCTCAGAAATACGAAATATGTTGCTTTTACACTGACACGATGGGTATAGACACAAAACAGTAGACTTCCACCCTCTCAGGCTTGCCAGCATCCCATTTAAAAATAAAATAAAATGAAAATATTGATTGGATTGGCATCCTTGCTCTGAGCAAAAGCCTCTCAGTTTTTTCCTTCCAATTATTTCTTATACTGTCTTGGCTATAGGGTACGTCTTTAAAAAACAAAAGATTAAAAAGTGACTGTGACATGATAAGCCTAAAAGATTGCTTCCCTAGATTTTCCATCCTACTTTATGTACAGATAAAATAAAGGATGTATTCTTGGGTATTTTAATGGGACTGTTTTGGCGGGGAGGGAGAGGACTTCCCTTCACTGGATAGGTCAGTTAATGGAAAACCTCCACAAATCAATAACTATTTGTTAACACAATTAACTAAAAGTACAAATGATGGTTGTTGCCTCTTCTGCAAATATTTACAAAGTTGAAGAAATCTGCACAACACTTGATTAAAGGGGGGGACAAAAAAGGTAAAAAAAAAAAAATGAAACACAAAATAATAAGATGCACTCTCTTGGCTTGTCCTGAAGGGGCATCCTAACTAGTTAGTGGTTAGAATAAAAACTGTATACCATTTTATAATATAAGACAAAAAAAACTTTTCAGCGAACACCACCTGCTCCCTTGTCACACCAGCAGGTTCTGCTTGAGAGAGTGAGAGCAGACACATGTTCTACCCAGCACTTCCACAGTCTTCAAGCTTAAAGCCATTTTTCCACGTTTCAAAGCTCACTGTTATGCTCTCCGTAATAAGAGTCCCAGCTGGATTTCGACTAGAGACTGCAATTCACGTAGGTTTCAAATCCTATTCTACCAGCCATAGCTGTTCTTCGCCAAACATGAAACAGTTCTTCTTCTTCTTCTTCTTTTTTAATATGCTGACTATTAAGGTTATATTCCCTTAGGGTAATATGTCACTTAACTATTTACATTTCCAAAATACCAGGTCATAATCCCTATTGTTATTTAGAAGTTAGAATGATAAAAGTTACCATATGCTTTGCATATCAGAGTTGGTATCACTTTTCCCATAGGGAATTCTGCCTGAAATCATCATATTCCCAAAAGGTAAAATGCATAATTACTTAAAATGCATTTTTTTAAAAAAAAAATAGGACCATGAAATGTATTTACTTAAAACAAAACAAAACGCTACAATACTTTCTCAATCAGAGAGCCACAGAGCTGGCCAGTTAGTGATTCATCTCCACACTGTAGTTGTGGAAATCTCCTTATTTGGAGCCTTCTAGTGTTTAGATAAAGAGGGTTTTTTTTTCCATTTACAATTTCCCCAGTTACCAATAATGATAACTTTTCAAAATGTTTAGGAACTGGGCTCAGTTCTCATCTGATCTTCAAACATCATTGCCAGTTTAAAGGAAAGAAAATGAGCCAGAAATAAGTCAACAGCCAGCCAACTGAACAGGGATTTGATTATGTTGTTTTTCCCTTTAAACTGGAGCATGATTTTTTTTTTTTTTGCATCAAATGAATTAGCCTGGTTTCATTACTATGAACTTAAAAAAGGAAGGTTAATTGCTCTTAAGGACTTGTTTTCTATTCTTTTTAATACTGCATGAAGTTTTTGCTCTAGATTTTTTTTTTTTTTTTACCAGGGGGGAGAGGTTGGCAATGCCTGGGGAAGGAAAGGCATGCTTTCCACAGGTCTCATGGCTATATTTAAAGGGCCAGCTAATGTCATTGGTGTTGGGAGATTCATTGGCGAGGTTATAGTAACTGGATGTGCGATGTTCACTGGAGCAGTGACTGGAGTTGGTAAATTGACAGGTGTAGTGAGTGTTAACGGAGAAGTCATGGACAAAGGGCTTGTTATGGTCACAGGGTGGCCTAAGCTCATTGGGCTGGAGATGTTAACTGCGCTCGAAACATTGGCTGGGCTTCTCATATTCATTGCAGCAGCCACAGTGACTGGGTTGGTGATCGTCCCGGATGCCACTGAGGAGGTTATGTTGAAGGGAGTAGAGAGAGTCACAGGCGTAGGGGCAGCAGTGGATGTTTGGCACAAGTTGGCAGCTTCTAGAAAACAAGAGAAGAGATGACACCAAAGTTGTTGCTTTACAAATGGACAGAGCAGAGCAGATTCTGAAACACCAACAGGACAGTCCTTAGAATAAATTTTGATGCAAGCTATTGCAATGCCAGTCAGCCTTCTCTTATCTACAAACCCCTTTCCCACTGGACATTTTAGACCTTTCCAACTCTAGCCCATTTTGCCGACGGTTTATGCCACAATAGCAAAAACATACAAATCACAATGCAAGGTGCCTATCAGCAATTAAGGGCTTGCAGACAAGTTAATAAGCCTGGGTCTCACATATTCTGGTAAACTGGCAAACTTTACATTTTTTTTTAAATAGCAATGAATATATTATGTGCTTTAATAGTTTCCTTTCATTATACAATAACAAATATTCTCAGGCAGAATACTCTGAAATGCAATTATTAAACACTAATTCTACAACCTATAATATCTTCAGTCATGCAATTCATCTGTGTTCAAGACATCTGGCAATTTTTAGTAATAAAAAGGGGGGGATTTGTTCATTAAAGCAGCACAGTATTAGCAGAAAGTCCTCTCAAGAGGAATATTGTAAGTAGAGAGAGTGTACATACCGAATGGTACGTACTCTATAGCCTTCTCAAAGTTGTACTGACATTCTGTGAAGGTTTTAAAAAGTCATTATTAGGGACCAATACACAAAGCTAGTTTTCACTATTACCTGCTTATTTCATTTTAAAATAAATTTAACCACAACTTGTGGAATCATTCAATCAGTGTAGTATTTTAGTTATTGTAAAACCCCAGTCAATGAGTGCATCAAACCCCACCAGTCAGGTAAGCTTTCACCTCGATTAAGAATGGATCCCCTCTGGAAACAGAAAGAATTTGGCTCATACTGTCACACCAAGGGCACCTCTGTGACTATTCAAACTAGAGACAACTGGAAAGCTATAAAGTTAACTATTTTTATATATCAGCACCACCTGCTGGCTATCAATAGAATACTCAAGTTCCCATGGAGTTGGAAAAAGAACGAACTAACTTCTGGTATTAGGGAAATACCAGAAAATACCAGCGACAATTGGGAATTTAGCTTAAATAAGCCATTCATGTCAATTTGGGGCACATCAGATTTTATTTACCAGGTGGCAACAACATGGTTTTCATGAGAGGCTTAGGCTGTTGACTCCAATGCATGTAAGAAAGCAGGACGTATTTACAAAGACCAAGAGAATACTGCACAATGCAGGTGGTGCAATGCAAGGGAAGGACCTTGGGTGCGTCTCTTTGTGCTGAGCAATTATTATGTTCAGTATGGAAACTGCAACCTTGTACCCAAAATACTTCAAAGGGGGAGAGCTGAAAGTCCAGCCTTACAATACAAGCTATATTAAATGTATCTGACCCTACCTTGCTTGACTGAAGTTGGCCTCAGAGTCTGTTGACTTTCTGTAATCAAAATTGGGAGGTGGAGGAAAGGTATTGCAATTAAGCCATTCAATGATACATAATTCTAGTTTTCCCTTTCCCATAACATCATACAGATTGTATTTGAGCATATGCACAATTAAAAGGTCCAGTTCTAAAATTCTGGCACAGTGTCAGGTGTTTATGTCTAGCATGATTTAAAGGCTATATTCACACAGCCAACTAAATCAAATTAACCCATTTTCTAAATTTGCTTAATAATGAATGAGCAGCTAGCCAAACAGCCTGGGTTCACAGCACACACATACACGCACAGAACTTTTCAAAATAAACATTAACCAAGCTTAGCAAGTGTACATGCAACCAAGTTCTAAATTGGTTATGCATGCTATGAGCCTGCTTACATGAGAAGACCAATACCATAGTTCTTTCAAGCCTGACCTGCAGTGCCTCTCCAATGGTTGTTCCAAAATCGAAATTATTTTTTGATCTCACGATGTCAAAGCAGACTTTATTTTTCACTATCTACCATCTACTGCATGGGAAAATTTAAATGTCCTGATCATCATGTTCCTTAGAATACTGAGCATATACAATGATACTCTATATGGCAACTCAAAACCATGACCCCAAAATTCATTTCACATTACTGTACATGAGGAGAAAAAAGAGTGCTGAAGGAACTTCTGGATTTTTATCTGAAAGCAAGAGGGAAAGCAACAACAGTAACATATACAAGCTTCAAGAGGCCAAACATCTGCTTTCTGTGCCAGGAAGCCAGAGCAAGGACAGCAATTAGTTTTACTGCTTGGGTTTCAAGCAGGTCGTGCTGCAACTGGGGTCTCTGCCTTAGCCATTTAGTTCTACTTTTAGAGGTAACACAATTGTTGCATCTTGCTGTATAGCTATGGGGTGTAGCTATCAGGGTGCTGGACTAGGGCCTTGTCCAAGGCACCCACAAACTATGTTAGCTCACTAGGTGACTTTGTACCAGCTCTTATCTCTCAGTCTAATATACCCCACAGGTTGGTGGTTGGAGGTATTTGCTGTCCTGATCTCCTGGAGAAAAGGTGCAATGTCAATTCAACAGGTAAGACTGCTGAGTTTTCCACGCAAGAGAATCAGAATCCACCAAAATTAATAACGCCCCCTCTGCTTTGCAACTGCCCTCCTGCTCTATTCATGCACCCTCCATTAGGATTCCTTCAGTGATTACCTGTCTCTCATTTTCAGAAATTACACAAATGCTTATTCTGCAATTACATAAAAGATCATTTCTCATACATAGCTGGGTTTAGATCGATCTTGAGGAATGATCACTGCCAATCACCTGCAGGATCCCAGGCTCTCTTCCACCAGCAGCATTTTTCTCCTAAAAAAGAATTTTTGTAGCTCAGGGTTGAACTGTGGGGTCCTTGGTGTTTTCTGATCTCAGTTAGGGTCTAACACTGATGATGTTACCTAGTTTAGTGATTAAACATCTGCAAGAAAGATGTCTATGGAGATTCTCAGTCATTCAGGTCATGGTTATCCCAAAGGTACTTTTTCAAGAGGCAACTGGACTTACTTTTTCTTTGAAGACCTTTTGCTTCTCATCCAAAAAGCTTCTTCAACCCTGACTCTGAAGCTCTGGACTCTGTTCCATTCCCCACCATTCAATCAGAGCTGAAAAAGCTTCTTGGATGAGAAGAGAAACGTCTTCAAAGAAAAACAAGAAAGTCCAATTGCCTCTTGAAAAAGCACCTTTGGGTCTGCAAGAAAGCAACCAAGCTCAGAGCACCAAGGACCCCACATTCCCCCCCCCCTTTTTAAGTTGAAGATATGCTCTGCTCCTTGGGGAGCTTAGTATTCTGTAGATCAGCTCTACCTCGTGATCTAAGAACAGCTCCCTGAAAACTGCTGTTCTGTGCATGCAGAGTTCTATATAAAATGGGCACCAAGCTGCTAAAACCCATCACAGGCATCAGCAATAGGATGAAAGCACACACTTAGAGGAATTAAGATTTATAGCTAATTTGAAAAATGAACGGAAACTCTTGCAATTCAGCATGGTGCATCATATATATTTAAGCAAACTGGATTTGAACTACAAAAACCCAGGCCACAGAGCTCAACAGATGGCTGTGGTCCAGTTACACTCTCAGTTTAAACGTGCAGCAAAAATAAGCCATAAGGTAAGAGCAAGATTGTATGTCTGTGGATGCTCTGAAGATTGCCACATGGATGGAATTCATTCACTGGATTCAGCATACTAAGGAATCTCAACATTTTTACAAAGCATTCTGGGAAGACTAAGCAAGGAATATACTCAAATCTATTCATAAAAAGTTTCTTATTGTAGGCTTTTTCGAAACTCTAAATTTCAAGGGATGGAGCTAGTTATGCAGGGAAGAAAAACCATAGTTCATTCTGAATTCCTATTTCCTCATCATATTTAACACAAACATATTGAGCTCAGTAATATCCTTCTATACAACTCCTAAAGCAGTATAGTTTATTAAGACTGGTAAAACAGTAAGTCCATCGACTTGTAAAAAAATAAAAAATAAAAACAAGGCACCAAATTCAAAGGGTGGAAAATGCTCCAAATCTCTATTTTGCATGGTAGGCATTGGGTACATACTACTGCACTTGCTTTGCGATTCTTTCCAATGAAAAGTGGTATAAATAGATTGAACACAATACAATAAAGATAACTGCTATTTTAAGCATGAATTAGATGCCTTGGTAAAAATGGCTACAGTAACAAAAACTGCTTATTTATTTTATGCAAGCCATCAAAACACATATAACTCCCTTTCCTTGATAAGAGAGAGAACAAACGAACATACACATACACAATTCCATATGAAATTATAGTTCTTTCAAATTCTAATTGCTATTGAATATCTTCCTGTCTCACTAGTTTATACACAATTAAAAATGAATGGGCCATAAAAAGACAACAAAATGCCACCAAAAGAAGTCACTATGATAAAGGAGAACCATAGCATATTTTATTTGTAAAAATAAACAATAAGAATAAATATTTAAAGCAACTTTATAAAACTGAAAGACAGGATGCAACGCCAATAAGATTGGCATCAAGGTCAAGAATCATGGAGGTTGGATGTTTTCTAGCCAAATTAAAGTGTTTTAGAAAAACTGGATTTTTCCACCTTATGAAGAATTATAAACCAATTTAAGTTTTCAGGCTTCCTCCAAGTTGTAGAGAATTTCCTCTATGGAAGTCTGGAAACCAATGTGGTAAAGTGGCCCTATCTGTATCAGACTGAAGCACCAATGAGCAACTTAAAATGACAGCTAGGGTTTTGAGTATCTGTTATGTAAAAAACCGATTAAGTAACAGAAAACTCAGATCCTCTCAGAAATCATGGCCCCCAACTTGAAAATAGGGCAAGAGATCAAAATTTTGACATAAACAACAAATAGGCAACCTGGTAAGCCACAAGTCTCCTAGCCTGGCTTTGATAAAGCAACTGCTTGACATAATCAAGAAGTAAGAATCTATGACAAGCAGACCCATCCCCATAATCACCTGAGATTATCAAGTAGCTCTTACTCCTGCATATTTTCAGAGCATGAATTTACTCCATGTTTCCTGCCCACTATACCAGTCATTTATACATGTGCAAGATTAACTCCAGCAATCTGCTGCCATCAATTTTTACCTTTCTTTCTTGCTTTAACTGCTTCTTCCCATAGTCTCAAAGTCTCAACTTGTTTTCCAGGCCAGTTTGTGATATGTTGTTGCTGTGATTGCTGCTGCTGCTGCTGCTGCTTCTGGTTGTTGCTCTCTTCATTCATACAAGCTATTCCAGTCACATTAATTTTTTTAAGAAAGATGCAAAAATACATATGGGCACAAATTAGAATTTTCTCAATTAGAAGGAAACATGTGAAGTTAAAAACCACATTTTACAGACTCTGAACACCGTATTACTATTTCCTTATTTTTTTCCCCATAATAAACAAAAAACAAGTGATTTTGTTACTTTAGTACAGGGGTGTCAAACTCGCAACATCACGTGACGTGTTGCGATGCATCGCGACTTTTTTGCCATTGCCGGCAATGGGGTGGGCGCGGTTTGGCTATGATGTATCCCGCCCGCGAGCCGACAGTTTGACACTCCTGCTTTAGTACAAGAACAGTAAGCTTTTGGATGCTTGTTTGCCACCATAATGAAATTGTTAAGATACAATCCCTACTGAAGTTTCAACCAAATCTACAAAGTTTAGAATCTGTCATGACTGAAAAATCTGATAATTAAATGGAGCTACAGAAATGTAATAATGAATAATGAATATCTTATTCATCTCAAGCTATAAAAAGAGGTGTTTTAAATATTCTAGTATTGATGTGTATGTTGAGAGAGAGAAAGTTTTAATATCTTTGCCTCTGAATTGTACAATTTTTAAGGCAGAGTGATTTTGCCATCTGCTGAAACACATCCTAGTTTCAGCCACATCAGACCAACTGCATTTTAAGCACATTTAAGAAGAGAAGGAAAACTCTTCTTAAATGTCTAAATCATGAAATCTTCCTTGACAAATGTAGCTTAACCCTTTCTACTCATGAAGAGTTTTAAGATGACTATTAGAAGGGAGACATAGCTAGTCCTTGACTTAAGACCACAATTGGGACCAGAATGTCCATGGTTAAGCAAAGTAATTGTTAAGTTGTTAAGACATGCCCAATTTTATTATCTTTTTTTTTTGCCATATTTGTTAAACAATCACTGCAGTTGTTAAGTGAGTCATGTGGTTATTAATCAAATCCAGCTTCCCCCACTGTCTTTGTCAGAAACCAGTTGGGAAGGTCACAAATGGTGATCATGTGACCCTGAGATGCTGCAATTGTTGTAAGTACATGCCAATTGCCAAGTGCTGGAATTTAAATCAGGTGACTGTAGCGTTGGTGCGATGGTCGTAAATATGAGGACTGGTTGTAAGTAAGTTATTTTCAGTGGCATTGTAATTTTGAATGGTTGCTAAATGAAGTTGAGGACTATCAGTAACGGCTTGCCTTCATTTAATCGTATATTGGAACTACAAAATTTCTATAATATGGATTTGCCAAAAGGAAGCACATAGCCCTAAGACAAATAGAGTGTGTACACAGAGGACAAGAGTGTGTAGTTGTTTCTTCATAGTGATCACAGCTGTTGCTACAACAAATAAATGAGAAGTAATAAGAAGTTTCCACTGTAACGGCTAATACAATATTTAATATCATTCAACAGAAAATGGAGTGCAAACAATCTTTAAAGTAAATTACAAGTTATCAATCTTGCAACAAACATTTTTTGATCAGCATACTAAAAGATATCAAATTTAAACCATGGCTACTCACAAGCAGGAAGATGTAGATTTTCTTGCTTGAAAAACCCAAATTCTGCAATGTAAATGAAACAGCTCTGTATAAGTTATTGTACTGAGTTTGAGTAATAGATACAACTTATATTTTAGATATGGAGAGCCTGAATGAAATTCCTATCAAGCCATGAAGCTCATCAAATTGATTTAGTCTAACTTACCTTCCCTGGATTGTTGCAGGAACAAAAGATATTCTGAATAAACCAAGATCTGAAAAACTTAGATAGGAATGGCACACAAACTTTTGAAACATTACATAGATTCCCATGATTTAATATTTAAACACATTTTTCTTTAGCGTAAATTTGTATTATTTCATCTATGATTGGGCAACCATGGAAATAGGGACCAGAGAAAATTATGAGCCAAAAAAGATCCATTTATACACAGATGCTTTCATCAAAGGTGATCTGCATAAGCACAAGAAGGGGATGACATAGCTGGCAGACAAGTCTTGTACACAAGACTTAGGCAACAGGTGGCAGATGTCTATAACTGGAAAAAAGCTAGCACACAAGAAAGAATATTCTATTGTAGGTGGGATTCCTGTGCCATACTTGTAGTTGCAGAACTGCTAAAAAAAACCATGTTCCTTTAGGTACACAGACTATTGTCCTGCCTCATCTCTTTACTGTCTCATTCTATTGCATTCAGCAGCCAGAACTCATTGTAACAGAGAAAAAACTAACCTTCATAGAATTCCTGCCTATACATTAAGCAAAATCATTACACAACCTAGTAACACAACCTAGTTAACTGTTTACAAACACAGGCTAGAGTTCTGCAAATTTTGAATGTAACCCTAATCTACTCTTAGAGGAATCCATGGTAAATGCATCCATAGATCTTCCTATTTCGTTTGCCACCACTGGTGAGCTTGCTATTTTGTTTGCTTATACAGGTAGTTCTCAACTTATGACCACAGTTGGGATGGGAATTTTGGTTGTTCATTGATGTGATCATTAAGCAAGTCATTACATGACTGGACCTGAATTTACAACCATGTGGTCATTCAGCAAATCATGTGGTCCTTAAGCAAATCTGGCTTTTCTGATTGATTTTTTTTTGGTCAGAAGCCATATGGGAAGCTTGCAAATTGTGATCACTGCAACCATCGTAAATGTGAGCCAGTTGCCAAGCACCCAAATGGTATTCACGTGACTGAGGGAGAGATGCAACAGTCATAACACTTTTTTGTAAGGTTATTGTAACTTCAAATCATTATTAAATAAATGGTTGTAAGTCAAGGACTACCTGTACTATGATCACATTTGGGCTTCTAGTTTAGGGATGGAAGGAAATGGAAGGCTTCAGAGAGGAACCAAAGTAAATTATTGGGCTGATAGAGTCTCTAGTAATCTCCAGATCTTCACCGATTGAACTCTTTACAAATTTCCTGCTGTTTGACATGACTTGGCATTTTTTGCGGAAACAGCTGAAGATTTTGCCTTCAGTAATAACTGCATCAGGGTGAATACTTGTTTTTTCCAAGTACTTGTTTAGTCACCAGTCCTAGCATGCCAAAAACACAGAGGCAGCAAAGACTACTGAAACCAATCCTTACTCAGATTTCAAAGTCTTTGGAAAGACACTGCAATCAAAGTTTTAAACCTGGCAGTTTTCAGACTGTTTCTTCTAAGAGGAAAAAAAAAGTTTCCAAAAACCTCTCCCATCAATATAAATTCCCATTTTCACAGATCTAATCTATAAGATCCCATCTTATATGATCTAAATCACCAAGGTTTTTTTTCTCTCTCAACAACTGTATGCACTACATTGATGGGCAAAATAAAGTCTTTTTTAAAAGGTAGCCACTTACTTTTATTGATGCCTTGTTTACAGGTATTACAATTGATGCTTTGGCTCTGCCCATGGGTCTTTAAGTGGCTGGTAATATATGCTGCACTCAGAAGTTTACCACAGATATTACATGACACTTTTCCTTCGTGGCGCACCATGTGAGTCCGCAGCCTGTCTTTGGTAGCAAAGGCAGCTGTGCAGGTCTACACAGAAAGAAAAAGGTCTAAAGCACAATACTCATTGACTGAACACTAACTTTAATAGTTAACTGATAAATACCTTGAATTCCCCACAAGAAATCTCTGCAGAGAATTTTTATGCGATTCTGTTCAAAATTCTCCATCCTATGCACCCCAAAAAGTACATGAATATGACATAATTAAACAAGTAGGTATATTGCTCCCACAATAATAATGCCTCTCACTACATACAACTTTTACAAACGATAAACTAGTAAACCTAAATTTGGACCATAGTAGTACACAGGAAATATATTTTGCATAAGTATAGAGGGCCAGGAAGAATCATGATTAAGTGCTCTTAGCAGAACAAAGTTTTCTATCTGGAAATACTGGTCTGTAACATTTCATGAAGCTAACTGAATTAAAATAAATACAAAAATGCTTTAACTCTCATACTGCAAATAATAATTATTATAAATTGATGTATCACATAACTCCCAGCAACTCTGGGTGATTTACAAATTGTTAAAAACATTTAAAAATAAGTAACAGTACAAGAAACAAAAAACAAAGATGGCAGAGAAAACAAACCCAGATGGGAACAAGCGAGTGGGAGAAAAGGGACGTCAACTGTGCTTACCTAAGGCCTGGATGAAGAGCCATTAGCAATTCTATTTAAACTATTTTGACTACCTTCAATGCACATATAGCCAGATAAAATTAAATTGACCATACTAAGACACAGCAGTATATTTCTAGATGTTGGGATTAAATAAACTATGTGTATGAGCTGAATATTACTCAAGTATAAAGATAACCTTCATTCCTTAAAGCAAAGACAACTACACTAATCAGGTTGACACAGTGTTTTTATATATCCTAGCAGATCAAGGTAATCTCCCATAACAATCTCCTGATAATGCCCATGGACATGTTTTTTTTCCATTATTCAGTTACATTTTAAAAAAGCCCAAAACAGATTGAAAAGTATGAATCACACTTTCTTTTAAATCAAATCATTTAATGGCCAAAATGAGTCAAATCATTTAATGGCCAAAATGAGTCATCAGGAACCAGTTTAGAAACACAATGATAAAGCTAAACAGAAGAGGAACAGAGAAATTTAAAAAAAAATAAACTTTGCACATTATTAGCCCACATTAAAAAATACTAGCCTGCCTAAACAAATGACATTAGAGGCGAAGTGACAAGCTGGACAAAGGGAAAATAACAAACCAACAAAGATGGGCAATCTTTTGGTAACCAGAGAACACTTTATTTTTTAAAAGAGAAGCCACAGTGGATCAGGTGGTAAAGTAAGATGGGCAGAGCCATGCTATACCATAAGAAGGCCCTGGATTTATCCTGTTCACCCAGGCTTAGGAATTTGCTTTTTAAACTCAATGTTAGGTTATTTTAAAGCTCGCACTATACTCCTTTTGTGCATTTTTACCTTCAAAATTGCTGGAAAGTGCACTAGCCCTCAGGCATTGAAGGGGAAACTTTAAGGGCCACTGGTTGCCCACCCCTGCTGTACAGTCATCTGAAAACAATTCTGGCCTCCAGTCAATAGTTATGAACTCTTCTTTAGGTCCTAGTAAGACTCCATAACTAAAATAGTTTGTCACTATTAAGTCCAGAATTGTTTGGCTTGATGCAAAAAGCTCCTGAAAGTGTCATTATTTTCATTTGTATTATATGTGGGTTTACATATCTTTGTGGGGTTGTTTTTAACTGGAGGCAATGTTTCTGATTGTTAGTTGTTCAGAAGCTTTGGGAATGGGTGGCCTATTCTAAAGTTAAATAAAAATAAAACCCTGTTTCAAGTTTTCACTGGAACATGCATGGGTTTGAAACAGTTAGGAACATAGAACGCCTTCCACGACATATCCCTATATGCCACCAGCTTTCCTCATCGCAAGCTATAAAGAGAAACTGTGTTCATCTTCTTTTGTGTGAAGCTCTGAGGCCCTTCTCCTGGGACCCCACTGAATGAAGTGTAGCAGTGGCTGCAAGGAAGGCGGTATTCCTCAACGTGGCACAGGCTTACTGTGTACCCACAGAGTTCTATTTCTACGTGAAGACTTTATTTTTTACTTAGTTATTTTAGATGTCATTACTATAGCTCATTATTCACAAATACTCCATATACTGTAATGCAACAACAGCAGATTTTAGATACTCGTTAGTGTTGCATTTTACTTTATTTGTGTATTAATCATTCTTGTGCTTCAGCTTTCCCCAATCTGGTGCCTTTCAAAATGTGCTGATAAGACAACTCTCATTATTATAGCCAAATTTATATGCGCGCTGGATAGGATAAAAATAGTCCTGACATTATCACCTAGATTTTGTATTTCCAAGAATAGGGAGTAATCAATTCCCTGCGTATTTCTTTTTCTTGATGCACAGAATCATAGTCTTCTAGTTAAAACCCCTTGCTCAAGGCAGGAGACCTTATACCATTCCAGACAAACGGATGTCCAATCTCTTCTTGAAAACTTCCAGGATGGAGCACCAATAATTCTGGGAGGATGCAGCCAAACTCCATCTCTGGCCTGACGTAACCCAATTTGCAAACTTTGGAGGCTCTTTCACTCCATTTTAGAATGGAATCTACCACATTTACCATCATTCTTTGGGGGGGGGGGTTGGATTTTAATAACTTGCTAATGAAGAGTTTTTTGAAAACTCTAAAACTTGCAATTATTTTGTAAAGCTTCAGTTGGCCTAATAAGTATCAGTCGAAGTTAGTTTTTTCTCATGACTAATTTTTGCTCAAGTGTGACTTCCTCTGCTCCCATAACGTTTTCAACTTATTCCCAAGTAACTCTTTCTGATTCTTACTTAATCATGTTCATGGGGATATTGCCCAGGCTGAGGCCTTTATTAACTTCTAATGTATTTTTCAAAGGATAGTCTTCTGAACCAAGCTCATCTACTGTAATTTCCTTATCAGCAGAAGCATTTGACACCATCTTTCTTTCAGGACTTTTATTGGCTTTCCACAGTTGCCTACGATTCTGGTATTTCCTGCTGGTGCCTGTCCATATTAACCAGGTCCAACCCTCTTTACCTTTTAGAGTTTAGTTATGTGCTGTCCAAAGGTCATAATGGGGGTTACTTTTAATACATGGCTCTGAACCTTCCATTTCATCTAATGATGTCTAACTTCAGATTCTACTAGAGTCCACTTGGGTGTCTTAATAAGCTAAGCACTACAGATCAATAAAAAAAATCTTACTTGGCATTTGAAGGGTCTCTCTGTGGAGTGAACATGTTTGACGTGACAACTTAAGTGATCAGGTCTGTGGAAAAAGAAGAAAAGTAAAGGCACAAGAAAACAAATTGTTACACAAACACAGAATTAATCAATTATTCAATCCAACATCCCTCACAAGAGGAATTTCCTAGATACACAAACCTATGATCTCAATTTTTCTGAGAAAATCTTCATATCACAAAACCTCAGCTACACAAGTGAGTTTCCTGTAATTATTGTATATCTCCCCAGAAAAATCTAAACTGATAAAAATTATCTTAAGGTCTATTAGCCATTTAAAATGGGAGATTATCCAAGCAAGATGGAGGCTGTGTGATTCCACAATATTAATGCCTCACATAGTAATACTTACAAAAGGTGCTAAAAAAAATGCCTATGCCTTCACTACAGGCCAAAGGCAGGCTAATTAACTCTGGATTTTAAACAAGCAGTTATTTCCCACCATTAGCAAAGGCTGACTGCAGATTTAAATTCAAAGATACTTCTCCTGGTGTCCCTCTTCCCCATCTCCATCCCATCCCTGCTTCTAACTTTCCTATCCCAATTCCTCCCATCCTCCCACCCACCGCGAACGCAGAATGAAAATCCAATACTTGAGCTCGCCTGGGATTTTCTACATGGTACCTCGAAAAGCCTTTTCCACAAACACCACAGGTGTAAGGTTTGGTGATGCCACCCTCATGAGACCTCACGTGATAGGTCATGCGGTCCTTCCTTTTGAAGCGCTGATTGCAAATTGGGCACTCAAAAGGCTTCTCATCCGAGTGGGACAGCTTGTGTCTGTTTAGGTGATAGACATCCCGGAATGCCTTGCCGCACATCTCACAGGCATGGTTCTTTTTGACGGGCTTGCTGGGCTTCTTCACAGTCTGTGTCCCTGGCATGGCTGTGGCACCGGCACTACTGCTTGGGTTGGTAGCAGAGGAAGACGTTGTGACTGTTGATAAGATGCCTGCAATGGTGGAAACCAGCGATGTCCGGCTGTTGTCCCCTGCAATGGTGGAGATTAGGGGCACCATTGTAGCAGGGGCTTTCTTTGGCCGTGACACCAGCTTTATCCCAGTATGGCAGGATTCGTGGCGCCGCAAATGGTAGCTGTCCCTGAAGGCCTTGCTGCAGTACGTACATACAAAGGAGGTTTTCGGCTTCTCCTTTTTAATCCCAACAATGGCATCTTTTAGTGTTTCAGGTGGGGGTTGAGGTTTCTGTGTTATCGGCAAGGGTAAAATGGGCTTCTGGTCAGGAGGCTCGACAGCTGAGCTCAGGAGAGGCAGCAAACTATTTTGTGCTGCTTGCTGCTGGTGATGCGATGCTTCGTGTGCCTGAAACCAAACATTCACACTTTCAGAAGTGAGGGATGCAATGTGCAGTTGATCAGCGGAAAAAACACACAACTAAGAGAGTCAACATATAACTCTGACTTTAAAAAAAAACTGAAGGCACTTAACTGCTAAAATTCTTACATTCAAATGTTTACCATACAAATTACACCTTTGTTTTTAAAGAAGTTTCTAACTAGAAGCCAAAAATGGTGAAAGTACACTTTTGGAGATATTAGCGCTCCACTCCATCCATCCACCCACCCATCATCTACCCCATCACAATCAATTTTCGGTAGCCTTCAGGCTACATAAACCAAAGTTAAAATATTCACGGTGAGGTTAAATGCAATCAAAATAATGATAGCAATAACAAGATCAGAAACAAAAAATAACACAAAAAGCAGGTAGGGCTTCTGAAACAACTCGATTTTTAAGTTTCCAGAAAGCCAACAAGGAGATGGCCTGCCTGTCCTCCCCTGGGATGCTGTTCCAAAGCTCCAGTGTTGCCACAGAAAAGCAGTGTCACTAATCTCAACCCCACAAATCTCTTGGAAAGGTAGGATTACAAAATGTTTCTTCCCAGTTTTCTCTTTGGAGCTGAAGTAATCAGGTGCTAAGTCATAAAGGCTTTATAGAATATAGAACAATATTGTACCTAGAAAACTATTCAGTAGCTAATGCAGGACCCACAAAATCACTGCTAATAGTAGTGAGCACCAATAAACATGAGGACTGCTGATTTCTGAGCTAGCAGCACTTTCCAAGTACTCTTTAAAGACGGCCTCATGAAAAATGCATTGTAATATTCAAGGTGGGTAGTGATGAAAGTCTGAGCTGTTGTGGCCAGGTCCTCTTGCCCAGTTGGCGCACCAGCTGAACCTAGATATAGGCTTCTCTGGCAACAACTCCACTTGATGAATCAGAAACAATTGCTGGAATTGGGTATGTCTAGTTTAATGAAGAGAAGGACAAGGGGGGACATGATAGCAATGTTCCAATATCTCAGGGGCTGCCACAAAGAAGAGGGAGTCAAGCTATTCTCCAAAGCGCCGGAAGGCAGGACAAGAAGCAACGGATGGAAACTAATCAAGGAGAGAAGCAACCTAGAACTAAGGAGAAACTTCCTGACAGTTAGAACAATTAACCAGTGGAACAACCTGCCTCCAGAAGCGGTGAATGCTCCAACACTGGAAGTTTTTAAGAAGAGAGTGGACAGCCATTTGTCCGAAATGGTATAGGGTTTCCTGCCTGAGCAGGGGGTTGGACTAGATGACCTCCAAGGTCCCTTCCAACTTTATTATTATTATTAGAAACCATAAGTCCAGAAGGACCCCTGAATTGCAGCAACAGAGAATCCCAATGGATAAACATCTTACCCACATTCAGCTTCAATCTTTCCTTTCCCAACCGAAATCTTACAACCTCCAGGCACCATCACGACAGCATCTGCCTTATAGCTTAGGATAACAACATACTGTTGAGTATCACAAGTATACTGATGTTATCATACCTTGAATTGCCAAATGATTTCACCCAGTAGCTTCTTGTTAAAAAGCAAGGAGTAGAGAACTGATTCCTGCAGCATCCCCAAAATTAGGACCACTCAGCTGACCTCTCATCCCTTTCTTTCACATACTGAAACCACCCACTAAGGAGAGAATGGAACCAATGCAAGACAATGAATCTATTTCCCTACCCCCTGTAGGCAGTCCTGTAAGATACTAGAGCTGGCTGTGTGAAAAGCCACAGAAAGAACTAGCAGGATCATGAAGGACACATTTCCTCCTTCCAGATCCCAACTTATCAAAAATAAATAAAAACAGCACTCAGCAGAATCACCAAGCAGCTCTTTAAATGCCACATTTTACCAGAGCCACATCTTCTGAAAACCCTGTACACATCTTCCAAGCTCAGCTAATGTACTTTCAGATTTCAGTTATGAATACCGTTTAACAAATGAAACCTGTTCTAATATACACAACCTTTAGTACAGACAGCCAACAGTTTGTGCACACCCTTTTATAAAATTATTTCCCTTGGGAAGTCTAGCAGAATCCAACCCAAAGGGGCCTTTTCATGAGGCAACTGGACTTTCTTGTTTTTCTTTGAAGACGTTAAGTTTCTCATTCAAGAAGCTTCTTCAGCTCTGACTGGATGGTGGGGAATGGAAGGATTTATATTCCTTGCAGACAGCTGGTCATTTGCATTCTTTTAGAGAGTCTTTGAGGCCATTTGGAGATTTATCTGTGTTCTCAGGGTCACCTGAGTAGTGCAAATGTGTATGGAACCTTCAGCAGAATCCAACCTTTTCTATTTTTAGGAAAAATGTGAATATAACTTTTCAGAAGCCTGTTTTCCATTGATTTAATGAAGACAAATTGCTTCATACCCAACAGAACTAGGTAGTGAATATGGATTACTTAAAGTGAGTTTTTTTAAATATATGACATTTGCTAAACATTATGAATGTCAATATATTCTGGTTTTCCACAACTCCTACACTCAAAACAGTTAACGATGTAGGCCAGAAATATAAAAGTCCAAGGGGAAAAATCTCATGATCTTATTTCTTCTCAGAAAATATTGAAGAAAGAAAAAATATGACTCACTTGCTAATGATTTCATTTTAATAATGTAGAAAATTGATAAAATGTGAACTATGTTTTTAGAATTTATACCAAGATTAACACATGAAATGGTAGAGAAACTTGCCTTAAAGAGTCAAATCATCAATTTTCAGGAGTCCACAATAAAGTAGAAACTGCTTGCAATGACAGTACTTCAGAGTCAGAAAATGAGACTGATTAGACAAAATCTGTATTCTGAATTTTGACTCCTGAATTTTTTTCTCATCTTCTGAAAAATCAGTGCTTTTTGTACTTGTTGGGGATACAAAGTTTAGAGTACACAGCCTTCTTTGTTTTACCATAGCTGGGTTTTTTTGTCTTCAATGTTAACTTTTTTGACTGCCTGCTTCTCCTTAGCAAAGCAAAAATGAAAATCTGTTGCTAGAGTTCAGCAGCTCTAATTAAATTACTTTAAAGCAAGTTCAGTCAATAAACACTTATAATTATTGTATTTCAACACCAAACATATGTTTATAAACATATCAAGTTATGTATGGGTAGAAGTACTGCACATTTTTCAATTCCTCCCAAACATATTTTCCCCATAAAATTTAGAAATTCTTTCTGCTTCATCAAAATTTCAAGAAATTTTATGTAGTTAGGTAGGCAATTCTTGATCTGAGGGCAACATAATTAATGTTTTTGAGAAGGTTGAAGATGGCAGAACTTTGCCACATGCATAGGTAGAGGCAAAGCTAGATTTTTAATCCCCCCCCCCATGATTTTGGAAAAATAATATCTTTTAAAAAACATTCTAATAAACCTATTTTGAGGATTACATTACAGTATTTGTTATTTGATGGGAATCCATTCCACAATTTTCTTTTTAATAAAATGTGTTTAAAAGCTATTCTGAAGGTCCCGGAAAGCAGTTTGGTGGTCATACGGTCAGTCCAGGGACTTCAAAACTGAACTTTCCCGGCTTAGGTTATTCTTACCTTATTCCCATCTTATGTCTTAACCCAAGTATACTCATCCCAGTACAATTTTTCTTTCTATTTAGTTGGAAGCAATGAGTTGTGGTACAAATCTGCACCTTGTGGGGGAGAGGCATAGACATTCTTAATAAGCTTATTTCATACCTATTATATACTGAACTTCTGACTAAAAATTCCCAAGGTAACTGGAGTTTTTGCAGTGATACACTCTGAAACCTAACATCTGCTTTCATAAATGAGAGCATTTATAAATTGTACTCTTGACAACTCAAAAATTAATAATTTTCACTTATAAACAAAACCATGGAGGAATCTCCCTTATTATTTTTTTATATAAAATAAAAACCAATCCTCAGCCGAAGAACCCTTGTTGATACTACAGTTACATAATTTTACCCGCAGTGATTTCCCCAATAAGCCATTTATTTTCCAAACACAGGCACTCATCACAAAGGGATGTGGTAAGGTGCTCATTACAGCAACCCATCTTTTGATTCCCTGAGGGGAGCAATTTTTGAGGTAATGACTGGGTGTATTTCATGATATTCAACATATTACATGATCTCTATCTTAATGACAGACTATTTGGTTAACTACAAGTTGCGAAAATAATTATGAATACTCAGTATACTTTATTAGATTGTGAATACATATGAGAGAATAGCACAATGATAGGCTTTAGCTTCTGAAACAAAGCCCTCTAACCACAGCTAGCTAAACAAGGAACTAGTTGATTCAGTTACTTGCAAACGGATTGTCTCAGCTGGAAAGAAATCTACAGAATATGAATTTGAAGCTCACACTTTCTGAAACAATACAGTATAATAGAATGACTATGGCATTCCAAGCAATTGAAAACAGGCAAAAATAAGAATTATTCTTTTTGGTCAGCTACTGCTTAAAAAAACCAGAAGGAAATTAGGTCATAATTCCAAAATATTGATTTCTAAAACTAATCTGAGTTTGAAGCCTGGAGATCTTATCACTATGTTTGGGAACAGACACAAATGAGTTACAGAATGAGGTTATGGTCCAGTAACTTATTTTATAGAGGGCCCTACCACCCGAGATATATAGCAGATATATATTGTGGAAACATTCAATGTATTTTGAATGTTTCTATTACCATGTTAAAAATGTAGAGTTCAAGCAGAGAGAATAGGAACAAGAGGGACAATTTTCACAGAAGCATAGGTACTTTTAAATCTATACTCTCTTAAGAATAACTTCAGTTTTCAAGCAGAGTTTCCCTTCCCCTTATGCCATATACCTTTAAAAAGTCATCTATATTAAATAGAACATTGAGAAAGCAATATAAATAGATTTGATCTTACAGGACAGGATAGAATCTCCATGAAATTTTCTTAGTTCGAAATACTTAAGTTTCAAAGACAAAATATACTACAGAGTATGTGGTACTTAGCTCCTGTCTGCAACTCCTTAAACCAAACACTTATTTTCTCAGGGCAGTGCTGCAACTGCAACAGACAGCTTTGCAATGCAACAAAAATGCACTGCATTAAAGGAACTGCAGAGAGGTGCTGTATGAGCACTGCCACTCCAATTGCTACACAACTGTTAAACATGCCAGAGTGCAAGATGACTCGGAATAAACCATACAGAGCGTGCCATTACTCAGCAATGAACAGTTTAGGTGCATCTTGATTTTCTTCTACAGACTACAGATAGTCCTCAACTTACGACCACAACTGAGACCAAGATTTCTGTTGCTAAGCAAGATGGTTGTTCAGTGAGTTTAACCCCATTTTACAACCTTTGTTGCCACAGTTTTTAAATGAACCATCACAGTTGTTAAGTTAGTAACACAGCTGTTAAGTGAATCCATTTTCCCCATTGACTTTGCTTGTCAGAAGGTCACAAAAGGTGATCACATGACTCAGGGACACTGCAACCACCATAAATATGAGTCAGTTGCCAAGCATCTGAATTTTGATCACATGATCACTGGGGGGATGCAATGGTCGTAAGTGTGAAAAATGGTCATAAGTCATTTTTTCCAGTGCCATTGTAACTTCGGTCACTAAATAAACTATTGTAAGTCAAGGACTATCTGTACAGTACTGGCCTTAGATCCTAGAACTTTCCTTAATTCAAGTTTTTAAATACTCCAAATGAACTGCTACCTAAAGAAATGAACTTAGTTTGATCTATTAATTCAATTGTCATCATCAAATTTCCTTTATTATAGGTTAGTCCCTGAAAAATTGGGATAAAAAGATAAAAAACATGCTGCTTTTCTTTACTTAAGCTTAAACAGAATTTGTCATAGGCAGAACTGTTCTTATTCTGAATCAGAATTTATTCACCCATTACAGTAGTGGTTGAAATAAATTTGACTTGACAACACTGAAAACACTTTGGTAGAAAGAGTTCTTTTAAAATAATTTTTCTGAAGAACCATTCTTTGTACACCACCACTACCAACAACTACATAACTTTCTATTCTATAAATCCACGTCTAAGAGCAACAATAACGATATCACCAAAAACAAGTATCCACAAAGATTTTCAAAAACGTTTACAGCTGGAAATAGCTTATAGGCTTCCTTAAAGTTAAAAAGTTACAGTACTGTATGCTTAATGCAGAAAAACAGGCTAAAGCTCTCACAAAGTTTTACACTATATGCATCATCACAAGTTAGTTTTGAAACACTCCATTTCAAAAGCAGTTTATCATGAAACACAGAAGGCTTTTGTCTGACAAAAACTGATTGAATGCTCCACCCCCAAGCTACTTAGAGTTCTTTGGATCCCAGCCCCAGTCTACAACGTGCAACCCTCTCATGAGTTGCATTTCAACAGGATTTTTTCCACTTGAATAGTCTGATCTAAGTCAAATAGCTCATACTTTTTAGGCAGGAAAAGAACAGCTGGTGATCCATAACGTGACTTGCCAAGCTTCCACAATCTATTACCTATACTACATAAGACAGGAAATGGCAATTGAGTGATTTTGCTCTTCAACTTTTCTGACTAGTCTTCTCTCTTTGTCTACTGCATTTGTACATGAGAACAGAGATGTGGAAATGAGCAAGCATTTCTAGCCAGGACCTGGGACAGCTGAAAACAGGTTTGTCTATGCAAAGATATTTCCCTGTATTCCAATCTGAAAGATTGGAATAAAAATATGACCAGATGTTTTTAATTTGGCTATTGTTGCTATATACTAACTTTACAGTTCTGTAAAAATTAATCGCTTACTGGAGATGGGAGAGATGCCTGCAGCTGTTTTATTCTTTAAGTGCAAGTAGCTTTCAGAATAGGCTCTATGCTGAGTTCCCAAATCTATTCTCGATGCACAGATCATTGTTGCCTAAGAAAAATAACAAGGTCTGCAAGCATAGCTTGCATTTCAAAAAACAAGCATATTTGATAGCATGAATGGAGAATGGTGACCAGAGAATGACCCCAACGCAAGATTCCACTTTCCATCAGGATTTCACCTAAATGATTCCACAACTAGCTTTTTGAGCAATGAAACAAATACAACCAAACACAATGCTGAAAAGTAAACTAGGACTGTATACCACTTTACTATATTTACTATATATATATTGGAAGCTGAAGACCATATATCTGAAGGGCATCTGAAGAAAATTTACAGAATATAATGTGGCAGGGCAGAATCCATTCCACTTTCTTTCAGCGATGCCCAATTTTGATCAGTCTAGACCAGGGGTCCCCAACCCCCGGGCTGTGGACCAGTACTGGGCTGCGGCATGCCAGCAACCGGATCGCAAAAACAAAGCCCCATCCGCGAGATGCCGACAGCACACAAAACCACCCACCCTCCGGTCTGCGGAAAAACCTCTCTCCACGGAACCGGTCCCTGATGCCCAAAAGGTCTAGACAGCAAAAACCCAGTTTTGTTTCTCTATGCAGCTGAAAAATAACTTGAGATACAGTTCTAGCCCAAGTTCTCCAGCAGCCGATTCCTGACCTAAGAGCATAGGATACAGAATCTGAAGACAGAAGAGTGCAATTCTGTAAAAGACCAAATCCTCTGGGCAAGGTTCAAGCAGCCATAATTTGTAGGCTCTTTTATGTGTTGCATGTTTGTCTCAAATCTTTACTAATGTCATCTCATATTGATACCTTCCATTATAAAGGTCATATGCACATTGACCCAACCCCAAATTGACTGTGTTGCTGATTAGTTTGTTTGAGTCACAGTCAACGATGCCACCCTTTTACTCCAATGCATTAAGTATGCTAAGAACTGGATAAATTATTTTGCACATGAAACAAAAAAATTGAAATAAAAGTAAAAGTTGCTGCCATTCATGTACCACAACTCTATTGCCTGAAGTCGCCACCTTATTTTGTCTATGGTAGGCAGGTTTTATTTGGACAGCTCTTGCTTCCTAAAATGGAAAATTGTTAACATGTAACCAATCTTGTTGCCCTTTGTTATGCCCTATAAGGAGATCTTAAGAATTAATTTGTAAATAAAGGCACATACAACAAAAGCATTTAATATGTTTAAAGCTATTTTTAAATAAATATTCCTTTGTGTCCTGCCTTCTCCTGTAGAGCCAAACCAAGGATCTAAATGAAAAAGCATGGTTTATTTGGTATATCTTATATATATATTCAATACTTCTTGGATTTCTATTTTATGAATGGGATTTTTATAATAAAACAAAATCCTGTTCCATGACCTAGGGTGGAAAAATTTGGTACTACAAACTTCTGTAGCTAGAGGCAAAGTTTTTTGCATTGTACTTTGATGTTAGAGTTGCTAATTAGCATCAGTGAATCATACCTTGAATGAGCTATTAGATGCATGATGTCTTTATTAACATGCAGCCTGAACTTTCTAGGCAACTTAAAGACTGTTTTAAAACACATGTTAATTCTGATATAAGCCAGAAATATATTTAATTACCAAAAACCATATTAAGTATAAGGAGGCATAACAGTCATAGTTTGTAATTTTAAACTCAATGATCTGAAGATGACTTTTAAGAACTGATTCTAAAATTACCACCTATTTACTAAAAGTGGAGAATGAAAAAATGCAACATTTCTATTAATTACAGCTTTCCAAAACAAGATTGTCAATATTTTCCAGAAAAGCACCACTGTAGCTTACCACAATCCACATTCTGTCAATTAGGTGGTTATTTAAAAAAAAAAGATTCCACAAGGATTCAGAGAGGAAGGCCATAGCTTCTTAACTCATGCAATATTCTCTATAGAGATTAACAAAATTCAGAATTACCAAATAATACTTTTAACTGAACTATAGATATTTTATAATTGTTAATAATAGAACACTTCATGCCTACTGTATGTAGTTAAGACACACAAACTTTGTATGAGTTACAGGATCAAACAAATTTTGTTTTCAAGATCATGTTCTAAGCCTGTTTCCAGAAACTGGGCACCTAAGCAAATGACTCATCTTGTACTTGGAAGACTTTTGCTTTTAGAAAAGAAAGACTGCAATGCATTCACCTCAGATTTATTCCTCCAATTCATGTTTTAAACTGGAGTCATGCTTTGCATTTTAAAAAGAACAGAAAACTAAGAGGGCAAATGACGCAAACTCATAATTTGTAGGGTATTATTTTACCTTCAGGAAAGAAAGAGGTATTGTAATTAGTATACAGTTTCAAGCTAAAAAAGGAAAATGTATTATAACCTAGGTTCTCATCTGGCTTGTAGATTTAAAGACAAAGTAATCTGGTATACAGCATTCCTTAGAGAAGATTGATGCTTCCAAATGACTCAAATTGCAAGCTACGTACCATCATTTTAGTGCATTATTTTCTAGAATCCTTAATAGTTCTTAACAGTCCTTTTTTTAAAGAAATCACAGCTTAACTTGAAGACATGCTTTATCACTTAGTAAGTCCAAATTTGACGAGAACAATCTCTGGAATTTTCTCTTGAGCAAGTTTTTTTTTTTAGCTCAAGCAAAAAAAGCTGAATATATTTTCTTTCCAAACTACCCTATCCATCATCTCCACCATCATAAAATCACTTCTGTCCCAATATTAATTTTAATTCAGTTTCAGTAAACAGCGTCATTCCTCTGAATTGTCAAAGCAGACTATAATATAATCTGTACCTAAGGAATAACAAGCTATATATTTCCTAAACTGACTGCCTCTGAATATTAATATCTGTTTAAGATGTTATCAAGTAGACCATCACATAAAATAATTTAAAATAGACATGTAGCATTGCCCAGAGTTGCAGCAAAAACAAACAGGAAAACAAATGCTTTAATGTGGCAGATTAGCAGAGAGGAAAAATAGGTTAAAGGCTAAAGAGGATAATATAGGAGAGCAGAACAAAAGACAACTGAGTAGATAAAGTGACTGTTTTTTAAAAGAAAGGATAAGAAGATACAATGAAGCATCTTGATACATGTTTATAAAAAGGGGAAAGGAAGACAAAGTAGTAAAGCTAGAACTGCAAGGCAGAAAGTGGTAAGTGATCATCTGTAAGAGATGAGAATGAAGGAAAAAGAAAAATAGCAAAATTAAAAGGCAGATGGAATGAAATACAACATTGTGGGGATCAAAAGAAAGTAATGGTGACAATGACATCCTAGGAGCTGCAGAAATAAAAGGGGGGGGCGAAGTACAAAAGCAGAGAACATAGCAGAAAAAAATTGGAGGACCAAGTTGTAAGCAGTAGAAGAGTCTAAATTTGTCATGCGTAGAGATAAGTAGCGCACTTCAAAAATGGAAGACAACAGGAGGTAGCAATGGAGACAAAAGTAGAATACTGCATACAAAATTAAAGAACCCATCACTCTCAAGAACAAAGATGATGAAAAGAAAATAAACCACCAAGAACACATTTAAAAAGTGACAATCAAGGGTAACATTATGTGCAGAAGGTAGAAAATGTAGCAGCCAGAAATTAATTCCAGACTAAGTCTAATACAGATCACCCCCTACAAGCTCATGTGGCACCTTAAAAGCTAATGGAAGTGCCAATGATACCAATATGATGGAGAAATAACTGCAATTAAAAAATAAGGAAGCATGCAAAGTAAACAGTAAAAGTTAAGAAAAAGAAAAAAGGGGGTGATGCATTAATATGAGGTAATAGAAGCATCTGATAACAAGATAATAATTCAAAGCAAACATTACTGGAGACTGAAGCAAAATGAATAGAGAATCTCATAGAATGTGTACGCAAGGGAGGGAATCAGGAATCCCAGAGAAACAAGAAAAGACAATGATAAAGCTGCTGAAGTACTGGAAGCTGCTTGAAAACACAAGATGGAGAGAGACTCAAGCAAGCAAAGTACGCACAGAATCCCATTTTGCAGTACATGGGATAAGAAAATAATCTGAGTATTTCACTGAAAGGTTGAGAGGGAAGAAGAAAACAGAATGGATGTAGGAGCAGGAGAGTAATACTGCAATCTATTGGTTAACCACCACCACCACCCATGAATAGAGGCAGAAGAAACAAGGAATGCAGCAAAATTTCTGAGTAAAGGAAAGAGTAGGAAGAAAACCTCACACAGTGGCAATTGGATGAAATCGCTCTAAAGAACTGGAGTGAAGAAAAAGATAAAGAAAAAATGCAGCAAGAAAAAATGGTAGGGGATGGGGAGAGCAGGGATGTAATAAGCCTGATTTAGATAGATTTAGTTGCAATCTTTAAACAAAAATGAAAGCCCAGAGGAGAAAGAAACATCTTTTTTTCCTTGTTTTTTTAAAAAAAAAATGCAACAAGAACAGGACTGGCCCAAAGCGACAAGTATCCAAAACCTTGCACCCCATAATCCCAACCACAATGAGAGCATTATCCTTTTTTCTTGAACACGAAACGAAACAAACAAAAAACCCTGGGGAAATAGTTTGGCGGGGAACGGCCAACGCTATTCGGAGCAAAGCTTAAAAAGTAGAAAAATAACCCCCCCACACACACACACACACAGCCCCCTTCCCCAATCACACGGCTTAACACTCCCCTCTTTTCTTCTGCCCCCTCCCGGGGGGGGGGAAATTAAACGGGGAAAGGAGGGCGCTCTTTAGTTTTGCGCGCGTGCGAAGGCTGCGCGCGTGGGGGGGGGGGCGTCCTCCCGCCGGCGCTGAGGAGGAAAGCAGCTATTTATGGGGGGGGGACAGAGGGAGTGGGGAGAAAAAGAGGGAGAAAACGCGCTCCCGTTGGCCTCCCACGGCGCTGGCGAGCGCAACCAGATTCTCCTCCTCTTCCTCCTCCCGCTATTCCCCCCCCGTCTGCGCTGAGGGCGGGGGGGGCGGTAGAGAAAAGCGAGGGCGCCGCTGCCGAGAGCCAGCCGGCCGGATTCCTCCTCTGGCGAGGAGGCCTAAACGGGGAGGGGGGGGCGCTGGCCGTCTGGGGGGGGGGCGGTGATCGGTTGGTGTTGATGTTGTTCTAAGGAGCGGAAAATAAACCGAAAAAAATATATATATTTAACGATCGGGCGTTGTTCTCCCCCTCACCTGAAAAAGGAACGCGGTCCAATTGGCCTCCATGGTTTTGCGGCCGGGAGAAAGGAGGGGGGGAAGAAGAGGAGGAGGAGGAGGAGCCGTTCGTAGAAGGAGGGGGGGGTAAAAAATAAATGTCTTCTCGTCGCTCTATATAAATGGTTTCTCCTCAGGCCCGGCGGCCTGGTCCTGGTGGTGGCGGCGGCGGCTCCTCGCCGCACTCGCTCTTCCTGCCTGCCTGGCTGGCTGGCTGGCTCGCCCTGGGCCGCGCTCTCCCCCGCCCGCCCCCCTCCCCGCCTCCCTCCCCCGGGCCCCCAGCTACATGGAGCCGACAACAAAGCACAAGCGGCGGCTGCCTCTGCTGCTGCGGCGGCGGCGAAGGAGGCGGAGGCGGCTCAACATGGCAGCGCCTCAGCGGCCGCGCTTCCGCTAACCCTCGGGCCGTACCATCGTCGCCAACAGGGGGGAGGGAGAGAGAGAGAGAAGCGAGGAGAGCCGGACAAGCCGAGTTGAGTTGGGGGGGGAACAGGGGGCGCGCGCACTCCCGCCTCTCCCCTGCCTTCCCGGCGGCGCGAGGCGGTGGGCGCGCGCGGGCGCAGCGTCGGGCGGGGGGGGTCGCGAGGCGGGCGCCCCCGCCGAGGCTGAGAATGGGACGGCCCGCTCGCCTCAAGCGGCTGAGGGGGATTATAAAAAAAAAAAGTGTGTGGGGGGGGAAACCGCGCTTGAGCCTCTTTTGAGCGCTGGGAAGATGGAGGCGAGGGTGAAGGCCGGGGCTGGTCCCTCAACCCTTCCACCCCACCCCCTGCCCCCTCTCTGTAGTTTTGAAACGGAGCGTGCTCTCTGGTGGGGAAAGGGCAGAAAAGGCCTCTCCAGGCAGCCCGAGAAGCGGGAATTCCCTAACAGCCCCCGTAATTGTAATCAGCATTTTTTTAAAAAAATAAAAATAGAAATATCGTCTAATTTTGGACACTCGGATTTGTTTCAAAGTACCAGAAGGCCATCCTCAAATCAGAGCTTTCCTCGGGGGGGGGGGAGGGAAATCGCCTCAGGAAACCTCAAAGAGATTTTCAAAAGGGCACATTTCCCCTCAGACTTTGGCCTTTTCCTCAGTGGTTTCCAGTTAGTGATGTGCCAGTCATGGTGGGTATAATATCAACTCCCAAAGGCTGGCAGAGGTTATAAATCAGCCCAGGGGACATGGCCTTTTGAGCATTTACTCAGGAATAAGTCACCCTGAAAGATCAGACCGCCAAATCCCAAGCTAAGCACACCCAAAAGATTCAGTTCAAAGCACACTGAAGATGTCCCCCCAAATAGAAATGAAATGTTTGCAGCCAAATTGCCAAGCTTGGAGATCAAGCCAACAGCCCAACTACCAACCTGAGCTACTAATATTCAAACACATCTCAAATACCCAAAAGAGCTGGAGAAGAAGTTGAATGCTTCTCTCCTTCCAGGGTTTCTTGGAGGCAAAAGCAAAACCTTACCCATTTCACTGGGAAGCAAGTTGCATTTAGTAGTTAAAGATTATATATCCCATCCTTTGCACTATAGCCGTGAAGAGAATAGAAATAACCATTAAAAGCTTACTCCCTGGCGTGCAAAAGACAGTCCAATCCTAATTGAACCTGGAAGTAATTCCAATTAACATTAAACAGGCTTACTGCAGACTCTAATCTCTATTTTTAGGATAGGACTATATTAGAAAGTTATTCAAGATCGATGGCATTCAGTTATAACAATTTTCCATCTGGCAATGTGCATTTCAAAATAAAACACTACGTTGCTAAAATTATACTGCCCAATACCTATTTTCCAACTGAATCAAAGAATGGATGCTTTTATATTGTTGGAATCTCTCTCTTGTTCAATTTTGATTGAATCTTATTCCCGTATTCATTGCAACTCATAGAATCCAACCCATTGCCAACCAAAAATTACAACACATTGCAGCTTTAATAATTTTAGGACATTAGACTGGATTCAGAGATCTCACTTAACTAACATGCCAACTGTCATTTTAAGATGAACCTAGACAACATGGTCACAATCACAATTTATGACTTGAGGTGTAAATCCAGCTTTTATATATCCTTGAACGCCATGATTAAAACAAATCTTGATTTGTGAACCTAGCATTAATATCCAATAAATATTTCTCTCCCCATTTTAATTTCTGGAACTGAGAGTTTGTCAATTAAAAATAGTGATGGCCTTTTTCTCAAAGATGTTGTTTCTGACCACATAATTAAACTCAACTTTAGTAGCTCTTATACAGTAGTCCAAAAATACAGGTAAGTCCAGTGGTAACACTGAATTTCTTTGGCACTAAGAATCCACAAGTTTTACATTGTTTTTGCTCAACCGTATAATAAGGCTAACTCCTTTGATTTAATTACCTAGCTCAAAGACACAGATTACCTCTTTCTTATCCAATCCTAAAATCACAGGTAATGCGGCTAAAGGGGTTAAAATCCTATTGCATTTGTAACCTCCCACCCACAGGTGGTTTGTGGATTGAACAATTAAGAGTCCAAGCATCAGATGAACTGTGTACTTACAAAAAACACTTGACCCTCCTCTTGGAAGTGGTCCATGCACACCTTCTGCTTCCTCGCTACTAACCTGAATTTCATTTATTTCTAGCCCTTTCAATCCCACAGGCTCTTGGCAGGTTACATATAATTCTTGTCCTCCTGGAAGGCTTCATGTAAGTCTTCATATAAGTCTACAGACAGCAAAGGCAAAGAAATGGAATTTAACAACTAATACCAGGATTACTAAGAAAATACAGCATTTAATGCAACAGGTTTGGAGGGTTTTAAGTCTTCAAAACACTTTATATTGATATAATCCCTATAGTCACTTTGTGAGCATTATCTACCCCATGTTACAGAGTGAAAGGGGGAGGCATCCAAAGCTGAGAATGTAGTTTTCTTTAAACAACTTGGGAAACATTCAAACAGAAGACTTTCTCAGCTGCCAGATCTTGGTATATTCAGAAAAGTAGTGGGGAAAAAATACAAATTCACTTATTTGAATTATTCAATACCAACATGCTTCTCCATGCTAAATATATTTTTCTTTGAATTGGATTTTAGCCCATTAAGATCTTAAATGATTCTATCTCTTATATTCCCCTGCCACAGTAGAGTTGGTTGTCATCCCAGTAAATTTTAGGTGATTTTATTAAACAGTTCATCAGTTGATATATCTATCCATCTTAATATCCGAGTAACTGCCCCTTTAGAGATAGAAGCAAATCACATATTCAATATCCACACAAGAGTAAAAGAGAACCACTTTTCTCTGTTAGATACTTTCCTTGACACCTCTAGGCCTCTTCCCCCCCCCTCACATATACATCGTTTAACCATTTGGAACAGTGGCATGCTGCAAAACAAAGCACTCTCTAATATGATGATCCTGGGCCCCAGAAGCTTTCTTAAAAAAACTGGGTAGGCTGCACCCACTTGACCAGAAAAGCAGCAAAGATAATCATATTACATAAAATAATGAGGTTGTAAGGGACCTTGGAGGTCTTCTAGTCAAGGAATAGGCAGCTTCCTGTATGCATGTTAGAGAGCAGAGAGTTAGAGAAGATACAGGTAGTCTTCAACTTACAACAGTTCATTTAGTGATCGTTTGAAGTTACAACAGCACCAAAAAAGTAACTTATGAACATCTTCCACACTTAAGACTGTTGTAGCATCCCCATGGTCACATGATTTACATTCAGATGCTTGACAACTGATTCATATTTATGACGGTTGCAGTATCCCGGAGTCATGTGACCATCTTTTGCGACCTTCTGACAAGCAAAGTCAATGGGGAAGCCAGATTCATTTAACAACCGTGTTTCTAACTTAACAACTGCAGTGATTCACTTAACAAATGTGGCAAGAAAGGTCATAAAATGCGACAAAACTCACCTAACAAATTTCTCACTTAGCAACATAAATTCTGGGCTCAATTGTAGTCATAAGTCACGGACTAGCTGTACTTATAAATTGGTGTTTTGAAAGGGTTATTCCCCAATAGCCATCATTCTGCAAAATACAATACAGGTAGTCCTTGACTTACAACAACAATTGGGACCAGAATTTCTCTTACTGAGCAAGGCAGTTATGTGAGTCATGTTCAATTTTATGACTTTTGTTTGCCATGGTTTTTAAGCAAATTACTGCAGTTAAGTGAATCACATGATCATGAAGTGAATCCAGCGAATCCCCACTGACTTTGCTTATGAGAAGCTTGCTGGAAAAGTCACAAATGATGATCACATGACCCCAGAATTCTGCAATTGTCATAAATACATGCCAGTTGCCAAGTGCCCAAATTTTGATCACATGACACAATGCTGCAATGGTTGCAAGTATGAGGATCAGTCATAAACCACTTTTTTCAGTGCTATTGTAACTCTGACTGATCATTAAACAGATGGTTGTAAGTTGAGGACTACCTGTACTTCATCATGATCTACTTTGTGACAGTATCTCCTACATGTTTTCAAAGTCTCCAATGTGACCAGCAATCCTGAAAGGTCTCTAATTTTAATTAGATATGTTAAATAAATGGGAGCTGCCACAAAGTGCTGTCATACATCATCCTTTCTGTACTGGTCTATTCTTAATCAGGGACCCGGCCACTTATTCCAAGCAGGGCATTTTATCACTTTTTTAATTTATGTACTTACCATTTCATTACATTTACAGTCAATCATTTTACCACTAGAAGCAGGGTGGGCAAGGAGACCATTCTAATACATTAAAATGTAAAAAAATACCTTTTAAAATACCTTCTTTTGAATAACTATATGCTCCAAAATCTCCCATCCAAAGTCCAAACATTAGTTTTTAAGCAACGATTAGTTATCAAAGTATAATATACAGCCAAGAACATAAATAGGATGCAGGTAGTTTTTCCACTAAAGCCAACTAAAAACAAAATTAATGAACTTGGATTACTAAATATGAATGGACCCACAATTTATTCTTACAATTATGTACCGCTTGGGCAAAATATTATTAGTGCAATATTTCCTAGTTTCTTGGCCACACATTCAGTGGACCAAAAGAATGAGAACTGCTGTTTTTATTGTTAAATGCACGGGAGTTCATGTTTTTGACACATAGATGCACTGGTGCCTGCCTTCCCCTTCCTTCCTTTGATAAAGGCTTTTTAAATTAACCAAGACAATCCAAAATTATTATTTTTCTACCATTTGAACTATTATACGTCATGCCATCTTAAGAACAACTCTTAACAGAACTTGCTAGTCAGGAACATTCTAAAGGAACACTGTAGGAATGTCCTTGGAGTATGTTCAGAAAAGTCAATATGGCCACAATACTACCGGTATGAAGCTCCACACATTTTTATATTCATCACATACGCACTGCACATAAAACAACAAGTCGAGCTTCAATCATGCCATTGTCAATTAATATTTTGTCATATTAATTGACAATTTCAACTTCTTCTGGGTTACATGAGCAAGATCAAAGTTCTGCTTAGCACAGAACATTTAAATTTATAACTACATTTGAAACTTCTTCACTGTTTTTCCAAATAGTAGTATTCCCATTGCTACTTGCATTATCAATTCAATATTTTCAGCTATTTTTGTAACCCAGTTATATTTTTGTAACCCAGCTGACTAGTAGTGAACATGAGGCTGTGCAGCTGACTGAAGTTCAGCCTAATTGAGGAAACATTAACTTCTCAGATTCAGTTAGCACTTGAATGGGAGACCAAAAAGGAATTCCAAATTCTGGAAGATACAGTGACAACTCTTGTTGTAAAATGATGGGAAAAAATTGCATGGATGAAGTCATCAGGAATCATATTTGATGTGCCAATATCTTTATCTTTAATTGATAAAAAAATACAGGAGCAGAGAAAGCTTCTTAGAAATGCAGACAGAATTTTAACCTTCAAAACCACCCTACCTTTTAGGAACTCTTAAGCCTGGAAGACCTTTTCAAAGGAGAGAAAGAAAAAAAAAAGCCAGCCACAGATCTGCAGAATTGGCTAAGCTCACTGCCCTATGTTTTCCCCACCCTGCTATAATAACTGTACTTTCAACCACCCTCATTTGAAGGATTTTCCTCTAGACAAACCTGTGTATCCCAATGGGATTTTTCTTACTACCAGAGTGTAGTGAAGGTAAGATGGAAAAGGTATTTAAAGAGAAAAAAAAAGCTAATCAATACATCGTTTGTGAAGCTGCAGAGCCAAAGTTTTGCAAGCTGTCATTTTTTTTTTATCTTGCAGTCCAGTTTGTTGCTTGGAAAATTTCTTTCTCCTCTCTCCCCCCCCCCCCCACACACACCTGCCATACCATGCAGATGTATTTTCCTTTACCTCTAGAAAAGAAGGAAAAGAGGATGGAAGATGCTGATACAGCTGCTTGGATAAAGAGATGCCCTGTTAAGCTGCAATCTGTAACTCACTAGGGATGTACTACTTTTTCTATTGGAAAAATGAGGAGGGAGGAAGGGAGGGAATTGACTGCAGTGATGATAAGCTGAAATTGAAGGTTGCACACTGCAGCTTGCAGAATGCCAAACAGGAGGGATGAGAGTTATCGATTCCCTGGACCGTCTTTTTCTGCTTCAAAGTCACATCCCACCCCCGGCTTCCACAATTTCACAGCCAGATACACCTTTCTGGTGTACTCATATGTGTGCACAGCAAAAGGGTCGGGGCATTTTGCATCTTATTCCAGACTTTCCACACATGCTATAGCTAATAAATAAAAACAATCCTCCAAGAAACCCAATCGAGAAAGGAAGGCAGTTGTAAAAAAAAAAAAAAAAAAAATCCATGACACCACCTGGCTGAAATTCAGAAATTGAAATATAATTGAAGCTACATACGCAGTGGGAAAGAAAAGGCCGTTCATTAGACAAGCCAGCTTGTTCTAAAGGGGAATGCTTTAATTATACACTGGTAAAATTCTCACATTCTCCAGCAAATTAAGAACACTTTGGTGCTCCCACAGAAGTGTGCAATATGAAATAACCACGCTTTGATCAACTGGCTCTTTTTTAACAGGGCATCTCTATGACTTTCCTATCAAGCCATTATCTTATGCTTTCCTCAGGTTTCTTAAATCCTTTTTCATCTCGTCAAAAATCTGGGTTTGTTTTCCCTTAGAGAGAAAAAGCTGATAGGTGTGAAAATGGAATTGGCATGAAGAAAGTAAAGTTTTGGCAGCCAAAATAGAGACACAATATAGAGGCAGACATCCAATTCTTATTTAAAATGAATGAAATTACAAAGCGTGGTAGATAATGATTCAATTAACAGAAATTGTTACTGCATATAAAGGCAGACAAATCTATGCTGCTTTGAAAAAAATGGATATTATGTTAAGGGAAGCTATTTAAAATAAGGTTTCAGAAAGTACAGAACATATGCATTTGTGGTTAAAAGGGTAAACAGTCTTTGTGAATCAGAGAAAAACAGGTTTACCAAGAATTTAGAAGTCTTACTTGTCAATTTACAATTGCTCTTTTTTTTTTTTTTACCATCTCTGCTCAGGAAAGTGTCAGTTTTTCCAGGCTTCTCTTAAAAGCAGGGGAGTGAAAATCAATTACCCTATGAAAAGTTTTCCATTAGGTTAGCTTCAGAAGAAAGGTGCACTCTGAGGTATTCTAGACATTTAAAAGTTGCTAAATTAACCCGACTTGATTATCCATGAGAACTTTAGATTTAGGCCAGGCTGGCAAAAGTGACGTAAACTAGACCAGGCAGATGTAGGCTCAAAGGCGACAGTCAGGCGTGCCTTTGGGGGATGGCACTCCAAAAAGCAAAGATGGTGGCCATGACATGTGAAAACGATAGGGCTTGAGTCACATAATTGTGACTGCCATATTGACTTTTTTGATCTTTCTCCTTGTGAATGTCCTGATTGTTCATTTTTCACATTGTCCTGCCAAAGAAGTTCCTTCCTTCCTTCCTTCCTTCCTCCCTCCCTCCCCCCTCCCTCCCTCCCTCCCTCTCTCCCTCAACATCAATGACACAACAATCAAAACCCTAATAATAAAGTAAATCAGAACAATGTCAAAACCAAAGAAATAATTACAAAAGCCAAAAATAAATTCTCAATAAAGCCCAATACCTACAGCAGTCAGCTGGAACCAAAACCATGTTAAAACAGTTTTAACCTTCTAGAAATGCAGCATGGTAGATGTACAAACTTCTGGGGGGGGGGGGGAGAAGAGCATTCTGTAAGTATTCCATTAGTAAACTTTACTTAGTTAATGTATTTCTTAACTTTGCTACAAACTCCTTTAATCCTCCCAGTTAATACTAAGAATCCCTTTTCTGGGTTTTTCATAGTTGATTTAACTGTAGCTTATTGAGTAAATTATCTGGGAATGCTCAGTATGTTAAACTATAGATTATGACTAATAAATTACAGTAGCTAGATTGGTACTGCATGCTAAATCAGAGGCCAACAAATTACTCTGACTGCATTGTTTCCCAAATCTTTAAGCAGAAGTTCCACATATGAAATTTTCCAGTTTTCAGGCAGAGTGATAAGTTATTCCAGGACTTCAAAGCAAAGGGAACTGGGTTTCTTTGTGGCTCACAAGTATATAAAAACTATATTAAGATTCCTCCCTGGTGGTTTGGTCTCTTTCGGCTTTGCTGCTCTGTCTGGAACCAAGAAATAGGGTTGCTGAACCAGGATTGAGGAAGCCCTAAGACGTTCCCTGAAGGACTTTAACCAGCTTGTATCTCTCAGGCCGGCCAATTCCACAGGGAGGTTGCTCTGAGGATAAAGCTTAAAGATATGTACATCATCCTGAACCCCTAGAGCAATTTGTGGGTCCCATACTGCCTCATAATCTCTGCCTCCCCCAATTTCAGATCACACCAACACCATTTGCTAGCAAGACGTCTAATTTTATTGGCATCCTATTTAAATTTTATTATAATTGTTGTTGATCATTTTAATAGTGAAAATGTCCTCTTTTCATCCCTCTAAAGCAGGGGTCTTCAAACTTGGCAACTTTTAAGACTTGTGGACTTCAACTCCCAGAATTCCTCAACCAGCCAGTCCACGAGTCTTAAAATTGCCAACTTTGAAGACCCCTGCTCTAAAGGACTAGAAATATTCATTTCCATCCACCTGGCAACATCATCCCAATACCTCTTCCCTTCCCGTGAATGTTAAGCTAGGCTGAGTTCATGCAGTACATTTCACTATTACAGTAGTGGCCAAAATTGTGGAAACCTTTTGGGAAAAGTGTACAGTAGAAATGCCACCTTTGGTTAAGTTTCCACCAATTTTTCTTCTAATTTCTTTATAACTGTAGCCTTGTTCACTTAATAATACTATTTTACATCGCTTTCTGGGCAACCAGTCAAGTCTTTGCACCGTTACTTTAATTTTATTACGTTTTACAAGCTCACTAAATGAAAGAACACAAAAAAACCCAACCAACGTGATAGCGATCACATAACACACTGACAAATGTCCTCCTCTCAGCTTCAATACATGACATCAATAACTGAATCCTATTGTGCTCTGATTGGCTCATTGCCAAAATAAGATGACACCTGATTGGCTCTCTAAACACTCATGCTCATTGGCTACAATCAGATGAAGGAAAGCTACCTGATATCAAACTAAGCAAGTTGTGCTTCCTTTTTCTGGTTATTTGGCTATAACTTTTCATAGAATACAATACAGATAATTGAACAAGCTTTGTTGCATTACATTCTTGATTAAATTATCTTTCCATTGATATATAATTTTATGGTACTACTCCCCCCCCAAAAAAGTGGTGTTATTAGCCATCAAACCTCAAAAATACACTTTTCCCAAAAGGTTTCCACAATTTTGGCCACTACTGTAAACATTTCTTGTAAATATGCTTTGTGTTCAATTAACCTAAGCTACTAAAATTTTAACCAAGCTTAGTCTGTTGTGTAAATAGAATCACTGGGCTTTTAACTGACCAGATTTGCTCCTTGAGTGAACTGATCTTAACCTAGGTCCTAAGAGGTAAAAATATTTCCTTAAAAGCCTTGGCCTCAGGCCAAAAAAAGTTTGCTTGTTGCTGTCTTAGAGGAAAAGTAGGTTACCAGTCAGACCAATGAATAGCTATTATTAACATCTTGATCACCTTGCTTGAAGTGTTTTGGGGGTAGGGAAGGGGATGGGAAAGTAGTTTTGGAAAATGTATCCTTTCATTCACCTGTAATTTTCCTGCAAACCTTGAGGACACAATAGCCTGCATAGAAACTGGATTTACTTATCTCATCGTGTTTTCCTGCCTGGTGTGGGTATTCACAGGGTCTTCCTTTTAATACCACAAATATAGAGAGCAACTTCCTGTCCATTTAGTCCTTCCAGCTGGCATGCACAGCTTTTTGGAGTGTTAGAGGATTTTCTCTAATCCTATATGGCAGTGTTTGTCAACCGTGGCATTTTTAAGATGCCTGGACTCCAACTTTACTGGCTGGGGAATTCTGGGAGTTGAAGTCCACACATCTTTAAAATGCCAAGGTTGAGAAACACTGCTGTGTGGAAATACCGAAGATTGAATTGGGGATCTTGAATTGGGCTTTTGCACCTCTGCAAGCACTACTGTTTGACTCCAAGTTTTGATATCAAGTAAAAATCAAATGTTTAGCTCTCAGGCGGGAATAGAATTAAATACTACTTAAATATTTTTTGCCAAGTCAGGCTACTCATCCAAGTTAATACAATTAGGGGCTGCTATATACTTGCTGGAATTGGCTCTCAATATTATCCTCTCCATACACACACCCAATCTGGAATTCTATCTGTAAATATTGGAATTGAACTTGAGGTTATTGCATACATGCCCTTTGAGAAATGATAGCAGTGTTCCAATATTTGAGGGGCTGCCACAAAGAAGAGGGGGTCAACTTATTTTCCGAAGCCCCTGAAGGTAGAACAAGAAGCAAAGAATGGAAACTAATCAAGGAGAGAAGCAACCTGGAATTAAGGAGAAACTTCCTAACAGTGAGAACAATCAACCAGTGGAACAGCTTGCCTTCAGAAGTTGTGGGTGGTCCATCAGCTGTTTTAAGAAGAGACTGGAAAGCCACTTGCTTAAAATGGTATAGGGTCCATTGCTTGAGCAAAGAGTTGGACTAGAAGACCTTAAAGGTTCCTTCCAACTCTGTTATTCTATTAAATTCAGCTAGGTAGAATCACAGAAGATTTGCATGACCTAGAAAAAGATTTGCATGACCTAGACCTACTGTCTGCTGCTCTCCTTCACTCCAAACTTAACCAATGCCACTCAGCTTTGAAAATAAATTTATTTCAGGCTTTTTGCCTTTGGTTCTTGTTGTGCTTTCCTCCATGAAGATCTTGGGGACAGAAAGAGACAGGAAATATTAGTAAGTGAACCAGAGGTGTGAGACTGCGCTGAAAAGACGGAAACAAAGTGAGATGTTAATCTGATTTATGATTCAATGCCCAAGACTTCCCTGGTGTGCATTTCTATCTCCTACCAGGATGACTCAGCAGAATATGCTTGTTTCATAAGTCACATTATGAGCATTTGCAGTTGATGAGGTGGTACTTTGCTCTCTTGACAAGTTGAGGCTTAGGCATGTTTTCTTTGCAACTTCTTTTGCACGCATGCCTACATGAGATTGCCACCTGTTCCCATTGCAAAGAATTGCTTTTATTTACAGTTTAAAAAGAAAACCAAAATCATGGCATCCAGCCCTCTCAATTCCTGGCAAATAGATGGGGAAGAAATGGAGGTAGTGACAGATTTTGTCTTCCTGGGCTCCAAGATCACCACAGATGGGGACTGCAGCCAAGAAATTAAAAGACGCTTGCTCCTGGGGAGGAAAGCTATGGCAAATCTAGACAGCATACTAAAAAGCAGAAACATCACCCTGCCAACAAAAGTACGTATAGTCAAGGCCATGGTTTTCCCAGTTGCAATGTATGGCTGTGAAAGTTGGACCATAAGAAAGGCTGAGCGCCAAAGAATTGAGGCCTTTGAACTATGGTGCTGGAGAAGACTCCTGCGAGTCCCCTGGACTGCAAGGCGATCAAACCGGTCAGTCCTAGAGGAGATCAACCCTGACTGTTCTTTAGAAGGCCAGATCCTGAAGTTGAAACTCAAGTACTTTGGCCACCTAATGAGAAGGAAGGACTCACTGGACAAGAGCCTAATGCTGGGAAAGATTGAGGGCAATAGAAGAAGGGGACGACAGAGAATGAGGTGGCTGGATGGAGTCACTGAAGCAGTAGGCGTGAGCTTAAATGGACTCCAGAAGATGGTAGAGGACAGGAAGGCCTGGAGGAACGTTGTCCATGGGGTCGCGATGGGTCGGACACGACTTCGCAACTAACAACAACAACAACAGTTTAAAAAAAAGCTCCATTTAGGTTAATCAGGAACACACTGCTTTCTTTTCTTTCCGGAAAAAAAAAAGTTTTTCTTTCTTTCTTTGGCTTTAGGGAGATGCCCCAAGCAAAAAAAAAGTGATTTGATTTTCATCCGCCACCTGCTTCAGATGATTGAATGCTGTTTTGTTTTAATCCCATGTTTCAAAACTGGTATTTCTTGTGAGAGATTGATATATGAGAAGGGCCACTGAAATCAGTTAGTGATAGTGACCTGTTTAAGGCCTGTTAATTTACTTTTGATTAACGAGGTTTGAATGAATTCCACAAGCAGCTTACTAAGAAAGCTAGCCTATACAATAGCTGTATTAAATTATATTAAACATATTATATGTAGGATTTTATTCAAAAGTACAGGTTCCTTTTTTTGCAGCTTTTCACATGGCAAGCCTATGTCAAGATTCAAATAACTTGCTAAACTCCAAGATTAACAAAGAACAAGTAATGTTTACATAACATGCTACACCCAAGGAAACAAACCATTTTGCCGTAATATTATTACAGCTTAATGCGAGGCTTTCAAACTTGCAGCCTGCAGGCCGCGTGTGCTTTCCAAATAATTTCCTGCAACCCATAACAGTAGTTAGGAAAGCGAATGCAGTGCGCACACGTCTCTCAGCCAGCGAGAATAACCCCAAAAGAAGGGAGGAGTACAGAGATAGCCTTGAAGAAGTTAATTCATTAATTAATTTATATGCCTCTCAGCAACTCAGGACAGTTTAGAAACTGTTAAAGCATTAAAACAAAATAAAGGTGACCAAGATAACAAACCCAAATGGGAACAAAGAAAAAGAAGAAACGGGGGCTTCAATTATGCTGGCCAAAGTCTTGAGTCCCTTTGAAATAAGTTGGGGGCCTAGGAAAATGCACAATTTCCAGCCAGAAAATGCAATTTCCTGGGAAAGCAGGAAATTCTAAGGAAGAAACTCAAGATTGCATTGCCTTGATTCTCTTTAGTAGGAGTGAAATCCTGTCAGGCTTTCAAATTCTGCTACGTGGGGACCCTTTCAGGGTGTCTTTGAAGATAGAGATAGCTAGGTAGGTAGGTAGATGATAGATAGATAGATAGATAGATAGATAGATAGATAGATAGATAGATAGATAGATAGATAGATAGATAGATAGATAGATAGATAGATAGATAGATAGATAGATAGATAGATAGATAGATAGATAGTTAGTTAGATAGTTAGATAGTTAGATAGTTAGATAGATGTGTGTGTGTGTATTTAAAAAAACTTAGTTTTAATTTCTATTATAGTAAATTACAAAAGATACAACAAACATAAACTAAAGCTATTTGAAGTCCTCAGTTATTTTTAAGAACATAAAAGAGTCCTGAGCCCAAAATATTTGAGAATTGCTGCATTGCTATATACTCTATAACAATAAAGTAGTGTTCCAGTTGTCTTTGTGGAGTGTGTCTTGACTTGGCCTACCATAAAGGGCTGAAATGAGCAGACTAAAGTTTGATCCCCTGCTGCATTACTGGGGCAGTTCCCAGCGGGATCTCCGCAAAGCCAACATCATCACTGCTCATAGGTGTTCTCCGCATGAGAGCCATCCAGCACACCGCCAGCTCCAAATGCAGCAGGAGCCCTAACCATCCCCTAAAGAGCCAAAATGAGGTGGTTAAAAAAAAAGTTAATTTGCAGTAGCCTAAAATTTTAATGCCATGCCACAATACTCTTTTTTTCTTTATTTTTACTCATGAGAAATTTTTGTATCAATGTATGAGAACCAGTTTGGTCTAGTAGTTAAGGCACCAGGCTAGAAGCCAGGAGACTGTGAGTTCTAGTTCTGCCTTAAGCAGGAAAGCCGCTGGGTGACTTAGGGCCAGTCACTCTCTCTCAGCCCAACTCACCTCACAGGGTTGTTGTGGGGAAAATAGGAGGAAGGAGTATTGTGTATGTTTGCCGCCTTGAGTCCCTTATAAAAAGTAGTAGAAACAGGATTTTAAAAAAATCTAAAGAATTAGATAAATAAATAAATGTTGTTCAATGTTGTTACAGCAATGGGTTCAAAAAAGGGAAGATGGCAGCACCAATTGTGTAGTCTCAAACTCCATCTTGTTTTTTTTTTTTTTTTTGCTTCTTCCACAGAAGAGAATCAACTGATCCAACTGAGTTGGCACCTGAGTTGGCAATCCCTGGCTCCCATGTCATGTTGGCCTGGTTCATAAAACATGCAATGTTTGGATTTATTTATTTATTTGTATCCCATCTTCCTAAAGGAAAAATAAAAAAAAATATTAAATTGCAAAACCAATTTAGAAATAGTACTTGGCTGTCAAGTAGAGACTACAGGGTTATGGACTTAGAAAAAGTAAACGTGTGTGGAACAATATTCATTTTAAGTAAGAGAAAAATATGACTCAGAGGTACTTCAGTATTCACCTACCACACTGGTACAAAGCAGCCTAGTTTTACCATCGGCACCTGGATCAATCCAGGAATTCAGAAAGAGAATATGACACCAGTTAGACTAGAGAAAATGTTTAAAAATGTATCAAATATTTGTTGGAAATGTAAACAAAAACCAGGAACTTATTATCATATCTGGTGGATATGCCCTAATGCAAAGAAATATTGGTTTAAGATCCATATATGGTTAGAAAAGATGACTAAGATACAGATAGAATTCAAACCGGAAATGTTTTTATTAGGAATATTAGGATCTAACTACAGAAAAGAGAATGAATATTTAATTTTACACATATTAACAGCTGCGAGAATAGCATTTGCCCAATTTTGGAAAAATGAAAAGATACCACCTGATTAGATTATCATTACGAAAATATTGGAATGTGCAGAAATGGATAGATTAACTTTAGAAATCAAAGAGAAAGAAGATACAATTTACTTTAAAACATGGGAAAATTTTTATCAATGGTTAACAATAACACAGAATGAAAAAAGGTTATGAAATTAAATAAGATAAATGATGTATTTCTTTTTTTTAATGTTATTTTTTAACTTCTATGTTAGATGTTTACTTTTAACTATAAGTAATTATAATTAATAAGCATTATATTGGTATTTATATGTAACTATAGTTAGTAATATATTATTACTAGTATACTGATTATTGTTATTTACAGAATGAATGATATGTATTGGTTAAGTTTTTATTATTAATAGTGACAAATTTATTTATTACAGCTTTTTAGTATTATGTTAACTATGCACATTTAATATGTATACCCGGACGATAGTCTGCTTGCTAAAGCGTTGATTTATTGTTGGGGGTAACCCCATTATTGTATCTACCCCTACCCCTGGTCTAATCCTTGTTTTTTCACCCTATGTTATACCTTTACCTACCTTTCCCTTTTTATCCCCATAAAAATAATAAAACATATTTAAAAAAAGAAAAAAAAAAGAAAGAGAACCCGATAATGGTGTTGTGATGGTGCGGCCACCGCCGCCAATAGCATTAAAATTAGAAGGAGCTGCTGATATACAATCAGAGCCAGAAATGGAATTCAGATCTCAAAGATCTACTAAAGGAATCTATGGAGAGAATGTACTGTGCAGCTAGAGCAAGGGATATGTCTGATAGCAATTAATTGAAAATAAGTTAGGGCCATAGTTGGGCTTGCCTATTACAGTCATAATTTATGACAGTTGCAAATTGAGTCACCCATGTGAACGTCCTGGTATACGACCTCAGTGATCATTAAGGAAACCAATGGTTTGCTATGGGTGCAGTTTTGACAAAAACTGGAAGTAAATGCCAATTTTTTGGCAAAATTATCAAAATGCAATTGGTGACCACAAGATGCTGTACATGGCCACAAATGCAAGCTGGTTGCCAAACACCTGAAATGCAGTCATGTTACCACAGGGAGAGTAACCATCTGGAGGGTAAGTACCTCCGGAAGGTCCACCGTAACTTTGAATGGCTGCTAAGCAACCAGTCATAAGTCAAGGACTACCTGTATAGGGACTGCCATCAACTGAGGCACAGAAAATGGATGGAAGTTGCATGGAAAGAAATAGAAACAGAAGACAAACCACGGATTCTAACAGAGCTACCAAAGGACAGGATAGCCAAAGTGGATTTTCAAAACAAAGCAGGATGTTCATGCAATGCCAAAGCTAAGTTAGTAGCAAAGGACCACATGGCAAATATTATAGCAACATTTTTGCAGCTATCGTTAAACATGGAAGCATCAGAATACTACCAAATGTAGCCACATTTAGAACGTTGCATGTGAAGCAAATATTAAGGCAGCCTTTTTGCAGGGTGATTTGAAAGAGGAGATTTACATCTACCAACTGCCGGAATTTGAAAAGACAGGGAAAGGAAAACTGATGTGCAAATTGCAAAAATCCATATATGGTCTAAAACAAGCAGCCAAAGCGGGGTCTGATAAACCAAAGGTTGCAAAACATGGAAAAAGAGGGAAATGCTGAACTATGCTTATAAACATGAATTAAAAATAGAAGATGTATAATGTGTTGATAATTTATGTGCAGAAGATAAAAGAGTGAAGAATTTAAATAAAAAAGTGGAAGTAAATCTTTCTGGGGTTATTACCTACTCTCTTGGAACTGAAATAAAAAGAACCAAAGTAGACTTTATCTGCTTAATCAAAAACAAAAGACAAAAGACTCGGTGAGGCAAAGGACTCAAGTATAGTTAGTCTTCACTTACTGACCTATTCCGTAATCATTCAAAGTTTCTACAGTGCTGAAAAAGGAGATTTACAATCAGTCTGAATTTGCAGCCATCATAGGATCCCCACAGTTACATGATCGCAATTCAGGCACTTGGCAACCAGCATACAATGGCAACAGTGTCCCATGGCAATGTGATCATCATTTGCGACTTTTCCAGCCAGCATTCGACAAACAAAGTCAATGGGGAAGCCGGCAAGAAGTAACAATTAGCGGTGATGGCAGAGGTTTGTTTAATAACCACAAGTGGAACTGGTGTCATAAGTCAGGCGTGGTCATTTGACGTTTCATTTTGCAACTGCGTCATTTAGGGATGTAGTTAATGGTCCCAATTGCAGCCAGTAAGTGAGCATTACCTGTACACCCATGAAAGCTGGATACTGGAACAAAGGAGGAAACCAAGTTAGCAAGCAATGAGCAATATGGGGAAGCTGTGAGAAAAGCTACTATACATTGCATCTGTGAGCAGATATATAACTGGGGAAATTGGACTACAGGTACACCTCAACTTACAACCATTCATTTAACAACTATTCAAAGTTACAATGACATTGAAAAAAGTTACTTACATCCCATCCTCATACTTATGACCATTGCAGCATTCCCATGGTCAAATGTTCAGAATTCAAGTGCTTGGCAATTGGCCCATATTTATTGATGGTTGTAATGTCCCAGGATCGTGGGATTGCCATCTGCAACCTTCCCAGCTGGCTTCTGACAAGCAAAATCAATGGGGGAAGCCAGATTCACTTAACAGCCACATGATCCACTTAATAACTGCAGTGATTTGCTTAACAACCGTAGCTAAAAAGGTTGTAAAATTGGCCATGACTCACTTAACAACTGCCTTCCTTAGCAATGGCAATTCTGGTCTGAATTGTGGTTGTAGGTTAAGGTCTCCCTGTAGATAGGAGTAAAAAGATTAGGCAGATATTTAAACAGAACTCTAAACTTTACTTGAAAACTTCCAATAGCAGATCATCCAGAATCTACTCAATATGCATATTTTGATTAGTTGGAGATAAATCTGATAGAAAAACTACCAGATATATCTTCCTTTTGGAGGTATAGCATCCATTGCTTGGTACAGCAAGAAACAAGGCATCGTAGCCCCATCATCGGCAGAGGCTAAATATCAATCAGAATAGAGATGGAAGGAACTTGGAGGTCTTTTAGTCCAATCCCCTGTTCAAGCAGGAGACCGTATACCATTTCAGGTAGGTGGTTGTCCAGTCTTTTCTTAAAAACTTCCAGTGATGAAGCACCTAAAATTTCTGAAGGCAATTAGGAAGTTTCTCCTTCATTCCAAGCTGCTTCTCTCCTTGATTAGTTTCCGTCCATTGTTTCTTGTCTTGCCTTCTGGTGCTTTGGAAAATAAGTTGACCCCCTCTTCTCTGTGGCAGCCCCTCAAATATTGGCACACTGCTATCATTTCTCAAATTGCATGTATGCAATAACCTCAAGTTCAATCCCAATATTTACAGATAGAATTCCAGAAATACTGGAATACTGCTATCGTGTCCCCTCTAGTCCTTCTTTTCTCTAGTCTGTCCATACCTAATTCCTGCAACCGTTCTTTATATGTTTTTGTCTCCAGGCTCTTGATTATGTCACGAGGGGGGACATGACAGCAGTGTTCCAATATCTCAGGGACTGCCACAAAGAAGAGGGAGTCAAGCTATTCTTCAAAGCACCTGAAGGCAAGACAAGAAGTTATGGATGGAAACTAATCAAGGAGAGAAGCAACCTAGAACTAAGGAGACATTTCCTGATAGCTAGAACAATTAATCAGTGGAACAACCTGCCTCCAGAAGCGGTGAATGCTCCAACACTGGAAGTTTTTAAGAAGAGACTGGACAGCCATTTGTCTGAAATGGTATAGGGTTTCCTGCCTGAGCAGGGGGTTGGACTAGATGACCTCCAACGTCCCTTCCAATTTTTATTACTATTATTACTATTACTATTACTATTGTTGTTGTTGTTGTTGTTGTTGTTGTTGTTGTTGTTGTTGTTATTATTATTATTATTATTATTATTATTATTATTATTATTATTATTATTATTATTATTATCTTAGTTGCTCTTCTTTGCACTTTTCCCAAAGTCTCAACATCTTTTTTGTAACATGGTGACCAAAACTGGATGCAATATTCCAGCTGTGGTCTTACTAAGGATTGATAAAGTGCTACTAATACTTCAGATGATTTTGATTCTATGCCTCTATTTATACAACCCAGGATTGTAAAAATCCTGTGCTGCTAAACCAGCATGCAGGAAACTTGGGCTGCACAGATACTGCTACACTTCAGAATAGAAGAACTCATCCCAGGACACGGGAAGTATCAGAACTGCACACCCAAAGATAGACCTGGTATGAAATATGCAGACTTTGAACTGCACTGTTCAAAAGACATGAAAGAAAGAGGGCAAATAAAACGGAAGTGACCAATGAAGGACATGGTGCAAAATGCATTATTTCCTGCGGCCGTGAGAAGCATTGGGATTTATAGCATGAAATGACCCAGGTGGCACAATTCATCATAGTGCATAATTTGGTGTACTGAGCTGATGAGAAGAGGAATGTTGGACACTTCGTCCCATCCACAAATAATTTCCTTCATACAAGATAGAGGAGGGATCACCTGGTGTCCTACTTTCCATCTCTGTTCACCTGCCATTATGCGTAAACAAAGGTCCCTCCTTTTGGGGCTAATTTTGCTAATTACTCACAAGATTCTTTCCAATGACTGGAAAGCTCTGTGTCCTTTTGCTATAGATGTTTAGAAAATAGAAATCCTTGCCTTTTGTTCACCTTTCTCTCTCTTTCTGGTTTTGCCTGCCCTTTATCCCTTCTTGCCGATTAACTGGTTTGGATGTTTTGGAGATTAATTATTTGGATCTGGATACAGCGATTGACTTAGGAGGGTGCTGGGCGCAAACACAACTGGAAAAGACCCACGATAATTTTTTCCAACAAGGCTGCTTTTTCTTTCTCTTGCAACGCCTGTACACATCTGCCTCTGCATGCCAGCAAAAAGAAACGAAGAAGAGAAGGTAACAAACGGGGGGCTCTGGCTTGGCGCTTTCTACAGAAAGGAATTGCCGTAAAAGATTGGAAGCCCAGAAGGATCCTTTGCAAGAAAGAGGCCCCTGGAAGAGGACAAAGGCGCAGATTCACAGGGACATCAAAGCCGCTCAAAAGATTAGTGCGGATGGCTAGAATTCCATTGGAAACAAGAAACCTTCCTCAGCAGCCACTGTTGGTGGCATGCGGGGAGCGAACAGCAGATGCTGCACCATGACGAGGGTTTCCAGTCCAAGCTGCCACATACCAGACAAACAGGCTGCGCTGGTCCACAAAAATTATCCACGGTTTTGTTAGCAGGCCAGACAAACTGCAGGGTAAAAATTTTAAACAATCTAAGGATTGTACCCACACTAGACTCTCTCTCTGCCCACCAACACCTACAGGCCTCTCCCAGCCACAGTGGACAGGAACTGATTTATTTGTTGTGCCCTGTCTTTTTCTGCTTGTAAAAGTTGCTGAGGTGGCTTTGCAGCAATAGAACGAAACACAAGTAGCCCTCAACTTACAACCATCCGTTTAGTGACCGTTGGATGTTACCGTGGCACTGAAAAAAGTGACTTCCATCCAGTTCTCACACAACTGTCACGGTGTCTTCATGGCCATGCGATCAAAGTTTTGGCTCTTGGCAACCAGTATGAACAGGTAGTCCTCGAGTTATGACCACAATTGAGCCTAGAATTTATGTTGCTAAGTGAGAAATATGCTAAGTGAGTTTTACCCCGTTTTATGACCTTTCTTGCCACAGTTGTTAATTTAATAATACGGCTGTTAAGTGAATCTTCCCATTGACTTTGCTTGTCAGAAGATTGCAAAAGATGATCACAGGATCCTGAGACACTGGAACTGTCCTAAATATGAACCAGTTGTCAAGCATCCAAATGTAAATCATGTGATCATGGGGATGCTGCAACGGTTATAAGTGTGAAAAATGGTCCTAAGTCACTTTTTTCAGTGCCGTTAAAACTTTGAACAGTCACTAAATGTGACAACTGTTGTAAGTCAAGGATTATCTGTATTTATGATCAATTGCAGCATCCTTCATGTGACCTCCATAGCCATCTTCTCACAATCAAAGTTAACGGGGGAAGTCAGATTCGGTTAAAAACAGCCAGATTCACTTAACAACTGCAGGGATTTATTTAACAACCATGGCAAAAAAACCCATAAAACTGGGCAAAATTAATCACCGCCTTGCTTAACCACAAAAATTCTAGTCCCAATTGTGGTCATAAGTCAGGGACTGCCTGTACAAATCTAGGATGCTGGAGGGGGTAAAAAGTGGGGCAGTGACTTCCGGTTCTGGATCGCGGCACTGGCGGTCGTGCAGAGAGAATCGTTTCTTCGCCGGCCGGTTTCTCTCCGCCGGTAGACCCTAAATAGGGTCGAATGTCGCTCTGGAGGGGCGACCACCGTTGAGGAGGACCTTCGTCTGACCGCGGAAGGGCAGCAGCTCCTTCCGCGGTCCGAGGCAGCTCCTTAGGGCTGACGGAGAAAAGATCGACCATTAACATGGCCGATCACTTAGCCGTTCCAGCCGAAAGTCAGAAGAACATTTAAGCATAAAGAACCACCATGGAAGATCCGGGTGAGACCCTTCCTTTCCTCTCTCTACCCTAATTATCTCCCTGTGAAAAGCCCCTGGAATTATTTCCCTGCTTTGATAGAGCAGCGTTTGCTCACTTGGGAAAACAAGCTTTGGAAACAAAAGAAAAAAATAATAATTAATTTTTAATGACTATTTCTATTCTTGGATACTCTGGGGTCCCAAAAAAATCCCTACTATAGAATTTTACTATTCTATCTACTTATTAAACTGGAGAATATTGTTTTTTTCTACTTTTCTTTACTTTTTTTAACTTGATAAAACTTTATTGGTATCTGGGAAAAGATTTTACAGCCTACTGGGGACATCTTGTGGCGAAAGTGGACATTGCAATCCAACACTCCAGAAGACAGGCTTAGGATACAGGAGGATCTGGACAGACTTGAACACTGGGCGCTATCTAACAAAATGAAATTCAATGGTGAAAAAAGTAAGGTTCTACATTTAGGCAAGAAAAACCAAATGTATAGGTATAGTATAGGGGGTACCTTGCTCAATAGTAGTAACTGTGAGAGGGATCTCGTAGTCCTAGTGGACAATCATTTAAATATGAGCCAGCAGTGTGCTGCAGCTGCCAAAAAAGCCAACACAGTGCTAGGCTGCATTAACAGAGGGATAGAATCAAGATCACGTGAAGTATTAATACCACTCTACAATGCCTTGGTAAGGCCACACTTGGAATACTGCATCCAGTTTTGGTCACCACGATGTAAAAAAGATGTTGAGACTCTAGAAAGAGTACAGAGAAGAGCAACAAAGATGATTAGGGGACTGGAGGTTAAAACATATAAGGAAAGGTTGATGGAATTGGGTATGTCTAGTTTAATGAAGAGAAGGACGAGGGGGGACATGATAGCAGTGTTCCAATATCTCAGGGGCTGCCACAGAGAAGAGGGAGTCAAGCTATTTTCCAAAGCGCCTGAAGGCAGGACAAGAAGCAACAGATGGAAACTAATCAAGGAGAGAAGCAACCTAGAACTAAGGAGAAACTTCCTGACAGTTAGAACAATTAACCAGTGGAACAACCTGCCTCCAGAAGCGGTGAATGCTCCAACACTGGAAGTTTTTAAGAAGAGACTGGACAGCCATTTGTCCGAAATGGTATAGGTTTCCTTCCTGAGCAGGGGGTTGGACTTGATGACCTCCAAGGTCCCTTCCATTTATTATTATTTTATTATTATTATTATTTATTATTATTATTATTATTATTATTATTATTATTATTATTATTATTATTATTATTATTATTTATTTATTATTATTATTGTTGTTGTTGTTGTTGTTGTTGTTGTTGTTGTTGTTGTTGTTATTTTCTCTTTGATTTTGAGGCTGGGTTTGACCTTCAAATTATCATAAAAGGGAAAAGATAAAGAATTTGAAACAGCTGGGTGGTGAAATTAACTGCTAGAAATTGTGGAGGTGGATATTGGCTGACTGTTATTAAACATAGCCTCCACTAAAAGACTAAAAGATTATTCCACCACTGAAATGGAGGAATCCTACCCACAGCTTAACTATAATCTCATACTGGAAAAAATCTTGGAAGTTACTGAGCAAATGAGCTTTAGGATGAAAACTAAAGATGATATTCCAGAACTACAAACTGAACCCCAAACTTTCACCGATCAACTTATAGGAAAATGAATAGCAGAGGAGGAACAGATCAACATAAAAGAGGCCTATGTTCAACATCACGTACAACATAATGAGATGGAGGAACCTTATCCACAACTGAACTATAAACTTATACTGGAAATTGTTTTTGAAGCTACTGAGCAAGTGAACTCTAGAATGAAAGCCCTTGTCCCAAAGCTTCAAACTGATTTCCAGACTCCAATTGACTATTCCATAAGTCAAAAAACAACAGAAGAGGAACAAATCAACACCAAAAAGGACACTACACAATCCTACGTACAATCCACTGAGAATCTTGATGACCAAAGAGTGATTTTAATTAAAACACCTGTAACGTCAAAAGCAACAGGAATTGATCTGCAAATCCGAGCTATTGAGAACTGTGATAACTTGGATAACCAATCAGCAATCATAACACTGGACAAAATTGATTACGCTACTCAGATGACAGTGGAAGAAGGAGAAGAGAAGTACGACCAGACTGAATTGATGATAAATATGTCTAACCAAATATTGAGATTCGATGATGTAGAGGCTCTCTTATGGAAACCTGCCTGGCACAAAAAGAAAGCCAGAGTCAGATTTAAAAATGGGATTTAAAACTTTACTTACTGGGTAAAAAAGGTTTTTTAGAGATATTGACTGATTTAATACTAACTGAGATGAAAACTAAAGGCTTTTTAGAGATATGGACTGATTTAATGTTTAGGATTTAGATCTATAACTGAGATGAAAATTATTGGTTAGATTATAGTTTGGAATTGTAATATGAAAAAGGTTTTAAATGAGGAGCTATTAGGATAAGAAATAGAATATACATGTAGAGTAAGAATATATTTTTTGGAATAATATGTTTATTTTAGGTATGATAATCACCTTGTAATGGAATGAGAACAAGGAAATGGATTGTGACAATGGAAGATATGGTATTAGTAAATGAGGACTTATTTGAATAAGAAATAGAATACATTTGGGAAATGTAAGAATGTAATTGTTGGAATAAGATGCTTATTTTAGACATTATAATTATTATGTTATGAAATGAGGGAAATTAGGGATACCCGAAGTGTAAATAATATGCTTATTTAAGGCTAAATTGGAATATGGTAATTGGAATTTAGTAAAGCTTAAAAACAGGATTTGGACTTGTATAGGTAAAATGTTATTGATAAATCCTATTGATTGATTGAATTTTATTCAGAAATATATTAATTTGAATATGTTATATTAATTGAGGGAAATAGAGAGGGAATTTTTAAGGAGTTAACCTGAGCTATACATGTTTGACTTTGTCTTTGGATAATTGATTACCCCATCACCACGTTGTTTCCTAAGCACCTTGATGTAAAAATTGAAAAACTAATAAAACTTGTTTCAAAAAAAAAAAAAAAAAAGTGGGGCAGTGACAAAATGCATCATGGATCATGATGTCACCAAGCGCTTCCATCCTTGTGTCACATTATAACATAAGTGCAAAGGCTTTTTCATCATGTTGGCCACCTATGAATGCATAATAGAAAAACACAACCATTAAATTAGTGCCATAAAAATGAAAAAACAAAGTTAACAGCTCTCTGATTAAAATCAATTAATGTAACACAGTAAGGAAAAACCAAAGTAAGCATGGTGAAGGGGAAAAAAGACCACAATTCAGCAGCGTTCAGAAATCCAGTATGTCCAGAGTAGTTCTGCCACCCTTTTCCTCAGGAACTTAAACATAGAAACTAAATGTTAAATCCTGAAGATTGGAACTTAAAAATTCTATGGGAAAGTATTTCCATACTGATGTATAGACACAATGCAGTTAAGTTACATTTAGCTTAGCCTTTTGGATAAACCCAAAGTACTGGATTTGTTAGGATGATTTAAGATGTTACATGCATCCAGAATATTAAATTATTCAGATAAAATGTAGATCAATTAACCATTTGGAAGCATGTTTATTTCATCAATTTATTGGCCTCCTCAATCATCCAAGCAGCTCTATACATAGAACCCACCACCATGAATTTTATTTTCTGACACTTCAAAGAAGATGGACAGATTGAAAGAAGAGAGGAACTTTGGTGAGAAAGGTTGATACTATCAAAGACAGCTAGAACTCTTTGTCATGGCTTTCCTGGTTGAATTCTCAGTCAGCCACGTCATGCCACAATCTGCATGTCTTGTTAAACTAGGACTTTGAGAAACAAAATGCTTCCCTGTCTGACATAATGTTTTTTAGAACTACCAGATTTCCTAGTGTTTGAGGAAGAGAACTAGGCTATTAGTATAATTATCAGGGACATAAAATTCTAGGGACAGGGAGAACCAGTGCTGCTAATAAAATTTATGTATCCAGATTGACGATGCTGCTGCTATCCGTTCAACTGTGTCCGACTTTTAGCGATTCTGTGGGCCAGGTCTCTCCACATCTTCTGATCTTGCACTGCTTCTTTGAGTTTTTCTATGCTCTGGCTGGTGTCAGCTTGGATGGTGTCCAACCATCGTGTTCCTTGGCAACCTGGTTTCCTTTTACCGCTAACTCTTCCCAACATAATTTCTTTGTCCAGTTGGATCCAGATTTTATGTAAACAAATGTCTAGTTCATTCATACTAGTCCAAAATGAAATATTTTCCCCCCAGTGAAGGTATAACTCTCTAACCATTACATTATACTGCCCCTCAGATAAGATGCCAGCCAAAACCAACCACAAAGAAAGCTCTTGAGACTGTTTCCTGCTAATTTTCCTGCTTCTTAATTAACAACAGCCACTCCATTTTAGCAATATAATTGTTCCCCTGTTTAATTTTATAACGATGGTGGTTTTAATTAATTTAGTTCATTTACTTAAAGCGCTTTAGACCTGCTCTTCAAGCAAAGCAGGCTTTCAGAATAACTAGATCGGAAACAAACCAGGCATGGCCTGTCCATAAGTGTACAAGCCAACGGTGTTTTCTTCCCCTCTGCAAGCAACACTGGCACTCATAATACCAGTTTGCCATCTTGCACATTTTGACATCCTCTCTGGAGATGACTCTGGAACAGGGGTGGACAACTATAGCAACTTTATGACCTGTGGACTTCAACTCCCAGAATTCCTGAGTGGCATGGCTGGCTCAGGAATTCTGGGAGTCAAAGTCCACAAGTCATAAAGTTGCAATATGTCTATGGAGATTCTCAGTCATCCAGGTCATGGTTGTCCCAAAGGTGCTTTTTCAGGAGGCAACTGGACTTTCTTGTTTTTCTTTGAAGACGTTTCGCTTCTCATCCAAGAAGCTTCTTCAGCTCTGACTGGATGGTGGGGAATGGAAAGATTTATACTCCTTGCAGACAGCTGGTCATTTGCATTCTTTTAGAGAGTCATTGAAGCCCTTGGAGGCTTATTTGTGTCTTCAGGGTCACCTGAGTGGTGCAAATGGGTGTGGGGCCTTCTTGGAACTGTAGAAAGGACTGTGTTGTAGACTGGAGATAGATGATGTCATATGCCTCCCCCTCTGGTTTGAAAGAGGGGTCAAAGAAGCCATCTATGTCAAAACTGAACAGCCCTCTCTCAACAGAGGGGAAGTAGTATAAATCCTTCCATTCCCCACCATCCAGTCAGAGCTGAAGAAGCTTCTTGAATGAGAAGCAAAATGTCTTCAAGAAAAACAAGAAAGTCCAGTTGCCTCGTGAAAAAAAAGCACCTTTGGGATAAAGTTGTCATAGTCGCCACCCCTGTTCTGGAGGCCAGGTGGCTTGTTGGTGCTTCCCTTCTATCTTCCTTGTGTTTCTGTTCTCACAACCTGGCCTCACTGGAACATTTCGTTCCCTTTTTCCATTCCCATTGTAGTTGGGGGATAGAGATGTAAACCAAGCTGGCCATCAAGACAGGGTGCCTAGCAGGGCCCTGCACAAAAGAATCTTCTACTAAAAGCATAAAATCTTACTTTGCTGTTACTACTATGAAATGAAATTCAACTTCCAGCAAAGCCATTTTCTAAAAAAAAAAAAACGGTCTTGCACACAAAGACACCCCAAGGAAGTTCCAGATCAGTACAGGATGATCCCTTCGACATAATTTATTGGGGGGAAAAGGAGGAAGGAACAAGGTGATCCAGCAGAGTTGATGGAACACCCCTGATTTTTTTCTCTTCCTGTCCTGGAGAGTATGGCAACTATTGTTGAATGAAGAGCTCTCCGTCCATCCTTGAATCAGGAGAAAACTCCAACATTGACAAACCCTTGTCTGTCTTCAATCACTTGAATTCTTCCTACCTCCCCCCTTTGTCCTTTGGGGGACAAATCCTAACACATTTTACTGATCTGGAGGCCACCTTTGGAGCTGGGATGTCCCAAGGAGTCAGAAAAGTCACAATGGCAGACGTGATCCGACTTCCTTCCCACAAATGCAAGACACGTAAAAAGGATGATGGTGGAGCTTTGTTCATGCAATTGCAGCTGCTATCGTGATTTCTCTAATCCTCCCCCCTGGGCAGACCCCTGTCTTGGACAGAATGAGAATAAAAGAGAAGATGCTACTTTAAAAATTACAGATGACTTAAGCCTATAGCTAACTCATAAGCTGAGAGTGAGATACAACAGTATCATGGAGAAAAGGAGAACCCATAAAAAAGGGAGTAGCAGTACAAAAATAAGAGGAGGAATCTAGTAGCACCTCTTTTGAACACGAAATTTAATTAACCTGCATCCTGTATTTACTACACCTGAGCGATGATGCAGCATTCGATAGAATCCCAGCGTCAATCAGCCTCCCCACCTCCCTCTATCAGGACCCTCTGCCACTGGATAAAATGACCACCAATTGCTCCCTTGAACCTTTGGAAGCGGAGAGGGTAGTATAATTTTAACATAGACTCACAGGGTTGGAAGGGACCTTAGAGGTCTGCTAGTCTACCTCCCCTGTTCAAAGGAGGAGTCTTTATACTACCCTGGTCAAATGGTTGCCATGTCATTCCCATCCTTTCCCCAATTTTATAAGAATATTCTACTTGGGGGGGGGGAGTAAAGAGCACCCGGATGCAGGCATGAAATTCAGATTTTTTACTCTGCAATCTCTCCCTGTTCCCACCATCCATTCTCAAGAACTGTGTTACACACCTGCAGGTCCATTCTTCACACCTGTGGAGGCTTCACCTACCTGTCCCAGCTTACTTATACTTAGAATTATACTTAAGTATAGTTTTGATCAGGTGTTCATGATGACTGAGCTTGTCTGAAACAAGGTTCCTTTGAGTGTCCACAGATAGATTTCAGGGGGTCAGTGAATTTGGATGGGGGGAAAAAGTATTAGATATAGTTTTTCTAATCAATAATCTATGTCAGCAACAAAGTAATTTGTGGTCTCTAGACTCCAAAAGTATTTTTTATCTTTTAACTTAACTGTTACCTTGTTTGAAACACCTGCACCAGGCTCAGAGAGCACCAAGGACCCCCACAGTTCAACCCTGAGCGACAAATATTGAAATCTATCTAAAATTATTATACCCTAAAAAAGAGTATAGGTCTCACTTTAACAGATTAATAAAGAAGCACATGGAGACTCTGGAGTCTTTAATTCTATGTATCAATGGGAAGAGCTCATCCTGAACTTGCCAAAAAAGAGAAAAGATTATCGGTGCACTGGAAAGGTGTTTGGCTCTCTGGCCGGCACAGCCTAAATGACCGTGGAGGAGTAGAGTTATTTAATAATAATAATAAAGTTGGAAGGGACCTTGGAGGTCATCTCGTCCAACCCCCTGCTCAGGCAGGAAACCCTATACCATTTCGGACAAATGGCTGTCCAGTCTCTTCTTAAAAACTTCCAGTGTTGGAGCATTCACAGCTTCTGGAGGAGTTCAGTGGCCAAATGACCGGCATAGTTTCACAGCAACCTGTTGGGCCACTAAGAGCCCAGCACATGACCACCAGAGATGCTTCTTCCATACCCTGTGGAATGGGTCCTCCCGTTCTACACTAAGAGGAAACTCTGTGCTCTCATTAGATCAGGGGTCTTCAAACTTGGCCCTTTTAGGACTTGTGGACTTCAATTCCCAGAATTCCTCAGCCAGGCACGCTGGCTGAGGAATTCTGGGAGTTGAAGTCCACAAGTCCTAAAAGGGCCAAGTTTGAAGACCCCTGCATTAGATGCTCCATTAGCTTAGCATCATCCACTCTGATTGACAAGTGTTCTTGAGAAAAGCTTTTTGAAACTTAATACCAGATGTGTTGGACTATGCTTATCAGCCTGCTCTTTCCATCTGACGCTCTCCCTGAGCGTGGAATGTGTAATGGTCTATACTTAAAATATGTAATGGTCTATACTTAAAAAAAAGACCTGCTGCTGCTCCTGGAGAGAAGTTCAACCTGGTGCTTGGATGATTCTACATCAGGGGTGTCAAACTCAATTTCATTGAGGGCCGCATCAGCATTGCGGTTGCCCTCGGGGAGGCCGGGGGTGTGTGGCCAGGGTGGGTGCGGCCTACTGGGTGGGCGTGGATGGAGTGGGTGTGGCCTACTGGGTGGGCATGGCCAGCTCTACATCGTTCGTGTCAAGGGTGCCTGTGGGGGCCTGGGCAGGAGTGGGACAGATCTGAGGGTATCTGGCAGAAGGGGATGGGATCAGGGCAAGTGCCAAGGCATGGCCCACTGGAGGAGCCTCCCCAGCATGCACCCAGGGGGCGGGGCCGACGCGGCAGGGGCTGGTTCCTCGCTGTTTCCAGACAGCCTTGTGAAGCTAAGACTGAATGCGTTTCAGCATAGATGGCCACCACAAAATTGTACATTGGCTCCCGGCTGGCCTGGGCCAGGGCCAAGGCAGCGGGGACCGTTCCCTCACTGTTTCCAGGATGGCTTCGCGGGCCACATGAAATCACTTCGCGGGCCGCATCTGGCCCCCGGGCCTTGTGTTTGACATGTCTGTTCTACATGGATAACACAACCTGCATTTTCCATTTTTTCTCACTAGGTGGCTATAGCAGGCCACTGTTTCATTTCAGAAAGCAGATCACAGCAGAAAGGAGAAGATAGAGTGATAGACCTTTCCCAAAGGGGAGGGGCATATTCAAAATAATTGAAATATAATGTGAAAAGGCACCTTCATTTAGGTTCGACAGATCCGAACAGGCAAAGGAGAAGGTGGGACAGCTGGAAAGGACAAGTTGTCTGTTTGACTTGGCATTTGCAATAAAAATTGCAGCAAAAAAACTGCAAAAAGAAATGTATATAAATGTATATAAAATGACTTTTCCCAGCATCAGAAAGTCTGGTTTTTCAATTGCAATATTTTTACAACAAATCTTCATTTTTCAGGAACGTGTGTTAGGGATAATATAGAATTGACAACACCATAAATTTTCATCTTTTACCATAAAAGCATACCAACCACATGGTGAGTGAAGTGTTCTGCACAATACAATAGATGTGAGGGGGCTGGTTTGAAGCCGATTGCTGGAATCAGGAAATAACATAAATCTAGGCTGTGGAGTCTGTCAGTGGACAAGGGGAAGAGAGAAGCAGACATTTTACAAGGTCCCAGTGCACTGAAGTTTGAATTATTGCTGTGAAAATAGCCCAAAAATTTAAAAAACATACTAAAAAAAACCAGAACAATATTTGATTTTTAAGATTAAGCTTGCTGGATGGAAGACATGAGGAAAGAAGAAAAACATGGTGTTGTTTGCTACACATCTAGTAAGCCTTCCTTCGCTGGACATGTACTTAACTCAGGGGTCTTCAAACTTGGCCCTTTTATGACTTGCAGGCACGCTGGCTGAGGAATTCTGGGAGTTGAAGTCCACAAGTCATAAAAAGGCCAAGTTTGAAGACCCCTGACTTAACTATTCTGTTCTGGTTCCTGCAATGACCTCGCCAAATGGGTCAGAATCCTTTATTTACTTACATACTACATTAGATCTTGTCTCTCTAAAGCTAACCAAGAGGTTCACGAGTCCATGCTGAACGCTGGCCTGAACACCAGCTGCCACAGCTCCAGATAATCTGCTGCTTCTATGGTCCTCCGAAGCTGTAGCATCACTTTATCACCTTTTCCAAAAACCAGATTTAAGAGACTGGTCTAAAGTTGTCCAAAGTAGTAAGATCAAGCAAAAGCTTCTTGAGCAGGGCTCCTTCAGAGATAGATGCACCCTCTCACCAAAAGTGTATTGAATGCTCAGATCCAGCTCCTTTCACATTGCAGAAAGTATAATAATAAATAATAATAGAAGAGTTGGAAGGGACCTTAGAGGTCATCTAGTCCAACCCCCTGCTCAAGCAGAAAACCCTATACCATTTCAGACAAATGGCTGTCCAGTCTCTTCTTAAAAACTTCCAGTGTTGGAGCATTCACCGCTTCTGGAGGCAGGTTGTTCCACTGGTTAATTTTTCTGTCAGGAAGTTTCTCCTTAGTTCTAGGTTGCTTCTCTTCTTGATTAGTTTCCATCCGTTCCTTCTTGTCCTGCCTTGAACAGTTACAAGGGTCAGGAACTCAGCAGAGAAGTGGAAGAACTGATACTAGAGAGTCCTATTTGCCAGACTCAAAACTGATCCCAGATTACTGTACTTTGGCACTGACCAGCGTCCACTACGGTTCAACTGAGTTTTATCTGCCAAGTCATGAGAATCCTTCACAGCAGTCCTTCAGGTGTACTCTTTCCTTGATTTGCCTCAATTAAGCCTCCACAAACTAGGTCACTTTCCTATATTTGGACTATTTTTAACAGATAAGCTTACCTAAAATTCTTTTGGCTCCATAAGCCCTCTCCCCAATGGGACCCAAAATAAGTAGAAAATGTTGACCCCACTTGTATCTGGTAAGTTTATATGCCACTCTTCCCAAATTGTATCTGGTTTATGTCTTTGGTGTGTGACCCCCAATCAGTTATGGCTTAATGCAACAAATTTATCGTTTTAGAACTGAATACATTTAGCCCAGTATTGTTTGTTCTGGCTGACAGCCATTTCACAGGCTTCCCATTAGCTCCAACTTATCCTGCTCATTGTGCTACCAGGCGGTATCAGGAATTGAGCGCTGGGCCTTTCTTCAAGCAGCTTTTAGCTACTGAGCAATGCTCCATCCTCCCACCCAGTTACTTATGGAAGAATTCTTACCCTTAAGGGTGGACTTCCTAGTTTTCCAGAGGGAAAGAATAATCATCAATAAATACCAGGTAGTACTCAACTGGCAGCTATGCACAACACGCCATTAAAAGTTAAGGTTTATATCCTACCTTTCCTCTGGGAACTCAAGGAGCGATTGGAACTTGGACCTCCCACCTTGTAGGGCAACATTTTAAATACTTATGCTACATCGACTCACCTAAACATCAATTTCAGTCTTTCTGCATAAACATTCTTCTCAGCTGGATTTGCGTAAGATGTATTTGTTTAGCCTTAACCTCCCACCCCCCTTTGGAGGTTTAGCATCTCAGGCCTGTCTCCGGTGAACCTACTACCCAAGTTCAGAAAATAGATTTAACTTGATAAATAAGCTAACTGTGTTGTGTGCCCACAGTTGACTGCTGGAGTCTGCTTGGAGCGTCTTCAAACAGGATTGTAATAATTCAGGGTCAGAAGACCTGCAGCATCCATTTAATTGACCAGGGAGCAGCTGATGAGATATCCCGCAACTCCCAGGGCTCATTTCTGAGCAACAAAGATACTAGCAGAGTTAGGAGAACTAGAGCCTGATGCTTTGGCCTGCACTGAAACAGCATCTTCTAAAACTAGATCCAGTGTGCCCCACTGCTGCAGCCAATTCCATTCTAAACCCCCTAGAGATGTTTAGGTTCATCTATGAAAGATAGCTGGGAAAGTCTCCATTGCTTTCTGTATTCCACAAGTTTGTTCACTCATGAATCAGGCCTAATTCAACCGCATGATTTATGTTGCTAAATCAATGCACACGTCAACCTCCCATCCCTTAACACAGGAGTCTTCAAAGTTGGCCCTTTTAGGACTTGTGGACTTCAACTCCCAGAATTCCTCATCCAGCGTGCCTGGCTGAGCAATTCTGGGAGTTGAAGTCCACAAGTCATAAAAGGGCCAAGTTTGAAGACCCCTGCCTTAACGGACAGATGAGGAAAAAAGACCCTAAGATAGGGGGTGTCCAATCTTGGCTACTTTAAGATCCGTGGACTTCAACTCCCAGAATTCCCCAGCCAGCCATGCTGGCTGTGGAATTCTGGGAATTGAAGTCCACGGGTCTTAAAGCTACCAAGGTTGAACACCCCGATCCTAATAGGGAACTCTCAAAATCCATGTTGGGAATTGGCTTCCTGCCGGCACAGTCACTCTAGTTAAAATTCACAAGCTCAATTCTGAAGAAGTTATTATGATTCATTCATAGCGTCATTTCTATGAATTGCCTGAAAATTACTGTGATTACAGATGGAAAGAAACACACAAAAGGCAAGGATGGAATAAGTTCAGATGCACTTATGCAAACAGCAATTTTATTTATGCATTTCAGCCGAGAGGCCTACAATCAAAATCGCTAAAGATACAGTATACTTAGGGGCACAATAGGGCTTATTTCCAGAGAACTGGGTTGGAAATGTTATTTTTGTGAATCCGTTCTTTTGAATTTGTGGAGGTTTAAAATAATCTCTTGCCCTGATTTTGAAAGTCACCCAGAGAGCGGGCAACTAAATTTCATTTTTGATGTGTGCCGTTGTGCCCACAGTATAAAAATGACAATAAAGGTTATCTTATCTTATCTGCGTTCCTCTGATGTTACAAACTTATGCTGGTTAAAAGCAGCAACAGAATCATCGGCTAAAGCAATTTTGAAATGTCATGGTTCTGTAGTAGAGATTTTGTACCTAAAACACCCCTGGAAATAAAAATAATAATAATAAAAAAACTAGCACAAACCAGGCACAATGATTCTAAATGAACCTATTCTTTATTGTTGACACTTGTGAGGCCTTTTAGAGAAACATTTGTACTGTAACATGTTTGTGGTCATTAACTGACAGTCCCATCCTGCAATTTAATTTACAGACTGACAGGCTAAAGACAATAGAGGAACTGATATTGACTAACTCTAATTCTAGAAGATTAAAAGACCTCCAAGGTCCCTTTCAGCTCCGATTCCGATTCTGATTCGATTCCAGTAAATCAAACTAGATATACTGCTCTCAATTTTATGGGCAGGCACTCCTGCATTTGCTCAGTTTTCCAGATCTCCAACTGCTGTCAAACTCCTTGGCTCAAAGTCAGTAATTAAAGCGGCACATTGAAGGAAAATGTTTAAGTGAGGATGTCAGAACTGAGAAAAGGAAACAGATTATTTCTCTAGGTCTAAATTAAAGTTGCAGGCAGAATAAAGCTTAAGAAAAATACCAAGCTTAAACTTTAATACAGTACAGAGGATCCAGTCAAAGCTTCCTTCAAATGGTATTTTTTTGAGAAGGCCTTTACACGTGCAATTATTCTACTCTAGTCTCCAATCAACTAAAAGAACTGCTAAAATTCAGAAACCGTTAAAAGTCAGCCCAACTAGGTTGTAAAAAACTGGATCTTTTCTGTATCTTAACTATGCAGGGTTGCATCCCTACTTCACAGCCAAAATTACATCTCTTTCCATATTTTCCTGTTTCTGCACTTCTGCTTTTCGGTTGTTCTAAAATCCGAACGTTAAGAAAAAAAATATAACAGGTGAGAAGACTTTTCAAAGGCATTGCTCAAGCTGGAGTGCTAGACTTCAAAAAGGAAAAATAATGACAATCAGAGCCCACAGGTCAGAAAATGCCTTCCTATTTTTAGTTACACTTTTCTAGAGATGGGCCCAGGTTATATCCCCAAAAGGAAAATAAAGAGAGTGAAATTAGGTTCCTAAAAAGGCGGTGGTGTTCCTTGTAAGAAGATTGGGGCACCACCCTGACCTTATTATTAAAATATTTTAAAAACTTATATAATTTAAAAGCCATTATGTACTTAGGCCTTGATCTACTACACAGTCCATTTACTGTTAACGGAAATAAGCCATTTGAACTAGTCTGCATTTGGTGTCTGGAGCCCCAACTTCATCCATTTGCTGTAGATCCATTGGGATTCCATCATGTACAGAGCCTTAGTAGTTATGGTGTAGCATATTTTCCAATTTTCTTGAGAACAGGTGAGAAGAACGATAAGAAGTCAAGGGGGGGGGGGGAGTGGAAAATTCTCACAAGCGGAGACAGGCAAATTTCTGGGCAAATCTGGAATTTCAAGAATCTGTCACTGGACTTCTACAGAAATTATTGAAAGGCGTGTTTATTTACAAAACAGAATCCTCTGATTCAAGCCTTAAAACAATTCACCAAAAGCAAACTGGAGGATCTGTCTCTCTTTTTTCCCTGGTCCTAGCATTTTCTCTACCAACTTAGTTCACTGTGATCCTTTTTTTGCAGTTGGATTCACTTCCAAGCGCTGTATTACAGCCAGCCATCAACTCCTACGAACTGTTTATGTGCGACACCCTTCAGCACTTGGTTCAATAAGAATTATGCTAGAAGCTAATGCTTCACTGCATCCCCAAGTTTTCTTTTTTAAATTAGAAGGCATCCCATGTCTGGGCTTTTTACTGGCTCAGAAGCTAAGCAGGCTCAGGCCTCCTTCACACTTGGGATGGAAATAAAAGTGTGAAGCCTACAGGCTAGATTTTAAAAGTCAAAACACGGACAAGTCTGTTAAGTCCCTCCAAGTCAAACTCAAAGCAGACTTTTACCTTAAATGGATGATGAAGGCTGATGGATTCCAGCAGAGCTTGTCCACTGGCACATACCTCCCTCGTTCCACTGAAATTTAATGCTCTCCAGATGTTGACCAGAGCTGCACATCAGGTTAATGGTTTGAACAGTTGCTAGATGCTATCAGTAGAGATGTGCACAGCTTTCTGGACCCATTAGGGTACCAATGTATTTAGAGCTTAAGCTGATAGGCACTTGGCCCTTAGATCATCCCAGGCCGACCCACAAAACAAACTACCAACCACAATAATGTCAGATCTTTCTCTACAGATGTTGAGGGCGGCTGCATTTTAAGATATTCATTAAGGCCCCCAACCCCATCTTTTGTCCAGCAAAGGTCAAGAGTTACAGTCCTTTAACTATGGCAATGCCTAGATAACCACCTCTTGGGAGAAGGTGGGTTCTTGAAAACACGATGGCAGTGTTGCTGCAGAAATGTTACCCTAATGTTTCCCGCCAATAAAAACTGGACTCCTCCTCCTCCTCCTCTGCACGGGTGAACCGTTCTGCAAGGGAATGTAAAGGCGGAAGGTTTGTCTTTTGGAATCCTCTCCTGGCTCCAAGTGCAAATCATCCACTAGCAGAGGTCCACGTCTCCATGCACCAGTCATCAGTTAACAGGAATGATATGCAACCTAAGAGCAGCCAGGGAGCTCAGCTTTCACTTCCTGGTTTTCCTGGTTATTTTCAAAGTTTTCTGAACGGTAACATGGAGGAAGGGGAGGGAAAAAACAGCACGTTAAGCAGATTAACAATAGACATCTAGAAGTCCATGTAAGTCTAAGTTGCCTATCCATTTCACATTGTAGGAATCACAACCCATTGTTGAATTCCGATTTCCCCAAGACTATTAAAAACATCTTTATAGCAAGATTATCATAATTTGCCCTTTCAAACCTCACCAGCTCAGTTTACTTCCACTTTTATCTCAAAAATCTCATGAGACTCAACAGAGGTTAGGGTTACATCTTGTCAGATGAACATGTATATTCTGTAAACTCTTGCCAAGTACTTTAGCTGGACTGTTTAGTCAATTTTCTTCTAGACATTTTGATAAATGCATTTGTAATGGGACCAGAGAAAACTATTTCCACTAAAAATTTCCAACATCCAGTTTGGACAATCCAGGACTGATTCAGGTGATGCACCACAATCCCAAAGACTCAGGGTAACCGACCCTTCAGATCTTTGACAAGCAAGACAAAGGAGCATTGGAAAGACCGATATCAGGAAATCTCCAATAAACAAGGCAAAAGACAGGAACATTCGAGGATCTAAGGCAGGGGTAGGCAACCTTGGCTCTTTTATGACTCGTGGACTTCAACTCCCAGAATTCCTGAGCCGGCATGGCTCAGCTTGGAAACTCCCTTTCCCCTCAGCATGGCTGGCTCAGGAATTCTGGGAGTTGAAGTCCACAAGTCATAAAAGAGCCAAGGTTGCCTACCCCTGATCTAAGGCAATCCAGAGGATTACAGATGGCAGAAATAAACCACAAGAAGCACTTTCTACAATATGTGAAGCAGAATCTGGGAAATATTTGCTATAGCTCATATACTATCGTGATTTGCCCACCATTCCCTTTTCTCTCACTTCACATTAATTACGCTGCGAGTGATTTGAAAAAGAGAATACATGGAAATGTTTACTAGCAAGCAAGATACGGGCTGGGAAATTTCTCACTTTAAGCAGGTTTGAAGATTTCTAATTTGCATGCTTTCTTTTCTACCAAATTTCTTTTTTAAAAAAAATCAGGACTTTTTGGCTTTATCTGTCCTAGTAGCTGGATGAGAAGGGAGAAGCAGCTAGAGAAATGAGACCGCCGTCTCGTGTTATTCCATGTAGCTACCATGTGATAAGGGCTGAAAGGCTCATGTGGAGGAAAGCAGCCAGGTTCTCTTGACAATGATCCTTCAGTGGCCACCCTGTGGAAAGAGACCAGATTTGCTAGTCCATTTCTGAAGCATGAAAAACCATGCCCACTCTAAAAAACGCACATGTGACATTAACAAGAGTTTCTTTATTCACTGTTGATACAAGGCTGAAGCACTGAGTAAAATGCCAGAATACGGACTATTTACAAATAGTTGAAAGAAGGGACAAAGCCCCATCACCTGAGAAGCCAGCATCAGATATCCTTTTTTTTTTTTTTTTTAAATAAAATTTCCCCCCAAATATGCTATATTTCGTTAACTCACGCTTGGGCAGAGTCTGGATAGTGACTTGAATATGCTAATTTAAATCACAGACTCGAATAATTTTCCAATGCCTCAAACATTTGGAAAGCAGCAAATAGGCAACTTTCCAATTGATTTTGATACGCGTACATTAAAGTAATGTACATCTGAGCCCAAGCATGCCATCCACTGGGATGTTATCTGGGGACTGTTATCAAAAGGAAAGAGTTATGGGCATTTTTTTCTAAAGGCAAAACTTTAGATTTTAACCTGGTTCACAGATAAAAGTTTGCTGTCTATCGAAAACTGGTTATTTTGTTAGTTATCTCAGGAGCAGTGGGCAAATAGATAGGCACTGGTCTCTTTCCTGATATATTTTAGGAATGCCTATAGCAATTTTTAATACATTAAAAAAACCTAAATTAATCAGGCTCCATGTAAGTTAAAAGTTTATATTTTTTCCTCCAAGATCAAGTTTGAAATCAGAAAAAAAAAACGTTGCCAACTATCCTCTTCCTCCATTTTAGCACTGCAGAGTATTATAAAATTGAGCCCTGAACTGGGAAAACTATGATTTTCCTAAAATCAGGTCTTTGGTTTTTCTAGTTTATCATTTGACGCCTGAAAATTATTTTTCCCCTGCAAGACATGCTAGGCCATTTAACCCACTTTAATAGAGGTCCATATTCCTGTTTATTCAATAACTTTGCATGCTGCCCATCTCATTGACACAAGCGACTGTGCAATAAAACAGATTTACTTGATAAATCCCTCTGCCCGATGCTGCCTCCAAAGCTTCATAAGCCATTGATCTATTCAATATATGACTAAAAGAAAATATAATGAAAATATATACTTCCCCAGTAGCGGTCCATATTCTAGACTATGTTAGTCTAGAGCAGGGGTAGGCAACCTTGGCTCTTTTATGACTCGTGGATTTCAACTCCCAGAATTCCTGAGCCAGTTGAAGTCCCAAGAGTCACAAAAGAGCCAAGGTTGCCTACCCCTGGTTTAGAGTATGGGTGTCCAACCTTTTGGCTTGCCTGGGCCATACATCAAATATATAATACAATGTAAACAACAAAGTTCATTTTTAATCTATTTTTTACAATCTTGTGGGGCCACATTACTAGCTATCCAGGACTGCATGCAGCCCTTGGGCCACAGGTATAGCACACCTGGTCTAGAGATTACTTTGCCTCAAGAGGTCTTATTTTTCCATTGCACAGGTGCATATACCAAAAAAGAAAAAAAAAACCCACCAAATTTAGTAACGTGACCACAGGGCAATTATATACAGCTATCATTTTCATCATTATGAGCATCAGCCTAGGTGCTTGCCCAGAGCTTATATAGGCTGAAAACCTTTAGCCTGAAGCTATAGAACCAGGTGTTTACAAAAACAAATCACAATTTAATTACAGGTCTGATTTACCAAGTTTCCCCTGCTACATCTAAGGGCTTATCTTGTTATTGTGCTTCTTGAACCTTTAGTAAACAAGCAAGAGCTGTTTTCACTAGAATGTCACTATACAGCTCTGCAGCCTTTTGACGCAGCAATTACTCAAAAGCTTATTTTCAAATTTTGTGAGGAAACTTAAAGACGTTAAATCTTAAGTCCTTAAGTCGGATTTATATGAGGAATTTGAAGCTATCAAAATTTCAAGTAATGTAGCGCATGCTCAAGGGGGACAGGATCCCTTCAGCTGGAACAAGTACAGATCGTCCTAATTTAACAGTTGCCACATTAATTATATCAAAAAAAGGCAACTGCCTCATTTAATGACCGTTTAGTTATATGACAGTGATAAAAAAGTAAAAACCAATCCTCGCATTTATGACCATCACAGGTCTGTAAAGCAAAGGAAAACCAAAGATTAGTTGCAGTTTCACCTAGTAACTTCACTTAATGACCAGGTTGTCGGTCCCAATCTTAGTGGCTAAATGAGGACTATCTGTATAGCATCATAAACATATGAGAAGTGTTTCTTCTTGTCAACTCTAATAGTTCCGGGAGGAATGAATAAACTTAGCAGTCAATACTTTTAAACACTTCAAATATCCTATTGCTTCCATTCTCTATTTTGAGATGTTTTTAGTCTTACTTCAATCTTTTTGAGCAGCTTATATTTAAATCAGTTTAACAGTAACCAACCTTGACCAGCATCCGATGATCCCCATGTAACTAGAACATGTATCTGAAATGTAAGGTATAGGTAGTTCTCGACTTACAATTACACCCACAATTTATACTGCTAAGCAAAGCAGTTGTTAAAAGTGAGCCAGGCCCAATTTTATGACTGTTTCTGCCATGGTTAAGCAAATCGCTGCAGTTAAAGAGAATCTCACTTCCTGCATCGACTTTGCTTGGAAAAGTTACACGTGGGGATCATATGACCTGAAGTCAGCAAATACACGCTGGTTGCCAAGCTCCTTAATTCTCATCACGAGGATGCTGTAGCAGTTATTAAGTCAGGGGACTAGTTGTCACCTTTTTCAGTGCCATTGTAGCTTCAAATGGTCTCTAAACAAATGGTTGTAAGTCCAGGACTATCTGCATATGCAGTTAGAATCAACTGCTTGTTATTCCCCAAAAAATGCTACTTAAATGCTTGCCAACTGACCCAATACTTCTTACAGTTGGTGGGCTTTAACACCTTTTCTGTAAGGACTGTTATTTTATCTTTTTGAGAAGGATCTAGAAAGGTAGCCTTAATATCGAATATAGGACATATCCCTTATACAGCACATAACCCCAAAATGATTTATGCAAGTGCAAAATCAATTCTATCATTCCTTTAAGAAGCATCTCCGAGATTAACGTCCTTGTTCCCACAGAGGCATAACGAATCCTAGACTATTTTGCACCATGGCTTTTTCTGGGGTTGGAAGCGAAGTGCAGCCAGGTTGCCAAGATCTTTGATAGGAGTCAATTTACTGTGGTACCTCAATTGCTTTGAGACTCCTCAAATTTGGCACTTAAAACGCGTTTTGACACAAAACTTTTGTCCTGGTACTCATCGTTTGCTTGGTGCTCAACCCACAAGGCAGCACCTGTTGGTGTCAGCTGCCTTGTGACTCACATTATTCCTTATGGGGAAAATTTGGTACTCATCATGCATCCAAGACCAATTAACGGTAAGTACTGAGGTACCACTGCATTAGATGTATATGCCATCCAATTCCCATTAACTCTGAGCAGCCTGGGAAAACTAGGGCTGTAGATTGTATTAGAAAAGCAGCAATAGAAAACCATTTCCATGCTACCGTTGGGAGATATTTTTTTATAAAAACATCGATGGGAGTTTACTAATGTAGCACCAAGATGGAAAACCAGGGCTTGCTGAGAGGATGGGCCCTGACGAGTACTTTCAATAACCCCTTAGGAAATTCCATTAATTTTTAATCAAGAGCCAACTGTTAACGCTTTAAAAACTGTGCAAGAGTGTAAGATTACAGAAGTTAACTACAGGCAGTTCATACCTCAAGGATTATCCATGTGGAGCTAAAGCAGTTGTTTATCGACCAGTCCTACCTGATAACAGAATTCTGTAGCTCTTACCTGATCATCCATATTCTGCACTCGCCAAGTTGCACACAAACCCTTGGCTATGCCTCATGCTAGAGCAGCCAAGGGTTTCCTTCCGTGTGCCTGACCATGTAAGCGCCAGGATGTTTTATTATCTTCATTCTCACACCTTTTCATCAGGGCTTATTTGTGCCCAGGCTACTTACTACCAGTGCTGCAATGCGTATGAATGGGCCAAAGAGTATAAGATGAAGCCCAGTCAGTTACCAGGCCAAGAATCAGAGGAACTTCAAGTGAATTCAGCATAGCAGAAGAACAACATATATGGGCATTATTTAATACAACAAAACCACCATGCACTTTTTTATAAAATTTTATTTGTCAAAAGAAAAAGGCAATAGCCAATTTAAAGCCTACTTATCTTAAAAGACTCCAATTTCTTTGCGTTGTTAAATTTAGGTAAATGACTTATTGGTTTAACATTTATAAACAACCCCCCCTTTTTTTTCCCCTTTAACATTTACCATCTACTTGTGCTGAATCCTTCCAAGGAGAATGCTCCAGCGTACCTCTCCAGGTCCTTGCTTTGCTCCTTTTACAAAAAAAAATGAAAACTCCATCGTGCATCTTATGGATGGGCTCCAATCGTCAAAAATAGGAAAAAAAAAAATCTTTGGAATAGCCAATTGAGTTGAATAAAACTCCATACGAGTGCGGTTTGGTTGGGGCAGGAATCCACTCCTATGTTCCTGGTAATCTGATCCCGCTCCATGAATCCTTGAAATTGATCCTCCCTATCCTATCCACATTATGATTTGAATCCAATGATCCAGCTCCAAGGATTGGGATCCAGTGAGCCCTCTCCAATCCAAACCTTTATAACCAGCAAAACCAAAAAAGAGGAGGCAAAAAGTTAGATACCGTAATGAAAAATAGGATTCTGGGGAATGATCAGTTATGTCTGCCACTGAGTAATAAAAAACAGGCATTGATAACTATCAGTTCCCCAAGACAAACTTTTGTATTGTGAAGCTCAAATTTTAGCAGTGTTAATCATTTGGAAGAAACATTCTAATATTTACAAAGGATAACTGATCAATTTCAACATTTCAATTACTATATGTGCATTACAGGTTTTGTGGTTGAAAAAAAGGGTTATGAAGTTGCCAAATCTTGCTGCTAGAACTATCAAGGCCTAAAACTAAAAGCTCATTACTCAGTCTAAAAAGTAACAAGATTAACTGAAGTTATCAGTCAGTTCTGATTTATCTTGCAGGGGAAGAGGGAAAAACTGAAAGAAATCCCCAGTGTGCCCCCCCCCCACTGCTTCCATTCCATTACATTTAAGATGAAACAGCAATGCTCTATCAGTCACACAGAGGACATGCAGATTTTAGCAGTATTGAGATTATACTTCCATGTCTGAAAAACCTGCATGTTACAAGGATAAAAATGGGCAACACCTGTAATCAACTGACACAGTACACCCCCACCATCCCACATGGATCCAGCTAAGCCACAATTGTCATGATGGTAGTCAGAAAACTTCAGCTGACTAGAAAATGAGTGGAACAATAGAGAACAGGCGTGCCTATGTCACTGCTCTCTCTGTATAAGGTCAATACTGCCAATTTAATCTGTGACAATAGCACTTGGAGTCATACCATTGCCTCCATTTTTGATCTGATCCTCCTCAATCCTCCTTTTGACAATCCTAAAATGATTGACATGTGCTCCACAATCCTTTAATCCAAAGCATTCTTAATCCATCTCTTCAGATATGTCTACAGAAAGACACATGAAAAGGCAAGATAAAAATGTAAGCTCCCCCAAAAGAGACAATTTAAACCCCAACATCCCACGCTTGTATAAACCATAGCTGAACAAAGACATTTTATACAGCAATATCACAGTTGGAAGAGAGAGTGGGCAGCAAACTAGCTAGAAAGAACCCTGACTAGGACATGTTAAAATACAATTTATGAAAGATGCAAGGGAATGTTGATGTTAAAGAACAAATACTCACTAGGGGTATCATACAAAACTGCAATTCAACACTTTAGCCAATTTTCAGTAAAACAGTTTCAATTCTGTTCCTTTTCCCCCCCTAAAAGAATGGACTATATATGGGCAAAAGAAAACTGCATACAACATGGAGAAATTCTACAAAAAGGAGCACTATTAAAGATCATTTATGTACGAGAACGTGATCTGCTGTGACGGGGAGAGTAGCGTGGAGATCCTCTGCTTCGTCTCGGGGAGTAACTGCGACTTCTGCTGTTGCTTCGGCTACGGCTTCTGCTACGACTACGGCTGCGGGAACGAGATCTTCCGTAACTCGGACTTCTTGGGCCATCAACTTTAACACGGATGTAGGCAGTTTCTCCCTATCAAATAGACACAACTTTCGATTGAAAGGTCTAAGTTTTTAAACAGTCTTTGCAGGCATGCTGATAGACTGAAGATTTTTTTTTTTTTTAACAAGAGTTGCATTACTTCTCCCATACATTACTTAAACATGACACCCAACTAGCCCTTTCTACATTTTTAAATACTATAAACAGAAAGCACTTCCTTACCTTCAGTTTTACTGCATCCAAATCCAACCCTCTGTATCCAATTCTTGCTAAAATATTAAGTGGAAAAACCTACCTCGTGAGATCTAAACTTAGTGTTATCCAGTTTTCGCACTGCGTAGGTCATATCTTCTTTCCGAACAAACTCCACGACACCAGTTCCATCTCGGAAAACATCAGCATAACATACATCACCTGCTTCACGCATGTGATCCTTTAAATCCTGCCAGCTTCCACTGGGAGGCAGTCCTGAACAAGAGACAGTTGTTAAGTTATTGCTAGTGAAATGCAGGCATTCCTCAACTTAGTCCTGTGCACACTGGAAATTATTCATTTCATATATTAATCATGGTTTTAAACCCATATTCCTTCAAATTATAAGTAGTCTTTGACTTTTGACCGTTTCAAGAGATTTGAATAAATAATGGCCTTGTAAAGGGTGCTTTACAGCCTGTAAAGAACATCCAAATACTGCAAAATGCCCCACTTCACGGTCATGTGATCACAATCTGGTTGCTTGGCAACCCATTTACACTTGATCCTCATTTATCTTCTTTGCTGGTTTCCACAGAAAGTCAATGGGAAAGCTAGCAAGGAAGGTTTCAAGCTGCTGCGGCTGCCAAGAGAACTCCCTCTGGTCTCTGGGGGCTGCCTGCTGGAGGATTTCATCAATCCAAGTAGGCATAGAGCTGAAATCCTTCAGCAGGCAGCTCTCTCAACCAACCTCCAGAGACGATAAGCCAAAATCCTGGCAGGGAGGATTTCTAGGTCCTGAGTAGAGGGATACCTGCTGCGGAGTTTGCAATTGTTGAGCAAAGCAGTCACAGGTCTCTTTTAATAACCATTTCACTCAACTGAGATTCCGGTCCCAATTGTGGTCAAAGGTCAAGGACTACCTGTATGTATGAATTGTTTAAAAAGTGACAAGCTGACAATCCTAGTTTTGGGGCGAGGCACACTTAAAAATCAAGCTAGGGCGGGGGTGTGGATCTGCCCCACGAGCCCTGCACCCACTTACCTTGCAGCCAGGCCTTTCCTCGCCGGCCCACTTCTTCTGCGGCGTCTTTTGCAGCCAGGCCTGCATTTCTCAGTCACAGGCCTTTCCGGAAGGTCTGTGCAGCCAAGAACCGAGCTATGGATTCAATCCATAGCTTGGTTCAGCAAGACCTCTGCAGCAGAGGACCGAGCTATGGATTCAATCCATAGCTCAGTACTTGGCTGCATAGGCCTTCCGGAAAGATCTGACTGCAAAATGCAGGCCGGAATGCAGCTGCAGAATGCAGCTGCTCCTTCGGCCCCCAAAAGAAGTGGACTGGCTGGGCGGGGCTGTCAGTGCGGGAGGTAAGACATCCCCCGAAAATAAGACCTGGTGCCTCTTTTGGAGAGAAAAAAAAAAAAAGACCTGGTCTTATTTTCGGGAAAACACGGTACATGTTTTATAAGTCTTTTTCCTCTTCTTTTTTGCATTTAGTTAAAAAAAATAGAATTATGGTAATGCATGCTATTTAAGAACTGCTTTGAAGAGTCTACAGAAACTATAACTAGTCAGAATGCAAATGAGTGCTTTCTTACAGGATTATGTCATTTTAAACTCTACACTATGATTCTCAACTCAGTTTAAAGCATGTGGGTGCTTATTCTGGAAGCCCAAAGGGGTTTCACATAAAATATTTTAACTATCTCCTCCAAAACCAAATTCTCTGTCTCCAAAATCCAGTGGCTAAAGCATTCTTTTATCTTACAACTGAAGTGCAACCAAAGACTGAAAGGCACAAGGGAAAAGGGCTTTCTCATGGGCTCCCTTTTGAGTTGTAGAATTCTTTGGACCAGAAAGTTAGCTTAGCCCTATTATTGTTATTTACAGCAATCTACCTTGTCTAGAAATGCAGTTGATTCACCAGTAAAATTACATGTTCAATTATCTGCATTTTCTTTCATAAATTTTAATTTTATTATTGCTTTTCATTGTTAGTAGTTTTGAAGGGCCCACATGCAACAGAAACATAAACTTTAAATGGTTTCATCTCAACATGATGCTGTATATCAACATGATTATTTGCAGTACAAATAATCACAGTGGCAAAGCATATTTATTTAAAGTATGCAAACTTATCTTGATTAAACCAGAAAATCTAGTATTTTGAGGGGAAATGTGGAACTATGTACAGATTTTCAAGATGCCAAATCATGAGTTAATTAAATATCCAGAAAACAACTGAAAGATAGCTTAGATAAATATACTCCATCAACAATTTTATTCAATTGTTAACCAGTCAAATCATTTTCAAAGATGAAACTGGAGAAATTTGTTTTAGCCCAAGGGAAAAAACTTACCTGATACTATCACTCTGTACTCAGAACGCCTCGATGGGGGTCCATATCTGCCCCTTGGGGCCCCACCACCACCTCCACCGCCTCCTCCTCCTCCTCTGCCAGTGCCCCGACCACTTCGAGGGAACTCCACCCGTAGACGGTACCCATCATAATCATATCCATCCCGTCCGTACACTGCATCTTCTGCATCCCTGCAAGAATAGAAAAAAGAAAACCACACTGAGCTTAGATCCAAGGTTCCTGATTGACAACTGCATCACAGGCCTTCCAGGAATACATTACAAACAGGAAGCTAGCCTTTGTCTTCAATCTATAAAAAGAGAAGACTTTGTCCCAACAGCATTACAACTAAACACATTTTTCTGCAAGTAAGCAATATTCTAACATTGCTGACATTGCAGCACAACTCTACAAAGTAATGTATTACTTTTTAGTATATGTATAAAAAGCAATGCTGTTTGTTTAAACTGAGAAGAGTAACATACAAAACAAGGTAGTTAGAAATTTTAGATTCCAAGAGGGGAAAAATCTGAATGCGTATATTTTAGGAACAAAGGTGAATTAAAATATTACCTGCACAGTGAGTATGAATATAGAAGCTTACTACTCTATTTTTCATTTTCTTAGTTTTCATTTTTCCCTTCTGAATGTTCATTAATTAAAAGGAAAAAGTGGCCTTTTAATTTGTAAAAAAAAAAAAGGCTATTTACTTATTCAAATGTCAATTTAGAATCTGGCTTTAATAGCAATGAATGCACAAATATATGGGTAAATTCACTGCTAAATAATGGATCAGGAGGACCTTTAAGCATATATATTGTCAAGTTATAGAAGCTGTGTCTCCTCAGAATAAGCAGCAAGGCTGTATCACTTTAAAAAAGCTAGGCCCAAAACTCAACTAAAACTGGTATTTTGTATCTATTCCAAAACTAGCAATGTAGCTTTCACTTAGCTACAAAATGAACTACTTTAAAGTGGCCTAACTGCAAGCACCATTACAAGAACTATCAATTATGTTATGCCACTGGTTTTGAAATTAGCTTTTGGACTCCAAATAAACATTCCCCAAACTTGGTGGATTTCACTTCACCTTGCACAGGCCAGAGATCAACATTCTTGGATTTGATCCCTTTTTCTCAATTTGTGCAAGACGGATCCTGCAAAATAGATCCTGTTAAATGTGTATGGAGATTCTCGGTCCTCCAGGTCATAGCTGTTGTCCCAAAAAGGTGCTTTTTTTCAAACAGCGATTGGACTATTGTTTTTCCTTGAAGATGTTTTGTTTCTCATCCAAGAAGCTTCTTCCATTCTCAAAGAAGCTTCTTGAATGAGAAGCAAAACATCTTCAAGGAAAAACAAAGTTCAGTTGCTTTTTGAAAAAAGCACCTTTGGGACATATCCAATTAAGGCACAAATGCTGCAGAGGGAAAGCAATCTATACAAGAAGCTCCCATAGAACAGCTTCCAAATGGCTTTTACTTTCTACATTTACAGCTTCATGGCCTCACAAAAGATCTTCCATAGATATTTTTCCCATTAAGACAGGAACCAACTTCCCATCCTCCCATGTTCTGACCACACCAACCACCAATCTGACCTTCCTCGGGACAACAACCAGGCACGACTGGGGTGCAAAGGAACATAGAAAACAGCATCATGTTGTACATGCATGGGAATGAAATAGAGTAAGAGTTGGAAGGGACCTTGGAGGTCTTCTAGTCCAACCCCCTGCTCAGGCAGGAGACCTATACCATTTCAGAGAGATGGTTGTCCAATCTCTTCTTAAAAACTTCCAGTGTTGGAGCATTCATAACTTTTGGAGACAAGTCGTTCCACTGGTTAATTGTTCTGTCAGGAAGTTTCTCCTTAGTTCTAAGGTTGCTTCTCTCCTTGATTAGTTCCCATCCGTTGCTTCTTGTCTTGCCTTCTGGTGCTTTGGAGAATAGCTTGACTCCCTCTTCTTTGTGGCAGCCCCTCAAATATTGGAACACTGCTATCACGTCTCCCCTGGTCCTTCTTTTCACTTCACCACCCCAGTTTAGCCACCTCTTCCCAACCCGTCCTTATGAATACACAGGGTTCATTATAGGGCAGGAACCGTTGAAAGGTTCCCCATCCCTCCCGACGCGACGACGTACCGAAGCGCCTTTTTATTTCAAATGTTATTTTATTCCACAATATCGCAACAACGATCGGCGCAGACACCAATCGGAGCGGCTGTACCGCGATCGATTACCTCGCCCTGCCCTTCCCGTCACTTCGATCGTCCGAGCCGTGTAAGGCGAGGATGATGGGAGCTGGAGTTAAGAGGCTCTGGGTCCGGCCGGCCTGGCCTAAAGAAGCTCCCATACCCTTTCAGGGCGGGGATCTCCGCCACCCACGGGCGTTTTCCCCGCGCGAGGCCCCCGTCCCGTCCCCGCCACTGACCTGGGGTCCTCAAACTCGACGAAGGCGAACGGCGGCCCCCCGCGGCGGTTCTTCAGATCGATGTCCCGAATGGCTCCGTACTTGTAAAACACGTCCTCGATGTCCTTGGTGCGGATGTCCGGCGGCAGGTTGCCCACGTAGATGCGGCAGTCGTTGTTCCCGGCCGGGCCGCGGATCACGCCGCCACCAGACATGGCGAGGTCAGCAATGGCTGCGGTTGGGTTGGTCGATGTGAGAGAAAAAAAGCGGGAAGGAGCCCGAGAAGCAGCGGGGGCGGGAAGAAAAGAGGATTTTTTTAAACAAAAAAAGAATAAATCGGTAGCGATCCGATCCAACCGAAAGAAAGGAGAGAAAGGAAGAAAACGGGCGAGGCTAACGGGCAACAACAGGAGCAGCGCCGCTTCGACTCTCTCAGCTGCCACAAAATGGCCGTCCACTCATGCGCTCTACTTGCCCTGCGCAAGGATCCTTCCGCGCCGTTGACGTCACACACTCCGAGGGGGGAGCGAAGACGAGTGCAGCCTTCCCGCCCTTCGTAAGGCGCATGCGCGACTCTAGTTTTTTTCCCTCTCTCTCCCCCCTTCCCCCGAAGGTTTCTTTCCAAAGTTATTATCGAACAATACGGGGCGCCGTTCGATATGTGCCGACGTTACATGCGGCGTTTTTACAAGTTACCCTCTGGGCCTTTATTTGAAAGAAAACACCTGATTTCAAATAGGCCTCGTGGCTGAGGACTTCCGTTAGTCTCTAGGGCCACGAACCGTTAAAGGTCCGCGCGAAGAAGATCCGGCTTTTATAAAGAGTTGCACAAAGAAGGCGGGTGAGTAATCCCACAATGCAACACGCGAAGGGCTGCCTTGGCGCCAAAGAAAAGAATGTTCCCATAATGCATTGCGAAGAAAGAGGAGCTGCCAATAGATTTGAGGTCAGGCGGCGACTGGAAACGAAAATTAAATTGTGGACACGCTGACACAAAACTCACCTTGGGAGGCCTCCTTTCCATGTAAGAGAAAATCGCGTTAAGGAAACAAACGGCATCATTAAAAATGAGGCTCAGCACACGCTTCACCGAGATTTTTTTTAAAAATAAATTCCCTCGATATTGCAATTCGTTAATGTGCACGCAGGGAAAACACGTGTTTATATTCACGTGTGTTGTTGCAAAAGGAGAGGCTGCAATTCCCGGATGTAGGAATGCCCACAATTGCTAGAATGTTTAGCTGGCATTTGTTGCATACGCTTCAGGATGGGTTGTCTGCATTTGCCACTTTATTAATTTATTCCATTGCATATTTTAATTTGCTTTCCTTATACTGGCAGCTACCTGGACTTGGACAGTGCTGAAATCAATAAATTGAAGAATTTTCATCTCGGAATCGGATCCAATAGAGATAGTCCTCAACTTACAACAGTTTGTTTAGTGACTGTTCTAAGTTACAACAGCACTGAAAAATGATCTAGGACTGTTTTTCACACTTATGATCATTGATCACATGATCAAAATTTGGATGTTTGGCAACTGACTCGTATTTATGACGGTTGCAATGTCCCAGGATCATGTGATCCCCTTTTGCGACCTTCTGACAAGCAAAGTCAATGGGGAAGCCAGAGTCACTTAACAACATTTTAGTAACTTAACAACTACAATGATTCAATTAACAACTCTGTTGAGAAAGGTCATTAAATGGGGCAAAACTCAATAAATATCTCACTCAGCAACAGAAATGTTGAGCTCAATTGTGGTCATAAGTCGAGGACTACCTGTTCAGAGTTCCAGATGTTTAGACATCATCCCCAGATGGTTGGTGTTTGGCTGTGTTAGCTGAGGATAATAACCATGCACTTATTTGTTGGTTAGATTGATGATTATGTACCATTAAGTTGTTTTCAACTCTTAGCGACCACGAGGATAGATTTTTCTCCATGACGATATGTCCTTAACCTGGTTTTTCAGGTCTTCCAAGGATGCACCTATTGCCCCCTGTAACTGACTTTATATACAGCTAGTCCTCGATTTTATGACTACAATTAGGCCAACATTTGTGTTACATCAGACAGTTGTTAAGTGAGTTTTGCCCCATTTTACAACATTTTTTGCCACGATAGTTAAGTGAATCACTGCATTTGTTAAGTTAGTAACACAATTGTAAAGTGAATCTGGCTTGACTTGTCACAAAAGGTGATCACAGGACCCCAGGACACTGCAATTGTCATAAGTATGAGCCAGTATGACAGACTCTAAATCGGGTCTTCAAACTTGGCCCTTTTATGACTTGTGGACTTCAACTCCCAGAATTCCTCAGCCAGCATGCCTGACTGAGGAATTCTGGGAGTTGAAATCCACAAGTCATAAAAGGGCCAAGTTTGAAGACCCCTGCTCTAAATCATTCTTGAATAAGCTGAATGGGGCTCCCTTCCTATCTCTCCATTGTAAAAATCTTCCTACTTTCAGTTTTCTGCCATTCACCCGTCCATCGGAGATCTGTCCTGCAATCCCACAAATGCTTATCTTACTCAAGATTTCTGAGAACTGGAGATGCTAAATCTTTTGAAAGGAAATAAGAATGTCCAGTTTCCTTTTGGGGGAAAAAAAAAAAGCACCTTTGAGATCTTATTCAAGTGTGTTTTATTTGAAACTTTATCAAAAGCTTTTTTGGGAACTGCATATATCAGCAGGGTCATCTTCATCCACACAAATAGTCTTGCATTCCCCTAAACTCCATTGAAGAAGTTACCTAGGGCCTAGGCTGATAACGAAACGTTTGGAAACCAACCCACAAGCTCGGAGAACGAACTTTCACCCTCATCCTACACCCGAGCTCCAGATATTCACCACTATTGCAAAGTCTTGCATTTGTGGGGTTTAGAGTGACTGAAAACTAACTGCTATTATATTCCCTAGTGACAGATTTTATCTTCCTGGGCTCTAAGATCACCACAGATGGGGACTGCAGCCAAGAAATTAAAAGACGCTTGCTCCTGGGGAGGAAAGCTATGGCAAATTTAGACAGCATACTAAAAAGCAGAGACATCACCCTGCCAACAAAAGTACGTATAGTCAAGGCCATGGTTTTCCCAGTTGCAATGTATGGCTGTGAAAGTTGGACCATAAGAAAGGCTGAACGCAAAAGAATTGAGGCCTTTGAACTATGGTGCTGGAGAAGACTCCTGCGAGTCCCCTGGACTGCAAGGCGATCAAACCGGTCAGTCCTAGAGGAGATCAACCCTGACTGCTCTTTAGAAGGCCAGATCCTGAAGTTGAAACTCAAGTACTTTGGCCACCTAATGAGAAGGAAGGACTCACTGGAGAAGGGCCTAATGCTGGGAAAGATTGAGGGCAATAGAAGAAGGGGACAACAGAGAATGAGGTGGCTGGATGGAGTCACTGAAGCAGTAGGCCTCAGCTTAAATGGACTCCAGAAGATGGTAGAGGACAGGAAGGCCTGGAGGAACATTGTCCATGGGGTCGCGATGGGTCGGACACGACTTCGCAACTAACAACAACAATTATATTCCCAAATCCAGTGAATTTTCAACAACAGAGCATCATAAATGGGAAGACAATTGCCAGGGTACTAAATCCATGTTGAATCAGAAGAGGATTCAGAGAAATTGGAACATGTTCCACAAAGGGCGGTGATGAACTAGAAATTTAAGTCCTTTGAAAGACTGAAAAGAGCTAAATATGTTCAGTCTTGAGAAAGAAGGGGGAGACAAAACTATACACCCCTCAAATATAGTATTACACAGAAGGTCAAAACCTCTTCCTTTTGTTCAGAATGCAGGGCATGGAAAATGGACTTGTAACTTACAGGAATTTTGATTTAATATTGGGGGGGTGGGGGTGGAACCCTTAATATTGGATGTGTTCCAATGGAGGCTAGATGGCCATCTGGAGGAGTGTTTTTAATTTAGACTCCTGCAAATCAAATGCATTCATAAACTTCCCAAGGATGAACAGGACAGCAATTCTCTTTTCTGCTCTTCTCCCCAGAGAGTAGTATTGAATAGGATTATGCAGAAATTCAAAGGCAAAATGTGAGATTCAGAGCACACGAGCATACACATAACCCCCATTGCGGACTTAAACCTCTTAAAATAGGAAAGGAGGAGGAGGAGGATGGTGCATTGGATATGTTTGCAGTCATGAATTATTTGTAAAAAATAATAAAGGCAGGAAATAAATGTCTGTCCGTATATCTACCTACCTACCTACCTATCTATCCTGTCTGTGATTCTGTAATTGCCATTGATAGCTTGATCCTGTCTAAATTTGTTAGAATTTGGGGTTGGAATTTTTCTTTTTGCACAGTCCCTTCGGATGTCTGCACTGAATTCAGATAATGCAATTGCCAAAAACTGGGCATAGAATTTCTTGCCATTGTGAACTGTCAGGCATAACAAGGTAAACCAACAGCCATTCCCTTTTTTAAAAAAAGAATCAGACACCTCCCACCCACCCACCCCTCAGTAAATGTTGGGCCTTCCCAGTACGTGATACATTTCCAGCTCTATGCATTATTGCTGTATCCTTTGGCTTCACATAATCAAGCTATGAGTAAAGCAGCCCATTGTTTTGGTGCAATCATATACGAGGGCAATTCGGAAATAAACCTCCGTTTGAGCATGTGCGAGAAATAGGCAGGGAGAGCGACGCCCGTCCTATGGCGCCGTGCACAGTAGTTCACTAGGCAGTGAGCGGAAGGAGAAGGTTGTGTTGCAGTTGACTCGTCCGCTAAATCAATTGAAAATGAACCCTGCCATAGAAAATCCCACCAAATGTGAAGTGCGTGCAGCAATACAATTCCTGTGTGCGAAAAAACTTTCGGCAGCTGCAATTCATCGAGAACTGTATAATGTTTACGGACCAAATGTGATGAGTGTCAATGGTGTCCCATGTTTAAAGATGGATGAACTGACGTGCACAATGAGGCAAGGAGTGTCCACCCATCTGTAGTCAGTGATGAACTCGTGCAGGAAATTGACAAAAAGGTCCGTGAAGTCCATCGGTTCACAATATCTGCACTTTCTTTACACTTTCCCCAAATTTCTCGGACTGTTTTGTACGAGGTAGTGACAGAAAATTTGGGATACTGCAAGTTCTGTGCTTGTTGGGTACCAAAACTCCTTTCTGAGGAGCACAAAATGCACCGAATGGGTTCATGATGCTTTTACAGGGTGGCTTCATTCCCAGGCAGGAGATTTTTTTGCAGAAGGAATTTCAAACCTTGTAAGACGTTATGAGAAGTGCCTCAATTGTCGAAAACCAATATAATGTTGTAGTTTTCTAATGTATATAATAAAACTTCTGTATCTACGAGTGTCTGTCATTGATAACCAAACGGAGGTTTATTTCCCAATTGCCCTCGTATCTCTGTCAAGTGCAGGAAATCGGACTCCAGGCAGTTCAAATGAATATAGGTTTACTGATGCTAATGCTCTCTACAAGAATCTGAACTACTAACGGTCAAAGCAAATTGGTGGTAGATAAGAGTCAATGGAATTCAAGGTGGGATTTAGATCTCTTGTGGGCACGAAGGGACTCGAGACCGATCATGCATTTGACCCCTCCCTCAGGCTCAGCCTGGTCACCTCCTATATCCTCTGCCTGCAACTGGATACCTAATGGATAAGTATATGGGAATGACATTGAGAGACGGAGGGGCTGGGGAAACAGATGCTGCCTAGGGAATGGTAAGAGAAGAGTGGGCATAGCCCTCAGCTGTATAATGGGCAGATTCAGAAAGGAACTTCCCAAAAAAGTCCAAATTACAGGCCTCGATGATTACCGTCCAGTTGCACTGACATCCACCATCATGAAATGCTTTGAGAAGCTGATAAAGGACACTATTGTATCTAGCCTCCCGCCAGCTTTTGACCCGCTTCAGTTTGCCTACCGACCAAATCGCTCTACGGAGGATGCTATTTCTTCCGTTCTCCATCTGAGCCTGAAGCACTTAGAGGAAAGAAATACTCATGTGCGTTTGCTGTTTGTCGACTTCAGTTCGGCGTTTAACACAATCATTCCCCAGCATCTAGTAGACAAACTGGGCCTTTTAGGCTTAAACACTCCTTTGTGCAACTGAATTCTTGATTTTCTTACCAACAGGCCCCAATATGTGCGAGTTGGAACAAATACCTCTAATACCATTTTCTTGAGCACAGGTTCTCCTCAGGGCTGCGTCTTAAGTCCGCTGCTGTTCACCCTGTTGACCCATGACTGTTGTGCTAGGTTTGCCACCAAACATGTTGTGAAGTTCGCAGATGATACAACAGTAGTGGGCCTTATTCAGGATGACAAGTGTGGAAGCTTACCACAAGGAGGTTGAGTGGTTGGTGAACTGATGTAAGGAAAACACCCTAGTTTTAAATACTGGAAAAACCAAAGAGATCATTGTTGATTTCAGAAAAGGCAGGCACAGCCACACTTCTCTGTGCATTAATGATTCACCTGTGGAGATGGTTACCAGCATCAAATTCCTGGGTGTGCAGCTAACGAGTAGGCTGACTTGGTCGCTAAACAGTGAGAAACTGGTGAAGCGGGCACAGCAGCGCCTGCATTTTCTGCGCCGCATGAGAAAAGCACATCTTCCTTCCCCTATCCTGACCACTTTACAGGGGGACAATCGAGAGCATCCTGTCATACAGCATCACAGTCTGGTTTGGAGGCATCACTGCTTCAGACAGGAAGGCGGTGCAGAGAGTGGTGAGAATGGCTGAAAAGATCATTGGCAGTTCCCTCCCTCCCATCCAGGACATAGCACAGAAGCGTTGCTTGAGCAGGGTCCGTAAGATTATCTGGGACACTACACATCCTCTTCACGACCTGTTTTCCTTGTTACCTTCTGGGAGGAAGAGGCTTCGTGGTATCCGTAGCAGAACATCCAGATTCAGCCATAGTTTCATTCCATACAGCATTAACCTTGCGAACTCTCAAACTTCCTCCTTGCGTTATATATTCAAGATGGACAGTATTTAATATTTATTTGCTATGTATATGTAGGGATGTGGGTCTATATATATGTTGTTCATAGTATGTTTAGGTGTGTGTCATGTATGTGTTTCACTTTGAGAGCGGGCAACTAAATTTCATTTTGGATGGGTGCCGTTGTGCCCACAATATAAAAATGACAATAAAGGTTATCTTATCTTATCTTATCTATGACTGAAAGAATGGAGCTCCAGTCACTGAAGCTAGTTGGGGGACTCAACCCAACCTCCCCCACATGGTGGTGGTTTGGGATAAAATGGGATGGAGAAGTGGTATGCACACTGCTTTGTGATTGAAGGAAAGATGGGTTATGCCTCTGACAACTTGGTCCTTCCCACATCTGTTTTGAACACCGTCGGAACAGAAGCCAGAAGGACCTCAGGGCAGATGATGGAACCAAGAAGACTTTTTTCTAGGATTCATGTATAATGTAGGCATGAACATCCTTTTTTCTTTTAAGAATTTCTTTTGTGGATTATATATAGGTGTCCTCAACTTATAAAACTGGGACCCGAATTTCTGTTGGAAAAGAAAGCAATGTTAAATGTATCATGCAACCTTTTTTTTTCTTCCACAGTTCTTAAGTGAATCACTGCAGTTGTTAACTGAATCATACCGTTATTAATTTTGTTTCTCGGAAGATGGCACTTGACCTCAGGGTGCTGCAACCTTTGTAAATTCATGTCGGTTGCCAAGCACCTGAATTTTTTTTTTCATGCGATCATGGGGATGCTGCGACAAATGTAATTGTGAGGACCAGTCATAAGTAACTTTTTTTCATTCCCGTTGTAACTTTGAATGGTTGCTAAACAAATGATTGTAAATCGAGGATTGCCTGTTTGTGCAGTTACAATCAATTGCTGGTTATTTCCCTGTCTTTTAAAAAAGGTAATTTGAGAACTACCTGTATCTCAAACTGAGTGAGCAGTGCGGGAACATCCATTGTTCAGCAGTGCTTGGATGGTGAAGATTCCAGGGAGAACTTGCAGTCTCCAGATCCTGCTTGAAACCTTGGAGAACAGGCAGAGGTAGGTGATAGAACAGAGGTGGGCAACTATGGCCCCTTTATGACCTGTGGACTTCAACTCCCAGAATTCCTCAGCCAGCCAGCCCCTGCTTGACGAGTAGGTGGCCACTTTAGCCAGGAAGACTATTGTCCATCTCTGGTAATCACTTACATGTTTTTGTGGATCAGGCTGTCTTTCAGTTACTCATGCCCTAATCTCCTCATGCCTTGACTACTGCAATGTATTCTATATGGGCCTGCCCTTGAAGACCACCCAGAAGCTTTATATGCTCAAGAATAGGGTTGTGCAGACAGTGATGGGCATGTCTTGATATGTCCATGCAAGGCCTCTGTTTTGTCAGCTACGCTGATTGCCACTTTGCTTCTGGGTGTGATTCAAGGTGCTGGCCCAAACGTGCTTTTTCAAAAGGCAACCGGACTTTGTTTTTCCTTGCAGATGTTTCGCTTCTCATCCAAGAAGCTTCTTGGATAAAAAGTGAAACATTGTCAAGGAAGAACCAAGAAAGTCCGGTTGCATTTTGAAAAAGCACTTTTGGGACCACCGTGACCTGGATGACTGAGAATCTGCATAGACATTCAAAGTGCGGGTTGCTATCTATAAAACCCTACATCAGAGTTCCCCAGTGTTTCCGACTTGGCGGACCGACAGGGTGTGTGCGTGAGAGGGGATGGTTCTGCATGAGAGGCCAACAAGCCTGCACACATGCAGCTCCATGTAAAAAAAGACTAATAAAGGTTATCTTATCTCTTATAAAAGAGACGGTGGGAGATTTGTAATTTTAGACTTGCAGGATGTTGCTAATGTAGACTTACCACAAGGTAGAATTAGTCATCTAATCATATTTCCTATCTGGTCTACCTGGGAAGGCTGACATTAGTCTTGCAAGTCTGAAAACACAAATCTCCCACTTTCTTTTTTACAGCTTAAGGGATTGGTTTCTGAGTCTCCTGCCCAGAATACTGCTGGAGGCTATGCCTTCGTTTTATTTCATCATTCCTAGGCAGCATCCCTTCTCCCCCATCTCCCAAGGTCAATCTCGCCTACTGCTACAATTTAAATGTATACAGGAGAGACAAGGATTTTGCCAATAAGGCTCAAAGTGAAACCATGTTCTAAGGTGACCATTGATTTGTGTTTGGTGAAAATGTTCCCCAAACAATATAGGAAGCAGGAGAAGCAGCTTTAAAGCAGGGCACAAACAAGAACTGCACACCTTAATAAGGTGTTTTTAACACCAGAATTAGGAGTGAGGTACAGAATCCTAGAAAGTGTGGGTGTGAGAGAGAGCCCTCATTGATTAGTCAGTGTATCTTTCGATATTCTGAATTCCTTCTTCCAGGTTTTTGTAGGCATTTTATAAGCTGCCATGAATGAGATAAGCTACTAAGGAATTCTTATCTCTTGGTTATTTATGTCTGACAATCCTCCCGTCACTTCCCAGGCTCTGCCTCCACCCTCTTGCAATTGGCAGTTGCCTTCCCCATGGCATAGAAATACAGTTAGTCCTTGACTTACAACCATTCGTTTAATGACTGATGCTGAAAAAAAGCAACTTAGGACTGCTCCTTGCACTTAGCAACAGTGGCAGCATCCCCGCAGTCACGCGATCAAAATTGGAGCACTTGGCAACCAGCATGTACTTAATGATGGTTGCAGCATCCCAGGTCACATGATCGCCATTTACAACCTCCCCAGGGCGCTTCTGATAAGCAAAGTTGACCCCCATCTTGATCTTACTTCAGTCTGCCAGACGGGACAATATTGTCCATCAAGAAAACAGGCAAACCGGTTTGTAAAATCAAAACGGGCGCTGTGAAACACAACTGTGTATCCTCCACCAGAGGGCAAACCAACCAAGAAGAAACAGCTATGAGTCGCTTAGCTGGGCCTTTGCCTTTCTCCATCTCACCTTAAGGCCGGTCCTTATCTTTTTTGAAAACAGCAATAAAACAAAGTAAGTAAAGGCTCAAAAGACACTCGAGTTGTTCTACCATAGTAACGTTGTCCCAGAAAAGGCCCTATCTATCTCTTGTGCTCATCGTAGCTATGAGCAGGCATTCCAAAGATGGATTATAATGGACAGCATTCTCCTAGTGGAGAGAAACCTTAAAATATTTTCCAGCCTGGAAACTTTTAAGATGCCGGCTGGAGCATTCTGGGATTTGAAGTCCACACATCTTAGAGTGGCAATGGCAAGCTGACTAAGGAGAATTCTGGGAGTTGAAATCCACTTATCTTAGATTTGCCATGACATGCTGGCTAGGGAACTCCTGGGAGTTGAAGTCCACACATCTTAGAGTTGCTTTGGCACGCTGGATGGGGAATTTGGGAATGGGGAATTCTGGGACTTGAAGTCCACACATCTTAAAATTTGCAGAGGTTGGAAAATGCTGCCTTCCTTAATATTAAACGAAAGTCACTTGTGAGATAGGCAACTATATAAATCTGATTGACAGACAGATACACAAATAAAACAAGGAGAAAGAACCTTTGATAGATGGTGAACACCTTTTGGATTTGAAGCTGAAAGGATGGGTTTATAAAATCACTGACAAGGGTACCGTTGGGTAATAAATTCCTTTGTGACTGTCTGCTACCTAGAAACATCTAGAGGAGGAGCTGGAAGGAATGACAAAAAACACCCCTGCATTGATACAATGCAAATTCTGCCCCCTTTGTGTTCATGCATCAATGCTGTTGCCTGCAAGTACACAAGAGGCCGTTGTGTTGCAGCCCAAGGCCGCTGAAGTCGTTTTATGATCCTTTGGTGCTGCAGATACCTCTGCTCTTGCTGCAGTATATATTGGTCTCTGCCCGCCTTCTGCTGGGCCTCTGGGCACCCTTCCAAAGTTCTCGATAAAGCAATCCACCAATCTTGCTTTCCAAGAATCCCTCCAGGTCCCAGAGACATCCTTTATTTTAAGGGGATCAGAGAGGCTCGCACAACTTGGCAACGTTCCAGCTTCCCATTTTATCATATAACATTTTCAAAAATAAAATCAGATGAGGTAGGGAATCTGCTGGGTACCAAGAGAATTAGAATAGAATAGAGCTGGAAGGGATCTTGGAGGTCTTCTAGTCCAGCCCTCTGCTCAAGCAGGAGGACCTATACCATCTCAGACAGGTGATTGTCCAGTCTCTTTTTAAAAGCTTCCAGCGATGGAGCGCCCACGATTTCTGGGGGCAAGCTGTTCCACTGGTTGATTGTCCTCACTGTCAGGAAGTTTCTCCTTAATTCCAGGTTGCGTCTCTCTTTGATCAGCTTCCAACCATTGTTTCTCATCCTTCCCTCTGGTGCTCTGGTGAACAACCTGACCCCCTCTTTTTTGTGGCAGCCCCTCAGCTACTGGAATACTACTATCATGTCTCCCCTATTTCTTCTTTTCTTTAGACTGGCCAAACCCAAGTTCCGCAGTTGTTCTTCGTACATTTTGGTTTCCAGGCCTTTGATCATCTTAGCTGCTTTTCTTTGAATTTTTTCCAGACTCTCAACATCTTTTTTGTGATATGGTGACCAAAATTGGCTGCAGTATTCGAAGTGTGGTCTTACTAGGGTTTTATAAAGCGGTAATATTACTTCACGTGATCTTGATTCTGTGCCTCTGTTTATACAACCCAGGATTTTATTAGCTTTTTTGGTTGCTGCTGCACACTGCTGGCTCAGTTAGGTGATCGTCCACCAGGACTCCAAGGTGCCTGGCTGAGGAATTCTGGGAGTTGAAGTCCACAAGTCATAAAAAGGCCAAGTTTGAAGACCCCTGCTTTAAGGTAACTGTTACAGATAGTCCTCGATGTACGACCACAATTGAGCCCAAGTTTCTGTTGCTAGGTGAGAATTGTTAAATGAGTTTCGCCCCATTTTGCAACCTTTCTTGCCAAAGTTGTTAGCGAATCACGGCAACTGTTAAGTTAGTAACACAGTTGTTCAATGAATCTGGCTTCCCTGTTGACTTTGCCTGTCAGAAGGTCGCAAAAGCTGATCACAGGACCCCGGGAACACTGCGACTGTCATAAATACGAGTCAGTTGCCAAGCGTCCAAACTTTGGTCATGTCACTATGGGGATGCTACACTGGTCTTAAGTGTGAAAAATGGTCTAATTCACTTTTTTCAGTGCCGTTGTAACTTCAAAGAATCATTAAATGAACTGTTGTAAGTCAAGGACGACCTGTGAAATCTCTTTTATCAGAGAACTATTGGATGAGGTTTTATGTTCTAGAAGAGGGGTCTTCAAACTTGGCCCTTTTATGACTTGTGGACTTCAACTCCCAGAATTCTTCAGCCAGGCACGCTGGCTGAGGAATTCTGGGAGTTGAAGTCCATAAGTCATAAAAGGGCCAAGTCTGAAGACCCCTCTTCTAGAATAATCCAGCCTTAGAGCAGGTGTTATTTTATCCTCTCCTTGAAATCCTCTCTCTAACCACCAGACTGAGATTATTTCATAGTCTCCCAATGTTCCCCGCACCATATACAGATGATCCTCGACTTACAACCATTTGTTTAGTGACTGAGGTAACAAAGGCACTGAAAAGTGACTTACCAGTTTTCACAACTGTTGTAGCGTCCCCACGGCCAATGATCAAAATTTGGGTGCCTGGCAATAGGCATGTATTTATGAGAGTTGCACTGTCGGTGAGAGAAGCCAGATTCGCTTAATGACGCTATGGTTCGCTTAGCAACCGCAGTGATTCGCTTAACAACTGTGTCAAAAGAGGTTGTAAAATGGGGCAGAACTCCCTTAACAACTGCCTTGCTTACCGATGGAAATTTTGGGCTCAGTTGTGGTCGTAAATTGAAGACTGACTGTGTTTTGGACACATAGCATTTTGCGGTGCAGCGTGTTTTTTTAGCTCACCCTCTTCTAGTTGTCCTATCAACCCTCCTCCATCTTTCCCTTTTCCAGTTCATAACAAAACTTGCTCATTGTGCTTTGAATTTAACCTTGCCTTCTCCTTTCCTGTCTCCTCTTTGAGTTGCTGCACACCGGGGGAGGCTGTTTGAAATGACACGTAATAAAGGCTCACCATGTGCTACCCGGGACTCAGGGGTTTTTTTTTGGGGGGGGGGCTGGTAAATGTATTTCCACAAAAGAGGAGTTTTGACGATCATAAGAATGTCTAGAGCAGTCTGTGGTGCCTTGTAGCCTTTATTCTAAAGCTTTTTGCAGCATTTTAAAAAGAAAAAAAAGAGAATGCTCTTGCTGGATGTATGAAACCATCTTATATATGAGTTGGAAGGGACCTTAGAGATCATCAGATCCAACCCCCCCCCCTCTTCAGTACAGGATCCACCAGCACCGAACAGAGCTGAATAAGCACCTCCTATAACTGAGAGGCAATGCTTCTGTTACTGCAGCCCAAGATTGCATTGGTCTTTAACTGTTACACTGCATGGCTTGTTCATATTCAGCTGATGGTCTGTTAAAACCTCTAGAGCAGGGGTAGGCAACCTTGGCTCTTTTATGACTGGTGGACTTCAACTCCCAGAATTCCTGAGCCAGCTATGCTGGCTCAGGAATTCTGGGAGTTGAAGTCCACCAGTCATAAAAGAGCCAAGGTTGCCTACCCCTGCTCTAGACTGATTAATTGATGATGTTTCATCAAGTCAGTATCAATTTTTAGTGAGCACGTAGCTAGATTCCCCCCCCCCCCATAATAATCTGCCCTATTTGGTTGTCAAATCTTCCAACGATGCATTCATTGCTGCTGTAACAGAGTCCATCCACCTTGTGGGTTGGTAGTCTCCCTTCTTCTCTTTCCTTCCACCTTTCTCAGTGTTCACGCTTTCTCCAGAGAGCTGGGTCTCTGCATGATGTGTCTTGAAGTAGGGTAATTTGTGCCTAGTCATTGTGTTTTGAGTGAGAACTCTGGGTTGATTTCTTTGATGATCCTTTTGGTTTGTTTTCTTGGCTGTCCACAGTATTCTCGGGAGCCTTTCCCGACATCAGAGTTCAAAAGCCTCAATGCTCTTCCTATCCTGCTTGTTTGAAGTGCAACGTTTGCTTCCATAGGCAGAGCACCACAGGGAATATGCTGGATGCTGAACATGGAAGGTGTGCATCATGGCATCTGAATATCTTGTACAAGGCCTTCATGGCTGCTCTATCAAGAGAAAGGAAGGATAGGAAGCAGGGAGGGAGGGAGGGAGGGGAGGGAGGAAGGAAGGAATGGAAAGGAGGAGGGAGGGAGGTAGAGTGGATTAGGGAAGGAAAGATGGAAGCAAGGAGAAAGGGAAGGAAGGAAGAAAGGAAGGAGAAATAAATAAAGAAAGAAGAGGGAAGGAAGGAAGGGAAGGAAGAAAGGAGAGAGAATATGGGGAAGGGGAAGGAAGGAAAGAAAAAAGAAAGAGAAAGAAAGGAAAAGAAAGAAAGGAAAGAAAGAAAGAAAGAAAGAAAGAAAGAAAGAAAGAAAGAAAGAAAGAAAGAAAGAAAGAAAGAAAAAGAAAGAAAGAAGGAGAGGGAAGGAAAGAAAGGAAGGAAGGGGAGAGAATATGGGGAAGTGAGGGAGGATGGGAGGAAGGGAGGATTAAGGAAAGAAGGACAGAAGGAAGGGAAGGAGAAAAGGGAGGAAGGAAAGAAGGAAGGAGGGGAGGGAAGGAGGGAGGTAAGTCAGGGGTAAAACTTCACATCATTTCAGGATTTACTTGAAACCAGGAGAAAAAACATAGCTTAATTTAAAACCTTCTGCCCCCGTCTTTTCTTCCATGCAGGGATGGCAATAATTTCTGGCTTCTCGTTCTTTTGTGTTAAGTCCAGCCCAGTCCCTTTCCCTGACTACCACAGCATTATTTTCTATTAAAACTGTGCAAAAACATAAACAGTCAGCACATGACAATACCAGCAGCATCTGGCATTCGATTCATTAGAGCATCAACTGAATAGCGCCTCTGTGTTTCTGTGGGAAGAGGCAGAAGAATTCCAGCCAACGTTTCATAAATAGACTAGTTTTGCTTAGATGAACTGCCTAGGCTACCTTACCAAATAAATACATGGACAATCAATCATCCTGCTTCCAGTAGAAGATTGAGCCCAGCATATGACATGGATATTTAGAAGGGAATATTTGTAGCTCAGGATTGAATTGCAGGTTCCTTGATACTCTCTGAGGTTGGCTGTTTTCTCGCGGACGTTTCATTACCAAACTGGATAACATCACCAGTGCACTGATGATGTTACTTAGTTTGGTAATGAAACGTCTGCAAGAAAACAACCAAGCTCAGAGAGCACCAAGGACCTTGCAGATGCATATTTACTGAAACCAGCTTTGCTGGCCGATCCCATCTTCCACATGTACTAGACATTGCCAATGCTCTATTGGCTGGGGATGGTGGAACATACACAGTTCCTCCTCACAGCCCTCTAACTATGCCATGAATATGTCCCATAACCTCTTCTTTGTGCCATAACTTCGTAATATTTCTTCTCTCCAGCCCACCTTTAAGGCAGATTAAAGCCATCTTTAGCTCCTTCGGAGGTAAGGCAATCGTTCTCCTCATCTCCTCAACCAGTGCTTTCTGTGGGCACAATCTAGTGTGGTTTCACCAACGATGCAATGGGGATAGGCCCAGTCCAGCTTCTCTCCGCCATTTTAGGGGGAACAATGTCAGGTTCTCTCTTCTGGCCCCTGGATACTGCTCTCTGTGGACATTTTGACTTGGCCTGCAAAGAAAGATAAATGTGAGAAAGGAATAGCAGCCAGGGGTAAGTAGCACTGGATTTAAAATGAACAAATAGCAGTTCCGTATGTCTCCTTGGAAACAGACAATATTTCTTCGTGAGGGATGAGAAAAAGAGATTTATACCTCTTTTGTTCCAATAAAAACAACATGGAACTCTAGAAGGGAAGCACTCTTACCAAAGCTTTAAGGGTGTTTTCTTCTTCCCCACTGTTATCCTCCTCTCTTTTTCACACCACAGATTTGAAGGGAATCTCCTTTTCAGATTAAGGAAGGTTCCAGCAGTTCGGAATTGAACAGGCAACAGGTGATTTTCCATTGCTCTCTACAGGCAGTCCTCAGCCTACGATTACAAATGGAACCAGAATTTCTGTTGCTAAGCAAGGCAGTTGTTAAGTGAGTCATGCCCGCTTTTACGACCATTTTTGTTACTGCAGTTGTTAAGTGAATCACCGTTGCTAACGGAATCACACAGTTAAGAGAACTAGGCTTCCCCCATCGATTTTGCAGGTTGGAAGCTGGCTGGGAAGGTCGCAAATGGTGATCACATGATCCTGGGATGCTGCAATATATGCCAGTTGCCAAGCACTTGATTTCTGATCATGTGACCATGGTGTTGCTGTGATGGTCATAAGGGGCACATAACTAAGGCAGAATATCAGCAAATAGCCCGAGCCTGCAAAGATGAAGTGAGGAAAGCTAAGGCTCAAAATGAACTAAGGCTTGCGACCAAAGTCAAAAATAACAAAAAAAGCTTCTTTCAACATGTAAAAAACAAGAAAAAAGTTGAAATGATTGGTCCATTAGTGGGGGAAAGTGGCAAGAAGGTGACAAGCAACAGGGAGAAAGCAGAACTATTTAACTTGTTTTTTGCATCTGTCTTTGCACAAAGGGAAAATACAGTCCAACCTATCAAAAACAGTACCATAAAAAAACAGATTAAAAACACGTTAAGATAGGCAAGAAATGGTAAGTCAGCACCTGTCCAGTCTAGACGAGTTCAAATCACCAGGACCAGATGGATTACACCCCAAGGTTCTCAAGGAACTGGCAGATGTGATCTCAGAACCACTGAACTATATTGTTCAAAGACCCTGGAGCACTGGGGAACTACTGGAGGACTGGAAAAGAGCTGATGTAGTTCCCATCTTCAAAAACGGCAAAAAAATAGATCCAGGAAACTACAGACCTATCAGCCTGACCTCAATACCTGGGAAGATTCTGTAAAAGATAATCAAACAATGAATCAGCGAACACCTAGAGGCAAACAAAGTCATTACTAAAAGCCAACATGGGTTTGTCAAAAACAGATCATGCCAGACAAATCTTATTGCATTCTTTGATCAAGCGACAAAATTAGTGGACCAGAGGAATGCTGTGGATATAATTTACTTGGACTTCAGTAAGGCATTTGATAAAGTAGATCACAACCTACTACTTGATAAGATAGAAAAATGTGGGTTAGACAGCATCACCACCACATGGATTTGTAGCTGGCTGACCGGCTGTACTTAGAGTGTGATCCTCAATGGAACTGCATCTACATGTGTAGTGGGGTGCCCCAGGGCTCTCTTCTAGGCCCGGTGCTCTTCAACATCTTCATCAATGATTTGGACGAGAGGATACGTTGGGAACTCATCAAATTTGCAGACGACACCAAGCTGGCAGGAATAGCCAACACTCCAGAAGATAGGCTTAAGATACAGGAGGACCTGGACAGACTTGAACACTGGACGCTATCTAACAAAATGAAATTCAATGGTGAAAAAAGTAAGGTTCTACATTTAGGCAAGAAAAACCAAATGTACAGGTATAGTATAGGTGGTACCTTGCTCGATAGTAGTAACTGTGAGAGGGATCTCGGAGTACTAGTGGACAATCACTTATATATGAGCTGCAGTGTGCTGCAGCTGCCAAAAAAGCCAACACAGTGCTAGGCTGCATTAACAGAGGGATAGAATCAAGATCACTTGAAATATTAATACCACTTTACAATGCCTTGGTAAGGCCACACTTGGAATACTGCATCAAGTTTTGGTCACCACGATGTAAAAAAGATGTTGAGACTCTAGACAGAGTACAGAGAAGAGCAACAAAGATGATTAGGGGACTGGAGGCTAAAACATAAAAGGAACGGTTGCTGGAATTGAGTATGTCTAGTTTAATGAAAAGAAGGACTAGGGGTGACATGATAGCAGTATTCCAATATCTCAGAGGTTGCCACAAAGAAGAGGGAGTCAAGCTATTCTCCAAAGTGCCTGAAGTGAGGGAAAAGTGGGGGAATTTTTCTGGTAAAATGTTTTGGATGAGACAGGGAGTGGACAGCTCTGCAGATTGTACCATTCCACCCCCATCACTAACCCTGTTCGGAAAAATCCAGGAATTGGGAGAAAGAGAGTCTTTACCTGCTAGAACCCAACAGACAAAGGACGAGCCAGGTGAGATTAGCATGCATTATGTGGGTGAATTCAAAGAGCAGACTCTTAAACTTTTAACTTTTAAACAGTGGTTTTGTGCTGTCCCAAGTTAGCACTGGAATCAGGGTCCTTTTCGATGCAGTAAAAGATGATTGAAGGCCAAAACATACAAAGAACGGTTGCAGGAATTGGGTACATCTAGTTTAATGAAAAGAAGGACTAGTGGCGACATGATAGCCGTCGTCCAATATCTCAGGGGCTGCCACAAAGAAGAGGGGGTCAAGCTATTCTCCAAAGCACCAGAAGGCAGGACAAGAAGCAATGGATGGAAACTAACCAAAGAGAGAAGCAACCTAGAACTAAGGAGAAATTTCCTCATAATTAGAACAATTAATCAGTGGAACAGCTTGCCTCCAGAAGTTATGAGTGCTCCATCACTGGAGACTTTTAAGAAGAGACTGGGTAACCATCTGTCTGAAATGATGTAGGGTTTCCTGCTTGAGCAGGAGGTTGAACTAGAAGACCTCCAAGGTCCCTTCCAGCTCTGTTATTTTGTTAAGGTCTGTTTGCCTCCTTCCCAGTCATGGATGGATAACAACGGATGGATGCTTTTCATACTGACTGAGTGGTGAGAGGGCAAAGGAAATCCACCAAACACCTTCCTTAATTTATCTTTTACTACTGGTGTAGTTTTATACTATCTCAAGGACTGGGGGAAAGCACTTTCATGTGACTCTGAGGAAGAGCCCCACATCCATCACACCTGGAGGACATCTAGGGGACAATTAATTTGGAGACACTCAGTTGGGAGATGGCCATATGAGTCCCTGTTTTGCCACAAATGAATGACTATGAGCAAATCCCTCGTGCAAATTTATGCACAAAGGCGTAAATCTCGAGAGGAGTTCATAAAGCGGTCAGCATGTAATCGGCCCAATTTTACTGCCTTTTTTTGTGGCCGTCATTAAGTGAACCCTTGGTTCTCTATGGAGCATTTTTTGGTGGAAACCCAAGAAAAAACCGGTTTCCAGCAAAAAATATTGTGAATCTCGATCATCTGACCACAACTGTTCATAAGTTGAGGACTACCTGTAAACTCCAAATGTAAACCTCTCCTGACTGTATGCCTAGATCTGCAATTCCCCTTCACTTTTCTAGTAATTATTATGCTGGAAATATATGTGCATGAGCAATAGTACACTGGCAGCTTGCCATTCAATTTGAAAGAGGCTCCATTTGATTTTCTTCCGCCTCCTCCCCACCTTCCCCTCCCCCTGTTCTTTTCTCCTGCTTCTCCTTGTCCTCCTCCTCTTAACAGAACAACAGAGTTGGAAGGGACTTTGAGGTCTTCTAGTAGTCCAACCCCCTGCTCAGGCAGGAAACCCTATCCAGGGGTAGGCAACCTTGGCTCTTTTAGGACTCGTGGACTTCAACTCCCAGAATTCCTGAGCCAGCCATGCTGAGGAGAAAGGGAGAAGTTTCCATGCTGAGCCATGCTGGCTCAGGAATTCTGGGAGTTGAAGTCCACGAGTCATAAAAGAGCCAAGGTTGCCTACCCCTGCACATTTCAGACAAATAGTGCATCCTTCTCCTTCTTTTTCTTTCTTTCTTTCTTTCTTTCTTTCTTTCTTTCTTTCTTTCTTTCTTTCTTTCTTTCTTTCTTTCTTTCTTTCTTTCTTTCTTTCTTCCTTCCTTCCTTCCTTCCTTCCTTCCTTCCTTCCTTCCTTCCTTCCTTCCTTTCTTTCTCTTTCTTTCTTTCTTTTCTTTCTTTTCCTCCTCCTCCTCCTCACCCCCACCCTTCCGCTTCTTCTTTCTCCTTCCACTCTCCCCCAACTGTTCCTGTGTCTCTATACACATTTCCCCCCCAGATGGAGGGCGTCGGTCAAACTGATTCAGCACTTTGCCACAAGCCAGATGGGAATTGCAGAATTTTGGCACAAGCTGAAAGAAACAACATTTTGCAAGACTTCTCTCTTACTCACTGCCTTTCTATGAGGTAGTTTTTGTTCCACTAACTACCTGGAAGTGGATACCTGAATAAAACCTTGCCTATGTGTGCATGTATGTGCATGTTTGCCCTGTATACAGCCTGCACAAAATAATCTAATGCTAAAGCTATCCAAGGTTCTTTCCAGTGCCTTCCAAACTGCAAATTCTGAATTCTTAATTCATCTGGAGGGCGTTAAATTGGAGAACATTTTGTGGACTGAGGGTCTCTCACAAGTTGCAAACCTGTTTCTGCCATCTGGTAACTACACCGTAAACTGTGATTTTTGCTTTTCTCTCGGTGTGCTGTGTGTGAAGTAAACTGGTTTTGTATGATGCACATGCCCAGGTAAGTATAGTGCATTCAGTAAACCAGGGGTCTTCAAACTTGGCCCTTTTATGACTTGTGGACTTCAACTCCCACAATTCCTCAGCCAGCGTGTCTGGCTGAGGAATTCTGGGAGTTGAAGTCCACAAGTCATAAAAGGGCCAAGTTTGAAGACCCCTGCAGTAAACCATGGTTGAATGTATTGTCATTTTGTTCAACTGGAATCAAGTCAACGAGCAATAGGCCACTGGAACTTGTTTGACAAATCATGGTTAAACAATGACTTAGTGCCATGTGGGAATATTAACTCATTGTGACCTCCCAACTGGCAGTTTTTCTCCAGGATCAACTACTCAAGAAACCTCAATTAAGTAAACTATATTTCAGAGCAATGTATAAACTCCGCTATAATCATTTGGAACTGTTTATTGAGGGCTTTCGGAAATGCTAGTGCGGTGGAAGCCATTGAAAACTCAGCAGGAACCTCATTCTAGAGGGCAAGCATTACTACAGACAGATGGCATTATTTAGTTGATGGAACCCAGAGTACACTAACCTTGCCAGATGGAACCAGCTGATAGCAGACAGGTGGTCACTAAAGTAATTAGGCCTCATACCATGTAGGGCATGGGTCCCCAACCTGTGGGCTGCAGCCCATTAGTGGGCCGTGAGGGGATTGCAAACGGGCTGCAGAAATGGCCGGCAAGCACTCACGTACATCCTCACTTGCGCGAGCAGTGGGCAAGCATATGTGCACGCGTGCTCCATTTGCGTAAGCGACAGGCGCATGTGCACGTTGCTCACACAAATGGAGCTGCATGTGTGCAGGCTTGTTGGCCTCTCATGCAGAACCATCCCCTCTCACGCACACACCCTGTCGGTCCGCCAAGTCGGAAACATTGGGGAACTCTGATGTAGGGTTTTATAGATAGCAACCCGCACTTTGAATGTCTATGGAGATTCTCAGTCATCCAGGTCACGGTGGTCCCAAAAGTGCTTTTTCAAAATGCAACCGGACTTTCTTGGTTTTTCCTTGACAATGTTTCACTTTTTATCCAAGAAGCTTCTTGGATGAGAAGCGAAACATCTGCAAGGAAAAACAAAGTCCGGTTGCCTTTTGAAAAAGCACGTTTGGGGCAGCACTTTGAATCACACCCAGAAGCAAAGTGGCAATCAGCGTAGCTGACAAAACAGAGGCCTTGCATGGACATATCAAGACATGCCCATCACTGTCTGCACAACCCTATTCTTGAGCATATGAAGCTTCTGGGTGGTCTTCAAGGGCAGGCCCATGTAGAACACATTGCAGTAGTCAAGGCATGAGGAGATTAGGGCATGAGTAACTGAAAGACAGCCTGATCTACAAAAACGTGTAAGTGATTACCAGAGATGGACAATAGTCTTCCTGGCTAAAGTGGCCACCTACTCGTCAAGCAGGGGCTGGCTGGCTGAGGAATTCTGGGAGTTGAAGTCCACAGGTCATAAAGGGGCCATAGTTGCCCACCTCTGTTCTATCACCTACCTCTGCCTGTTCTCCAAGGTTTCAAGCAGGATCTGGAGACTGCAAGTTCTCCCTGGAATCTTCACCATCCAAGCACTGCTGAACAATGGATGTTCCCGCACTGCTCACTCAGTTTGAGATACAGGTAGTTCTCAAATTACCCTTTTTAAAAGACGGGGAAATAACCAGCAATTGATTGTAAATGCACAAACAGGCAATCCTCGATTTACAATCATTTGTTTAGCAACCATTCAAAGTTACAACGGGAATGAAAAAAAGTTACTTATGACTGGTCCTCACAATTACATTTGTCGCAGCATCCCCATGATCGCATGAAAAAAAAATTCAGGTGCTTGGCAACCGACATGAATTTACAAAGGTTGCAGCACCCTGAGGTCAAGTGCCATCTTCCGAGAAACAAAATTAATAACGGTATGATTCAGTTAACAACTGCAGTGATTCACTTAAGAACTGTGGAAGAAAAAAAAAGGTTGCATAATACATTTAACATTCCTTTCTTTTCCAACAGAAATTCGGGTCCCAGTTTTATAAGTTGAGGACATTATAAATAATCCACAAAAGAAATTCTTAAAAGAAAAAAAGGATGTTCATGCCTACATTATACATGAATCCTAGAAAAAAAAGTCTTCTTGGTTCTATCATCTGCCCTGAGGTCCTTCTGGCTTCTGTTCCGATGGTGTTCAGAACAGATGTGGGAAGGACCAAGTTGTCAGAAGCATAACCCATCTTTCCTTCGATCACAAAGCAGTGTGCATACCACTTCTCCCTCCCATTTTATCCCAAACCACCACCATGTGGGGGAGGTTGGGTTGACTCCCCCAACTAGCTTCAGTGACTGGAGCTCCATTCTTTCAGTCATAGAGAGGTAGTCCTCAACTTACGACCACAATTGAGTCCAAAATTTCAGTTGCTAAGCAAGGTGGTTCTTAAGTGATCTACACCCAATTTTTTGTCACGGTGGCCAAGCAAATCACTTCAGTTTAACATATGAAGAACAGTTGCTGGAATTGGGTATGTCTAGTTTAATGAAGAGAAGGACGAGGGGTGACATGATAGCAGTGTTCCAATATCTCAGGGGCTGCCACAGAGAAGAGGGAGTCAAGCTATTCTCCAAAGTGCCTGAAGGCAGGACAAGAAGCAACGGATGGAAACTAATCAAGGAGAGAAACAACCTAGAACTAAGGAGGAATTTCCTGACAGTTAGAACAATTAATCAATGGAACACCTTGCCTCCAGAAGTTGTGAATGCTCCAACATCCAAGGTCCCTTCCAACTCTGTTATTCTATTCTATTCTATTCTATTCTATTCTATTCTATTCTATTCTATTCTATTCTATTCTATTCTATTCTATTCTATTCTATTCTATTCTATTCTATTCTATTCTATTCTATTCTATTCCATTCCATTCCATTCCATTCCATTCCATTCCATTCCATTCTGTTGTAAAGTGAATCATGCAGTTGTTAAGTGAATCTGGTTTCCTTCATTGAGTTTGTTTGCTGGAAGCTGGCTGGGTAAACAAATGATGATCACATGACTCTGGGATACTGCAGCTGTCATAAATACAAGTTGTCAAGCACCCAAATTTTGATCACGTCTCCATGGGGATGCTGCAATGGTTGTAAGTGTGAAAAACAATTATAAGTCACTGTTTTCAGTGCTGTTGTAACTTCAAATGGTCACTAAACAAATGGTTATAAATCCGGGACTATCAATACAGCAAGCACTTCTGTGTCCTTTTGTGGCCCGAGCCTGCATTGAGATATTTCTAGAAGGTTTTATCAACAATTCTAGTTAATTTCAGAACTTAGACTTCAGCTTTGATGTTCTTCTCATCTCAGAGTAGCAGGAAAACATGCTGCTGGGTCTTGGCAGATGTGACCGGACAACCATCTTCTAGAGGAGGGATTAAAAATGTCAAGGTGATGACCATAACCATATAATTGAAGTCCCTTTCCCTTTTTGCCTGCATTTCGGATGCAACACCTGTAAACAAAATGGCGGCAGCCGCCACCTTCATATTTTTGATCCTTCCAAGGAAGTCCCTGCAGCTCGCGAGGAGATGTACGTGCAGTTCCCTCAAGTGAATGGGGAAAAATCAATTTGAGTAATAATAATAATAATAATAAGTTCAGTTAAATTATTATACTTTCCTGGACGAGAAGAACTGGTTTTGCTCTTTGGCTCTTCTCGTCTCTGAACAGCCACACCTGCAACAGTCAGAAATGCTACTCTTGATAATTCCAGATGTGTCTCAAAAGAGATAGGAATCCTGCCAAACCCAAAACTGAAACAAATCTCTAATCATGGGCAAAATGTAGAAAGAATGAAGAAAACGGGGTCAGTTGGGGATCTACAAAGGGAGAAAAGTAAGAATTAAGAGAGATTAAAATGATTCCCAACTTCTCAGAATTTTTTCACTTCTAAAGAAAAAGAAGGCAGGAAAAGCATGCACAGCTGATAGACAATTACAGGTAGCTCTTGACTTGCAGCCATTCATTTAGTGATCGTTTGAAGTTAGAATGGCACAAATGTTGCAGCATTCCTATGGTCATGTGGTCAAAATTCGGAGAAACTGGCATGTACTTATGATGGTTGCAGTGTGTCCTGGTATCCTGTGGTTGCCTTTTGCAACTTTCTGACAAGCAGTCAGTGAGGAAGCCAGATTCACTTAACAACTGTGTGTCAGACCTGGGCATGGAAATGAGAGGAAAGGGGAGGGGGTGACAGGGTGACAGGAATCAGAAGTGTCAATCCGGAATAAACCGGCCGATCAAGGATAGAGCGTGAGAACAGAATGCGAAACCCCACCAACGAGGCGCCAAACCTCAAAGCCGTTCCCAAAACGTCAAAAAAGAAAACTATTGGACACTGATGAACCGGCCAAGAGGGAAAGGGGAAAAATGCAAGCTTTATGCGGGAATATTCAGATCCAGCTTTGCTCATGCTGTAACCACTTGAATTTAGTAAAAGTGAACCTTTCACTTCACCAATGGAGTCAAGGATCGTTCTTTCCCAAGGGATGAAGTCGGGACACACCTGACATCGTGTTATTCATTTAACAATTGCAATGATTACTTAACAACTATGGCAGGAAAGGTCATACAATGGGGCAAAACTCACTTAGCAACTCTCTTGCTTAGCGACATCAATTTTGGACTCAATTGCGGTCATAAGTCGAGGACTAATTTATGTAATATTTCTTTGGAATCTCTCTCTTTCTGCCCTCCACTCTGTTGGTCGATGTCAAAGGCTGACCCTGCCAGTTAACCTGGGCCTTGATGGGGGCACTCAGTGTTGGAAGTGGTTGGTAGATTGACTCAGAAGAGGTAGAGAAGTTGCCCACTCCTGATCGTGTCTTTTTCGCCTCTTGCCCATGTACAGTATTTAATATTTTTTATATTAAAATGTGCCATCAAGTCATTTTTTTTTTTAAAATATATTTTATTAGATTTTATAGGGGTACAGGGGTTACATTAAGGTGCTTAGGAACCACCATGGAGGTGGGTATATTAAACATCCAAAAAAAAAGAAAGACAATCATAGATATATAACTCAAATCAAATCATTTGAACTTCCCTCTCTAATTCCCTCATTTAATCTTACATATTCAAATTAATAAATTCTATATAAGCTTCAAACGATCCTATCAAATATCAGTTACATTTCAATTCTAAAAGTCCAAATCCTGTTTTTAAGCTTTACTAACTTACAATTACTATATTTCAATTAGCCTTAAATAGACATATTATTAACACTTCGGGTGCCCTTTTTTTTTTTTACATAATTATATCTGGTATATTGTTCTCGCAACAACATTCCCATATCTTCTTCATTGATACCATTTTTTCTCTTATCACCCATCCCTCTTATTCTCCTTTTATTTCCAAATAATTCTCTTAAAATAAAAATATCAGGCCAACAAATAAATTTCTATCTAATTTAAATATATATTCTATCAATGCCTCTATATCTATAAAAATCTTTTTAAACCAGTAGATAAAGTTTACTTCTCCAATACTTATCATATCTAAAACAAAGTAATATTACAAAGGGTATCCTCTTAAAAATTTCACGTGCTCCATTAGTTATTAAGTCAGTCAAAAAATCAAAGCCTTTTTAATCCCATTAAATAAAACTTTAAAATACATTTTTAAATCTAACTCTGGGCTTCTTTCTATGCCATAGTGGTTTCCATAGTAAGGTTCCTACATGATCAAACCACAATATTAAAAGGTCCATATTCTTTAACGCTTCAAATTGGTCAAAGTTCTCTTTCCTTTCTTCTAATAGCCTTTGGATGGTAAGTGCTGTTTTATTCCATGTTATATTTGCCAGTTGTTTATCCATCTTTTCTCAATTTTCAATAAGTTGTATCTGAGTGTCAGTCTCTGTTGGTGTTGATGCTTCAGACATCTCTGTTAAAGTTATTGTATAATCATCAGGCTTCTCGATAGATTGTGTTTGAGGTTGAATAAAGTTAGTTTGTTTTGTGGTTTCCACGGTTTCTCTCAGTGTAGGGAAAAGGGATTGAAAGTAGGAATTCATATCCTCTCTAGCTTCCAAAATTTTTTCCAATATGAGTTCATAGTCCAGCTGTATATTAAATTCCATATCGATAGTAAAAAGGCTTTTTAATCTTTAAAGAAGGCTCTACTTCATAAAAATCAAGCAAGTATTCACCTCCAATTTTCAATAGGCCAGCTGCTTCCGTTATCTTGTGCTTATCACCCTTTGAAGGTCATAGCCATTCCCAGCCATAAAGAAATATAATTGCAGTACCACTTTTCGACACAAGATGTCCTCAGCAAACCATAAAATCTTTTCTTTTCTTTTTCCTTTCCAAATAATAGATTTTTTATTTTTCGTGTTGAAAAAGATGAAGAAAGGGCTCAAAATAATAAATGCATAGTTGTAACAATAATAGTCAAGAATAAAATGTTTTCAGGTCCCCTCAGTATTCCAAAATTTAAATAGTCCATCAAAATTAACTGGTTTTTATTTTTTTTATTTTTTTCCAAAGCTGTTTTTCCCAAATGCCCAAACGCTGCTTCCTCACGACAGGGAAATAGTTCAAAGAAAGCTTTTGACAGGAAAGTAGTTAGGGAAAAAAAAGGGGTAGGAAAGGTCTCACCCGGATTCTCCACGGGGGTTCTTTCGCTTAGATGTTCTTCTGGCTTTCAGCTGGTGCGACGAAGTGATCGTCCATTTTATTGGACGATCTTTTCCTCCGGCGGCCCTAAGGAGATAGCTCGAACTGGGGAGAGCCGCCGCTCTTCCCCAGTCGAGCAGGAGCCTCCTCTAACGGTGGTCGCCTCTATGGGGCGACTTTCGACCCGATTAAGGGTCTACCGGCGGAGGGAAAGCAGCCGGTGGGAGAGACAGATCTCTCCGTACGACTGCTGGTGCCGCGATCCGGAACCGGAAGCCCCATCAAGTCATTTTTGATTCCTAGTGATAGATTTAGATCAGTGGTCCCCAACCTTTTGGGTACCGGGGACCGGTTCCGTGGAGAGAGGTTTTTCCATGGACTGGAGGGTGCGTGGTTCTGTGTGCTGCCTGCATCCCGCGGATGGGGCTTTGCTTGTTTGTGCGGCCTGGTTGCTGGCATGCTGCGGCCCGGCACTGGTCCATGGACCGGGAGTTGGGGACCTTTGATTTAGACAGACTTTCTCCATGATGATCCATCCCTAATCTGCTTGTTCAGCAATTCCAACAGTGCACCACTGTATAACTCAGTCCCTCCATCTTGCTGCTGTTTGCCCTCTTCTCTTTCTTTCTATTTTTCCCAGCACTCAGCCATGAAGTTCCAATATCTCAGGGGCTGCCACAAAGAAGAGGGAGTCAAGCTATTCTCCAAAGCGCCTGAAGGCAAGACAAGAAGCAATGGATGGAAACTAATCAAGGAGAAAAGCAACCTAGAACTAAGAAGAAATTTCCTGACAGTTAGAACAATGAATCAGTGGAACAAATTGCCTCCGGAAGTTGTGAATGTTCCAACACTGGAAGTTTTTAAGAAGAGACTGGACAGCCATTTGTCTGAAATGGTATAGAGTTTCCTGCCTGAGCAGGGGGTTGGACTAGAGGACCTCCAAGATCGCTTCCAACTCTGTTATTCTATATTCTATCAAAAAGGTTTGGAGATTTTGTTCCCAGATCTAAGAGAGGGAACTTTCTTCTTGTGAAGATCTATTAGCCTACAGAAAAAGGTAACCAAATACAGAGAATTTCAGCATAAATATTTTATGTGGAACCGTCATTGATCTGCAGGGTAGTTCAGCCACCTTTCAGCCAACTGTGCGGTGTAGTGTAGCTATTCTACGGTTCGTTGTGTCATGCAGATCCAGGAAATTCGTTTAATTCAATATACGATGGATAAATTATCCTCAGGACAACATGTTATGCAAACATGGTGACACGCAGAAGAGGACACGCTTCCCACTTATCCTGCAATGTCTTATCATCCAAACAATTTTTGATTTTCCTAATAAATCTCCTGTTAAGCATATTTTATGAGCGTTTCTGTCTCCCAAATGCCCATAGTGAGGATATTTCAGTATGTTTCCTCTCTGCTGCTGGAGATGAGCAATCTGGATGCTTTCGGTTCCATGTTTTATTTATAGCTTTTGTATAAGACAGGAGTCCAGAAGACACTTGCAAAAAAAAAAAAACCCTTTAAAAATTAAAATTACACAAAGTATGTGACCCAGATACTGTACATATGCATAAGGTCTGAATCACTTTTTTATATATATATTGAAGGGTTGGTACTTATTAATGTATTTATTGGTGATGCCCTCCAAAACAGTTGCAGTGAAGCTGTGCGGGATCTGGGAAGGGTGGCTTTGAAAGAAGAGATCTCATTATTATTACATTTTTTTTATCCTGCCTTATTACTTTTTTATAAGCAACTCAAGGCAGTAAACATACCTAATTGTGCTTCATCCTTCTATTTTCCTCACAACAACTCTGTGAAATGAATTGGGCTGAGAGAGATTGACTGGCCCAAAGTCACCAGCCGGCTTTCCTGCCTAAGGTGGGACTAGAATTCACAGTCTCTTGGTGATTGGCCCAAAGTTACCCAGCTGGCTTTCATGTCCAAAGGCAGGACTAGAACTCATGGTCTCCTGTGATTGGTCAAAAGTCATGCTGTCATTCATGCCTAAGGTAGAACTAGAACTCACAGTCTCCCAGTTTCTAGGCCAGCACTTTAATCACTACACCAAATTGCCTCTCATAATAACTGAAAGAGAGGTCAGCATAAGAGGAAGCAAAACCATATTGTGAGTTTTGTAACCAAAATGGGGGCTTTGAAATCAGGTCAGACTTCTCCATCTTAGGAGTGCTCTTCCATCTGTTGAAGGAAAAATCTTCATCAGGGTCCAGTCCAAGCTGGGAATAAACAACATGGTGACTGCTTTAGAAAGAAGGTTGTAGTTTATTGAAGAGGAGAGCCAGATAGAAGCGTGGCTCTGGAAAAAAAGAGAGAGCACATGTAGTAGGGAGTGGGTTTTTATACCCTCTTGGGCTTTTGTTTGGAGTTGTTCCTGTGTCGTGAACTTTGACCTGAGTCTGAGTGTGCCTTTCTGGTATTTTGATGGTGGTGGTGTCTTAGAGTTTGGGTGGGATATGTAGATTTTAAGGGTCTTTGCCTTCCTGATCTCTTCAGCTTCTAGCTGGAGGGCTCCAACCTTCCTGAATGGATTATTACATCTGCATTTCTAAAAGCTGGTTTCTGCTGAGTTGTCTGGCTGGGGGTGTGTGTGGAGAAGTTTCTGCCTTTTTAATATTCCCAAAAATATTTCTTTCTCTGGATTGTTCCCACACATCCTTAATTATGCTTCACAGCCTCTCAGCAGCTGAGTAGTGGAAATGCATCTGGGGAATCCATTTCCTGAGAGTCAAGTGACTCCCAAGAGTCTTGCTATTTATTGTCCCTGTTCTTTGTTTATACCGGTGTTTCTCAACCTGGACAGCTTGAAGGTATGTGGACTTCAAGTCCCAGAATTCCCCAGCCAGTATATTACTTGGGACAGAAGAATTAGTTTTGCAGCTGCCCAGTGTTATTGCTCCATTTTCCTGATGTAGAGTTACCCCATCTCAATCCCAAAGATGCTTTTTTTCACGAGGCAACTGGACTTTCTTGTTTTTTCTTTGAAGACATTTTGCTTCTCATCCAAGAAGCTTCTTCAGCTCTGACTGAATGGTGGGGAATAGAAGGATTTGTACTCCTTGCAGACAGCTGGTCATTTGCATCCTTTTAGAGAGTCCTTGAGGCCACTTGGAGGCTTATCTGTGTCCTCAGGGTCACCTGAGTGGTGCAAATGGGTGTGGAGCCTTCTTGGAACTGCTGAAAGGACTGTGTTGTAGTCTGGAGATAGATGATGTCATATCCCTCCCCCTCTGTTGAGGGAGGGCTGTTCAATTTTGACATAGATGGCCTCTTTGACCCCTCTTTCAAACCAGCGGTCCTCTCTGTCCAAAATGTGAAGTAAAAAAATGCAAATGAACAGATAATAATAATAATAATAATAATAATAATAATAATAATAATAATAATAATAATAATAATAATAACAACAACAACAACAACAACAACAACAACAACAATAACAATAATAATAATAATAATAATAATAATAATAATAATAGTAGTTGGAAGGGACCTTGGAGTCCATCTAGTCCAACCCCATGCTAAGGCAGGAAACCCTATACCATTTCAGACAAATGGCTGTCCAATCTCTTCTTAAAAACTTCCAGTGTTGGAGCATTCACAGCTTCTGGAGGCAGGTTGTTCCACTGATTAATTGTTCTAACGGTCAGGAAGTTTCTCCTTAGTTCTAGGTTGCTTCTCTCTTCAATTAGTTTCCATCCGTTGCTTCTTGTCCTGCCTTCAGGTGCTTTGGAGAATAGCTTGACTCCCTCTTCTTTTTGGCAACCCGAGATATTGGAAGACTGCTATCATGTCACCCTTCATCCTTCTCTTCATTAAACTAGACGATTATGTGGACTTCAACTCCCAGAATTCCCTAGCCATCATTTTAGGGTTGCTAAAGATGAGAAACACTGTCCTGATAGAAAACACCATCTCCATTGTCATATTTGCAGCCCAGATATGGCATTACTCTCTTTCAGGGGACTAATAGCTGTTTAACTATCTATTAGCCATGAATTTGGGTTTGGACAGTTCCAGGCAAGCCTCAAGTCCAGATTGTGCTCTTTACCTTACTGTATTCGCACACTGATCACAACTGATGCATTCCAGATATATCTTGAGAAAATCTTGAATGACTCGGTTTTTAGAGACATGCAATTAAGGTATGTCCCCAGTAGGCCTTAATTATTAATTTGTTTGGCTGTTTTAACAATTGTTATTTTTGTATTACTGCTATAACAGCACAGGATGAATAGCGCAATAAAAATTCTGTCAGAGATAAAAGGATACATATTTTTTCTATGTTAATTAATTAAAGAGTTCAATATTTGCAATTCCCTGCCTGAGCTGCTTATATCCTGGGATAATGTCCCCAATCAGATCTTGGTGGTCTTCTAATGTGTTTCTGAAAAATCCTCACCATTGCTCAGCTCAGAGTATGTATAAAGATGTCTTCAGCAATACTCATTTTGAGGGAAAGTATGTTTAGAAACTGGAGTTAAAATTGGTTGAGAAACATGTGCTTCTCTTCTTTGAAAATATTTTTATTTCAGAGAGCTTTAGCACATTTTAAAATTAATAACACAGTCTCTCTAATGTGGGATGCACTTCAAAATAGCACAGTTGTGAAATTAAAGGACCAGCATGAAGAAAACAAAGCAGAATAAACAGCAGTAGGAAAAGACATAATAGAGAGCTGGTTGCATCAAGGACTTGATTACAGGCATTGAAGAAATATGCTCATTCCAATCAGTAAATTAAAATACCTGGTTTCTGAATCTGGTTTCTTTTCTTTCTGAATAGAATCAGAGTTTCTTTAAATTGGCTATGGTTGGATGCTAGATCTAACAGACTCTGCTACTATCCCAGCAAAGATGCTTTGGTCTAATATGAATATGCCTGATAGAAGAGAATATTTTTAGCTCAGGGTTGGTGTGGGGTCCTTAGTACTCTCTGAGCTTGGTTGCATTCTTGCAGACGTTTCATGGCCCAACTAGGTAACATCATCAATGCTGAAAGAGAGTGGGGTGTGCAGAGTGGTGGTGATGATGATGGAGGAGGAGGAGGACTGTGGAGTCCTTGGTGTTCTCTGGGCTTGCTTGTTTTCTTGCAGACATTTCATGAACCAAGTAGGTAACATCATCAGTGCCAGAAGGGAGTGGGGTCTGTTTATATACAAGTGACTTGGCCTGTCAATTTTGATGGCAGTGTTCTTGGTGGCTTGTTGATTGGGCTGTTATTTACTGTTAGCTTGTTTGTCTCAGTTGGTAATTTCACCTCTCAATGGTAGTTTCTGGTCTGTTTTCTTGCAGACGTTTCATTACCAAACTAGGTAACATCATCAGTGATAGTAAGGGAGTAGGTTTTGCTCTCATTTTATGTACAAATGGCTTGGCCTGTCAGGGTTGGTGGGGAGTGGATTTGATGAGTCCTTGATTGGGTTGTTGTTTACTGTTAGCTTGTTTTCTCAGTTGGTAGTTTTACATCTCGGTAGTTTCTTGTCTGTTTTCTTGCAGACGGTTCATTACCAAACTAGATAACATCATCAGTGCTAGTCAGGGAGTAAAATTTGCTCTCACTTTATGTACAAGTGGCTTGGCCTGTCAGCGTTGGTGGGGAGTGGACTTGATTCCTGGGTTGGGCTGTGGTTTACTGTTAGCTTGTTTCTCTTATTTGGTAGTTTCATGACCAGTCTTGTTATCTAATTATGGCCTGCAGGAGGCCTACCTCATAGTTAGACCTCAGCCAAAACACCTGTAAACTGAAATGATAGGAGAAGAAAAACACCCGTGCGTTCCTTTCACTTCCTTAATTTATTCAGGAGATTAAATGAAAAGTGAAAAATAAATCCCTGCTGACTGAATGATACCAGGCAAAGACTCTACACCTCTCTGAAGATTTACCACTTCTAAACTTGCTAAAAGGAAATACATCCATCATATGCAGAAGTTTCCAACCAGCTTTTGCTCAGATGCCTCTGGCTCTTGACTCTCACTTCAGTTGTTCAACACCAGCCATGGGTGTGAAGGCTTTCCCTGGAAGGCAAATCTATCACTGTGTAACTTGAACCTGGTGAAATGCAGGAACTCGGGGAAAGCATGAAAAAGAACGCAGCTGTGTTGAAAAAAAGAGCATTTATTTATTTATTTGTTTGTTTATTTATTGGATGGATTGACCCCCATCCAGGAGTATCAAACTGCCAGCCCGTGGGCCGGATGCGTCATGTGCAGGCCACACCCACCCCAGTTCCGCAAAGGCAAAAAGCGTCACGATATGTCATGTGACATGGTGAGTTTGACACCCCTGGATTGACTGATGGATTGATTGATTTCTGTAGCCACCCATCTCAGCAAACGCCTCCAGGCGGCTGCAAATGACTCTGGACGGCTACTATTTACAGGTAGTTCTTGTTTTATGACCACAATTTATGGCCATAAACTTATGACCAGTGTTCTGTTTCTTGCGTTGGTAGGCATTGAAGAGGCAGGACTTTCAACAGGTACTTCTTTATTCAATGTTAAACAGAACTCAGAACAAAATGGCTCCGCCCCTTTTTATACATTCAGCCTGGGGCGTCGCCAGTCAATCATTGCAACGTATTTTGCATGCTAGTTATTCTTTGCAGACAGCAAGTCTGACCCAGCAAGGCCACGTGGTCTGCTGGGTGTTCCGGTGCAGCTCCCTGCACCTGTTCTCAGTTAAGCCCAGTACATAACAACCAGAAACTCTGTTACTAAGCAAAGCAGTTGTTAAATGAGTTACACACAGTGTTACCACCGTTTTTGCCATGATTGTTAAGCGAATCACTGCAGTTGTTAAATGAATCACACAGTTCACACGACTGCATTTTACGATGGTCTTGTGGAAAACCGGCATTTACTTCCGGTTTTCAGCAAAACAGGCCCATGGCAAACCATTGGTTTGCTTAATGACTGTGTCATTCGCTTAACAACTGCTGCAAAAAAGGTCATAAAATTGGGTCGGTCACGTGGATGACTTGTTTTAGAACTTTCACGAATTATGATGGGCAGGCTCCATTACGGTAGGAAGTCAAGTGCTACCTATAAGTGTGAAGACTGGTTATAAAGTGACTTTTTCAATGTCGCCGTAACTTGGAGTGGTTTCTAAACAGGGCAGTTGTTAAGTGAGGACTTATCTGTGGAAGAAAGCAATCACAGGTGTTTAAAAGGATAAGAAATACAGGTATCAGGAACAGGACTTGAGTTGAAAGCACTTTAAGTTTATTACATGCTACCTATACACAAAAATCTGATCTCTTAATGGTCAAGACAAATTGGCACTAGATAAAAGCCAATGGAATTCACTGGGGGGTTGGACTTAGGCAGTGGTGGGATTCAAATATGTGAACAACCGGTTCTCTGTGTGAATGCTACTTCTGGAAGTCCATTCTGGGCCTGGGCAACAAAAAATTAGCTACCGGTTCTGCCAAACTGGTGCAAACTGGCTGAATCCCACCACTGGACTTAGGTCTCTTATGGAAGGATAGCAATTCCAAACTGATAACACATTTGACCCCACCCTCGGACTGAGCCTGGTCATCTCCTACAGCAGGCGTCTAAGGCTGAACTAAACACAGATAGTCCTCGAGGTACGACCACAATTGAGACCAAAATGTCTGGTACTAAGCAAGATAATTGTTAAGTGAGTTTTGCTCCATTTTACCATCTTTCTTGCCACAGTTGTTAAGCGAATCACTGCAGTTGTTAAGCTAACAAAACGGCTGTTAAATGAATCTGGCTTCCCCATTGACTTTGCTTTTCAGGTCACAAAAGGTGATCACATGACTCGGGACACTGCAGCCGTCATAAATATGAATCTGTGGCCAAGCATCTGAATTTTGATCACGTGACCATGGGGATGCTGCAACCGTCGTAAGTGTGAAAAACAGCCATACGTTCCTTTTTTCAGTGGCATTGTAACTTCGGACAGTCACTAAATGAATGGTTGTAAATTGAGGATTTACCTGTATTCAGGGCACATTTTCATATAACATTCCTTCTCGTTCCCTCTTAAACCTTTTTAATGAAATTGCAGGGTTGGGGGGGATGGCAGCAGTGGTGGGATTCAAATATGTGAACAACCGGTTCTCTGTGTGGATGCCACTTCCGGAAGTCCATTCTGGGCCTGGGGAACAAAAAATTAGCTACTGGTTCTGCTGAACTGGTGCGAACTGGCTGAATCCCACCACTGGATGACAGGCTTAAAACACAGCCGTTTCATCCAAAGGTCTCCCAAGTTTTAGCTTTGTCAGCCTCCCCCCCTTCCTTCAGAGTACTTGTGACACAGCTTCTAAGACCCCCAACTGCTCTGTTCCCTGAGCAAGGACTCCATCATGCTCTGATAGAGAGTTTTCTTTGGAGCTGAGCAGAATGCTGATGAGAAATTGCCCCAGCAGCCTCAGGCATGCAATTCCCTCACTGACAGCAGCACTTTGACCCCGGACGTCACCTGCTTCTATTTTAGGTTTTGGTTGGTTATTTTGGAAATAAGCTTCAATTGGAAATTCAGGACATCACTTGTATATTTGCAAGGGAGAAGACAGAACTTCCCAAATCTGAACACTTAAAACCATCTGCCAAAAAAAAGAAAAAAAAGAAATTAAAATAACAGAGGGGGGGGGAGGGAAGACATTGGACAGGTAGTCCTCGACTTACAATCACAAAATTGGGACCAGAAATTTTGTTTGCTAAGCAAGACAATAGTTGCCATATCAGGGAGAAGGGCGGCGTAGACATTTTTTAAAAAATAAACAAATAGGATGGTTGTTAAGCGTCCAATTTTACAGCCTGTTTTGCCAGGGATGTTAAATGAATCACTGCAAATAGAATAGAATAGAATAGAATAGAATAGAATAGAATAGAATAGAATAGAAATGACAATAAAAGTTATTTTATCTTGTCTTGTCTTATCTTATCATCTTATCTTAGTACCTGAGTTATATTGAATCTCTCCTTGATTACTAATTTCCATCTGTTACTTCTTGTCCTGCCTTCTGATGCTTTGGAGAATAGGTTTGAGCCCCCTCTTCTTTGTGGCAGCCCCTCAAATATTGGAACACTGCCATCCTGTCACCCCGGGTCCTTCCTTTCACTAGGACAGACATACCCGATTCCGGCAACCGACCATATTTCTACAATACAGCTGATCTGGCCGTCTCCAGTCAACTGACACACCTCCATGCATCGTCAGCACACGGGATGAAATGACCTCAATCAGCCATGCATCAGCCAATTTTCTCAATCCCCTCGGAAGCTTTTCCCAGAACCTCTTAAGGCAAAGGAGAGCCGAGCCACGCAAGGCTGCCGAAGGGAAATTGAAAGCCTGCCTGCATCCCCAATCACTGCCATCCTTGTTAATCATGCCATTTGTGCTCACACTGTGTAAAAGGGGTAGAGGATTTCTCCCCCCCCCTCTAGCCAATTTCACTTTTCCAGAATCGAAGAGCTGTTTCTGCCCTGAAAGCATTCTTGTGATATGTGGAGACTGAAATGACAGCTAAAGAGCAGCTTCTGCCTTACCCTCACTGCCTTTTATCTTGTCTCCCTCCAACCTGGGAATTTGCCGCCATGTCTGGCAGGACTGGCAAAAGAAATGAGAAAGGGGGGAGTTGGGGCCCAGGGAGGCAGTTCTGATTCTCCCAGAGGGGACAGCATGCTCCAAACAGCCTCAAGTGACCAACTGGGTAGGACAGGCCTTGGACCCTTGTCTTATTTTAATACTAGATGCCATATAGACCGGCCACACGGGTATAGCTTATACCAGAAGCAGCTGGAAAATACCACATTAAACAAGCCAGTTTGGTCTAGTGCAGGGGTAGGCAACCTTGGCTCTTTTATGACTCGTGGACTTCAACTCCCAGAATTCCTGAGCCAGCCATGCTGAGGGGAAAGGGAGAGGTTTCCATGCTGAGCCATGCTGGCTCAGGAATTCTGGGAGTTGAAGTCCACGAGTCATAAAAGAGCCAAGGTTGCTTACCCCTGGTCTAGTAGCTAAGGCACCAAGCTAGAAACTGGGAGACTGTGAGTTTGAGTGCTGCATTAGGCATAAAGCTGTCTGGTGACTTTGGGCCAATAATCAGGAGACAATGAGTTCTAGTACCACCTTAGGCAATGAAAGCCAGATAGGTAACTTTGGGCCAATCACTAAAAACTGTGAGTTCTAGTTCTGCTTTAGGTGTAAAAGCTGGCTGGGTGACCTTCAGGCAGTCACCAGGAGACTGTGAGTTCTAGTCCCAACTTAAGCAAGAAAGCCAGCTGGGTGACCTTGTGCCAATCACCAAGAGCTGGTGAATTCTAGTTCCACCTTAGCCATGAAAGCTGGCTGGGTGACCATGCCCAGTCATCAGGAGACTGTGAGTTCTCATCTCAACTTAAGCAAGAAAGCTAATTGGGCAACTTTGGACCAATCACCAGGACACCATGAATTCTAGTTCCATCTTAGGCATGAAAGCCATCTAGGTAACTTTGTGCCAATCACCAAGAGCTGGTGAATTCTAGTTCCACCTTAGCCATGAAAGCTGGCTGGGTGACCATGCCCAGTCATCAGGAGACTATGAGTTCTCATCTCAACTTAAGCAAGAAAGCTAATTGGGCAACTTTGGACCAATCACCAGGACACCATGAATTCTAGTTCCATCTTAGGCCCGAAAGCCATCTAGGTAACTTTGTGCCAATCACCAAGAGCTGGTGAGTTCTAGTTCCACCTTAGCCATGAAAGCTGGGTGGGTGTCCTTTGGCCAGTCACCAGGAGATTATGAGTTCTAGTCCCACCTTAAGCATGAAAGCCAGCTGGGTGACTTTGGGCCATTCCCTCCCATTTCAGTCCAACCCACTTCACAGGATTGTTTTGGGAGGGAAAGAAGGCGGCAGGAGGAATATTAGCTATGATCACCTATTTTGAGTTATTTCTAAAGTAATAAAGGTGGGATATAAATGAATACAAAAAATAAATAAACTGATAGCGGTTTATAAAGACACATTGAATTGATGAGATTGTTCCTACTTTTTCTCTCACTCCCTTCTATCCCATTTTAATTTGCCTTCTTGCAATCAGGCCTGGACTTCAGATACCTTCATTCCCCGCCCCCCGCCCCCAAAAAAAACAACACCAGGGGTGTCCCTGTGAAATCCAGAGGCATTCTTGGAAATAAAGACCATGTTTGATCCTGGTGTTGTTGTTTTTTGTTTTTTTTGGCCTTCTGGCATGCCAGCTTCCCTCTTGATAAAATTAAAATAATCTAATAAAAAGGTCAGGTGGGCAGAGAGCCTGACAGGAGGTATCGGTAAGGAGCCATTTCATCTATTTCTATTTTAGATAGTGGGTGAGCTTGGCCCCAAATGAGGTGAGCACTGCAGGCAGAGGAAATATCACTTTGGAAAGCTGCCTTTTGCATAATCAAGTCAAAGAAACACCGATCTTTCTGCAAGTAAGCATAAAGCACTAGTAAATCCAGGAGGAAATGTTCTCTCGAACTGCCCAGCTGATCTTTTATTTATTTATTTATCCTTGCAGGTAGTTTCTCCATTAGGAGAACATTTCCAAATAACATCTGAGGTCCACGTTTTGAATCAGATGCAGATCCTGGAATAGGAGCCTGTTAAGATCAAAATCTGCAAGGTGGCAGATTGTTCCTGTGTTGATGTTGCATCAATCTGTGTTTCTCAACCTTGGCAACATGAAGAGGGGTGGACTTCAATTCCCAGAATTCCCCAGCCAGTCATGCTGGCTGGAGAATTCTGGGAGTTGAAGTCCACCCCTCTTCAAGTTGCCACCGTTGAGAAACCCTGGCATAGATATTCAAAAGAGGTTTGCATCGTCACACTTTATTTGCCATCTTGCCAGTTTGACCCTCTTGGGGACATCTACTTATCTGGAAAGGGTTTGAAAAGGTCAAAAGGTCATGCACCTGCAATTACAGTCCTGACCTCCCTAGTAGATGTGTTGCATGGGCAATGCATGTATTACAAAAGGAGAACTTTAATCACATGGTTGTGGCTGCCATCTTGACTTTTTTGACTCCCCAGGTATGTAACATTTTGGGGGCCTGTAGATACACCTAGCATTAATAGGAGCCACACTGTAAGACAGTATTGCACTACAATTTTCAAGTTGGGTTGGGTCTTCCTATTCTCAGAGAAAGCTTCCAGGCCACAAGAATGAACGTAAGGACCACATGTTGCCCATCCTTGCTCTAGATTAGTATTTTTTCCAACATGGTAACTTTAAGTCATGACAGCTTCAAGTCCCAGAATTCCTCAGCCATCATGCTGGCTGGAAAATTCTGGGGGTTGAAGTCCATACCTCTTAATGATGCCAACACTTCTCTAAAGTATTTTTAAACTGAAGTGGTTTTCAGGTCAGAATACACAATACAGAATAACAGAGTTGGAAGGGACCTTGGAGGTCTTCTAGTCCAACTCCCTGCTCAAGCAGGAGACCCTATACCATTCCAGACAAGTGGCTGTCCAATTTCTTTTTAAAAGCTTCCAGTGATGGAGCACCCACAACTTCTGGAGGTAAGCGGTTCCACTGATTAATTGTTCTCACTGTCAGGAAATTTCTCCTTAGTTCTAGCTTGGGTCTCTCCTCGATAGATTTCCATCCGTTACTTCTTGTCCTGCCCTCAGGTGCTTTGAAGAACAGGTTAATCATCATCATCATCATCATCATAATAATAATAAAGTTGGAAGGGACCTTGGAGGTCATCTAGTCCAACCCCCTGCTCAGGCAGGAAACCCTATACCAGGGGTAGGCAACTTTGGCTTTTATGACTCATGGACTTCAACTCCCAGAATTCCTGAACCAGCATGGCTGGGTCAGGAATTCTGGGAGTTGAAGTCCACGAGTCATAAAAGAGCCAACGCTGCCTACCCCTGCCCTATACCATTTCAGACAAATGGCTGTCCAATCTCTTCTTAAAGACTTCAGTGTTGGACCATTCACCGCTTCCGGAGGCAGGTTGTTCCACTGATTAATTGTTCTAACTGTCAGGAAGTTTCTCCTCAGTTCTAGGTTGCTTCTCTCCTTGATTAGTTTCCATCCGTTGCTTCTTGTCCTGCCTTCAGGCGCCTTGGAGAATAGCTTCACTCCCTCTTCTTTGTGACAACCCGAGATATTAGAACACTGCTACCTTCTTCTATCATTTCATTCCTGTTAGTGAGAATTAGGTCCAATATGGCTAATCCCCTAGTTCCCTTCTCTACTTTTTGGGAAACAAAGTTGTCTGCTAGGTTTGTCAGGAACCTGTTTGATCTTCCACTTGGTGCTGAGTTTGTCTCCCAGTTGATGTCAGGGTAATTAAAGTCCCCCATTACTATTGTGATGACAATAAAGGTTATCTTATCTTATCTTAGTTAACTGACTAGCAAAAAGTTCATTTATTTCCTCTGTTTGGTTGGGTGGCCTGTAGTATACACCTATGGTTGATCCCATCTTCTCTGTGACAGCCCCTCAAATATTGAAAGACTCTTATTGTGTCACCCCCTAGTCCTTCTCTTCGTTAGACTAGACATACCCAACCTGGGCAGTAAATTAAATGGGGGATTGCCCATTTCCAGCTGAATCCTATGCTTTCCAGAGAACCAATTAGCTGATGGGCAGACTGGATCTGGGGGTTGCCGTAGCCGATTTACTGCTCAAAACTCAGAAACGCCATCCAAATGAGGTTTTCCCTCTTGGGCCATTTGGACCCAAAAAAGCAACATCTCTTATGAGGTAAGCCATTGCAGAAAAGCTGGGTTTTCTTTTCCTTTTTGAAATAAAAGGATGAGTGTGCAATTCCATTGTCCAACATGTGCTGGACGAGCTCAGGAGAAAACAACCTGCTCTTTGCAAAGAACGTGGCAGAATCAAAGCCGGCTTTGGAAAAGTAAGTTTTTCAATCCAAGGAGCATCATTTTGGTCTGCCCAGGGCAGGGGTAGGCAACCTTGGCTCTTTTATGACACGTGGACTACAACTCCCAGAATTCCTGAGCCAGCCATGCTGAGGAGAAAGGGAGAGGTTTCCATGCTGAGCCATGCCGGCTCAGGAATTCTGGGAGTTGAAGTCCACGAGTCATAAAAGAGCCAAGGTTGCCTACCCCTGGCCCAGGGACTGAGAAAGCACCAAGATGTTTAGCATAAAACAGACCTGGGACACCAGCTACTGTGCCGATTAATAACTGTTATTAGCAATACAGGTAGTCTTCGACTTATAACAGTTCATTTAGTGACCGTTCAAAGCTACAACAGCACTGAAAAATGTGACTTATGACCGTTTTTCACACTTACGACTGTTGCAGCATCCCCAGGGTCACGTGATCAAAATTCAGACGCTCGGCAACTGACTCACATTTATGACGGTTGCAGTGTCCTGGGGTCATGTGTGATTCCCTTTTGCGACCCTCTGACAAGCAAAGTCAATGGGGGGGGAAAGCCAGATTCACTTAGCGACCGGGTTACTAACTTATCAACTGCAGTGATTCGCTTAACAACTGTGGCAAGAAATGTTGTAAAATAGGGCAAAACTCACTTAAGAAATGTCTCACTTAACAACAGACATTTTGGGCTCAATTATGGTAGTAAGTCGAGGACTACCTAAGCGGTGGAAACTGAATTACTGCAAGCTGAAAATAGGGGGTATTTGTAATTATATAATTATAATATCATTATAAATAAAAGCAACCTCCACTGCATTCCACAGAGGAACTCTTCAACAGAGATGCGTGAGATGGTGTTTCCACAACACAAGGCCTTTTAAAGCTTTGCTTCCCGATTCAACATTTGCAGAAACCTCGTACAGGTAGTCCTCGACTTACAACCATTTGCTCACCACAGCACTGAAAAAAGTGACTTACGACCGTTTTTCACAATAACCAACGTTGCACCTTGGAATTTCATTAAAAACTTTCAAAAGGGGAGGGAGAAGGAATTTATAGGTAAATGTGTCCTGAATACAGGTTACCACAATTCATTTAGTGACCTTGCAAAGTTACAACAGCGCTGAAAAAAGCAGCTTATAACCATTTTTCACACTGAGGGCCATTGCCGCATCCCCATGGTCACATGATCAAAATGCAGACCCTTGGCAACTGGCATGTATTTATGACAGTTGCAGTGTCCCGGGGTCACGTGATCCTCTTTTGTGACCTTCCGATCAGCAAAGTCAATGGGGAAACCAGATTCACTTAACAACCGTGTTACTAACTTAACAACTGCAGTGATTCACTTAACAACTGTGGCAAGAAAGGTCATAAAACGGGGCAAAGATCACTTAACAACTGTCTGGCTTAGCAACAGAAATGTTAGGCTTAATTGTGGTTGTAAATCAAGCACTACCTGTATCTCAGATGGACTGCCAGGAGGAAAGAATTTGGGGGGCGGGCATGCAGTTGGCCTTTCACCCTAAACGTCTTTAAGAAGACATTGGCTCAGTCCCAGGCCTCGGGGTCAGGATGTGTTGGTTCCCCAAACAGAGTCTACTTCTGACTGCCATGCCATCGTTTCTGTATGTTTTAACGAAATACCTTAATTTGTATTGCTTGTGGTCTGTTTCTTTTTTCTTTTCTTTCTATGCCATCCAGAGTCACAAAGCCTGAGTTGGGGAGGCAACAGAAAAGCTTTAAATCCAGTTTTTTTTTCAAATTTGGCAACTTGAAGTTGGGTGGACATCTAGCTGATCAACGAGCCAGGGAATTCTGGGTGGCGGGCTGGTGAATTCTGGAAGTTGACGTCCACATATTCTAAAGTTACCAAGTTTGAGAAACAGTGTTTCAATCAATCCATCCATCCATCCATCTTCAATCCTCTTATACAGGTAGTCCTCAACTCCCAAATGACCCCAGGATGCTGCAACCATAAATACATTTGTCTGTCTGTCTGTCTCTATCTCTCTCTATCTCTCTCTGTCTCTCTGTCTCTCTGTCTCTCTCTCTCTCTCTCTCTCTCTCTCTCTCTCTCTATCTATCTATCTATCTATCTAATCTATCTATCTATCTAATCTATCTACAAAATTTATTTGCTGGTTACCAAGCACCCGCAGTTTGATCGCATAACTGTGGTGATGCTTCAATGGTCTTGTGGGGTCATAAGTCACTTTTTTCAGTGCCATTGTTAACTTTGAACAGTCATTAAACAAATGATAGTATGTCTTAATAAGACATGGGCTGGAAGCAAACTCAGCCCCCTGACTTTCCATCACAGGCAGAGAACAGAAGGCTGGAATTGCTGTAATAATTAACATTTGAATCAGCCAAAGAGAAATTGCTGTGACAGCAGAGTTTATGACACATACTGACAAGCCAGCCACTCATCAACAGTCCTCAGTGTTGGCTGACAGAAGCCTAAAAGACTCCTGGTTTTATGGCTTGCCAAAGATTGTAAAAGGAAAAATATTACAAGACTTTGTCAGTTTTTCCCAATCTACAATCTACATCTGATGAGTTCCCAGAATTCCAAAATGCACCTGGATATGTTTCTGGGCCGAGTTGGGGAACTGGTTGGAAATATGCATTCCTGTCTCCTTAGAGATAATCTACAGCAGGGATGTCTAACCTTGGCAAGTTTGTGGACTTCAACTCCCAGAATTCCCCATTCTGGCTGGGGAATTCTGGGAGTTGAAGTCCACAAGTCTTAAACTCGCCAAGGTTGGATACCCCTGATCTACAGGAAACAGCACGGAATAGGTTAACTATAGAAGAGAATATATGAGAATAAAGCACATTTACAAACCAATTTCTACATTAAAGCTAAGAAGTAAGTAAGAACACAAAGCTTCCAATGGGCAGTCATTGCTGCTGTAACTCAGTCCATCCATCTTGCTGCTGGTTGTCCTCTTCTCTTTCCTTCCAACTTTCCCAATATCAGCACCTTCTCCAGAGAGCTGGGTCTTCACACACTGTGTCCAAAGTAGGATAATTTGAGCCTGGTCATTTGTGCCTTGAGTGAGAAAGCTGGTTGATTTATTTGATGATCCATATTGGTTTGTTTTCTTGGCATTGTATAGTAGAGATAGTCCTCAACCTATGACCACAATTGAGCCCAACATTTTGTTCCTAAGCAACACAGTGGTTGAGTTTTGCCCCACTTTATGACCTTTCTTGCCGCAGTTGTTAAGTGAATCACAGCAGTTGTTAACTTAGTGACCCAGTTGCTAAGTGAATCTGACTTCCCCATTGACGTTTGCTTGTCAGAAGGTCGCAAAAGGGGATCACATGACCCCCGGGGACACTGCGACCGTCATAAATATGAGTTAGTTGCCAAGCCTCTGAATTTTGATCACGTGACCACGGGGATGCTGCAAGGCTTGTAAAGTGTGAAAAATGGTCATAAGTCACTTTTTTCAGTTGTAACTTTGAACGGTCACTAAGCAAGCTGTTGTAAGTCGGGGACAATCTATACTTTCAGGGAGTCTTCTCCAAAATTGAAAAGCATCAATACTCTTCCTATCCTGCTTCTTCAAAGTTCAATGTCCACTTCGGCAGAACATCTCAGGGAATAGCGTGGCAGGCACAACCCTGATCTTCGTATGTAGAGTCACATCTTAAATTAAGCCGAGATGTGTGCAACACAGCCTTTTGTTTCTCCAAAAGCACAGCCAGATGTTACTATTACTATTACTTGGAGTCAATGGTGCCTGTAAAGAACATTAAACAAGTCAATATAGGAACTGCGGCAAACCTCTGTGTAAGGATCTGATAGAACAGCTTGGTGCTTTGCGGGGGAATGTGAGATTCCGCTTAATGCAAGGACTTGCCCCAGCTGCCCTTCTCAGGAAAGTATAACTCTTGAGGCCATGTGGTTAATCAAAAGAAACTTTTACTGAGAAACAGCGGTTGCAGTAAAGTCAGGCGGAATCTAACGTTCTAACTAAAACATACGAAGAACGGCTGCAGGACTTGGGTTTGGCTAGTCTAAAGAAAAGAAGAAATAGGGGTGACATGATAGCAGTATTCCAGTATTTGAGGGGCTGCCACAAAGAAGAGGAGAGTCACGTTATTCTCCAAAGCACCAGAGGGCAGGACAAGAAACAATGGTTGGAAACTGATCAAAGAGAGAAGCAACCTGGAATTAAGGAGAAAGTTCCTAACAGTGAGGACAATTAACCAGTGGAACAGCTTGCCTCCAGAAATTGTGGGCGCTCCATCACTGGAGGTTTTTAAGAAGAGACTGGACAGCCACTTGTCTGAGATGGTATAGGTTCTCCTGCTTGAGCGGGGGGCTGGACTAGAAGACCTCCAAAGTCCCTTCCAGCTCTATTCTATTCTATTTCAGGGGCAAAGCGCCAAGTTATTCTTCCCCCTTCAAAGCCCAACCCCATTGACCGGCAGCCAATACAGTGTGCCAGATTGTTTTGAGAGCGCTGAGGTACAAAATAGATAACGGTTCACCCTCAGGGCGCAGCGGCCTTGGATCCAGGCTGGAACTGGCTGAGAAGGAGTAAGTCCCGTCTCCGCAGAGGATCCCCCTCCCTAATTCCCATGTGGTTACAGCAAAGCAAAAGCATGCTCCCTCGGCGTATCCTCCTCCACCAGAATGGCGGGGCACCCAAAAAAGGGGACCTGACACTCTGGCCCTTATTTTATGCACCTGTAGAAACAGGGCGGGCTTCAATCACACAATTGCAACTTCCGCCTTGTTTTTTTCAACACACAGATACCAGTGTGCCCTGGTGCTAACATTAAATCGTAGGAATATAGAAACATAGAAAACAGACGACAGAAAAAGACCTAGTCATCCATCAAGTCTGAACTTTGAGGGTTTTTTTTTAAAAATTGGATGATGATGGACATGTGTTTATCCCAGACATGTTTAAACTCAGTTACTGATAATTGACCCATTTACCTCAGCTGGGAGTTGGTTCCAAGCTTCCACTACTCTTTCTGTGAAATCATACTTTCTAACATTACTTTTGAACTTCCCTCCTGGCACTTATGCTCCCTTGTTCTTGATTTTTGCTTAATATTGAAAATACTGCATTCTAGAACCTCACATAGGTGAAGGTCAAGGTTTCCTTTGTCCAGTTGTGTCTGGCATTAGGGGGCGCTGCTCATCTCTGTTTCTTAGCTGAAGGAGCCAGCATTGGCCAAAAACACTTCCATGGTCATGTGGCCAGCATGACTATAAGCCAAAGGCGCATGGAACGCTGTTACCTTCCCATCAAGTGGTACCTATTTATCTACTCGCATTTGCATACTTTTGAACTGCTAGGTGATCAGGAGCTGGAGCAGGTAACGGGAGCTCACCCTGTTACGCAGAGCTCGGGTCTCAAGCGTCTTTAACCGCTGAGCCATCGTGCCCCCTTTCTAGAACCTTATTCTCAGCCTTAATATATATAAAAGGTTCCAATCATGTCACCCCTTTCCCTTCTGCCCTCCAGGCTGTACATATTCCAGTTGCTCCAATCTCTCCTGATATGTTTTGTCCCTCAGACCTTGCACCATTTTCTGTTAATAGAATAGAATAGAATAGAATAGAATAGAATAGAATAGAATAGAATAGAATAGAATAGAATAGAATAGCAGAATTGAAGGGACCTTGGAGGTCTTCTAGTCCAACCCCCTGCTCAGGCAGGAAATCCTATACCATTTCAGACAAGTGGTTGTCCAGTCTCTTCTTAAAAACTTCCAGTGTTGGGAGCATTCACAACTTCTGGAGGCAGGTTGTCCCACTGATTAATTGTTCTCACTGTCAGGAAATTCCTTCTTAGTTCTAGGTTGCTTCTCTCCTTGGTGAGTTTCCATCCGTTGCTTCTTGTCCTGCCTTCAGGTGCTTTGGAGAATAGCTTGACTCCCTCTTCTTTGTGGCAACCCCTGAGATATTGTAAGACTGCTATCATGTCCCCCCTCGTCCTTCTCTTCATTAAACTAGACATACCCAATTCCAGCAACCGTTCCATATATGTTTTAGCCTCCAGTCCCCTGATCGTCTTTGTTGCCCATCTCTGGACTCACTCAATCTTATCAATATCTTTTTTTTAAGTGAGAACTCCAGAACTGGACACAGGATTCCAAACGGGATCTGACTAAAAACCTACATTGCAGGATTAGAACCTCCTTTTTAGCACAAATCACCATCAGGATTTGTGCTAATGAACTCCACAGATTCACTTAACAACTGCAGTGATTCAACTAACAACTGTGGCAAACAAGGGCATAAAATTGGGCACAACTCAATTAACCATCACCAGCAATGGAAATTTTGCCCCAGTTCTGGTCATAAGTTGAGGACTACCTATAGATACAAACCCAGGTTGTGCCTGAAAATACCTTTGTGATTGTTAGCACAAGAAACATTTTATAGAAGAGAAATAATAAGTAAACACAACTGGCTAACTTATTGTGATAGATGAGGATTTTGCCAAGGAAAATATAAAATTATTTTGTCAAGGGCAATGTAAAATAAAATGAAAAAAAGATCTGGTGACAAAAGGGTAAGTTTGCCAATGGCTTATGTATAATTAATAGAAAGATTTAAAGTAGACCCAAGAATTTTTGCATTTTGAGCGGTGTAAGACAGGTTGAAGTAGTACAGGAAGTCCTCAACTTACACTACAATTAAGAGCAAAATTTCTATTGCTAGGCGAGACAGTTGTTAAGGGAATTTTCCCCCATTTTATGACCTTTTGTGCCCCGGTGTTTAAGTGAATCACTAGCTGTTGTTAGTAACACGGTTATTAAGTGAATCTGGCTTCCCCATTGACTTTGCTTGTTGGGAAGTTGCAAAAGGGGATCACATGACCCTGGGGACATTGCAACCGTCATAAATATGAATCGGTTGCCAAGCGTCTGAATTTTGATCATGTGATCCTTGGGATGCTGCAACGGTCATAAGTCTGCAAACTGGTCATAAGCCACTTTTTTCAGTGCCATTGTAAATTGAACGGTCACTAAACAAGCTGTGGTAAGTCGAGGACCACCTGTACAAATGGAGAACACGTTATTGCTAAAAGGCATTTTTAGTTTCGATCCCTTTTCTGCTTATGAAACTTTTCCTTTTTTTTTTTTTTTTGCTGCTACATGCCAAGTCAACCGCTTTATCGGGCTCTCCACTATGACACCCAGTATCTGATGCGTTTCAGACAGCTCAAATCCTATCAGCGTGTATATGAAGGCAGTATTTCTTGTACCAACACAGGGCTATATCTTTACTTAGAGAAAATTGCATTTTATTTATTTATGTTATTTTCTGCGGCGGCCCATAACTCACAAAAGCGACTCTGGTTGCCTTTCAATTGGCTAGAAACATAAAAAGAACTAGAAAATCAAACACAACAAACATCCAGAAAAGGAAAAAACAACAACAACAGAACAGCAGAGGCCAACTATTGCATTCTAGATGTTTCATTTCTGGAGGGGCTCATTCAGTGGTGGGATTCAGCCGGTTCGCACCACTTCGGCAGAACCGGTAGCTAATTTTTTGTTGCCCGGGCCCAGAATGGACTTCCGGAAGCAGCATCCACACAGAGAACCGGTTGTTCACACATATTTGAATCCCACCACTGGGCTCATTCCATGTTCTGGCTGAAGACCTGTGAGAAAAACCAGGTTTTCAGGACCGATTGGGACCACATGAAGTTTCAGACAGTTCATTGCTCCCCAAACATTTATTATATGAAAGTAATAAATTCTACTTTAATCACAGATAGTCCTTTTAATCCATACAGTTCATTTAGTGACTGTTCACAATTACAATGACACTGGAAAAGGTGACTTATGACCATTTTTCACACTTATGACCGTTGCAGCATCCCCAGGGTTTCCTGATCAAAATTCAGATGCTTGGCAATTGACTCACATTTATGACGGTTGCAGTGTCCTGGGATGACGTGATCATCTTTTGCAACCTTCTTACAAGCAAATTCAACCATTTGTCTGAAATGGTATAGGGTTTCCTGCCTGCCTGAGCAGGGGGTTGACCTACTAGAAGACCTCCAAGGTCCCTTCCAACTCTGATTGTATTCTATTCTAAAGTCAATGAGGAAGCCACATGTTACTAACCTAATAACTGCAGTGATTCACTTAACAACTGTGGCAAGAAAGGTTATTAAATGGGGCAAAATTCCCTTAACAAATTTTTCACTTAGCAAGAGAAATGTTGGGTTCAATTGTGGACGTAAGGTAAGGACTACCGGAAATAGTATTACCAATAACAAGATGTTGAGACTCTAGAAAGAGTACAGAGAAGAGCAACAAAGGTGATCGGGGGACTGGAGGCTAAAACATATAAGGAACGGTTGCTAGAATTGGGTATGTCTAGTTCAGGGGTAGGCAACCTTGGCTCTTTTATGACTTGTGGACTTCAACTCCCAGAATTCCTGAGCCCTTTGGGGAACCTTATGTCTGGCAGAAAGAACCACGATCATTTATTAAGTTCAAGCACAAAAGATTTATTATTACAGCCTATACAGGTATCCTTGACTTACAAACATCCATTTAGCGTCCATTCAAAATTACAACAGTACTGAAAAAAATGACTGTTTTTCACACTTATGACCGTTGCAGCATTCCCACGATCACGTGATCAAAATTCAGGTACTTGGCAATTGGCACATATTAATGACAGTTGCACTTTTCCTGGGGTCATCTGATCACATTTATAATCTTCCCAGCTGGCTTCTGACAAACAAAGTCAATGGGGGAAAGCCAAATTTGCTGAATGACCGCACGATTCACTTAACAACTGCAGTGACTTGTGAACAACTGTGTCAAAAAAGGTCGTAAAATAGGACAAGAAACAGTTAACAACTGCCTCACTTAACAACAGAAATTTTGGGCTCAGTTGTGGTTGTTAAGTCAAGGACTAGGTGTACAGAAGAATGTAATGATCAGCCCAAAATTGGCACTAAATAAGGGTCAATGGAATTCAAGGGTGGCGGCTGGACTTGGATCACTTGTGACAATACAAGCACTCTAAACTGATGACACATTTAACTCCACCTCCCAGCTCTGCCTGCTCTTCTACATCTTGAGCTATTCAAATCTTAGAGGAATTGTTTTTCCATTGGCAGATGCTACAACCTCCAGATCACATTGCTTTCTAAAAGCACGCCCATGCTGCCAGATCTCATGGGAGGAGCAGAGAAAATTGGAGGCAGGTGGTCCTGCAATCATCTGTCCTTGAGATAGGAAGGCCTTTATAGGTGATAAGCAGAAGCGTGAATTGCACCTGGAGGTCTACAGGGAGGCAACACAACTCGCAAAGTAGTGGTGTGACATTGACGTACTGAGTTGCACCCATAACTACTCTTACCACTGCATTCTGCTTTTTTTTTTTAAACACAGTAATGGTTTATTTTTTCAAGGCAGGTGGAATGGCCTTCTCTTTCAAAAATAAATTTACTACTGTGTGGATCCTGCATAAATCATTTCACAGAAGGCCTTAATTATCCAGATGAAACATGGATTTAAGAAACAGGTGTTCATTTCGTGAATAGTCATAACATCAAATACTTCCCAGGTAAGACAAGGCCATGCCTTGATCAACCCAACAGAACCTGCCAATCAATGCCAAGTGAGGCTGAGCCCTTTATCTGTTAAATCAAGGATCTTCAAACTTGGCAACTTTAAGACTTGTGGACCAACTCCCAGAATTCCTCAGCCAGCCAGGCTGAGAGCTGAGGAATTCTGGGAGTTGAAGTCCATAAGCCTTAAAGTTGCCAAGTTTGAAGACCCCTATTCTAGCTTGTGCGTTGAGTATCAAGCAAAGGATGAGTACCGGGACAATATCTTCATATCAAAATAGGTCGAGTACCAAATTTGATGAGTTTCAAAGCAGTTGAGTACCGAGGTACCATTGTATTTGCTTTTTTAGAATCTGCATCACACCGCTGGCTCTAGTTTAAGATTTTAGTTTAGATCTTTTTATAGGGAGTCCTCAACTTATGATCACAATGGGGACCAGAAAATTCATCATTAAGTGGTGCACTTCTTAAGTGTGGCATCAAGCGAATACACCCAATTCTGCAACCTTTTTTTACCACCGTTATTAAGCAAACCTCTGTGATCATTAGGCAAGGCATTACGTGACTGTGACTTGCAACGTTTCCTGCCAGCTTCCCCATTGAGATTTTGCTTAGTGGAAGCCAACTGGGAATATCACCTGTATGTAGGGCGCTGCAAGTGTCATAAATGCAGAATTTATTTATTTATGAACTTTATTTATTTATAAAATTTATTGGCCCGCCATTACTGCCAATGTGGCTGGTTGGCAGCAATGGCTGCCAAGTACCCGATTCACAATCAGATGGCTGCGGGCATACCAGATGCACAGGTATAGTACAGGTCAGGGGTAGGCAACCTTGGCTCTTTTATGACTCGTGAACTTCAACTCCCAGAATTTATGAGCTGGCATGGCTGGCTCAGGAATTCTGGGAATTGAAGTCCACGAGTCATAAAAGAGCCAAGGTTGCCTACCCCTGGTATAGGTGGTATCTTGCTCAATAGTAGCAACTGTGAGAGGGATCTCGGAGTACAAGTGGACAATCCCTTAAATATGAGCCAGCTTGCAGCTGCCAAAAAAGCTGCATTAACAGAGGGATAGAATCAAGATCAGGTGAAGTGTTAATGCCACTTTACAATGCCTTGGTAAGGCCACACTTGGAATGCTGCATCCAGTTTTGGTCACCACAATGTAAAAAAGATGTTGAGACTCTAGAAAGAGTACAGAGAAGAGCAACAAAGATGATTAGGGGACTGGAGGCTAAAACATATTAGGGGACTGGAGGCTAAAACGGTTGCTGGAATTGGGTATGTCTAGTTTAATGAAGAGAAGGACAAGGGGTGACATGATAGCAGTGTTCCAGTATCTCAGTGGTTGCCACAAAGAAGAGGGAGTCAAGCTATTCTCCAAAGCACCTGAAGGCAGGACAAGAAGCAACGGATGGAAACTAACCAAAGAGAGAAGCAACCTAGAACTAAGGAGAAACTTCCTGTCAAGCCCCTGTGGGCTTGCCACTAACCGGAGGGGGGAGGAGGGGACAAGACCATCGGATGGAGGCATCAGGAGGTAGCAGATGGGACCAGCAGCGACAGCCCTTTCCCTCCCCCGTACCTGTCTGCTGGAAGGGGGACCCTGTGGAGCGCGGCTACGAGGCCATCCCACTGAACAGCTGAGTGGCGCGGAGGAGCGGCGGGGAGCTGAACGCTGAAAGCCTGCCTCGTTTCCTTGCCTTGCTGCCCTACCGGCACACATGCCAGATGCTGGCTACGCGGGAGGAGGTTGTACGGGCCATTATGCCTCCTTTCAAGCAATTGGCTGCTCAGGTGGCCTCATGCAAACCAGCAGACTTGGTCCAGGAGCTGCAAAGAGCGTTTGACTTCGCCTGTCTGCAGCCTAGTGACGGGCCATATTTCTATGGCCGGTCTTTTGTCCACCGGTTTGGAGGGCTGCCCCGGATCGAGCGGAAAGGCTACCACCCTCCTGCAATCAAGCGGGGATCCCCTCCTTGTCACCCCTACAGGGCGACTTTCAGCCCTTTCCAGGGTCCCCCAGCGGTGCGAAATCGGATGTGGAAGACGGAGCTCGCCTTCCAGCGGCCGCGGCGGCCACGGCGGCAAACCGGAAGTCTGTTCGCCATAGTTAATGACTAATCGCACGTCTCTCCTTGCCTTCCAGGTGGAGCCCTGGTAGAGGGGGCCACCTGTCAAGCCCCTGTGGGCTTGCCGCTAACAGGACGGGGGAGGAGGCAGCGGGTGGGACCAGCAACGACAGCCCTTTCCCTCCCCCTTTCTGTCTGCTGGAAGGGAGACCCTGCGGAGCGCAGCTAAGAAGCCGTCCCACCGAGCAGCTGAGCGGCGCTGAAAGCCTGCCTCGTTTCCTTGCCTTGCTGCCCTAGCGGCGCACACGCCGGATGCTGGCTAGGTGGGGGGGCGGCCGGGAGGCGCCTGTTTAGAGCGCTAGGAGGCGGTTGCTCCCAGCGCTTTGTTTGCTGTTCGTTGGAATCCTGCATGCCAGAGCGTTCCGGAAATAAACCAGCCACCTGTGAACTCACCGGCTTGTGTCTTGTTGGAGCCAGGGGTGTGGCAAGGATCTCTGACACTTCCTGACAGTTAGAACAATTAACCAGTGGAACAACCTGCCTCCAGAAGCTGTGAATGCTCCAACACTGGAAGTTTTTAAGAAGAGACTGGACAGCCATTTGTCTAAAACGGTATAGGGTTTCCTGCCTGAGCAGGGGGTTGGACTAGATGACCTCCAAGGTCCCTTCCAACTTGTTGTTTTTGTTATTATTATTATATTATGACGGTCACAAGTGCGAGGAAAAATCTGTAATGTTCTTCAGTGCCATCTAATTTGAAATGGTCACTAAATGAATGGTCATTAAGCAAGGACTACCTATATGTGTACTATTCCCCCTTTCTATACTTGTTCCTTATATTTTTCCTGCCAGATGAAGATCTTTTTGAACCTTCTCTTTCTCTTCTGAAGTTTTCGCCACGCCTGCCACCTTAATTAGCATCCCCTTGATTCCCTTACTCAAAACAAGAATATTTGGAAATGTTTAAGCATTTCCCATCGCAAGGATTGGAGTCCTGTGATGGTAGAAGCCTAGAGCTTGTTTTAAATAAACTGATGTTTGTTGCTCATATAAATTCTGTTCTTTGTACAGGGAGTCCTTGACTTACAACAATTCATTTAGTGACCGTTCGAAGTTACGACATTGAAAAAAGTGACTTATGATCATTTTTCACACTTATGACCATTGTAGCATTCCCACGTTCATGTGATTTACAGATGCTTGACCACCGACTCACATTTATGACGGTTGCAGTGTCCTGGAATCATATGATCCCCTTTTGCGACCTTCTGACAAGCAAAGCCAATGAGAAAACCAGATTCACTTAACAACCCTGTTATTAATTTAACAATTGCAGTGATTCGCTTAACAAGCGTGGCAAAAAAGTCGTAAAATGGAGCAAAACTCACTTAACACATTTGTCATTTAACAACATAAATTTTGGGGTCAATTGTATCATAGGTTGAGGACCACCTGTATCTACGGCTGCTGCAAACGGTGATCGATAAACTTGCAGGCCAATTTTAGTCCCAGATTTGCCACTGCTTACATGCTGGAACAAGGCAATATTAGGAACTGAGTTTTGCACTTAATTATGTTCTATTATCATATTTTCCTCCTCCCCCCCCTTAATAAAGACAAATTAGTTTGTGCACGTTTCAGATTTTCAGTTTCCTATTACCTTGGAAAAGAACCTTAGCTATTCTGATACTCCTTTAATGAATGAGTCAGGTGCTGTGTAAACATATTTATAGAAACGTGTAGTAAATCTAACATCTGTCTTCTTTCATACTGTGTTCATGTCTCCCAGGCTTCCTTTAAATCCTAGAATTAGTTCAGTCCCGTGCCCTAATCCAGAATTGCTTGAAAAACTTTTGGGTGGGTAGAGTTTCTTCAAAAGATGCCATACATTTTAATGCAATTTTTTTTCTCCTTCTTTCCCATTAAATATAGAGAGATTATTTATGTGGCCCGCATTTAATCAATGTCATAAAAGTTTAATCACATCTGAAGTCTATTTTTTTCCTCCAGACCCTGCCACTCACTGGACCATAGCCATCTTTTTAGCATGCTTCCCAAGACAGTCTGAACCTTGAGCAAAAATGCACACCCTCTCCCCCAGTTCAACTTTCTTAGTATATTGGCACAATGTTCATATTTGTGGTTCAACCGAAACATGCTTTACTCTACAAGTCCTCAACTTACAACCATTCGTTTAGTGACCCTTTGAAGTTACAATGGTGCTGAAAAAAGTGACTTGTGACCGGTTCTCGCACTTATGACTACTGCAACATCTCTGCAGTTATGTTACCAAAATTCAGGCGCTTGGTAACTGGCATGTATTTACAACAGCTGCAATGTCCCAGGGTCATACGATCACCATATGTGACCTTCCCAGGGGGCATCGCAGAAGTAAAGTCAATGGGGGAAGCTAGATTCACTTACTGACCCCATGATTCACTTAACAACCGTAGCAAAAAAGGCCACACACAACTGACTTAATGATGTTATTTAGCAATATTCCGATCCCAATTGTGGTCCTAAGTCATCTGTATTCCATTCTAGGTGTTTGCACAACATACAGAAGCATTAAAAACTAGGTTAACTCAATACAAGTCTCATACAATGGACAAGGCTAAACTGTGATTTGCCAGCTTTATATAAGCACAATTTTTGAAACACCACTAAAGATGAGAGATCGTATAGCTGTAGATTAATGTGTTAAGAATTGTGGTCAAGAGCAAAATTTTCCGATTTTGTATTTTTTCCTGTTAAAACAACACAACTATGCGGGAGAATCTGCATCATGTACGACTTTCCTCTTTATAGTCTCTTTTTCATATTAATTTTCTTCACCTCCTTTCATCATTTTTTCTTTCCTCTGAATGTTTAAATGTTAACTTTCATGTGGCTTTATAGGCCTGGCCCATCTCCCTTCCTTTTCTTAATAGGATTCTGCAGACTGGTATAAAATTAAACCTTTCATATTAGCAAGATACTCAAGGAATAAATTTTATGGTCGCTTCCCAGTCACATCTGTGAGCCACTTGGCTATATAAATTTGATAAATAAGCTGCTATTTTACGGTAATGTGGATTTTTACAGTGAACTTTTTTTTTAAAAAAAGTATCAGAGTTACTTTCTGCTAATGTTTGAACGTTTCATTGTTAGATGGCCTTTCTAAACTTCAGTTGTTGTTTTCTCTTTTATTTGTTGCTTGTAACTCTTCCAAATTCAGGTTCAAAATAAATTTGGTAAATTGGTGCACTCTTTTCCTTTCTCCCTCTGCCGTAAGTATGCAAGGATAGAAAGCGATCACTTTTATTTAACTTTAAAATGGTCAAATAAAATACTAATCATTTCCCAATTACATTCATAACGATGGGAAAGTGCGCCTTTCTTCAACGCAGAAAAGCTGCACAATCCATTCTCCCACGTTTTCCCTCTTTACAAAACTTGCCTAACTTTATCCCTCATCCAAATCATGGTGTGTGTGTGTTTTTTCCCTACGAATCTCAGTCAACCTCTAATTACTGCACTTTTAATTCCCACCGAGTTACGCTGGGCTCGCTCCAGATTAGACCATACGTCACGTAATCATAAAAAAAAAAAAATACGGGATCCTTAGCTTTTCCTTTTATTTGATTTTTTCCCAGTCTAGTCTCCAATGGTGCTTTGCAACCGCTGATCGAAACCACAGCAATGCAACAGGTCCTCCTTTCCCCAACCCCTTCTCTGGCGATGCAACCCCGGGAATTAAAGCTATACCTGTTGCAATCCTGCCCGGAGATGCAGCTGTTTCACGGATCAGAGAGATCGCTTGCCCGCCACCTCCCGCACCAAAAAAGAAAAAGAAAAAAAAGAAGGATGATTCATTTGGATTTTTTTGCAAAATTAGCAGGCGCCTAGTTGCCTCCGCTGGCAAAGCGCACCCGGCTTCGCACAGCACAAGGCAACCCACCCGGCTTGCACGCTCCAGCCCAACCCCGCCCCTCCCTTCTGCTCTCTCTCTCTCTCTTTCTCTCCCCCCCCCCAATTGGTTCTGCAATCTCCTCGTGGCATTATGGGATGAAACAAGATGTAGGCAGAGAACAGCGAGAGGAGAATGCTACGTCGCCGTGGGACGAGGCTTTGCGGCAACCAATCGGGGCGCGGCGTGGCTGAGCCACTGCAAGGGGTGGGACAGCTATTTCAGCGCTGGGGGGGACAGGGCAGCTCGCCAGAGGAGGCTTGCTGGCGGAAAGGAACGGAGGGCGTCGACGCTGCTGCTGCTGCTGGTGCTGCTGCGAGCCCCACTGCCGCCGCCCGCCAGCGCGCTGTGCAAGCGAGCGACGCCACCTTCCAGACGCCTTGGCTCTCGCCTCGCCGGCCGCTGCGCTCCCGTTTGGCACCGGGCAGGAGAAGCGAGAAGCCGGGCGGGGGGGGCGCGCTGGGGCGGCGGGCACCTTGCTGCCGCTGCTGCTGCCTTTGCAAGGAGGGACGCCGGCGAGAGCTGTCGTCGTAACGCGGGTTTCCAAGGCGAGCCACTGTGAAGGTAAGCGGGCCCGCGTGTATGCGCGCAAACTCGGGGACTCTCTGGGCGTCTTGCATTGCCTGGTCTTGCATTGCGAACAACGTTTGTAGGGGCGCGGAGGAGCGGATCAGGTTGAGAGGGTGGGGGGGACGACGATTTGGGCCGGAGGGGGCGCTTCCAAGCGATGCTCCGAGCGAGAGATGCAGCGGCGGGAGATGCCGGCGGTTTTAACTGCGCTCCCGGCTTTGCGCGCGTCTTGTTTTGGTCCACGCCCCTCCCCAAAAGCCCCCCCGTAACTTGGCCGTCGTGGGGATGGCTGCTGGGAAATGGAGCCCCCCCCAGTAAAGGAGGAGGAGGAGACTCTCCCCCTGGGGGCAGCCGACGCCCGCCTCCCCATCCTCCCCGGGGGAATTCAAAGGCTGCCGCTCCCATCCGCTTGAGCGACCTGGGGATGGGGGGGGGGGGTCGTTGCGCTTCGGGGTCTCTGCAGGGTCCCCGGGTTGGAGAAGACGCTCTGCTTGGGGGAGGGGGGGAAGCCTACAAATCCTGCTACCCACCATCTCCACCCACCCCCGCCTCGAAACTCTCCTGGGCTGGTGCTTGGACTCCACCTGTCATTCTAATGTACCTCTAGTTTGAATCTACCTGTCAATTGGACCCACCTTGGCCGAAGTCTATATAGACTCAGCCTTTCTTCATGGATATCACGGGGAAGAGCGGTCCCTTTCTTCTCCTTTGACTTCTCTGACCCCCCCCCCTTTTCTACTACATGGGGGGGAAATGAATGGGTACCACTGATCTGAATCCTGTCCATCCTGATCTGCATTCTCCTGGGCTTCCTCCAACCTTCCCTGTGTCCTAGTAGAGAAATCTTAGCCGCCCCCCCTTCTTTTGGGAGGGGTAAACAGTTTAACTCAATCAGTTTTGGGACTTTTGCGGGGCGCTCAGAGAAAATCTAGTGGGGGGGGGTTTCTCCTCCTTGCAAGGAGGAAAGTGGATAGACTGTCTTGCTTTTAGTAGCAAATGGCAGATTAAAACAAAAAGAGGATCCATGGATCTCAGAAATTGCCTTGTCATGTGGGAAAAGGTAGAGTAACATGACCTGAAACCAGGGTGTGTGGCTGAGTGATGGCTGTTCAATTTGCCGGCTTTTAACCTTGTTTCTCCTTTGCAATCCAATGCCTGATCCCTTGGACACTTAGTGAGGAAAGGAGCCGGCTGGATTCTTCTAGACTAGAGTCAGTGGCTTTGAAATGGGAGGGGGTGGCTTTTTTTCTTTTTTTTTTGGCCAAGGTTTTTTTCATCAGCCAGAACTGTCTTCTCCTAGCCTGCAGGTGGAGTTTCTCTTGGATTGGATCCAAAAAAGGGGGGGCATTGGAACATTCAGCCCCCCCAAAAAACTGTGAGGGGACCTCCCTTGTGTAGCCCCATAAGTGTCTGGGTTGTCTAAAAGGGTGAGAAAGGGTCCCCTCCCCCTTTTAAATAGCCTGAAATGAGTGGTTGCAACCTGCACAGTGATGCATTGGTAATAGTGCAGTGTACCTCTGCAAGTACATTTGGAGGGGGTGTCTTTTCTTTAGAGGATTCATCATCTTTTAAATAGGAGTGCTTGTGGTTATAATAGGATTGTAATGGAGAAAGGTGGGAAGGGGGGGTCTTGATTAATAGCTCATCCCTGTTATTGGGGAAAGGGGTTGATTCAAGATCTTCTTGTCAAAGAACAATCTTATCTTTCCCCTCTTTTTGGTGGCGGGAGTTCAAAAGGACCCTGGTTGTGTCCTTTCGCTGCTTTCCTTTTGCCCAGATGGCAGTGACTGCACATATTATTGTGCTGTGTCAGCCTTCTCTAATCTTGGGGCGCTTCAGGTATTGGATGCTTCAGCTGCCATCCCCTTTCAATGGTGGCTGCTGGGTGTGGATCCTGGGAAATGAAATCCACATTGTGCAAGCAGGTCCACATGGAAGACTTTTATGCTAAACCCCATTGTGATGTGTGCACCTTGTCCAATTTTGTTGTAATCTTGGAAGGAAGCTGGTGAAAATGCCCTCCCTCCCCCAAAAGAAAAAAAAAATCTCTCCTGGTCCAGTTTTAGATCACCGATAAGCTGAGATGGGATAACCTGATCTTGCTATAAAAGTCATAGTGGCTGATGCTGGTAGACAAATATTTATGTGGTATCTGAGGATAGGGAACTGCTTGTCCAACCTGGTTTTGAGCTGGAATATTCCAACATAATGCTTATTTCCCCGCCCCCCAGTAACAGCTGAAGTTTGGAGGTGGAAGGTGTGTTGGAATGCACCAGGTGACAGGATAATTACTCGCCATTTATACCTAGTAAACTCCTGTCTGGCACTTGGGAGAACACCTGCTGCCTTCAGATTTTGCTTGCTGAATCAGCCAATGAGAGTCTTGAGGATTACAGGTACTCCTCAACAACCACAATTGGGACCAAAATGTCTGTTGCTAGGTGAGGCGGTTGTTATAGGAGTCATGACTGAGGTTTTTTTTTTTTTTTACTTGTCACTGTTTTTAAAGGAACCACTGCAGTTAAGTCAATCATACAGTTGATAAGTGAAGCGGCTACCCTCCTTGACTTTGCTTGTTGGAAGCTGGCTAGGAAAGTCTCAAATAGTGATCACACGATGCTGGGATGCTGCAACCATTGTAAATACATGCTGGTTGCAGAGCGCCAGAATTGTGAGCACCTGTTGGGGGTGTGTGCTGAGGTGGTCGTAAGTATGAGGACTGGCTGAAAGTTAATTTTAAGTTAATTTTAGTGCTGTTGCAACTTCAGTTGCTAAACAAATGGTCCTACGTCAAGGACTTACTTGTATTTCTTATTAAAATACTATAGCACAGGGGTCCTCAAACTTGGCCACTTTAAGACTTGTGGACTTCAACTCCCAGAGTTCCCCAGCCAGCCATGCTGGCTGGGGAATTCTGGGAGTTGAAGTCCACAAGTCTTAAAGTGGCCAAGTTTGAGGACCCCTGTGCTATAGCATATTGGAAATTTTCCATTACATGGTTAAGGGTGCTCATTTATGGAGTGCTTTTACTGTTAGCAAACCTTTCTTGTGAGAAGGTCTCTATTGAAAATAGAAGCTGAAAAATGAGGCCAGTCACCATCTACTGAAAAAAATAGCTTGGAAAAAAAAAAACCTCATGAAAATGTCAATCAGCGAATGTAGCATTTCTTGAAGCTGCATGCAATTAGCTTATTTTATTATGTGCAAATGCGAATATTGAAGTTCAACCTTGAAATGGAATCATCATAAACATTTTGGAGAATTAGAATCTTGGCAATGCTGTTAATGTGATGGGCTCTCTCCCTCCTCTTGAATAGCTCTTATTTCGTGGCTTCAGATCCTTTTTGGGGTCCCTGCCAAGATGTGAAATTTGTTTAGAACTTGGTCTGTCTTCCACAAAGTACCTCTCATTCTCAGCATGTTGGCTTTGATTGCCCGATAGAAAGAACTGGGTGTCTAGCCCTTGGATGGATGGATGATGAAAACATTGAAACAGGCTATTCCTGGATAGTTCCAGCGTGCCAAGTGACTTTGTAATGGGATTAAAAGGCTAGTGAGACTTGCTTTCAAGGGACAGTGGGCTCAGTGTTACACAGAAGGGGGATGTGCTAGTGTGTGCTCCTGTTAGAAAGACTGCCACATTTTGGTTGACAGTGCAGTTTGCCTTTTTGTGGTTTAACTAGGAAAATTGCAGATTTGTGTCTTGTTGTAATGCAGGGCAGAACATGGATCTGCTTAGCGGCCTTAGCCAGCTAGATTCTGTCCTTAACAGAAAGCATACATTTTTAGGGCTGAGTAACTGCACTAAGCCATAATTGGCAACCCAGTGGGAATTTTATGCAGCCAGGGACTACAATCTTTTCCTTTATTTAATACAAGGGAGTGGCAGATATCTTTAGCTGCTTTGCAAATTTGCATGGTGCTTTTTTTAAAAATAGGACAGTTCCATTAAACCTATTGGAATCCTTACTCAGTTGTACTATTGATTATTAAGGGGAGTTAAAACATGCTTTATTAATGAACTGCTGCCAAACTTCAGCAGTTGTTCTTCAGGGACTGCAAAAAGCACATTGGATCTTTTTGTTTTGTCCACTGCTGACACAAACCGGTATCACCCATAATGGCTGTGCTAAGATATCGTGCTATGGCAGAACCGAACCACCTACCTAGAGGACGGATAACGGGCAATTTTCTCTTCATTCTGCTGGAGAATTAAAGGTGATTTCACAGAAAGTTGAATGGGTACAAGAGCAGAATGCTGTTTGGAAGCACCCTAGTCTCATCTCCATCCTTTAAAGGCCTCACAAATTGTGCCACTGAAATGAGGGCTGAACTTTGGTATGGACATCTCCCACTCCCCTCTTGATTTTTGAGGGGAACTAAAATCACACTGCTGAAAATAGGCTTATTTATGTTATTTTTATCCTGCCTTTTATTATTTTATAAACAACTCAAGGTAGCAAACATATCTAATACACCCTCCTCTTATTTTCTCCACAACAACAACCCTGTGAGGTGGGTTGGGCTGAGAATGACTGGCCCAGCCAGCTTTAATGCCTAAGGTGGGACTACAATTCACTGCCTCCTGGTGATTGGCCCAAAGTCACCCAGTCAGCTTTCATGCCTAAGGCGGAGCGCAAACTCGTCTCCTGGTTTCTAACCTGGTGACTTAACACTTAACCCCAAGACTAAACTGGCTGTCTATTTAGCCGTGGCACTTAGGTAGTATGGTCTCAGGATGCAAGAAGAAAGGGGAAAAAAAGAATAGTGTATAGAGACAGTTATTGTATCTTAATACTATAAAATGTTCTTTCAGATAGACAAGTGCTGTGGCATCTTCTCTAGAAATGCTATTCTCCAGTTGTGATGGGATGATAGTCCCCACACATCTGGAAGAGACAGGGAAAGGTAGTCTACATGAGAGCGGGTGTAGGAATTTGCAGTATTTTTAATACTTTAAAGTATTTTTCTTTGGTGAGAAAACAAGTGTGTTGCTTCTGTGGCTTTTGCTTTACTTGCTCATTGAATGTGATTTAGATCATGTTTAAAGGGTCTAAATGGGCCTGGCTTTCACTAAGAATTCTGGGAACTGTAGTTTGGTGGAGTTGCTTGCCCCCACTCAATACAAATTCATAACTACTTCCTCTGTAAGCATAGCATAGAGCAGGGTTGGGCAATTAATTTTTCCAAGGGGCAACATGAGAAACTGGGACTGTTGTGGAGGCCAACCCCGATGCCCCCCTGCCCGCTACCATTGCTGTCCCAATCCCTGACGCGGCACTGCTCCCCACCGCCAAGTCTGCTGATGCTCCGCCGATTGCCACCGATGCTGCAGTTATGGCCCACATAACTGGCAGAGAAGGTTGATATCGTGTGAACCAGTAATGTATTTACCAATCTTTAGCTTAACTTCTGTTTCCTCCTTTGATGGGAATTCTTCACCTGTCGCTGTGTTGAGAATTCCATAAGTAGACAACATCGCTCATGAAGCTACCGTCTAATTCAAGGTCTTGAAACGTGGCGACTTTAAGACTTGTGGATTGCAACTCCCAGAAGCGTAGCTGGCTGAGGAATTCTGAGAGTTGAAGTCCACAGATCTTAAAAGTTGCCAGTTTCAAGACCTCTGATCTGGTTTCTGTAGATCTGCTTTTAAAAGCTGTAATGTCAATGTATTGGGCAGAGGAAAAAAATACCAGCTCCGTGGATCAAATCCTTCCCAGTCCTGCCACATCTGCTGCTTAGACAGCTGACTAGAAAGCCATATTTTGAATAAGAGTGGATACATAACTATTGATGTCACTAACAGCTGCTTAGGAACAAATTTGGGCACGACCAAGTTATTTCAGTAGGCAAATAGCTATGTAACTTAGTGTGGGGACGGACATAAGCTTTTAGGACTCTAGCTTTTTGTAAATGCTGCTGATATTTCCCACACAATAGCATGCCTCACATCCTTGTAGGCAGCTGAACATCAAGTCCTGTATAGTGCTCCCTCCTCCTGTTTCCCTATATTCACTAGGCAAAGGGCATAGCCACTGTGCTGTTTCAACGCTATCTTACTAAAGATACCTCAGTCTGGTCTAATGGTTAAGGCACCAGGCTAACCAGGAGACCATGAGTTGTGTCTTAGCCGTGAGAGCCAGCTGAGCAACTAAGCCCGTCACTCTCTCAGCCCAACCAACCTCAACAAAGAGTTTAAATATAAACAAATGGGATTGAATGAACAGAGATCTACTAGAAGGATGTGGACATAAAGGGAAAAAGTTGGAGTAGATCACATTTCTGGATTCTGAACTAGATAAGAATTTAGATTAGATAACCTTTATGGTCATTTTTTCCTGTGGGCACAATGGCACACATTAAAAATGAAATTTAGTTGCTTGTTCTCAAAGTGTACACATACATAACACACATTTAAAACATACTATATACAACATATGTATAGACCTAAACCCTTAAATATAAGTAACATATAAATATTATTCACTGTCCATCTTGAATACATAACGGAAGGAGGAAGCTTTAGAGTTCACAAGGTTAATACTGTATGGAATAAAACTGTGACTGAATCTAGATGTTCTGCTTTGGATACCACGGAGCCCCCTCCTCCCAGAAGGTGGTGAAGAGGATGTGTCCCAGGCAAACTTGCGGCAACGCTTCTGTGCCATGTCCTGGATGGAAGGGAGGGAACTGCCAATGATCTTTTCAGCTGTCCTCACCACTCTCTGCACTGCCTTCCTGCCTGAAGCTGTGATGAAAGGGGTGATCATAAAGTGTTTACAAATTAGAAAGGGGCAAAAAATTGATTCTTAAATGTACACCTCTATAAAGAGGCCGCAGCTTTGTAGGAAATTGGGTTCAGTTGTGCAGAACAAAGTTTGACGGTTTGGTTCATTGACATGAGCTACATTAATCACAAGACGATAAATAATTCTTTAGAGATCACAGTGGCTGGATTTGGATAGCATTCTAAAACCAAAGCATGCCGAAGTAAATCATGGCTAGGTATAGGGGTCAGCAGGTGTTTCCCTCTTGGGAGTACTTCTTGCCCTCCCCTGGCGGTGGTTCACTAGCATTCTAGTGTTTTGGTCCAAGAATATATTTGCTACTTTATGGTAAATGTTCTTTTACAGAGCATGCATAATTCTACATAAATTGAGATTTGCGAGTCTTTGTTTTTGAGTTCCGATAGTCTGAACTGTCTGGATTTTGAGGGTTTAAGATTGAGATGTATTTTAGGCTTATGTGTAATGCTCGCCTTAACAACCATTCGTTTGAAGTTACAACATTGAAAACAGTTACAACTAGTTCTCACACCTAATGACTGTTGTACCATCCCTGTGGTCATGTGACCAAAATTCAGGAGTTTGGTAATTGCCATCTATTTATGATGGTTACAGCATTCCAGGTCATGCGGTCACCATGAACAACCTTCCCAGCTGACTTGGGACAAGCAAAGTCAATGGGGGAAGCTGGATTTGCTTAATTATTTGCATGATTCACTTAACAACCAATAAAGAGAATATTTGTAGCTCTGAGTTGAAATGAGAGGTCCTTGAAGCTCTCTGAGCTTGGCTGTTTTCTTGCAGCTGTTTCATGACCCAAGCTAGGTAACGTCAGTGTTAGTAAATTAGCCATCATCAACCAGCACTGATGATGTTACCTAGTTTGGGTCATGAAACATCTGTAAGAAAACAAGCTCCGAGAGCACCAAGGATCCCTCACTTAACAATTACAGTGATTCTTTTAACTACTGCCTTGCTTAGCAGTGTAAATTCTGGTCCCAATTAGGACAAGCTATAATTACTAATATGTGACTGGATTTGAGGATATATTTTTTTTTTATTTAGTGCCTGTATGTCAACTTTTGAACATAGAATAATAAGAGTGTGAAGGGTCCTTTGAGGACTTCTAGAATCTAGTCCAATCTCCTTGCTCAAACTATTCTAGACAAATGATAGTCTTAGTCTATGCAGACAACAACCTGACTTGCTTCAGATATTAATAGTTCTGGCTGAATGATAGAATTGATAAAAGGGAGGCATTGTGTGTGTGTGTGTGTGTGTGTGTGTGTGTGTGTCCAGGCAGTGCAGCCATCGTTTTATTTAAATGCAACATTTCCTGGGCTATCTTCTAACATGAGAGCACCATAGTTACTTGCAAGGAAGTTAAAGCCAACATGTGTCATGATGTAAATGGAGACAACTTTCATCAGATGTGCCTTGTGTTGTTATCATTTGCATAGAGAAGTTAATGATGCATGTGTTACTATTTGATATTGCTTATTTCAGATGCTTATGTAGAGCATTGCATGAATTTCAGGCTGATAAATACAATAGCTGCTTTGTTTACTAGACAGCCTTCTTGTACCCTTTGAACTTCTTGTCTTCAGGCAAATCATCTGATAGGTCCCAAAAGGCTAGCCAGGATGTCAGTTTGGAGATGCAGTGAAATCCTGGTTTGTTTCAACTATTTTGTTGAATAAGGCATAGTGCTGAGTTGGCATATTGAACTAAGACACCTCTAGATTTGCAACATGTTAAGCCAAAGCCATATTACTGATTAATGCAATGAGAAGCCTCCCTCACTTGAATTATGAATAAATTTGTATGAATTAATATTAGTATGAATTAATTGTGGTTTGTTAATCCACAAAGAACTTGTTCACACATCATGGCATAATGTAATTAGGTTTTAATATGATATGAATCCAGCCAATATCAGCATTCAGGTGAGTTCCTCGATAGATATAACAGATGAGAATTTCAACAGGCACAAGAAGGTTAATCTAAAGTACAGGTAATCTTCAATTTACAACCAGAATAGGGACTGGGAATTTTATTATTAAGCATGGGATTAAGTGAATAATCATGTGACCGATTCTACAAACTTTTTTGCCATACTCATTAAGTGAATCACCATGGTCATTAAGTGAGACATGTGACCACGTCTTGTGAACTTCCTTGCTGATTTTTCCCTTTGCTTGTCAGAAGCTGGCTGGAAAGATCACACATTGCAATCACATGGCAGGAAGACTCTGCAACCATTGTTAAGTGCAAAGACCACTTGCAAGTCACATTTAGCACGCTCATAACTTCAAACAGTTACTCAGCAAATGGTTATTAAGTTGAGGACTACCTCTATGGCACATTCTTTGTGGATTAGTGACTTCTTAAATTTGTGCAGCTGCCTGTGCACTTGTGAGAAATAATTCCTATGTTTAGCGGGATTGAATTCTCCAGTAATGTCAAAAGAATAATGGATATTCTTGCTTCCTCTGTAAAATACCTGTAGTTAATTACCCTGTGTAATTTCCTGCTTCCTCTGTAGAATACCCCACAGTTAGCCATCCTTACCTTCAAAAGAGAATAAAACAAGACTGCAGGTTCTAGGTGCTTTCTTGGAATTAGATCTGGGATAAGTTGCATTTTGACATGGTCTTCATCTCGGCATCTCCCCGCAGGTCCACCATGTCTGACAGAAAGGCTGTGATCAAAAATGCTGACATGTCTGAGGACATGCAGCAGGATGCTGTCGATTGTGCCACGCAGGCTATGGAGAAGTACAATATAGAAAAGGATATTGCAGCATACATCAAAAAGGTATGTTTCTGTCGGCGAAGCGCAAGGGGGCAGGGGCGGGGTTGAATAGGTTGAACAGGTTGTTCTCGAATTATAACCCTAATAGAGCCTTGCCTGTTAACGATTGTGACAGTTGTAAAGTGACTGACCCAATTTTACAAGGTGTTTTTTTAGCAGTTGTTAAGCAAATCACTTTGATCATTATTAAACAGATTCATTGTTTGCAATGGGGCAGTTTTGCTGAAGATAGGAAGTAAACGCCCTATGTCAATCAAGAGTCAGTCAATCCGGGGCAAAGGTATCTAAACGATTGAATCATGGCAACTGGACCAAACTTTGTTAATCTGAGACATTTCGCTGCTCATCCAAGTCAAAATAAAAAATTAGGCAGTCGTTGGAACGTACCAATTATTGCTACACCAACTTTAGGAATTTCTCCCCAAAATGCATTGCAATATGTCAATATGAAGTAAATGGCAGTTTTCTGCAAAAAAAAAAAAAATTATGGTCATGTGACCATGGGATGGTGCAAACGGCCATAAATGTGGGCTAGTTGCCAAGTGCCAGAAATGCAGTCACATCACTGCAGGGGAAGCGACATTGGGACGTTGATCTAGGTTGTAAGTAGCTTTTGGGAAGGTATGTTGTAACTTCACTGTACTGGCTTATCTGAGCCAGATATTTCTGGAAAAACCTCAAGCAAGTCTTACAAGGAATCATACAGTTAACCAGCACTACTGGCTGGGGAATTCTGGCAGTTGAAATCCACACATCTCAATAGTTGCCACGTTTGAAAAACAGTTGTAAACCATGATTGGTGTCTGAATACAAAATAATTAAACCAACACTGGAAAAACTGGTTGCAATTTGGGGTAATGACTATACCGAAACAAGACCATATAATTGGCCTGTCTAAATTCTGTGTGGACTTATTGATTGCAGAGTTTCAAACAAAGATTTCTCCTTAGAGATCTCAGGAACCAAACCAGGGACAGAACGTACGTGTTTTGTCTGAGTAACTCTCTCTGAATTGGAAGGCTTATTGTGTTTTGCCTTTAATTATTTCTTTAAATTCAAAGCCGTTAGACAAAACAAACAGAAACATTAAGTGGGGATTTTTTTTTAAGTGATACTTTCTACTGGAACAAGATCCAAACTGATTTGCAAAGAGTTGTTAACAATAACAACTTTTGGGAGGACTGAGTGCGCTAATGGATTGGGGAACGGAGTTAACATTAGGTGCAGTTAACTCAGCTGCCTACCTCTGAAGAGTTGGAATCTCAGGATGATTTAAGTAGATTTAATTAAATCTACTCAAATTATGATAAATTAATAAATTAATTTTATGAATTAAAATGATAAATTATTATAAATTAAATTAAGTAGATTAAGAAGATTTAGGTCTCGGGATGTGAGGAAAAAAACAACTGGAAATGCAAATGGGGAAGAGCCAGGTATTGGTAAAGAATACAGGTGATCCCCAACTTAAAACCATTCATTTAGCAACCGTTTGAAGTTACAACGGCACTGAAAAAAGTAACGTATGACCAGCCCTCACAGTTAACAACCACCACAGCATCCCCAGTCACATGATCAAAATTTGGTTGCTTGGCAACCAGTAGATATTTATTTATTTTTATTTTATAAATGTTTTATTAATTTTCTGGTTTTACAATCATAAGTACTTAATAACGTGTTGTCTGCGTCCATTAGTAATTCAGTGGTACATATTAACTTCTTCAGTCTAGGCCCAATATTACACCTTCCAATGCTTCCTCTCTCCTTCCAGTGGTACAAATTTTCCCACACTAGGCAAATACAATTCTTATTGTTGTTAATACATATACAGTTGAATATCAACATCTTTGTTACATTTTTCTAATAATATCAGTAATACCAGTTTAGAGTATCTTTTCTAACCGAAACATTTGCACTTAATATCCATTTGTTCAATCATCCTGTTTTTCCCGCTTTTTCTATTTTTAATTTCCCATCAGAGTTCAAAATGTCTCTTATCACTTACATTTTCTCGTAGATTATATTTGGGTAACCAAAGGCTTCCCTTATTCAAACCCTCTTTAACATTTTCATATTTCCCTTCTCCTATCAAAGTATAATATTCTAGTTATAAATCCTATTGTCTTTCTTATTCCAAACAATATATACAAAAAGAGAGGAAGAAATACTTGATGATTCAAATGCACTGACTTGGAAAGTTAGATGGCAAAGGAAGAAAGCTAGAGTAAGACTGAAGAAAATAGAGGTTTTGACTTATTGGATGGGATATTATATCATTAACTAGAAGTTTGAATTTGGCTGAGAATAGATAATTTTTACAAATAGAAGTATTATTATAACATCCAGTATATATTTATGACATGCAGCATCTTGAGGTCATGTGATCGCCATTTGCCACTTTCCTAGCTGGTTTCCAACCGGCTTCCAACCAGCAAAGTCAATAGGGGAAGCTGGATTTGCTTAACAACTGTGGCAAAAAAAGTCATAAAATGGGGCATGGTTCACTTAAGAACTAGCTTGCTTAGCAAAGGAAATTCTGGTCCCAATTGTGGTTGTAAGTTGAGGAATGTCTGTAATGTATCGTATAAAAAAATCAGCTAAATCCCTGTCTGCTAACTGCTCATCCCTTTTACAACGCCACCTAGCAAGAGCACAGAAGTTAATATTAACTTTGCACAGAATTGAGTCTTTGTGTGTTTAGCATATATTAAACCAAAAATCATCACAGTGGGGTCCTTGTTGCTCTCATGTTTGTTTGTTTTTACTATGAGTTCATCCCTTATTAAAAGGAAGAGGCCCCACTCTAAATATTTATGTGGTGTATCTATTTTATAGCATTTGTATGTGCAACAATTTCCCCATACATTGGAAAATTGTGCCTAAATAAAAGATGTTTATGACTTTAGATTCAAAATCTGAAGTGTCAGATGCTTGCTACAAAGAGAATTTAGGTCTTTGTGTGAATTTGAGACCTTCTCTTTGAATGTTTAAGTCCTTAAAGCTGCCAGTCCCTCTGTATTTAGACAGCAGAAACAGTATGCTGAAAAGGTTTTCTCAATGGAGTCCTTATAAATAGTAATTGCTGTTATAGTACATCAGACTAATTTTTGTCCTTTGAAAAGTAAAACTAGCATTACATTAATTAGATCTCATTTTTGCAGCCCCCAATGCAAATTGGCACTGCACTTTTTTGCATAGGAGGGTTTTTTTGTAAACTCTGATATAAATTTTAAAATGAGATTGTTATCAGGTCAGGGAAGATGCTTGTCAGCTGGTCCTGCTGAATTGGCATCACTGCCCCTCCCTGTACTCTTTACACATACATAAACACACGCACTCACATTCTGTGTACAGGTAATCCTCACTTAACAACCAGTTGCTTAATGAACATTCAGTGTTACGATAGACCCTCTAAAACAGATGTAACCAACCTTTTGGGCACCAGGGACCAGTTCCATGGAGAAAAAGTTTTTCCACGGACCGGAGAGTGCGTGGTTTTGTGTGCTGCCTGCATCCCACGGATGGGGCTTTGCTTGTTTGTGCGGACCGGTTGCTGGCATGCCGCGGCCCAGTACCGGTCCACGGACCGGGGGTTGGGGACCCCTGCTCTAAAAGGTGCATCCCATGGTCATGTGATCATATTTTGGGCACTTGGCGATAGATTCACATGGCCATTTGCAGCATGCCCTAACCATGGTTGTGAAAAGGACTAGGGGTGACAACCTTCCAATATTTGAGGGACTGCCACAAACAAGAGGGGGTCAACCTATTCTCCAAAACACCTGAGGGCAGGCCAAGAAACAATACATGGAAACTAATCAAGGAGAGAACCACCCCAGAACTAAGGAGAAATGTCCTATCAGTGAGAACAATTAGCCAGTGGAACAACTTGCCTCCAGAAGTTGTGGATGCTCCATCACTTTTAAGAAGGGACTGGACAGCCATTTGTCTGAAATGGGATAGAGTCTCCTGCTTGAGCGGGGGGTTGGAGTAGAAGACCTCCAAGATCCTTTCCAACTCTGTTATTTTTCTGTTATTCTGGTCTTCAGTGAGTTTTTGTCAGCTTTCAGCATTTACTTCTGGTTTCCGGCAAAATGCACCTATTAGATAACATGGAATGGAAGGAAAAGAAATTAAGCCTGTAGCTTGATCAAATCACAGTGGAATAAGGAATTTGGTGGGATCCATATTATTTCAAGGCGAAGCAGAAGTAAAAGTACTATTTAAAATGTGGGCAGTAGGAAAAGAATAACCTTTGACTTTCTTCAACACAGTTACAAATAAACATTAACTTTTTGCTCCAAAATTCCATACTACACAGTATTTCTGTAATTCTAAACTCTTCTAATCATCAAATCCCAACATTAAAATTTCATTTCCGTTTCAAAGCAAAAAGTCCCAAAGTAAACCTTCGTGTAGAAACAAAGCTAGACAAAATCTTTTTTTTTAAATTAAAGTAGTTAGTTTCACCATCTAGGATAGTTCCATTAACTTCACCAACCATTCTTCCATTGTGGAAATCTGTAGATTGGGAAACACTGATGCGTTAAATGGAAAATGGATGTAAATTTCCTTGAGAAAATGTGGTAGATGTCAATTTGGGAAGGAGGAATATCTTGTTTTAACTTGATAGAGGTAGCCCTCGACTTGCCACGTTAATGGAGCCTGCAAAGTAATGAACCATTTTTTCCCCTGTGGTTGTTAAGTGAACTAATTGTTTGATATGGGCTAGATTTGCTGAAAACTGGAAGTAAATGCTTGTTTTGGGCAAAAAACAACAACAACCCATTGTAAAACATGATTGTATGACTACAGGACACTGCAAAGAGCTGTAAATGCCGGCCATTTGCTGAGAGCCGAAAATGCGGTCACATGACCATGGCGTGGCATTGGAACTTTGGAACCAGATCATATATGCCCCAAGAGAGAGACCCATTGTATATAATTGAAATGGTCACAAGTCAAGGACTACCATGTTTCCTCAAAAATAAGACCCAACCGGAAAATAAGCCCTAGCATGATTTTTCAGGCCGCTTGTAATATAAGCCCCACCCCCAAAATAAGCCCCAGTTAAAATAGCCAGACGGACGCATTTAGTACCATATTTCCCTGAATATAAGCCCTAACTGGAAAATAAGCCCTAATGCATCTTTTGGAGCAAAAATTAATATAAGACCCGGTTTTATTTTGGGGGAAATAAGATAATTTTCTGTAAAAAAATAAATACATTATCACGACTAATAGGTATTCTTTGCTCTATGTACAATGCAGCTTATATGTCATGGAGTGTGAGATTTTATTTTAAAAAATCATTGAAATGATCAGAAGCAGACAGCTGGGTATTAAATCTTTGAGGACTACCCTATACAGGTAGTCCTCTACTTACGACCACTATTGAGCCCAAAACTTAAGTTGCGAAGTAAGACATCTGTTAAGTGAGTTTTACGACCTTTTTTGCCACAGTTGTTAAGTGAAACACTGCAGTTGTTAAGTTAGTAACATGGTTGTTAAGTGAATCTGGCTTCCCCATTGACTTTGCTTGTGAGAAGGTTGTAAAAGTGACCACATTATCCTGGGACGTTGTAGCCGTCATAAATATGAACCAGTAGCCAAGCTTCTGAATTTTGATCATGTGACTATGGTGATGCTGTAATGGTTGTTAGTGTCATAAGTCACTTTTTTCAGTGCCGTTTAACTTTGAATGGTCACTAAATGAACTGTTGTAAGTTGAGGACAACCTATATTCTCCGGGCAAGGGGATTATGGCAGTGTAGGCAAGAACATTTGAAGTATTGTACAAACAAAGAGGTAGTCAAGAGAAACACTCAAGTCCATTTCATCAAAGGAAAAATAGAGTTGGCACGATCCCACCATATATTTTTAATACTGTCCTTGGGTCACATTAAAAAGTGTCATTTGGTTGACTTTAGAGGTGGCCCCCAAGGCTGCCTAAAATTGAGATGGGCTGGGAGAATGCAGTCAAAACCCTGTTTCTTTTTTTATGGATGTTGTGCAATGCACACATGTCCAAATTCCTCCTGTGCTGCCTCCTCATGGTGTCTGTGGTGTTGCTCCTGGGAGGAATGAATATATACTTCTTTGGCATATACTCCCGGGATTATATATATCCCCCTGCCACTCAAGGTGTGACGCTCATTCCCGCAGCCCAGTTAAAGCAAGCAGCCCCCCCCCCCCCTGCATTGGACAGCAACAATATTGTAGAGCAGGGGTGTCCAACTTTGGCACCTGGCTGGGGAATTCTGGGTGTTGAAGTCCCCAAGTCTTAAAAGTTGCCAAGCTTGGACACCCCTGATATAGAGCATTATTTCTCAGCCTTGTCAGCTTTAAGCTCTGTGGACTTCAACTCCCAGAATTTTCCAACCAAGCATGCTGGCTGGGGAATTCTGGGAGTTGAAGTCCACACAGTTTAAAGCTGCCAAAGTTGTGAAATATTCCTGTGGTGGAAGATGCCAGAGGATCAATTCACAGTGTGCAGAAGGCCCATAGTATTATATTTTTTCCTTGTATTTTTACCAAGAAAACCACAGGGATAGAAAATTGAAAGCAATTGGCAGTTTATGGAGACCATATAACTGAGCTGTTGGCAAGAGTCTGATGACACATAAATCAATGCAGAGGCAGTTTCCCCTCACACAGTTGCCATTTTCAGTTTCTGACAGGCACACACCCTCCCCCATTCCTCAGGGCTGGTCCAAAAATTCAAGATGGTGGCCTCCACTGTGCAGTCAAAGCCGTGGCCCTTGTCTACGTTACACGGCTGGGTTCATTTTCTTTTCCAACTGCAGATGCTGACGTCACCTTTTTTCTCCCCTTACAAGCCAAGGCTTGATTTGCATGTCTGAAAATGCTCTCTGTCTGTCGAAGATGCTGCACAGACCCCCTGTTTTTCACCTTTCCTTCCCGCTTGTGCTTTCCCCCCAGGAATTTGACAAGAAATACAACCCCACCTGGCACTGCATCGTGGGCAGGAACTTCGGTAGCTACGTAACGCATGAGACGAAGCACTTCATTTACTTCTACTTGGGCCAAGTGGCGATTCTGCTCTTCAAATCCGGCTAGGGGTTCAGGCCAGCACCTGTGGGGGGGTCACGGCTGGTGAGGAACATGGACTGTAGCACTAAAGACAGGCTCCAGCTCTTTAACCATGGCTGCGCCACTGCATGGACTCGATACTATATTTAATGTGTATATGTTGCCGTAAAAAATACCTACAATTCTCATTTCTTTCTCTGTTTTGGGGGGATTGCCTGGGAGAAGAAAGGCAGCGTATTATCCTCTCTTTCCTCCTCTTTTTTTGTTTTTTTGTTTGTTTTCCCTTTTATGTTCCTGCTTCTTATTTTTTCTGTTCTTTTGCACTAGGAGAACTGTAAAATGCTTCAACAATGGCCTTTAAGTGAGAAGAAGAAATAAAATAAAACAAGAAACTTCAAATTCCAAAAAAACAAATCTTTGGGTTTAACTTTCTTCTTGCAGAAGGCTGGAGGCCTAACCCTAGCAGAGGGGGAGGGGGAAAAACTGTGTTAGGTGTAGAATCTCTCTAAAAGTTAACTAAATTATTTTTAAATTCCTGTCTAGCTTCCACTTCCCGAAATGGCACTATTGTCCCATGAAGTCGCCTTAGCTCTAAACAAAGTGATTGGAGGCAGCCCTGGGTGTGTCTCTGTATCTCTGTGTGTTGTCTTGGCCCAATTTTCTTTGCTTTTCTTTGATTCACCCGTGCTGCCTCCAACACAAATGGAGCAAACAAAGCTGATACGGATTTGCAAAATGCGTGGTATCCTCTAGAGGAGACTCTTCCCCCCCCCCTCAAGAATCGGCTGGCCTGGTCTGTATCGGCATTTCCAAAGCATTTTTCAAATGAAAGATATCTACTCTTGTGTCCAAGATTCTGTCGTGATGCCCAATGGATGTGATCAGGATTTTCTATGCCCCTGTTTTGAGTCCGTACAGTGTTGCCTTATTGTAGCTCACGTCCTCTCGTCGTGCAGGGAAGATCCTGTCCAAAATCAGTGGCTTAAATGTTGCTGTGCTTTAAATGTCCTCCAGTAAAGACGGATAGACCTTCATCTCTTAGAGGCTGAACCCCAGTCTTCTTCTTCTTCTTCTGTTGGCTTTCTATTCTGGTCCCCTCTTGACCCAACAAGAAGGAGGTCGTCAGGAGCAGCTCTGTACCTAACTAGCTCCTGAACGTGCAAGAAAAGGTCTCCTCTGAGCTTTCTTAGCTTCCTTAGTCTATGGTTGTACAGGAATACGTTTAAGTTCTGTTGCAACAATAAAAAAAAAATAACATGGGATTGTTTTTTCTTTTTGCAAAGGTGACGTACGAAATGCAGTGTTAGCTTTAACATCTGGTTGCTTTTTGCAGTTCAAAGAGCCTAGGAATTCTATTTTGGTGGGTGGGAAAGCAGTAAAAAACAAACAGGATGCAAAGAAGCAAGAAGACACTTACTGAAGGAGCACTTTAACTCCTGGGTTCATGGAGTTTCTCAGTCATCTTGAGTCCTTTCAAAAGGCAAGTGGACCTTCTTGGGTTTTTTTCTTTTGAAAACCTTCGCTTCTCATCCAAGAACTGAAGAAGCTTCTTGGATGAGAAGCAAAACACTTCAAGGAAAAAACAAAAGGCCAGTTGCCTTTTGAAAAAGCACCTTTGAGATGCCCCGGGTTCAAAATGTGAGAATGCGGCCCCTGTCTTTTCCATTCGATACCCAAAGTTATTGGTTAGAGAATTATGGCGGTCTCCTCTCATTTATTGGGGAGGGGGCTGTGTCTGAAAGAACAAGACAGATCCAAGTCATATAAGAAAAACCTGCACTGTATGCTGAATCCAAAGCATACCAAAAATTACAGGCTCCTTGTAGAACTGTTTCATGAAACAAAACAAATGTCAGAGTTGGAACGGCTGTTGCGTTTAATGTTTACTGATATTTTTTCCCATCCAAAGAGGCAGGGAGGCAGTGGCAAAGTAAGTGCCTGGGGTTCAGAGGGCACCGTCCTACAGAAAACATTGTCCTTCATTGGAGAAAAAAAAAAAAAAAAAGACTGTCTTGTTTCTTTAATTCTGTGCATGAGTCTAACTGTGAATAAGCTCACTTCATGGAGTGCGAGAAACGAATCCTTCCCATCCTAACCGCAGTTGCTCAGACTAACCCTTTTTATTTTTCAAAAACATTAAAATCAAATTGACACATTTAAGAACGGTGTTGAGTTTTGTTTTTTGGGTGTGTGTGGGGGGGTTGGAGTAGAATATGTACACAATTTGGGGTATTCTGGGGGAGGCACTAAGTTACAGGTAGTCCTCGACTTACAACAGTTCATTTAGTAACTGTTCAAAGTTACAACAGAACTGAAAAAAGTGACATGGTCATTTTTCACACTGTTGAGACTCTAGAAAGAGTGCAGAGAAGGGCAACAAAGATGATTAGGGGACTGGAGGCTAAAGCATATCAGGAACGGTTGCTGGAATTGGGTATGTCTAGTTTAATGAAAAGAAGGACGGGGGACATGATAGCAGTCTTCCAATATCTCAGGGGTTGCCACAAAGAAGAGGGAGTCAAGCTATTCTCGAAGGCGCCTGAGGGCAGGACAAGAAGTAATGGATGGAAACTAGTTAAGGAGAGAAGCAACCTGGAACTGAGGAGAAACTTCCTGACAGAACAACCAGTGGAACAACCTGCCTCCAGAAGCGGTGAATGCTCCAACACTGGAAGTTTTTAAGAAGAGACTGGACAGCCATTTGTCCAAAATGGTATAGGGTTTCCTGCCTGAGCAGGGGGTTGGACTCGATGACCTCCAAGGTCCCTTCCAACTTTATTATTATTATTATACCAGGAAATGCCCATTAATCAGTACTACTCTCAAGAAACGTTCCCTGCATGTAGAAAGCCACCATCTCACGGACAAGTTCTTTCTACAGCTAGTTGCCTAGCAACCGAGTTACAATGGACCTCTCCAGAGGTACTTAACCTGGTTCTGGAGTCCCAACAGCTGTGCTCCCCCACAGTCACATGATCACATGTTGGGCACTTGGCAATCCGCTCACATTTGTGGACATTTGCAGTATCCCAGTCACATGACTTTTTTTTAGCAGTTCTTGCCCGTTTCTGGTGTTTACTTCAGTTTTGTGGCAAAAAAATGCCCATGAAGTAAAACATCCACTTAACAACCGAGACGTTCTCTTAACCACCAAAAAAGGTGTAACATCAGGACCTGCTTAAAAACCACCAAAACTTAAGACTAACGAGGATCAGTCATATCTGAAATGGCTGAGTTCATGTGCTATGCGTAACCATAAGTAATCGAATTCACAAATCATGCTGAATGGTAAATGAACCAAACTGGGTGATTTGTCAGTGACTTCATTGTGGTTCAATACAAAATATTTTTAAGGCTTGCTGGGGAATTCTGGGAGTTAAAGTCCACACCTGGTTGAAATATTATTCAAGACACCGAACTCCCATTATAGTACAGTAGCAAGTGTATAATCCTAACCACATGGGGTCAGATACTCCATTCTGATAGCTCAGGGACAAGCAATTTGGATCCTGCCTTCACAGCCCACCCCAATGGATCCAAAATATGGATTTACAACAATGTTATAACCTAGAGATGGTAGTGCAGCACCTTTGCAGTCCTGAAAATTCCCAGGCTGGAAACAAGAACTTACGCATCAGATTCTACCTTCTACTATTAAGCGAAGTAGGGCATCTGTGGAAATGGATTCAACATTTCAAGATGGCTGCCACTCCTTTCTATATGCACCTCAGGTAAAAAAAAATGGATTTTGAGTGGGTAGCCACCATTCTGATTTTATTTATTTTTTACTCAATAGCAGTTTCCCACAATTGGTGGGATGGTGGGCTCATCTGGAATTTCGAACACACATGTCTCTGAGATCGTGTAGGCGAAGCTGATCACAAAACATTCATTTGTCAAGAGGTAAACGGGAAATTGATGTTTCCTAGCTGCATGCCTACTGCAAAACACTGCAGTTGTAAAGAGAATTGTGGTTAAGTGAATCCGGCTTCCCTCACTGACTTAGCTTATTGGAAGGTTGCAAATAGTGAGCACATCAAAATTCAGGCGGCAACCAGCATAGATTTACAATGGTGTCTGGCTGAGGAATTCTGGGAGTTGGTCCACAGGTCATAAAAGGGCCAGGTTTGAAGACCCCTGTTCAATGCCATCATAATGTTGAACAGTTCCGATGGTTGTTTCCCCGCCTCCCATCTCCCACCGCCCCATGGTTACATGATCACATTTGGGCACTTGGCAATTGGGCTGAGTTACACTATTTGTAGTCATGTGACTGTGTTTTACAAATATTTTGCCAAAAACTGGCATTTTCTTCCCTTTTCATCAAAACCGTGCCCACAGCAAACCATTGGTATACTTAATGACTGCAGCATTCACCTAACAACTGTGGTAGCAGCTTTACAACCACCATATTTGCTTAACAATTACAGGTAGTCCTCGACTTACGACCACAATTGAGCCCAAAATTTCTATTGTTAAGTGAGACATTTGTTAAGTGAATTTTGACCCATTGTGCGACCTTTCTTGCCTCGGTTGTTAAGCGACTCACGGCAGTTGATAAATTAGTAACCCGGTTGTTAAGTGAATCTGGCTTCCCCATGGACTTTGCTTGACAAAAGGTCTCAAAAGGGGATCACATGACCTTGGGACACAGCAACGGTCATAAGTATGAACCAGTTGCCAAGCATCTGAATTTTGATCACATGATCATGGGGATGCTACAAAGGTCATAAGTGTGAAAAATGGTCATAAGTCACTTTTTTCAGTGCCATTGCAACTTTGGTCACTAAATGAACTGTTGTAAGTTGAGGACTACCTGTCCTGCAAAAAAAGTCATAAATCTGGCTTGGTCATGTGATTGTTTTAGTGAGTTATGATTATGAGGGACAGGCATAATAATAATAATATAATAATAATAATAATAATAATAATAGTGGATAGTGGATAGTGGACGTGGCAGTGCCTGGAGACAACAGAATAGACGAGAAAGAACTGGAGAAGATAACAAAATACAAAGACCTACAAATAGAAATAGAAAGACTGTGGCAAAGGCAAGCAAGGGCAGTACCAATAGTAATAGGCGCCTTGGGTGCAATCCCAAAACAACTGGAGCACCACTTGAACACCATTGGCATTGACAAATTCGCCATTAGTCAATTGCAAAAGGCGGCCTTACTAGGAACTGCTTCCATCCTGCGACGATATCTGTAATACCATCAAACATCCACATCTGCCTATCCCAGGTCCTTGGTAAGGACTTGATAGGTAAACAAAAATGCCAAATCCAGTCTGAACATCTGGCTGACTGTGCGATGATCAATAATAATAATAATAATAATAAAGTTGGAATATTACAGTCGTAATTCAAGGACTGCCTGGATGTATATATATTTGAGAGATGTTGATGAAAAAAAAAGAGATTAGACATAAACAAAAGATAGAAGGTGAACCAGTTGGCAGCTTATCTCATAAACAGCAATTCAGCTCAGGTGGAGAGAAAGCTGAGAAAAAGCATTTGAAATCACCCCAAAAAGATTCCATCTTATCTCTTAAATGGCAACTCAGTCCAGGTGGAGAGAAAGTGGTTCAAAGCATTCAGAGCAGGCACGCTGGCTGAGGAATTCTGGGAGTTGAAGTCCACAAGTCATAAAAGGGCCAAGTTTGAAGACCCCTGATTCAGAGAGTCCCCACCTTAATGAACTCACTAGAAAGGAAGGTAAGAATTCCCGCTTGCCATTTCCAAGACTCTGCCTTTACCCCACAACTTCACAAGTATGGAAATCATTGGGTAGACAGTGCACGGGTACAACAAGATCCAGAGTCACTCTGAACAAATGGGGCTATCCAGTTGCTTCTGCTCTTTGTGATTGCGGTGACTTGCAAACAACAACACGTATGTATACCTGACCTTCGTGCGCCGATCAGTGTACACTCTGAGGATCTAAGGGCAGCATGACAGAACACAATTCATGTTGCTAGTTTCTGGGCAAGATCTGTTTAATCTGTATGTATTTTAACCTTGTATTTTATATTTTCAATTTTATGTCATATAGAATGGCTTATTTTAATTGTGATGCTTCTGACGCAAATAAACAAACCTCACAACTAGCATTAAAGAGACCAGACTGCTATCTGTGTCCTTCTTCTCTCCCAGCTGGGTAAGATTCGACGGTCTATGTTTGTGCACACATATGTGTACACATGCCAGTTGCTGTGGCTGACATGCCTCTCCACCCAGCCCTTGTTTCTCTGCAAACATCAATGCCTAAACATCAGTGCCAAGGGAGGCACCTGCGAACAACCGTGGTGGGAAGCACTTTGTGTTTCTGAGCTGCTTCGGCTTTTGCAGAAGAAACTTCCCTGCCAGGCTGAAGAAATTAGCTTCCAAAGCAATTGTCTTGCGCGCCGTGATCTATGCACAACGTGTACAAAGGCAAGGGAAGCAGGGAGCAGTTTTTGCATGAGAAACACAGCCATTCCCCTTGTCAAACACAACCCCCCCTCCTCCTGCCTTCCTTTTTCCCCTCTTTCTCCTTCTCCTTCTCTCTCCTTGATGCCTAGCTGAATTCCAGCCTGAATTCCTGCGTCAAAATAACTGTAATTATCTCTAATTGCCATGATTATTTCAGGTTTTTTAGTATGCAAAGGGAGCAGAAATTGGTGTGGGCTCTTTCTCCACTTGGGTGCCAGAAATACGCAGCTAGATTGCTCAGATTGAGATTTGTGTGTGTCTATGAGTGGGAGAAGCTTATACAAATTTGCCAATGCAGCCAAGTGATGTTGAACAGTTAAGGGGGGAAAAAAACCCCTTTTTCTTGATAAGATAGGAAAACAGGTGTACAGGTAGTCCTCAACTCCCACAACAGAGCCCACAATTTCTGCTGCTAAGTGTGAAATCTGTTAAGTGAGTTTTGCCCCATTTTACGACTTTTCTGGCCACATTTGTTAAGTGAACCACTGCAGTTCTTAAATCAGTAACGCGGGTTGTTAAGTAAATCTGGCTTCCCCGTCGACTTTGCTTGTCAGAAGGTTGCAAAAGGGGATCACGTGACCATGGGGATGCTGCAACAAGTGTCAAGTCAGTTGGCGAGCTTCTGAATTTTGAACATGTGACCATGGGGATGCTGCAACGGTTGTAAGTGTGAAAAATGGGCATCGGTCGCTTTTTCAGCACCATTGTCACTTCAAAAGCTCACAAAATGAACTGTTGTAAATTGAGGACTACCTGTATTCCACTTCCCTTAGATCAGGGAGGTCTATGGAGATTCTCAATCATCCAGGTCATAGTTATCCCAAAGGTACTTTTTCATGAGGCAATTGGATTTTCTTGTTTTTCTTTTTGTTTTCTTTGAAGGCGTTTCGCTTCTCATCGAAGAAGCTTCTTCAGCTCTGACTGGATGGTGGGGACTGGAAGGATTTATATTCCTTGCAGTCATCTGGTCATTAGCACTCTTTCTGAAAGTCCTTGAGGCCCCTTGAAGGTTTATTTGTGCCCTCAGGGTCACCTGAATAGTACAAATGGGTGTGGAACCTTCTTGGAACTGCTGAAAGGACTGTGTTATAAATAGGAGGGAGGGGGTGTTGTAGCCCTCTCCCTCTGTTGTTCCATTCTCCTCCATTGACCAAACTGATTCCATTATTGGCTCCATCACTTGTACTGAGTTCCTGGAAGAACAGAAAAGCTTCTTTTGATATCTTTGGCTTATCCCAAAGATGCTTTTTCAGAAGGCAACTGGACTTTCTTTGTTTTTCTTTGTGAAGATGTTTCGCTTCTCATCCAAGAAGCTTCTTCAGCCTCTGACTGAATGGTGGGGAATGGTGGGAAATGGAGGGATTTATGCTCCTTGCAGACAGCTGGTCATTTGCATTCTTCTTCTTCTTCTTTTTGGGGGGTGAGAAGCGAAATGCGTTCAAAGAAAAACAAGAAAGTCCAGCTGCCTTGTGGAAAAGCACTTTTGGGAAAACGATGACCTGGATGACTGAGAATCTCCACAGACATCTTTCGCTTATATTTACCTTGTTTAACAGCCTCTCGATGGCCAATCTGTTGAGGATATCTATATGCCATTTTTCTTAAGCTGTCCATCTGCTGGTCTTCTACTTTGGCAGAGCAGGGGTTGCCACAAAGAAGAGGGAGTCAAGCTATTCTCCAAAGCGCCTGAAGGCAGGACAAGAAGCAATGGTTGGAAACTAATCAAGGAGAGAAGCAACCTAGAACTAAGGAGAAACTTCCTGACAGAACAATTAATCAGTGGAACAACCTGCCTCCAGAAGCGGTGAATGCTCCAACACTGGAAGTATTTAAGAAGAGACTGGACAGCCATTTGTCTGAAATGGTATAGGGTTTCCTGCCTGAGCAGGGGGTTGGACTAGATGACCTCCAAGGTCCCTTCCAACTTTTTTATTTATTTATTTATTTATTATTATTATTATTATTATTATTATTATTATTATTATTATTATTATTATTGTTGTTGTTGTTGTTGTTGTTATTATTATTATTATTATTATTATTATTATTATTATTATTATTATTATTATTATTATTATTATTATTATATTGTTGTTGTTGTTGTTGTTGTTATTATAGATCAATACACTGGAGTGAAGATTGAGCCTGGAAGACCAGAAACATATTAGTTTCATCAACCCCTCTGGATGCCTATAAAAAAACTCACATTTGGTTTCCTCAGAAAAGCTGCTCTTGGGGGCAGGAAGGGTCCTGAGGGCCCAACAAGGGGAGAAACAGCCAGAGATCTTCTTGTCCTACGGGCCACCACTTAAAAAGCAATAAATAGCCCAATTAAAATGTAAGACTCCCACGGAATGTGGCAAAACAACTCTGTATTCATTCTCCATTCATAAGTAGCTTGCCCTGCAAGAAATGTACAGATATTCAGGGTGAAAAGATGCCGCTTATTTGTCAATTGTCTTCTTGGGCCTGCAGAAAATCCCAACCAAATAGGAAGGAATTTGATTAAAAGGCATAATTTTCTTGTGGGTTGCAGCTCACTTCATCAGTTCATAATAAAAGGTGTTAGTCACAAAAAGTACTACCGGATTGATATTTTTTTTTTTGCCACCATACAATAACACAGGCTCTTTAAAGATGCCTTACAGGTAGTCCTCGACTTACGACCACAACGGAGCCCCAAATTTCCATTGCTAAGCGAGATTTTAGGACCTTTCTTGCCACAGTTGTTAACTGAATCACTGCAGTTGTTAAGCTCGGAACACGGTTGTTAAGTGAATTTGGCTTCCCCGCTGACTTTGCTTGTCAGAAGGTCATGAAAGGGGATCACATGACCCCAAGACACTGCAACTGTCATAAATACCTGCCAGTTGCCAAGCGTTTGAATTTTGATCATGTGACCATGGCAATGCTGTAACAGTCATAAGTGTGAAAAACAGTCATAAATAACTTTTTTCAGTGCCGTTGTAACTTCAAATGGTCATTAAATGAACTGTTGTAAGTCGAGGTTTACCTGTACTGAGCTTCTGAAGGTCCCTGAACAGTTGTTATACCAGCAGGACTGGGGCCCTCAAGAGATGGGTGAACTTATGAGGTGGCTTCGTTATTATTATTTCCATCCCTCCATCTACTATTTTCCTTTCCTATTTTAGTTCTGCTTTTAGTTCTGCTTTTTTCTCTTTTAATAATTATTATACACTGGCTTTAGATAATGATTGTGTTATTTATGGTACCATTGGATTCCTATACAATGCCCAGAGTCGTTTTGTGTGAAATGGGTGACCATATAAATTTGATAATGAATAAATAAATACATTTAATAAGGGTCCCTTCCTAGCGTATCTTGAATTATAAATAAAGAATAAAGAAATGAGTTAATAAGGCTCCCTGTCTATCACATTTTGATTAGTAAATAAATAGATTTAATAATATATATTGATTTATAAAGAAATGCATTTAATAAGGAGCCCCTTCTATCATATTTTGATAAATAAATAAATAAATTTAAATAAAGGACCCTGTCTATTAAATTTTAATTCTAACGTTTTAATTTTTATGTAGGGTTTTTATATTCTCACATATTATTGTACACTGTCCAGAGTCCCTCTTTCATTGAGATGGGCAGTTCAGAAATGCGAAAGATAATAAACGTATTTAATAAGGGTCTCTTTCTATCATATTTTGATTTCTAAATAAATAAATGCATTTAATTGGTGTCCCTTTCTATCATATTCAAAATGACAGTGTAATGACAGATTTGGGAGAAACAGATCAAAAGCTTTCAAGGTCACACGATCTTGCATTATAATCTGAATTAGAAAATAGATGAGGATCACTTTGTTTCTAAGCCATCGTCCCTAACGGTGCTCAGTTCTCTGCCTGGGCTGAGTTTGGCTGAAGTGTCAGGAACTTGATCCATTGCTCCCAAACTGCTGATACAGTTAATCTTTGGACTAATTTAGATGAAAGTCACTGCATTACAGTTAGAACAAATATTTCCTTTCTCTTCTTTTGGGTTGGCATGCAATTTCCAGAGCAGTTCAGAAACAGCAAGAATAATTTTAAAACTAACCATAAGCTAGCACGCCCTTTACATTAGAGGAAATTACTCCTGCAGCTAATCAGTAAAGAAAATCAAATACATGATCACTGTTATTTTTACTTGAAATCTCTATTTTGCCTAATAGTACAGGCAGACTTTGACTTACAACCACAATTGAGCCCAAAATTTCTGTTGCTAAGCGAGACAGTTGAGTTTTGCCCCATATTACAACCTTTCTTGCCACAGTTATTAACTGAATCACCACAGTTGTTAAGTGAATCTGGCTTCCCCATTGACTTTGCTTGTCAGAAGGTCGAAAAAAGGGATCTCATGACCCCAGGACACTGCAACCGTCATAAATATGAACCAGTTGCCAAGTGGCTGAATTTTGACTAAGTGACCATGGGAATGCTGAAATGGTTGTAAGAGTGAAAAATGGTCATAGGTCACTTTTTTCAGTGCTGTTGTAACTTTGAACGGTCATTAAAGAAACTGTTGTAAGTCGAAGACTACCTGGAAGCAACGGATGGAAACTAATCAAGGAGAGAAGCAACCTAAAACTAAGGAGAAACTTCCTGACAGTGAGAACAATTAACCAGTGGAACAACCTGCCTCCAGTAGCGGTGAATGCTCCAACACTGGAAATTTTTAAGAAGAGACTGGACTGCCATATGTCTGAAATGGTATAGGCCAGGGTTTCCTGCCTGAGCAGGGGGTTGGACTAGATGACCTCCAAGGTCCCTTCCAACTATTATTATTACTATTATTATTACTATTATTGTTGTTGTTGTTGTTGTTGTATGTCATGTACATTTAAATGTGGAAACCTATAATATACTGTCTCCTTTTGAGAAATAAGAGGACACTGCAAATTTCAACCTGAATTTTCCAGCATTGACTCCATTCTATATCTGTTTGGCCTTAAAGTTAGTATTTCCCACATTAAATCCTTTATCATTACCACCTCCTAAATAGCTCCTTACATTTCCCCCCCTGCAGATTAGACACAGATATTAGACAATAAGCCTTAACGCTAGAGCAAGCAAAATGCCACACATTTAAAACCGATTTGCAACCATTTATTTGCCTAAAAGCTGCAATTTTGCCTCCACAATATACTATTAGGGATCGTTCTTTCTTTGCATAAAGTAAACACTGTCTTCTTCTTAGATGTTATGTTACAGCTGGGTAGACTTTTAATGCAGCAGCCAAACGAAGCATTTTTCCATTCCTCTTTCCTAACTCTTATGGAGAAAATGGGCTTAAGAAGAATTTATATATGCCTGGATTTTTTTCCTGTGTTTTCAAACAGGACCACAGTCACGCTATAGTTTTCCTCCTCCTCCGTACAGGTAATCATCAACTTATGACCACAATTCAGCCCAACATTTCTGTTGCTAAGCGAGACAATTGTCAAGTGATTTTTGCCCCATTTTATGACCTTTCTTGCCACAGTTAAGTGTATCACGGCAGTTGTTAAGTTAGTAACATCTTTGTTAAGTGAATCTGGCTTCCTCATTGACTTGGTCAGAAGGTCGCAAAAGGTGATCACATGAGCCCGGGATACTTCAACCGTCACAAATACGAGTCAGTTGCCAAGCGTCTGAATTTTGATCACATGACCATGGGGATGCTGCAACGGTTGTAAGTGTGAAAAACAGTCAAAAGTCATATTTTTCATTGCTAATGTAACTTTGAATGGTCACCGAATGAACTGTTGTAAGTCGAGGACTACCTATAGTAAGGCACATCACTGCAGTTATGGCTTTGGAGAGGAAGCAGAAAGTCACCCAACCCAATTCATGCTCAGTTCATGATCTGCAGAACACCAGCAGACAACTACGTGGTCTGTGACAAACACTTCTCAGAAAGAATGCCCACCACATTGTTTAGGAGAAGAGGTAGTGTACATATTACATATTAAGCCATTATTTGTATTAACCAGCAGACTAAGCCATACATTGATTTGTGTTTGGGGACCAGTTTTTGACTCCTGGCAACCAAAGGGACAAGTCCCTTCAGTTTACTTGACAAGATTTCAGAACTGGTTTGCCATTTTTACGTGGGTCAGAAGGAGGGCTGAGAAAATATCTACATACCCGTTCACATCTTGAACATAATCTGTTTCAATTCCTCTCCTTGGAATGCTGCTATAGGGCAGGGGATCAGTACCGGGCCACAGCATGCCAGCAACCGGGCCGCACAAGCAAAGCCCCATCCGCGGGATGCAGGCAAAAAACCATGCCCCCTCTGGTCCGTGGAAAAACCTCTCTCCACGTTACCGGTCCCTGGTGCCCAAAAGTTTGGGGACCTCTGCTATAGGGCATCACATGACAAAACAAATAGGCACAGAGATAGTTTTTCCCCTGGTGCCATCACTCTGCTAAACACCTAATTCTCACAGTACTGGCTTATGTCTAATTATATTCACCCATGTTGTATGGGTGAATATAGTACCTTCTCATCTTCTCTACTACCACCTCTTATTGGTATAATTATTATATTATTAGCCTGTAGACTGACAGCTTCTGCACTGGAGAGAAATTCCTTGTGTGTCTAATCACACTTGGCCCATAATGTATAATATGGCATGGCATGGCATGGCATAGTATTCTATTCTATTCTATTCTATTCTATTCTATTCTATTCTATTCTATTCTAACCTTCTTGCTAGAGCTGAGAGAGAGGGACTGGCCCAAGGTCACCCAACTTGACTTTGTGCCTAAGGCAGGACTGGAACTCAAGTCACCCAATTTCTAGCCTGAAGCATTAACCACTACACTCAGCTGGCTTTCTAAAAACCACTACACCTAACTGGCTGGCTTGTAAACAAACCACAATAACAAGATCTACACATCTCAGAAGCTAATTACATCCTTCCTTATTGCTGTCTCACCATCCATTGGAAAACTAATGTTTTTCCTAACGTTCAGCTGAAACCAGTTTTCTTACAAAATTCTACCCGTTGTCCTCTGGAGGAAAAGAGAACAGATTTGCTCTATTTTCTGTTTGTTGACCTGTCTGTTTGTTGATACAGCATTTCAGCTAAGAATGCCTTCTAAATGGATTGAGGGCCTTCCCGAAGGAGGATTCACCTTTACCTTTCCTGAACATTTTCATCGTTACCTGTGAACAAACGTGCTTGAGGTAGAGATCCCTCTGCCATCTAGTGGTGGTCAAGGTTTTTACAACTCAGATATGGAAGCTTTACTGTGGTCTCCATACATACATATATTGTTTAAATGATTAAGCCTAGCTTCTCGGTTGTGCAATAAACCTAAACGTTTTAATAATGGTTATCTTCTTTCCTCTTAAGAGGAAATACTTTTGGAAGCCTTCAGGATTTCAATCAATAATGGCATCATGCTCTTTGCTGACCCACAGATCACCAGAGTGCACCACTTCCAGGGGGCGCTCCACAGAGGGACCCGGAAGTTGCTTCAACCATAGAGTTGCGGCGGCCTCCTAATACAGTCCATAGTGGCTTTCATCCGGAAGTTAGGCCTGGGCGTCCCTCCTCGGCCTAGTTACCCCAGCAACTGACAGCCGAGTTGGAAATATGGCGGCCGAGGCCTGCATGGCTGGAGGAGACTGCGCGGCGGCGGCAACAGCAGCAGAACCGAACCCCGCCTGGACCGAACCCGGGCTCTGCTTGCAACGCTACCTGGCGCGGCTCGAGGCTCTGCGGCTCGCCCCGGACCCCAGCCAGGCCCCGGGAGGGGAGAACGTCGGCCGCCGCCGCCCCGAGCTCCACCTGCTCTTCGACGAGCTCATTTCCGAGACCTGCGGCCCGGGGGGAGCGGCGCCGTGGGGGCCGAAGCCGGAGGTGAGAACCCGGAGAAAGGAGAGGAGCGGCGGGGAGCCTGCTGGGGTGGAGGAAATAAGATTCCAAGCAAGGGTGGGTCCCCCAGGATCATCGTCCACAGGCGGGTTCAGTTTGACTCGCCCTTTTCCATTCCATCATTATATAATATTCTTTTTTAATTCTTTCCCCCCCCCGATTTTGTGTAGCTGCTGCTGGCTGTCTTTGCATGCAAAGTGTGTATGTCAAGTCAAGTTGCTTCACTGTGAGAAAAATAGGGAGAGTTATTGGGGAAAATGTGAAACAATTGTGCCTGTACGTCCATGTGGTGACTTTTTATTTCCAAAGCAATAATAAAATGTTAACCTCACAGCAACAAATTTATAAGATAACTTGGGTTAAGAGAGACTGATCTGCTCATGATGTTTGGAGTTTCCGTAAATGACTGAATTTAAATCCATGCCCTGACATACCCTAGCACTATAACTTCTATGTCATATAGGTAGTCCTCGACTTATGACCACAATGAAGCCCAAAATTTCTATTGCTAAGTGAGCCAGTTAAGTGAGTTTTGCCCCATTTGACGACCCTTCTTGCCACAGTTGTTAAGTGAATCATTGCAGTTGTTAAGTTAGTGACACGGTTATTAAGTGAATCTGGCTTCCCCATTGACTTTGCTTGTCAGAAGGTCGCAAAAGGGGATCACGTGACCCCGGGACACTGCAACCATCGTAAATATGAGTCACTTGCCAAGCACTTGAATTTTGATCATGTGATCATGGGATGCTGCAATGGTCATAAGTCTGAAAAATGGTCATAAGTGACTTTTTTCAGTGCAGTTATAATTTCAAACAGTCACTAAATGAACTGTTGTAAGTTGAGGACTACCTGTATTGACATTCAATTTTATCTCACTTCTCTGTGTACTTTCAGAGTGTTAAAAATAACGAATGCATCTTCTTTTGTCATCTTTTATGTGGCAGGACATTTGTGAACTAATTGTCCAAGCTTGTAAACTAGTCCAACTTAATCAAGAACATCTTGTCAATAAAGTGTGCCAATTAATTCACCAGCTGCTCAACAGATTCCAGGTGAGAAAACTATATTTTTGCCATATTCTGATGGAGCATCTAATTTTAAATCAGCTACTGTTTCAAATTCTCATAATTGTTTTCATTGACTTGATAATATATTGAGCCTTCTTGTATACATTATAAAAGAAGAGTTATTATGCTGCCATTAGAAAAATGATATAGTTACTATAAATGCAGCACAGTTTTTTTCTCATTTCAGTATTCAGATGAGACAGCCAGTGGATTTATTAGCTGTTACATTCTTTTGCTTCTGGATGTCATTTTTGATGGATAGGAAACAATGGTTAATAAAACTGCTTTACTGCTTGCCTAATAAGCTGTTATACTGAATTCTCCAATGCAAGATCATGCCAACTTAATTTTTCTTTCTGCAATTGCAGGTTGCACTTGATGAAGAGAGCCTGAATTATCTTCTGCCTTACTTCATCTCTGCTCTGAGAAAATGCAGCACTTGGACACATGTTGAAATTCTGCAAGCCTTGGCAGCGTCTGTCTACAACAATGGACACAAGTGCCAAAAGGTGAATTGGAGTATAATTTTGAATATCTTGCTTAGAAGCTTTTTCTATTTGCATAGTGCAGAGGAATTATGGGCAGACTGTGCTCTTGGACTGATACTGTAACAGAATAACAGAGTTGGAAGGGATCTTGGAGGTCTTCTAGTCCAACCTCCTACTCAAGCAGGAGACCCTATACCATTTCAGACAAATGGTTGTCCAGTCTCTTCTTGAAAACCTCCAGTGTTGGAGCACCTACAATTTCTGGAGGCAAGTCGTTCCATTGATTAATTGTCAGGAAATTCCGCCTTAGTTCTAGGTTGGATCTTTCCTTGATTAGTTTCCATCCATTGTTTCTTGTCCTGCCTTCAGATGCTTTGTAGAATAGGTTAACCCCTTTTCTTTGTGGCAGCCCTTTAGATATTGAAACACTGCTATCATGTCACCCATAGCCCATCTTTTCATTAAACTAGACCAGCGGCACCCAACCTTTTCTATATCCCGCACCTCTAGAATGTTTCTGATATATTCTTGCACCCCTTACAAAAATTTGAAATAACGGCACCGAATTATGCATATACACTATCATTTTGAAAACTCAAGTTTTTGCACCCCCGGTTGGGAACCCCTGAACTAGACATACCCAATTCCTGCAACCGTTTGTCATATGTTTTAGCCTCCAGTCCCCTGAGAATTGCATCTTAATAGTAGAACTATAAACAAATAGGTTCATAATTCAGCCCATCCCTTTGGACCCCTATGTGTTTACCTAATAACTCCAAGCAGAAGGACTAATAAAACTTTGTAGGTTCTGGTATATTTCTTGGAGATAGAAGAGTTAGTGGAAATGTTATGATCATCTTGACAGAAAGTAATCTGGAGTCCTTGAGTAGTGTTTCTACATCCCCAGTTCTGTTTTTATATTTTTTATACCACTTTCGCAATATAGACAAGTTAAAAATTAAAAAAAAACGTGCTGGGTTCTTTGGAAAACTTCAAATATCCTGTGGTAAGAATATTTTTCTGACACTATCCTTCAGATATATTGGTCCAACTCATGTAATATAAGCAATAATCTGTAGTGATGGGAACTGAAACTCAGTACAGCTTAGTACAGGCTGTTTGGTGGCTAAATAAAGGAGCTAATTTCCTATCCCATTCTAACTAATCCACAATAATACCTGCTATCTGATGATGGGAAAAACAGTGAGATGTCCTGAATGAAATTTTTCAACTTTTACCTCTATTTTTATTTTAGCCTGAACTTGACCCACATATTTCATTCTGAAACCATAATAAGACAGAAGGTGGCTGAGCCTCTAGAATTCATGCACTAAGCACGCTTTTGTTGTATAACCTAGTTAATTTTAAGTTCTGTTTTGCATCTTTTCTCCAATTTGTTCAACAAATATGTGCTGACTGGTGTTTTTTTAAGTATCTCCCAGATTTGCTGGGGGAAAATGGACTTCTGATGCAGTTCAGCAGCCCGGTTCAAACTGATGCTGAACGGAAAAGAGTTGCAATACACAGCATGGCAAACCTGTGCCTCAGGTATGACCGAAACAAATAGATATGACTTGGCTCCTTTCCATTATGTTGTGCCTCTTCTAGGGATAGAGAATGTAAATATTCCAGCACTGGGGGGGTCGAGAAAAAAATGTCTAAATCTAGTATAAACATGCCTATACATTCCAGCTTAGGGCACATTTTGGTGGAAGTGTGTTTTCTTTAACTGTAATAATAGACTTCCAAATTAGCTGTTGTTAACATTCTAGTCTAAAGGTTCTTCACTAAAGAAATACAAATTTAATATATTAATTTTAATTGATTTGTTTTAAACGTCAGTGGAAGTGATGGAGATGCTATTGAAGAGTACTTTTTCAAAAACAAATTGGTACTCAGCACTTGATGCTAAAGCATGATGTGGTTTATTTGGTTATAGCTTAATGCAGTAGATGAACCCAGAGTTGCGGTTTGGATATAAGGGTTGTGGGAGCTTAGTTTGTTGAACAAAGTCTCTGTGTGTTGTTCAGCAAGCCATGGCTAATTGCAGTATTTGAACCCAGTCACTGTTAGGCTATAATATTATTCTTAATATTTTCCTTACTTTAATCACTGTTACATGGAAGAATCTAAACAGCTGTAAAAAGATCTGTAATTTCAACACCTTCCCCCAGAAACTCCTAGTATTTAACATTCTACAGCAGAATTGCAAATACGGACAGTACAGAATGAAGTTTTCTGCAGAAAAGACAGGTCAGGCCACATACTTGGAGATATTTTTAGCTTAAACATGCTTGGAATAAACCCAAAAACAACGAATAACCCCCCCCTCAAAGATCGGACTCAGGGGACCACTAGGCTTTTTCTGCCATCGGTTTTCTATGTTTCTACGTTGTCTAATACTTGGAAGAATAATAGCATAGTGAGATGTTGCTTTTCTTAATAAATCCTTCCCTTATTTCATTGGATAAAGCATTTTGCCCCCTTCTGCGGAGTCGCAGATACGATGACCTTTCCTGATATTAAGTGGTTGCTTCTTCCTTCTACTGCATTTTCTAAACAGATGGATAAAAAGCATTACTTCTTTTCTGCAGTTCATCTTCCTCCTTTGCATCTACCTGTCTTTCAGCCTACCTGGACAGCCGTACCTAGAGGAGTCTTACAGAGAGGTCTGTTTTCAGGCTTTCTTGAGCATCTTACAGTCTTCCAAAGGAACTGAAATGGATGACATCACCTTTTGCATGGTAAGGACAAAGAAGATTACTTAGGATAGAGGTGGGCAATAAGGGAGAGATTGGGGAATGACAGCTTAGCCCTCCCCACTTTCAGGGAACTACAAAATGCCATCTGCTCTTCTGAGAGGGAGGGGCTGAACTGTTTCAGTCCTTTTTTTAAGGCAGGGAGGGCCCATTATTTCCTATCGCATTCCAATATGTAATTTTTGTAAACCTTCCTCTTTCCGATATGTATTCAAGATGGACAGTGATTAATATTTATACGTATTTATATGTAAGGGTGCAGGTATATACATATGTCGTATATAGCATGTTTATATGTGTGTTATGTATGTGTACACTTTTGAGAGCAGGCAACAGAACTTTATTTTTGATGTGTGCCAGTGTGCCCACGGTAAAAAAAATGACAATAAAGGTTATTTTATCTTATCTAATTTGAGAGTTGAGAAGCATAGCCAGATCTAGGAGCACCACCCAGCTGCAGATCTGATTTTTCAGGGCTAAAGGTAGTCCTCAACTTACAGCAGTTCATTTAGTGACCATTCAAAGTTACAACCAAACTGAGAAAAATGACATGACCATTTTTCACACTTACGGCCATTGCAGCATCCCCGTGGTCACATGATGAAAATTCAGATGCTTGGCAACTGACTCGTATTTATGACGGTTGCAGTGTCCTGAGATGATGTGATCACCTTTTGTGACTTTCTGACAGGCAAGGTCAGTGGGGGGAAGCCAGATTCACTTAACAACCGTGTTACTAAACAACTGCAGTCATTCACTGAACAACTGTGGCAAGAAATGTCGTAAAATGGGGCAAAATTCTCTTAACAAATGTCTCAGCAACAGAAATTTTGGGCTCAATTGTCGTCGTAAGCGGAGGACTACCGTGTTTCCCTGAAAGACCTACCCCAAAAATAAGCCCTAGCTTGATTTTTGGGGGGGTGGGCCTAATATAAGACCTACCCCGAAAATAAGACCTACCCCTAGTTTTGGGGTGAGGCCCACGCCTAAAAATCAAGCTGGGGTGGGAGGGTGGCGCTTACCATTGCAGCCAGGCCTCACATGGATCAACACTTGCCTCGCCGGCCCACTTCTTCTGCACCCGAAGGAGCAGCTTCATTCTGCAGCTGAGAATGGAGCTCCGGCCTGCATTTCGCAGTCAGAGGCCTTTCCAGAAAGGCCTCTGCAGCCGAGATCTATAGCTGCACAGGCCTTCCAGAAAGGGCTCTGACTGCGAAATGCAGGCCGGAGCTCCATTCTCAGCTGCAGAATGAAGCTGCTCCTTTGGCGCAAAAGAAGCGGGCCGGCTGGGCAGGGCTGTCGGTGCCGCTGCCATGAGGTGAGTAGAAAAGACACCCCCCCAAAATAAGACCTGGTGCCTCTTTTGGAGGCATAAACAAACAGAGAGAGAGAGAGAGAGAGAGAGAAGGAAGGAAGGAAGGAAGGAAGGAAGGAAGAAAAGAGAAAGAGAAAGAGAAAGGAAAGAAAGAAAGAGAAAAAGAAAGAAAGAAAGGAAAGAAAGAAAAAAAAGAAAGAAAGAAAGACTGGGTCTTATTTTCGGGGAAACACGGTACCTGTACTGGCTACCATCAAATAACCGTTCTGGGGATTGTTATTTTTCTTTCTTCTGTTTTTCACCCACCCTGGCTTCTATTTGCAATTTCCCCGTTCTTTTCTTGTCACTATAAAATAAAGCTAACTTGCTAGTATATTCTTGATTTAGAATGCCAAATCTCTATCTCGGTTAATAATTTCCACAGGATGGGCTCTTAGTTCCCAGAAGAAACACACTGTATGCAGCCCTACTAAAAACAGCATCCCCAACATGACAGGAAATCTTAGTACCCTCAGGAATTGTAGAGCAGTATTTAATCTCAGCAGTTTTAAGATGGATTCTCCAGAATGCTGGTTTCGGAATTCTGGGAGTTGAAGTCCACACATCTTAAAGTAGCTGAGGTTGAGAAACACTGATATAGAGACAACTACATCTGAGGGATGGAATGGGGCAATTCAGCCTAGCCATGTACTGTGTGGCTTCCTTGATCACTCTTTGGAAGTGGACTAATGATCATGCTTTTGAGTCAATCTTCTCAGATAGGATGTAAACCAGGGCTCTTCAAACTTGGCCCTTTTATGACTTGTGGACTTCAATTCCCAGAATTCCTCAGCCAGCGTGCCTGGCTGAGGAATTCTGGGAGTTGAAGTCCACAAGTCATAAAAGGGCCAAGTTTGAAGACCCCTGGTTTAAACTGTGGAGTCCTTGGTGCTCTCTGAGCTTGGTTATTTTCTTGCAGACATTTCATTACCCAAACTAATGGAACATCTGCAAGAAAACCACCAAGCTCAGAGAGCACCAAAGACCCCCTAGTTCAGGGGTAGACAACCTTGGCTCTTTTATGACTCGTGGACTTCAACTCCCAGAATTCCTGAGCCAGCCATGCTGAGGAGAAAGGGAGAGGTTTCCATGCTGAGCCATGCTGGCTCAGGAATTCTGGGAGTTGAAGTCCACGAGTCATAAAAGAGCCAAGGTTGCCTACCGCTGCCCTAGTTCAACCCTGAGCTACAAATATTCTCCTTTATCAGTGGAACTTAAGCTGTTGCTTAATCAAGAGAGTGGCTTTTCCGGCAAGCGTGCTTCAAGCGAAGCATTTCAGGATTTTTGTTGTTGTTGTGAACCTGTAGCTGAGATGCAAGAGAGGTAAATTGGGACATCATGTAATGGAAAATTATGTCCCTATATTATTAAACCTACTTTGGGGAACTGTCTGAGCTTGCTAATTAGTTGCTGGTGATAAAATTTAGAAATTGATTTCACGTGGAATGTTCTTACATAAGGCTAATCTTAATCTTAATCTAAACCACATGTTGAGTTTGCGACTAAGAGTTGGGTGTGACATTATTATAGCAACTTCTCAAACTGTAGTCACTTGAGGGAAACTTTTACCCTTGGACTTTTATCACCTAGATCAGGGGTGTCAAACTGCCGGCCTGTGGGCCAGTTGCCTCACACGGAGGCCGTGCCCATCCCAGCTCCGGCACTGCAAAAAAAAGTCGTGATACGTTGCTACATGTCACGTGACACGGTGAGTTTGACACCCGTGACCTAGATAAAATTGCACTCTCTAGATCAGGGGGTCTTCAAACCTGGCCCTTTTATGACTTGTGGACTTCAACTCCCAGAATTCCTCAGCCAGCGTGCCTGGCTGAGGAATTCTGGGAGTTGGTCCACAAGCCATAAAAGGGCCAAGTTTGAAGACCCCTGATCTAGAGAGTGCAATTGTGCCATAAAAGGGCCATGTTTGAAGACCCCTGATCTAGAGAGTGCAGTTGTGCCATAAAAGGGCCAAGTTTGAAGACCCCTGATCTAGAGAGTGCAATTGTGCCATAAAAGGGCCAAGTTTGAAGACCCCTGATCTAGAGAGTGCAATTGTGCCATAAAAGGGCCAAGTTTGAAGACCCCTGATCTAGAGAGTGCAATTGTGCCATAAAAGGGCCAAGTATGAAGACCCCTGATCTAGAGAGTGCAATTGTGCCATAAAAGGGCCAAGTTTGAAGACCCCTGATCTAGAGAGTGCAATTGTGCCATAAAAGGGCCAAGTTTGAAGACCCCCTGATCTAGAGAGTGCAATTGTGCCATAAAAGGGCCAAGTTTGAAGACCCCTGATCTAGAGAGTGCAATTGTGCCATAAAAGGGCCAAGTATGAAGACCCCTGATCTAGAGAGTGCAATTGTGCCATAAAAGGGCCAAGTTTGAAGACCCCTGATCTAGAGAGTGCAATTTTGCCATAAAAGGGCCAAGTTTGAAGACCCCCTGATCTAGAGAGTGCAATTGTGCCATAAAAGGGCCAAGTTTGAAGACCCCTGCTCTAGATGATAGAGTTGTGCTACCCCCAGATGGTAACAAAGAATGCTCATTGCTTTTTGTTTCCTTCCAGCTGTTACAAAGTGCTTTGAAAGGAATCCAGTCGCTCTTAAACGGAGGAAAGATGAGGCTGACTCAGACTGATCACCTTGGTTCCCTCCTTGCTGCCTTAAAGGTTTAAAGAGATTTAAAGTGGAAATCTTGCCTGTCTTTAACGGAGATTCCCTGAGTGTCCTAAAACAACCCTGAAAGATTTTTGTTTGGTGGGCCTTTGTACTCAAAATGTGTAGAAAGCTTTTGAAATGGCTCTGGTTTCTAACATTAGAATTGCACCAGCCACAGTACCCACAACTGATTTGATAAGAGGGAGCCAAGCAGTTTTGTTTTCTTCTTGGCGTGTCCGTGAAGGAACGGTCAAGAATTGTTACAGGTAGTCCTTGACTTATGACCACAGTTGGGACCAGAATTTGCTTTGCTAAGCAAGGTGGTTGATAAGTGAGTTGTGCCCAATTTTATGACCTTTTTTTTGCCCCAGTTGTTAAGTGAATTACATGGTCACTAAGCATATCCGGCTTTCCCCATTGAATGCTTGTTGGAAGCTGGCTGGGAAGAGCTCAAATGCTGCAACCATTATAAATACAAGTCAGTTGCCAAGTGATCCTATGACTATGGGGAGGCTGTGATGGCTGTGAGTATGAGGTCCGGTCATAAGGAACTTTATTCAGTGTTGTTGAGCAGTTGTTAAATGAATGGTTGTAAGTTAAGGACTATCTTAACTGCTGTTTTGGGTACATTCCAAATCAGTTTGTTGCTGAAATCCAGAATGAGAGTGGCTATGTTTGTTTGAAGTAAAACAGCCAAATCATGAATTACGGTACTTCTGTACTGTAATTATTTTAGCCACAGTTTTGAGTGTGGGTGACAGACAGAATAGGGCTAACTCTAAAATAGTAATGAAAGTGTGTAATCTTAAAGCCATGGTATGTGGTGTGTCTCTGTGTACTGTGTGTGTATAATGGGGGAGGCTATTTGTCACAATAATCCATAGTGCATTATGATGTCCAAAGATAGTTTGCAGCTGGTTTCATATGTCACCCTAAGCCAGAATATGATTGGTTGTTTGAGCTTTGCATCACGAATGCAAATCTAATCTTTGTACAACATGATTTTTAGCTCAGTTAAGGTGTGGCCCACCTGTGGTCATTATGCTGTATTCAGCAAACCATGATTTGGTGTGAGGTGCCAATTCAGTACTGTGTGCACAAAAGCTGTTCACTTCCACTTTGTGGAAGTGCCAATGAAATCTGTGCTATCCTGAACAAATTACCAGCTAGTAAGAATTTGGATACCCATGGCTCATATTTATGACGGTCGCAGTGTCCCCGGGGTCACGTGATCACCCTTTGCCAACCTTCTGACAAGCAGAGTCAATGGGGAAGCCAGATTCACTTAACAACTGTGCTACTATCTTAACAACTGTTGTGATTCGTTTAACAACTGTGGCAAGAAAGGTCGTAAAATCGGTCAAAACTCACTTAAACAACTGTCTCACATAGCAACAGAAATTTTGGGCTCAATTCTGATCGTAAATAGAGGACTACCTGTAAAGGTTTTTTGCAAAAAAAAAAAACCCCACCAGATTTAATTTTTCCTTGCCACTAAATAGATTATAGCACTGATGTCTAGGATTTTCTTTGATGGTTTCAGAAATGCATGTTTCACGGACTCCCTGGAATTAACATAGAAATGCCCAGCATCTTATATCCAGCGCTTCTTCCTCAGTATGACAGCCGGTCACCCATCGAGCAAGAGAAGTTGGAACAGAACAATGTTAAACAGAGCGGGGTAAATGTTTTAAATAATTGTTTTTGTGCATGGCGCGTTAAACCTAAGCCACTTCAAATGGAACCTGGCCACAAGCTGAGGACTGTTTTTGTCTGTTTGAAAAATAGGTAATGTTTTGGTAAAAGCACATTATAGCAATGCTGTACAGGAATTCTGTACAATAGAGCAGTATTTCTGAACCTTGACCGCTTTAAGCTGTGTGAACTCCAGTTCTCAGAATTCCCCAACCAGCACTGGAAATTCTGGGAGCACTGGAAATTCCATAAAGCTTAAAGCCCCAAGATTGAGAAACATTGCTTTAGAGCAGAGGTCTTCAAACTTGGCCCTTTTATGACTTGTGGACTTCAACTCCCAGAATTCCTCAGCCAGGCACGCTGGCTGAGGAATTCTGGGAGTTGAAGTCCACAAGTCATAAAAGGGCCAAGTTTGAAGACTCCTGCTGTAGAGCAAAGCCACTGTTTATGAGCACATATCTGCCTTCGTTAATTACTGCTTATGGGGCTTCTAAATCCCATCATCTTCACGAACGGCAGTTTTCATTGGGGATGAGAGGTTTAACACATCTGGAGGGGGCGACAGGGTACGAGAGGAAGTTCTGTTCTAGCTGACAGCTTCTTTTCATATTTTCAAACGGATTTTCCATTGCTAGCGGGAGATGCCAGGGATTTGAAGTGGAAGCTTTGGCTTACCAAACAGGGGGTCTGAAATGGGACAGGATGGGCTTCCAAAGCAGCTGTTGTGAAATATGAAATATTAGCTTTACTCTGATTTAAATCTTGAGCAGGAGGCTCTCTTAGCCACGTGGTGCCTTAAAGCAAAGAGTTCAAGTCGTAGAGGGCCTCTTGAGTTAGATTCCTTGATGCCAAAAGAAAAATCCTGTCCAGGCTATTCTGTGTTCATATTCAGAAGACTGTTCGTTAGATGAGTGGATTGATCAAAGAGAACTGTGTATAATTCACTGAATTGAAAAGAGATGTGTTTGAATAATTTCTACTCCCCACAACCACCGCTAACAGAACCGCAGGAAAAAACCTAAAGGAAAACCCAAGAAAGGGAAGCCTGAAGAGGAAGTAAAAGAACAGCCAGGAGGTGCCGAAGGAACCAGAGTAGAGAAACCCTCGTTGAAAGATGAGTTATCCCAAGATCAGGACTCTAAGATGACAAATTGGGCGTTCAGTGATAAATATCCTTCAATTGCGAAGGAGCGTTTATCTTCCCACGCTTTTAGCTGGAAGAGAATCAGCAGCAGTGACTCAGAATATTCTGATGCTGAAGGTGGAATGCAGAGCAAAACAAGGTTTGTGATGGCAACCACTCAACACACACACACACACACACACACACACACACACACCAGCTGCCTTTATGCAGCATTGAAGTGTGTTCATTTTACAGCAGCGTGGCTGGATTCTCTTTGACTTGAGTTCTTTCTAACGCGGATCTATTTAGATTTTTTTTTTTTCCTCACTTGGTTTTCTTCACTTTCCTCCCTGCCTCTGTTTGTAACAAATGCAGGTAGTCCTCGACTTACGACCGCAATACTGTGGCTAAGTCAGACTGTTGTCAAAGGTTAAACGAGCTTTGCCCCGTTTTGTGATCTTTCTTGCCACAGTCGTGAAGTGAATCACTGCAATTGTTAAGTTTAGTACCCCGGTTGTTAAGTGAATCTGGCTTCCCCGTTGACTTTCTTTGTGAGAAGATCGCAAGAGGGGAATCACGTGACCCCCCCCGGGACATCGCAACCGTCATAAATACGAGCCCATGGCCAAGCGTCTGAATTTTGATCCCGTGATCGTGGGGAGGCCGCAACGGTCGTTAAGTGTGAAAAACGGACGTGGGTCATATTTTCTTTCCCAGTGCCATTGTAACTTCGAACAGTCGCTAAGCGAAAAGTTGTAAGTCGAGGACTACCTGTCTTGGGAAGAGCAAAGAGAGGGTTTTTCTATTTATTTATGGGTTAATGTTTGCATGCCGCTGGCTTCAAATTGACACATGGGCAAATCACATCTGTAAAAGAAAACCATGGCAACAAATACCATCGATACCCTCAACCTTCCTGGTATCCTTCCTGATCATCTCAGAGGATTGGGAGAGGCAGCTTGGCTCTGTGCTGGCTTGCCTCCTTTTTCTGGGGTTGATTCCAGGCAGTGGTGACTGGGGAAAGGCAGACACACCCTCCCCAGGAGAGTGCTGTAAGGTTTGATGCGCTCCCCTCTCCTATTTAACATTTACGCAAGGCCACCGGGTGAGCTCATCTGTTACCATGGGGGGAGATGATATCAGTACACTGACGATATTCAGTTATACATATCTGCCCCTGGCAAATTAAGCAATTACATGCAGTCTTATTCAGTGCTTGGAGATTGAGGGTATGGATAAGGAACAACATGGATAAGAGTGCAGAGAAGAGCAACAAAGATGATTAGGGGACTGGAGGCTAAAACATATAAGGAACGGTTGCTGGAATTGGGAATGTCTAGTTTAATGAAGAGAAGGACGAGGGGGGACATGATAGCCGTCTTCCAATATCTCAGGGGCTGCCACAAAGAAGAGGGAGTCAAGCTATTCTCCAAAGTGCCTGAAGGCAGGACAAGAAGCAACGGATGGAAACTAACCAAAGAGAGAAGCAACCTAGAACTGAGGAGAAATTTCCTGACAGTGAGAACAATTAACCAGTGGAACAACCTGCCTCCAGAAGCTATGAATGCTCCAACACTGGAGGTTTTTAAGAAGAGACTGGACAGCTATTTGTCTGAAATGGTATAGGGTTTCCTGCCTGAGCAGGGGGTTGGACTAGATGACCTCCAAGGTCCCTTCCAACTTTATTATTATTATTATCAGGCTTCAGCTGGACCGTAACAGAGTCAGAAGGGACCTTGGAGGTCATCTACTCCAACCCTCTGCTCTCGCAGGAGACCTATACTATACTAGTCTCTTCTTAAAAACCTCTGGGGATGAAGCAACCACGACTTCTGAAGGCAAGCTGTTCCACTGGTTAATTGTTCTCACTGTTAGAAATTTTCTCCTTAGTTCTAGGCTGCTTCCCTCCTTGGTTAGTTTCCATCCATTGCTTCTTCTCCTCCCTCTGGTGCTTTCGACTTGAGTGGTTTTGGGTTTGGGGGCATTCTGGTTCTCAGACTGTGCCATCTTTGGGTGCTGGAGGGGAGACCTAATGCACAATCCGGGGGTCCACCTGGATTCATGACTCCTGCTCAAAGAGCTGGTGTTAGTTGTGGCTAGGAGGGCCTTTGCCCAGCTATGTGTTTTGTGCCAGTTATGCCTGTTCCTCGGTCAGGGGCCTCTGGTCCCTGACACTCATGCCTTAGTCATCGCCCGATTAGACTTCTGTAATGTACTCTACATGGGCTGCCCTTGAAGAGTACGCGGAAGCTTTTAACTGGTGCAAAATGCAGCAATGCGGGCAGTTATCTATGCCCCTAGAGCAGGGGTAGGCAACCTTGCCTCTTTTATGACTCCTGGACTTCAACTCCCAGAATTCCTGAGCCGGCATGGCTCAGCATGGAAACCACTCCATTTCTCCTCAGCATGGCTGGCTCAGGAATTCTGGGAGTTGAAGTCCACGAGTCATAAAAGAGCCAAGGTTGCCTGCTCCTGCCCTAGAGTGTCACACATTACATCTCTGTTCCACGAGCTGCATTGGTTGGCGGTTTGCTTCCGGGTCTAATTAAAGATGCTCGTTTTAACCTTTAAAGCCCTTCATGGCAAGGGGCCAGGTTATCTGAGGGACCGCCTCTCCCCAAATATATCTGCCCGTCCCATTAGACCCGGCAGAGAGGTTCTGTCGATCCAAGGGCCTGCACTTGGCAGGCTCCAAGAGGGAACCACTTGCCATAGTGCCATTTTATGGGATTTTTCCCCCTCCCTGGCAATGAGATGAGCTCCATCCCTCTTAACATTGTGAATCAAGGCAAAAATACGTGACCCAGAATACAGGGACAGGATCCACTCTCGGTCAATCAACAGGACCGCAGGTTTATTCTTCTGAGCTTTTGGACTTGTGCTAGAGCCCATCCTTAGTGAACTTCTCTCTCACCAGAATGTGTGCCGTGGGCTATTTATTCTATGCGTAGTATTTATTGGTAGCCTCACATTGCAGTGAACAAGGACCTATATTCAATTTTGCAGCCACTAAGATTGTGGGCTGAGCAGGGAAATTATTTAAGCCTGGTAAACAGGCCCCTTGTCAGTCAACAGCAGTGCTGATTTATCACCAGCTTATCGGGTACTTAGGAGCCGAGGACTTGGCAGCACAAGGAAACAACAGCCAACAACTTAGTGGCTGGCCAGCAATACCCTAATCAACAGCTAGGGGACCACATACAACCAGGCACCACATAAATACAATGCATAGAATAGTCCAGTGGTGGCGAACCTATGGCACGCGTGCCAGAGGCGGCACTCAGAGCCCTCTCTGTGGGCACGCCTGCCATGCCCCAGAGATGGCAACCGTCCCTCTTCAACCAGCCACCCGCTAACTCGCCGAGGTCCCACGTGGCCGGATGCATCCCAGCACCCATGCGCTCGCTGGCCTCTGTGTGTGGGGGCCGATGGTGTCAGACAGCAGCCGCCCTGGCCCCTGCCTTGCCTTGCCTTGCCCTGTGCCAATGGCACCCCCGCCGTATCTCGCCTTGCCTTGCTTCATTCTGCAGGATGAACCTCCTGCCTACCGCCCCACCTGCCAGAGACCCCCTGGATCTCTGCCCAACCCTGCCCGGCCCCCACAGGTGTCCCCACGAGCAACATCGAGGTGATCACGCCTACCTTGACCACACCCACTTAGTCTGCCATGACCACCACAGCCATGCCCATCCAGTGGGCCATGCCCACCTGGCACCTGGTGATAAATAAGTGGGTTTTGGGTTGCAGTTTGGGCACTCGGTCTCTAAAAGGTTCGCCATCACTGGAATAGTCCAAAGCAGAGATCACCAATCTTTCTTGGTTGGCGGACCGGAACAAAGGGGAGGGGGAAGCATTTTACGCATGTGCACGTGCGCACGGGGCTGCAAGCATGCGTGTGATGCAAATGGGGCGGGGCTAGCGCTTGGGTGATACTCGCTAGCCCTGCCCCGTTCTTATGCACAGCACCCTATTTCTGCACCCCGAGGCGCGGCATCGGCCCCTTTTCGGTCACCGAGGTGCGGCGGCATCCCATTTTGGCACCCTGAGGTGCGGCGTTGGCCTGTTTTCACACAGTGCAGCAGCGCGTGTCCCATTTTTGCGGTATGGCGGCGTCCCATTTTCGCACCCCAAGGCGCAGCGGTGGCCCGTTTTTGCACCGCGCAGCGCGGTGTCCTGTTTTCGCACCCGCGGCCGCAGCGCTAGCGCGAGTGGCCAGCAGCCCACGGCCCAGTACCGGGCCGCAGCCCATAGGTTGGGGACCCCTGGTCCAAAGCACACATTGTAGTAGAGAGAAGTTCCCTGAGGATGGGCTCCAGCACGTGTCCAAAAAGCTTTGAAGACTAAACCTCCGGTCCCAGTGTCCGACCCAGATTGGATCCTGTTTAACTTTCCACAAGCCTTTCAAGATCTGGCTAATATCCTCCTGCCTGGGAGGGTCCCAGGGAATCAGGAAGACATTGTGCTATCTTCCTAACTGTGATTAATATCATCCTCTCTTGTTCTTGTGCTCTTTATACTTTTTAACAATGAAGGCTTTTATAAATTTATTGGGGTTTTTTTAAACTAAGGATTGTATGCTGCTCAGAGTCACTTTTTTGTGAGATGGGCACCGCAACCAATACAACATTCAAATGAAGACATTTGAAAAATTTAGACATTTCCTGACAGAACAATTAATCAGTGGAACGCCTTATCTCTGGAAGCTGTGGGTGCTCCAACACTGGAGGTTTTCGAGAAGAAACTGGACAGCCATTTGTCTGGAATAATAATACAGCATGGCTGGCTCAGGAATTCTGGGAGTTGAAGTCCACGAGTCACAAAAGAGCCAAGGTTGCCTACCCCTGATATAGGGTCTCCTGCTTGGGCAAAGGGTTGGACTAGAAGACCTCCAAGGTCCCTTCCAACCCTATTATTCTATGTTCTATATTCTCAGATCAAAGACTCTCCCCCCCCCGCCCACTTTGACCAATATGACAATGTCATTTACTTAATGTCTTAAATCAGTTTTTTTTCCCCCTGCCTGTTTGTCTTTGTTTCATGCCAGGTCTTTCCAAGCTAAAGTTCGCCAAGGGGCTTTAACCTGCTTTCTTTCCGCTGTGAAATCCGTAGAGAAGAAAGTTCTCTATGGCTACTGGTCAGCATTTATTCCTGATGAACCTGGAATAGGAAGTCCACAGACAGTGTCTTTGATGACCATTGCTTTAAAAGATCCTTCCCCCAAGGTAAGGGGATTCATTATCTTTGTAATGTCTACCCATCCCATATGATCCAGCATAAGCCCTCCTCCAAGCACTCGTTGCAATAGAATAGGATTCAATTCAATTTACTTTATTGCAGTCATAGAACATTACAAGCAGAGTGCTCCATTCCGCTCCATTCCATTCCATATTTTCTGTCCTGTCCTTATCCTGTCCTTATCCTGCCCTATCCTATCCTATCCTGCCCTATCCTGTCCTATCCTATCCTATCCTATCCTATGCTATCCTGCCCTATCCTATCCTATGCTATCCTATCCTATCCTATGCTATCCTGCCCTATCCTGTACTATCCTATCCTATCCTGTCCTGTCCTGTCCTGTCCTGTCCTATCCTGCCCTGTCCTATCCTATCCTATCCTATCCTATCCTATCCTATCCTATCCTATCCTATCCTATCCTATCCTATCCTGCCCTATCCTATCCTATCCTATGCTATCCTGCCCTATCCTGCCCTACCCTACCCTATAGCAATAGCAATAAGACTTATATACTGCTTCATAGTGCTTTACAGCCTCTCTAGCGGTTTACAGAGTCAGCATATTGCCCCCAACAATCTGGCTCCTCATTTTACCGACCTTGGAAGGATGGAAGGCTGAGTCAACCTTGAGCCGGTCAGAATCGAACTGCTGGCAGTCGGCAGAATTAGCCTGCAATACTGCATTATAACCACTGCACTACCCCAAGTCCTGTCCTGTCCTGTCCTGTTGAAGATAAATAAAATAAGCTTTAACGTAGAGTTAAAACAACCTAACTAACTAACATCCATACATGATATCCAGGATGCAGGAGTGTAATTGAATGTGGGTCTTGAAGAGAGTCAAGCCCTCTTTCAGTCCAATTCATTCTGAAGTTCCTCCACTGGCACAACCAGCCCTTTATCGCTTTCAGCTCCCTGGTACACCAGAAAGTTACCTGACCTCTTGCTAGAGAGGAAGAATATGCGAATGGCGATCATGTCAACTGCTCAGCCCATCTCTGTCTTCCATAGGTCCAGCCAGGACTTCCAGCAATATCCTTGAGAAATGATGCAGAACAGCGTTTCTCAACCTTGGCAACTTTACGATGTTAGGACTTCAACTCCCAGAATTCCCCAGCCAGCAACGCTGGCTGGGGAATTCTGGGAGTTGAAGTCCTGACATCGTAAAGTTGCCAAGGTTGAAAAACATTGATGTAGAAGATAATTTGGACACCCCCCCCCCAGGTGTCTAGGCTCAACTCCTTTAATGGTTTTGTTCTATTGCAGACCCGGGCCGGTGCTTTTCAAGTTCTCTCAGCCATTTTGGAAGGTTCCAAGCAGTTCCTGTCCATTGCCGAAGATGCCACTGATCACAAGAGAGCCTTCACGCCCTTCTCCGTGAGCGTTGCCTCCAGCATCCGAGAACTTCACCGTTGCATGCTGTTGGCTTTGGTGGCCGAATCTTCGTCCCAGACCCTCACCCAGATAATCAAGGTAAATGTTTGTCTACCGATGTTGCTTTTGCACTACAACTTCTAGTAGTTCGGAGTAACAGAATAACAGAGCTGGAAGGGACCTTGGAGGTCTTGTAGTCCAACCCTCTGCTCAAGCAGGAAACCCTATGCCATTTCAGACAAATGGCTGTCCAGTCTCTTCTTAAAAACTTCCAGTTGGAGCATTCACCGCTTCTGGAGGCAGGTTGTCCCACTGGTTAATTGTTCTCACTGTCAGGAAGTTTCTCCTCAGTTCTAGGTTGCTTCTCTCTTTGGTTAGTTTCCATCCGTTGCTTCTTGCCTTGCCTTCAGATGCTTTGAACTGTTTTCACTCCCAACCAGGCACCGTCATCTCTACCTTCTCCTCAGAAAGAACAAAAGTCCTCCATCACTGGTGATCTTTAAGAAGAGACTAGACATTCACCTGTCTGAGATGGTATAGGTTCTCTTGCTTGAGCAGGGGGCTGGACTAGAAGACCTCCAAGGTCCCTTCCAACTATTCTATTCTATTCTATTCTATTCTATTCTATTCTATTCTATTCTATTCTATTCTATTCTATTCTATATTCTATTCTATTCTATTCTATTCTTTCATTCTATTCTATTCTATACTATTCTATTCTATTCTATTCTATTCTATTCTATTCTTATTTCATTCTATTCTATTCTATTCTATTCTATTCTATTCTATTCTATTCTATTCTATTCTATTCTATTCTATTCTTTCAAAGTTACAACGGCACTATAAAAAATGACTTAGGACCATTTTTCACTCTTATGACGGTTGCAGCATCGCCCGTGGTCACGTGATGGAAATTCAAACTCTTGGCAACTAGCATGTCCCAGAGTCATGCAACTGGTTCCTATTTAAGACATTTGCAGTGTCCCAAGATCATGTGATCCCCTTTTGCAACCTTCCAACAAGCAAAGTCAATGGGGAAGTAACAACCGTGTTACTAACTTAACAACAGCAGTGATTCACTTAAATGGAGCAAAACTCACTTAACCACCGTCTATGAAGGTTTTCAGTCATCCCAGGTCTTGGGTGTCCCAAAGGTCCCTTTCCAAAAGGCAACTGGACTTTCTTGTTGTTTATTATTATTATTATTATTTGTTTGAAAATGTTTTGCTTGTCATCCAAGAAGCTTCTTCAGTTCCAGCTTCAGTCAGAACTGAAGAAGCTTCTTGAATGAGAAGCAAAACTTTTTCAAAGGAAAAGAACCAAGAAAGTCCAGTTGCCTTTTGGGGAAAAAAAAACACCTTTGGGACACTTAACAACTGTCTTGCTTAGCAACAGAAATTTTGGGCTCCTTTGTGGTCATAAATTGAGGGCTACTTATACTTTTCTATCTTCCTTGTCGACAGTGCCTTGCCAACCTGGTCTCAAATGTACCGTACAACCGTTTAAAACCTGGTCTGCTATCAAGAGTATGGAACCAGATAAAGCCATACATTAAACATAAAGGTATGCAATTATTTTATGTTACCCTGTGCGCAGCGGTTTTGTCATTGGCATTATTTGCAGTAAAACATATTGTCTAGCTGCATGTTTTGGATGAAGCAACTTTGCTTGTGGCCATTAACAGAAACATCAGATAGTGGAGTCCAACATGTTTATCCCATCTGTTTTTTAGAAGTTTTGGATTGGATTGTTTTTTTTGCTCAGCTCACAAGTTTTTGTTCTTTTAAAAGACACAGGAATATGCCAGCACATAATCTATGCACCTATGTGTCTCTACAGAAATTGTTAATCCAGTGCGTTAGATCTTGTATATGTGGTTGTGAGCCGTCCATGTAAAGTAGTGTGGATGTGGGGAACTCCCATATAATCTCAGTAATTAATGGCATATGGAATTGTGAAGCTGTCCTGCAGAACAGATTTTCTGTTTGCTTCATATCTGCTTCTGTTGGACATCATCTCTGATTATGGGACCAAGCAAGCTTTTTGCATTGCGGTTTAAAAGAGAATAAGTTGCTATAGGAAAGGAAGTGTGAATTAACAATACACAGGGGGTCCTTGACTTAACAACTGGTCACTTAGCAGCCATTTGAATTTACCACCTACCTGAAAAAGGAGACTTACAACCTGGATGCAAAGTTCTGACAAGTCGCCCCCATTCACACGACTGAACTGCGAGTGCTCATGTTGTAGTTGTTTGCAGCATGCCACGGTCATGTGATCAGCCGCGCCCTAGTGAACAATGGGTTTGCATTTACAACCACTGCATTTGTTTAACAACCACCACAAAACACGTAAAATTGGATCAATTGTGAGACCGACCCCTTTTAAAACCATCATGATATACAACCGTGGTGGGTAGGTTTCGTTATGTCATATGTCAAGGACTATCTGTAACTGAGCATACCTTCCTTTGTTGCATCCTAGTTCAGCCAGGGGTTTCATAGGAACCCTGCTATAACAAAAAATACGGAAGATTTAGGCCAGCTTTATCTCCGAAGTGATAGTTCTGCATGAACCCGGAGCTAAAATTCTCTGAGGTGGAAGGACAGATTTAGCTTTTGAGACCTTGCTAAATGTTGATTATGGAACCGTTAGGGGGGCGTGATGGTTCAGTGGTTAAAGACCCTGAGCTTGTCAGCTGCAAAGTCCGGGTTTGAGACCTGAGTGCTGCCCAATGGGGTGAGCTCCCATTTCTTGCTCCAGCTCCTGCCCACCTAGCAGTTCAAAAGCATGCAAATGCGAGTAGATAAATAGGCGACACTTTGATGGGAAGGCAACGGCATTTTGTGTCTCTCAGCATATAGTCATGCTAGCCACATGACTACGGAAGCATCTTCGGATAGTGCTGGCTCCCTCAGCCAACACATGGAGATGAGCACCGCACCCTAGAGTCGGAAACAACTAGATAGGGGAAACCTTTACCTTTCGTGGAACCACTGGGCACAACACACAAAAGTCGGCCAAACACCTAAATGCTGCTAATTTAAAGCTTGTGTATTTCTGAAATTGTGCCATTTTTCAGTCTTTCTTTCATAGTTCCCATCTTCCGAAGTGCCTGCTCTTTTTTTCCCAGCCCCATTCTGACTGCTGTGTTCCTTCTCATGTAGTTCAGGCAACAGGCTTGGATTTCCAGGCTGTTCGGTGACATTGGGCAGCTTAACCAATCAGTAGCCATTGCTCCTCTCCTCCAGAATCCCATAATGCATTATGCTGCCATCTTTCTTTGGCTTAGAATAGCTGCTCCACGTGTGCCATCTGTGTGTGTGTGTGTGTTTTTGTATTCCTAGATGTTAATGTTCGAGTGTCGAGTCTGACTCTACTAGGTTCCATCGTATCGGCTCAAGCCCCTTTGCCCGAGGTGCGTCTCCTTTTGCAGCAGCCCGTCTCTTTGGGGATGAGCGATGGCGCACCCCTCCTGCTGTTCCGTTCCGATGCACCTGAATGGCGCAAAGAGCCCATTCTGGTCTCAGGAGAACCATTGTTTGCCCCGGAGAAGTCACCAACTGGGCCCTGTTGGCTCCTGCGTCTCTGCATCTCTCTCGCTGTGTTGCCCCGAGAAGATGGCTATTCGGATAGTGACACCAGCTGTCTGTCAACTGTTAGTACCTATGAGCCCTCTCCAGTTCGCCTGGAGGCCCTGCAGGTACATGAATAAGGGGAGAGGGCTGGTTGGTTGCTGATAGAACGGGCGCAGTGGTGATGGCATTGAGTGGCAATAAAGAAACTTTGGGGCACTAAGGAAGTTAGTGGATAGCAACAGGGAGTGGCATATAAATTTAATAAATAACAAATAAAGTTAACGAGCTTACGTTGTCAAGATACTTAGTTACGTTTACTTGCGTTTGTATCGAAAGCACCAGGGCGCTTCCGGAGGGTGAAAGGATTAGCAATGGTGACATCACCATTGCTCAGGGGACGCCCAGTTGGGGGCTCCTTTCATGTTCCTGTTAAGTTGCCCACCAAAGTGGTACCCATCTATTTACTTGCGGTCACCCACTTTCAAACTGGTGGGTCAGCTGGAGCGAGTGAAGGGAGCTCGCCCCGTCATGCAGCAGCACCCGGCTCTCGAACGTGGGCATGCTGATTGTTTACCCAGCGTCCTAACCACGTGAGCCATCGCACTCCCACTCAGTTATATTTTGTTGACAGTTTAATTAGCTCTATAAATTTATGTATTCAATTTCTAATGACTGGGTGGCCCTCCCAAAGTTATTAAAGAGATGCAGTAATCATTCCCAGCACAGTTACAGCTTCAGTGTCCTAACTTAATTTAGGATGCATTAGATCAGGGGTAGGCAACCTTGGCTCTTTTATGACTTGTGGACTTCAACTCCCAGAATTCCTGAGCCAGCATGGCTCAGCATGGAAACCTCTCCCTTTCCCCTCAGCATGGCTGGTTCAGGAATTCTGGGAGTTGAAGTCCACGAGTCATAAAAGAGCCAAGGTTGCCTACCCCTGCGTTAGATACTAGAACCTTGCTCTGGGATGCATCCTTAAGTAGTGTTCAGCTTGCAGACTAAGTCATCTGAAAGCCCATAGGAAGTGACGGCACATCTGTTCACCTTTAATATGCTGGCTAGTTTATTTCAGTTTTTCAAATCATAGAGCTGACAGAAATTATACTTCGTATTTTGTTTTATTTTTTTAGTTTATTCGGTTTATATAGGTGCCCAGTTTGTGTAAGCAACTCTGAGCACTATTTAAAAATATTAACATAAAACACAATAAAAAGAAGAACATATGACGAGAATGAAATGAAAAAAATGGCAGCCCTCTTTGATCACAGTTGTTATTGGCAATAATATTTAAATAACCATTTAGATACGTTCACTGTCGTATGATAGGTTTCCTGTTGAATATTAAAACTCCCATTTTGTTTCTTCCCTTTTCTTCCCCTTGTGGCTTCAATCTACTATAGGTCTTAGCGCTGCTTGTCAAGGGTTATTTTATCCTTGCTCAAAGCTGTTTACTGGAACTTGGTGAAGTGGCTTGCAAATGCATGGAGGAAACAGATCCATCTCTTCAACTCCATGGGGCCAAAGTAAGTACTAATATCTATTTAATGCAGATGTGTTCATGCTGCAGGCCACGAGCCACATCTGGCCCTGGACAACTAATAATATGGCCCCAAAAGATCATAAAAATATTTTAAAAATAAACATATCCATTATATATGTATATACATTAACTATACCAGTGATGGCGAACCTTTTAGAGACCGAGTGCCCAAACTGCAACCCAAAACCCACTTATGTATCGTCGGGTGCCGGGTGGGCGTGGCCCATTGGGTGGGCATGGCTTCGGTGATAACGACAGACTGGGTGGGACTAAAAAGTTCAATCAATTCCAATTTTGCGAGATCTTTTTTTTCCCCGCGAGAAGTTGAAATTGACTGAATATTTTTTTTTGCACACGGCGGTGGAGGCCTAAAGCGAAAAGGTTTTATAAAACCCAGCTGAAGGCCTAGGACTGGGGCGACGGTGTGCGTGCCCACAGAGAGGGCTCTGCGTGCCACCACGGAACTATACTATATTTACTTATTTATTACCTATATACAGTGCATTAACTAACATATATTTTATATGCGGCCGAAGACAATTTCTCTTCATTCAGTGCGGCCCAGGCAAGCCAAAAAGTTGGACAATCATGATTTAAAGCTTTGGAGAAAATAACTCTTTTTGTCTTATATGGGTTTATTTTATAGAGAATGGTATTTAGCTTATAGAAATATTGATTCCTTGTTGATAAAAATGTTTCTTACAGGAAATCCTTAAAGAAACATAATTTACATGATTTTTTTTTTAAAAAAAATAATTAGTTGTGCCATTGCATTAAAGAATGGCTTGGTTCAAAATTACTTATTTTGTGGATTCAGAGACTCCATTTGTTGATTTAAATTACCAAACTATACTTGGATGCTGGAATTAAATGTTATTCATACAAAAAAAAATTGTCAGAATACCTCAAAGAAACCAACAGGGTTTCATTTCACTTGTTTTTCCTTGATTTATTCTGAAAAGAAGGAAAACCTATCAGTAATGAGATTCATGTTAAGCTATAGCTACTACATAAATCACACTTGAATATTGTGATTTATTGCATTAGTTCTGGTCCAGTACAGGTAATCCTTGAATTATGACCGTAATTGGGAGAAGAATTTCTGTTTGCTAAGCAATGCGTCTGTTAAGTGAGTCATGCCTGATTTTATGACCTTTTTTGCCATGGTTGTTAAGCAAATCACTGCAGTTGTTAAGTGACTCATACACTTGTTAAGTGACTCTGGCTTATCCCATTGACTTTGCTTGTCGGAAGCCAGCTGGGGAGGTGGCAAATGGCAATCACGACTCCGGGATGCTGCAGCTGTTTTATAAATACAGGCCGGTTGCCAAATGCCCAAATTTTGACCAAGTGACTGTAGGGATGCCGCAACCGTCATAAGTGGGAAGATTGACCGTAATTCACTTTTTTTAATGCCTTCGTAACTCTGAACGGATTCTAGACAAATGTTGTAAGTTGAGGACTCTCTGTATAACTGTCTCCCTATGGCAGGGGTCTTCAAACTTGGCCCTTTTATGACTTGTGGACTTCAATTCCTAGAATTCCTCAGCCAGCATGCCTGGCTGAGGAATTCTGGGAGTTGAAGTCCACAAGTCATAAAAGGGCCAAGTTTGAGAACCGCTGCCCTATGGTATCTCCCTTTGCAAATCCATAATATTCCTTTCTAATATTCCTTTCTTTTTCTTGCTTCTGGAAGCTTCTGGATGAACTTGGAGTGGGTATAATACAACAGTACAAGCCAGACCTAGTTGCAGATCAACGGGTACCCCTTGACTTGGTGTGTATTGTACTACTATGATATTGTATTTTCTGTCCCCTGTTTTGTTTTTCTTTATTATTTATTTATCGCATGGTACATTCACATCACATTTCGATTAAAAAGGCGCAAGAAATAAAAAATTACGAAATACAAAATATAATATCTAAAATGTTACAAACATATATGTAGATTACAGATATAATTTTTTTTTTGCTTCATTTGCCCCAGCCAGGAAATCAGCTTTGTTTTTCTTCACATTTGAAACATTTCCCCACCATCTCCAGTTGAAAAAGCTTTTAAGTTAGCTGAATTAACACACGGTAGTGAAGAGGTCCCTATAAACCACAATGAAGGGATAAAATAAAATAAAAAGCATCAAATTCCTGGGTGTGCAGCTAACGAGCAGGCTGGCTTGGTCGCTCAACAGTGAGAAACTGGTGAAGCGGGCACAGCAGCGCCTGCATTTTCTGTGCCGCATGAGAAAAGCACATCTTCCTTCCCCTGTCCTGACCACTTTCTACAGGGGGACAATCGAGAGCATCCTGTCATACAGCATCACAGTCTGGTTTGGAGGCATCACTGCTTCAGACAGGAAGGCGGTGCAGAGAGTGGTGAGGATGGCCGAAAAGATCATTGGCAGTCCCCTCCCTCCAGGACATAGCACAGAAGCGCTGCTTGAGCAGGGTCCGCAAGATTATCTGGGACACTACACATCCTCTTCACGACCTGTTTTCCTTGTTACCTTCTGGGAGGAGGCTTCGTGGTATCCGCAGCAGAACATCCAGATTCAGCCACAGTTTCATTCCATACAGCATTAACCTTGCGAACTCTCAAGCTTCCTCCTTCCGTTATATATTCAAGATGGACAGTGTTTAATATTTATTTGCTATGTATATGTAGGGGTGTGGGTTTATACATATGTTGTATATAGTATGTTTTTAGGTGTGTGTCAGGTATGTGTTTCACTTTGAGAGCGGGCAACTAAATTTCATTTTTGATGTGTGCCATTGTGCCCACAGTAAAAAAAATGACAATAAAGTTTATCTTATCTTATCTTAAAATTCTGCAGGAAAGATAAATAGGGTAAACTTGTGCCCCAGTTAATGCTCCAACACTGGAAGTTTTTAAGAAGAAACTGGACAGCCATTTGTCCGAAATGGTATAGGGTTACCTGCCTGAGCAGGGGGTTGGACTTGATGACCTCCAAGGTCCCTTCCAACTTTATTATTATTATTATTATTATAAGTTCTTCACTCGTTAGAATTAACTTGTTAGTCAGGGCGGCTGGAATGGAAAATAATTCAAAGGAAGGAAGTCAAAAGGCTAACAATCCTACTTTTCTCCCAGTGACGTCCGATTGACTAATTTGAAATCAGTAGGAATCAAGTCTTGCCTTTGAAAAACAATGGAAGCCATTTTCTGGAGGAAGAGGAAGAGATGACGGGCCACTTCCTCTCTCAACCCAGTCCACCTCACAGGGTTGTTGTTATAGGGAAAATAAGAGGAGGAAGGAGTGTTATATATTTGTTGCCTTGAGTTATTTCTAAAAACAATAAAGGCAGGATAAAAAAAATCTAATAAATAAAATAAATGAACGATGGCAAGATATGGGTTTACACTGTTTACAAACAGTCACCCTTGCCTTAACTTCATTCATAAAACACAATCTCTCTGTGAATGATCCTCTGCAAGGGTTTTCTTTTCAACCGCCTAGGTCGTGACATTCTGGACAAGGATGCTAAATGGACCGGTACCAGCTGCCCTCCAAAACTATGAGCACCCGACTCTCCAGACCAGCACCTGTGACGCCCTCTCCTCTATTTTGCCAGAAGCCTTCAGCCGTCTCCCGGTAAGTGCATGGCTGGAAGAGCTGTGGTGGCACAGAGCTTAGAATGCAGTACCGCAGGCTAACTCACCGCTCACCCCAGCAGTTCGATCCTGAACAGCTCAAGGTTGACTCAGCCTTCCATCCTTCCGAGGTCGGTAAAATGAGGACCCAGATTGCTGGGGGTGCCATAGGCTGACTCTGTAAACCGCTTAGAGAGGGCTCTGAAGCACTGTGAAGCGATATGTAAGTCTAAGTGCTGTTGCTATTGCTAGGACCTGTGTTTGTCCTCGTTTTGCTAAATGCAAGATTTTGAAAAATCATAAATAAATGTTGCTTGATTTTGCTGGCAGACAGAGGTGCTTGCTGAGACTGCGAAGCTGGCAAAATGCCATACAGTCATTTCATGTTGGGATGAACCAGTGCATCTGTTGAGAATTATACTGCTTCTGGCTTCCCCTCCTATTCCCCTGTAAGTGTAAGCGAAGAGCAGGCAGAGGTGGGGTGGGGGCGTAGTTAAGCAGGTCATAAGCTTAGAATCGTTACATTCCCACAAATGGTCTAAGTCCACCCTCTTAAATTCCGTTGACCCTTATCGGGTGCCAATCTCCCATTGAACCTTAGTTGACTAGATTCTTGTGTCTAGGCTTGAGCAGTAAATCATCTTAACTGCAACTTGATGGTACAGTCCTGGTTCTTTGCACCTGATAGTAAGTCATTCTAAAAAAGGTACATTGTACCAGTGTCCAAAAGTGCTTTTTCACGAGGCAACTGGACTTTCTTATTTTTTCTTTGAAGACATTTCACTTCTCATCCAAGAAGCTTCTTCAGCTCTCACTGGATGGTGGGGAAGGGAAGGATTTATATTCCTTGCAGACAGCTGGTCATTTGCATTCTTTTAGAATGTCTGCAAGGAGTATAAATCCTTCCCTTCCCCACCATCCAGTCAGAGCTGAAGAAGCTTCTTGGATGAGAAGCGAAACGTCTTCAAAGAAAAACAAGGAAGTCCAGTTGCGCTGTGAAAAAGCATCTTTGAGACAACCACGACCCGGATGACTGAGAATCTCCCTAGACATTGTGCCAGTGCTTTGCTACCCTTTGGGGCAGTTTCCACATTGGGCATTTTAATTTACTCCCGAGGTGAAACACAGTAGATTGAGTTTTAAGTTTTGCAGTGCTCAAGGACTGGCTTCTTTTTGTTGTTGATGCAGGACGACAAGCAGATCCTCTGCATCACGATCCTTCTTGGGCTCAGCCACAGCGAGAATCCTCTGGTGAAAGCCGCAGCTTCACGGGCGCTCGGGGTCTACGTTGTCTTCCCGTGCCTCCGTCAGGTAAAGAACTTGAGCTGCTTCGGGTTTTGCTTTAGCTGGCTCTGGAATGAAACTTCCTCAACCAACACCACCTGAGCAGCGTTGTACCTGGAGACGGAGGAATCTTGTTTCGTACTGCTGGGGAAAACTTTCAAAAGTGTTTTGTAAAAGAGTCGTTGACAAGATCAGCTCTCAGATCAGAGCGATGCTTACCGCCAGCTTTTTTCCTCTGCACAAACGCCCCTCACTCTCCCAGATACTAATCATCATGTAGAAAATCTTTGCCACATTGTTTATGATTTGTGATAATTAAATAATAGTTATAATAACTTTAGAGCCCCCTGAATCCAGGTGTCTCTTCCTTAAAAATTAGAAAAAAACATAAAACTAAGCAAGAAAACCCCCCTGTTTTTGTCTGGAAAAGATCATCATCATCAGTTTAGCCATTGCCTATCCACTCCAGGATAAAGGCCTCTTCTGCATGTTTCCAGTGGTCCTGAGCTTTCTTTTGCCCACTGGGCCCACAATACTTGTTGATATCGTTGATCCATCTTGTTTTAGGTCTCTTTCGTGGATGCTTTTTAATCAAGCGGGATCCATTCTATGAGTGCCTTGGTCCACCTGCCATTGGTTCTTCTTGCTGTGTGACCAGCCCATTTCAATTCCATTTTCGCTTGTTCTCTAATCCACGGGCAGGTCTTTCTATCTTGTCTTGTGATGCCGAGCATGTATCTTTCCATGGCTCTTTGTGCCACTTGTGGCTTTTGTGGAAAACATAATCGATAGTGAAAAAAGAAAAAAAAACGCCAAGGCTTCAGCATTTACCTTAGCAACGGGTCTGAGAGAATCGGCTAGGTCAGCGGTAGGCAACCTTGGCTCTTTTATGACTCGTGGACTTCAACTCCCAGAATTCCTGAGCCAGCCATGCTGAGGGGAAAGGGAGAGGTTTCCAAGCTGAGCCATGCTGGCTCAGGAATTCTGGGAATTGAAGTCCACGAGTCATAAAAGAGCCAAGGTTGCCTACCCCCCTGGGCTAGATCTTCAAAGACTTCTGAAATATCATTAGAGTGGGAGTTCTATGATGTGCCCTGTCTGAAAGCAGAAAAAAAAACCCCAGGCATTTAAATCTCTGTTTGCAAGTGAGGTCTCTTGCCTCAGCAGATGGCAGCATCTAGCCAACCTTGGCTGATCTCAAAAGTGATTGGCAAGCACTAGGGAATCCCAGGACAGTGGGCCAGATAGGGGCGTTGAAACATTAGCAGAAAAGCAGTGACAAACCACTTTGGAATAAACTACAGAGGTGCATATCCACAATCACCTTGATTTTTACACTGTAAGCAAGAGCCACACTTGAGTTGGGCAGCCTTATAAAGCTATGAATGCAGGATCCAATCTGGGTCGGTCACTGGGACCAGAGCTTTAGTCTTCCCAGCTTTTGAATTGGTGCTGGAGCCCATCCTGAGGGACCTTCTCTCTCACCAGAATGTGTGCTTTGGGCTATTCTATGCGTAATATTTCTGCGGTGCCTGGTTGTGTGTGGCTTTTTAGTTGTTGGTTGGGGTGTTGATGGCTGGCTATTAAGTCATTGGCTCAACAACCCAATCAACAACTAAAAAGCCACACACAACCAGGCACCGCAGAAATATTACGCATAGAATAGCCCAAAGGACACATTCTGGTGAGAGAGAAATGGGCTCCAGCAAAAGTCCCAAAGTTTGGAAGACTAAACCTCTGGTCCTGGTGACCGACCTAGATTGGATCCTACAACATTATTCTGGGGCACGTATATTTGCCTTCATATATATGAATGAATGAATGAATGAATGAATGAATGAATGAATGAATTGTCTGTCCATCTGTCTGTCTCTTGGGGAAAAAAAATGCAAGACTAGATAGCTCAGCAATTGAAATTGAAATGAGGTTGGGGGCTGGTTACAAAAGAAAGTGATCAACAAGAAAGGAGAGTCAAACAGGGTTTGGCTCTGAAGAGCAGCGTAGAATCACAAGGTCACCAGCAAATATACGAAAGCAATTAATGCAAAGATAAGATTGCGATGAGGATATGAATACGTTTCGTGTCTTGAGGCAATTGCTTCAGCCGCAATTGCTTCTAAATAGCGGTGAAAGCTATGAAATGAAAACTTAATAGTAATAATAATTAAATAATAATAATAATAACAACAACAATAATAATAATATAATAACAACAACATAATAATAATAATTAATAATAATAATTATTATTATTATTATTAATAATAATAATAATAATAATAATAATAATAATAATAATAATAATAATAATAATAATAATAATAATAATAATAATAATAATAATAATAATAATAATAATAGTTGGAAGGGACCTTGGAGGTCTTCTAGTCCAACCCCCTGCTCAGGCAGGAAACCCTATACCATTTCGGACAAATGGCTGTCCAGTCTCTTCTTAAAAACTTCCAGTGTTGGAGCATTCACCGCTTCTGGAGGCAGGTTGTTCCACTGGTTAATTGTTCTAACTGTCAGGAAGTTTCTCCTTAGTTCTAGGTTGCTTCTCTCCTTGGTTAGTTTCCATCCGCTGCTTCTTGTCCTTGCCTTCAGGTGCTTTGGAGAATAGATTGACTCCCTCTTCTTTGTGGCAGCCCCTGAGATATTGGAACACTGCTATCATCTCCCCCCTCGTCCTTCTCTTCATTAAACTAGACATACCCAATTCCAGCAGCCGTGGTATTAACACTTCTCGTGATCTTGATTCTATCCCTCTGTTAATGCAGCCCAGCACTGTGTTGGCCTTTTTGGCAGCTGCAGCACACTGCTGGCTCATATTTAAGTGATTGTCCCCTCTAGGACTCCGAGGTCCCTCTCATAGTTACTACTATTGAGCAAGGACTTACTCAAAGTCCTTGTAAAATCAGGGGATCAGACAGGTTTGGAGACACAAATGAAGGCAAATAATACGTGTCCCAGGATAATGTCGCAAGATCCAATCTGGGTCAGTCACCGGGACCTGAGGTTTACTCTTCCGAGCTTTTGGACTCGTGCCGGATCCCATCTTCAGGGAACTTCTCCCTTCTGGAATATAGCTCATCTGTAATTAAAGATTAATAAGGTGATGAACAGAAGTCTAAGACAATATTGCTTCCTTAGAGGAAAAGGCAAATTCTTCAACTTTGATGGTGTCGAGGAAGAAATTGCACAGATATGTAGCAGAGTATGTGGGAAGAAATAGCAATACATTAATGACCAATATCTGATCTTAGGATGTGATGTTTGTCGCTGACACGGCCAACACAATTCTGAATTCGCTCGGTGATAGTTCTCCGAATGTCCGTGCCAAAGCAGCTTGGTCTTTGGGCAATCTGACCGACACTCTAATCATCAACAAGTAGGTTGCTGGTTTAGGATTATTTCTTCTTACGTTTTATTTCCTTTCTTTCATGCTGAATCTAAGTTCCGGGAACACACATTCAGAACAGAAAAGCAACCTTACATTACAGTTAGTCCTCGTTTGCCAATTGCTTTGTTCAGCAACTGTTCGAAGTTATGGCAGTGCTAGAAAGGGTTGTGACCAATCCTCGCATTTATGACTATCGCAGTCTCTCAGTCACATGATCACTTCGCAACTGGTGTGCATTTTCACTTGCAACAAGCAGAATTAATACTATGCAGTATGGAAGGCAGAAGTAAAATTGTGAGGCAGTCACATGATTTTGCACTTACCGACCGAGCTGCTGGTCCAAATTGTGGTCAGTAAGCAAGGACTATCTATGCAATTCGTTAACAATCCTGCAGCTTCAAAAATTCAACTTACGTTTCAAAGGGCTTGGAGATTTTTTTAATCTGACAGTATTTGGTGCCTTTTAATCCATGTTAAGATAAATCAACTCTCTGAGGCCCAAGGCAGAAAGTTAATACAGTATGCTATTATGAAAAAGGTTCTATATTGAGACGTCAGTTTTGTTTTATGTTCATTGAATGAAGTTACGCAGCAATGTTTTTCAAACTTGACAACTTTAAGAGACGTGCTGGCTGGGGAATTCTGGGAGTTGAAGTCCACACCTCTTAAAGTTATCAAGTTCAAAAAACACCGAGCTAGTGGATGGTTGCCTCAGTTGTGTGCTGTTTAGATTAGGGGTCCCCAACCCCCAGTTCGCAGACTGTCAGTGGTCCATGGCCTACCAGGAACCAGGCCATGCAAGCAAGTGAAGTCCCATCTGCACATGCATGAGATCCAGGCAGCATGCGAAACCACACACACACACAAACACACACACACACACAGTCTGTGACACACACACACACACACACGGTCTGTGGAAAACCTGCCCTCCACGGAACTGATCCCTGACGCCCAAAAGGTTTGGGACCGCTGGTCTAGACCCTAAGCCTATGTTTTGAGATTTTGTATTTATCCAAATTGTCAAGAGATACCTGAATTTTGGAACTGCAGCTTCATTTTTCAGCTATTAACATATTTTATTTGGCCATAATCAAAACAACTCTCAGTGGCTTACATAATTTTGGTATTATTGAAAGAAAAACACACAGAAGCATCCTGAAGGAAGGGAATGAACTCCGAGAGGCCATTTTCAAATGAATACTATATCTAATTCAATTGTATGCTGAAAGGGACAGAGGAAAGAGAATAAAAACTCCAAACCACTTTATTTATCAGATTTAGAGATTGCCCACCTCACTCATAATGCCACATTTTTCTAATGTCTTCTCAGATATGAACACGTTATTTAAAAAAACACCTTAATCTCTCCAAATCAAGCCCTCTTTAAAAATAATGAAGGATACAAAAGGAATAAATTGCAGGGACTGCTTTAAGAAGGACCCCTGTGTGGGAATTGAATTTGTTGGTATTTTTGATCCAGCTGGAGCGGTTTCTGATTTCTTTGTTTTTGTTTGGTGGGAAACAGGGAACTAATGGGACAAAGCTTCCAGGATGAGTTCTCTGACTTATTACTCCTGAAAATGTTACGATCAGCAACTGAGGCATCGAAAGACAAAGATAAGGCAAGTATCTCCAGATTTGTGCCTGTGTACTTGTATGTAAGCAGCAATGGAGGCACAGCTGAAATTGGGACAGTTTGGCAGGCAAAGTTTGTCAGGTTACATATAAGTGGGAAAGTGCCAAGATCAACACCAAGGGATTCAGTCAGAACAAATAATGTGGTGAGATGGACTAACCTGTGGAGGGCAGAAAACACCATCCCAATTGTCCCAAAGGTGCTTTTCAAGAGGCAACGGGACTTCCTTGGTTTTCTTTGAAGACGTCGTCCAGTGCTTGAAAAAGCACCTGTGGGACAACCATGACCTGGATGACTGAGAACCTCCATAGATATCACCCCAGTCCAATTTTTACACACTCTTAGCTTGCAGGAAAGGAAGTGGATGGCTTGAAAGGTGGCACCCTTGTCCTCAGGAAGACCCAGTCCATCCTACTGGCTCAGAGGCCCAAAAGGCTGGAGTACAGAGCAAGGTGGATTCATGACATCGTTCGAGTACTTGAAGGCAGGAACAGCTCCAGTTTTTACAGTGCAAGCAACAGACTTTTTCAATCTCTCTTTCAGGTCAAGAGCAACGCTGTCCGAGCCCTGGGAAACCTCCTTCATTTTCTCCAGCCGTCCCACATCGCCAGTCCCAGATTCGCCCAACCCATTCAGGAATCCATCCACGCTCTGACTTCCACGGTGCAGAGTGAGGCCACGATGAAAGTGCGTTGGAATGCCTGCTACGCCTTCGGAAACGTCTTTAAAAACCCTGCCTTGCCATTGGGTAAGTAAAAACAGCAGCGTGCTTCCAGGCGCCGTTGAATTGAATAGTTTATTTGGCCAAGTGTGTTTAGACACACAAGGGATTTGTCTCCAGCGCAGAAGCTCTCACTCTGCATGCAAAGCAACAGAATGGTGATGATCATAGTAACACAGGTAGTCCTCGACTTGCAACAGTTCATTTCGTGACCGTTCAAAGTTACAACAGCACTGGAAAAAGTGACTTATGACCATTTTTCACACGACCATTGCAGCGTCTCCGTGGTCACATGATCAAAATTCAGATGCTTGGCAATGGACTCATATTTACGACGGTTGCAGTGTCCCGGGGTCATGTGATCCCCTTTTGCGACCTTCTGACTAGCAAAGTCAGTGGGGAAATCAGATTCACCTAACAACTGTGTTACTAACTTAACAACTATGGTAAGAAGAGTTGTAAAATGGGGCAAAACTCACTTAACAACCTTCTCGCTTAGCAGCAGAAATTTTGGGGTCAGTTGTCATAAGTCGGGGACTACCTGTATTCTCAATAAGGGGAGAGTAAGAAAGATAATAAGGATAAATACTAATACTACAGCCCTACCACGTGGGTAAATACAGAAATGCCCCCCAGCTTTTTATCAACGCCGACTTCCCCTCCCATCTGGTTGTGTCAACTGGCCATAATTTCTGGTTGTGTAAAGACTGTGGGGTGCAAGATTATGAAGAGAGGCAGCTGGACCAGACCGAGAGGGACATCTTGTCCTGCTTTCCACAGGCGCTGCCCAAATTCCTGGAGAAAGCTCACCCATGGATTTAACCGTAGTAGCTGGAACCTACAGGCAGTCCTCAACTTACGTCCATAATTGGAAGAACAGTTGTAGGTTGTTATGGTCGTAAGTCAAGGAACCCACGTGACCGGAAGTAAATTTCCAGCTTTCACAGTTGTTAAGTGAATGCAGTGGTCCTTAAAACAAATGCTGTGGTCGTTAAGCAAACCCATTCATTTTTGCTGGAAACTAACCAAAAATATCACGAATCTCGTGAGAGGAGTCAAGGAGCAATTGTTGGCTTCCTGGTTAAAAAAAATATATATATATATTTTACCTATTTTGAATTCTTTAGGAGAAGCCCCTTGGACCGGCAAAGCCTATGATGCCCTCACATCTGCGGTCAAGTCCTGCAAGAACTTTAAGGTCCGCATCAAGTCAGCGGCAGCTCTCTCCATGCCCTCTGAGAGGAGGCATTACGGGACTCCCAAGCAGTTTTCCCAGATTTGGGATGCGCTGGTGACCGCTTTGCAGCGGAGTGAGAACGCCGAAGACTTCTTAGAGTTCAAATACAGCGCTAGCCTCCGAATGCAGCTGTGTCACGCTCTGCTACACCTGCTGAGCCTGGCCGAGGAGACTGACCTACCAGACATCAGGAGGACCGTGATAGAGCAGGGAGAAATAATTCGGGTTTATATGTTGCAGTATATGAAATCAGGAACTGTAGGTGAGGAAGCCGGAATAGGAGAGACCGTTCCTGAAAGAGACAAAATCCTGGAAAGGGCCATAGAGCATGTGCGAAGGGTGGAGGAAGCCTCTGAAGGCTACCCAGTGAAAACGGGAACGTTGGCTTACTTAGAAGACCTCTTGAAAACCCACAGCTGTTCCACAGAATTCACCAAAGCTTAAACTGGTAAAATAAGCAGGAGCCAGGCCAGCCTTGCGTTTATTACGAACACCCCAAAAAGAAGATTAGAGAGGAAGACACTAAGTGATCCCAAGTCATACGGCGCAGCCAGTGTCTTGCGGAAGAATTGAAAAGTCCTTTTCGGTGGCTCCGTTCTCCTTTCCTGTTTAATCACACGGACAAACTCCACAGAGCCTTTTTATACATTTTAAGCGTTTGCCTTACCAACTGCCTCATTTCCAAATACTTGGAACAAATAATGTGAGCGAATGACACAAATTGGGGAAGGGTTTGCTACCTTATGAATACATTTAAAAATATAATCAAGGACCCCCGTATTGAACATTTTCTAAAAATATCACTTTGTTTCAGTGAACAATAATAAATTAATTGGTTCTAAACATATGTCCATTGATATTTCTTTTGCCTTCTTATATAAGTACTCTTATTTAGCTTTTCTCTCTTATTCTGAAGATGGACAAGGTAGTCTAAAATGGGGGGAGGGATAGTTTCTTCTCTCCCTTTGTCATGACGTCCCCAATTGTGCTGCCCTGCTCATTCACACATGCCACAGTGAGTTAAAGGTCTTTATTCACCCCCATCCCACCCCAGCAGTTCTAAAATAGCCGACACAAAGAGCAGGTTCAGTCACCCAGCTCGGCAAGACTTGAGCGACTGCACATAGCGACACAAAAGTTCCTGGCTAGAAGCAAAGCACAATACTCAGTCCAGAGGTCAGTCCAAAGTTCAAACGTGGGTTCAAGGGCACACACGAGAAGCAGGAACACGGAGCAAGGAAACTGGATATGTTCCAGCAACGCCCATCTCTTTGGGCAGGGTTAAATAGGTAACGCCGGTACAGCCCCTCACAGTGGGCGAGGCTGTCGCCTCACGAATAACCTGGCCGACTGCTTGTTCCTGTCGCCTCTCCGTTCTGCACATCCTTGGATCAGGAGGAGGGGTGGACTCCACCTCCTCATCCTCCTGACCACAGGTAGCTGTTCCCATTCTTCACCTGAAGCCTCTTAAGTTAACGTGCCACAGCTGCGGCTCCCTCTGCTCAGGCTCAGCCTGCTGTCCATCCGGTCATTCCAGCTGTAGCTGCTCCATTGAGCTGGAAGCCCTCTGCTCCCTGGTCCCTGTCTCCACGCACCTCCGTGGCTCATCCTCCTCTGAACTCGCGTCCGGAGAGGAGTCTGGAGGCGTATCCATGACACCAATTTCAAATGGCAATTGATACCAATAGAGGTGGATATTTGTACCTTAGCGTTGAACAATAGAGTCCTTGATGCTCTCTTGAGCTTGGTTGTTGGTCTTCAGTGGTGAAGGTGGGTAATGGGGAATGTCTGCAAGAAAACCACAGAGCTCATAGATCACCAAGCTCTCAACGTGATAATTAGAACAATTAAATCAGTGGAACAACCTGCCTCTAGAAGTTGTGAATGCTCCAACACTGGAAGTTTTTAAGAAGAGACTGGACAGCCATTTGTCTGAAACGGTGTAGGGTTTCCTGCCTGAGCAGGGGGTTGGACTAGAAGACCTCCAAGGGACCTTCCAACTCTATTATTGTTGTTATTATCTGAGTTAAATGTGGCCAAACTTGAATTGCGTTGAGGCCCAGCTATTCCATTCAACGTACTCTTTTTTTTTTTTAAGGCAGATCTGTTATGTCTTTAAAGTTAAGAGATTACCTTTGCCAGTTGGATGCCAGCTGGGTAGGTTGCAAATGGTGATCACAGAATCCTGGGATGTTGTAACCACTGCAAATACGTGCCAGTTGCAAGCACCCAATTTTTGATCACGTGACCGGGGAAGCTCTTAACGGTTGTAAGTACGAGGACTAGTTGCAAGTCACTGTTACAGTTCTGTTGTAATTTCAAACAGTCGCTAAACAAATACTTGTAAGTCAAGGGTGACAGAACAGAATAAAACATTGGAAGGGACCTTGGAGATCTTCTAGTCCAACCCCCTGCTCAGGCAGGAAACCCTATACTATTTCAGACAAATGGCTGTCCAATCTCTTCTTAAAAGCCTGCAGTGATGGAGCATCCACAACTTCCGGAGGCAGGCTGTTCCACTGGTTAATTGTTCTGTCAGGAAATTTCTCCTCTTGAGTTCTGCTTTTGATCATAAAAATGGAAGCCCTAAAGCAGAGGTCTTCAAACCTGGCCCTTTTACGACTTGTGGACTTCAACTCCCAGAATTCCTCAGCCACTGCGGAAAACCCAGTGAAACGGAAAAATCTTTCCAGTGCCTTGCCTTGCACTGCAGTAGTAGAATTAAATGCGATGTCTCTTGGCCAACCTCTAACATATTAGCTCATTTAAGATGAGGGGTCAGTAAAAGAACAGCCATGTTGGCAATCGAGAATCTGCTCACCATTATAGACCCTTCAGGAGGAATTCAAGATTCACTGAATTTTTATCTGGTGCTTCTTCGCAATTTTTGTCCATCTTTGCTGCAGAAGTCAACCTGATAACTTTGTGGGTCAGGCTATCATGAGTGCTCTACCTTTCCCATCGTCTTAATCCGTCAGAGCTTTATCTAAAATGTACAGGTAGTCCTCGATTTACAACAGTTCATTTAGTGACCGTTCGAAATTGCAGCAGCACTGAAAAAAGTGACTTGTGACCATTTTTCACACGACCTTTGTCGCAGCTCCACGATCACATGATCAAAATTCAGACGCTTGGCAACTGGTTCATACTTACGACCGTTGCTGTGTCCCCCGGCTCACGTGATCCCCTTTTGTAACCATCTGACAAGCAAAGTCAAGGGGGAAGCCAGATTCACTTAACAACCAGGTTACTAACTTATCAACTGCAGGGATTCGCTTAACAACGGTGGGAAGAAAGGTCGTAAAATGGGGCAAAACTCACTGAACAAATGTCTCACTTAACCACAGAAAGTTTGGGCTCAATTGTGGTCATAAGTCGAGGACTACCTGTATCCAATGCACGCACAACTTTTAAGGACAGAGACTCTTGAGTTGTAAGCTCCATGCGTGGGGGACTTCCAGCTTTCAGGGGGAGGCATTGTGTTGGGACAAGGGTGCGTTTAACAACCTTTTAAGTGTGCAGGTGGCAGGTTTTATGGGGATTCTTGCCTCCTCCTTCTGTTTGCAAGCCAGCCCTTTGACATCCTTCCCTGGGATTGTTTTCCAGGTGAGGCCCTTTGCTTATCAGCTGGAAGTAGGATTTATTATAGGCCGGAAAAGTGACAGGCCTTTCCCAGTTTTCTGTGGCCTTTGAAAGATAAGTAAAAACTTTCAGGCTCCTGTGTGTGTGTGTGTATGTGTGTGTCTGTCTGTGTGTGTCTCTGTGTGTGTCTGTGTCTGTGTGTCTCTATGTGTTGTCCTTCGTGGATAGAATTGCTTTGGATAGTGAAATGGGTGGCATATAAATTTAAGAAATAAATAAAAATTGTACAAGAGCTACTTATTAAGTGATCTTAACCATTGACCCATGCCAAAAAATAAATAAATCAAAATACAGGTAGCTCTCCTTCTTACGACCACAATGGAGTCCAAATTTCAGTTACTAATCAAAACAATTATTAAGTGAGTCTGGTGACTACTATACAGGTTAGTCCTCAACTTTACAACAGTTCCTTTAGTGACTGTTCGAAGTTACAACGGCACCGAAAAAAGGGGACTTACGACTGTTTTTTCACTTACAACCGTTGCGGGCATTTCCCGGGGTCATGGGATCAAAATTCGGACGCTTGGCAACTGGCTCATATTTATGACCGTTGCCGTGTCCCGGGGTCACGGGATCACCTTTCGTGACCTCCTGACAAGTTAAGGGGAACACTCCTGGTTCTGAACCCATCACCTTCCAACCCCTGAGCAATCAAATGTCCAAGGTTCAGGTGGTAACTTCAAGTTATACAACCCGGGTCTGTCACACAATCTCGCTAAGTCAATACACCATTTTCCTCTGTAGAAAAAAAAGAAGAAGAAGAAAATTGGATTGTTTCTTCGACTCCGGTGCATTTCTGGGCTGTGCTGCAGGTGCCAAAACCTGCAGCTTTTTGAAAGGTGAAGAGGTAATGATTTCAAAGGTTGGCCCAAGCTTTGAACGGCATCCCCAGATTGTCTTTAAAAGCCCTAGCTTGATTGTATATCAGGGGTCAGCAGCACAGTGCCTGCAGATATTAAGATCTTCTTTGGAGTCTGTGAGGCTCCCTGTCCCACCTGCATTTCATTCTTTTCTTTTTTTAAAATCCTGTTAATTTAAAAACAAACAAATGGAACATTCAAAGCAAAGCAGCCCCTTCTAGCAACTCCTTGATAAAAATGCCTTGTGCCCATATATCGCTCCTATGAACTACGCTTATAAAATAAACATTGGATGGCTGCTGCAATTTGATGCTTTGTTTTGTTTTCATTTTTGCAGGTAGTCCTCGACTTACAACTCACAATGGGTTTAGTGACCCGTTCAAAGTTACAACGGCGCTGAAAAAAGTGACTTATGACCATTTTTCTTACAACCGTTGCAGCATCCCCAGGATCAGGGGATCAAAATTTCCAATGCTTAGCAACGGCAGTGCCCCGGGGTCGTGGGATCCCCTTTTGCGATCTTCTGACAAGCAAAGTCAATGGGGAAGTCAGATTCACTTAACAACCGGGTTACTGACTTAACTGCAGGGATTGACTAAAGAGCTAGGGCACAAGCAGTCGTAAAATGGGACAAAATTCACTTAAATGTTTCGCTTCGCAGCAAAAATGTTGGGCTCAATTGTGGTCGTAAGTCGAGGACTATCTGTCAAGCAATTTGTCCAAAGATAAAGACAAAGGGAGACTAGGGAGGTTAACAGCTGCCTGGGTATATGAAATGTGGGGTCCTTGGTGCTCTCCGAGCTTGCTTGTTTTCTCGCAGACGTTTCGTTTCCCAAACTAGCTAACATCATCAGTGCTAGTGCTAGGACTAGCACTGATGATGTTACCTAGTTTGGGTAAGGAAACATCTGCAAGAAAGCAACCAAGTTCAGAGAGCACCAAGAACCCCTCATGTCAACCCTGAGCTACAAATATTCTCCTTTATATATGAAACGTGTTCAAACTGAAGCTGATGGATGCTGGACACCATTAATAGCGCTATTATTTTCTGAGACCTAGAAACTCTCTCTTGCCGTGGCTTAAAATTGCATTTCATTTTTTAGTTTGCTGCCTTGTTTAATACCCTTTCAGAAAATGGTAAAGACAGATCACTTCTGGAAGATTCTAGGGGATTTATATAGCTGCTGTTATGGTTGGTCAGCCAGATGTTTAGGCAGGATGTAAGTTGTTCCAAGCAAGGCTGCCTTTTGCAATTGATTGATGAGATTTGGTCAATGCCGATAGTGCTGCAGATATTTTGGGATTGCACCCAAGGTGATTATCGTTATTGGTACTATCTTTATGGGGTAGTCCTCAACTTACAGCCATTCTTTTAGTGACCGTTCAAAGTTACAGTGGCGCTGAAGAAAGTGATTTATGATTGATTTTCCCATTTACGACCATTGCAGCATCTCTCTGATCACGTGATCAAAGTTTGGGTGTTTGGTAATTGGCAAATATTTATGACAGTGGCACTCTCCCGGGGTCATATGATCACAATTTGTGACCTTCCCAACGGGCTTCTGACAAGCAAAGTCAATGAAGGGAGTCAGATTCGCTTAAGGATCACAGGATTCAAATAACAACTGCAGTCGTTCACTAAACAACTGTAGCAAAAAAGGTCACAAAATGGGACAAAACTCATTTAACAACTGGCTCCCTTAGCGACAGAAATTTGGGACCCAGTTGTGGTTATAGGTTGAGGACTACCTGTATTTGTGAACTTTTTCATTGAACTGTAACGAGGAAGTCTGGCACAGTCAGGCTTGTAAGAAGCTGTTATTAGAGCTGATCACCATAAAAGCAGTTTTAGCTTTCCTGTGGATTTCCTGATCTACAGTTCCCATTTCTAAGCAAGATAGTTGTTAAATGAGTTTTGCCACAGACATTTAACTACTGTTTGCAGGTTTCAATTATTATTATGGAATTATTATTTTTGCTTAATGATAATTCTCAAATTACTGGGAACATGTGGACATTTAATTTTTACCTACTGTGAATGCTTTAATTATAATTTATAAACTGCATTTGTTTTAAGCGCTGATGGCGCAGTGGTTAGAATGCGGTACTGCAGGCTAACTCTGCTCACTGCCAGGAGTTCGATCCTGATCGGCTCAAAGTTGACTCAGCCTTCCATCCTTCCAAGGTTGGTAAAATGAGGACCCAGATTGTTGGGGGCTACATGCTGACATTATAAACTGCTTAGAGAGGGCTGTAAAAGCACTATGAAGTGGTATATAAGTCTAAGCGGTGTATAAGTCTATATTGCTATTGCCATTGAAGTGTTTATTGTAATCTGCAAGATTTTTTTTAGATTTGGCAGAAGGCAAGGGTACGTCAATCACCCAGTCAATCATGTTGCCCAGCTTCTGATTAATTAGAATTTTATTTATCTATTTCATGGATTTATAGTCACCCAATTCAAACAATATGATTCCGAATGGCATACAAGAGAAGCAAGCAATAAGGAAAGAAAAATAACCATACAATGTAAAAAAAACAAAAATGCAACATAAAGAAGAGCCAGTTTGGTCTAGTGCAGGGGTAGGCAACCTTGACTCTTTTATGACTCGTGGACTTCAATTCCCAGAATTCCTGAGCCGGCATGGCTCAGCATGGAAACCTCTCCATTTCTCCTCAGCATGGCTGGCTCAGGAATTCTGGGAGTTGAAGTCCACGAGTCATAAAAGAGCCGAGGTTGCCTACCCCTGTGGTTAAGCTCCAGTCTAGAAACCAGGAAGATGGAGTTCTAGTCCTGCCATAACATGAAAGCCAGCTGAGTGACTTTGGGCCAGTCAGTCTCCCTCAGCATAACCCACCTCACAGGGTTGTTGTTGTTTGGGGAAAAAGAGGAATAACAGAATAAAGGAATAACAGAGTTGGAAGTTGGACCTTGGATGTCTTCTAGTCCAACCCCCTGCTCAGGCAGGAAACTATGCCATTTCAGAAAAGTGATTATCCAATCTCTTAAAAACCTCCAGTGTTGGAGCACCTAGAACTTTTGAAGGCAAGTCATTCCACTGATTAAGGAGAAGGAAGAATATTATGTATATTCACCACTTTGAGTTTATAAATAATAAAGGTAGGATAAAAATCCAATAAATAAAAATAAAATCTAAAATGGCAACAAACGGAAGAGATCCTTTTTAAGCATACAATTGCTACACCTAGTTAGTATCTCCCTCTTAGAGTTACTTTGGTGAGGTGGACGGTTTAAGAAATCTGATCAATCAATAAACAGAAATCTTCCTCTTTGGATCTGATTTCTTTTTTCCCGAGTAAAGGTTTTGTCTTGATCATTATTATATTGCATTCTGTTAATTTTCTCTCACACATCAAGCTCTCCGGCACCCAATTGATGTATCCAACCTTGCTGAATAGCCTGTTGCTGATAACATCCAACATGTTATCCAACCTTGCTGAATAGCCTGTTGATCAGAATACCGTAGGATATTTTGCCAAATGCTTTGCTGAAATCAAGATATATTATGTCTGCAGCATTCCCACAATCTGCTATGGAAATAATCTGAAAAAAAAGAGAGGTAAAATTAGAATGGCAAATCTTCCCTCTTTCTCCTTCTGACCGTGTAGATTTAACTCATTAAAGACGAGGAAGTAGTTCCGGATAATGTTTTTCCTCAGGCTCCAGTGAACTACATTTTAACCAAGCTTTGTACTACACCAGTACCCTACAACACTGATTGTCCCAAAGGTGTTTTTTCAAAAGGCAACTGGACTTTCTTTATTTTTCCGTGATGATGTTTTGCTTCTCATCCAACTAGCTTCTTAGAAGCGTCTTGGATGAGAAGCGAAACTTCAAGGAAAAACATAAAAAGTCTAGTTGCCTTTTGAAAAAGCACCTTTGAAACAACCATGATCTGGATGACTGAGAATCTCCGTGGTCATCTGCAACATTGATGTGTTTTAATTTAAAAAAAAAAACAACTTCCTTGTTGGTTGGTCTTCCCAGCTATTAACATCCTCTAGCTTTTGTTTTATAACGATTATTATAAATTCTATAAATCCATACATATATTATATAGATTGTTTCCAATTCTGTTTTAACTGGTTTGAGTACCGTTAATCTTCTAAAACCACTTCAAGATGAATAGTGATCAGGAGTGATTTAAAAACTCATTTCCCCTTCCTCATTATGGTGATGCCATTGAAAAGCTGTTATTGGACAAAGTTGGGCTAACTAAGGAAATCCATGATCCGATAACCAGGAGTCTACTATCTACCTGTATTCATCTGATTTGATGAAACCGGATGGAAAAGATAGCAGAAATCAGAGGAGGTGCCTCTCTGGAATGCCCCCTACAAGTTAAACATCATCTTTCCACGATCATAAAAATAATCCCATTCGGCTCTTGTTTATCTTGCGGGGAGCTTTGCAAAGATCACCCTAAGGTGTGGTTTGTTTAGCTTTAGCTTACTGTCCTCTGGCTTAGTGCAGTGTGTGAACTCAGCCAAAGCTTGGTGTTTTCCTCTCAGAGTGAAAAAAAGAGATGTTTGCCAGGCATGTCAGAATCTGTAAACATCATTGCCATCAATATGTGTGGGACAATCCAAGAATAGCAGACTAACAGAGTAGCAGAGTTGGAAGGGACCTTGGAGGTCCTCTAGCCCAACCCCCCCCTGCTCAAGCAGGACACCCTATGTCATTCCAGACAAATAAAAGGCTGTCCAATCTCTTCTTTAAAAAACTCCAGGGTTGGAGGACCCACAACTTCTGAAGGCAAAAGCTGTTCCACTGGTTAATCGTTCTCACTGTCAGGAAATTTCTCCTTAATTCTAGGTTGGTTCTCTTCCTAAAAGTTTAATTGATTTCTATAGCTGCTAATCTCAGTCAATGACCCTGGGCAGCTCACAATTCCAAAACATACTACAAATAAAATAATTAATAATAATAATAATAATAAAGTTGGAAGGTACCTTGGAGGTCATCTAGTCCAACCCCCTGCTCATATTTTTTTTAAAAAGCTATTTTATTATCCTGAAAGTATCCTTTGTGGTCCAGGGAGAAAGATCCTCCAGTATCCATTTCAGTTGCTAGAATTAGATCAGGATGATATTTTGGGGGTGGGAAATCTCTCTAAAATTGCAATCCATCAAACCTAGACAAGACAAGCCACGATCTGGTTGATTGTCTTTGGGGAAAGATAGCCATCAGATCTGCTTATTCCTCTTCGTATTTCTCCTCCCTGAGATGATAAAAACACATCCGGGAAATGCCATCGGTGACCCCTTGACAGATAAAACAAAAATCCCAATTTGAAATAGAAGCTTGTGTGTTTTTCTCAGATTTGCAGAGTTACAAACAAGAAGTTAATCTTAGGTCAAGCAAACCCAAGTACAAGCTGTAGAGGTTTGGGTCCGAGTCCAAAGTCCGAGCTTGGGGTGAGGAGTGGAAGGGCAGAAAATCAGCTGGGAATCTGCTGACCACAACTTGTGTGACAGTCTTCCATTCATCCTGGATGGTTTGCCCTAATGTTCTTCTAGGAAAGGGGATGGAAAGGACTCAGTAACAGTAACAGAGTTGGAACGGACCTTGGAGGTCATCTAGTCCAACCCCCCGCTCTTGCAGGAAATCTATACTATTTCTGATAGATGGGTGTCCAGTCTCCAGTGTTGGGGCACCCACAATTTCCGAAGGCAATTTGTTCCATTGGTTAATTGTTCTCACTGCTTATCTCCTTGACTTTTCTCCTTGGTTCTAGGTTGCTTCTCTCCTTGACTTTTCTTCTGAGTTCTAGGTTGCTTCTCTCCTTGACTTTTCTCCTTGGATCTAGGTTGCTTCTCTCCTTGACTTTTCTCCTTGGTTCTAGGTTGCTTCTCTCCTTGACTTTTCTTCTGAGTTCTAGGTTGCTTCTCTCCTTGACTTTTCTCCTTGGATCTAGGTTGCTTCTCTCCTTGATTTTTCTCCTTAGTTCTAGGTTGCTTCTCTCCTTGACTTTTATCTTTAGTTCTAGGTTGCTTCTCTCCTTGACTTTTCTCCTTGGATCTAGGTTGCTTCTCTCCTTGACTTTTCTCCTTGCATCTAGGTTGCTTCTCTCGACTTTTCTCCTTAGTTCTAGGTTGCTTCTCTCCTTGACTTTTCTCCTTGGATCTAGGTTGCTTCTCTCCTTGACTTTTCTCCTTGCATCTAGGTTGCTTCTCTCCTTGACTTTTCTCCTTGGTTCTAGGTTGCTTCTCTCCTTGACTTTTCCCTTCTAGTTGCTTTGATTTTTTCTCCTTGGATCTAGGTTGCTTCTCTTGACTTTCTCCTGAGTTCTAGTTGCTTCTTCTCCTTGACTTTTCTCCTTGGATCTAGGTTGCTTTCTCTCCTTGACTTTTCTCCTTGGTTCTAGGTTGCTTCTCTCCTTGACTTTTCCTTGGTCTAGGTTGCTTCTCTCCTGACTTTTCTCCTTGACTTCTCCTTGACTTTTCTCTTGGTCTAGGTTGCTTCTCTCTTGGATCTAGGTTGCTCTCCTTGGATCTCTTCTCTCCTTGACTTTTCTCCTTGGATCTAGGTTGCTTATCTCCTTGACTTTTCTCCTTGGTTCTAGGTTGCTTCTCTCCTTGACTTTTCTCCTGAGTTCTAGGTTGCTTCTCTCCTTGACTTTTCTCCTTGCATCTAGGTTGCTTCTCTCCTTGACTTTTCTCCTTGGATCTAGGTTGCTTCTCTCCTTGATTTTTCTCCTTAGTTCTAGGTTGCTTCTCTCCTGACTTTTCTCTTTAGTTCTAGGTTGCTTCTCTCCTTGACTTTTCTCCTTGATTTTAGGTTGCTTCTCTCTTTGACTTTTCTCCTTATTTCTAGGTTGCTTCTCTCCTTGACTTCTCTCTTTAGTTCTAGGTTGCTTCTCTCCTTGACTTTTCTCCTTGGTTCTAGGTTGCTTCTCTCCTTGACTTTTCTCCTTGGTTCTAGGTTGCTTCTCTCCCTGACTTTTCTCCTTGGTTCTAGGTTGCTTCTCTCCTTGACTTTTCTCCTTGGATCTAGGTTGCTTCTCTCCTTGACTTTTCTTCTGAGTTCTAGGTTGCTTCTCTCCTTGACTTTTCTCCTTGGTTCTAGGTTGCTTCTCTCCTTGACTTTTCTCTTTGGTTCTAGGTTGCTTCTCTCCTTGACTTTTCTCTTTGGTTCTAGGTTACTTCTCTCCTTGGTTCTAGATTGCTTCTCTCCTTGACTTTTCTCCTTGGTTCTAGGTTGCTTCTCCCCGCAGGATATGGATTCAATGCTGAATGGTGTCTACTCAGCTAATGAGACTTTTTTTACTTTCACCAAGATGGAGCCTGGAGATGACTTTGAATCCTTGTGACAAAATGGCTGAAATGGATTTTCACTATCTGATAATAGGAATGATGCTTAAGAGGTTTACATTCACTAATTCCATTCCACCTTTATGGATAGTCCTCCACTTACAACCATAATGGAGGTTGCCCATCACAATCATAAGTCATGGCGGTCATATAAACGGATCAGTCCTGTGACTGACCCAATTTTACAACTTTTTTGTGGTGGTCATTAAAAGGAAGCAATGGCTATGGGTGTGGTTCCGCTGAAAACTGGAAGTGCCTATTGTACTGTGAAAAACGCAGGTGTATGACCATGGGACACTGCAAATGGATGTAAATGAGGTCATATTGTTGAGTACCCACAGTTTTGTCATGTGACTGCAGGGGGGAGAGGACTTAGAACTTCAAAACTGGTCATAAGTAGCCCCGAGGTAGATCCGCTCTAACTTTGAATGGTCACTAAGCTACTGGTTGTAAACTGAGGGCTACAGATACTCCTCGACTTACAATGATTTGTTTAGTGACCCTTTGAAGTTACAACGGCACTGAAAAAAGCGACATACGACTGCTTTTCACACTTACGACCATTGCAGCATCTCCGTGGTCACGTGAACAAAATTCAGAGGCTTGGCATCTGACATGTATTTATGACGGTCGCAGTGTCCCAGGATCATGTGATCCCTTTTGGTGACCTTCTGACAAGCAAAGTCAACGGGGAAGGCAGATTCACTTAACAACCACATCCCTAACTTAACAGCTGCAGCGATTCACTTAACAACTGTGGCAAGGCAGGTGGTAAAATGGGGCAAAACTCACCTAACCACCATCTTGCTTAGCAATGGGAATTTGTGGCTCAAGTCGGACTTGTGACAAATTCCGGTGGGAGAGAAGTTCCCTGAGGATGGGCTTCAGCTCCGAAAACTTGGAAGACTAAACAGTTAGTCCCGGTGACCGGCCGTGATTGGATCCTGCAAAGCTTGGGAGTTCTAAAAATGGGGATGGATGGGGTTAATCTCTTTAGAGGACTTCCATTGTACCTGTTAGCTTTATTTTTCTAGGTGTTTTTTTTTTTTTAAAGCTGGACATCATGACTGTGGATTTTAGCCATTTTAGTGATGAATGGGGACAGCGGCAAAATTTAGAGATGTATCCAGTGGTGGGATTCAGGCAGTTCGCACCACTTCAGAACCGGTAGCTAATTTTTTGTTGCCCAGGCCCAGAATGAACTTCTGGAAGCGGCATCCATGCAGAGAACCGGTTGTTCACCTATTTGAATCCCACCACTGGATGTATCTCGCTGTTCCAGGATGTATGAGATGAAATCCTTGGCGATTTTTGCTATTAGGGTGGAGAACACCATCCTGAATAGCTTTTTCCTTTTTTTAAGGCAGGTTATAGGAGATGTTGACCCTTTGGGGTCATGCTAGCCGTGCATGCATGCACTTAGGGTCACGTAATCCCAGATTAGTTAAGCCTTGGCATACATCTGGCTTTTTTTTTATTGACACAAACAGGAAGACTAAATGAAACGGCTTCATTTAGTCTCCTGTTTGCACAAAGGAGGTGCAGAAAGGAAAAGAGTCGCCCCTTGCAGGCAGGGATGTCTTTATTTTATTATAAATAAACATATCTTTAATCTACTTTCCATGTCATTGTTTCAAAGCTGTGTCCAAATACAGGCAATGCTCGACTTACCACCACAACTGAGTTCAACATTTCCGTGGCTGACAGCTGTTAAGTGAGTTTTGCCCTGTTTTATGACCTTTCTTGCCACAGTTGTTAAGGGAATCAAGGCAGTAACACAGTTGTTAAGGGAATCTGGCTTCCCCCATCGACTTTGCTTGTCGGAAGATCATAAAAGGGGATCACATGATCTTGGGACACTGCAAGGGTCATAAATATGAACCAGTGGCCAAGCGTCCGAATTTTGATCACATGACCACGGGGACGCTGCAACAGTCGTGTCAAAAATGGTCATGTCACTTTTTTCAGTGCCGTTGTAACTTCGAGCGGTCACTAAATGAATGGTTGCAAGTCAAGGACCTCCTGTAGCCATGTCAAAACGAGTAAAATATCACCATAACATTACAAACAATTCCACCAATGCAAAACTCTTCTAAATCTTTATTTTGACTTTTCCTAAACAGGAAACTCCTGTTCTGAGCATCAGAATGGAAGGAGTTGGACAACTTGAACAGATTTGAAATTTTGATCATGAGACCACGTGACCACGAAAGGGTGAAAAACGGTCATAGGTCACTTTTTTGGGTGGCTGTTGTAACTTTGAACGGTCATTAAACGAATGCTTGTAAGTCGAGGACTACCTGTACCTTTTTTTTTTGGTCCGTCATAACTTCGAACAGTCTAAGCCAGGGGTCTCCAAACTAGGCAACTTTAAGACTTGTGGACTTCAACTCCCAGAATTCCCCAGCCAGCACAGCTGCATAAGGGTTTTTCCCTTGTGCCATCACTCGGCTGAACACCTAATTCTCGCAGTTCCATCTAATGCAGGGGTCCCCAACCCCCAGTCTGGCCATGGCATGCCAGCAACCGGGCCGCACAAACAAGCAAAGCCCCATCCACGAGATGCAGGCAGCACACAAAACCACACACCCTCCGGGCCGTGGAAAAACCTCTCTCCACAGAACCGGTCCCTGGTGCCCAAAAGGTTGGGGACCTCTGATCTAATGTGTATGTCTATTAAACCATATAGTGTGGCTGTAGTATTATTATTTATCCTTCTTATCTTCTTCATTTCCCCTTTTTATTGATGGTGGTATTATTATTATTGTTGTTGTTGTTAAATATGAGCCAGCAGTGTGCTGCAGCTGCCAAAAAGCCAACACAGTCCTGGGCTGCATTAACAGAGGGATAGAATCAAGATCACATGAAGTGTTAATACCATTTTACAATGCCTTGGTAAGGCCACACTTGGAATACTGCATCCAGTTTTGGTCACCACGATGTAAAAAAAAAATGTTGAGACTCTAGAAAGAGTGCAGAGAAGATCACAAAGATGATTAGGGGATTGGAGGCTAAAACATATAAAGAACGGTTGCTGGAATTGTCTAGTCTATGAATATGAATAGGTCTAGTCTAATGAAGAGAAGGACAAGGGGTGACATGATAGCGATGTTCCAGTATCTCAGGGGTTGCCACAAAGAAGAGGGAGTCAAGCTATTCTCCAAAGCGCCTGAAGGCAAGACAAGAAGCAATGGATGGAAAGTAATCAAGGAGAGAAACAACCTAGAACTTTCCAGATTGCTAGAACAATCAATCAGTGGAACAACCTGCCTGCAGAAGCGGTGAATGCTCCAACACTGGAAGTTTTTAAGAAGAGATTGGACAACCATTTGTCTGAAATGGTATAGGGTTTCCTGCCTGAGCAGGGGGTTGGACTAGAAGACCTCCAAGGACCCTTCCAACTCTGTTCTTCTCTTCTCTTCTCTTCTCTTCTCTTCTCTTCTCTTCTCTTCTCTTCTCTTCTCTTCTCTTCTCTTCTCCTCTCCTCTCCTCTCCTCTATTCTTATTCTTATTCTTATTCTTATTCTTATTCTTATTCTTATTCTTATTCTTATTCTTATTCTTATTCTTATTCTTATTCTCTGTTGCTTTGCATGTATACTGAGTGCTTCTGTACTGGAGACAAGTTCCTTGTGTGTCTAATCGCACTTGCCCAATAAAGTACTTGAAGTCACTTTTAACTTTCATAGTGAAAAGGGTGTCAAGACTGAACTCGCACTTTCACCTATATTCCACTTTGCTTGCAGCTTGACAAAGAAAAGGGAGGAGGGGGGGATGGAATGCAAGGGTGGGGGGAATTGCATCTGAGCATCGCTGGTTCCCGTGGGACAGTGCTCCAACCCAAGGACACACCAAGCAGGTGTCCTAGCGTGGCTGGCGGGTACCCATAACAAAATGAACAGAAGTGATTGGTGGACATAATGGACTGTGGGTGGCCCAAAGGGAAAGGGAGGAATCAACTATGCTAGCTTTTGCGCGGGAAACCCAGAGCTGGTTTTGCTTTGTCTGCGCCAATATGGTTTATTCAGTAAAGTTTATACTCTTGATAAAATAATATCCCAAGAGTTTCTTTTTCTGGATCCGCCAACTGGACAGTTGACAAAGGATCTATCAACACTTATTACAGGGAATCCTCAACTTACGACCATACCGGAGACTGGCCATTACAGTTGTAAATCAGGTTGGCTATAAAGCGGGTCACTCATGTGGCCAACCTTTTTTTCAGCCATTGTTAAGTGAATACCAGGGTCATTAAGTGAACCTATTGTTTGCTATGGAATATTTTTGTCGAAAACCAGAAATGTCACCTATCACGATCATAAACGCGGGCTGAGTGCCCAAAATGCGATCATGAGACTGCAAGAGGGGTGGCCATCAGAACTTCAGAACCAGGTCATAGGTATCTTTTGGAGGACCTGTTGTGAATTCGAACAGTTGCTAAGTGACCGATCGCAACTCAAGGACTATTTGTAGTCCTTACAATAAAATGAACAGTCTGTCTCCGAAGCCTATCAAGCAACTAATAGGGAGGACTGTATCTTGACTGATTTCCCAGAAGTGCTCAACTAGGATCCCAGGGGAAATGAGGGGATAGATTGGATCCGGGCTCTCCAAACTTGACCACTTTAAGTCTTGTGGACTTCAACTCCTAGAATTCCTCAGCCAGCCAAGCATGTGGTTCCCATAATCCTTCAAACGTTGCTCAATTGCAACTCTGAGCAAGGTCAGCCAACTTGGGCAGTGCTGGGTGATGCTTGGAAATGTAGCTTAGCAAAACCTGGAGTTAACCCTGGATTAGCTCTCTAGTATTAGTAAGGTTCTTTGCCTGTTCTTCAGGGCTGGGCTTCTCTTAATTAGACTGAATTGAACGGAAGATCAAATGTGATCGCCTGCTGTATGCAAGATCTAATACAGCAGGGTTTCTTTAAGATGTGTGCACTTCAACTCCCAGAATTCCCCAAAAGCATACATGATGCTTCAGTTGCTGTCCTGGGTCTGGTCCACACAACCGCTAAGCTATAATGTGGTTTGTTTGGTTTGAGTTCAGCCTATCACAAACCTCAGCCACTGGGGCACGTATAAATAAGTCATTAACTACAGCTTAGCAGATTATGATTTATTCCACAGTTCAAGGTTAACCATTTAGCACAAAATGTGAACACAGTCACTGATGCCATATCCCTTTCTAGCTACCCAAGATCCTTTGTCCAGGTAGCTGAAATCTCCTTGATTTCCCTGACAACCAAATGCAACAAACACCCTCGTTCTTAACTGCAGAACGGAGTGATTTTTCCAACAACAGCATCCCTTTCTCTGCTGTCCATACAAGGAGCCACCAAAACCACTCCCACCAACACTGACAGGGCAAGTTACTAGACGGGGTCTTCAAACTTGGCCCTTTTATGACTTGTGGACTTCAACTCCCAGAATTCCTCAGCCAGGCACGCCTGGCTGAGGAATTCTGGGAGTTGAAGTCCACAAGTCATAAAAGGGCCAAGCTTGAAGACCCCTGTACTAGAATGTAAATTGAGAGCAAACCCAACTCACTGCTAGCACTGATGAAGTTACCTAGTGTGGTGATGAAACGTCTGCAAGAAAACAACCAAGCTCAACCCTGAGCTACAAGTATTTTCTCCTATTAAGAGTGAGATAGTCCTGTTCCCATCCTTTTCTAGTTTCTATGTTGGTCAACGCCTCCAATGCCACAAGAGGGGGCCATCTGCTGAGGGGAAAGCGAGGGGGGGGGAGAGGGGTCAAAAAAGTCAACACAGCAGCTGCAGCCATGCAAGTCAAGCTTGCTTCTTTTCTTATGGGTCTGTGCGATGCTTTTTAACACCCGCCCCCCCCTCTGGGAAACACCCCTGCCACAAAACTTGAAATAAGAAAAGCTAGTCAGATGCCTTATCTAGACTGAAACTCTGGGCTATATAATGCTCCTGAAACCTTCTCCATCGCTTCACCCATTGCAGTCCCCACCTAGGCCATAGGGCTGGGGAGGCACAGGGAGGGCCCTGTAATTAGCTTAACTCCCACTTTTCTGATAAAGAGCCACTGCCAGCCTTTGGCACCACTTCAAAAACAGAAGGGAACCGCACCCAGCACCGGTCAGATTGGGACGGAGTGTGTTTGATCTATTGTTGGAAGGATTAGGGTTTGGTTTGGGCTCAATGCCCAGATGGTAAGATGTAACAAATATATGTGCACACATGCGCACATGCACACACACGCACACACACACACACACACACACACACACGCTACAGGTAGTCCTCCACTTATGACCACAGTGGGGCCCGACATTTCGGCTGCTTAGTGAGGCAATTGTTCAGTGAATCTGGCCCCATGTTGCGACTATTCTTGCCCCGGTTGTTACGCGAATCACCACAGTTGGTAAATAAGTAACACGGTTGTTAAAATGAGTCTGGTTTTCCCCTTGACTTTGCTGGTCAGAAGGTGGCGAAAGGGGATCACGTGACCTTGGGACACGGCAACCGTCATAAGTACATGCCAGTTGCCAAGCATCCGAATTTTGAATCAAGTGATCATGGGGATGCTGCAACGGTCATAAAGGTGAAAAACAATCAGAAGGTCCCGAAAGGGGATCACGTGACCTTGGGACACTGCAACTGTCATAAATATGCCGCATCCCCTGGTCATGTGATCAAAATTCGAATCTTTGGCCACTGACTCATCTTGATGACGGTTTGCAGTCATGTGATCCCCTTTTGGGACCTTGTGACAAGCAAATCCAGTTGTCAAAGCATCTGAATGGAAATCACGTGACCGTGGGGAATGCTGCAAAGGTCGTAAGTGTGAAAAATGGTCATGAGTCACTTTTTTCGGCTGTAACTTCGAACGGTCACTAAATGAACTGTTGTAAGTTGAGGACTACTTGTACGTACGCGCACCTTTTGGCCCCCAGATGCATTCGTACTGGTTCACAGATTGTTACCCAATGAAATTCCATGACTGTTAGTGCAAATCTTGAAAGGAGAAAGATCAGCAAAGTATTTGCTCCTCCAGGCCTTCCTCCTTTAAGACTGATTCAGGCCTGCCTGAGCAAACACAGGCAGTCCTCGACTTACGATCAGTTGCTTAGACCAGGGCTTTCCAACCTTTTCACCCATTGTACCACTTTTAGGATATGGCAACATCCGAGTACCACCAGTCGCCTAGCAAGGTGTCAAAACTTGATGACCAAAAAAAAAAAAAAAAAAAAAAGTGATAAAGTACAGGTAGTCCTCGACTTACAACAGTTCGCTTAGTGACTGTTCGAAGTTACAATGGCACTGAAAAAAGTGCCCCCCAAGCCCCAGCCAAGCAGGACACCTGCCTGCCCACCCGGTGGCGCTCTTCCTCCTGTCTGAGGTTTCCATTGTTGTGAGCATTTCTGTTGAGGATTGGCAGCAGGGGTGGGGTGGGGGGGTGTTTGGTTTTTATTCCCCCCGTCTGCTGGGTGGTTGCAGCAGGTTTTGGTCACTTCACATGACCCTGGGACACTGTGACCATCATAAATATGAATCAGTTGCCAAGCATCTGAATGTAAATCACAAGACCCTGGAGATGCTGCAACATTCCAGCTGATCGGCGCTTCTTCCCAGAAGGGCCAGGATCAGCGCCGAGCTCCAGCTGGAGCCTGGTGCTGATCCTGACACTTCCGCTGAGCCCTGACAGCCCTGCAGCTCCAGCCATCTCTCGCTCAGGCTCGTGCGGTGCTGCCACCGGTTCAGCTCATTCCCCTCCCCCGCTACCACTTTTCTAGGATGGTCGCGTACCACCTGCCAGGTGCCAATGTACCACAGGTGGTACCTGTACCACTGGTTGAAAAGCCCTGGCTTAGACCAGGGGTCTCCAAACTAGGCAACTTTAAGACTTATGGACTTCAACTCCCAGAATTCCCTAGGACTGGCTGAGGAATTCTGGGAGTTGAAGTCCACAAGTCTTAAAGTGGCCAAGTTTGAAGACCTCTGGTTTATATCCTAAGCTTTTTCTCTTCCCCCTCCCCTTTCCCTTCTCTTCTTCTTCCTTTTCCTTCATTGCATTTATATCCTACCATATTTTTTTTACTTTTGGCAGTTTGGGCTGCATTCCATAGAAAACCCCCTCCCTCACCAATAGGGAGGAACTTTGGGAAGGGGGGGGGGAGATGATTTTCCAAGGGTCAAAAAGCAGCAAGCAGGAAGGAATTAATCCTCTCACCAAATCCCTGTCTAGAACATCGGTTCCCTCCTGTCCATTATCATTAAAAGCAAGCAAGAAACAGACCCGTTTGTGTGGTTTACTAAGTAGGGCAAGCATGAATGAATCATAAAATTATATAGTTGGAAACGGACGTATAGGCCACTAAAACCAGCCTCTGACAAACTGAAAGACAGAAAATGGACCCAGGAAACTACAGACCAATCAATTTAACATCAATACCTGGGAAGATCCGAGAAAAGATAATCGAAAAACAGATCTGCCAACAACTAGAAGCAAACAAAGTCATAACTAGTAGCCAGCACGGGTTTGTTAAAAACAGATCATGCCAAACCAACCTTATTTCATTCATCGACAAAGTGACTAAACTAATAGACCAGCGAAATACTGTGGATGTAGTATACTTAGACTTCAGTAAGGCATTTGATAAAGTAGACCACAACCTACTCTTTGATAAGCTAGAAAAAGGTGGAATATAGACAACATCACCACCAGATGGATCTGTAGCTGGCTGGTAAATCATACTCAACGAGTAGTCCTCAACGGCACTACATCCACATGGAGAGAAGTAAGCAGTGGGGTAGCACAAGGTTCTGTCTTAGGCCCAGTACTCTTCAATATCTTCATCAATGACTTAGATGAGGGAATTGAAGGACAACTCATCAAATTTGCAGATGACACCAAACTGGCAGGAGTAGCCAACACCCCAGAAGACAAACTCAGGATCCAAAAAGATCTTGACAAACTTGAACAATGGGCCCTATCCAACAAAATGAGTTTCAATGTGGAGAAAAGCAAAGTTTTACATTTAGGTAGGAAAAATCAAAGGTACAAGTACAGACTGGGCGAGACCTGGCTTAAAAACAGTAACTGTGAGAGGGACCTTGGAGTCCTAGTGGATGATCACTTAAACAGGAGCCAGCAGTGTGCAGCAGCAGCCAAAAAAGCTAATACAATCCTGGTTTGTATAAAGAGAAGCATACAGGAGAATCAAGATCACGCGAGGTATTTATAAAACCCTAGTAAGACCACACCTGGAATACTGCAGCCAATTTTGATCACCATATCATAAAAAAGATGTTGAGAGTTTTGAAAAAATTCAGAGAAGAGCAACTAAGATGATTAAAGGCCTGGAGAGTAAAACATACGAAGAACGGCTTCAGGACTTGGATTTGGCTAGTCTAAAGAAAAGAAGAAATAGGGGAGACGTGATAGCAGTATTCCAGTATTTGAGGGGCTGCCACAAAGAAGAGGGGGTCACATTATTCACCAAAGCACCAGAAGGCAGGACAAGAAACAATGTTTGGAAACTGATTAAAGAGAAAAGCAACCTGGAATTAAGGACAAACTTCCTGACAGTGAGTACAATTAAGCAGTGGAATAGCTTGCCCCCAGAATCACTGGAGATTTTAAAAAAGAGGCTAGACAGTCACTTGTCTGAGATGGTATAGGTTCTCCTGCTTGAGCAGGGGGCTGGACTAGAAGACCTCCAAGGTCCCTTCCAGTTCTATTCTGTTCTGTTCTGTTCTGTTCCTGTTTTGTGCAGAAGCTTAAGGTCACCCCCATTCATCAGCATTTCCAATACTTGTGACCATTTTTCATACTTATGACTATTGCAACATCCCCACGGTTACGTGATCAAAATTCGAACGCTTGGCAACTGGTTCATATTTATGATGGTTGCCAGGTCCCGAGGTCATGTGATCACTTTTTGCAACCTTCTGACAAGCTAAGTCAATGAGGAAGCCAGATTCACTTAACAACTGTGTTACTAACTTAACAATTGCAGTGATTCACTTAACAACTTTGGCAGGAAAGGTCGTAAAATGGGGCAAAACTCACTTAACAACCGTCTCACTTAGTAACAGAAATTTGGGGCTCTATTCCTGTATTCAAGGAATTTCCAATATTAGCAGCCACAAAAACTGACAAAGATGTTGAAAAAATGAGCCTGATACCTATACAGATAATCCTTGACTTATAACCATTTGTTTAGTGACTGTTTGAAGTTATGATAGTACCGAAGACAGTGACTTATGACCGGTCCTCCTACAGGTAGCTCTCGATTTACGATCACAATGGAGCCCAACATTTCTGTTGCTAAGTGAAATATTTGTGAAGTGAATTTTGCCCCATTTTACAGCTTTTCTTGCCACAGTTTTTAAGCAAATCACTGCCGTTATTAAGTTAGTTGACACGGTTGTTAAGTGAATCTGGCTTCCCCATGGACTTTGCTTGTCAGAAAGTCGCAAAAGGGGATCACATGACCCCAGGACACTATAACCGTCACAAATAGGAGTCAGTTGCCAAGCATCCGAATTTTGATTATTTGATCATACAGAATACGGAATAATAGTGTTGGAAGGGACCTTGGAGGTCTTCTAGTCTAACCCCCTGCTCAAGCAGGAGACCCTATACCAGAGGTCCCCAACCTTTGGGCACCAGACACCGGTTACATGGAGAGAGGTTTTTCCATTGACCGGAGGGTGCGTAGTTGTGTGCTGCCTGCATCCTTTGGAAGGGGGTTTCCTTGTTTGTGCGGCCCGGTTGCTGGCATGCCGCAGCCCCGTACTGGTCCACAGACCGGGGGTTGGGGACCCCTGCCCTATACCATTCCAGACAAATGGTTTTTCACTGTCTTCTTAAAAATCTCCAGTGATGGAGCACCCACAATTTTTGGAGACAAGCCATTCGACTGATAAATTATTCTAACATCAGGAATTTTAGTTCTAGGTTGGATGTTTCTTTAATGATCTTCCATCTTTTATTTCCTGTCCTGCCTTCAGGTGCTTTGGAGAATAGGTTGACCCCCTCTTCTCTGTCACAGCCCCTAAAATATTGGACCTTGTCAGTTGGCTTTTGACCAACAAAATCAAAGGGGGGAGCTGGTAGGGAAGGTTGCAAGTCATAGTCACATGATGTCTTGCTTAACGACCACACCACTGAATGATGAAATTTCCAGTCCCTACTGTAGTCATAAGTCAAGGACTGCCAATATTCCCTTGGACTTTACAGAGGAACTCCAGTCAAGAAACCTGGCCTTGGAACGCTGACTCCGAAGCCAAACTTGTACCCTGTGCATTATCATACAATTCTGAGATTTATAAAAAATAGGGGAAATAGGTTTCAGAAACCGCACCCTGGTCCCAGAATTGAGTTTTTATGGCCGAAAAATAACAAGTTCGGGAAGCGTGGAGTCTCTTGAAAACGGTTCTCATGAAATTCTGTAGAGCAGGATGTTAAAACTAGTTTGAGACGATTCCATTTGTAAACACTAGAGGGCACTGTGTCCCAACCTCTCTCAAAAATGACATTTTTAATTCACCCTCAAGAGATGCAGAGAACTGAACTACAGAGTGTAATTCCAACCAGTCCACTCTGACAATTCCCCTTAAGTACAAAACAACCACCAGCCAGCAAAATAAAAAAGATTTCCATTCATAATATGTGAAATATGAGGCTTTGCAATATTTAATTCATTTATTAAAAGGGCATCTTTTTGATAAATTATAATGAATGACCTGATTAGACACATCAGATTACTTTTAATGCATCTCCGAAGATCCCCTATTTTCATTTTGGCCTGTATTATTATTATACCTGAGGAGACTTTTAATGCCATTCAAAAGTTATGTCCAAATTTATTAAATCTGGGATGAAAAAAACCTGCCTCTCCTCTGTTCAGTATTTTGGGGATGAACTCACCTTCCAAATACCATTAATTGATTGATATCCATCACTTTTTTCCCCCTGGAGCATTCTGGGAAAACAGAGGTGGCCATTTGGATAGCCGCATTCTTGCTCTCAAAGAAACAAACCAATGTACACCTTTTATACAGGTATTCCTCTCATTTAGCGACCGTTCAGTTACAACAGCACTGAAAAAAGTGACTTATGACTGTATTTCACACTTACAACCGTTGCAGCATCCCCTGATCATGTGATTAAAATTTGGACATTTGGAACTGACTCCTATTTATGACGGTTGCAGTGTCCTGGGGTGATGTGATCCCTTTTTGCGGCCTTCTGACAAGTGAAGTCAATGGGGAAGCCGGATCCACTTAACAACCATATTATTAAATTAACAACTGCAGTGATTCACTGAACAACTGAAAGGTCGTAAAATGGGTCAAATCCCACTTAAAAACTGTCTCACTTAACCACAGAAATTTTGGGCTCAGTTGTGGTCGTAGGTTCGAGGACTACCGATATATATTTTTACACTATGCATGTTTACATATATATTTTGCGACTGCCGAAATCTTTCAACTTTAAGAATGCTAAATACTGAATGGGTAACATTCCAAGTTGGAAATCTCAGTTTGGTTAAGTTCTGATAAAAATGAAAATTACGTAAAATTCTCCCCCTCCTTAATCCTAACCAAGTTTCCCTTCCCTCTCCCAGATCAGCTGTACGTATAACACAGTTAACTAGTGCACACTTACAAGGGGTTCAAACCCACAAAGAGCCGATGGTCATGTGATCCTCTAACCCGCGAGAGACTAAGCACCAAAGGCCTCTAGCTACCATCAGACATGGATGAAACGCGGACTTCTCTTCAGACATGGCTTATGGTGATGCATAGACACGTATGACCAACATTGGTCAGCTTACTAAGTGCCCCATATCAGGTGGCTGTAGGGATGCTGCAGAGGTCATAAGTGTGAGGACCGGTTGTAACTCACTTTTTTCAGTGCCATTTAACTTTGAATGATCACTGAACGAATGGCTGTAAGTCGAAGAGGGAAGAGAGACTGTCGAAGCTGCCCTTGGAGTTTTTCTTTGTTTGTTTTTGTTTTCTCATTTATTTATTATTTTTAATGATTGATTTTTATTCATTATTTATTTATGGCTCGTTGCGTAGTCAGCCAGATGTTCAGACTGGATTTGGCATTTTTCTCCACCTATCCAGTCCTTCCTAAGGACCTGGGATAGGTAGATGTGGATGTTTGATGATAATTATTATTATTGTTGTTGTTGTTGTTATTATTATTATTAATTATTATTATTAATCACACAGTCAGCCAGATGCTCAGACTGGATTTGGCATTTTTCTCCACCTATCCAGTCCTTCCTAAGGACCTGGGATAGGTAGATGTGGATGTTTGATTATTATTATTGTTATTGTTATTATTTGGCAATTTGTCTACCTATCGAGTCCTTACGAAGGACCTGGGATGATGATGATGATGATGATGATAACAATAACAATAATAATAATAACAACAACAACAATAATTTTTATCTATTAATTTTTGCTGGATGATAGACATGTATTTATCCCAAGTGTGTTTAAACTCAGTCACTAATGACTGATCCACCCCCTCCGCTGGAAGTTGATTTCCAGCTTCCACTATAGGTAGGCCTCAACTTACAGTCTCAATTGAGCCCATTTCTGTTGTTAAGTGAGGTATTTTTAAAGTGAATTTTGCTCCATTTTACGTTGTTCCTTTGAACGCTCACCGAAGGAACTTAAATGGTAAGTCAAGCCCTACTTCTACTATTTCTGTGAGTAAATGAGCAAAGCAGAGAATACCATAACCTCCCTGTTTATTTTAAGGCCTGCCCATCGCAATTCATCCCAAGGTCCAGGGATCCACCAGCCCCTTCGAACGCCCGGTTCCCACGGAAGGAGGCTGTTTTTCTTTTACCTCTAGCGCAACCTCCCACCTTCTCTGTCGTTTGATATTATTTTGGTAATTTCTGAGTCAGCTTGATTGATGTCACGAGGGCCTTGGAGATGGCTGTTTGGAGTCACTCTGTTTCTGGGATGATGCTGACTCTCTCGCCCTCTCCGCTCAAAAGCTCCTCGTGATCAGGGGACTGGAGGCTAAAACATAAGAAAAACGGTTGCTTTGAGTTGGGCATGTCTAATGAAGAGAAGGACCAGGGGTGACATTATAGCAGTGTTTCAATATCTCAGGGGCTGCCACAAAGAAGAGGGAGTCAAGCTATTCTCCAAAGCACCTGAGGGCAGGACAAGAAGAAACGGATGGAAACTAATCAAGGAGAGAAGCAACCTGGAACTAAGGAGAAACTTCCTGACAGTTAGAACAATTAACCAGTGGAACAACCTGCCTCCAGAAGTTGTGAATGCTCCAGCACTGGAAGTTTTTAAGAAGAGACTGAACAACCATTTGTCTGAAATGGTATAGGGTTTCCTGCCTGAGCAGGGGACTAGATGACCTCCAAGGTCCCTTCCACCTTTATGATGATGATGATGATGATGGAGAAGGCCCTTGAGAGTCCCTTGGATTGCAAGGAGATCCAATCAGTCAATCCTCAGGTTTTCCTGCCTGAGCAGGGGTTGGACTAGAAGACCTCCAAGGTCCATTCTATTCTATTCTATTCTATTCTATTCTATTCTATTCTATTCTATTCTATTCTATTCTATTCTATTCTATTCTATTCCATTCCATTCCATTCCATTTTATTTTATTTTATTTTATTTTATTTTATTTTATTTTATTTTATTTTATTTTATTTATTTTATTTTATTTTATTTTATTTTATTTTATTTTATTTTATTTTATTTTATTTTATTTTATTTTATTATTCTATTCTATTCTATTCTATTCTATTCTATTCTATTCTATTCTATTCTATTCTATTCTATTCTTTCATCTCCAAAGCTGTTTCTCCTTCTGAAAAGAGGCAAACTCAGGCAAGAAAGTTTAAGGGCCTTGCGGAGGCTGTACAGGTAGTCCTCAACTTGCAACCATTCGTTTAGTGACCGTTTAAAGTTACAATGGCACTGAAAAAAGTGACTGACAGCCATTTTTCACACTTATGACCATTGCAGCATCCCCTCAGTCAAATGATTCAGATCCCAAAATTCAGATCCTTGACAACTGACACTTATTTATGAGGGTTGCAGTGTCCCGGGGTCATGTGATCACATTTTGGGGCCTTCTGACAAGCCATGTCAATTGGGAAGCCAGACTCAGGATCCAAGCTGGGTCGGTCACTGGGACCAGAGATTTTGTCTTCCGAGCTTTCAGACTCGTGCGGGAGCCCATCTTCAGGGAACGAGTTCGAAAGCTCGGAAGACTAAACCTCTGGTCCCAGTGACCGACCCAGCTTGGATCCTGCAACATTATCCTGGGACACGTAGAGTCGCCTTGACTCGTAAGCCCGATTCACTTAACAACCGCGTGACTAACTTCACAACTGCAGTGATTTGCTTTAGAACTGTGGCGGGAAAAGTCCTAAAATGGGGCAAAACTCACTTAACAACAACGGTCTCACTTAGCAACAGAAATTTTGGGCTCAGTTGTGGTCGTAAGTCGAGGACTACCCGTAATGGGATCTGTGGATCAATTAACCCACTTATAACAAAAGGATGGGAAGGAGAATTGGGTAAAGCCCAGGTGTAGTTACAGTTGGTTCTTGACTTCCACTATTCATTTAGTGACCGTTTGACGTTACAGCGGCGGTGAAAAAAGTTAATAACCCAGTTGTTAAATGAATCTGGCTTCCCCATTGACTTTGCTTGTCAGAAGGTCGCGAAAGGGGATCGCATGACCTTGGGACACAGCAACGGTCGTAAGTATGAGTCAGCTGCCAAGCCTCTGAATTTTGATCACATGACCATGGGGATGCTGCAAAGGTTTAACTGTGAAGAGAGGTCATAAGTCACATTTTTCAACGCCATTGTAACTTTGAACGGTCACTAAATGAACTGTTGTAAGTCAAGGACTACCTGTATTCTGCTTTTAAAGAGCCTTCGCTATTGCCATCCATTATTCTTGGGATTTCATTTGGGATAGAGCATCCTTAGTCAGTAATACATTTCATTTGTAAAAAAAATTCTTCTTCCCTCTTTTTATCTTTTTAGACTCAAACCTCTTTCGGAAGAAGTAAGGTAGGAGTAATTTACCTTTCTTCCTTTGCATATAAGAGTGATATTTTCTGCCTGGAAGCATTTTCCATGGAGCTGATATTTATTTGTGTAAATAAATAAATATTTATTTATTTTTTAATTTTTTAGAAATATATTTTTAAACATGGAATTGAATTTTGGTGCATGCCCCCCTGGATAGGGTGTCCTATACAAAGGTGGATTATAACTGTCAAAAGAAGCAAGCAAAATTTCATAGAATCATAAAGTAACGGTAACCGTATAATAGAGTTGGAGAGGACCTTGGAGGTCTTCTAGTCCAACCCCTTGTTCAAGCAGGCGACCCTGTACCATTCCGGAGAAATGGCTGTCCAGTCTCTTCTTAAAAACTTCCAGTGATGGAGCATCCACAACTTCTGAAGGCAAAGTCGTTCCACTGATTAATTGTTCTCACTGTCAGAAATTTCTCCTTAGCTCTAGGTTGCTTCTCTCCTTGATTAGTTTCCATCCGTTGCTTCTTGCCTTGTGTTCTGGTGCTCTGGAGAATAGGTCGACCCCCTCTTCCCCGTGACAGCCCCTCAAATATTGGAAAACTGCTATCAAGTCACCCCTAGTCCTCCTCTTTGTTAGACTAGAGCCAGGAGTAGGCAACCTTGGCTCTTTTATGACTCGTGGACTTCAATTCCCAGAATTCCTGAGCCAGCATGGCTCAGCATGGAAACCTCTCCCTTTCCCCTCAGCATGGCTGGCTCAGGAATTCTGGGATTTGAAGTCCACGAGTCATAAAAGAGCCAAGGTTGCCTACCCGTGGACTAGACGTACCCAGTTCCTGCAACTGATCATCATATGTTTTATCCCCCAGTCCCCTATTCATCTTTCTTGCTCTTCTCTGCACTCTTTCTAGAATCTCAACATCTTTTTTGTATCTTGGTGACCAAAACTGGACTCAGTACTCCAAGTGTGGTCTTACCAGTGTCGTATAAAGCGGTACTAACTCTTCTCATGATCTTAACACTTCTAGTGATGTGGCCTAGGACCGCATTGGCCCTTTTGGCAGCTGTAGCACATTGCTGGCTCATACTTAAATGGTTGTTCCTCCCACAGTTACTGTTGTTGAGCCAGGCACCACCTATTTTACACCTGTGCATTTGTTTTTTCTTGCCTAAGTGTAAAATCTTACAGGAAAGACTATTTAGGATCCAAGACTCTAACTGATACAGGAATCTAAATTAAAGGACACATTCCCAATAGAATAAATTGCTATCTAGTTTCCTTTTATTTTTCTTCTGTTTCCATTTAAACGTCATGAAACAGTGATATGATGCCCGCAAAACTCATTGCCAAATATTGAAATAGGCACTTTCTCATACTTTTAAATCATTTTGGCCCAAACTGATGAAGAATGGAAGCAGAAATAAACAAATACAGCTTCATACTAATTCTTAAAATATATAGGATTTCAATTATTGACATTCATAGCCAAGCAACATTATTTTTCATATACATACACACACACATACATGCATGCATACACACACACACGCATATATATATATATATACACACACCTGCTTGTGTTTTGAATTTGCAGTTTTATCGTTTTGTTTTATTTTATTGCAAATGCTCCTTCTCTTCCCTATGGCGGCCGAGAAGATTAGCATCTTAACAGCGGCCTAAAATTATGCCTAAATATTACATCAAGGTCATTTTAGCCATACTGAAAACTTTCTTTCCTAAAAGAGGACCGAAATATAAAGCTCTGATGACCTCATGGAAAAGATGACCGGGAGGGAAACAAATAAATATTTGGAGGAAAGAGAATTTCAAAAACCAGACAGCTGCAGCAGAAAAGGTTTGGGGGGCGGGGGATGGGGGGGCTGCTGCGTGCTTGTGCCAATGTTTGCAGAGGTGAATAGATGAAAGTGATGTTCTTGAGCCATGACCATTTTATCCAAAACCTTTTACAGGCCTTCCAGCCTGAACCTCTTTCCCCGGTCACAAGAACAAGTGGGAAAGTCCCTCCTGGGTCCATTCTTAAGACTTCCAGCTCAGCGATGCACAGAAGCCACCCATCATCAGTCCCGTGCATGGCTATTAGGGGAGGCTCTGGCAAAATCCAGTTGGAGACCAGCCTCCAGTTGGAGGCTCGGGAGGCCCACCCTCCCGAGCCTCCTAACAGAGAAAAACAGATCTGGCTACCAGGTGACCAGAACCTCCACCAGATGACCAGAATATCCATCAGGAACCCAGGATCTTCACTATGAGATCAGGGCCTCCATCAGGAGACCAGGACCTGCACTAGGAGCTCAGGACCTCCACCACAGTAACTAAGAAGATTAAAGGCCTGGAGGCTAAAACATCCGAAGAATGGTTGCAGGAATTGTGTATGGCTAGTCTAGAGAGAAGAAGGTCTCGGGGTAATATGATAGCAGTGTTCCAGTATTTGAGGGGCTGTCACAAAGAAGAGGGGGTCAACTTATTTTCCAAAGCACCAGAGGGCAGGATAAGAAACAATGGATGAAAACTAATCAAGGAGAGGAGCAACCTGGAATTAAGGAGAAACTTCCTAACAGTGAGGACAATTAACCAGTGGAACAGCCTGCCTCCAGACATTGTGGGTGCTCCATCACTGGAGGCTTTTAAGAAGAGACTTGACAGCCACTTGTCTGGAATGATTTAAGGTCTCCTACTTGAGCAGGGGGTTGGACTAGAAGACCTCCAAGGTCCCTTCCACCTCTATTCTGACCAGAACCTCCACCAGCTGACCAGAACTTCCACCAGGAGCCCAGGACCTCCACTATGAAATCAGGACTTCCACCAGAGATCAGGGCCTCCACCAGGAGCCCGGGATCTTCACCAGGAGCCCAGGACCTCTATCAGGAGATCAAAACCTCCACCCGGAGCCCAGGACCTCCACCTGGAGATCAGAACATCCACCAGCTGACCAGAACCTCCACCAAGAACCCAGGACCTTCACTCTGAGATCATGGCCTTCACCAGGAGCCCAGGACCTCCTTTCTGTTGGGAAAGGGGGCTGTAGCTTGGGCCAGGCCCAGACCCTCTCTCTGCTGAGAAATGTGTGAAATACAACTTCTTCCCTCCTCCCCCCTCCTGCTTTTCTGGACTTTCTCTCTCCCCCCTCAAGCGGAACTGTTCCCAGAGAAACATTCCATCGCACAAGGGCTAACGACTTTCTTCTGTGCCCTTGCATTAATGAGTCCGGGGCCCGGCTCTCGTCAGAGAGAAGCCATGCACGAAATTGCTTGAATTTTTAATTCAGGAGGGTTATGATAGGGAGAATCAAAGTCACACACTCCAGTCGCCGAGGCCGGGGCTGACACGGGCCATTGGCTTGGCCAATATTCTTTGATTTTCTCCAAATATTTCTCCATTGCCACCTCCCCGATCCACCACTTCCTTGCCTGTCCCTTTGGCAAGGCCAGGCACCTCGTCTGGGTGCTTTTTAAGCAGCCGAGACACCCTCCCAGCCTAGGAACCATGGTTATCATCTCTCTCCCCACCTCCCAGCCCCACCGAGTTTATTTTGCACCTGGAGCTGCTGCAAAGTTCTGGGAGACTGACTCTGTTGGCAGTCTCCCTCCCTCCCTCGGCTTCCCTTCTCTCGCCCAGAAGGTGGACGCGCCCAATAAGAAACAGGGCCTCCAAAAAGAGGACAATTTTCATTCTGCCTCCCCCGGTGAGGTAGCTGTGACCTCCTTGGGAACCAGTAGGACATCAAATGAGAAGCTTGTCTTTCGGAAGGGTCACTTCTGGGATCAAGGGCCACCGCTCTGCTTTGTGAGAAAGGACGCTGAAGGCGTGCCAACGGAGGCGTTGCAAACAACAACAACACCCCAGCATCGTCCTCTCACTTGGGATGCTGGAGGGATGCTCCTTTTCTTTCAGCCAAGGAGGGGAGAAATTGGAAGGTTTTCTTGCCAAGAAATAGCTTTTCCGGAGGAATCTGGAAAAAATAGGAATACAGGTAGTCCTTGACTGATGACCACAACTGACCGCAACTTAGCAAATTTCTGTTGCTAAGTGAGACAGTTGTTATGTGAGTTTTGTCCCACTTCACAACCTTTCTTACCACAGCGGTTAAGTGAATCACCGCAGATGTTGAATTACTAACACGGTTGTTAAGTGAATCTGGCTTCCCCACTGACTATGGTTGTCAGAAGGTCGCAAAAGGGGATCACATGACCCCCGGGACACTGCGACCGTCATAAATATGAGCCAGTTGCCAAGCATCTGAATTTTGATCATGTGACTATAGGGGTCGTAGGTATGAAAAATGGCCCTAAGTCACTTTTTTCAGTGCTGTTGTAACTTCGAACAGTCACTGTTGTAACTCAAGGACTACCTGTATTTTCTTTGTGCTGTAAGGACTCTAGAATAGGGGTCACTTAGGACAGTGGCCCCCAACCTTTTGGGCACCAGGGACTGGTTCCATGGAGGGAGGTTTTTCCATGGACCGGAGGGGGCATGGTTTCATGTGGTGCCTGCATCCCACCAATGGGGCTTTGCTTGTTTGTGTGGACCAGTTTCTGGCATGCAGCAGCCCGGTGCCAGTCCATGGACCAGGGGTTGGGGACCCCTGACTTAGGGTCTTGAGTCCACCTCTGCTAATTGCAGGAATCCATGCTAAGGCAACCCAGACAGACAGCTATCTGGTCTCTGCTTCAGAGAGCAGGAAAACCAATGGGTTCCATTGCCAAATTGCTGCTGATTTTTTTTAATGTTCAGTTAAAATACTGTAAATCCATTGTTTCATGTCCTGGAGCAATTGCGTCTGGCTAACATCCTTCCAGGGTCCTAGTGGATCCACCCACGGCATTTACTCAACTGTTAAGGTTTAGTTTACAGACCTGTGATCTTCTTAGATGCCTCCTGTGAACTTGTTCAATTTCTGTAAATCCTGCCTAGAAACTGGGGTGCTCACTTGAGTTGGTGCCACTTAAAAATTCATTTGCTCTTTTTTTATTTTTATTTTTTTGCAGCTTTGTCTCACTGCTCGTATCTGGTGTATAATCACCCAGCCGGTGTTTGCATAAGGGTTCAGCCCAGATTGAAGAAGGATGGTCCTGTTTAGACAAACAACTTCACAAAGCCGAACATGCTGATTTTTTTTTCCTTCTGTCTGTGTTTCATTTTCAAGGCTTAATTAGAAGTAAATAGAGCTGATACAATTTCCTTCCAACTATCTATTACTCTCTGCTCACAGGGAATTACAAAATTGGTCATTCCCTGGGCAGATTTTTGAGTCCAAGAGACGCATGTTCAAAAATCTGCAGAACTGGAGGTTTTTAAGAAGAGATTGGACAACCACTTGTCTGAAATGGTATAAGGTTTCCTGCTGGAGCAGGGGTTGGACTAGATTGACCTGCAAGGTCCCTTCCAGTTCTGTTATTCTGTTAACTTTCACCTTTTTTCATCAGAGGAAACATGAACAATTAATTAGGCAGCTAATAACTACGGCCAAACGGACTTCTTAAACTACCCTGGTTTGTATAATTTAGGAACAAATGACAACCAATGCACAAGGGGCATCCAGAGAAGGAATCAAAAAAGGCAAAATTCTGCCTATGAGGTAAAAAAAGCGACATGACATGTGGGCCGTTATGGCCTTCATTTTGATTTTTTAAATACCTCTTTTCCCACAGAGGATTCTGCACACAAGGATTGCGAGCTCTATCCACATAAGATGAATAGATTAGAAGAAAAGCTCAGAAATCCAGAAAGGAATATCTAGAGCTTCCAGGACAGGAAATACAAATTAAAGCATTCTGTGAGGGAAGCAAGGAAGAGCAAATGGTGAGAAAGCGGGAAATCGTGAGTTCAAATCCTGCCTTAGCCATGAAAGCCGGCTGGCTGACGTTGGACCAATCACCAGGAGGCAGGGAGTTCTAGTCCCGCCTTAGTCATGAAAGCCAGCTGGGTGACTTTGGGCCAATCACCAGGAGACTGTGAGTTCTAGTCCTACCTAAGCATGAAAGCTGGCTGGGTGACTTTGGGCCAACCATCAGGAGACAGTGAGTTCTAGTCCCATTTTAGGCATGAAAATCGGCTTGGTGACTTTGGGCCAATCACCAGGAGATTGTGAGTTCTAGTCCCACCTTAGGCCTGAAGCCAAGTGGGTGACTTTGGGCCAATCACCAGGAGACTGTGAGTTCTAGTCTTACCTAAGCATGAAAGCCAGCTGGATGACTTTGGACCAACCATCAGGAGACAGTGAGTTCTAGTCCTGCCTTAGGCATGGAAGCTGGCTGGGTGATTTTGGGCCAATCCCTCTCTCTCAGCTCAACCCACCTCACTGGGTTGTTGTTGTTGTTGTTCGGAAAATAGGAGGGTGAAGGACTATTGTGTGTGTTCACCGCCTTGAGTTATTTGTGGGATATAAACAAACAAACAAACAAACAAATAAATAAATAAATGTAAGGAGTTGAAAAAAATCAGGTCATCTGGCAAGATCATCATCACCCTCGTGGACCCAGGTTGCTTTTCCGTCTCAACAAATTTGTGACAAAATGCTTTTGGTGGGATCCTCTCTGGATTTGGACCATGCCAAGTCAGACAGGATCGCAGAGACGATGCTATGACTCCCCCCACCCACCCTTCATCCACCAGCTGCCACCAGTTTCTGCCAATCCCTTCATGCTCCATTACTAATGTTTGGGTGGGAACTTCAGTGGCCACCTCAGCTTCTCGGAGGTGCTTCCTGGGGTTGGAAGGGCCTCGGGCTAGCAATTATATATTCCTTCCAAAGGAGAAGAGAATAACCTAGCCACTACTCACCACCTATTTTTCTTTCCTGTTTCCTGATATGACGCATCGGCGTAATTTCTTCTTTTCTGTGATCATCTTAAGATCAGAACCCAGGTACATACTTTTTTATTTTTCTATCAAGAAAAAAAAAATCCCATAAGATCTATTTTGCCAAGGGCCCTTCCTCTGTTTCAGTGTTTCTCAACCTTGGCAACGTTAAGACAGGTGGACTTCAACTCCCAGAATTCCCCAGCCAGCAATATTAGCTGGCTGGGGAATTCTGGGAGTTGAAGTCCACTTGTCTTAACGTTGCCGAAGTTGAGAAACATTGCTCTATTTGAAAAGTTGTCTGCTGCCCAGGCCCATTTTAAGATGGACAGACAGACAAGGACGCCTGCTTCATCCTGTCACCCTCCAAATTCAACAGACTATGACTTGATTGGGAATTTGGAGAATTATAATCTCAGTATTCCAGGGTAGGAATAGGTTAGGGAAGGCTGGATTAGCCTATGCAAATTTTATGTAAATCCCCATTAGTTATCCTCCTTCAGACCCAATTATTTATTTAACAATATTAATAGCCTGTTTCATTCCTGCAGGGTGCAATAAGGTTAAAGTTGACATGTAAAACATGACGCAATTACAATAATGGCATTAATAATGGTTACATATCAGCAGAACTGCTCACTAATTAAGAGTTACTCTATGGTAAGATGGGCGGGCAATACATTTAATAAATAAATAAATAAATAAATAAATAAATAGATAGATAGATAGATAGATAGATAGATAGATAGATAGATAGATAGATAGATAGATAGATAGATAGATAGATAGATAGATAGATTGATTAATTAATTAATTAATTAATTAATTTAAGGAACAAAGACAGAGTTGTTACTAGTATACAAGACACTCTTGTGCAGAATTCAATCTGCACTCCCAAATAATGTTTTAAATGTTCAATATTTAAACATATAATTAGGTTTATGAAACATAATTATGTGAGTTCCTGCTGGGTTGTGAGTTTGGGTAGTCCTCGTTTACTAACCACTCCCTCAGCGACTATTTCAAGTTACAATGGCACTGTATGAGGGGGACTTAAAATTGTTCCTTGTAGTTGTGGCCATCATAGCATCCCATGGTCAAAAGATCGTCCTTTGCATTCTTCTGATAAGCGAAATCAATGGGGAAGCTGGCAGGAAGTAGTAGGTTACAGTCATGTGATATGCTTACTGACCCATGGTGATTTAGTTAACAGCTCCAGCTGTAACTGACAAACTGACATTGTAAGTCAGTCACAATCATGTGACATTTGACTACAGGATCGTGTCACTTAGTGATGGATTTGCTGCTCCCTTTTTTCAGTGCCGTTGTAACTTTGAACAGGGAAGCCAGATTCACTTAACAACTGGGTTACTAACTTAACAACTGCAGCGATTTACTTAATAACTGTGGCAAGAAAGGTTATTAAATTCTCTTAACAACTGCCTCGCTTAGCAAAAGAAATTTTGGGCTTGGTTGTGGTAGTCAAGGACTACCTATATCTCTACAGGTCCGCATGAACATGGTATTGTTCCAAAAAGTTCTTCTGCGTTTTTAAAATTATTCTCCTTCCATTTGATGGCTTTAAATTCTGTCTTTTTGGGGGGGGGGCATATGAAGTACAGCCTCCTCTTTAAAATGGCCAACAGCCTCTGAATTCCTAGTTTTAATTAGTCGCAAAGAAAGACTCAAGAGAATATTTATAATGGAAAACTAATATTATGTAGAATAACTGCAATAAGATTACTAAACATACAAAGATAGAAGAAGAGTGAAATACACACAGTAGAAGATTGGATTATAACATTGATGGAATTGGTAGTTTGGTCAAGGAAAAACAATGAAGACTTTTTTTAAAAGACTGGAAGCCTTATATGGACTTTTTTTTTTAAAAAAAGAAAAGTCTGAAATGATGATTTATGGATTTGGGGATTAAAAGAGTCAAAATGGAAGAGGAAAGAGAAAGGTAATAATTATTCAGTAGAAAGAAGGGCAGAAGTTAAATGTATTTTCTTTTTTCTTTTTTTTTTCATTTCTTTTTCCCCCCTATATTCTCCCCCCCTTAATTTTGTCTACTTTTACTAAAAAATTCTAATTAAAAATAAAATAGAGGATGTTTATAATGACAGTCAGAAGCGATATTGGCAATAACTCAGGAGATATTGGCAGGACAAGAAGCAACGGATGGAAACTAATGGAGAGAAGCAACCTAGAACTAAAGAGAAATTTCCTGACTGTGAGAACAATTAACCAGTGGAACAACTTGCCTCCAGAAGTTGTGGGTGCTCCATCACTGGAGACTGGACAACTGTTTAGAATAGAACAGAGCTGGAAGGGACCTTGGAGGTCCTGCTCAAGCAGGAGACCCTACATTTCAGACAAGTAGCTGTCCAATCTCTTCTTAAAAACCTCCAATGATGGAGCGCCCACGATTTCTGAAGGCAAGCTGTTCCACTGGCTAATTGTCCTCACAGTTAGGAAGTTTCTCCTTAATTCCAGGTTGCTTCTCTCTTTGATCAGTTTCCATCCGTTGTTTCTTGTCCTGCCCTCTGGTGCTTTGGTGAATAATGTGACCCCCTCTTCTTTGTGGCAGCCCCTCAAATACTGGAATACTGCTATCATGTCACCCCTATTTCTATATTTGTCTGAAATGATATAGGATTTCCTGCTTGAGCAGGGGGTTGGACTAGAAGACCTCCAAGGTCCCTTCCAACTCTGTTATTCTGTTATATATTCTGTTCTTGCTTTGACAGTCCCATCCAATCCAACTTTTGGCTTGGTGCAGGACTTCACATCAAAGCACCCCCAATGGATGGATGGAGGGTAACACTTGAAGCCATCCGGTAAGAAGCGTCAAGTCCTTCTAAATAATTGGTTCCACCATCATCTTCTCTATTAGGATTCCAGTTTCCCAAACTTCAACTGGATCCTCCTACCTGTAACTCTAGAATCATCTTTTCATGTCCTGCTCCGTGTGTCTGAGTAGATCCCTTCTTTAAATCCTGTCAAGGCTTCATATCTGCCTTAAATGCAAGACCAAGATACAATACATAACACTGATTTTAAAACAGTGTTCCTTAAAGTATCTTTCATGGAGAGACACCAAACATGCCTATCCTTCTTATACTGTTTCCAGGAGTTTGCACAATGCAGTGTTTCTCAACCTTGGCAGCTTAAAGATGTGTGGACTTCAGTTCCCAGAATTCTGAGAGCTGAAGTCCACACATCTTCAAATTGCCAAGGTTGGGAAACATTGACATATGTTAAGCAAAAAAGGAAAAAGGGGAGGGAGGAAGGGAAAGGAAGTGAAAGAAAGAAAGAAGAAAAGAAAGAAAGAAAGAAAGAAAGAAAGAAAGAAAGAAAGAAAGAAAGAAAGAAAGAAAGAAAGAAAGAAAAAGAGAAAAAAGCAAGAAAGAAAAGAAAGAAAAAGAAAGTGAAAGAAAGAAAGAAAAGAAGAAAGAAAGAAAGAAGAAAAAGAGAAAGCAAGCAAGCAAGCAAACAAGAAAGAAAGAAAGAAAGAAAGGAAGGAAGAAAGAAAGAAAGAAAGAAAAGAAAGAAAAAGAGAAAGCAAGCAAGCAAGCAAACAAGAAAGAAAGAAAGAAAAGAAGAAGAAAGAAAAAGAGAAAGCAAGCAAGCAAACAAGAAAGAAAGAAAGAAAGAAAGGAAGGAAGGAAGGAAGGAAGAAAGAAAGAAAGAAAGAAAGAAAGAAAGAAAGGAAGAAAGGAAGGAAGAAAGGAAGAAAGGAAGAAAGGAAGAAAGACTAAAACTAAGGTGATCATGTTGGCCAAACAGGTAGTTCTCATCTTACAACCATTTGTTTAACAATGGTTTAAAGTCTTGGAAAAAGTGACTTATGACCTGCACTTAAGACTGCTGCATTATCCTCATGGACACATGATTGCAATTTAAGCACTTGGCAACCGGCTCACATTTACAACTGGTAGTAGCAGCATCTTGAGAGGACATGATCATGATTTGGGACCTTTTTTGCTGATTTCTGGCAAAAAAACACCCATTGGGGAAGTTGGATTTATTTAATGACTGCAGTATTCACTCAAGGACTTCCATAAAAATAGTCGTAATATCCGGTCTGACTCGACTTACGACTGCAATGACATATGATGGGAACTCTTGTCCTAATTGTGATGAGAAGTTGAGGACCACCTTTACTCGATCTGTACCTGAAGAGGGTTAAATTTATCATTTGAAGGTTATAAAGTCAAGTTTCCGGTGGGTGCAGCTCAACCCTGGTGATTTAATGTCACATCTAGGGGGTTTTCTTGACAACAGAGTGGATGCAATTTGCTAGACTTTTTTTCTCCAACTTCCTCTGATAGTGCTGAAAATTCTTGGATGTCTCCCCTTCGAATAAAGAACAAGTCTCACCCTGGTTAGCTTTTTCAACCCCACTTGGAAAATACAATCCCCTCCAATAGAACAACATAACAACAGCATAGCACAAAGGTGATCAGGGAATTGGAGGCCAAAACATATAAGGAACGGTTGCTGGAATCGGGTATATCTAGTTTAATGAAGAGAAGGACGAGGGGGGACATGATAGCAGTGTTGCAATATCTCAGGGGCTGCCACAAAGAAGAGGGAGTCAAGCTATTCTCCAAAGCGCCTGAAGGCAGGACAAGAAGCAACGGATGGAAACTCATCAAGGAGAGAAGCAACCTAGAATTAAGGAGAAACTTCCTGACAGTTAGAACAATTAACCAGTGGAACAACCTGCCTCCAGAAGTTGTGGCTGCTCCATCACTGGAGGTTTTTTAAGAAGAGACTGGACAATCTGAAATAGTATAGGGTTTCCTCTCTGAGCAGGGGGTTGGACTAGAAGATCTCCAAGGTCCCTTCCAACGCTGTTATTTTATTCTGTTCTATAATACAGATAGTCCTTGACTTACAACCATTCATTTAGTGACAGTTCAAAGTTGCAACGGCAATGAGAAAAGTCCTTATGATGGTTTTCACATTTACGACTGTTTTATTATCCCCATGGTCATGTGATCAAAAATCGAACATTTGACAACTGATTCACATTTATGACGGTTGCACTGTTCTGGGATCCTATGATATCCCTTTTGCGACCTTCTGACAAGCAAAGTCAATGGGGAAGCCAGATTCACTTAACAACCGTGTTACTAACTTAACAACTGCAATTATTCACTTAACAGTTGCGGCAAGAAAGGTCGTAAAATGGGGCAAACTCACTTAACAATTGTCTCGCTTAGCAACAGAAATTTGGGGCTCGGTTGAGGTCGTAAGACAAGGACTGCCTGCATTTGTTTAATAATAGGCTTTCCTTGGTGAAAAGAAAGCAAGATAAACACAAACCAAAATTTTATGAATGAGAACAAACATCGGTGTAGTCCAGCATCCAATCTCCCATAGCAGCTATGCAGATGTTTTCAGAAAGGGGGACAACCAGGGATATCTGCAGGGTGTGGTTTAAAAAAAATCCAGATGTGGGATGGACATAAAAACAGGTGTAGCTTCAACCACATTTTTTCTAGTTGCCATCTTTCCTTTTTCGTCCATGCCCTACAGAGATTTCCGGTTAGAGATTATAAAACAAAGGGCACAAATACCAACTGGGCAGATCACCAGATTCGCAGGTTCTGTGGCTACTTCTGAACTTTACTACAGATAGTCCTCGACTTACAACAGTTCATTTAGTGACCGTTCAAAGTTACAACAGCACTGAAAAAAGTGACTTACGACTGTTTTTCACATTTAACGACCGTTGCGGCATCCCCGTGGTCAAGTGATCAAAATTCAGACTCTTGGCAACTGGTTCACACATACGACCGTTGTGACATCCTGGGGTCACATGATCCACTTTTGCGACCTTCTGACAAGCAAAGTCAATGGGGAAGCCAGATTCATTTAACAACCGGGTTACTGGCTTATCAACTGCAGTGATTCACTTAACCAGTGTGGCAATAAATGTCGTAAGAAGGGGCAAAACTCACTTAACAAATGTCTCGCTTACCAATGGAAATTTTGGGCTCAATTGTCGTAAGCTGAGGACTATCTCTACTGTAATTTTTATTTTTTTATTTTTTTAGGAAGGTCCCCTGAATTTCAAATGGATTTTTTTGTGGGCTGTTTTAAGAGAGAGATTTTAAGGATGGGGCAGGGGGAGGAACTTCTCCTCCTCCAAGAAAATGTAGAAACTGTCCTGTTCAATTCCTTTTACCTTTTCCTTGGATTCTTTTCTTAAATATTAACAGAGAAGCCATTAGATGGGTGTTCAACGGAGCAGAAGGACATACGTCCAAAGTGCAAGTGTCTTGTGCAAGTATCAGTTCCCTTTGGGGAAAAAACGGGGGGGGGGGGTTGTGTGAGCTAGTGGGGGGGGGGGTTGGATGTTGCAGAAGAGGCATGACTTGCTTTTCGGCTCTCATTTTTGAGTCCACAATATCTTCTGCAATTACGCTAGACCAAGTCTCAAAGACGTTTGATAGATCATATAATAATAATAATAAAGTTGGAAGGGACCTTGGAGGTCATCAAGTCCAACCCCCTGCTCAGGCAGGTAACCCTATCCAGGGGTAGGCAACCTTGGCTCTTTTATGACTCGTGGACTTCAACTCCCAGAATTCCTGAGCCAGCATGGCTCAGCTTGGAAACCTCTCCCTTTCCCCTCAGCATGGCTGGCTCAGGAATTCTGGGAGTTGAAGTCCACGAGTCATAAAAGAGCCGAGGTTGCCTACCCCTGCCCTATACCATTTCGGACAAATGGCTGTCCAGTCTCTTCTTAAAAACTTCCAGAAGCATTCACCGCTTCTGGAGGCAGGTTGTTCCACTGGTTAATTGTTCTGTCAGGAAGTTTCTCCTTAGTTCTAGGTTGCTTCTCTCCTTGATTAGTTTCCATCCATCTTTCAACTACAGGTAGTTTTTCGACCGATGATCAAAATTTCTGTTGCTAAGCAAGAAAGTTGTGAGTTGAGTTTTGTCCCATTTTGCGACCTTTCTTGCTACCGTTGCTAAGTCAATCACTGCAGTTGTTAAGTCCATGACATGATTGTGAAGTGAATCTGGCTTCCCCATTGCTTGTCAGAAGGTCGCAAAAGGGGATCACGTGACCCCCGGGACACTGCCACCGTCATAAATGTGAGTCAACTGCCAAGCGTCTGAATTTTGATCATGTGACCACAGAGATGCTGCAACGGTTGTTGCTGTGAAAAATGGTCATAAGTCACTTTTTTCAGTGCTTTGAACGGTCACTAAATGAATGGTTGTAAATTGAGGAGTATTTGTCTGTTCGTTCAATACAGGTAGTCCTCAACTTATGAACACAATTGGGACCAGAACATTTGTGGCTATCAAATTAATTGTGCCCGATTTTATTGCCACAGTTTTTGTTGTGAATCACTGCAGTTGTTAAGTGAATCATGTACTTGTTAAGGTGGGAAGCCAGATAAGAAGGTCCCAAATGGCGACCACATGATCCCAGGACCCTGCAACTGTCGTAAATACATGCTGATTGACAAGCATCTAAATTCTGATCACATGACCATGGGGATGCTGGAATGGTCACAAAGATGATTAGGGGACTGGAGGCTAAAGCATATAAGGAATGGTTGCTGGAATTGGGTATGTCTAGTTTAATGAAGAGAAGGATGAGGGGGGACATGATAGCAGTGTTCCAATATCTCAGGGGCTGCCCCAAAGAAGAGGGAGTCAAGCTATTCTCCAAAGCGCCTGAAGGCAGGACAAGAAGCAACGGATGGAAACTAATCAAGGAGAGAAGCAACCTAGAACTGAGGAGAAACTTCCTGACAGTTAGAACAATTAACCAGTGGAACAACCTGCTTCCAGAAGCGGTGAATGCTCTGACACTGGAAGTTTTTAAGAAGAGATTGGACAGCCATTTGTCTGAAATGGTATAGGGTTTCCTACCTTAGCAGGGGTTTGGACTAGATGATCTCCAAGGTCCCTTCCAACTTTATTAAGAACAAGTGCGAGGACCAGTCATAAGTCATGCTTTTTCAGTGCCATAGTAATTTTAAACCGTCCCTAGACAAATGATTGTAAGTCAAGGACTACCTTAATGCTGAACTTTCTGAATTCACCCATTTTCTGAGCTGACAAAATACATGGAAACATCACTTAATCAGTGGCCTTGAGGAATATGACTATCTAGCAAAGAACACCATCCAAGTGGCTAAAGCTAACCAGGCTGTTAGTTGTGTGAATGTACCTTCTAGAACTGACCTGGTTGAGCTTTCACTGCAAACACAGTCCCTGAATATTAACTCAGATGTGACTGTGCAGTGGAGACAACAGGGGAATACAGGTGGTCCTCAACTTATAACCACAATTGAGCCCAAAATGTATGTTGCTAAGTGATAAATTTGTTCAGTGAGCTTTGCCCCATTTTACGACTTTACTTGCCATGTTTGTTAAGTGAATCACTGCAGTTGTTCAATGAGTAACATGGTTGTTAAGTGAATCTGACTTCCCCCATTGACTTTGCTTGTCGGAAGGTGGCAAAAGGGGATTACACGACCCCTGGACACTGCAACTGTTATAAATATGAAGCACATGTCAAGTATTCAAATGTAAATCACGTGACCATGGGGATGCTGCAGCGGTCATAAGTGTGAAAAATGGTCATAACTCACTTTTTTCTGTGCCGTTGTAACTTTGAACGGTCACTAAACAAACTGTTGTAAGTCGGGGACTAACTTTATCTCATAATTTTTTTTCTTAACAGCCACTTCTGGGCTTCTGCCTCTGCTCTTGTTAGTATGCTATTATAGTTAGCTCTTGACTTACAACCACAACTGAGATCAGAATTTCTGTCGCAAAGCCAGGTTTAGTTAAACGAGTCGCCCTTACCTTAATTTAATTGAATTCAACTTAATTCAATTTAATTTAACACGTTAAGTGAGTCACACCAATTTTATGATCAGTTTTGCCACGGCTGTTAACGAATCACTGCAGTTGTTAAATGAATCACGTAGTCATTAAGCAAATCCATCTTCCCCGCATTGACTTTGCTTTTTTGGAAGCCAGATGGGAAAGCTGCAAAGGGGGGGTCACATGACCCCGGGATGCTGCAACTATTATAAATGCATACTTGTTGCCAAGTGCCCAGCGAAGGGTCAATACAATCAAGAAGGCAGTCACAACCATGAGAATAGAATAGAATAGAATAGAATAGAATAGAATAGAATAGAATAGAATAGAATAGAATAGAATAGAATAGAATAACAGAGTTGGAAGGGACCTTGGAGATCTTCTAGACCAACCCCCTGCTCAAGCAGAAGACCCTATACCATTCCAGACAAGTGGCTGTCCAGACTCTTCTTAAAAACCTCCAGTGATGAAGCACCCACAATTTCTGGAGGCAAGCTGTTCCACTGGTTAATTGTCCTCACTGTCAGGAAGTTTTTCCTTAGTTCCAGGTTGCTTCTCTCCTTGATTATTTTCCATCCATTGTTTCTTGTCCTGCCTTCTGGTGCTTTGGAGAATAGGTTTGACCTTCTCTTCTTTGTGGCACTTTAAGGTCTAACATCTTGACTATTTTGACCATATTCTGCGGACAGCCCTGATCCCATTCTGCAGAGGAGTGAAATCCTAGCAGCCTCAAATCAAGCTTAGGTACCAAAGGTATCAAAATAAAACAACAACAAAACATGAAAGAAAACAGTTTTACAAATTCACTGGACTTGGGATATGGATTCATTGTTCAGGAGAGTTTCAGAAAAAAAATTCCATTTAATTCTCTGAAGAGGATTCTTACTGCTCTTGAACCATGCAGGATCTTTGAATGTCCCCCACAGAATATTATTCTGCCGAGCTTGCTTGTTCTATATCACGTTTACATTTTATTTTCTTTATTTCAAATAAGGTGAAGGATGAGTGCAGATAACATCTTACTTCTCCAGTTTCATCGGTACGATTCACTCTTATTTACTAAGATAAAATCTAACATTAAGGGCTGCAGCAATGTAACCCAACAAATATATTTTGGCTTTCTACTGAATATCTTCTAACATCTTTAAAAAAATAAAAAAAAAAGTCCAGAGAAAGTTGAACTTAGCGGTGGTTTCCTTTGCTTTCTAAAGGGAAACTTCAAAGTAGCTGTTATTTACTCCTAGACAATGAAAATCCAGTATTTGTTTGCAAAGTGCTACAGAGACATTAATTACCGGGGCACCAGAAAGCCAAATTATCTGTCTGAGCTCTCCTTCTCCAGGGTCCTTGAATGGAGTCCCCTCCTTTATAATACTAGAAGTTTCAGGTCAAAAGATTGACTGCAGATTCCAAAGTGATTGCAATGATCACCATTTGCCATTTTTTTAATTCCCCAACCAGGAACTCTCAGAATGGAGGAAAACACTGCCAGTAGGTTTAAATACCTATTTAGAAAAGAAAAATAACAGAATAACAGAATTGGAAGGAACCTTAGAGGTCTTCTAGACCAACCCCCTGCTCATTGTTTCTTGTCCTGCCCTCTGGTGCTTTAGAAAATATTCCAGCCCCTCAAATACTGGAATACTGCTATCATGTCTCCCCTATTTCTTCTTTTCTTTAGACTAGCCAAACTTGAGTCCTGCAGCATATGTTTTAATCTCATAATGTGTATGAGTTGCACGTAGCTAGATTTTGCCTAAATATAAGGAAAACGTCTTGACGGTTAAGATCTGAGCATTGCATGAGGTCATTGTAATCCTCGACTTACAACAGTTTGTTTAGTGACCTTTCAAAGTTACAACGGGACTGAAAAAATGTGACTTATGACCATTTTTCACCGTTACGACCTTTGCAGCGTCCCCTTGGCAACTGGTTCATATTTATGACCGTTGCTGTGTCCCGGGGTCACGTGATCCCCCTTTTGCGACCTTCTGACAAGCAAAGTCCATGGGGAAGCCAGGTTCACTTAACAACCCGGTTGCTAACTTACCAACTCCAGTGATTCCCTTAACAACTGTGGCAAGAAAGGTCGTTAAACGGGGCAAAGCTCACTTAACAAATGTCTCACTGAAGAACAGAAATTGTGGCTGTAAGCCGAGGACTACCTGTATTATGTCACTTGAGAAGAAAATGCGATTTCTCAAAAAACAATCAACGATAATGACGGAAATACCTAAATTCTCCAAAGCTGTATTCAGCTGCATTCCTCAGTTTTTATGGCTTCTGAAAATATACTTTCTAAGTACCGGATGCTAAGGAAAAACAAGCAGTTCTCTACTATTAAGAAAGAAAAGTGTTTGGTGATATTCAAAACAGCTACATTTGGTCTTACCTTTTCTAAGACTGTGAATGTCATATTCTAGAAAGGCTGATCAAGATCACCTTCTACAGTCAACCATTTCTTTATCCTGTTTCCCTAAAAGTAAGGCCTACCCCAAAAATAAACCCTAGCTTGATTTTTTGGAGGTGGGCCTAATATAAGCCCTACCCCAATAATAAGCCCTAGTTTTGGGGTGAGGCACACACTTAAAAATCAAGCTGGGGTGGGGGTGTGGATCTGTCCCACGTGCCCCGCACCCACTTACCTTGCAGCCAGGCCTCTCCTCGCCGGCCCACTTCTTCTGAGGCCTCTTCTGCAGCCAGGCCTGCATTTCTCAGTCAGGCCTGCATTTCTGGAAAGGCCCTGCAGCCGAGAACCAATAGCTCGGTCCATAGCTGCCGAGGCCTTCCGGAAAGACCTGACTGCGAAATGCAGGCCAGAATGCAGCTGCAGAACTTTGGCCCCAGAAGAAGTGGACCGGCTGGGCAGGGCTGTCAGTGCAGGAGGTGAGTAAAAAAGACACACAAACACCAAAAATAATACCTGGTGCCTCTTTTGGAGGCAAAAAAAAAAGACCCGGTCTTATTTTTGGGGAAACACAGGTATTTGTCCTAAGGAGGGGCAACCGAATGACCCACACCATCCTGTTTACCGATAGTCCTCGATTTATGACCACAATTGGGAGCAGAATTTCTTTTTTTTCTGTAATATATTTTATTGATTTTTTTTAAACATAAATCACAATAATTGGTGAACAGTGTGTTGTCTGGGTTACATTTGTAAAACAATCATTAACAATTGATTTCTATAATCCATAATCCACATAATGGTTTTAGTTGATTTCCTCTTTTCCCAAAATATCCTCTTTTGCAAAGATTGAGTTAATACAATTCTTATTGTTTTGATAGATAACAATTAAATATATAATTTTTCCCAATATTCCTAAATATAATAGTCACATCAATGTAATATTTCTTTTCTATTCAATCATTCTGGTTGCCTTATCATAGATCCTGTTACAGTCCTTATTTTAATTTGTTTTTCCCATCAAATTCTAGGTATTCTTACTGGTTAAGATTTTCTCAAAACTTAATTACATTTAAAAATTTAACTCTATTTTTCCATATGAACCATCTCACACTTTCACATTTCTTAAGGAATAGATAGAACAATGAAAAAAAAAGAAAGGAGAGCAAGAGTAAAGAAACATAAAAAATAACATACTACTTAAAATATATATCCCTCCTAAGTTAATATATATTTATTTCCTAAATTTCTCACTCTTTTTAACCATAATTAAAAATATGTTTAATCTTTAAACATTCCATTTAATACATCTAGTCATCTAGTCCTTTAACTCTTATTCAAAAATATTTTTATCCATTATAATTTTCTTAAATTCAATCACAGTTAAGTATCTAAAACATTTCCTTTATCTAAGTCATTTCAACTTTTTTATATTACTCATATCAAGAAAGAGAACAAAAAAGGGAAAAAAGCCTACTATATTATTTAGGGAATTCATCCCTCTTAGAATAACATATATATTCCAAAACTTTTCTATTTCTTTAACCATATTCAATCAAATGTTTCTTTTTTAAGTATTCTCTCTGGTAAGTCCCCTCATCTATTTTCTTGGTTTCCACTTTAGTCTTTTTCCTTTGGCCAATATCTTTCTTAATCAATGTATTTTGCTGAATCAAAAAGTTTTTCCGTATGTTCGTAAATGTTGCTGTAGATATAAAAAATAACTCAGGTGAAGTGTTGTTCTATGTTTAGGGTCCCCAGGCAGGGCGAAATTAGCTGCGGGGGTGCGGAGAATCCGCAAGCCCGCGACCGGTCCCTACTGCGCAAAACCGGAAGTCCTGGGAGCAGAATTTCTGTTGCTAAGCAAAGCAGTTGCTAAATGAATTTTACAACCATTTTTATCACGGTTATTAAGTGAATCACTGCAGTCACAAAGCAGTTGTTAAATGAGTTTTACAACCTTTTTTGTCACGGTTATTAAGTGAATACTGCAGTTGTTAAGCAAGTCACACGGTCGTTAAGCAAATCCAGCTTCCCCCCACTGACTTAGCTTGTCAGACGCTGGCTGGGAAGGTCACAAATGGCAATCACATGACCCTGGGATGCTGCAACCATTGTAAACACATGGCAGGTGCTAAGAACCCAAATTTTGATCATGGGACCGTGGGGATGGTGCAAAGCTTGTAAGTGCAAGGGCCAGTGGTAAGTGTCATTGTAACGGAATGGTCATTAAAAACTGACTATAATTCAGGGACTACCTGTAGTTTATTTTGCCCTATCCAGAAGTAAAAGATCAAAGTGCAACATCACCTGCTTAAGAGCCTTGGTGGTGCAGTGGTTAGAATGCAGTGTTGCAGGCTACTTCTGCTGACTCTTAGCTGCCAGCAGTTCAGCAGTTCGATTCTCACCGGCTCAAGGTTGACTCAGCCTTCCATCCTTCTGAGGTCGGTAAAATGAGGACCCAGGTTGTTGGGGGCCAAGATGCTGACTCTGTAAACTGTGGCTTAGAGAGGCCTGTAAAGTACTGTGAAGCAGTATATAAGTCTAAGTGCTATTGCTATTGCTTCGTACCTTTAGATCTGCCCAGCCCAAAGAGAAAAATGATCTGGAAACATTTGACTTTGCTTCGAGATTCTGTTATACTACCTGATTATGCTAAAGAGCATTTGTGTATTTATGGTTCATCATACAATCAGCCAGATGTTCAGACTGGATTTGGCATTTTTGTCCACCTAATGAGTCCTACCCAAGGACCTGAGATAGGCAGATGTGAATGTTTAATGGTGTTAGAGGTATCACCGCAGGATGTCAGCCATTCCGCATGGAGCTGCCTTTTGCAATTGACTGCTGGTGAATTCGTCAATGCCAGTAGTGTTCAAGTGGTGCTCCAGGTGTTTTGGGATTGCCCCCAAGGCACCTTTGCTTTCTTTTGTCCTATTTCTATTAGTAGATCTTTGTATTTTGTCACCTTCTCCAGCTCTTTCTCTTGTTAATTAAATAGACTAGTTATTTATATTTATTTATTTACTGCCATGATAGTTTCTTGACCTGATCTACCTCGGAGGCCTGACATCAATCTTGAAAGTCGCTCAGATTTTCTCTCTGGCCTCTCTTATAACTAAACGAAATGAAGGTGGAGCTAGAGGAGACATGATAGCAGTATTCCAGTATTTGAGGGGCTGCCACAAAGAAGAGGGGGTCACGTTATTCACCAAAGCACCAAAGGACAGGACAAGAAACAATGGTTGGAAACTGATCAAAGAGGGAAGCAACCTGGAATTAAGGAGAAACTTCCTAACAGTGAGGACAATTAACCAGTGGAGCAGCTTGCCTCCAGAAATCGTGGGTGCTCCATCACTGGAGGTTTTTAAGAAGAGGCTACACAGTCACTTGTCTGAGATGGTATAGGTTCTCTTGTTTGAGCAGGGGGCTAGACTGGAAGACCTCCAAGGTTCTATTCTATTCTATTCTATTCTATTCTATTCTATTCTATTCTATTCTATTCTATTCTATTCTATTCTATTCTATTCCATTCCATTCCATTCCATTCCATTCCATTCCATTCCATTCCATTCTATTCTATTCTATTCTATTCTATTCTATTCTATTCTATTCTATTCTATTCTATTCTTATTATTTTCAGTTTCTTCCTCACGATTCCTTTAACCTCAGGACTGGGTCATCTTTTCTGCAACAGCTCAGGATAATTCCAGTTTTCTTTACCGGGAGCCTTATGAAAGTCAGACTGACTCTAAAACTGGATTCAAAGTTGTATGGCTGAAATTTGGGTCTTTTGTCAATCAATAGTGATGGCATTCTATGTAGGTGTTGGTGGGCTGTACACGAAATAGTAGAGATATAATAATAACAACAACAACAACAACAATAATAATAATAATAATAATGTTCGAAGGGACCTTGGAGGTCATCTAGTCCAACCCCCCGCTCAGGCAGGAAACTCTATACCATTTCAGACAAATGGCTGTCCAGTCTCTTCTTAAAAACTTCCAGTGTTGGAGCATTCACAGCTTCTGGAGGCAGGTTGTTCCACTTATTGTTTGTAATGACCCGATCAGCCACAGTTGTTTGTAATGACCCGATCAACCAAGCATGATTTAAAAGGGATTCTGTGCCACAAAAGAGACCCCTTGATTTTAAAAACCTAACTCATCCTCAGATCATCGCTGGCCTACCTCTTTTAATCCACAAGATCTCATTTTCATCTGGAATCTTAAACAGCTAAGGACGCTCTCCTTAGGCCTAGCTTTAAAATGCTGCTTGTACAGAATTGATTTTAATTAGACCAAGACTGTGGGAGGCAAGTTGCAATGGCTTTATTTGGAAAATTCGCAGAATACCTTCAAAAGTGCTTTTAAGTTGCAGGTGTAGGACAATTCCTTATGTGATCAAAGTTCCTTAACATCTTAGTCTCCCACAGCCTGTACTTTAATTCTCTTTTTTTCTTTTTTGGCACGGGCAGGACAATATACGGCCGGGGAAAGGGTGGGCATAAGAACATTTGGGCCCGGCAGAATTAAACCAAGGGCGAAAATCATTATTGTATTTTTAGAGTGGCTCAGCTAATTTGGAAAATGCCTTTGACCTTGTTTAGTACAAGTGTCAGCTTTTTAGTTGAGAAACTGCTCGGACAACTTCTGAAACCCATAAGATTGTGAGCATCACCTTTTTTCAATCAGTGGAACCAGAATTCCCATCGCTATGCAAAGCCATTGTTAAGTAAGTCATGCTTCATTTTACGACCCTTCTTGCCATAGCTGTTAAGTGAACCATGTGGTTGTTAACTGTATCATGTGGTCGTTAAGCAAATCCAGCTCCTCCCATTGACTTGCCTGGTCAGAAGGTCGCAAAAGGGATCACATGACCCCAGGACACTGCAACCGTCATAAATACAGGTCAGTTGCCTTGCGCTCAAATTTTGATCACGTGATAATCCAGATGCTGTAACAGTCGTAAGTGTGAGAACCGTTCACAAGTCACTCTTTTCAGTGCCATTGTAACTTTGAATAGTCACTAAACGAATGGTTGTAAGTCGAGAACTACCTGTATATCATCATCATCATCATCATCATCAAGCCACGATAGCTTTCATTTCCCTTTCATCTCACAGAAAAATCCTCAGCGTGCAATGATGCTCCAAACCAGGGGTAGGCAACCTTGGCTCTTTTATGACTGCATAGCTGGCTCAGGAATTCTGGGAGTTGAAGTCCACGAGTCATAAAAGAGCCAAGGTTGCCTATCCCTGCTCCACACCTTCCCAGGACCTCCTAGTGGACGATTACTTAAACATGAGCCAGCAGTGTGCGGCAGCAGCCAAAAAAGCTAATACAATCCTTGGTTGTATAAACAGAGGAATAGAATCAAAATCATATGAAGTATTAGTACTGCTTTATAAAGCCTTAGTAAGGCCACACCTGGAATACTGCATCCAATTTTGGTCACCGCATTACAAAGATGTTGAGACTTTGGAAAAAGTGCAAAGAAGAGCAACTAAGATGATTAAAGGCTGGAAACTAAAACATATGAAGAACGGTTGCAGGAATTGGGTATGGCTAGTCTAGAGAAAAGAAGGTCTAGGAGTAATATAACAGGAGTGTTCCAAATATCTCAGGGGCTGCCACAAAGAAGAGGGAGTCAAGCTATTCTCCAAAGCACCTGAAGGCAGGACAAGGAACAATGGATGGAAACTAATCAAGGAGAGAAGAAACCTGAAACTAAGGAGAAACTTCCTAACAGTGAGAACAATTAACCAGTGGAACAGCTTGCCTCCAGAAGTTGTGAATGCTCCAACACTGTAAGTTTTTAAGAAGAGATTGGACAACCATTTGTCTGTAATGGTATAGGGTCTCCTGCCTGAGCAGGGGGTTGGACTAGAAGACCTCCAAGGTCCCTTCCAGCTCTATTCGGATTGATTGATACGTAAGAAAATACATTTTTCCTTCTCTACCCCTACCACAGTTCAGACTGTCAATATTAGGACTAAAAGTTTCTCCTAGCAAGTGGAAACGTCTCCCAGGCATGCCTGTTGACCGCGCCTGGAGGCCAAAAACGAAGAAATGAAAAAATGTATAAAAAGCACTCTCTCTCTCTCTCTCTGATGTCGGCCCCTTTCTTACAGAAACCACAGCTTCCCCGTCAGCCAAAGAACTAGGGATCAAATGTAGGTCATATTTAGCAAAGGTGGGGATGAAACACAGGGAAAAGAGCGGGTCCTCTTACATCACTCTGTGTGTGTGTGTCTGTGTGTGTGTGTGTGTGCACTTGGGCTGGAGAGGGGAATGGCAAGGGGGAAACTGAAGGCACTTTGGTGGCTGAGGACCAGGTAAGAAATTCCACCGGCGTTTTAATGGCCTTGTTTGCGAGAAACACCTCTCACCTACAAGCCAGGAGTGCACTTTCGGGGGTGCACCCAAGCGTAAAGAGAAATTGTAAAATGGAACCTTTGTTTTCTTTCCATTTTTTTCCCCCCTTCTCTTAATGGCGTGTTCCTTCTTCGCCTTCTCGCCTTGGCTGAATAGAAACGAGCGCGGAGGCTTTTTAATTGCTCGCTTGGGTTCAACGTGGTTTTTTCTCTCCCACCCCCGGATGTCTTCCTGCAGGAGCTGTTCCCGACCAGATCTTTGCCAGATTTCCAAAAACCAGGGAGTCAGATCTCTTGATGATGATCATGATACAGAGGAGGAGGAGGAGGAGGAGGAAGGGGACTGGGGGGGGGGACTGAGCTGGTGAAATTCATTCATCCTAAGATGGGTTAGCAGCCACGCTTAAGAAGGCTTGATGAACGCCAACCCAACATCATTTATTAGGAATTGTAGAACCTCCATATTCAGAAGCAATATACAGGCAGTCCTCGACTTAACAACCACAACTGAGTCCCAAATTTCTATTCTATTGCTAAGCAAGGCAATTGTTAAGTGAGTGTTGCTCTATTTTATTACCTTTTTTTTGCCACGGTTGTTAAGCAAATCACTACAGTAGTTAAGTGGATCATATTGTCTTTGATTAAGTGAATTAATTGACTTTAGCAATAGCGATAGCAAAAGCAACAATACTTAGACTTGTATGCCGCTTCACAGTGCTTTACAGCCCTCTCTAAGCGGTTTACAGAGTAAGCATCTCGCCCCCCCCCCCAACAATTTGGGTCCTCATTTTACCGACCTCGGAAGGATGGAAGGCCGAGTCAACCTCGAGCCTGTCAGGATCGAACTCCAGATTGTGACTTTGCTTGTCAGAAGCATCCTGGGAAGGTTGCAAGTGACAATCCCAGGATCCCAGGACGCTGCAACCTTTGCAAATCGTAAATACACGCCGGTTACCAAGCACCAGAAGTTTGATTATGTGTCTGTGGGGATGCTGCAACGCTCATAAGACACTTTATCTGAAGTGAAATTGAAATGTTGGCAATGCCCGCTCCACAATATCCTGATGCCCCTGGGATATTTAAATAAATATTTATCTATCTGTATTCCGCCCTATTTTTACAGATAATTCAAGGCAGCGAACACACCTAATACTCCTTTCTCCTCCTACGGTGGTACCTTGGTACTCCTCATTAATTGATTCTGGGAGGCATGACGAGTAGCAAAAATGATGAGTACCAAACAAAATTTTCCCATAAGGATAGTGTGTCACAACAGGCAACTGACACCGACAAGCTCTAGCTTGCGTGTCAAGTACCAAACAAACAACGAATATAGCCAACAAATATAAAGAACGGTTGCTGGAATTGGGTATGTCTAGTGACTAGTCTAATGAAGAGAAGGATGAGGGGGGACATGATAGCAGTGTTCCAATATCTCAGGGGTTGCCACAAAGAAGAGGGAGTCAAGCTATTCTCCAAAGCACCTGAAGGCAGGAGAAGAAGCAATGGAGGGAAACTAACCAAGGAGAGAAATAACTAAGAAGAAATTTCCTGACAGTTAGAACAATCAATCAGTGGAACAACTTGCCTCCAGAAGTTGTGAATGCTCCAATACTGGAAGTTTTTAAGAAGAGACTGGACAGCCATTTGTCTGAAATGGTATGGTTTCCTGCTTGAGCAGGGGGTTGGACTAAAAGACCTCCAAGTTCCCTTCCAACATTATTATTATTATTATTATTATTATTATTATTATTATTATTATTATTATTATTATTATTATTATTATTATTATTATTATTATTATTATTATTATTATTATTATTATTATTATTATTATTATTATTATTATTATTATCTTTTATTCATTAGACATGAATCTCAGTCAACTGAACATTCAAATTGGCTGGTGCTGATGGTTGACACGGGTTGCTACCAGCATCCTAGGTGTCAACCAGGTATCTCCTTAAAATATAAGATGTTATTGTCGTTGTTGTTGTTATTATTATTATTACTACCAAAGTGAGTGGCTCTCACTAGCCCAGTGGTAATAGTAATAATAGCAGCAGCCAGTCTAGAGAAATAAAGGACTGGGGGGGGGGGCATGAAAACAGTATTCCAGTATTTGAGGGACTGCCACAAAGAAGAGAGGGCCAACTTATTTTCCAAAGCACCAGAAGGCAAGACAAGAAACAATGGATGGAAACTAATCAAGGAGAGAAACCACCTGGAATTAAGGAGTAACTTCCTAACAGTGAGGACAATTAACCAGTGGAACTGCTTGGCTCCAGAAGTTTTGGGTGCTCAATCACTGGAGATTTTTAAGAAGAGACTGGACAGTCACTTGTCTGAAATGGTATAGGGTCTCCTGCTTGAGCAGAGGGTTGGACTAGAAGACCTCCAAGGTCCCTACCAGCTCAATTCTGATTGATATTGATTGATAAAACTGGATGCAATATTCTAAGTGTGGTCTTACTAAGGCTTTATAAAGCAGTACTAATACTTCACCTGCTTCAAAGCTTCCCGTTGGCTTCCTTGCAGCCTTTCCTGAATAAACCAGGACCGGCTTACCAAAAAAAACCCATTTCACAAAAACCCACTAAAAGATTGGTTCCCTGCTCCTCTCTTCCCATGACCCCATTTCCAAACCGATAGAGGTCAAAACCTGTGAGAAATAACGGCTTGGCTTGGCCAACTGGATAGCCGTGATCTTTGGCTGAGAAGAATTAATGGGTCGTGTAGGACAGTGATCAGGCCCGAGGAGGGTGGGGGGGGGGAAAACCATCTACTCAGCCGCCCCCCCCCCTCCACAGTGGTCCCTTCTGACATGCTGGCTGATTAAGGGCCAGAGTGTGAGAGAGGAGGGGGCCTGGGAGGGCTACGCCGAAATGTAACGGAGGGGAATAGCAACAAGGCAACAATACCCCCTTAATGAGCTTCGCATTGCCCCAAGTGTGGATCGCGGCCAAGGTCCAGGTTCCCCAAGTGTGACAGAACATTTATTCTAATGAAACGCCACGGAGTTTGCTCAAAGGCCAAATCCTGGGGCTCTTTGCTTGCCTTTCACATGTTCCCCTCAACACTTGGCTGCCCTTTTTGCACAGGAAAAGTTCAGCAGAGGCATTAGATTGTCTTCTTTCTGCATCTCTCTCCCTCTCATTCTCTATCGATCTACAGTATCTATCTATCTATCTATCTATCTATCTATCTATCTATCTATCTATCTATCTATCTATCTATCTATCTATCTATCTATCTATCTATCTATCTATCTATCTATCTATCTATCTATTATTTATCTACAGTATCTGTCTTATCTATCATCTGTCTGTCTATGTCTGATCTATCATCTGTCTGTCTATCTGTCTATCTATTATTATCTATCTATCTATCTATCTATCTATCTATCTATCTATCTATCTATCTATCTATGACTGTCTTATCTATCTATCTATCTATCTATCTATCTATCTATCTATCTATCTATCTATTATTTAACTACAGTATCTATCTGTCTGTCTTATCTATCATCTGTCTGTCTGTGTCTGATCTATCATCTGTCTATCTGTCTATTATTATCTATCTATCTATCTATCTATCTATCTATCTATCTATCTATGACTGTCTTATCTATCTATCTATCTATCTATCTATCTATCTATCTATCTATCTATCTATCTATCTATCTATCTATCTATCTATCTATCTATCTATCTATCTATCTATCCTGGGATCATGTGATCACCTTTTGCGACTTTCTGACAAGCAAAGTCAGTGGGGAAGCCAGATTCACTTAACAACCAGATTACTAATTTGTCAACTGCAGTGATTCAGTTAACAGCTGCGGGAAGAAAGATCGTAAAATGGGGCAAAACTCACTGAACAACTGCTTTGCTTAGCAATAAATTTTGGGCTCCGTTGTGGCCGTAAGCCAAGGACTACCTGTATACACCTCAGAAATGCAGCTTTGAAAATAGAGATCCTTTATTTTTATCTTTGTACAGAATAAGGCAGTTTTATTTTTGCGAGTTTTCAGGTTCTCCCCAAAGGGTGCAAAATGATGGGTTGCTGGAAGGGTGACTGTAGCAGAGGCTAACCTGGCTAGATAGGAGCGTGGGGGCTCGTGTGATCAGAACACTGGGCAAACAATCTGCAAGGCCACGTTCGAGTCCCGAGTGCTGCTGTGTGACGGGATGAGCTCCTGTCACTCTCTCCAGCTCCTACCACCTAGCAGTTTGAAAGCGTGCAAACACGAGTAGATAAATAGCTACCGCTGTGGTGGGCACATTAATAGGGACATGAAAGGAGTCCCCAACCAAGCGTCCCCTGGGCATTGGTGATGGCACCGTCTGAGTCTTTCAACCCCGGTGCTTCCGACTCGAAAACAACCACAACTTAGATTCACAAAACATGTTCATCCTATACCTGAGTTAACAATCTACATTGCTGTGTTCACCGAACAGGCCAAACCCAGATAAATAATTCATAGGAGAGGTCAGTGCAGAGATCTGGGCAATGGGTGGTTGATAATAACAGGGGCCACCATGTTATTTGGATGACACCATGCAGATCATTGGCATTGCGGGTTCCCGCAACACTTACGACAAGGTTGCTTTCCTACAATGTGCTATATTCCTGCAACCCCATTTTGCCCTAATTTAGCACAGGGCTTCTTAACCAAACATCTGCAGTGCACCCATGTTGCCAAATTAATTAGAAGGCCTTACACAATCTGCTGCTGTTCCTGACCCAGCCACACCTTTCCTGTGCCCACTGCTTAATCTTAACAACCCTGGTTGCACCCAGCCATCAGTGCAGAGTGTTTTAACGTTTCTCAACCTTAGCAACTGTAAGATGAGTGGACAACATGGAGAATGACTGGGGAAATCTGGGAGTTAAACGCCACTCATCACAAAGCTGCTAAGGTTGAAAAACACTGATTTAGACTAACTTGAAGACCTTAACAAATCCACTTCTGACATAAATCAAGATCACGTGAAGGGTTAATACCACTTTACAATGCCTTGGTAAGGCCACACTTGGAATTCTGCATCCAGCTTTGGTCACACACGATATAAAAAAGATGTTGACACTTTAGAAAGAGTGCAGAGAAGAGCAACAAAGATGATTAGGGGACTGGAAGCTAAAACATATGAAGAACGGTTGCAGGAATTAGGTATGTCTAGTTTAATGAAGAGAAGGACGAGGGGTGACATGATAGCAGTGTTCCAGTATCTCAGGGGTTGCCCCAAAGAAGAGGGAGTCAAACTATTCTCCAAAGCGCCTGAAGGCAGGACAAGAAACAACGGATGGAAACTAATCAGAGAGAAGCAATCTAGAACTAAGGAGAAATTTCCTGACAGTGAGAACAATTAATCAGTGGAACAACCTGCCTCCAGAAGCTGTGAATACTCCAACACTGGAAGTTTTTAAGAAGAGATTAAACAACCATTTGTCTGAAATGATATAGAGTTTCCTGCCTGAGCAGGGGGTTGGACTAGAAGACCTCCAAGGTCCCTTCCAACTCTATTATTCTATTCTATTCTATAAATAAAATATGATAGTTGCAAATTCATGTATCTAATTTGATTATAAATCCTAATCGATGTAGCGCCTAACTAACATCTGGCTTTAAAAACTATGCAGGGTCAGAACTGGCTAGCATGGATAGGAGACCAACACAAAAATCTCAAGAGGCAAAGTCAAAACACGTCACAACAGAAGACAATGGAAAACTACTTCCATATTGTTGCCAGGAAGAGTCCTTGAATGTGCCATGAAATCTGCAGGAATTGAGTATGACTCAAGGGAGACTTGATAACATTTCATAAGCTGTAGTCATTATTTCAGACCTGGTTTTTCCCCTGGATGGAAGACTGTAAATTACACAGAAAATTTAGGATTATTATCCTGGAAAAGGCAGTAGCAAACCATTTGTGCTGTGTCGTTCTTACAAGCAGATGGTGCAGTGGTGAGTATGCTGGACTGGCTCTTGGAGTCAAGGTAGTCCTTGACTTACGACCACGACTGACCCCAAAATTTCTACTGCTCAGCAAGTCAGTTGCAAAGTGAGTTTTGCCCCACTTTGTTGCCAATGAGTGGTGGTGAAATGAGTCGTTGCAGTTGTTAAATGAACCGTGTGGTCTTTAAATGAATCTGGCTTCCCCCGTTGACTTTGCTTTTTGGAAGCCAGCTGGGAAGATTACAAATGGCGATCACATGACCCCGGGAAAGTGCAACCGTCATAAATACATGCCAGTGGCCCAGTGCCCGAAGTTTGATCACGTGACCGTGGGGGATACTGCAATTGGTTGTAAGTGTGAAAACCGGTCATAAGTTGCTTTTTTCAAGGCTGAGTCAACCTTGAGCCGGTGAAAATAATGCTGGACTAGGAATGGAGAATCAGATTTTGTTTCCCCCTTGTCTCCATAAGCTTCCTCAGTGATTTTGGACCAGTCCTGTTCTCTTAGCCCAGCCTAGTTTGCGCCGGTGGGAAAGACACACATCTAATGCCTTGAGCTCCTGGCAGAGAAATGCAATAGAAACCTAACTATTAAACTAACACTGGTTTATTTAATCCAGTACTGTCTCCTCCAGCAAAGGATATATATATATATTAAAAATGTGACTGATATTTATGAAAAGTAGATTTTAGCACATCTGCTCCTCCTTTCTCTTATCATCCCTCTTGAATTCCTGTGCCTCCAATTTCTTGTGCTATGTTCTATAACTTCCTTGCAGCTACTCTCTATGTCTACTCACAGGAATATAGGAAAAACAAGCTATAGATGGAAACTAATCGAGGAGAGAAGCAACCTAGAAGAAATTTCCTGACAGTTAGAACAATTAATCAGTGGAACAACCTGCCTGCAGGAGTTGTGAATGCTCCAATGCTGGAAGTTTTTAAAGAAAAGACTGGACAACCATTTGTCTGAAATGGTATAGGGTTTCCTGCCTGAGCAGGGGGTTGGACTAGAAGACCTCCAAGGTCCCTTCCAACTCTGTTATATTCTATTCTAAAACAACAAAGAAATCCTTCCTACGTACCAAGTGTTCTCCCCCACGTGGCATTCCCCAACTTGGTGCCATCCAAGTGTGAGGATTTCAGCTCTGACCATTGGACAGGTAGTCCTCGACTTACGACCACAACTGAGCCCAAACTTTCCATTGCTAAGCAAGACATTGTTAAGTGAGTTTTGCCCCATTTTATGACCTTTCTTGCCACAGCTGTTAAGTGAATCACTGCAGTTGTTAAGTTAGCAACCCGGTTGTTAAGTGAATCTGGCTTCCCCATTGACTTAGCTTGTCGGAAGGTCGCAAAAGGGGACCACATGACCCCGGGACACTGCAACCGTCATAAATATGAGTCAGTGGCCAAGCTGCCGAATTTTGATCAGGTGACCGTGGGGATGTTGCAACGGTCATAAGTCTGAAAAACGGTCATAAGTCACTTTTTTCAGTGCCGTTGTAACTTCGAACGGTCACTCAACGCATGATTGTAAGTCGAGGACTTCCTGTATCTTTGAAATGGGTGGGAGAATGATGAGGGCTGACTTTTTCTGTCTGGATGGCACCATGTTGGGGAAGAGGGGTGACCTTTCTCCCCCTTACCCACTCTTGACCTGTGTAAACACCCTTCTGCTATGAATTGGTCCTTGCTTTAAAGCACCAATATTTGCTGACCCCAGGAAGACTCTTTTCTAACCCCCTTCCCCAACTTAAGTCAGGAGACAGAAAGCCAATCTTGCAGTTGATCTTGATTAAAAAGGCCTTGTTTTTTTTTTCCTGTGACCGCTTTGATTTGATAATTTGGTGGAGAAACAACGTGATTTGGAGACTCCATTGTATGGTTATCTCTTAATTTTTCTCTCCCCCTCCCTTTCTCTCTCTCAATTCTCAACTCTAGCTACTTTGCTGATTTCTCAAATCTCTTCCAAACTTGGAGAAAAATATTCGATGCAGTCTCGTTTTATTTATATTTTTATTTATATTTTATATATTTTTAAAAATAAAGCAAAGAGGCCTATTCTTGCAAATTTTTCTAAAGCTCTTCCCATTTATTTATTCTTCTGCTAGTATTCAAAGATACACTGCAATGACATGGGGAGGATCATATTTAATCAGCCTGGCAGGCATGTTGATTTGTTGTCTGAAATGCAGCTGGACTGTGTCCATTGGTTATACAGGTAGTCCTCGATTTACAACAGTTCATTTAGTGACCATTCAAAGTTACGACGGCACTGAAAAGTGACCTATGACCATTTTTCACACAATCATTGCAGCATCCCCACGGTCACCTGATCAAAATTCAGAGGATTGGTGACTCGTACTTATGACGGTTGCAGTGTCCCGAGGTCATGGGATTGATTCCCTTTGGCACCCTCCTGACAAACAAAATCAATGGGGAAGCCAGATTCACTTAACAACCGTATTACTAACTTAACAACTGCAGTGGTTCACTTAACAACGGTGGCAGGAAAGGTCGTACAATGGGGCAAAAGTCATTTAACAAATGTCTTGCTTAGCAACAGAAATTCTGGGCTCAGTTGTGGTCGTACTTTTGCTCGGTGGCTGATAGCTATTTCATAAGCTTTTACTGAGTTCCTGTAAGCTGTTGAACCAATGCAGTTAAAGATTTAGGGGCTGCGTTTGCACAGCGTGTGAAAGTTGGTTGTTGTTAACTTTCATTTGTGGTTTTTGTGGGCGGCTCTAGTTTAAGAAATATGACTTTTGGTTCTTTTCTATGGAATCAGGATGATCTATCTCAGTATTTCTCAAGTTTGGCTGCTTTGGCATGCTGGCTGGAGAATTCTGGGATTCGACGTCCACATGTCTTAAAGTGTCCAAACTTGAGAAGCAATGAAATAGTTCCTCAGTTAATCCAATCTTTACAACTTTCCTCTACGGACGCCTCAGATAAATTGTTCCTAAAAATGGAGAGTCCATTTGCTGCATCATTCCTCTGTCATCTCTAGATCCCAAAGTTACAGGAATCGAAATCCAGCAAATCCAGACAATGCCTGGACATTTCATATGATCAAATAATAGCAATAACCCTGCACTAGATTATAAACTACATCCGGCGATTGAGACGTAAGCAAGCAACCAACCACCAAACAGGGTCTTGCACCCTTAGGATCTTGTAATCTCAGTGTTGATGGTGGAGATCAAATCCCCAGACGAAGCCACAAAGAAAGGGAGATCTGAGGATCCACCGATAAACAAAGGAAGGGGGGAAAGCTGGTGCTCTGGTGACTTGGAATGTGTGTTTTGCGCTTCAGAAGCTGATCAAGGTACATTTCTCACCCCGATTATTCTCTATTCTGCAAGCTTTCACATTCCACAGAAGTCTTTGTCGAGGAGAAACAATGGGATGTCCCTATGGCACTTGAATGGATAACAGATTGATTATGCCTGCTGGTGTGGACTAAAGTTAGTTGGAGTTGGTTGACAGATAGGTGGATATACGAATGCATTCCATAAAGCAATAAGATAATAAAGTTCTTTTCTTCAGGAGCAGGAAACGTTCTAGCTTGTTCACTAGATTCCATGTTGTAGCATTTCAGCTGGGTGTCTATGGAGATTCTCAGTCACCCAGGTCATGGTTGTCCCAAAGGTGCTTTTTCAAGAGGCAATTGGAGCTGAAGAAGCTTCTTGGATGAGAAGCGAAAAGTCTTCAAAGAAAAACAAGAAAGTCCAGTTGCCTCTTGAAAAAGAACCTTTGGGAGAATTTCAGCTGACTGCATCTCTATGAATCTAGAGTATGTATCTAAATATGTGAATATAAAAATATAGTGTCTTCAAATGGATTGATACCTGCCATCAAGTCATTTTCAAAGAAGAGGGGGTTCAACCTATTCTCCAAAGCACCTGAAGGCAGGAGAAGAAGCAATGGATGGAAACTAATCAAGGAGAGAAGCAACCTAGAACTAAGGAGAAATTTCTTGACAGGTAGAACAATTAATCAGTGGAACGGCTTTCCTCCAGAAGTTGTGAGTGCTCCAACACTGGAGGTTTTTAAGAAGAGACTGGACAGCCATTTGTCTGAAATGGTACTATAGGGTTTCCTGCCTGAGCAGGGGGTTGGACTAGGTCCCTTCCAACTCTGTTATTCTGTTATTCAACTTCTAGCAACCACATAGATATTCTATTGCTTTATTTATATCCCGCCTTTATTATTTTTATATATAACTCAAGGTGGCAAACATACTCAATACTCCTTCCTCTTCTTATTTTTTTCACATCCTGGGTTGACTGGCCCAAGGTCACTCAGCTGGCCTTCATGACTTATATGGGATTAGAACTCGCAGTCTCCTGGTGATTGGCCCGAAGTCACACCGCTGGCTTTCATGCCTAAAGTGGGACTAGAATTCCAGTCTCCTGGCTTCTAGCCTTCTTCACCTACATTGCTCTTAAATTTGATAAAACGTATGCATGTGACAGGGTGAAAGAATTTAGAGTGGTGTCTGAGTCACCGTGGCTTGTTGTGACTTCCCATCTGTTGGAATATCTCGCTAGACAAGAATAGGCACCCAAAGGCTCCAGGGAGATTAAACGTTTTTCAGCTAGACTGGGAAGTTGAAAGCCCATCATGACATGGGCAATGGCCAAAACACATTGATTCCTTTTGCCCCGAAAGCAACGCAGACATCTCTGTGAAATCACCAGAAATCAAGACTTGGTGTAAAAGAGACGTTCCCTTTTGCAATAGCGGTGAATAGGTGATCCTCTAGACTCCGCTGAAGATATTACCTAGCCTGGGTAACGAAACATTAGGAAATCCACCCACAAGCTCGGAGAACAAACCTTCACCCTCATATTCCTATTTATTTATTTATTTATTTATTTATTTATTTATTTATTTATTTATTTATTTATTTATTTCCCGCAACTGCTCTTCATGTGGTTTATCCTCCAGTCCATCTTTGTTGCTCTTCTCTGCACTCTTCCTAGAATCTCAGCAACTTTCTAAAATTGTGGTGACCAGAATCCGCAGCATTGTTTTCAAACAATCCTTTTTGAACTTGCTTTTCATGTCATTCTGCCTTGAAACAATGACTGTTCATTCTGTGGAGTTAAAACTTGCTTTCTGGGAGAAAACAGACTTACAGTTCCTGCTATGTTAGATGGTTTCCTTTCTTCCCACCAGTTCCTACCCTGGTCCCTGCCTTCAGATAAACCTGACATTAAGACTGGAAAGCATTTAAACAATCCCTTTCAGATTCTTTGCTCTGCTGAATGGCCTTGAAATAGCTATGCCCACCTAATGTTTCCCCCTTTTAGGCTAGGTAAGTAAACATACCTGAAGCCAACAGAAATTCATTGGTGGCTTTGCACATTTGCAGGGATCTCTGGCAAAGAAAGGAAGAAAGAGAAAGAAAGAAAGAAAGAAAGAAAGAAAGAAAGAAAGAAAGAAAGAAAGAAAGAAAGAAAGAAAGAGAAAAAGAAAGAAAGAAAGAAAAAGAAAGAAAGAAAAAGAAAAAGAAAGAAAGAAAGAAAAAGAAGAAAGAAAAAAAGAAAGAAAGAAAGAAAGAAAGAAGATGAGGAAGGTAGGAAAAAGAAAGAAAAAAAGAAAGAAAAAAAGAAAAGAAAATCCTTTTACAATTCTAGAATTGGCAAATTGAATCTCCTTTCCAAAAATAAGTGCTTTCTAATCAAAGGCTAAGTGTGTGGCTTGGATCTTTATTTTTTAAAATGTCTCTGGGAACTACGGGTGTTAGTGAGAGGAGAAAACACACTTTTTTGCACTCACAGGCCAAAGAACAGTGGTGGCGCAGTGGTCAGAGTGCAGTAGTTCAGGCTAATTCTGCGGACAGTCGGCAGTTCGACAGTTCGAATCTCACTGGCTCAAGGTTGACTCAGCTTTCCATCCTTCCAAGGTCGGTGAATCTGGATTTCCCATTGACTTTGTGGGTCAGAAGGTCGTAAAAGGGGATCACATGACCCTGGGACACTGCCACTCTCATGAGTCCGTTGCCACGCATCTGAATTTTGATCATGTGACCCTGGGGACGCTGTAATGGTTGTAAGTTGAAAAATTGTCCTAAGTCGTTTTTTTCAATGATGTTGTAACTTCGAACTGCCACTAAACTGTTGTAAGTCAGGGACTACCTGTAACCCCAGGATACTGCAACCTTCCTAAATACCTGCCAGTTGCCAAGTGTTCAAATTTTGATCACATGACCATGGGAACGCTGCGATGGTCATAAATGCAAGGACCAGTCGTAAGTCACTTCTTTCAGTGCTGTTGCAGCTTTGAACGGTCACTAAATGAATAGTTGTAATTCGAGGACTACTTATACTTCTAAAGTACAGATTTGCTCTTTTAGAGGGAATGAAGTCCCATCTCATGTGGACTGAATCTCTACCCCAAGTACATTTTCTCATTCATCAACAGGGCCTCTGTTTTATCTGGATTAAATTAATTTTCAGCTGCTTCTTCCTTATCCACCTGGTGGAGAATATACAGTTAGTCTTCGACTTGTGACGGTTTAGTGACCTTTTGAAGTTACAATGGCACTTAAAAAAAGTGACTTATGACCATTTTTTACACTTATGACCGTTGCAGCATCCCCGTGGTCACGTGATCAAAATTCAGATGCTTGGCAACTGACTCGTATTTATGACGGTCACAGTGTCCTGGGGTCATGTGATCCCCTTTTGCGACCTTCTGACAAGCAAAGTCAATGGGGAAGCCAGATTCACTTAACAACCGTGTTAGTAATTCAACGTCTGCCATGATTCACTTAACAACTTTGGCAAGGAAGATCGTAAAATGGGGCAAAATTCATTTAAACAAATGACTCACTTAGCAACAGAAATTTTGGGCTCAATTGTGGTCATAAGTTGAGGACTATCTGTAGTATCTTGAACATTGCCTCTTGGGATCTCAATAAGAGCTGGGTGCCTACTAATGTCTTATTGCTCAAATTCTAATTCTTTCCCAAAAAAAAATTGATCCAAGATCTCCTGGCTTGTGAGTTCACGCAACACGCTTATCGTTAAACTGAAGTTTACAAAACACAGCAACTGTATTATAGGTCAGCATGACGGTGGGATGCCCAGAACAGGTGAAGGCAATGGCTAAACTACAAACAACTCAGCCTTACTTTAACCTAGCTTAACAGGTTGTGTGAACCCAACCACTGAGGTGAAAAACGTTTATTCCCTCAATTAGTGCACCTGATTGCAATAAAAATGCGCAAACGTTCAGCCAGGATTACAATAACCACGCAGAAGCAAAAAAACAAACAAAACCCATGCTTTTTATGTATAGAAAATACACAGGTGCTTTAATGCTGAAAGAGATATTCAGTCGCTGTCTTTCATTTAAAAAAAAAAAAGTCTTATATTTAAGTGTGCTGCAGCTGCCAAAAAAGCCAACACAGTGCTGGGCTGCATTAACAGAGGGATAGAATCAAGATCACGTGAAGTATTAATACCACTTTACAATGCCTTGGTAAGGCCACACTTGGAATACTGCATCCAGTTTTGGTCACCACGATGTAAAAAAGATGTTGAGACTCTAGAAAGAGTGCAGAGAAGGGCAACAAAGATGATTAGGGGACTGGAGGCTAAAGCATATCAAGACGTTTGCTGGAATTGGGTATGTCTAGTTTAATGAAAAGAAGGACTAGGGGTGACATGATAGCAGTATTCCAATATCTCAGGGGTTGCCACAAAGAAGAGGGAGTCAAGCTATTCTCCAAGGCGCCTGAGGGCAGGACAAGAAGTAATGGATGGAAACTAGTCAAGGAAAGAAGCAACCTGGAACTGAGGAGAAACTTCCTGACAGTTAGAACAATTAACCAGTGGAACAACCTGCCTCCAGAAGCGGTGAATGCTCCAACACTGGAAGTTTTTAAGAAGAGACTGGACAGCCATTTGTCTGAAATGGTATAGGGTTTCCTGCCTGAGCAGGGGGTTGGACTCGATGACCTCCAAGGTCCCTTCCAACTTTATTATTATTATTATTAAGTACTAAACGGTTTTCTTTGGATTTCTCAATTAATATCTGATGCCTTGTTAACAGATCCAGACTGTAAATATTTGTAAGTTTTTGATCTGAATTCTCCTCTCGGTGAATTCATGGAGTCACCCATTAGATTTCTTGAGAACAATAAAAAAAATAGATTGCCTACTGGTATTTATGCATGTATGTATGTATGTATGTATGTATGTATGTATGTATGTATGTATGTATTTATGTATTTATGTATTTATTTATTTATTTATTTCCTGCCTTTATTATTTTTACAAATAACCCAAAGCGGCAAACATATCCAACACTACTTCCTCCTCCTATTTTTCTTCACAATAACAACAACAACCCTGTGAGGTAGGTAGGGCTGAAAGAGAGAGAGAGAGAGAGAGAGAGAGAGAGAGAGACTGGCCCAAAGTCACCCAACCTGGCTTTCATAGCTAAGGCAGGACTTGAACTCATGACCTCCTGCTTTTTAGCCTGGTACTTTAACTACTAGACCAGGGGTCTTCAAACTTGGCCCTTTTATGACTTGTGGACTTCAACTCCCAGAATTCCTCAGCCAGGCACGTGTGTGTGTGTGTGTGTGTGTGTGTGTGTGCCTGGCTGAGGAATTCTGGGAGTTGAAGTCCACAAGTCATAAAAGGGCCAAGTTTGAAAACCCCTGTACTAGACCAAACTGGATCTTTGTCATCATCCAGGATGTGTCTCTGTTATTATATTATATAAATAACATAATAGGTTACATACTGTTTGTTGCATATTATACCTATTACATATCCTGTATATTATATTCAGCAATTGCTGCTCAAGGTGTAACATTTGATCTAGTCCTGCAGCCCAATTTGCTTTCAAGGAAGTAGCTTTTGGAGTGGCTTCCGAGTTGAATGTGAAGTCTGTACACAACCTTTAAAAGCAGCTTGGCAGCCGTTCACATGTTGTGGTGAACCTGTTAGGAACGCCCATCGCCTCTTCACCCCGGGAATGACCCTGCCATCCGTGGCCACATGGAAGGTTGAGCTTTTGATTTATCCTTGTTTTCTAGATAAGCAGCTGAAGTGAACAAAAAGAATTGCCAATGACCATAACAGCAACAACTTAATAATAACCACATTTTTTAATGTCACACATTCAGAGCAAAGAAATCTAAAATTAAAAGGCACGGTCCAATCAAAGCTCAACTATTTTAATATTTCAAATATTTTAATGTGCATATATACACATACACACACCTTGAATGGCAATGGAACCTACTGACTTTTGCCAATTTCAATAGGAGAAAAATTAAGTGTGCTGAGCTAGCATTCAGTTCCCCCACATAAATGGGACGAATTCTCATGTAAACTGACACAGGATTTTTAACCAGGTTTCATTTCTTTCATGCTTACTTCAAAGGGACTTCAGGAACTATACATGTTTGATTTCTAACCCCCCCCCCCATTGAAATAGTAAAAACTTTTAACAATTTAAACAGACTGTGACCCCAAATATTTGTTCAAAAGGGAAAAAAAATCCAGAAGATTAGCATTAAAATCTGCTCAAGTGAGCGATATTTTTTTTTTCCAAAATCAGAAATATTTTTCTGCTCCCCCCGAATAAAAAAGTGGTATTTAAAGAAAAAACGGGAACATGCAACATATACCACTCCCTGGCTTCTGAATAATTTTAATTTTAGAGTAGTACTCCAAATCCGTTTTCTAGTTTTTTTAAAAGAAAAGAGGGGGGAAAAAGAGATCAGATTGGATTAGGGGAAAGGGCTGACAGATGCAACGATCCGGGAAATAAAAACTGGGATCTTTTCCTTCACGCTTTCTATCCGAGTTCAAAGTTTCCGTCTGTAGAAAAGTATACCAGATCAGTATATTCGATTCCGATCTTATCGAATTAAGTCTAGCCCTCGATTCCACCACCCCCCTCCCCCCACGAAACCAGGAAACTGAAAGAGAGCACATTAAATAAATCAACCGAAAAAAGACCCCTCTCCCATTTTATCCAGGAGGGGAAGAAAAGAAAAAAAACTGGGAAGAGGGAAAGAAATGGAAGGGAGAGGAGGGGAGAGGAGCGAAACGGCGGGCAGGAGGAATAAACACAGAAAGTGAAATGTAACCAATTCTCGCCGCCGAACCCGTTTCCGAACTCTCTCTCGGCGTGTGCAATTAAATCCATAAAGCCCGGATAATAATCGAAATGGACTTTTTCTTGCAGAGTTAGAATTAGTTTGGGGGGGGGGAAAGGAGGAGGAAGAAGGGAAGAGAGCCGAATTCTTTGCATCTGGAGAAAGGGAGGCAATTGAGCAGGGGGCTGGACTAGAGGACCTCCCGGGTCCCTTCCAGCTCTATTCTATTCTATTCTAATTCCAAAAAAAAACCCCAAAAAAACCAAAACCGGCTGAAGTTCTTCTTATTGCTTTCTACCTCTGACCGGGGGTATACAAAGTTCGTCGAACAGGCGAGACGCCCAGCCCTGGCGAGAACAGCCGCCCCCCCTCCCCAACCCAAACCGGCTGCCTAAACAGGTTCAAAGTGCAGTGAAGAAGGAAGGAAGGAGGGGGGGGACCCCGACGATCTCTAGAGACAAGTCGCCCCCACCCCACACACACACCCTTCTGACCTAAAGGCTGAACGTGGAGTCCTCGTCCCGCCAGCCAGGCGAAGGGAGCCCAAGCTCGGGAGTCTGGACGCCCCCTCCGCGCCCGTCGGTGCCCTCCCCTCCTGTGCTCTCTCCCCCCCCCCAGCTCGTCATTTGCATCCCGCGCGGAGGCCCCCGCCTGCCCACTTCATTTGCATACCGTATATGGCCTAATGGAGAGCATCAAGAGGGAGTAAAAGGCCGGCCGAGGCATTTGCACCGCACAGCCCGCCGCAGAAACAGGTGTCAGCCGAGAGCTCTGGGGCTTCCCGTTGCAAGCCCAACGCGGGGGTTTGGGGAGGGAGGTTGGGTTTTTTTGGGGGGGGGCTTTCCTTCCCCCCTTTCCCTATCCTCCCCCCTCCCCTTTTTCTTTTTTTGCTTTCTGCCCCTCTCTCTCTCTCTCTCTCTCTCTCTTTCCCTTTTTCCCTTTCCCTCCCTCCCTCCGGGCTTAAAATGGTGTCCAAACTCAGCGCTTTGCAACACGAGCTGCTCAACGCTCTGCTCACCTCGGGCGTCACCAAAGAGGTCCTGATCCAAGCTCTGGAGGAACTGATGCCTTCCGCTGGCAGCACCAACGCTCCGGCAGCCCCGGGTGGAGGCTACGGGGTGAAACTGGAAAACTTGCAGCTGTCGCCCGGGGACGGCGGCGGCGGCGGCGGCGGCAGCGGGACGGAGGCGGACAGCAAGCCCATCTTCCACACCCTGACCAACGGGCACAGCAAAGGCAGGCTGTCCGGGGACGAGGGCTCGGACGACGGGGATGACTTTGACACCCCGCAGATCCTCCGGGAGTTGCAGGCGCTCAACACGGAGGAGGCGATGGAGCAGAGGGCCGAAGTGGAGAGGATGGTCAGGTAAGTTGAGGAGGGGGCTGCGGAGGGGGGGGGAAAGGTCCCGTAGAGGCAGCGCGCCCGGGGGTTCGGGGGGGAAAGTGATGGGAGGTTCTCCGAAAGGGAGATGGAACGTTCGGAGTGGAACGTTCGGAAGAGAACGTTGGGATAAAAGGAATGGAACGTTCCGGTCACACTGGATAGAATGTTCCGGTGACTGAATGCGCGACCTGGTTTGCAGAGGTGCGTTTTCGCAGCCCCCCCCCCGCTTCGGGCTGGCCACCCCTCGCCGAATAATACCGCGGGTGGGTTTAAAACACACACACACACATTCACACTCACACAACGAACCACCGTTCAGGTTTGTCTCCAAACGTTTTCTCTCCCCCTGTACTCTGCGCCTTCCCATTACAAGAATGAATGGCTCTGTGTTTGCGTGCATGTGTAATACAAAAGTACACAACTCGTTTACACAACTTCGTCCGCTGTCCCCTTGTCGTTGTGCTGGGGGGGGGGGATAGGATGACCGAGCCACGTGAGAGTTTCAATCGATTTTTATCTCTCTCTCTCTCTCTCTCTCTCTCTCTCTCTCTGACTCGCACACCCGCAATCAAGGACAAGCGCCAGTTTAAAGAAAAAAGAAAAAAAAAAGTACATAGCGCGGAGATAATTTTCTTTTTAACTGATTAAAATAATCCCAGCAAAACGAAATCAGGGTTTTTGGTCTCTACGGGAGCAGCGCAATCCTTTTAAGTATTTACTGGGAAGGACTTTTAAGGATTGCAACTGTCCCCTGACAGAGAACGTGGCGCTTTTCATGTCCCCTAACAATATCGCCAGGAGGAGGTTAAATAACAAAATTAAGAATGCAGCAGCGCTGGAAATGGATCGTACTATAGTGATTGGTTTTGTTTGGTTTTTTTTTTGCTTTGTTTTTATTTTCATTTTACTCAAGGGGAGCTAAAGAGGTTTTGTAAGGAAAAGGTGAAGAACTTGGGGGCAAAATACAGTTTCGTAGAATTAACGCTGAAATTTTAGATTCACTAAAAGCGTGACCCCTTAACAGTGGTGCTTTTAAGAAAAAAAATTCCGCGGAGTTTTTTCGTTTGTTTCTCTTTTTTTTTTGTTTTTTTTACCTGAACGTAGAATTTTTATACTGTTATCTTGAGACAAAAATTCCATTAGAAACTGTCTATAAATTCTCTAAGGTAAAAGATCAAGTAAGTGGAGGGACGGCCTCGGAAACAAGGTTTGAAATATAGGCGGGAAACATCCCTTTCCTATGTCTATGTAGAAATGCACAAAAGTACCATACTACAATATTTATTTTAGAGCAATAAATAAGGTCGGTGGAGAAGCGCGTATATTAAATATTCCATGCCACAAAACTACTCAAATATGAGTCGAACTGAATTTTGCCGCTTTTGGGGGTGTACTAACTTATCCCCCCCCCCGCTGAGCCCGATCAATCTGGAGGCTGGCGGAAAGCAATCACGCCTTATTCTACCGTTCAGACCTAACACGTGCGAACACGGGGTTGGTTGCGCTGAGGCTTTGACACGGATTAGTTTATAATCGTCGTACAATTCAGACGTTCCTAAAGCTATGTTGACAGGCCACATATTCCGGGGTGTCCGAGGAGGTTTAATTTTGTACTATCCTCAATGAGTGTGTGTGTGTGTGTGTGTGTGTGTGGTGGTTCCACACACTCTAGGAAGTAATAGCTAGGAGGTGGATGTCAGTTGGAAGCTCAAGCAGCATTGTCTTTTTCCTTCAAATAACTTAAAAGTATAAAACTAAGGGAGAATTAATTTGCAGGGCCCTTGGTGCACCCTGACCTCGGTTGTTTTCTTGCAGACGTTTCATTACCCGAAATAGGCAACATCATCGGTGCTAAAATATAATGAGAGCAAACCCCGCTCCCTTCCAGCACTGATGATGTTACCTAGTTGGGTAGTAAAACATCTGCAAGAAAACAACCAAGCCCAGAGAGCACCAAGGACCCCTCATTTCAACCCTGTGCTACAAATATTCTCCTTTATTGAAATTAATTTGCATTCCCACACGATCCCGCTTAATGGAACCGTGGGCTTCCTTGGTGTTAAATAAATGAATAAAATGACATTGATTAATTGCAGTGATGGGGAAAAAAAGGGGGGGTGACTTCCAAGGAACATTTTGAGGGCAGGGCCATTCAAACGTCATCTGTGTAGTTCTTTCTCTCTCCCCCCCCCCAAATATCACCTCCAGCCAAGATGCCAAGAATCATTTGTGTCCAGAGTAGTAATAACAGCAGCAGAAGTAGTAATAATAGTAATATCCGTTACCTATCAATTTCTAGAGATAGGCTTTGTGGAGAGAAAGGTGTGAATTTGATGAAAAGGAATCTAGCAATAATTAACTCCGGGTAAACCTTTTCCACTTCCTAAGATTATTTCCCCTCCTCCTTCTAATATCTTTTTGTCCAGTAAAAACTTTCATTAGCCGTTCATTTGCCAATAGGAAAACACCCTCTCTTTTGTGTGTGTGTGTGTTCGTTAAGGTGCTAAGCATGTGTGTGCCCCCGCCTGTGTGTTTGTTGTGTTTGTTGTGTTTGTGTGTGTGTAAAAATGCCGGAGCACACGCACATATACATACGTGTCTTCCAACTTAAAAGAGTCGCGCGCGGCTTTTTGACAAGTTGGTTACTAATTATCCCCTCGTGGTTTTACGGCGCTTTTCCTCCCGTCCTTCCCTCTTTTAGCAAAATATCAACTAAATAAACTGCTATTTATTAACCCGCCGCTCCGTTTTTAAAGACCGGCTGGGGATTTGTTTCCCGTTTCTTCGCAAATCGGTTTATTATACTATAGGAAGCCGCCGGTCGAAAAATGGCGCTGGGGGGGGGGGGGCAGGCTTTTTTTGGTTTTTGCGAAAACGAAAGGTAACTTTTCACGTCTCTCTAGAATGGACGTTTCCAGGTGGATCCTATTTACTGAAACGCTGATTAAAATAACTATTGGGGGGAGTAGGAAGATAGAGAAAAGCAGAACGAATCTCTCTTCCCAACTCTTCCCATTAAGGAGCTGGAATTGAAAGCTGAGAGGGTTTTTTTCTAGGATTTAGCCCATTTAGGAGAAATGTAAATAATTAAAAAAAAAGGTTTAGCTTCTCCAGAAACGCGCTTCGGGACTAAGGTGGTTCTTCAACCTTAAGAGAGAGTCTGGGAGAAAATATCTGATTATTTTCCGACTTCGTTCCCTAAAACCAGTTTGCAATTGGGGAGAGGGTATTGTTTTTTTCCCCAAGGGAGGGGGGTGGGATTGTTTAGGATGGAAACTGGCTTTTATTTAGTTATATATCGTTTGTTATTTCTTATCCACCGCCCGTCTCTTTAGTTCTTGGGCCTTTTTCCTACCGAGTTGCTGTCGGGGCCCAGTGCGGCCCCAAGTTTTGGCCCGTTGCTTTGGGGAGTGAGGGGCGCTTCAGCGCAAACCCGGGCAGGATCGGGAGTCTGGAGGGGAAAAAAAGGGGAAGAAAACGGGTCTACTCGGGAGTTTTCCCTCGTGGCGGCGCCTGGGGAGGGAGGTCTGCCACCGCGATCCTGTCGCAGGCCTTGAACAAGGCTGGCTCCGAGGGCTTGCGATTTAGGGATCCCCCCTCCGCCCCCCAGTCCAGTCCAGAGCCGGGAACCAGAACCAACAGAAGGAGGGGTGCCGGTGTCTCCGTTGTTTCTGTTCAGCGCGGTGCGACCCGGAACCTCGCGGGCCGTCGGAATTAAATCCCCAAGCTGGGCACAGGGTGGCCTTCTCAAAAGCTTAGTGTGTAGACTTTGCCCAACATCTGCCTATCTCCCAGGTCCTTGGGAAGGAGTTGATAGGTGGATAAAATGCCAAATCCATCTAGATTCTAATCTAGACTACGGTGCGACGAACCGTAATAATTTCATGATTATTATTCTTATTTCTTCTCCTTGGTGCTCTCTGCAGCTTAGTTGTTTTCTTGCAGACGTTTCATGACCCAAACTAGGTAACATCACCCGTGCTAGTCCCGGTTTAACGTCTGCAAGAAAACAAGCTCAGAGAACACTAAGGACCCCTCGTTTCAACTCTGAATATCCTCCTTTATCGGTATTCCTTCTCCATCTGTTCTGAAAGGCTGTGGAAATATTTAGATTTTTTTTTTGCTCAAAACCGGTTTCCTTCAGCAGGTCTCTGTCTGTCTGTCTGTCTGAAATTGGTTTATTCAGTGGAGACAGCCTAATCGTTCAGATAAAACTCTGAAAAATTGCCCTGATTTTAACACCCTTAAAGTCCCTCGTTCGGGGGAAGGGGGGGGGGAAGAGATGGAGGGATGGAGGAGAGAATTAAAAAAAAAAATAAGAAAAACAAGTAAGCTCCTTTCTCAATCCGGTTCCCTCCGGATTAGTCCAAGCACCTTAAACGGAGTGAGGGCACGGACTATAAATCGTCTGGAAGGGCCCCTTGAAATTTTCTAGGACTTGCTAAGTGGAAAACTTCTGAAAAGACACTCCCCCTTCCACACACACACACACACACCACATACACACACATTTCATTTCCTCCGTTTACACCGTCCCCTTAAAGTTTCAAAAAAAATAAAATCACCATCCCCAATACGAATTCAAGGCGACTCGGATCCGGTCACACCTTTCGGGATGGAGTCATTGGAGAAACTTCTGGGCTGGTTTTGGACTACAACATCCATCCGCCCCTACCGGCGCAATATTTGACGAGGTGGGAAGGGCCCTCTAAGTAACGCAAAGGGTCTGGAAACCTCGTGGGTCATTTTCCGCGGTGGGCTAATTCGATGAAGTTTGATTTCTGAATAGATGTAGCAGATGACCTGGTGCAAAAGGCTGGGTGGTTTTTTGGGGGGTTTTTTCCCCCCTTTATTTTTGTTTGTTTGTTTGCAGCCACTTTGATGAACTCTCTAACCTTATTTACCTGGCTGGTTTTCCTTACCTTTCTTCCCAAGGGTTCTCTGGCAGCCTCTGTACCTTTCAGCACACCCTTAGGTAGGTCAACTCAAAAGTAAACCCCATTGAGATCAAAGGGACTTGAGTATTTGTTTGTACAGGACAGTCTGCAACCCAGGAAAGTAGAATGGAAAACCTTCAGAGAGGTGAATCTAGCTAAAAATTCGAATTGGTGGTGGTCACAAAAAGGTTCAACCAGGTGCAATTTGCCCCAGTGTGCAGTTTGGTTACGTTTGGCTTTTTTTCTTCTCCTTTTCTTAGCTTGGTTTGTCTTTTTGTGGCTTAATGAGTTGTATACACCCAGCTGGTTAGGTTGTGCTTCCTATAAATTGAAAATTGTCTGTCACCAACTGCGCTTGTTTTAATTAAATCTATTCAACTGTTTTACTGGAATTAACCTGGATTTAATGTATTGGTCTGGATAATACCTTTGCTTTATAAATCCGTGCAAAGAAATTCCTTGACGAAAATCCAATTGGCGCTGCCTTTTAAAGCCAAAAACACTTAAAGGGGTGGACCCTAAACCTATTTTTGAATCTTATCACAGCCTACAATATGAGCAATGGATTCATGATCTGTTTAGTTTCATCTCTCTTCAATCTTGAAATTTCTCTGTTCCTCGAAATCCCCGATTCGTCTTATTTTGTTTTGATTCTTCCTATAATGAACTCGTCAGGTTTATAACTTCCTTCCCTAAAAAATACAGACAATAAATATGCTGTTATAAACAGGAGATAAATAATATAATGGGTGGAAAGTTGAAGAATGGGGGGAAAAAATAAATAAAAATCAAACTAATGGTCTGTTAAAGAGTTTTCTGTAATTAAACAATATGTACTTCTGCAGAAGTATTTACTTCCTCTGACAGCTTCAGGTATATTTTTATCGGAGCATTCAGTATGGCTTTTTTTTTTTTTTTTTTGCCAACAAAGCCATTGACCCAAAACAGCAAAATAAAAACATAATAAAATATGCATTTATATTAAACATTTTAATCCCATGCTTCCATGCCGTGAAAGGCTCCCCAAATGGTATGAAAGTATGCAAAGAGAAGATAAATTTGGGAGGGGGGAGGGAAGGGGTTCAAACACTCGCTAAATAACAGAATAATAGAGTTGGAAGGGACCTTGGAGGTCCTCTAGTCCAACCCCCTGTTCAGGTAGGAGACCCTACACCTTTTCAGACAAATGACTGTCCAGTCTCTTCTTAAAAAGCCTCCAGTGATGGAGCACCCACAACTTCTGGAGGCAAGCTCTTCCACTGATTAATTGTTCTAACTGTCAGGAAATGTCTCCTTAGTTCTAGGTTGCTTCTCTCCTTAATTATTTTCCATCTACTATTTCTTGTCTTGCCTTCTGGTGCTTTGGAAAATAGGTTGACCTCCCCCTTCTTTGTGGCAGACCCTCAAATATTGGAAGACTGCTTTCATGTCACCCCTAGTCCTTCTCTTCATTAAACTAGACATACCTAATTCCTGCAACTGTTCTTCATATGTTTTATCCTCTAGTCTCCTAATCATCTTTGTTACTCTTCTCTGCACTCTTTCCAGAGTCTCTACATCTTTTTTATAATATGGTGACTAAAACTGGATGCAGTATTCTAAAGCGTGGTCTTAGTAAGGCTTTATAAAGTGGTACTATGCTTTCCCTTAGTTAATTCAACTGGGGTTTATTTAATTAACCCAGCCTGTTTCTTTCAACATCCGAAAACCAAAGGCACTATATGCTTATGTTCAGATTTGAGTAACTTGGCTAATTGCCTGCTTACAAGTAAGCGTTTAAGAAGTAAATCTGTCTCTTGTATACTTGAACTGTACCGTATAAACTTCCAGCACGTGGGACGCTGGCTGTTATTAATTTATTTCTATAAATCATCAACAGAAAGATACACAAAAACTTGTGCTTTTTTTTTTAAAAGGTGAACAATTCATTTGCAAAGTTGTAAATCCAAACCAAGCAGTATATAGGTATGCATGTTTATGTGTGTCAGAACTCAGCTGAAAAGTAAAACTACAAAGAAAGATATTTTTTCCCTTTTTAGTCTTCGATAAAAAAAGCAAAAATGCGGTCATTGTTGGTACTTATCCTGCTGGGAATTTCTCCCAAATATTGTCTCAGATTCTAGCCGTGTTTTCCCAGGGTAGAAAAATTACCATGTAATTAATTCTTAATCCAGGTGGTAGAAAAGTACAGGCATGCATCAGGTCTGGACTGGAATTCAAGGACCTGACCAAAGGACACTCAATTTAAGATGATCAAAGGCCTGGAGACCAAAATGTACAAAGAACACCTGCAGGACTTGGGTTTGGCTAGCTAGTCTAAAGAAAAGAAGAAATAGGGGAGACATGATAGCAGTGTTCCAGTACTTGAGAGGCTGCCACAAGGCAGAGGGGGGTCAAACTATTCTCCAAAGCACCAGAGGGAAGGACGAGAAACAATGGTTGGAAACTGATCAAAGAGAGAAGCAACCTGGAATTAAGGAGAAACTTCCTGACAGTGAGGACAATCAACCAGTGGAACAGCTTACCCCCAGAAATTGTGGGTGCTCCATCACTGGAAGTTTTTAAAAAGAGACTGGACAATCACCTGTCTGAGATGGTATAGGTCCTCCTGCTTGAGCAGGGGGCTGGACTAGAAGACCACCAAGGTCCCTTCCAGCTCCTATTCTATTCTATTCTATTCTATTCTATTCTATTCTATTCTATTCTATTCTATTCTATTCTATTCTATTCTATTCTATTCTATTCTATTCTATTATTCTATTCTATTCTATTTTCTAGGGACATAAGAGAACTCTTTAAACAGAAATAGCAACATCCAAGGATATCAGAAAAGGCTTTTTGGTTAAATAATAATAATAATAATAATAATAATAATAATAATAATAATAATAATAATAATAATAATAATAATAATAATAATAATAATAATAATAATAATAATAATAATAATAATAAAGTTGGAAGGGACCTTGGAGGTCATCTAGCCCAACCCCCTGCTCAGGCATATTGCAAGCCACAAAGGAAAGGTTGGCATATTGATTTAGATGAAAATCGTCCCAAATTCATATGACCGGTGGCTCGGTTCATAAATATCTAACCCACAAGAAGTAAATTTTTGAGTACAGATAGTCTCCCATTTATGACCATAATTGAGCCAAAAAATTCTGTTGCTAAGTGAAGACAGTTGTTAAGGGAGTTTTGCCCCAGTTCATGACCTTTTTTTGCCAGAGTTGTTGAGTGAATCACTGCAGTTAAGTTAGTAAGAGTGGTTGGATGTGAGATGGGCGGCAGATAAACTTCATAATAAACAAACAAACAAATAAATTAATAAATACACGGTTGTTAAATGAATCTGGCTTCCCCATTGACTTTGCTTGTCAGAAGATTGCAAAAGATGATCATGTGACCGTGGGAAACTGCAGTCGTCATAAATATGAACCAGTTTGCCAAGCATCCGAATCACATGACCATGGGGATGCTGCAACGGTCGTAAGTGTGAAAAACAGGTCATAAGTCACTTTTTTCAGTGCTTCTGTAACTTTGAACGGTCACTAATTGAACTGTTGTAAGTCAAGGACTATCTGTACTGCAGAACCCTTCAGCTAGTTAAAAGTGTTTTTTTTTCTTCCCATTTCCTTTAATATTTAGGGCAGGGGTCTTCAAACTTGGCCCTTTTATGACTTGTGGACTGCAACCCCCAGAATTCCTCAGCCAGGCACGCTGGCTGAGGAATTCTGGGAGTTGAAGTCCACAAGTCATAAAAGGGCCACGTTTAAAGACCCCTGATATAGAATGATGTAGAATTCTGCAAAACTCCAAGGATTGAAGGGTTCTTGTATACCAGAAAGTTAAGTTGGCCGAAAGGAAGGAAATCTGCAACAGATTTAGGAGGTGCCAAGCATCTGATTCATATTTATGACAGTTGCAGGGTCATGTGATCCCCTTTTGTACCTTCTGACAAGCAAGGTCAATGAGGAAGCCAGATCCACTTAACAACCGTGTTACTAACTTATCAACTGCAGTGCTTCACTAACAACCAAGGCAAGAAAGGTCATAAAACGGGGCAAAACTGACTTAACACATGTTTCACTTAGCAACAGAAATTTGGGGCTCAATTTTGGTCGTAAGTCGAGGACCACCTGTATTTTGATTGCTTAATTTATTTGATCCTGGTGCCTGAAGCCAAACTGAGATCTGTAAACCTGTTGCTCTTGAAATCTACTAGGTCTACAGATCTACAGATCATTTCGAGTGGATCTCTTTGCATTTCCAGCTTTGTGTTATTTATGCAACAGACTCGGGCTCTAAAATCCATGTTACTGTGCAGCATTCTATGAAAATCCATTATTTTATAACAATGAGGCTGCCTCTGCTTTGTAGAACATCCTGCCCTCAAAGGTGAGAAAAGCCACAATCTCTTAGCCTTCCGCAACTGTGGCTGTGCAGCCTTGGGTGGGGGATACAAAAGCCTACACAACCATAGAGCTGGCCAGCTCCATAACAACTACCCCCACACCTATATCAACAACTGTTAACCCCCCATCTTGGAATTTGTCACTTTTTGAAATTTTACAATGTTATTTTTGCTCATTTTAAACTTTTTAAACTTAAGTCATTCTGATTTTATTGATTATATTGTGCACCCACCCAAAGCTCCTCTCTGAGGGAGAATGGGCAGTTAAGAAATATGAAATATAAATAAATAAATATATAAATAAATAAGCGGTAGAAATGCCCTTCACCTTAAGGGAACTTTCTGCCACTGTTAGAAAAAAGGGACACCCTCATAGAACAGGATGAGCTGAGTGTAGCGGGGGCACAAGGTGCTGCCTTAGGCTGAGTCAGACCACTTGTTCATCCAATAAAGGAGAATATTTGTAGCTCAGGGTTGAAATGAGGGGTCCTTGGTGCTCTCTGAGCTTGGTTGTTTTCTTGCAGACGTTTCATTAGCACACTAGGTAACGTTATCAGTGAACTGATGTTGTTACTTGGTATAATAATATAATAATAACAACAATAACAACAATAATAAAGTTGGAAGGGACCTTGGAGGTCATCTAGTCCAACCCCCTGCTCAGGCAGGAAACCCTACACCATTTCAGACAACTGGCTGTCCAGTCCCTTGTTCATCGTATTGAGGAGCTATGGCTTTTCAGCAATTGGTACTATGGGGAGTCCTTGACTTACAGCCACTCACTTAGTGAGCATTCAAAGTTACAACCTACTGGAAAAAGGGGGACTTATGACCTGGATCCAAAGTTCTGACAGTTCCCCCCCTCCCCACAGTGGTCATGTGACTGTACTTCCGGAGCTCAGCAACACAGCCACATTTGTGGACATTGGCAGTGTCCCGTGGCTAATGGATCCTGGTTTTGCGGCACTTCCAGTTTTCAGCAAAACCGTGCCATCACGAAAAATGGGTAGGCTTAATGACCGCAGCGTTTGATTAACAACCACCACCACAACAAAAAGTCATAAATCCGGTGGATCACGTGACTGACCCATTTTACAACCGCTATGACTTAACGATCGTAACGGGCAGGCTCCATTGCAGTCGTAACTTAAGGACTTTCTCTACTTTTTTTTTTTTTTGCAGCTTCACACATCCCCAATTTGCTTAGGAGTCCCTGAATGTTGAGGTTCGGCCGCTGTGATGAAACTTGCACGCTGTGCCTAAGGAACGGCCTTTCCAGGAGCAGAACAGATCAGTGCATTATGTTCCTTACAATCTAGATAGGAGAGAACTGCTACATCTTAGGCAGCCGCGTTGCAAAGAAAGCAAATAACGCAGAGGAGTAGAAATAGGAGATTCAGATCAAAGGCTGATTTGCCCTCATCTCAATCCTGTTAAGAGCTATTCTTAGACTGTCCGGGTGGGCCTTGGTATGAACTGACTATCCAAAGCCCATGTTCTACTCGGAGTTACAAATGTTGATTCTCCTCCTCTGTAAGTTGCTTTGAATCAGTGTTTGAGGATACTCAGGACTATTTAATAATAATAATAATAATAATAATAATAATAATAATAATAATAATAATAATAATAATAATAATAATAATAATAATAATAATAATAATAATAATAATAATAATAATAATAAGTTGGAAGGGACCTTGGAGGTCATCTAGTCCAACCCCCTGCTCAGGCAGGAAACCCTATACCATTTCTGACAAATGGCTGTCCAGTCTTTTCTTAAAAACTTCCAGTGTTGGAGCATTCACCGCTTCTGGAGGCAGGGTGTTCCACTGATTAATTGTTCTAACTGTCAGGAAGTTTCTCCTTAGTTCTAGGTTGCTTCTCTCCTTGGTTAGTTTCCATCCGTTGCTTCTTGTCCTGCCTTCAGGCGCTTTGGAGAATAGCTTGACTCCCTCTTCTTTGGGGCAGCCCCTGAGATATTGGAACACTGCTATCATGTCCCCCCTCGTCCTCTTCAGTAGACTAGACATACCCAATTCCAGCAACCGTTCCTTATATCTTTTAGCCTCCAGATCTCTAATCATCTTTGTTGCTCTTCTCTGTACTCTTTCTAGAGTCTCAACATCTTTTTTACATCGTGGTGACCTAAACGGGATGCAGTATTCCAAGTGTGGCCTTACCAGGGCATTGTAAAGTGGTATTAACACTTCATGTGATCTTGATTCTATCCCTCGGTTAATGCAGCCTAGCACTGTGTTAAGTTACTTGCCAATTGTGGTTTGTCCCATAAATGATGGTTAAATTGAGCAGCATGCGTGAACCAGGTTTTAATTTCAGGCATTAAAAAACTTTAGACATCTTGTATACGTGTTTGAGGCTGAGTAGACACTAAAGTTTTCTACTATAGGCAATGCAATTACGTAGGATAGCTCCTTAGGAAGCTGGAGGTGGTGGTTCATTTGTTCTCCATTTGTGGATTGTGATTGCTTATCTAAAACCTAGATAAACGCTGCACTTTAAAAAACTTCCTTCCAGTATCTCTGTCAGTTCATCAGTGTGGCTTAAGAAACCAGGCTAGAAACTAGGAGACTGTGAGTTCTAGTCCCACCTTAGGCATGAAAGCCATCTGTGAGTTCTAGTCCCACCTTAGGCATGAAAGCCGTCTGAGTGACTTTGGGTCAATCACCAGAAGACTGTGAGTTCTAGTTCCGCCTTAGGCATGAGAGCTGGCTGAGTGATTTTGGGCCAATCACCAGGAGACTGTGAGTTCTAGTCCCGCCTTAGGCATGAAAGCCATCTGAGTGACTTTGGGCCAATCACCAGGAGACTGTGAGTTCTAGTTCTGCCTTAGGCATGAAAACCATCTGAGTGACTTTGGGCCAATCACCAGGAGACTGTGAGTTCTAGTTCCGCCTTAGGCATGAAAGCCATCTGAGTGACTTTGGGCCAATCACCAGGAGACTGTGAGTTCTAGTTCCGCCTTAGGCATGAAAGCCATCTGAGTGACTTTGGGCCAATCACCAGGAGACTGTGAGTTCTAGTTCCGCCTTAGGCATGAAAACCATCTGAGTGACTTTGGGCCAATCACCAGGAGACTGTGAGTTCTAGTTCCGCCTTAGGCATGAAAGCCGTCTGAGTGACTTTGGGCCAATCACCAGGAGACTGTGAGTTGTAGTCCCGCCTTAGGCATGAAAGCCGGCTGAGTGACTTTGGGCCAATCACCAGGAGACTGTGAGTTCTAGTTCCGCCTTAGGCATGAAAGCCGTCTGAGTGACTGGCCCAATCACCAGGAGATTGTGAGTTCTAATTCTGCCTTAGGCATGAAAGCCGGCTGAGTGACTTTGGGCCAATCATCAGGAGACTGTGAGTTCTAGTCCCACCTTAGGCATGAAAGCTAACTGAGTGACTTTGGGTCAGTCACTCTCTCACACCCAACCCACCTCACAATGTTGTTGTTTTGGGGAAAATAGGAGGAAGGTGTATTGCATATGCTTGTCATTTTATTTGTAAAAATAATAAAGGCGGGATACAAATAAATAAGCACTCCCCTCCTTTTATTTCCAACAAAATTAAATGCAGTTCAGTTCCTGCAGAATTCAGAGACCTGCCAAAGGCTGATTCTGCTGATTGGAAAACCACTCCTTCATTGCATGTTACCATCAAAGCTTCAAATGGAAATTTACAATCAGATTGTAGCCCGAAGCATATTGATTTAACTCCATTGCTATTAAAATAATGCATTTCAGAGGAACTATCCTTCAGTGTAAGAGCATTCAAGTGAAACTTAAGGTGTCTGGCAACCCATTGTACATTGTACATTGTAGAATGGTCCATTTGAGATTTGAGTGGGGCCCTAGAGTTCATCTAGCCCAACCCCCTATGCAGTAGTATTCAATGCAGGATGAACAGCCCAGGATGCAACCTGGGTTTTGGCATCACTGCTGCTCCAAATGAGGCTGTCTGCTATAGGTAGTCCTCAACTTGGGACCACAATTGAGCCCAAAATGTCTGTTGCTAAGCAAGACAGTTGTTAAGAGAGTTTTGCCCCCATTTTACGATCTTTCTTGTCACAGTTGTTATGTGAATCACTGCAGTGGTTAAGTTAGCAACACGGTTGTTAAGTGAATCTGGCTTCCCCATTGACTTTGCTTGTCAGAAGGTTATAAAAGGTGATCACATGATCCCGGGATGCTGCAACCGTCATAAATATGAACCAGTTGTCAAGTATCTGAATTTTGATTATGTGACCACAAGGATGCTGCGACAGTCATAAAACACTTTTTTCAGTGCCATTGCAACTTTGAATGGTCACTAATCGAATGACTGTAAGTTATAAGTTGAGGACTACCTGTACCATCAAGTACAGGTAATCCTTGAGTTACAACAGTTCACTTAGTGACCGTACAAAGTTACAACAGCACTGAAAAAAAAATGTCTTAACAAATGTCTCACTTAACAACAGAAATGTTGGGCTCAATTCTGGTCGTAAGTCGAGGACTACCTGTAGTTTGTAATATTTGGGCATTTCATCTAACCTTTTGCTGAATGTTGCTTTCTTCTCATTTCTGCAAGAAATTGTGATTTGACAGGCTCTGCTCTCTGGACCAAAAGAATTCATTCAAGTGATATTTTGTTAAAATTACCTGTTCCTCTTGCTCATGCCACTGTACCTTAAGCTTCCTGGCAAATATGTATTTTTCATCAAAGAATTCCTGCCTCACTTTCAATTCTTTGTAATTATACCCCCATGCCACCCTCCTCAAGTAGATTTTGTCAAAAACAGATCATGCCAAACAAATTTTATTTCATTCTTTGACAGAGTGACTAAATGAGTGGACCAGCGAAATACAGGGGATGTAATATACTTGGATTTCAGTAAGGCATTTGACAAAGTAGACCATAATCCACTTCCTGGAAAGCTAAAAATATGTGGATTAGACAGCATCACCATTAGATGGATTTGTAAGTGGCTGACAAACCACACTTAATCTGTAGTTCTTAATTGAAATGCATCTACATGGAGGGAAGGAAGCAGTGGGGTACCACAAGGTTCCATCTTAGGCCCAGTACTCTTCAATATCTTCATAAGCGACTTAGATGAGGGAATAAAAGGGGAACTCATCAAATCTGCAGATGACACTAAGTTGGCAGGAATAGCCAACACCCCAGAAGACAAGCTCAGAATCCAAAAAGATCTTGACAAACTTTAACAATGGGCCCTATCCAACAAAATGACATTTAATGTGGAGAAAAGCAAGGTTTTACACCTGGGCAGGAAAAACCAAAGGTACAAGTACAGATTAGGCGAAACCTGGCTCGAAAACAGTAACTGTGAGAGGGACCTTGGAGTCACTTAAATGTGAGCCAGCAGCCAAAAAAACCCCAATGCAATTCTAGGTTGCATTAATAGAGGGATAAAATAAAATCACTTTATAAAGCCTTAGTAAGATCACACTAGAATACTGCATCCAGTTTTGGTCACCATATTATAAAAAAAGATGTTGAGATTTTGGAAAGAGTGCAGAAAAGAGCAACAAAGATTATTAGAGGGCAGGAGACTAAAACATATGAAGAACGATTGCATATGGAACTGGAATGGAATTGGCTATGTCTAGTCTAGTAAAAAAGAGAACTAGGGGTGACATGATGGCAGTCTTCCAATACCCCAGGGTTGCCACAAAGAAGAGGGGAGTCAACCTATTCTCCAAAGCACCTGAAGGCAGGACAAGAAGCAACAGATGGAAACTGACCAAAGAGAGAAGCAACCTAGAACTAAGGAGAAATTCCCTGACAGTTAGAACAATTAAGCAGCGGAACGACTTGCCTCCAGAAGTTATGGGTGCTGCAGCACTGGAGGTTTTTAAGAAGAGATTGGACAGCCATTTGCATGGAATGAAGGTTGGACCTCTGAGGTCCCTTCCAGCCCTATGATTCTCTGTTCTATTTGTGTGTATGTGTGTGCATATGTGTTGTTTAATGCATTGTGTGACTCCAAGCAATTTGATTAGTATACAGTTCCATGTATTATGTAATCTTGTCTGGAGTAGCTGTCAAAGCAAGAACATCCTATCGGAACCATGACAGTAGCGATTAAGGCATCAGGCTAGAAGCAGGGAGATCATAGTTCTAATTCTGATTTAGTGGATGACCTTGGGCCAGCCACTCTCTTCTCAGCCCTAGTAAGGAAACAATGGCAAACAATTTCTGAAAAAAACCTTGCCAAGAAAACTACAGGGATTTTGTCTAGGCCAGGGGTCTTCAAGCTTGGCCCTTTTATGACTTGTGGACTTCAACTCCCAGAATTCCTCAGCCAGCGTTGCTGGCTGAGGAATTCTGGGAGTTGAAGTCCACAAGTCATAAAAGGGCCAAGCTTGAAGACACCTGGTCTAGGCAACCTCCAAGAATCAGAAACCAAGAAAAAAAAAGAAAGAAATTGGGTTCCTTAAGGAACCAGGTTAAACATGCTGGGTGACTGTGACCAGTTTCCACAGCAGTAAACAAGGCAGTATGAAAAAGCTTTATACTATATTCTTTGAATGAAGTGGATCCAACTTCTGAACAAGCTCTCAATGGTGTTGCCTTAAGGCAGAAATTTGATTAGAAAGTTTGGTGGTTTAAATATTACCCCTGTTGGGTTTGTACAGTGCTGTAGCCTATTGAGAGAGTTATTTTAGGCCTGTATAATGCTTTAGGTTCCATTCCATAAAGCAGGTGCCGGCTTTAAAGACTTGTAGACAGGTGCTATGTTCATGTCCCTAAACACTTTTCTGGAATTAAATCTCAAGTTCCTCCACAGCCTTCATATGATCTTTGCATCCACCACTGCAGTGACTGGCTGTGAACAAGCCAGTGAATGTATGATTCCTTCCAGAAAACAAAGTTTTAAAAAATCAACACTTAATACAATCATCGTAGTATGGGGAGAAGCCCAGGGTTTGTGTTGATTGTTTGTCTTTCTTTAACAAAACAGCATGCCTATTATTTTCGAATTGCAGTTCTGATGGGATATGCCGAGTCTTTGCATGTCGCAGGCATTGGCAAATACAAACAATTGTTACCGTTCCCTGGTGGTTAGAGGATAACATTATTTATTAAATTTATAAGACCTTCAAATGCACAGTGCCCCGGATTGCAAAGATTGTACAGATTAAAAGCAAAAGCCAATAGAGGAGGAGGAGGAGGAGGAGGGGGAGGAGAAGGGAAAAGAGAAGGAGAAGAAGGAGAGGGAGAGGGAGAAGCAGAAAAGAGGAAGGAGAAGAAGAAGAGGAGGGGGGAGGAGGAGGAGGAAGAAGGAAAGAAGGAGGAAAAGAGGAAGGAGACGGGAAAAGAGAAGGAGAAGAAGGAGAGGGAGAGGGAGAAGCAGAAAAGAGGAAGGAGAAGAAGAAGAGGGGGGAGGAGGAGGAGGAAGAAGGAAAGAAGGAGGAAAAGAGGAAGGAGAAGGGAAAAGAGAAGGAGAAGAAGGAGAGGGAGAGGGAGAAGCAGAAAAGAGGAAGGAGAAGAGGAGGAGGAGGAGGAACGGAAAGAAGGAGAAGGGGGAGGGGGAGGAGAAGGGAAAAGAGAAGGAGAAGGAGGAGAGGGAGGAAGGAGAGAAGGAGAAAAGAGGAAGAAGAAGAAGAGGGGCAAGGCAATTGGCACTTATTGATGATTGTCGCAGTGTTCCAGAGTTATATGATTGCCATTTGCAACCTTCCCAGCCAGCTTCCTTCAAGCAATCACTGGGAGAAGCTGGATTCGCTTAACAACCACACGATTCACTTAACAACTGCAGTGATTTGCTTAACAGCCGGGGCAGAAAAGGGCATAAAACCAGGCGCGACTCACTTAAAAACCACTTTGCTTAGCAACAGAAATTCTGCTCCCAATTGGGTGTCCTAAATCAAGGACTAGGTATAGCATTTTCCTAGCCTGGCTGTAATGCCACGAGGAACAACATGGCAACCGTTCCTCCCCCCCCCCCGCCACGTTGATTTGCTCAGGTGCCTTCTGAAAGTCACGGACCAGGTTTGTTTGAGGCGGGCAATGCCAGGAAATCCAGAATGAATGGATTCATCCGTGCAGAGCCACATTTGAATTCTTTCCGTTGGAGAGGAGGAGATGTTTTTTTTAATAATAATAATAGAATAGAACTGGAAGGGACCTTGGAGGTCTAATCCAGCCCCCCCTCTTAAGCAGGAGAACCTATACCAGGGGTAGGCAACATTCGCTCTTTCATGACTCGTGGACTTCAACTCCCAGAATTCCTGAGCCAGCATGGCTCAGCTTGGAAACCTCTCCCTGTCCCCTCAGCATGGCTGGCTCAGGAATTCTGGGAGTTGAAGTCCACGAGTCATAAAAGAGCCAAGGTTGCCTACCCCTGACCTATACCATCTCAGACAAGTGACTGTCTAGCCCAGTGATGGCGAACCTTTTAGAGACTGAGTACCCAAACTGCAACCCAAAACCCACTTATGCATCGTCGGGTGCCGGGTGGGTGTGGGCCATTGGCTGGGTGTGGCCAATTGGGTGGGCATGGCCCATTGGGTGGGCATGGCTACAGTGGTAACGGCAGACAGGGTGGGACTAAAAAGTTCAATCAATCAATTCCAACTTTGCAAGATCTTTTTTTTTCCCGCAAGAAGTTGAAATTGACTGATTGAACCTTTTTTTTTTTGCACACGGCGGCGGAGGCCTAAAGCAAAAGGGTTTTATAAAACCCAGCTGAAGGCCTAGGACTGGGGCGACGGCGCACGTGCCCACAGAGAGCGCTCTGAGTGCCGCCTCTGGCACCCGTGCCATAGGTTCGCCACCACTGGTCTAGCCTCTTGTTTAAAAAATCTTAAAAAATCTTTTTAAAAAATCTAGGATAACCCGATTAGGCGCCAGTATATGAAAGTGTGTTCCGTTTGCACTTCTTTTTCTCTTTTTACCTCCTTGGCATTGCACACCAAAACAACTAGACACAAGGACAGTTTTTCCCCCCATGCCGTCACTCTGCTAAACAACTAATTCCTACAACACTGTCAAACTACTTAGTAAAGCTGTATATTACTATTATTCTTCTCAACTTTCCTATTGCCTATCTCCTTATCTTCTTATGACTATAACTTTGTTGTTTGTATCTTACAATTTATACTGTTTTATTTATTATCCTAATATGATTTATGTTGTCTGCCTAGCTAGTACCCTATGACTAAGTGTTGCCTCTTACGATTTATGATGAATGCATTTTTATGTTGATTATGATCACGATTTATCACTATTGCTTGTACGTACACTGAGAGCTTATGCACCGGAGACAAATTCCTTCTGTGTCTAACCACGCTTGGCCAATAAAGAATTCTATTCTATTGTAGCTTCCTCAACTGTTCATCATACGATTTAGCCTACTTTATCATCTTGGTTGCTCTTCTCTGCACTCTTTTTTGTATCGTGATAAACAAAACTGGACTCAGTATTCCAAGTGTGGCCTGACTAGTGCAGTATAAAGCAGGATTATCACTTCTCATGATCGTGATTCTATCCCTCTGTTGATACAGCCCAGGACTATATTGGCTTTTTTGGCAGCTGCAGCCCACTGCTGGCTCATAGTTAAGCCATGGTTTGCTAGGAACTGGGTATGTCTAGTTTAATGAAGAGAAGGACTAAGGGTGACATGATAGCCGTGTTCCAATATCTCAAGAGGAGGGAGTCAAGCTATTCTCCAAAGCCCCTGAAGGCAGGACAAGATGCAACAGATGGAAACTGATCAGGGAGAGAAGCAGCGTAAGAAGAAATTTCCTGACAGTTATAACAATTAGTCAATGGAAGATGTTGTGGCTGCTCCAATCCTGGAGGTTTTTAAGAAGAGAATGGCAAACCACTTGTCTGAAATGGTATAGGATTTCCTGCTTGAGCAGGGGGTTGGACTAGAAGACCTCCAAGGTCCGTTCTAACTCTGTTATTCTGTTTGTATGTCTTACATCAGGGGTCTTCAAACTTGGCTCTTTTATGACTTGTGAACTCCCAGAATTCCTCAGCCAGCATCTCTATATCTATATCTATATCTCTCTCTACCTCTATATGTCTATAAATCTCTATATGTCTATATATCTCTACCTTTACCACTATATCTGTCTGTCTGTCTGTCTGTCTATCTCATCTATTGCTATCTATCCTCTCTCTCTTTCTCCAGATTTGTCTCTGTCTGTCTCTGTCTCTCTATTGTCTATCTGTCTATCATCTATCACTTTCTATCCTCTCTCCCTTTCTCCAGATCTGTGTCCGTCCATCATCTATCTATCTATCTATCTATCTATCTATCTATCTATCTATCTATCTATCTATCTATCTATCTATCTATCTATCTATCTATCTATCTATCATCCATCCATCCATCTATCTATCTATGTATCATCTATCTATCTATCTATCTATCTATCTATCTATCTATCTATCCTCCTCCATCCATCCATCCATCCTCCATCCATCCATCTATCTATCTATCTATCTATCTTCTATCTATCTATCTATCTATCTATCTATATATCTATTTATCTATCTATCTATCCATCCATCCTCCTACCTACCTATCTATCTATCTATCTATCTATCTATCTATCTATCTATCTATCTATCTATCTATCTATCTATCTATCTATCTATCTATCTATCCATCCATCCATCCATCCATCCATCCTCCTACCTATCTATCTATCTATCTATCTATCTATCTATCTATCTATCTATCTATCTATCTATCTATCTATCTATCTATCTATCTATCTATCTATCTATCTATCATCTATCTCCTATCATATCTATCTATCTATCTTTCTATCTATCATCCATCTATCCATCCATCCATCATATCTGTCTGTCTATCATATCTGTCTGTCTATCATATCTCTCTCTCTCTCTCTCTATCATCCATCCATCCATCCATCATATCTGTCTGTCTATCTGTCTGTCTATCTATCTATCTCTATCTATCTATCTATCTATCTATCTATCTATCTATCTATCTATCTATCTATCTATCTATCTATCTATCTATCTATCTATCTATCTATCTATCTATCTATCTATCTATCTATCTATCATCATCAAGAATGATTAATAAGTAATGTATTCTGATGCTAGGCAGAGATGTATCCCCCAAAGGAAAACAGCTTTTGAATTTGTGAGGATGGTACCCTAACTGCTACATATTACTTTGGAGTAAGGGGAAAAATAAGTCTCATTGCCATCTTTAAGGACATACTTTGGATACTTTGGTGAGATAGGTGGCATGTAAACTTCATAAATAAATAAAGACCAAGGACCTATTTTTAAAATTTCCCTGCTCGTTCTTTAAATGATTTTGCCATGCCGCTGAGCAGATGGGTCTTTTTCTGCTGCAAAAGTCCGGCCTCCCATTCCTGTGTGCTTTTTGCTTTAATCTGTTTAGAGCGACTTTCACCTTCCTTTTGTTGAATCCGTTGAAGGACAAGTTGGATTTCCCTTCTGTAAATAAATAAATGCAAACTTTAACTTGAGGGTGAGGAGAGGGGAAGAGAAGACACAAAGGGAAGAAGTGTTTCACTTAGCCAGCAGGGATCAGGTGTCACTTTTTCAGACCACAGGCAGTCCTCGACTTACGACCACAACTGAGCCCAGAATTTTGTTAAATGAGTCTTGCCCCATTTTATGACCTTTCTAGCCACAGTTGTTAAGTGAATCACTGCACCTATTAGTAACATGATTGTTAAGTGAATCTGGCTTTCCCCTTGACTTAGCTGGTCAGAAGGTCGCACATGACCCTGGGACACTGCAACTGTCATAAATCGTGGTCACCACGATGTGAAAAAGATGTTGAGACTCTAGAAACAGTACAGAGAAGAGCAACAAAGATGATTAGGGGACTGGAGGCTAAAACATATAAGGAACGGCTGCTGGAATTGGGTCTGTCTAGTAACAGTTTAATGAAGAGAAGGATGAGGGGGGACATGATAGCAATGTTCCAATATCTCAGGGGCTGCCACAAAGAAGAGGGAGTCAAGCTATTCTCCAAAGCACCTGAAGGCAGGACAAGAAACTAACCAGAGAGAAGCAACCTAGAACTAAGGAGAAATTTCCTGACAGTTAGAACAATTAACCAGTGGAACAACCTGCCTCCAGAAGTGGTGAATGCTCCAACAATGGAAGTTTTAAAGAAGAGACTGGACAGCCATTTGTCTGAAATGGTATAGGGTTTGCTGCCTGAGCAGGGGGTTGGATTAGATGACCGCCAAGGTCCCTTCCAACATTATTATTATTATTATTATTATTATTATTATTATTATTATTATTATTATTATTATTATTATTATTATTATTATTATTATTATTATTATTATTATTATTATTATTATTATTATTATTATTAAATACAAGTCAGTTGCAAAGCATCTGAATTTGGATTACGTGACTATGTGGATGCTGCAATGGTTGTAAGTCTGAAAAATGGTCATAAGTTCCTTTTTTCAATGCTGTTATAATTTGAATGGTCACTAAACGAACCGTTGTAAGTTGAGAACTACCTGTAACACATTTTGTTAGAAGGCAGAAGCTTTTGTGAATCTTTAGTCAGGTGTCCTCTCTTACTACAAGGAGCCCTGGTGGCGCAGTGGTTAGAATGCAGCATTGCAGGCTGACTCTGCCCACTGCCAGGAGTTCGATCCTGACTGACTCAAGGTTGACTCAGCCTTCCATCCTTCCGAGGTCGGTAAAATGAGGACCCAGATTGTTGGAGGGCAATAGGCTGACTCTGTAAACCGCTTAGAGAGGGCTGTGAAACACTGTGAAGCGGGATATAAGTCTAAGTGCTATTGCTATTGGTACTTGACAAGTTCAGCACATGCTCGTTTTTTTGAGAGGCAGGTTGTAGGGCACTTTTTTTCAATGCAGTTATAACTTTGAATGGTCACTAAATGAATGGTTGTACGTCAGGGACAACCAGAACACTGATGGGGTTGCTCTATCAGCAATCTGGTCTATTTGACAGCTTTCAAATTGTCTCGGAAGGTACAGGTAGTCCTTGATTTACGAAATTTGGGAAATTTGTTAAGTAAGTTATGCCCTATTTTATGACTTTTCTTGCCACATTTGTTAAGGGAATCACTGCAGTTGTTAAATTAGTAACACCGTTGTTAAGTGAATCTGGCTTCTCCCATTGACTTTGCTGGTCAAAAGGTTGCAAAAGGGGATCATATGAACCCAGGAACCTGCAACCGTCATAAATATGAGTCAATTGCCAAGCACCCAAATGCAAATGACGTGACTATGGGGATGCTGCAATGGTCATAAGTGTGAAAAATGGCCATAAGTTACTTTTTTCAGTACTGTTGTAACTTTGAATGGTCTCTAAGCGAACTGTTATAAGTCCAGGACTAGCTGTAGTCCCTTAATCCAGAGGTCCCCAACCCCTGGTCTGTGGACCAGTACCGGGCCACAGCATGCCAGCAACTGGTCTGCACAAACAAGCAAAGCCCCGGGATGCAGGCAGCACACAAAACCACACACCCTCCAGTCCGTGTAAAAACCTCTCTCCACGTAACCGGTCCCTGGTGCCTTAATCAGGTCAGATAAACATTAAGTAACTCCATGTCCACAATATATAGGTAGTCCTTGACTTACAACTGTTCATTTAGTGACTTTTCGAAGTTACAACAGCACTGAAAATGTGACTTATGACCGTTTTTCACGTTTATGACCGTTGCAGCATCCCCATGATCACTTGATCAAAATTCAGATGCTTGGCAACTGACATGTATATTAATAATAATAATAATAATAATAATAATAATAAAAAGTTGGAAGGGACCTTGGAGGTCATCTAGTCCAACCCCCTGCTCAGGCAGGAAACCCTATATCATTTCAGACAAATGGCTGTCCACTCTCTTCTTAAAGACTTCCAGTGTTGGAGCATTCACCGCTTCTGGAGGCAGGTTGTTCCACTGGTTAATTGTTCTAACTGTCAGGAAGTTTCTCCTTAGTTCTAGGTTGCTTCTCTCCTTGATGAGTTTCCATCCGTTGCTTCTTGTCCTGCCTTCAGGCGCTTTGGAGAATAGCTTGACTCCCTATTTATGACGGTTGCCGTGTCCCAGGGTCACATGATCCCCTTTTGTGATCTTCTGTCAAGCAAAGTGAATGGGGAAGACAGATTCACTTAACAACCGTGTTACTAACTTAACAACTGCAGGGATTCCCTTAACAACTGTGGCAAGAAAGGTCGTAAAATGGGGCAAAGCTCGCTTAATAACTGTCTCACTTAGCAATGGAAGTTTTGGGCTCAATTGTGGTTGTTATATTAGCACAGCCTGTTGGGTGGATTTGGATTTCATGTTTTATCTGAATCTTGAGAATGGGTTAATTGTAAGAGTGCAGGCAGCCACCACTTGTCTATTATTTGTTTGTCTACTATTATTAATAACATAGCTAGACTTCTTAGGAGTGGCTCAAATAGCCAAACCAAAAAAAAAAAAGTGTTTCTTAAAATAGATTGGCAGGAAGATCAAAGGGTTGGTTGGTTTCCAATTTTACTCCAGGTATGTAAAAAAAAAAATACTGCCTAGAATCCGTTTTCTACTTCTAAACCAACATTCCTTTCTCGGCCACTCTCAATCCGGAAATGGTTTCTATTTCTTATGCTGTACAGCAATTTTGCAAAAGCTGAAATAAACAACAGCTTGGGTGGAACAGTTTCAACCAGGAGTACAAGGCCATGCTTGTATTTATTTTGAAAAAAACCAAACACGATTGAGTGTGATATCCCAATATTGTTCTTCCTGTTTCCTAGTACTGTCCCTCGGTGAACATGTTTTCACAGAATTATATTTAAGAGTTGCAGAATCGCTGGTGTAAAATGTAGACACTGCGTGCATCAGTTTATTATAAGGGATGGTTATTCAAGGATATTATAGGGAGTCCTTGACTTATGACCACAACTCGGCCCCAATTTTCTGTTGCTCAACGAGACATTTGCTAAGTGAATTTTGCCCCATTTCTTGCCACAGTTGTTAAGTGAATCATTGCAGTTCAGTTAGTAACCAGGGTTGTTGAATGATTCTGGCTTACCCATTGACTTTGCTTGTCAGAAGGTCTCAGAAGTTGATCCCATGACTCCGGGACACAGCAACCAATATGAACCAGTTGCCAAGCATCCGAATTTTGATCACATGACCATGGGGATGCTGCAACGGTTGTAAGTGTGAAAAATGGTCAGAAGTCACTTTTTTTCATTGCTGTTGTAACTTCGAATGATTACTTAATGAACTCTTGTAAGTCGAGGACCACCTGTATCAACCTAAAACCTTGTTTGGGAAAGCCTTTTGTCTGCAAAGCAATTAGTCAGATATCTTTAAGAGGTTTCAGTTATTAATTAATTTCATTTCATTTGTATACTGCCCAATTCCCAATGTCTCTGGGTGGTTCCAAATAAAAATCATGAAGGTTCTGGTTTTTGCGTCGTAGCGCACGGCTGTGGGATTGCAGAGCTCTGCACCCCACGACTGATTTCGTCCTGCCAGGGGACCCTAAATGGGTCTGAAGTCGCCCCGGAGAGGCAACAAAGAAAGAGGGGTGCCCCAATGATCACAGAATGATGGCAGTCATTCAGTTCGATCCGGGGGAAGCCCTCTAACCCGACAGGAGAAAGGCTAGCTGTACACCAGCGTCTAGCCAAGCTACTTGCAGCCGAAGTCCAAAAGCACAAACCAGAACAACGGTGAATAGGGTGATTGGAACTGGTGAGAGTATCGATCTTCTCTCCTCTACTCTGTAACTAAGTCCTTGGGAAAGATCCCCAAAGTAAGAAAACCTCCGAAAGTGAAGGGAGGAGACTACACCCCCACTCCCCATAGACAGAAGCGGGGAATTAACCTTTAAGGGGAAAGAAATATATTGAAATCAAATTTAAAATACTACAGTCTGGATAAATCTAGAAATAAAAAAAGACCTGCTAAGATTATACTTTAAAGGGTTTTGATGAAACTATAAAAATAATAATAAATAATAATATTTTTTGTCTGAAAAAGCTGGAAAACAAATAACTACTGACACCTAGTGGAGAACTAGAACATAGAACATTAACAACATTGGCTCAGAAATTGGCAAGACGGCCAAAAAAAGAATAATCTGTTCCCTTGAACTTTAATAACCCTCAGAAGACAGCTGTGTGGGAACAAAGAAATAATACATACTGGGCCAGTCATAAGATTAAAAAGTGTCTGAAGGAAAAGAAATACTCTGACTGTTGTCTAAACTCAAGAATTGTTTACAGAAAAAGAAAAACTTTGACTCTGGGCTAATCTTTTAGGGGGGAATCTACAGGAAGGATCAAGGTGGCTAAATATACTGAATTGCAATTTTGACTGGTTGACAACTGACCCCTGAATAAAAGAACTGTTATAAAATACTGATTTTAGTGATGCCTTGACAATTGGAAATACAGTGGATTATAAATATATATATAAAGATAAGAACTATACAAAATTGGGCTGTTTGGATTCTGAGTTTGGCTGGTTTGAGAAGGCTAGTTATAGAGAGTATGGCACTGATGAAGGACTATTTGAAAGGGGGAGACAACATGGATATTGCATTCTTATCAAAAAATGACAGAAAACCACATTTAATACTTACTCCTGAAGGACCTAGCCTGAAGCAACATTTCAAGACAAGACAAATACTTTCCAGGAGGAAATGTATGTAATGCTACGACAGATACAAATGACAATAGATTCAAACCACGAGGAGAACAAAAATAACTTTGATGACATAAATGAGCACATCTCTAATCTAAACCCACAATCGAAAAACACTCAGAAAATGATGGTAAAGAATGAACAAGCAAATCAGATAACAGAACATAAACTAGAAGAAAATGACTTAATCAGCGAAGCTACAAATTAAGAGAATTATAATTTAACACAAATAGGAAAAAACCTACAAGACTTTGACATAACAATAACAATGAAAAAGATACTTTATTCATCAGAATGTCAAAATAAACCTGAGGATAAGAAAAAAGATTTAACAAAATGGAGTATAGAACTGCCAGGAGAATCATTAGAGTTCGGGAGACAAAAAGCATATATTCTCCGCACTCTGTCTTCTCCCCTCCCAACAATACTTACAAAAATACAAGAACTTCCTGGCAAGCGGAATATATCAACCTGGAAAGCTACTTGGAAAAAGAAGAAGGCCAGAGACAGATTCAAGAGATTTGACTCGCCCTACCAGATGGAGTATTACATGAGCAAACACTTGTTTGAATACGGTTAAAAGAACAGATAACTTTGGATATAAAGGGGTCTTACAATAAGAGGGGTAAGAGATATAAATAATATAGTATTTTTCATAATATATAAAATGTAAAAATATTGGGATGATGTATGTGAATGAAAAGTTTGAAATTTAAAGGTAAATTAAGCTGAAGAGAATTAGGACTAAGGAAAGACTGAAATACTGAGGGGAAATAAAGCTTAAATAAGAACTTTGAAAATAAGATATATAGTGATTTAACAAATTAACTTTTACAAATATAAGTGAAATATAAACTGATCAGAGAAGATGTTATAGGAAGATGTCATAAGATAGATAAGCAGTATAGTATTTTTATAACGCATGAAATATGAAAACATTGGGATGGTGTATCTAAATGGAAAATCTGGATATTTAGATAATTAATATTGAGCAAATTATGACTGATAAGAATTGTTTGAATATTAAGGGGAAATTAAGCTTAAATAAGAACTATGAGGATATATGGTGAACTAATAAGATGATTTTTATAAAAATAACACAAGTTGATAAGAAAAAATGTTATACATGGACATTATTATTATTTGTACAAATATAAAAAAATGTTTATATTTAACCATTTATGCATTGAAAATATTGATATTAGTTTAAGGTTGAAGAAGGAGAATACTATTGGGAGAAGGGAAGTTCAAAGAAACACATTATTAATTAATATACTAATTATGGAATTACAAAAATTATTATTGACTGTTAATTAACTACTATTGATTGTTTTTTCCCCCAAAATATATGAACCAAGACAACATGCTGTACACTAGGCACTAAGGATTGTTATTGTAAAAAATCAATTAAACATTTCTAAAAACAAAAACAAAATGAGCTTCCTATTTCTTTCTCTTGCTTCAGAATAACAGAGTTGGAAGGGACCTTGGAGGTCTTCTAGTCCAACCCCCTGCTCAGGCAGGAAACCCTACACCAGTGATGGCGAACCTTTTAGAGACCGAGTGCCCAAACTGCAACCCAAAACCCACTTATGCATCGTTGAGTGCCGGGTGGGTGTGGCCCATTGGCTGGGTGTGGCCCATTGGGTGGGCATGGCCCATTGGGTGGGCGTGGCTGTGGTGGTAACGGCAGACTGGGTGGGACTAAAAAGTTCAATCAATCAATTCCAACTTTGCAAGATCTTTTTTTTTCCTGTGAGAAGTTGAAATTGACTGATTGAACCTTTTTTTTTTTTTGCACACGGCGGAGGCCTAAAGTGAAAAGGTTTTATAAAACTCAGCTGAAGGCCTAGGACTGGGGCGATGGCGTGCGTGCCCACAGAGAGGGCTCTGAGTGCCGCCTCTGGCACCCGTGCCATAGGTTCGCCACCACTGCCCTACACCATTTCAGATAAATGGTTGTCCAATCTCTTTTTTAAAACTTCCAGTGATAGAGCACCCACAACTTCTGGAGGCAAGCTGTTCCACTGGTTAAATTCTGCCTTAGTTCTAGGTTGCTTCTCTCCTTGATTACTTTCCATCTGTTGCTTCTTGTCCTGCCTTCAGGTGCTTTGGAGAATAGATTGACCCCCCCCCCTCTCTTCTTTGTGGCAAGGGGCTCAACCTATTCTCCAAAGCATCTGAAGGCAGGACAAGAAGCAATGAATGGAAACTAATCCAGGGGAGAGAACCTTTAATCAAAGAGAACTTCCGTAGATGCTTTCTGCCTACTCTGATTATTTTTGCCAGCTGGGGAATTCTGGGAGTTGAAGTCCACAAGTCTTAAAGTTGGACACCCCTGCTGTAGCACTGTTCAGAACCTGATGGCAAAACACAGAAGCTAACTCTTTTGTCCCTAGATGCATGCAAGTTATGGGAAACCAGGATCCTGGAAGCAGGCAGGTGAAGGGGGTGGGCCATTTGGGGCCTAGCAGAATCTCCTTTGTGTGTGTACAGAGAGATACAGATTAGATTGTTTGTTTTCACTGGTTTTATAATCCAAGAGAATAAATTCTTGGCATACTTCTCAGAGAATGTTACTCAGTTTTTATTTACCCACTGTTCCGAGGATGGTTAAATGGAGAGGGGATCAGGTAAACTTCCACACACCAAAGGGACATTTTCGAAAGACCGTTTTGTGTTTTTGTGACACCGAGCATGCAAGCAAACATGTGTCTCGGTGACTCAGCAAACATCTAACTTTGATCCAGGACTCTGAGTCCAAGTAGTTCTTGACTTATGACCACAGTTGCTAGGTGAGATAGTTGTTAAGTGAGTTTCGCACCATTTTATGATCTTCCTTGCCGCAGTTGTTAAGTTAGTAACACGGACGTTAAGTGAATCTGACTTTGCTTGGCAGAATGTGGCAAAAGGGGATCATGTGACTCCGGGACACTGCAACCATCATAAATGTGAGTCAGTTGCCAAGCACCTGAATTTTGATCACGTGATCACGGGGATGCTGCAACGGTCATAAGTGTAAAAAATGGTCATAAGTCACTTTTTTCCAGTTTTGTTGTAGCTTCGAACAGTCACTAAGCGAACTGTTGTAAGTCGAGGACTACTGCAAATGAACTGTTGTAAGTCGGGGACTGACTACCTATATGCAAGAAAGGCAACCATTGCGTTTTTTAAAAAGGCCCCAGTCTAAACTGTGTCCACAGGGGCCACACGAGGTGTTGACCCTGGTTTTGTGCTCAGAGGAGACCTGGCCTGTCATTTCTTCCCATCTCCTCTCCGAGCCCACACATGGCTGAGCGAGGAGCAGACATACTAATATGTGGCAACAACAGCAACACAAGAATGTTGTGCCTCTATCAGTGACTAATACATCCATTGTGACAGGAGATTTTGTTTGCTCATTTTGGGGAGAGGGAGTGGGAGGTGACAAACGATGCCAGAGCGTTAATTGAGTTAATTCTTATATGGCAAGACAGATACTGGGAGTAAATAGTTAAGAGTTGCTGTCTCTTATTTAACTAAGAACAATGCTTAGAAAGTTTGGGAGATAGATAGATAGATAGATAGATAGATAGATAGATAGATAGATAGATAGATAGATAGATAGATAGATAGATAGATAGATAGATAGATAGATAGATAGATACTGTTGATGATGGATGGATGGATAGATAATAGATACTTTTATAGATATTGTGTTCTTTTTCAGTGATTTTTATTATTCTATTAGCTTACTTCTGTTCACATTCTTTTCATTTTTTCCTTTTTATTGTTATAAGCTGCCTAGAGTAACCCCAGGGTGAGATAAGAAGCAAATAAATTTGAAAGAGGGAGAAAGAGAGAGAGATGGATAGATGATACTGTGGATTGATAGAAGATAAACCAGATAGATGGATAAATGGACTGTTAATAGATACTTTGGATGGATGGATGGAGGGAGGGAGGGACAGACGGACGGACGGAGATATTTAGGTAATATTTTGCTTCAGAAAGCTTCAGTGAAGTCAAAAATCAAATGATGCCCAGTATTACCTGAGCAGATAGAAGTTTATGCTTTTAATAAAATGTATTATTCAGAAAAGGGGCTACCTATCAGACACCCCTTGATTTCTTTGCCACCACAGACTACAAAGGCTCTCCTCCTAGAGTGTCAGTCAAGTGATGAATCACAGAAATTGTGACATTAATGGAGGAAGTAGGACCAAATTTTGGGGTGGTTAGAGAGAGAGAGAGAGAGAGAGAGAGAGAGAAATGGAGGTATGCAATTACAGCCTTAAACATTTCCTTTTGGCTCTTGATCCACGTGGCTCCCCACACCAAAAGGGAAAAATAGAAAAGGTGGGGATGCTTCAGGGATGCTGAAAGTGATGGTTGGGGTCCCAGGAGGCCTCCGGATACAGCTTGCACACCTGTGCTCTAGTCCAGGGGTCCCCAACCCCCCCGGTCCAGGCCGCAGCATGTCAGCAACTGGTCCGCATAAACAAGCAAAGCCCCATCCACGGGATGCAGGCAGCACACAAAACCACGCATCCTCCAGTCCGCGGAATATCCACTTTCCACAGAACCGGTCCCTGGTGCCCAAAAGGTTGTGGATCTCTGCTCTAGTCTCCCTGCTCAGAGATGGAGGCATATTTGCCTCTTTGTCTTCACTTTAAGGCATTTCAATAAAAGCTGCAAATATAAAAATCTGTTGTTGTAGTATTGATGTATGTGTGGTTTTGGTTTCCTTTCCTTTCCCCTTTCCCCTTTCCCCTTTCCCCTTTCCCCTTTCCCCTTTCCCCTTTCCTTTCCTTTCCTTTCCTATGTCCTTCTTCCCTTTTATTTCTCCTTCATTTCTCTTTGCCTCCCTTCCTGCCTTCCTCACTCCCACAGTTCCCCTCCTATGTCCTTCCTTCCTTCCTTCCTTCCTTCCTCCCTCCCTCCCTCCCTCCCCCTTATATTATTTTATTTTTATCCTTTCATGCTGTACTCAACACAAAGCCATGATGGAGTTGGGTGGCCTATCAACTTGTTAGATAAAAATTAATTAAATATTTAATTAAAATTAAATTTAATTATTTAATTAAATATTTAATTTAATAAAAATTAACCAATATTCAATTTAATTAGAGACATAAATCTAAAACCATTTATCCATGTAGTGCTACAATTAATGATACAAAATTTAATACCCAAATGACTTTGTAATAGGACTTGCACACTGCACAAAGTCTAATTTGATTAGCCGAAGACAACCACTACTATCAAATGAATTCTTGGTTTGCTTTGTCTTTTGGTGCCCCGAGTTTGCAGATTATAAATTTATCCTTCATGGTGGATTCCATCACTGATGGATTATGCACCATCAAGTTGGTATCGACTCTTAGCAGCTTTTAATAGAGCTAGATCCTAGATCTAGTATTATTCATAGTAATAGTAAGATCTAGATCTTTGTAGATTTTAGTAGATGTAATAGAATTAGATTTAGTAGATTAGCAGATTTAGTAGATCTAGACATACATAGATTTTGTCCATGAACTTCCATTATACAGGTAATCTCCTACAACTGGGATCATAATATCTGTTGTAAGTTTTTGCATGCAATCAGTTGGATCTGATTTTACAACAATTTATATCATGATGGTTAGGCAAATAATATGGTTGTTAAGCAAATCCAGCTTCCCAAATGGATGCTTTTTTCCCCTGGAAACCAGGTTGCAAATTGCAATCATGTGACCACAGGCTGCTGCAAGCAGTCATAAAATGTGAGCTGGTTGCCGATTGTCTGGCTTGCAATCCCATGATTGTGGGGGTGGTGCAAGAATTTTAAGTGCAAGTACAGGTTGTAAGTAATTTTATTCCAAGGCCCTCATAATTTATTATCCAGAGCACCTGCAGGCAGGACAAGAAACAATGGGTGGAAGCTTCTTAAACAGAGATCCAGTCTGGAACTAAGGTGGAATTTCCTGACAGTAAGAACAAGGAATCAGTGAAACAGAAGTTGTGGGTGCTCCATCACTGGAGGCTTTTCAGAAAAGATTGGACCACAATTTGCCTGGTCTTCTGCCCTGAGCAGGGGTTAGATTCATTAGAGGACCTCCAAGGTCCCTTCCAGCCATATTTATTCATTTGTATTCTGCCTTTATTTTTTATGTATTTATGTATTTATTTATTTACAAATAACTCAAGGTGAACATATCCAACAGACCTTCTTCCTCTTATTTTCCCCACAACAACAACCCTATGAGGTGGGTTGGGCTGAGAGCGAGAGGGACTGGCCCAAAGTCACCCAACTAGCTTTTATCGCTAAGAATAACAGAATAACTGAGTTTGAAGGAACCTTGGAGGTCTTCTAATCCAACCCCCTGCACAAGCACGAAACCCTATAGCATTTCAGACAAATGGTTGTCTAGTCTCTTCTTAAAAACCTCCAGTGATGGAGCACCCACAACTTCTGGAGGCAAGTCGTTCCACTGATTAATTGTTCTGACTGTCAGGAAATTCTTCCTTAGTTCTCTCCTTGATTACTTTCCATTCATTGCTTCTTGTCCTCCCTTCAGGTGCTTTGGTGAATAGGTTGACCCCCTCTTCTCTGTAGCAGCCCTTCAAATATTGGAAAATGGCTATCATGTCACCCCTAGTCCTTCTTTTCACTAGACTAGACATACCCAACTCCAGCAACCGTTCTTTATATGTTTTGGCCTCCAGTCCCCTAATCATCTTTGTTGCTTTTCTCTGCTCTCTTTCCAAGGTGCTAAACTAGAACTAGAACTCACCGTCTCCTGGTGATTGGCCCAGGATTACCTGGCAGGCTTTCATGGCTAGGGCAGGACTAGAACTCAGAGTCTCCTGGTTCCTAGCCTGGTGCCTTAACCACTAGACCAGGGGTCTTCAAACTTGGCCCTTTTATGACTTGTGGACTTCAACTCCCAGAATTCCTCAGCCAGGCACGCTGGCTGAGGAATTCTGGGAGTTGAAGTCCACAAGTCATAAAAGGGCCAAGTTTGAAGACCCCTGAACTAGACCAAAATGGCTGTCTCTGATTCTATGACTCTGTAGTCATTTTCAAATAAATTTACACACACACACACACACACTTACTTTCATGGATGGAGGAATAGAAGAAGCAACTTTAATTCTTCTTCCATGTCCCCAGTCCCCTCCTCCTGGTTTTCCAGTTGTCTGACATGCTTCAGTGTCCTGTTCCTTCTACATCTCTCCTTGACTAAACACTCTTTCCTTCCTTTTAGTGAAGACCCTTGGCGAGCTGCAAAGATGATCAAGGGTTACATGCAACAACACAACATCCCCCAAAGGGAGGTGGTGGATGTCACTGGACTGAATCAGTCGCACCTTTCCCAGCATCTCAACAAGGGGACGCCGATGAAAACGCAGAAGCGGGCAGCCCTCTATACGTGGTATGTCCGGAAACAGAGAGAGATCCTCCGGCGTAAGTAGCACTACGGTTTGAGAGGTTGGGATGGATGTTGTGCAGGTAGTCCTCGACTTACGACCACAATTGAGCCCCAAATATCTGTTGTTCAGCGAGACATTTGTTAAGTGAGTTTTGCCCCATTTTACGACTTTTCTTGCCACCGTTGTTAAGTGAACCACTGCAGTTGCTAAGCTAGTAACCTGGTCGTTAAGTGAATCTGGCTTCCCATTGACGTTGCTGGTGAGAAGGTTGCAAAAGTTGATCACGTGATCCCAGGACACTGCGACCATCTTAAATGCATTCCAGTTGCTAAAAGTCCAAATTTCGATCATGGGGATGCTGCAACGGTGGTAAGTGTGAAAAATGGTCATAAGTCACATTTTACAGTGCCGTTGTAACTCTGAACGGTCACTAAATGAACTGTCGTAAGTGGAGGACTACCTCTACGTATGTGTGGGCACAGATCCCCTGTCAGTCTTTTCCGATGGATGCCCTCCAAACATGAAGATGGATTGCTTCTCAGTGAAGGAAACTCCGAAGTTGCTTTTACATGGAGTCCCCGACTTATGGCCGCCCCAAATTTCTGTTGCAAAGCAAGACAGTTGTTAAGTGAGCCTGGCCCCGTTCTATGACTTTTCTCGCCACAGTTGTTAAGCGGATCACTGCAGTTGTTAAGTCAGTAACACGGTTTTGGGGTGAATCTGGCTTCCCCATTGAATTTTTTTGTCAGAAGGGGATCACATGACCCCCGGGATGCTGCAACCGACATAAATATGAACCAGTTGCCAAGCGTCTGAATTTTGATCACGTGACCCTGGGGAATGCTGCAATGGTCATAAGTGTGAAAAATAGCTATAACAGTGACGTTTTTCATCGCCGTTGTAACATCCAAGTTACATTTAAATGAACTGTTGTTAAGTCGAAGATTACCTGTACATCAAACTGACCCTCAATTCTTGTAACTTAGAGATTGTTTAACTTTGGAAGCTGCCATTTTCTCCCTATCCTTTTTCCTATTTCTTTTCCTACCTTGCAGAATAGTAGAAAGGAGATTTCCTTCTTAGAAATTTGTCTCCAAATGATGGATAAAGCCGAATGGGCTATTGTGTCAAATGCAGCCGGCTCTCCTTGGGGGAACAATGTGGTCAGGACAAAGTGATCCAGTGAGCTGGCCACAGTCTTGCACATCCAAAGATAAACTTGTTGACTTTTTTTTTTATGGTGTAGGATTTAAGCTGAGTGTGAGATACCACAAGGTGTTGCATAGTCTAATTATCACTGCTTAGATGGATGAGTTTGAGGCAGGGTTGCACGTATCAGCTCTCTGCCTCCCAGCCAGTCCTCCCCCTTCTTTTGTAAACCAGCTTCTTGGTTTTTATCAGCAGCAGAAAAGGTGAATTTAGAAATGTCAGCTTTCCCCACAAGTGCAATTTTCTTGTCCCAAAGAAGCTTTTCTGTTGAATCTCTGGGGTATTCCTAGGTCAATTGGAGAGGGGAGGGGAGGGGAAAGGAAGGGAGAAGAGGCCAGGCAGAGAGAAAGAAGAGAAGGGAAGCAGAGGCGAGGAAGGAAAGGAAGGAAGGAAGGAAAGGAAGGAAGGAAGGAAGGAATGAAAGGAAGGAAGGAAGGAAGGAAGGAAGGAAGGAAGAAAGGAAGGAAGGAAGGAAGGAAGGAAGGAAGGAAGGAAGGAAAAAGAGTACAAGGAGGAAAGGGAGGGAAGGGAAGGGAGGGGGAAGGAAGGAGAAAAAGGAAGATGGGGAAGGAAGGGAAGAGTAGGAAGAAAGAAAGAAAAGAAAGAAAGAAAGAAAGAGAAAGAAAGAAAGAAAGAAAGAAAGAAAGAAAGAAAGAAAGAAAGAAAGAAAGAAGAGTACAAGGAGGAAAGGGAGGGAGGGGAGGGAAGGGAGGAGGAAGGAAGGAGAATAAGGAAGGGAGAAAAGGGAAGAGAAGGTGCTGCAGCTGCCAAAAAAGCCAACACAGTGCTGGGCTGCATTAACAGAGGGATAGAATCAAGATCACGTGAAGTATTAATACCACTCTACAATGCCTTGGTAAGGCCACACTTGGAATACCGCATCCAGTTTTGGTCACCACGATGTAAAAAAGATGTCGAGACTCTAGAAAACTAGAGTACAGAGAAGAGCAACAAAGATGATTAGGGGACTGGAGGCTAAAACATATAAGGAATGGCTGCTGGAATTGGGTATGTCTAGTTTAATGAAGAGAAGGATGAGGAGGGACATGATAGCAGTGTTCCAGTATCTCAGGGGCTGCCACAAAGAAGAGGGAGTCAAGCTATTTTCCAAGGCTCCTGAAAGCAGGACAAGAAGCAACGGATGGAAACTAATCAAGGAGAGAAGCAACCTAGAACTAAGGAAAAACTTCCTGACAGTTAGAACAATTAACCAGTGGAACAACCTGCCTCCAGAAGCAGTGAATGCTCCAACACTGGAAGTTTTTAAGAAGAGACTGGACAGCCATTTGTCTGAAATGGTATAGGTTTCCTGCCTGAGCAGGGGGTTGGACTCAATGACCTCCAAGGTCCCTTCCAACTTTATTATTATTATTATTATTATTATTATTATTATTATTATTATTATTATTATTATTATTATTATTATTATTATTATTATTATTATTATTATTATTATTATTATTATTATTATTATTATTATTATTACTGGAAGGGAGGGAAGTCACTTTTATCAGTGCCATTGTAACTTTGAACAGTCACTAAATGAATTGTGATAAGTCGAGAACTACCTATAAAATGTTGGTTTCTGGGCAAAAGCATCCTAAATCACGGTCACATGACTGACACTCTGCAAACAATGATAAATACAGTCTGGTTGATGAGTGCCTCAAATGTGATCGCATGACAGTTTGTGTGTGTGTGTGTGTGTGTGGTTGTGTCAAATCCGGTTGATAAGTAGCTCTGGGCAGCTACTGTTGTAACTTCAAATACTGTAGCCACTAAGCAAACAATTGTAAGTCAAGGATTACCTGTAGTCATTTTCTTAGATCCAGCTGATACTTTTCTCTCCCATTTGAAGTTTGTGTGTGTGTGTGCGCGTGTGCGCGCGTGTGTGTGCCTTTGACTCAGTGTTGACTCCTGGTGAAATCCCTGCAGTTTACTTGGCAAGAATTCAGAAGTGATGTACCCTTGCATCCTTCCTTGGGCTGAGGGAGACTGACTGGCCTAAGGCTGCCCAGATGGCTTCCTGCCAAAGGCAGAACTAGAACTCACTGTCTCCTGGTTTCTAGCCTGGTGCCTTCACCACTAGACCAAAATGGTTCTAAGTCGGGGGTCTTCAAACTTGGCCCTTTTATGACTTGTGGACTTCAACTCCCAGAATTCATCAGCCAGGTACTCTGGCTGAGGAATTCTGGGAGTTGAAGTCCACAAATCATAAAAGGGCCAAGTTTGAAGACCCCTGCTCTAAGTTATGATTAGAGACAGTCATATGGGGTTTCTCACTCCCTATACAGGAGCTTGCTTTTTTACCAAATCTGACATTCTCCGGTGCCTGATAAAGCCTCTGTATTATTCATTCAGAGTATCACCGAAGGCAGCTTATTAGTCTGTGTTATGTGGTTTTTATTGGTTTGTTGTATTATGGATTTCCCTTTCTCTCTAACACTGCAGAATATCGCAGATTCTTTGATCACTGTTTTGCTTTCTAATATGTCAGTCTTAAGAGTTTTTAACTGTAAAACAGTTCCAGTAGTCTTTGACTTACAATCATTCATTTAGTGACTATTCAAAGTTATAACCACTCTGAAAAAGCAACTTACAACTGGTCCTCCCACACTGGCAACTGTCACAGCATCCCCATGGTCATGTGATCAAAATTTGGACTGACAGGCCCAAAGTCATCTAGCTTGCTTACAAGCCTACAATCCAGCTGGCTTTCGTGGCTATGGCAGGACTTGAACTCACAGTCCCCTGCTTTCTAGCCTGGTGCCTTAATCACTAGACCAAACTGGCTGTAACTAAACTAACCAAAGAGAGAAGCAACCTAGAACTAAGGAGAAATTTTCTGACAGAACAATTAATCAGTGGAACAACCTGCCTCCAGAAGCGGTGAATGCTCCAACACTGGAAGTTTTTAAGAAGAGACTGGACATCCATTTGTCTGAAATGGTATAGGGTTTCCTGCCTGAGCAGGGGGTTAGACTAGATGACCTCCAAGGTCCCTTCCAACAATCATCATCATCATCATCATCATTATTATTATTATTATTATTATTATTATTATTATTATTATTATTATTATTATTATTATTATTATTATTATTATTATTATTATTATTATTATTATTATTATTATTATTATTATTATTACCAAACGGGATTTAGTTACAATGGCACTGGAAAAAGTGACTTATGACCAGCCCTCATACTTATGACCATCGCAGCATCCCTGGAATCACATGATCAAAATTTCTGTGCTTGGCAACTGGCATGTACTTAGGACAGTTGCACTGTTTTGGGGTCATGTGATTGCCATTTGCAACCTTGCCAGCCAAATTCTGACAAGTAAAAATCAATGGAGGAAGCCAGATTCACTTAACAACCACATGAATTCAGACTCCCCTACTGAATTTGGCTTGTTGGAATAACTATTTCAACAGTCACTAAACGAGTGGTTGTAAATCAAAGACCCCCTGTATTGACTTTTTCGAGACTCCAGTGGCTTTTTCTGCTTGCTTCCTGGTTGACATTTGTTTGCACTGAGAGAGAGTCATCCCCCTATTGAGGCAACTGCCAATGTCTCTCATCATGGCAAAAAAATCTAAACAACTGCTAGATGAAAAACCAAAGAGAGGTAAAAACCTCTAATGCTTGGCTCCCATCTCATGACGGTCCAGATTTTTGCACCCCAGGTAGTGCAACCTTAAAAAAGACAGCCTAGAGCAGAGGTCCCCAACCTTTTGGGCACCAGGGACCGGTTACATAGAGAGAGGTTTTTCCGCGGACCGGAGGGGGCGTGGTTTTGTGTGCTGCCTACATCCCGCAGATGGGGTTTTGCTTGTTCGTGCAGCCCGGTTGCTGGCATGCTGCGGCCCGGTACTGGTCCACGGACTGGGGGTTGGGGATCCCTGGCCTAGAGCAGCAGTCCCCAACCTTTGCGGCTTGGTTCCCCGCTGGGGGGGGCGAGAGGGGAACTGGGCCATGTGAGCAATGGGCTGGCACGCACGTGCAGCTCGACTTGCACAACTTGAGCTGTGTGTGCATGTGCACATGAGCCAGCCCGGCTTTCATGCAAATTGAGCTGTGTGAATGCCCGTGTGCAACGACCCATCTCTTCCATGGCCCAGTTCCCAATAGGCCACAGGTTGGGGACCCCTGGCCTAGCAGATGGTTGAACCCAGGGGTCTTCAAACCTGGCCCTTTTATGACTTGTGGACTTCAACTCCCAGAATTCCTCAGCCAGGCGCGCTGGCTGAGGAATTCTGGGAGTTGAAGTCCACAAGTCATAAAAGGGCCAAGTTTGAAGACCTCTGGTTGAACCCAACCATACAGGCAAAGAAACCTGGTTCTCTTGCCCCGAGACATTCCTTAAAGTCAACTGAATCTCTTCCTACAGGTGTGTGTGGCACAGCCCTACCGACAGGCCCAATGAAAAATCTACTCCTTTCTCTTTCAGAATTCAACCAGACAGTCCAGGGTTCTGGAAATATGACAGAAAAAGGCAGTCAAGATCAGCTGCTGTTTCTCTTTCCAGAATTTAACCAGCAAAACCAGGGTGTGGGCCAAATAGACGACTCTTGTGCTGAAACACCCAGCAAGAAGATGAGACGCAATCGCTTTAAGTGGGGTCCTGCTTCCCAGCAGATCTTGTACCAGGCCTACGACCGGCAAAAGAACCCCAGCAAGGAAGAGAGGGAAGCCTTGGTAGAGGAATGCAACAGGTAAAAAAACTCTGGACAAAAGAAAAAAATTTTTCCTTCTGCTGCTGCATCAAATCACTCACAGCTTGTTGGCAGAGATTGCAGCTTTTGTTGTTCCAAACCAAAATCTCTATTGTATGAAGAGTCTAGCGTGTTCTGGGTCAAAGGGAAAAGAACCTGCTATCCTCACCATCTAACTAAGCAAACAACTAACTCTCTCTCTCTCTCTCTCTCTGTCTCTCTCTTTCTCTGCTGTCTCGCTCTCTCTGTCTCTGTCTCTCTGTCTTTCTCTCTGCTGTCTCGCTCTCTCTGTCTCTCTCTGTCTCTGTTTCTCTCTGTCTTTGTCTCTGTCTTTCTCTGTCTCTCTGTCTTTGTCTCTCTCTCTGTCTCTGTCTGTCTGTCTGTCTGTCTCTCTCTGTGTGTGTGTGTAAGAGGCCAGCACAATTTGAGTCTGCACTTGCCATTAAAGGAAGCATAACACTACCAGGCACGAGCAATCAGAGGCACTTGCAAATAGCTGAAGTAAACAACTCTATTGGCTTCTACCTATGTTACAAGAATCTCCCCAGGCTGCTTGCCTTCTCCTGGGAATGACTGGATAGGCTTTGTGGTTCTCGGGGGAGGTCATGTTTATGCCACTTGTGGCTGTGCAAGGACTCTAAGCTAGGCCCTCACTTGACTCCTTCTTCCAGCCTAGCTGACAGTTTCCCAACATCCACTGGAAGCTTAACAAGATCAAGAGAACAATTGCTTCACTGAATTTGTTCAATATGGTGGTCACAATTTGTGCAGGCTTTGAGTACAGGTAATCCTTGACATGATATGACAATTTGAAGTCACACTGGATCTACCTTAGGGCTACTTAGGGCCTAGTTCCAAAGTTCAGACATTTGGGCCCCTTCCAGAGTCAGGTGACTGAATTTGGGCCACTTGGCAAAACAGCCAGATTTATGATTGTTTGCACCATCCCACAGACACACGAGTGCGTTTTACGAAAGTATTGCCCAAACCTACCTCTTACTCATAGTTGTCCCAAAGGTGCTTTTTCAGGAGGCAACTGGACTTTCTTTTTTCTCTTTCTTCTCTTCTCATCCAAGAAGCTTCTGATTGGATGGTGGGGAAGTCAGAGCTGAAGAAGCTTCTTGGATGAAAAGTGAAACATCTTCAAAGAAAAAAAAAAGTCCAGTTGCCTCCTGAAAAAGCACCTTTGGGACAACCATGACCTGGATGACTGAGAATCTCCATACACACTACTCATAGTTGTTAAGTGCGAGGACTGAATGTACCTGTGTGTGTGTGTGTGTGTGTGTGTATTGGCTAGGAGATTATTACACATCTTAGAGCAACTGATTTAAAGGTCCTGCTTTAAAAGAAGCAGCTAATGTACCATAAACTAAGTGCAAGGCCTGATTAAATGAATTTGACCAGCTTTGATTAAGATTAAGACCACGTGCTTTTAGTAAGGGAAGTTTTTTTTTGGGGGGGGGGGCATTTGCAGGGAGAGTCAAAAAATGTCAAGATGGTACTCACAATCATGTAGCTGACCCCTCTCGCCTTTAATATGTGTCAACACCACGCAGGTAAAAAAAACATGTGAGCTTCAACTACCTGTCAAAACTGCCATCTTAACATTATTTTTTTTAATCATTCCTTGCAAGTTCTAATTCACAAATGATTTGGCTGCCATCTATTTGAGATTCCATTCGAGTTTTCTGGATGTTATTTTTAAGTTCATTTTTAAAAATTAAATTCCTACTCTGCTTTGCTTGATCAAACAATCCTGATGAAAGGATCCCAGAACGGTCCAAACTACAGAGGCTAAAAAATAGCAGTAGCAGTAGTACATAGACCTATAGACCGCTTCACAGTGCTTTACACTCCTCTCTAAGCAGTGTACTCAGTCCGCAGATTGGCCCCAACAATCTGGGTCCTCATTTTACCGACCTTGGAAGGATGGAAGGCTGAGTCAACCTTGAGCCGGTCAAGATCGAACTCCTGGCTGTGGGCAGAATTTGCCTACAATACTGCATTCTAACCCCTGTGCCACCAGGGCTTTAGAGTTTAACCTTCTCAGAGATAGAGGTAGTCCTCAACGTACGACCACAATTGAGCCAAAAATGTATGTTGTTAAGTGAGAAATTTGTTAAGTGAATTTTGCCCCATTTTACAACTTTTCTCGCCACATTTGTTAAGTGAATTACTGCAGTTCTTAAATGAGTTACAAGGTTATTAAGTGAATCTGGTTTTCCCATTAACTTTGCTTGTCGCAAAAGGGGATCACATGACCCCAGGACACTGCAAGCGTCATAAATATGAGACAGTTGCCAAGTATCTGGATTTTGATTGCATGACCATGGGGATGCTGCAACGGTCATAAGGGTGAAAAATTGTCCTAAGTCACTTCTTTCAGCGCCATTGTAACTTTGAATGGTCATTAAATGGACTGTTGTAAGTCATTAAATGAGCTGTTGTAAATAAGTATCCGTATCCCACACCTTAGAAAGGATGAATCTTAAATACCCACAACGCAGGACAAAATCAACAGCAAGAAAAGCAACCTATAAATTAAAATTCACACTTATGCTTAAACTTCCTCTTATGCCTGAGAGGAATGCAGCAGGCAGAGACAAAAATTCTGTCTTCTGGAATTTATTGCAATATTGGTCTTTTTGTGACTTTCTCCACTGATTCAAACCCGAAAGAAATTCAGAAATGTTTCTAGTCAAGTGTTAGAATGTGAAAGTCACAGCCAAACTGATTTCTCCAGCTAAATTAATCTGATACTTGCAACACTGATTTGCAACATTAAATAATTAGCATACTTTAATTGGCTTAATGCCTGTGGTCCTTAGTGTCAAATGAGGCTAGGTTTGCACAAAACGTAGCTTAAAATGGGATTTGGGTGATTTTCAACTGAGTGTATTGTGGGAATCTGGCCATTGTTTGAGCCTGTTGTTAAACCCTAATGTGGGCATCATCTCTTAGATCAGGGGTCTTCAAACCTGGCTCTTTTATGACTTGTGGACTTCAACTCCCAGAATTCCTCAGCCAGGCATGCCTGGCTGAGGAATTCTGGGAGTTGAAGTCCACAAGTCATAAAAAGGCCAAGTTTGAAGACCCCTGTCTTAGATGAACACACAATTGAGTTTTGCTAACTTGGATTTAAGATTTAGCTTGGTGGCTGAATTCAGCCACTGCAGATTTCATACCCTTAACATTTGCCTTTTTAAAAAATTATTTATCTGCTTAATTTCTTGATTTTTCCCCAGCCACACTAAAAAATGAGAAGGGGTGTGGCAGTACTTGACATAAGGTTTTGAGAACCACTATTTATTTTTTATTTAGATTTATTAATTTGCTTTTTTATCTCCTTGGACTACCTCAGTGGTGGCGAACCTATGGCACCCGTGCCAGAGGCGGCACTCAGGGCCCTCTCTGTGGGCACGCGTGCCGTTGCCCCAGCAGAGTTCGCAGAGTAGTGAGCATGTGGCGTTTGGAAGCGACAGGGCAAGAAGTGAGCGAGCAAGCGGCGTTGGCCCCCCGGGGATGCCCCGGAGATGGCGAGGGACTGGCCCCGGCCACGCTCACCCAGTCTGCCGTGACCACTGCAGCCACGCCCCCCCCCCCTGAGGGCACCACAATGCTGATGCAGCCCTGGCACTTTGCGATAAATAAGTGGGTTTTGGGTTGCAGTTTGGGCACTTGGTCTCTAAAAGGTTCGCCATCACTGGACTAGCTCGTATTTCCTTCTACAAAATCTTGCCACATTAAGAATATCAGAAACTGAAAGTCTGTGTGCTCCTATACAATCTTAAGTGGAAGCCAGTTTGGTGTACTGATTAAGGTGCTGGCCTATAAACCAGGAGATCGTGAATTGTAGTACCTCTTTAGGCGTGAAAGCTGGGTGGATGACTTTAAGCCAATCACCAGGAAACTGAGGGTTCTAGTCCCACCTTAGACATGAAAGCTAGTTGGGTGACTTTGGGCCAATCACCAGGAGATAGTGAGTTCTAGTCCTGCCTTAGGCATGAAAGCCAGCTAGGTGACTTAAGGCCAGTCCCTCTCTCAGCCCAACCCACCTCACAGGATTGTTGTGCGGAAAATAGGAGAAACAAGGAGTTTTACACATGTTCCCCACCTTGAGTTACTTATAAAGTAATAAAGGTGGGAGAAAAATAAATAAAATACATCTTTTTTTATATATAACAAATTTTATTGGTTTTCCAGTTTTACATTTAAGTATTCGGAAAGCAGCGTGGTGACTGGGTAGTCAGCGGTTCGATAACAAAATCTTTAGTACATATCTCAGGTTACATCATCAAAAATTCCTTCTCTATTTCCCTTAACATTTGCTATATCATATTTAGGCTAGTAAATTTCTAATTATAACAAACTCAGTTAAAACATTTATCAATATATTTTTTGCTTATACATATCCACGTCCTGTTTTTAAGTTTTACCTAATTTTTAATTACAGTATTCCAATTTAACCTTTAATATCCATAGTATTTAAGTTTTGGGTAATCCAAATTTCCTTTATTTCACTACATAAAAGTTATAATATCTAAAATACACATATTATTTACTTAAATATATTCTTATCTATCTTATGTTATCTATATAAATAAAATAAATCTTGAGAGCTGTGCTTTAATTAGGTATCATTACCTACTTATTTAAATAAAATAAATGTTAGCACATCTGCTTCAGCTGTGACCTGAGGATGAGATGAAACCAGTATCATGCGGACACATCATGTGAAAATAGTTACTGAATTCTGTTATTGCAGTCCTGGTGATGTGAGGACAGGCTCTTGAGGGTAGGGAGTATCCTTGCATACAAATAATTCCTAATTCAATGCCTACGTTCTTTTTTAGACTTTTCATTTTTGGTCAAAAATCATAGAGAGTTGCTGCAAATCAGAATAACGATAACAGACAGACAGAACTACTAGATTCTGTAACAGCTTTGTTCCTTATTCCATCTGTCTTGTAAATTCGCAGGATTCTTTTTTCCCCCACCATGCATATGTATACATTCAAACTAGACAGTGATGTTTCTCTGTGTCATATATGCGTGTATGTGTGGATATATGCATAATGGTATTTTTTGTGAGCTGAATGCAACAAAATTTCATTTTAATGTATGCTGATTAGTATACATTTAAAGTGACAATAAAGATTCTATTCTATTCTATTCTATTCTATTCTATTCTATTCTATTCTATTCTATTCTATTCTATTCTCAATAAAGACTATTCTATTCTATTCTATTCTCAATAAAGATTCTATTCTATTCTGTTCTGTTCTATTATATTCTCAATAAAGATTCTATTCTATTCTATTCTATTCTATTCTATTCTCAATAAAGACTATTCTATTCTATTCTATTCTATTCTCAATAAAGATTCTATTCTATTCTGTTCTGTTCTATTATATTCTCAATAAAGATTCTATTCTATTCTATTCTATTCTATTCTATTCTATTCTATTCTATTCTATTCTATTCTATTCTATTCTATTCTCAATAAAGATTCTATTCTATTCTGTTCTGTTCTATTATATTCTCAATAAAGATTCTATTCTATTCTATTCTATTCTAGTCTAGTCTAGTCTATTCTCAGTAAAGATTCTATTCTATTCTGTTCTGTTCCATTCTATTCTATTCTCAATAAAGATTCTATTCTATTCTATTCTATTCTATTCTATTCTATTCTATTCTATTCTATTCTATTCTAGTCTAGTCTAGTCTAGTCTAGTCTATTCTAGTCTAGTCTAGTCTAGTCTAGTCTCAAGTAAAGATTCTATTCTATTCTATTCTATTCTATTCTATTCTATTCTATTCTATCCTATCCTATCCTATCCTATCCTATCCTATCCTATCCTATCCTATCCTATCCTATCCTATCCTCAATAAAGATTCTATTCTATTCTATTCTATTCTATTCTATTCTATTCTATTCTATTCTATTCTATTCTATTCTATTCTATTCTATTCCATTCTATTCTATTCTATTCTATTCTATTCTTACTCATATTGAGCTAGTTAGACCAATTTTTTAACCTGGTAATGTTCTTAGCAAGTTCTCCTCCTGTGTTAGTCCAACATGGGGGTCCAACCAACCTTTCTCTAGGAATTTGCTTAATTCTCTCCTCTAGGGCAGAATGCCTCCAGCGGGGTGTGTCACCCTCTAAAGCACACGGCTTGGGTTCAAATCTGGTCACAGAAGTCCGCGTCTACAACTGGTTTGCAAACCGGAGGAAAGAAGAAGCCTTTCGGCAAAAGCTTGCCATGGATGCCTACAGTACGGGTCAGCCTCACACCATGAACCTCTTGCTGTCCCATGGGTCACCGCACCACGCTCGACCCAGCTCTTCTCCGCCCAGCAAAATGCCAGGTAAGTCAGAGCTAGTATCTCCTGTTTGCAAAAGAGGTCAGACGTGGTTACCCTTTTTACAAGTGGCAGGTGCTAGAACACATTGCAGGCAGTCCTCGACATACAACAGTTCATTTAGTGACCATTCAAAGTTACAACGGCACTGAAAAAAGCGACTTATGACTGTTTTTCGTACTTAACGACTGTTGTAGAATCCCCATGGCCACGTGATCAGAATTTGGACGCCTGGCAACTGACTCACATTTATGACAGTCGCCGTGTCCCAGGGTCGCGTAATCCCCTTTTGCGACCTTCTGACAAGCAAAATCAACGGGGGGAAGCCAAATTCACTCAACAACCGTGTTGATAACTTAACAACTGCTGCGACGCACTTAACAACTGTGGCAAAAAAGATCATAAAATGGGGGAAAATTCATTTAACAACTACCTGTACAGGTAGTCCTCAACTTACAACCACAAGGAAGCCCAAAGTTTCTGTTGCTAAGCAAGACTGTTGTTAAGTGAATTTTGTCTCATTTTACAACCTTTCTTGCCACAGTTGTTAAGCTAATCACAGCAGTTGTTAAGATAGTAGCACGGTTGTTAAGTGAATCTGGCTTCCCCATTGACTTTGATTGTCAGAAGGTCACATGACCCCAGGACACCGCAACGATCATAAATATGAGCCAGTTGCCAAGCATCCAAATTTTGATCAGGTAACCATGGGGCTGCTGCAATGGTCACAAGTGTAAAAACTGGTCATAAGTCACTTTTTTCAGTGCTGTTATAACTTTGAACAGTCGCTAAGTGAACTGTTGTAAGTTGAGAACTACCTGTATTATGTGGAGAACCTCTGTTCTAGCATCTAGTTCGGGGGTAAGGAACCTTGGCTCTTTTATGACTCGTGGACTTCAACTCCCAGAATTCCTGAGCCAGCCATGCTGAGGAGAAAGGGAGAGGTTTCCATGCTGAGCCATGCCGGCTCAGGAATTCTGGGAGTTGAAGTCCACAAGTCATAAAACAGCCAAGGTTGCCTACCTCTGATTTCTAATTCATTCCCTCTTGCTGATGTTCTTTTTCCGGCCTCCTAACACATAATCTGCCTTCTGTTTCTACTGAGATGTTCACCAGTTCGGAAGCTTCCTTCTCCTCTTTAGTGTTTCCCCCTTAAAGATATTGTTGTTTTTCTTGAAAATTGTATCTCCAGCCAACTTCTGACGTTTCCCTTCTGGTTTCGGTGATTGTGGAAGAAAGAGATTTTGGAATAATGGTAAACAGTTGAATTAAGATGTCAACACAGGCTGTATAAAAATAGCCAACTACAAAAATAGCCAACAGCATGTTAGGAAGAATTGAGGAATGGCACTAAAATAGAGATGCCACTAACATTTTGTGGTATGACCACATCTGGAATACAGGTAGCCCTCCACCTATGACCAACTTTGACTGCTCAAAGTTATGATGGACCTGAGGTTCTGATGGTTGCTGTACTCGCCCTCTTCTCCCCCCCCCATCTTGTGACTGAACTTTGGGCACTCAGTGACGTGACCACATTTGTAGCTGTTTGCAGTGTCTCACGTCCATGTGAGCGCGTTTTATGATAGTTTTCCTAAAACCAACATTTACTTCGGGTTTTCAGCAAAACCATGCCCCTGCTGAACCATTGGTTTGCTTAAGGACCATGACATTCACTTAATGAAGCCGTGGTGGCTCCGTGGTTAGAATGCAGTATTGTAGGCAAACTCTGCCTACTGCCAGGAGTTCGATCCTGATCAACTCAAGGTTAACTCTGCCTTCCATCCTTCTGAGGTCAGTAAAATGAGGAATCAGATCGTTGGGGGCCATAGGCGGACTCTGTAAACTGCTTAGAGAGGGCAGTGAAGAACTATGAAGCGGTATATAAGTCTAAGTGCTATTGATATTAATGATTTTTGTATCATGACTTACAAATGTAATGGGTAGACTCCCTTACGGTCATACGTCACGTCTGTATTGCGTGCACTTTTGGTTACTGCACCTCCAAAAGGAGATTGTGGAGCTAGAGAGATCAACTAAGATGATCGAGTGGCTGGAACAGCTTTCCTATCAGGACAGATTGTGACATTTGGGGTTTTCAGTCTAGAAAGGAAGAGATTGAAAGGGGCTATTTTCCTCTCTACATTCATTTTACAACTCAAACAATGCAGAAATAAGAAGGAACAGAGAATACAACTTGGTTTGCATTGTTATTTCTTTGTAACTGATATCTCCCACTTTCAAGGAGCTTAGTGACATATATGGTCTTCCAGTCACACTATTTTATTCTATGGCAGCTCAGTGAGGTGTGAGACACTGGCCCTCTTCCGACAATACACACCATCCAGTCATCCCCTAACCAGCTGCATTTCCATTAATAGAGGGACAGAATCAAGATCATGTGAAGTTCTAGTGCCACTTTACAAAGCCTTAGTAAGACCACACCTGAACTACTGCACCCAGTTCTGGTCACCACAATGTAAAAAAGATGTTGAGACTCTGGAAAGAGTGCAGAGGAGCAACAAAAACGATTAGCGGGGTGGAGACTAAAACATATGAAGAATGGTTACAGGAATTGTGTTTGTCTAGTCTAGTGAAAAGAAGGACCAGGGGAGACATGATGGCACTGTTTCAATATTTGAAGGGCTCCTACAAAGACGAGGGGGTCAAACTATTTTCCAAAGCACCTGAAGGCAAGACAAGAAACAATGGATGGAAATTAACCAAGGAGAGAAGCAACTTAGAACTAAGGAGGATTTTTTTTTTAAAGAAATCGTGTAGCTGAATCAGAATCAGAATAGAGCTGGAAGGGACCTTGGAGGTCTTCTAGTCCAGCCCCCTTCTCAAGCAGGAGACCCTATACTATTTCAGACAAGTGACTGTCCAGTCTCTTTTTAAAAACCTCCAGTGATGAAGCATCCACAACTTCTGACGGCAAGCTGTTCAAGTGGTTAATTGTTCTCACTGTTGGGAAGTTTCTCCTTAACTCCAGGTTGCTTCTCTCCTTGATTAGTTTCCATCCATTGTTTCTTGTCCTTCTCTCTGGTGTTTTGGAAAATAAGTTGAACCCCCTCCTCTTTGTCTCAACCTCTCCATTTCCTAATGGTGAGAGCAATTAACCACCTCCGAGGTCCCTTCCAACTCTATTATTCTATGTTCTTTGTTCATTCTTGTTGGTTGTGATGGCCCACCATCTCTCAAACTGAGCAAAGAACTACAATTCTGGACATAAAAGTCTTGCACTTCTAGGAAGTGCCTACCCTTAATGCTGTAGGCTTCAAAAATCTACGTAATCAAAACCGATAGCAGGAATTATGAATTTTCCAGACCTCTTTGCTGCCATTTAGTGATTGTCTGGCTTTTTGTAGCTCTGTGTGGTTTCTAATGAGCATTTGTACCATAAGATTCCAGGTAAGACTTCATGGTATCAAGCAGCCAATAGTGAGTGGCATTTGAGTCACTGCAACCAATTAGTGTTAGGGATAGTCCTGTTACAGACTATTTTAGACCTGCTCTTCATCTCTTAACTCTTTCAACAGTGTGGACACAATGGATTTAATTGACCGGGTTTAGATGTTCTTGCAAACAATTGTCTGAACAGACTTAATTACCTCAGTGCATGAAGGAGTCTAGTTGAGACGAACTAGTTGTCTAGTTTTGGCATTCCTACAATCATTGGCATCCATGCAGAAGTAAAATATAACAATCTGTATAAAAAAAGGGGTGGGCTTTGATTGCAGATACTCCTCCACTTACAACTTTTATTTAGTGACCAAAGTGTCACTGAAAAAAAATAATCTACAACTGGTCCATAGACTGCGCCATGGCGGTGCAGTGGTTAGAATGCAGCACCGCAGGCTAACTCACTGCCCACAGCCAGGAGTTCGATCCTGACCGGCTCAAGGTTGACTCAGTCTTCCATCCTTCCGAGGTCAGTAATATGAGGGCCCAGATTGTTGGGGGCAATTGGCTGACTCTGTAAAACCACTTAGAGAAGGCTGTAAAGCACAATGAAGTGGTATATAAGTCTAAGTGCTGTTGCTATTGCTATTACAACTTCTGCAGTATCCCCATAGTCACATGATCAGAAACTGGGTGCTGTCCCTGGTCCTAATTGTCATTTTAACTTTTTTTTAAGGTCTAGTGTGGGTGCCATTGTCTACAACACATTGCCTCAGTTAAATGTGCCGTGGGAACAAAGTGGCTGCATTCACACAATAGGTTCAATCAGATAAATTAAATATTGGTGGTTGCATTCTCATAGCACAATAAGTGTACATTATATTCCTTGTGATTAGCTTGTTTTGTAACTTGGCATGTATTCTCTGCTAAGCTATGATTTAAAGTTGTGTAGACAAAGCCAGAAATTTAGATCAATACAATAATCAAGTTGAGCGTCTCTGGAGATTTTCAGTCATCCAGGTCATGGTTGTCTCAAAGGTGCTTTTTCAGAAGGCAACTGGACTTTTCTTTGCTTTTCCTGGAAGATGTTTAGCTTCTCATCCAAGAAGCTTCTTCTCTCATCTGAAGAAGAATGCTGATAAAAGAACCTTTGAGTCAATCATGTCGAGTGTGTTGTGTCAATGCTGCCAAAGAATAAGTAGCCCAAGGCATCCAGTCAGCTTTATCATTTAGCAGAGACGTAAACTTTATTTTTCTCCTTATATTAAAGTTGATTAGGTTCAGAAACACTGAGCTACAGGAGAAAGTATAACCAATCAATAATCTAGAGCTACACTGACTAGAACTGCTGTAACCCCTTGGTCTTGTCAGAATACAGAATAACAGATACAGGTAGTCCTTCACTTTACAACCACAATTGAGCCCACAATTTCCATTAGAATAGAATATAGAGTAGAGTAGAGTAGAGTAGAGTAGAGTAGAGTAGAGTAGAGTAGAGTAGAGTAGAGTAGAGTAGAGTAGAGTAGAGTAGAGTAGAGTAGAATAGAATAGAATAGAATAGAATAGAATAGAATAGAATAGAATAGAGCTGGAAGGGACCTTGGAGGTCTTCTAGTCCAGCCCCCTGCTCAAACAGGAGAAGCTATACCATCTCAGACAGGTGAATGTCTAGTCTCTTCTTAAAAATCTCCAGTGATGGAGCGTCCATGATTTCTGGAGGCAAGCTGTTCCACTGGTTAATTGTCCTCACTGTTAGGAAGTTTCTCCTTAATTCCAGGTTGCTTCTCTCCTTGATCAGTTTCCAACCAATATTTCTTGTCTTTGGTGAACAACCTGGCCCCCTCTGCCTTGTGGCAGCCCCTCAGATACTGGAACACTGCTATCATGTCTCCCCTATTCCTTCTTTTCTTTAGACTGGCCAAACCCAAGTCCTGCAGCCGTTCTTCATATGTTTTAGTCTCCAGGCCTTTGATCATCTTTGTTGCTCTTCTCTGAATTTTTTCCAAACGCTCCACATCTTTTTCGTGATATGGTGACCAAAATAGAATAGAATAGAAGTAGAGTAGAGTAGAGTAGAGTAATAATGGAATGGAATGGAATGGAATGGAAGGGAAGGGAAGGGAAGGGAAGGGAAGGGAAGGGAAGGGAAGGGAAGGGAAGGGAAGGGAAGAGAAGAGAAGAGTTGGAAGCAATCTTGGAGGTCATCTAGTCCAGCCCCCTGCTCAGGCAGGAAACCCTATACCATTTCTCTCCTTGATTAGTTTCCATCCTTTGCTAAGCGAGACAGTTATTAAGTGAGTTTTCCCCAATATACAACCTTTCTTGCCAGAGTTATTAAGCAAATCACTGCAGTTGTTAAGTTAGCCACATGCTTGTAAAGCTGCAACGGTCATAAGTGTGAAAGATGGTCCTAAGTCACTTTTTTCAGTGCCGTTGTAACTTCGAACGAAAGGTTGTAACTCAAGGACTACTCGTACTTCACATTTAGTCAGGTCTGCCCTAGAAGAGGTAGAGTACCTGTTGGAATAAAATCTTTTCTTTTTTCTTGGCGCAAGTATTTTTCCTTCGAGAGGAGAACGAAGTAAGCGGAGGGTCCCGTATGCACGATAACATTTTTCTCCTTTGGACCCAAGGGGCTTGTCTGGAAGGGCTGCTGGCACAGCTAACTTAGATACAGTAAAAAGGACAAAGGCAGAACTCAGCTTAATCTGGAGAGAAGCTATCTGCAGGGAGTGGTGTGCAGCACCCAGCATTGTTGCAAAGAACAATCCGCATTGTTCTTCTACCTGTAATCTACACACCAAAGTCCCTGAGCGAAAGCAAAATCAGCCCTCTGACAAGCACTAGGGTTGAAAGGGGGGTCAGTGTGGGGTCACCAGCCTTTTCATGTCGGCTTCCACCGCTGACTCCTTAAACAATGAAGCATCCCCTGAGGGCCCCACCCTCTTTAAAAGGGGGTGGAGGGAAAGACCAGGCGTGCAAGCCAACCCTGCCTTGGAACCGGAGGCCTCCAGACAGGCTAGAAGTGATGCAGAATTCCTTACAGGGCTGCTGTCCTCAAATTTATTTACTTTTTTTAAAAATTGATTTAAAACATTTATAGAGCTGCCCTTCTTTCGACCAACTCGTGGTGCCTCACAATGAAAAACTGAAGGGGAAAAAAAACGCCATATAAAATCATTTAAAACAATAAACCTCAACTAATTGAGACTTTGGAAAAAATTCAGAGAAGAGCAACTAAGATGATCAAAGGCCTGGAGACTAAAACATACGAAGAACAGCTGTGGAACTTGGGTTTGGCTAGTCTAAAGAAAAGAAAAAATAGGGGTAAGAATAGAATAGAATAGAATAGAATAGAATAGAATAGAATAGAATAGAATAGAATAGAATAGAATAGAATAGAATAGAATAGAATAGAATAGAATAAGAATAAAATGGAATGGAATAGAATTAGAATAGAATAGAATAGAATAGAATAGAATAGAATAGAATAGAATAGAATAGAATAGAATAGAATAGAATAGAATAGAATAGAATTCTTTATTGGTCAAGTGTGATTGGACACAAAAGGAATTTGTCTACAGTGCATAAGCTCTCAGTGTACATACAAGCAACTAATGATAAATCATGATCATAATCATCATAACATATATTAATCAGAAACCATAAGATACAACACTTAGTGATAGTCATAGGATACTAAATAATCAGCATAAATCATACTAGGATACTAAATAAAACAATATAAATCGTAAGATATAAGCAACAAAGTTATAGTCATAAGAGGATAAGGAAATAGGTAATAGAAAAGATGAGAAGAATAATAGTAATACAGCCCTAGTAGGTAGTTTGACAGTGTTGTGGGAATTAGTTGTTTAGCAGAGTGACAGCATGGGGGGGGGGAACTATCCTTGTGTCTAGTTGTTTTGGTGTGCAATAGCGTCGTCTTGAGGGAAGAAGTTGAAACAGTTTATGTCCAGGATGTGAGGGGTCTGTAGATATTTTCACAGCCCTCTTTCTGACTCATGCATTGTACAGGTGGCCCACGGGAAGGCAGGCCGGTTGCAATTATTTTTTCAGCAGTTCTAATTATCCGTTGAAGTCTGTGTCTATCTTGTTTGGTTGCAGTGCCAAACCAGATAGTTATAGAGGTGCAAATGACAGACTCAATAATTCCTTATGCAATAGTGGCATAAGGTTTTATGGACTCAAAAACTTACTTCCTTTGAGGAAAACTACCCAGAACATAAAGTTGGATCCAACCAGCCTGGTGCTCCATTTGTCTTTAGGTATTTCTCACTGATGAATGACGTCTTGTCCACTCACCCACGAGTCTGCCAAAAAGAATACTAGCATAAAAAAGGGTGCGCTGACCCCATTGTCAATCCTTATCCAGTCTCGGTTGCCTTTGCTCCTACTCAGTTCTGATCATCTCCAAGGTAAAGGTGATAATGTCTACAGATTTTATTCACCTTGAGATTGTCCTTGGATGGTGTCACCATCAGTGAGAAAAGAATACAGGTAGTCCTGGACTTATAACAGTTTGTGACTGTTCAGAGTTACAACGGCCCTGAAAAAAGGGACTTATGACCGTTTTTCACACTTATGACCGTTGCAGCATTCCCATGGTCACATGAACAAAATTCAGACGCTTGGCAACTGACTCATATTTATGACGGTTGCAGTGTCCCGGGGGTTGTGTGACCACTTTTCGCGGCCTTCTGACATGCAAAGTCAATGGGGAAGCCAGGTTCACTTAACAACTGTAGTGATTCACTCAACAAGTATGGCAAGAAAAGTCGTACAATGGGGCAAAACTCACTTAGCAACAGAAATGTTGGGCTCCATTGCGGTCCTAATTTGAGGACTACCTGTATTTAATTTCAGTACAGGCCAGGATTTCATATGTCTCTCTCGCTTACCCTGTGATCTGGAATGAGATGAAGGCCACATCATGGGGACATGCAGGACAAAGATGTAGCCACAGGAAACGCCCTCGATATTCATAAAAATGAATATAGATGAGCCTTAACTTACAAGCATTTGTTTAGCAAATGTTGGAAGTTGCAATCGCACAAAAAAAAAACCAAAAAAACCCCTGTCCCCATGCTTACAACCTTTGCAGCATCCCGATGTTCACGTGATCAAAATTTGGGCACTTGGCAACTGGCCTGTATTTACAATGGTTACAGCATCCCAGTGATCACCATTTGAGACTTTTCCACCTGGCTTCTGACAAGCAAAGTCAACAGTGAAAGCCGGATTTACTTAACAACCATGTGATTCACTTAACAACTGCAGTGATTCGTTTAACAACCATAGCAAAAAAAAATATCATACCATTGGGCGTGATTGAGTTAACAATGCTTCCCAATGGAAATTCTGATCCCAATTGTGGTCATAAGTCAAGGACTACCTGTAATAGCTGTTTTCCAAAATGTTAGGTTTGGTTATTCTTTTTCCAATGTTTGTATTTTGCTCTTTAATTAAAAAGATGCCCAGAATAGCTTATTTTCAATAAAACAAGTGAATGTTATAATTTTAGAAAGGACAACACACAAGGAAAAAGAAGAAGAGGGGAAAGGGGAAATAGGCTCCAACTCTTAACCAAAAGATAGAATTCAAAATTTCTTGACTGCAAAGTATATGCTGTTGGCTTGTTCCTGCTCTTCTTAATTCAGATATTTTATTACTACTTTTCAAAATGTTTCTTGTATCAAACGTTTCTAATTTTCTATTGCCTATCAGAGTATGAATGCATATTGCCTCTGTGGTTATTTTTCTTGGTGCTCCAGTGATTGAAAATTCAAGACAGTACTAGTTTTTTAAGGTAGAGATGTAACAGAATAACACAGTTGGAAGGGACCTTGGAGGTCTTCTAGTCCAACCCACTGCTCAAGCAGGAAACCCTATTCAGACAAATGATGGTCTAATCTCTTCTTAAAAACCTCCGATGTTGGAGCACCCACAACTTCTGGAGGCAAGCCGTTCCACTGATTAACTGTTTTAACTAATTAATAACTAGGCAAGCCGTTCCACTGATTAACTGTTCTAACTAATTAATAACTAATTAATCAATTAATTAACCAATTGATTAATTGTCCTAACTGATGTGTTAGGGAAAATGCTCGTGTTCAAATATATACCTCTGAATCTGCTGCTTATACAGTGAAGGGCTATAAGTAACCATTGGATACGGTTCCATTCATTTTCAATGGAATTTAGTCCCAAATAAAGTTTACACAGAATCCTTCCCCAACCAATATGTTGGATCTGCCTATCCTAGAATTGTAGGCATTACCATAGGCTTTGGTAGGAATTCTAGGACAGAGATCCAGCACATATGAAAGTAGTAGTTTAGAGAAGGCTAGCATGTAAGAGTATTAAGATTACTACCAGTATTAAATCTAATCTGTTTTGCTAAAGTCATTGATTGAGATGCACAACTGTAGAAACTGAACAAATAAATAAACCAACCCAAGATACATGGATAGTAATTTGTAGGCATGTAGTAGAATAACAGAATAACAGAGCTGGAAGGGACCATGGAAATCTTCTAGTTCAACCCTCTGCTCAGGCAGGAAACCCTATACCATTTCAGATAAATGGTTGTCCAATCTTTTCTTTAAAACCTCCACTGATGGAGCACCTACAACTTCTGGGGGCCAGACATTCCACTGGTTAATTGTTCTAACTATCAGGAAATTCCTCCTTAGTTCTAGGTTGCGTCTCTCCTTGATTAGTTTCCATCTGTTGCTTCTTGTCCTGCCCTCAGGTGCTTTGGAGAATAGCTTGACTCCCTCTTCTTTGGGGCAGCCCCTGAGATATTGGAACACTGCTATCGTGTCACCCCCTACTCCTTTTCATTAAACTAACTAGAGACTAGAAGCCACGACCCTATATCAGGGCAATCTTATTTTCCTTCTCCAAGAGACACCTTCTTAAGACTCTGGAGAAGTATAAGCTAGGAAATATCAATGGAGATTCTCACTCATGGTTGTCCCAGATGTGTTTTTCCAAAAGGCCACTAGACTTTCTTGGGTTGTTTTTTCCCCCTTGAAAACATTTCACTTCTCATCCAAAAAGCTTCTTCATTTCTGGAGAAGCTTTTTGGATGAGAAGTGAAACGTTTTCAAGGTAAAAAAAAACCCCAAGAATGTTCAGTTGTTTTTTGGAAAAGCACCTATGGGACAAGCTAGGAAATACAACGCTCCTGGCCTAACTTTTAGCAGGGCCTTTTCCAAGTGACAAATAGGTCTTGTGATTTATCAGACCCTGGCAAATGCAGACAAAAGTCAGCCTGGCTCGTTTGGAGAAGCCACATAAACATCTGAATGTTGCTTTCCAGCCCTTGTCTTCATCTGGTTCCCTCTTCCCACTGACCACAACGTGACCCTTGAGGTGGAATGTCCTGACAATGGTAGTGCCCGAGTGGGGAGCCTGCTCCCTTCTGTCGAGGTCTGATTGCTTACAAGATGCCCTATGAACACATTGTCAGCAAAAATCAGCTGTTTTCAGTGTTTCTCCCGCTTGGCTTTACAATAATACACCAGCATGGTGTCTGGGGGTTGTCATGGATTTGTTTTTCTCCTCTCCCCAGTTATGCATCCTTAATTGACAATTAAAATGGGGGTTTGGACCATCCTGGGTATCTTTGAAGTGCCCTCTATCTTCCTTCAGCATCTATAGAGTTATCCTAGGATGTTCTTTTGTCTTCTCTATTAGAGGCTGCTGGGATTGTGCTAACCAACATCCATTTGATTCACAGGGGGTAGAAAGGGCATTAAGATTAGGCCTTTGGGCCCACTATACCTGTTTTCTCTCCCTTTTACCTTAGCAGAGTAACAGAATAGCAAAGTTGGAAGGGATCTTGGAGGTCTTCTAGTCCAACCCCCTTCTCAAGCAGGAAACTCTACACCATTTCAGACAAATGGTTGTTCAATCTCTTTCTTAAAAATCTCCAGTGTTGGAGTACCCAGAACTCCTGTAGGCAAGTCATTTGACTGATTAATTGTTCTAACTGTCAGGAAATCTCTCCTTAGTTCTAGGTTGCTTCTCTTCTTGATTATTTTCCATCTGTTATATCTTGTCCTGCCTTCAGGTGTTTTGGAGAATAGCTTGACCCCCTTCTTCTTTGTGGCAGCCACCTTAGATATTGGAAGACTGCTATCATGTCATCCTTAGTCCTTCTTTTCATTAAATTAGGCATACCCAATTCCAGCAATCGTTCTTTATGTTTTAACCTCCAGTCCCCTAATCATCTCTATTGCTCTTCTCTGCACTCTTTCTAGAGTCTCAACATCTTTTTTACATTGTGGCGACCAAAACTGGATGCAATATTCCAAGTGTGGTCTTACCAAGTCATTATAGAGTGGTATTAACACTTCACGTGATCTAGGCCTAGAGCATGAGTCAGCAAGCATCTATCCTTTGTTACTGAACGTACAGCCTCAAAAGTTAATTTACAAAAGAGTTGTGACTTTCTTGAATGAGTCATCAACTGAAGGTAAGAAATACTATAAACGTTACAAGGAAAATATGAGCCATTACTATGGTCTTTTTCTGGGAAATGAGGACATTATTTTATTGCTTTATATTGTGCCAAAGGACCATCGATCTATTTAGTTTAATATTGCATCTAGTGGCTGCTAAACCTCTCACACCTATGCACAGACCCACAAATATACAAATGCGTATTGCATATGAAAATGCGTGCCTTGTCACGAGAGGCACCCATATGTGCACTTTAGAATCAAATGTGTACAACGATGAGTATTTTTCTTAATTCCTAATTTTGGTACATTTTTGTTTCTTTTTTTTTATACGAATACACAAGAAAAGGGCTGCAAATAAATAGATCCATTAAATCCCTGATGAATGAATAGAACAAACCCTTGATTTAATGCTCCAAATTGCAAGAGTAATTCTCTGTAATATGCATGCACCATTTCCATCGCAGAAAACGTGGGGTTCAAGATATCCCAGTGTAGATGCTCTGAAAACTTTTTCAGCATCATCATTGGAAATTCCCCAGCTTTAAGAAGAGTAACAAAGATGTTTAGGGAACTGGGGGCTAAAACGTATAAAGATTGGTTGCAGGAATTGGGTATGTCTAGTTTAATGAAGAGAAGGACGAGGGGGGATATGATAGCAGTGTTCCAATATCTCAGGGGTTGCCACAAAGAAGAGGGAGTCAAGCTATTCTCCAAAGCGCCTGAAGGCAAGACAAGAAGCAACGGATGGAAACTAATCAAGGAGAGAAGCAACCTAGAACTAAGGAGAAACTTCCTGACAGTGAGAACAATTAATCAGTGGAACAAATTGCTTGCAGAAGTTGTGGCTGCTCCAATACTGGAAGTTTTTAACTTTTTAATAACCACTTGTCTGAAATGGTATAAGGTTTCCTGCTTGAGCAGGGGGCTGGACTAGATGACCTCCAAGGTCCCTTCCAACTCACTTATTCTGTTAAGATTATCGTCACATGCACCATGTGAACCAGGATTGATTGAGGGGGCCTATACTGAATTTCCATCTCTTCACACCAGCTGTTTTCTGACCCCAGTGATGATTCCCCATGCTGGGATTTGAACTGTCCTTGCACTGGTTTTGTAGGTTTTTTTCTGTTCTGGAGCACTAAATTCCTTAACTGTTTAATAGCGTGCCTCAAACAGTAGATTGGCAGAAGACTCTCCGCCCACCTTCGTTCCAAACAATTGCAACTCATTAAAAGTTATCTGCATTGGCAGGACACAGAAAGATTTTAATCGGAGGAGAAACTTTAGGACTTTTTTTTTAATTGATACAGTATATACTTAATACATTTTTGTAGCATCCTCCAGAACAGGAAAAAAAGAAGAAGAAGGGCGTTGTTTATTTATGGCAAAGGCAATCTGGCCATCTTTATTGTGTTTATCATTCCAACCACCACAGTATATTAGGGACTTGGTTTTACAAACAGGGAGCTGAAGATCCAGAGGTTCAAAGTTAGTACCGGTAGTAGTGCAGATCTAACCTAAGATAACTTGTGGCATCTGGAGCCTTTATGTGTGCTATTTATCATGACATGCAATCCCTAATACAGACTTTATATGCTTTAAATCAGGGGTCTTCAAACTCGGCCCTTTTATGACTCATGGACTTCAACTCCCAGAATTCCTCAGGCAGCATGCCTGGCTGAGGAATTCTGGGAGTTGAAGTCCATGAGTCATAAAAGGGCCGAGTTTGAAGACCCCTGCTTTAAATGCATCCGTTGCTACATTTAAAAATGTTTAGGAAGAAGAACTTTCCAGCAAATCAGCTCGAGGATCCTATTGGCTAACTTGTTATGACATTGTTAAAGGCACAGGTTTAAAGCAGGGGTCTTCAAACTTGGCCCTTTTATGACTCATAGACTTCAACTCCCAGAATTCCTCAGGTAGCGTGCCTGGCTGAGGAATTCTGGGAGTTGAAGTCCATGAGTCATAAAAGGGCCGAGTTTGAAGACCCCTGACTTAAAGAATAACAGAATAACAGTTGGAAGGCACTTTGGAGGTTTTCTAGTCCAACCTCCTGCTCAAGCAAGAAACCTTATAACATTTCAGACAAGTGGCTGTCCAAACTCTTCTTAAAAGCCTCCAGTGTTGGAGTACCCACAACTTCTGGAGGCAAGCCGTTGCACTGATAGTTCTAACTGTCAGGAAGTTTCTCCTTAGTTCTAGGTTGCTTCTCTCCTTGATTATTTTCTGTCTGTTACTCTTGTCCTGCCTTCAGGTGCTTTGGAGAATAGCTTGACTCCCTCTTCTTTGTGGCAGCGTCTTAGATATTGGAACACAGCTATCATGTCACCCCTCATCCTTCTTTTCATTAAGAAGTCCAGACTCAACCTCCAGACTGGTAGAATATGGCTGCTCTCCATTGCTTTCTATTGCAGTTTCTTTTTTCCACTTGGTTTTTCATTTTGTGGCTACTGAGTCCCCAGCCAGCTACTTTCAGGATCACCTGTGTGATTGTTTTTACAATCCTTCAGGTTCCTCCAAGTGCATTAATACTTCTTTCTCAAAGGGGGGAGGGGCAATGGTGTTTGAGCTGTATCATCCCCTGCCTAAAAAACTGTTTTTCAACCTCAGCAACGTGATGTGTGGACTTCAACTCCCAGAATTCCTGGGAGTTGGCTGAGGTTGAGAAACTCCTCAGGTATTGAGTAATGTAAAGGTAAAGGTTTTCCCTGTCCAGGCGTTGTCCGAAGGCAGTTTTTGTGATCATGTGGCCACAAAAAAGCGCACGGAACGCTGTTACCTTCCCGCCGAAGTGGTACCTATTTATCTACTCGCATTTGCATGCTTTCAAACTGCTAGGTGGGGAGGAGCTGGGGCAAGTAACGGGAACTTACCTGTTGTGTGGGGCTCGGGGCTTGAACCTGGACTGTCAGCTCTCTGATTGACAAGCTCACTGTCTTTATCCCCTGAGCCATTGCTGTCATGCCCCCTCAGATGTCGTTGAGACGTTTCTCTAAAGGTTGGACATAAGGGGATGAATGGCAGTGATGATGATGTGAAAGCAACTGAGAAAATAATGCCTTGCTGAAAGCCTAATGAGCTCATTGAAGAGAGTATGAATTGTTTGTAACAAAGAACAAAGAGATCTGTGGCACCTTTAAAAAAAATGAACCCACTTACTCGCCCACCGCTTTTGCAAATCACAGCCCACGTCATCCAAAGAATCTGCTTTTGTGAATCCCATTCGACTTGTGCATCAAGGCTCATTGTTATTTATAAATTCAGAAAAGCCTTAAGATTGGCATCGGGCCTTCTGTAAATTGTCGTTCTCTCAATCTCTCTCGATAATCTGAGATGTCCTTCATTTGAACTGAACTGTCCAACTCTGTTTTTTAATGCATCGTGCACCCTAGTCGCTGCAAATCCTCTCGTTTCAGCGATCTGCTTTCTATGTGCAGTTGTACAGATAGTCCTCGATTTACAACAGTTCATTTAGTGACCATTCAAAGTTACAATGGCACCGGAAAAAGTGGCTTATGACCATCTTTCATATTTACAACCGTGGTAGCATCCCCACGATCAAAATTCAGATGCTTGGCAACTGACTCATATTTATGACGGTTGTGGTGTCCTGGGGTCATGTGATCACTTTTTGCGACCAGCTGACAGACAATGTCAATGGGGAAGCCAGATTCACTTAACAGTGTTACTCATTTAACAACTGTAGTGATTCATAATGGGAGCAAGAAAGGTAATAAAGTGGGGCAAAATTCACTTAACAAATGTCTTGCTTAAGCAACAGAAATTTTGGGCTCAGTTGTGGTCGTAGGTTGAGGACTATTTGTATAAGAGAGACAGGGGATTCTCTAAAGAAATATAAAGTGCGCTCTTTTTTCTTCTTCAACACAAACCAGTTAGAAAGTTAAAAACACCCGGGGCACGCAAGTGTGATGGGCAATGTAGAAATATCATAAAATATAAATATAAATAAATAAATAAATAAATAACCACCCAGAGACACCAGAGTTAGGGATTTTGTTTTTTAGGTAAGAGGACTAGGTGTTTCCCAACAGTGATCTATCCAGCCATCTTTCTCTCTTCTTTTTAATCAATAATTTTTAATAAAGTTATTGGAATATAAAATACAACTGAAAATGAAAGTAGTGGAAAAATGGGGAAGGGAAAAGGTGGGAGAGAGAAGTGTAGGATAAAGGGGAGAAAAAAAGAGAAAAAAAAGCATTGACTTCCAATTTTTTTCAGTACAGTAGAATAAAATAATAAGATTACAGCCTCAACTTTTTACTTTTACGTACTTAATATGTACTAGCCATTTCTATAACAACAAACTTGTCCAAGCAGCAAATCCCAAAGTCAAAGCTTCATTTTTTTTCACTATCTGAAGAACAAATACGGAAGCAAACAAAGTTGGATGTATTCTTTTCTTTGATTGGAGCTGTTAATTTGGCCATCTCTGCTAGTTCCATCAGTTTTTTTAGCCCATTGTGGGAATTAAGAGTATCTTTCCATTTTTGAGCGTAAATAAATCAACATGTATAACAACAAAGTTCCAATGTTTTTTAAAAGTTCTTTATCCATTAGACCTAAAAGAAAAATCTCCAGTTTGATTTTTATATTCATTTCAAGAATCTTCTGTATTAAAATATGAATCTTACCCCAGTATTTCTTTGCTTTATCACAAGTCGACCAGAGATAACTCTGCCATCTTTCTCTTTCTTGAAATGAAGCTTTATTGACCATCTAAGTATAGCAGCTGAGAGCTTTCCATACAAACTCACCATGATTAGGGATAATCGTGATTATGATTATAATCACGGTTAGGGACAGTTAGAACAATTAATCAGTGGAACAACCTGCCTCCAGAAGTTGTGAATGCTCCAACACTGGAAGTTTTAAAGAAGAGACTGGATAACCATTTGTCTGAAATGGTATAGGGTTTCCTGCCTGAGCAGGGGGGTGGACTAGAAGACCTCCAAGGTCCCAACTCTATTTTTTATTATCATCATCATCATCATCATCATCATCATTATTATAATATACAGAAGGGTAGTTTCAAGATAATGTGAAGTGATAGTACCACACTTGGAATACTGCATCCAGTTTTAGTCACCACGATATAAAAAAGATGTTGAGACTCTAGAAAAAGTGCAGAGAAGAGCAACAAAGATGATTTGGGGTTTGCAGGCAAAACCATACAATGAACAATTAAGGGAAATACCGTGTTTCCCTGAAAATAAGACCCAACCGGAAAATAAGCCGTAGCATGATTTTTCAGGATGCTCGTAATATAAGCCCCACCCCAAAAATAATCCCAGTTAAAAGCCTGTCAGCCAGACCGATGCATTTATTACCGAATTTCCTTGAATATAAGCCCTAACCAGAAAATAAGCCCTAATGTGTCTTTTGGAGCAAAAATTAATATAAAGCCTGGCCATATTTTCGAGGAAACACGGTAGTCTCATAAAGAGAACGACTAGGAGTGCCATAATAGCAGTCTTTCTATCTTGAAGGGCTATCAGAGAGAAGAAGGGCTCAATCTATTCTCCAAAGCACCTGAGGGCAGGACAAGAAGCACCATTGATGTGTATCTGCTACTTAATCATAGAACATAGAATAATAGAGTAGGAAGGGTCCTTGGAGGCTTTCTAGTCCAACCCCATGCTGAAGCAAGAGACCCTATAATATTGATGTGTTTCTGGGCCCTCCCAACTCAGATTTTCATATCCTGGGAGACAGGCAGTGAGATTGGACTTGAGGGCACCCATTTTGGCTTCCTGCTCCTAAAGCCAGAGGAGTAAAAGATTGCCAGATTCAAATGCCCAGTGGTCCTAAACTCATTACAGTTTCTATTTTATGCTTTCTTACTCCTCATTGTGTTCTACCAGGCCAACAGGGTGTTTAGGGACTTTTATTGGGGATAATTAGAGCTTTATGGCATCATCCAAATGGCTGCAGGGGGGCAAGGGGCAGTCACAATAAACTGGTTTATAATAGACATAAAGGATTCACCAATTCACCGTGCAGCCAAAGGACATTAACGCTTTCGAGCACTTTTGATAGGCAGCTGTTGTGTCTCTGAATAATTGTGTTGTGTTTGAGGCAGGGGGAGGTCCTGAAGTGCCATATTAGGAAAACAGAAAGTTTATTTCATCAACTGACTTTTGAGGCAAAACGCTTGTCTCCCACCAGACAGACTGACTTGGATTCAGCCTACAACATATTATTTCCCAACTGATAAAAAAAACAGCTTGCACCTTTTTAGGAATTAAAAATAACCTCAGATCCTTTCATGCCTTTAATTAAATCTGGGGTGAAGAGTCTTTAGTGAAATGCTGGCATTCAGTTCTGATTTCACTATTCCCAAATGGACATGCAATAGTTAGCAAGAAGATAGACCTGAATTTAAACTCCCTTTGGCTATGAAATGCCAAAGTTAGCTGTGACAAAGGTTCAGCCAGGGTTTATAACCATATGGCAAACCATGGTTTGTTTGTTTAATTTATTTATTTATTAGATTTTTAAAATCCCATCTTTATTATTCTTATAATCACTGAAAGCGGCAAACATACCTAATATTCCTTTCCCCCCCTATTTTCCCCACAACAACAATCCTGTGAAGTGGGTTGGGCTGAGAAAGAGGGACTAGCTCAAAGTCACCTAGCTGGCTTTCATGTCTAAGGCAGGACCAGAACTCTCGGTCTCCTGGTGATTGGCCCAAAGTCATCCAGCTACCTTTCATGGCTAAGGCGGGACTAGAACTCATGGTCTCCTGGTGATTGGCCCAAAGTCACCCAGCTGGCTTTCAGGCCTAAGGTGGGACTAGAACTCACAATCTCCTGGTGATTGGCTCAAAGTCACCCAGCTGGCTTTCATGGCTAAGGTGGGATTAGAACTCAGTCTCTTTGTCCTCACTTGTTGATAGTCACAATTGGAGTGGTTCACACAATACCCTAAGTCAAATCTTAGTAAACTGCATTTATGCTATAGTGTATTGCATAAACTACATCTTAAATTTGATCTATCCCCCTGTTGGGAGGGGGGGAATGAAGTGGGGAAGGATGGCACATACTGCCATAAATTTCTGTGAATAAAGGTAGAATCTAAATGGCAAATAAATCAGCAAACTAAGGAGAGGATCAATTGCTCAGATTTATTATACAATACCATGGTATGAAGAAATACAGGTAGGAAACTTTGTCTTCCACTCTCAGAATACTAGAAATCAAGATGATCCAGCGACATGAATGGGCAGTAGATTCAAAAGAGATCCCTTGGAATTGGATTATCAAATTGACAGTCAGCAATATGGAGATGGTCATTTTTGTAAACCAAATTATGAGAAAAGTCAAGCCAGATCTGGTGTGATGCTGAGGACTTTCTGAATAGGGAGGAAAAAAAACAACTTAATGATGGTCAGAAAATAGAAACATAGAAACACAGAAAACTGAGAGCAGAAAAAAAACAACCTGGTGGTCCATTGAGTCTGCCCTTTTCAGTTTATTCCTTTTTTGTTTTCTTTTAAATTTATTTATTATTTTAATTACTATTGTTATATTTTATTTATTTTTATTTTATTTTTTATTTCGTAATTTCCATCGCAAGTCAGTAAAGTCGTAAAGTGAACTGCCACGTGACTGGACCCGATTTTATGACCATTTTTTAACCAGAGTTGTTAATGGAACCATGTGGTCATTAAACAAATCTGGCTTCCCAAATTTTCAATTTATAACTGCTAGCTGGTTGCCAAGCACTCAAATTGCAGTGATGTGACTGTGATGGGGGAGGGGGAGGTGATGTGATGGTTGTAACTTTGAGGTCAGGTTTGAAGTCCATTTTTTTCCAAAGTTCTAAAAAAAAAAAACTTTTTCTGCGGGAAATGGGAAGAAACAATTAGATAAAAACCAATTTGCACCTCCCTCTCCCCATCCAATGGTTAAAAAAATAAAATCTGTGCTTAAACAGAACTACAGGTAATCCTTGGTTAGCAACCACAATTGAGCCCAAAATGTTTGTTGCTAAGTGAGACAGTTGTTAAGTGAGTTTCGCCCCATTTTATGACCTTTCTTGCCACAATTTTTCAGTGAATCACTGCAGCTGTTAAGTTAATGGCACTTTTGTTAAGTGACTCTGGCTTCCCAACTGACTTTCCTTGTCAGAAGGTCGCAAAAGGGGATCACATGACCCCGAGACATGGCAGCCGTCATAAATATGAACCAGTTGTCAAGTTTCCGGATTTTGATCATGTGACCTCAGCGATGCTATAACGATTGTAAGTGTGAAAAACGCTCATAGGTCACTTTTTTCAATGCTGTTGTAACTTTAACCTGTTACTAAACAAACCGTAAGTCATTTCTGTGTAAATGATCACTTAAGGACGCCTCAAAATATACTCCTGTATGCAAAGTCAGTTCCACAGGTATAGCCCTAAGCCTAAATACAGCCAGTTTTAATATTATTTATCTCTACCAATATGATGGCTTTTCAGATTGCACCGTGGATATTTTAACAGTGTAATTTATTCTGTGTCAGCTGCTGAGAGTCTTTTTTCTTAGCGGGTATAGAAATATGATAATGAAATAACGATTCATGATGAAATAAATAAGGCCAAATACAGATAGTCCTCGATTTATAACCAGTTCACTTAGTGACCATTCAAAGTTCTGATGAATCTCCCAAAAGGTATTTATGACCTGGATTTGAAGTTATGTAACCCCTTCCCCCCCTCCCCCGCAGTCACATGATCACATTTTGGGCACCTGGCAACCGGCCTGCATTTATGACCATTTGCAGAGACTGCAATTTATAACTTTTTTTGCTGGAAACCAGCATTTACTTCCGGTTTCTGGCAAAAAAAAAAAAAAAAAAAAGCCCTTTATGGACAATGGATTTACTTCACAACCTCAGCATTCACTTAATAACGGCAGTGTTTGCGTTTCAAGGTGGTGCTTGCTTAACAACTGCCACAAAAAAGTGTCATAAAATTGGATTGGTTATGCAGGTGCCTCAGTTTACAACCACAATGACATACATTGGAAATTCTGGGCTCTGTCATAAGTTGAGGATTACCTATCCAGGGGTAGGCAACCTTGGCTCTTTTATGACTCGTGGACTTCAACTCCCAGAATTCCTGAGCCGGCATGGCTCAGCATGGAAACCTCTCACTTTCTCCTCAGCATGGCTGGCTCAGGAATTCTGGGAGTTGAAGTCCACGAGTCATAAAAGAGCCAAGGTTGCCTACCCCTGCTAGGCTGTTAAAGCATCCTGCTTTTAAGGATTTTTCTTCACCAAACAACCAACGTTCCTTAAACATTCCATTTCGAAGGCAAATCTCTATGCCCGTGCTGGAGAGGGGCAAAATAAATTACTCGTTTATTTATGTTTCTATTTAAAAAAGGAAAATAAAAGCCCGGCTCTTAAAACCCGGCTCCTTTGTTCTTATGATCTTCCCTCCCATTGTTCAAACAATGCTTCAGCTCTTCTGACCTGCCCCAGCCTGGGCACCCTTTGCATGAGTTTAGAAATACAGTTGAAGAATGTGGTGACAAGGTTTCTACTTGAGCAATGTTTACCCTGTTCCTGTCTGCGAGGTCCACTTCTCCTGGCCAGAGTCCATTTTTCAAAGAGTGTCCTTCCCATTAGAAGGGATGGGAAAACAGGGAGTGAAAGACCTCTTCAGAAGAAAGCCTCTTGAGACCTTTGACCGTGTAAGGTTGGGTCTATGCAAACAGCCCTAGATCCTAGATCAGGGGCGGGCAACTATGGCCCTCTTTACGACCTGTGGACTTCAACTCCCAGAATTCCTGACCCAGCCATGGCTCAGGAATTCTGGGAGTTGAAGTCGATAGGTGCTAAAGGGGCTGCAGTTGCCCACCCCTGTCTGAAATGGACTGCCATATTCAGGGAAGTCTAGGGCAGGGGTCTCCAAACGTGGCAACTTTAAGTCTTGTGGACTTCAACTCCCAGAATTCCCCAGGAGCATGGCTGGCTGAGGAATTCTGGGAGTTGAAGTCCACAAGTCTTAAAGATGCCAAGTTTGAAGACCCCTGCCTTACAAGGAGCCCTGATTAGCTGAGACCTCTCTGTGCTCAATTCTTGGCTGGAAGGGAAAACTTGTCATTGTACCAGTGCAATGTAGAGGTTAAAATGATGACATAGAACTAGGAGGCTCAGTTGTAAGTCCATAAAGAAATCATCAGATGATCTTGAACCCAGTCTTCCTCTTTTCTCTTAATTTATCTAGCAGGACTGTTGGGGGGTGGGGGGGTGCATGAGGAATGAAATGAAAGGGAGCTCCATGTAAAGCCATTTTGAACTCCCGGGGGGGGGGGAAGCAGACTAGAGGGGGTCCTCAACTTACAATAGTTCATTTAGTGACTGTTCAAAGTTACAACGGCACTGGAAAAAGTGACTTATGACAGTTTTTCACAGTTGCAGCCTCTGCAGCATCCCCATGGTCACGTGCTCAAAATTCAGATGCTTGGCAACGGGTTCATATTTATACCATTGCTGTGTCCCAAGGTCACGTGATTCCCTTTTGCAACCTTCTGACCTGCAAAGTCAGTGGGGGAAGCCAGATTCACTTAACAACTGGGTTGCTAACTGAACAACCGCAGTGATCCACTTAACAACTTTGGCAAGAAAGGTCGTAAAATGGGACAAAGTTCACTGAACAAATGTCTCAGCAAGAGAATTTTTGGGCTCAATTGTGGTCGTAAGTCGAGGACTACCTGTATCAACGAACAAATAAACACATAGATGGATTTTTGCCTTGCTGCAAACATTGCAGATTCGCAAACAGGTGAAAATGTCCTTGTTCCGGCTGCCTCCTGATAGCCAAAAACTTTAAAATGCTCACTCAAGGGCTATTTTATTTTAATTGTAACATCAGGTGACTTAGAAGATGAAAGATAAGCACATTCTGCTCCAATCCAAGCAGGAGTCTCTCCTGCTTTCTGGTTTTGTAATCGTCTGTGGAGATTCTCAGTCATCTAGGTCAGTGATGGCGAACCTTTTAGAGACCGAGTGCCCAAACTGCAACCCAAAACCCACTTATTTATCGCCAGGTGCCAGGTGGGCGTGGCCCACTGGGTGGGCGTGGTTGTGGTGGTCATGGCAGACTAGGTGGGTGTGGCCAAGGTGGGCATGATCACCTCGATGTTCGTGGGGACACCTGTGGGGGCCGGGCAGGGTTGGGGGAGATCCAGGGGGTCTCTGGCAGGTGGGGCGGTAGGCAGGAGGTTCGTCCTGCAGGATGAGGCGAGGCAAGGCGAGATAGGGCGGGGGTGCCATTGTCACAGAGCAAGGCGAGGCAGGGGCCAGGGCAGCCATCGGCCCCCGCACATAGAGGCCAGCGAGCGCATGGGTACTGGGATGCATCCGGCCACGTGGGACCTCAGTGAGTTAGCAGGTGGCTGGTTGAAGAGGGACAGTTACCATCTCTGGGGCATGGCAGGTGTGCCCACAGAGAGGATTCTGAGTGCCGCCTCTGGCACCCGTGCCATAGGTTCGCCATCACTGATCTACGTTATGGTTGTCCCAAAGGTGCTTTTTCAGGAGGCAACTGGACTTTCTTGTTTTTCTCTGAAGATGTTTCGCTTCTCATCCCAGAAGCTTCTTCAGCTCTGACTGGATGATGGGGAATGGGAGGATTTATACTCCTTGCAGACAGCTGGTCCTTTGCATTCTTTCAGAGAGTCATTGAGGCCACCTGGAGGTTTATCTGTGTCCTCCAGGTTGTAGACACTATCCTTTCAGCAGTTCCACATCCATTTGTACTACTCAGGTAACCCTGAGGACACAGATAAATCTCCAAATGGCCTCAACGACTCTCTAAAAATGCAAATGACCGGCTCTCTGCAAGGAATATAAATCCTTCCATTTCCCACCATCCAATCAGAGCTGAACAAGCTTCTTAAATGAGAAGTGAAACGTCTTCAAAAACAAAAACAAAAACAAAAAGCGAGAAAGTCCAGTTGCCTCCTGAAAAAGCACCTTTGGGTTTTGTAACTGGATTTGCTGGCCTGAACAGGGATACGTTTGGTAGATGCCCCATACACTGCTTTTTGACTACTTCTGTGCAGCCCTTAGCTTAATTTCCAAATACCTTTTCAAGTAAGCAGTCTCAACATCTGGCAATTACAGTGTTTCCCCTTTGCACAGAATGGAATAATATTTTGGGAGGGGGGTGTTGGAGACAGAGGAAAAAGGGAGGCAAAAAGAGAAAGATGAAAGAGAACTTTATGCAGTCCTGGCTCACTGCCAGCGTACAAACTCCAGAAAATTAAACCCAGGAGAAAGTGGCATTCAATAAAAATGAAATATTATCCCCTTGCTTTAAGGAATGGCTACTACAGCAATATACATAACTGAACAGGGAGAGGGAACACTGAAAAGTTTGAGAGTTTGTGATGGGCAGGCTCCTGGGAAACCTTTGATGATTCCTAAAAGTGTTGGGATAGAATGATAGAATGGAAGTTTTGGAAGGACTTTTGGAGATCAAAGGTCATGAGAAAGTATTGATTTTAAAAAATGAGGGCAGTCCCGTTTACCAGGAAGCAACTGATGAGGTTGCTCTCCCCCTTTTTCTCAATCTAGGATTGGCATACAGGTTATAAGTCAAGTTATTTGTCCGGCAACTATTTGAAGGTACAATGGCACTGGATAAAATGACGTACAACTACATAGTCCTTGATTTAACAACGCTTCATTTAGTGACTGTTCAAAGTTACAACGGCACTGAAAAAAGCGACTGATGACTGTTTTTCACACTTATGACCGATGCAGCATCCCCACGGCCACGTGATTATAATTTGGATGCTTGGCAACAGGCTCCTATTTATGTCACTTGCCGCGTCCCGGGGTCATGTGGTCCCCCTTTGCGACCTTCTGACAAGCAAAGTCAATGGGGGGAAGCCAGATTCACTTAACAAACGTACTACTAACCCCACTACTGCAATGATTCACTTAACAACTGTGGCAAGAGAGAGCGTAAAATGGGGCAAAGGTCACTTAACACATGTCTCTCTTAGCAACAGAAATTTTGGGCTCAATTGTGTCTACCTCTAATCGTTGCATTTACAACTATTGCAGCATCCCCTTTGGACACGGGATCAAAACTGAGGAACTTTGCATGTATGTATGAATGGTTGCAGCGTCCTGGGGTCATTTCCTGCATGTGTGAAGGGGGTGAAGCTTGTGGCTCAACGGTCACCATCTGGACAAAAGCAGAAAGCTTCTGCAGAGGCCCACAGACTGGCCTGATTTGCTTTGGCTGCTTAAACACAACCGAGGATCCTTTTCCATGGTTACGTTATTTTGCTTTCTTCGAGGCTTTCCCCAAAATTAGCGGAGATGGCGGACTTACAAAAGCGACAGACAGCATTTTTGGTGGATGGGATATGGCAGCTTATAACAAATCACTCTGGAATCCCAGAGCTGATAATAGAGGTTTTGTTTCACAGCTGGGCTCCTTGGTTAATTATTTCTGATCTGCTTAATGTGCTTGCCAGTATGGCATCCAGGGGTTGTCTCTGAAGGCTTGGGACATTTATTTTTAACCACGTTAAACACCTCTGCAATGAATCACTCCATACCTACTTCGGTGCACCTGTTGAGCGAGAGGCAATGTCTGTTTTTCTTCACTATTGCTAGTGGCTGCAACGAGCAATCAGTTTAAGAATGCTGGACTGCAGAACCTTAATATGTGTTTGATGAGAAGCATCAGAGGGTGATGTGGGAAGAGAAGAACATGGAACATAGAACATCATCAGAGTTTCAAGGGACTTTGGAGGTCTTCTAGTCCAACCCCCTGCTCAAGCAGGAAACCCTATATACCATTTCAGACAAATGGCTTGTCCAGTCTCTTAAAAGCCTCCAGTGATGGAGCAACCACCTCTGAAGAGATACCAATGTATTATATAAGTTAAGCAAATAAAGAATACATATGACATTTTGCAGAATGTATTCTGCTTCCACTCAGCATCTGGCAAGAGAGATCTAGAACAGGGTCTTCAAACTGGGCCCTTTTATGACTTGTGGACTTCAACTCCCAAAATTCCTCAGCCAGCGTAAAATGAGGACCCAGATTGTTGAAGGCAAGATGCTGACTCTCTAAAGCGCTTAGAGAGGGCTTAAAGCACTGTGAAGCGGTATACAAGTCTAAGTGTTCTATTCTATTCTATTCTATTCTATTCTATTCTATTCTATTCTATTCTATTCTATTCTATTCTATTCTATTCTATTCTATTCTATTCTATTCTATTCCATCCCATCCCATCCCATCCCATCCCATCCCATCCCATCCCATCCCATCCTATTCCATTCCAATCCATTCCATTCCATTCCATTCCATTCCATTCTCTGTTCTTGTTTTGTTTTCCAAGGGAAAAGGTTGGGGAAGAAGTGATTGAAAAAGGAAAGAGAAAGGCAGAAGCCCTATTTAGACAATAGAAAAGGCTAAATTCACCAGATAAACAGGCCCTCCCAAGCGTCCGCTTAAACTCACAGAGCTGTTGGAAGGCACCACAAAGTTAAATTAGCCATTCAGAGTGCAGTGTAGGATGCCTTGAGCCAGGACAAATGACAGCCATTGATGCTAAAATCGCTGGTTTGAGGATTAGTTACAGAAGGAGAAAGAAAGAGATTAATTTAGGCAGGAACAGAACAGAACAGAGCTGGAAAATAACTTGGAGGTCTTCTAGTCCAGCCCCCTGCTCAAGCAGGAGAACCTATACCATCTCAGACAAGTGACTGTCCATCGTATATCAATATACCCGATTGTGAGAAAGCAAATCCTACAATGATTATAAGGAAGCAATGGTGAAATATAAAGTTTTAAGTAGTTAAAAAAAATACCCATTTGCAGGATAGTCTCTCTGAAAAGACAGGAATAAAGCATGTTGAAAAATATAAGACAGGAATAAAGCATGTTGAAAAATATAAGACAGTGTCAACTGGGAGCCACAGGGATCTACTCATGTAGCAAATAGGGAATATTAAATAACCTTGGTGAGTATTTTTCTCGAGAAGGAGGAAACATTTGACGTTTATTTCACTCTGCCCAAAACATGAAAGTTGTGATCTCTGCAACAAATTTAAAAGTTGGAATTTTAAAACAAGGAAGCTGCCTGGCTGGGGAATTTTGAGAGTTGAACTCATAGGTCTTAAAGTTGCCAAGATTGGGCACCTCTGATCTTATGAATTCCTGGCAGCTTGGTTTTCAGACAAATTAACAATCAATAGATAGATAAATCAGTGTGAGGTAGTAATGGGATGTGCGGTATTTATATGCAATATTTGTGCAGTATTTATATTCCTAAGAATAGAATAGAATAGAATAGAATAGAATAGAATAGAATAGAATAGAATAGAATAGAATAGAATAGAATAGAATAGAACAGAACCTTGGAAGTCTTCTAGTCCAGGGGTCTCCAACCTTGGCAACCTTAAGACTTGTGGACTTCAACTCCTGGAATTGTCAAGGTTGGAGACCCCTGTTCTAGTCCAACCCTGTGCTCAAGTAGGAGACCCTATACCATTTCAGACAAGTGCTTGCCCAGTCTCTTCTTAAAAACCTCCAGTGATGAAGCAGCCACAACTTCTGAAGGCAAGCTGTTCCACTAGTTAATTGTTCTCACTGTTAGGATGTTTCTCCTTAATTCCAGGTTGCTTCTCTCCTTGATTAGTTTCCATCCATTGTTTCTTGTCCTGCCTTCTGGTGCTTTGGAGAATAGGTTGACCTCCTCTTCTTTGTAGCAGACCCTCAAATACTGGAAGACTGCTATTGTGTCAACCGTAGTCCTTCTTTTCTCTAGAGTCTAGCCAAACCTAAATCCTGCAACGGCTATATAAAAGAGACTGGACAACAATTTATCTGAAATGGTGTAGGGTTTTCTGCCTGAGCAGGGGGTTGGACTAGAAGACCTCCAAGGTCCCTTCCAACTCTTTTATTCTATTCTATCTTCTATTCTATTCTATATATTGATCTCAGACCTTGGAAATCTTGGTTTCAGCAGAATGTGAAACAACACTTATGTGCCCCTCTGAATACCTTTTGGAGGATTGAATCCCAAATGCTGGAACCCCCCCCCCCACCTAAGAATCGGTTATGCAGTCGGAAAGCCAGATTCAATTAACAACCATGTTACTAACTTAACTACTACAGTGATTCGCTTAACAGCTGTGGCAAGAAAGGTCGTAAAATGGGGAAAACTCATTTAACAACCTTCTTGCTTAGCAACAGAAACTTTGGGCTCAACTGTGGTCATAAGTCGAGACGTATTGCCAGCAACCTGTGAGTTCTCGTTCTGCTTTAGACATAAAACCCAGCTGGGTGACTTTGGTCTAGTCATCAGGAGACTGAGTTCTAATCCCGCCTTAGGCATGAAAGTCGGGTGGTTGATTTTGAGCCAATCACCAGGAGACGGTGAGTTCTAGTTTCCTCCATAGGCATGAAAGCTGGCTGGGTGACTTGGGGCTGGTCCCCTTCTCTCAGCCCAATCCAACTCACAGGGTTGTTGTGGGACAAATACGAGGAGGAAGTATTATGTGTGTTCGCTGCCTTGAGTTACTTATAAAAGTAAGAAACGTGGGATATAAATAAATAACAAACAAAACAAATGCACTCCTACATTTTTCCTAATTGACTGGACAGCCATTTGTCTGAAATGGTATAGGGTTTCCTGCCTGAGCAGGGGGTTGGACTAGATGACCTCCAAGGCCCCTTCCAACTTTATCATTATATTATATTATACATTACAATTTAACTTTAAAATTGCCATGATTTCTTCTATGTGATTGCATTTTCACAGGGGTCCGCTACAGCCATCCAGGTGGCAATGAAGTCACTTCTTCAGCTTCCATCAGCCATCATGGTAACAACTCAATGGTCACCACCAGCCAGACCCTTCTCCAGCCAGTATCTCCAGCCAGCTTGGACCCAGGTCACAGCCACAGCCTGCTGTCCCCAGACGGTAAAATGGTGAGCACACCTGGGCTATTGTACCTCCGGTGCTGATAAGATAAGTTGGCTTAGGAGGCAAAAAACAAACAGAACTTTCTTTTTTTTCCCTACATGTTAAAACTCTCCTTCCCCCCCCCTCCCCAAGACCAGCATTAAACAATGAAAGGCTTGTAGGCATGAGGAGGGTAAAGGCCTGAGTGCTGTCAGGGAAAATAGCCTCCTGACCTTCCCGTTCCCTGCTTAGGCATTGAAACATGCCAATAAAAACTGTTCTCAGGGTATTGATCGGATGCCTCTTGAATTGGCACAAGAGGGTGGATCACTATTTACCCTTCGCTGCTGATGACATTCCCCATGATTTTTTTTTTTTTTTTTTTAAAAACAGCCCAACAAAAACTTGATTAAGTCATCCCGGATTCCACTTCACTCTTCAAATTTTATAATTTTATTTAGCAAGCTTCAACAATCCTTTTTTCCTTCCCTTTAGTTCTACAAATATAGACATCAAATGGGGTGAAGGATACAGTGATAAAAAAAAAAAAATACTTTTATTAGGATAGTGCCGTTGATAACTTAGCATTTGCTGTAATGTTGGGCTGAATTCTTCTGTTCAAGCCGTATAACATTCTACCATAATAGAAAAATTGGTTTCATTAGAGTTTTTGGCTATAAGACATCCCAGCTTGGTACCTGATTTACAATAACAAATTTATTAGGGTTGTCCCGAAGAACTGCATAAACAGGAAATAAAAAGAGAGAAAAATATCTTTGTCTTTAGTTTAGTTACTATTTAGTTACTGTTTAGTTATTGGGCAGATGAACGTATAAATTGTTTTCTTCTGTGGGGTCCTTGATGCTGTCTGAGCTTGGTGATTTCCTTGTAGACGTTTTATTACTAAACTAGGTAATATCAGCCCTGATGGTTTCACCCCACACCTCTGTGATATATAGGAAAACCGATGAAACCATCCTCAAGTAGTAGCTGTTTAGCCTTCTCTACAACACCTTCAGCTGTTTAGCCTTCTCTACAACACCTTCAGGTTTAATTGGTTTTGTATTTTAGCTCAGGGTTGAAATGAGGGGTCCTTGGTGTTCTCTGAGCTTGGTGGCTTTCTTGCAGACATTTCACTACCAAACAAGGTAACATCATCAGTGCTAGTAAGGGAGTATTGACACTGATGGTGTTACCTGGTTTGATAATCAAATGTCTGCAAGAAAACCACCAAGCTCAGAGAACACCAAGGACCCTATTGTTCAACCCTGAGCTACAAATATTCTCTTCTATTGGTTGTTTTCTTCTTTTCCCACTTTTTCAGGCAAACTTTTTCCCTTTCTCTCGCCTCTTATTTTTTTTAGGAGAAGAGGATATATATTTTGATTTGTTTATAACCTTGCTGCTGCCTTAATAATAAAGTTAAAGGATTAAAAAGAAACAAAATCAAGCACAAAAGGATTTCTCCCTCTTAATAATCCCAGCGTGAATAGGTGTTTCTGCTTTTCCTGTTTGTATTTGAATTGTGAGGGTCTTTCCTACAATCTCTGTTCCCTGATTTAATTGGAGGAAAATGGCATAGGCATTTTTTTACTTAGGATCACAAACCAGCTGTGAAAGTGCGCAGCTCTTTACGCCATTGTCCTGTGCACGCTCATCTCAGAGTAAACTTAATCCGACTTTCTCCTAAGCCAGGGGTCTTCAAACTTGGCCCTTTTACGACTTGGGGACTTCAACTGCCAGAATTCCAGGCATGCTGGCTGAGGAATTCTGGGAGATGAAGTCCACAGGTCATAAAAGAGCCACGTTTGAAGGCCCCTGTCCTAAGCAAATAAGGTTTGGGTTGTACTATCGGGATAGCAAAACACAAGTTATCATTTAAAATGTATTCCTAATACAATAGCAGGTAAAAATGTAAATAGGCCAGAATTTGACCTATGAATTATTCCAAGGTTTAATTCCTAGCATGTCTCGGGGGCCATTATTCCAGAGAAGGCCATAATGGACCTGTGAAATCTTTTATCACAGGGTTTAAATTCTTTCCCAATCAGGTGATTTCCCCTCCCTTGCCGTATTAATTCTTTTTTTTTTCCTGTCCTAATTGTTTTTCCAAGATGAGCTGGAGCCTAATGCTGGCTTTTTTGCAAATATTTTTTTTTAACTTATTATATATGCATGCCTGGCTTAGCTAAACTGAGGAATGTCTCCTTCCTTGGGGGAAGAGGAGAAGGAACAATGTTCTGTGCAGAGGGACATTTTTATTCTCTTTACATTTTACGGGCAGTTTACGGCGTGAAATATGAATGTCTGATCCGAATAACAGAGTTGGAAGGAAGACTTGGAGGTCTCCAACCTTGGCAACTAAGACTTGTGGACTTCAACTCCCGGAATTGTCAAGGTTGGAGACCCCTGTTCTAGTCCAACCCCGTGCTCAGGCAGGAAACCCTATACCATTTTAGATAAATGGTTGTCCAATCTCTTCTTAAAAATCTCCAGTGTTGGAGTACCCACAACTTCTGGAGGCAAGCCGTTCCACTGGTTAATTGTTCTCACTGTCAGGAAATTTCTCCTTAGTTCCAGGTTGCTTCTCTCCTTGATCAGTTTCCATCCATTGCTTCTTGTCCTGCCCTCAGGTACTTTGGAGAATAGCTTGACTGCCTTTTCTTTATGGCAACCCCTGAGATATTGGAAGACTGCTGTCATGTCACCCCTAGTCCTTCTTTTCACTAAACTAGACATACCCAATTCCATGATCCAGGTCAGGAGTTTGGTTCCTAGGAAGCAAAGACAGCTCTACAGTGGGTGTAGTGAAACAATTGTGGAGATCACATTGACAGTCCTTTGGTTGTTCAGCTATTCTTCTTGGAGAGCAATCAATCTCTAAAAATCCAGAGTTGATTGAAGGGCTCACTTCGGTCAATAATCTTTGTAGCCAGGAACAAGCAGCGCCATCTTGTCTATTGCCGTTGGCAGCAAATGTCTTGGATCAGCCTTGCTTAGAGGTTTTTGTGAGGTTGATATGAATGTAGGGTTACCAGGTATAAGTAGTCCTCGGCTTACAACCATTTGTTTAATTGCCGTTCAAAGTTACAACCGCACTGAAAAAATGTGACTTATGACCATTTTTCACACTTACAACTGTTGAACATCCCCACAGTCAGGTGATCAAAATTCGGACGCTTGGCAATTGGTTCATATTTATGACGGTGGCAGTGTCCAGAGGTCATGTGATCTCCTTTTGAGACCTTCTGACACGCAAAGTCAGTGGAGAAGCCAGATCCACTTAACAACAGCGTTACTAATTTATCAACTGTAGTGATTCACTTAACTGTGGCAAGAAAGGTTGTAAAATGGGGCAAAACTCACTGAACAACTGTCTCACTTAGCAACAGGAATGTTGGGCTCAACTGGGATCGTAAGTCAAGGGCTACCTGGACTTGATGTTACAGCTATGCCTGCCAGACAGAGGACAAGAGGACAAATAGGAGGAGATGTTGCCTTTTTGCCTAGTATTTGGTAACCGTATAAGAGTGAGCTTTATGTCCACAGAAGTCTCTTCCGGTCTTCTAACGCAGTGTTTCTCAACCCTGACGACTTGAAGACCTGTGGACTTCACCTCCCAGAATTCCCCAGCCAGCTATGCTGAAGTCCAAAGGTCTTCAAGTCGCCACGGTTGAGAAACACTGCTGCAAAGTATTTTGTAGTGTGTTTTGATACAAAGATGGGAACAGGTCACTAGCCCTTAGCCTGAACTATGAAACTGTTCTTTCCACCCAGACTTTGTGGGGGCAGGATAGATCATGGAATTGCCTACAGCGGTGTTTTTCAACCTTGGGGACGTTAAGATGGGTGGACTTCAACCTTCAGTATTCTCCAGTCAGTCCTGCTGGCTAGAGAATTCTGGTTAGTTGAAGTCTACCTATCTTAAAGTCCCCAAGCTTGAGAAACACTGGCCTACAGCCTAACAGGAGAATCTGAGGCAACGAGGTTGGTGGCACCAAGCCCCATGAACCTTTCTAGAAAACAGTTTTCCCACCACTGTTGATCTTCCCATCTGCCAGTTGGCAAGTTGAATGGAGACCCATCCTTGACCGATGCCCTCTGTGTGAGCAAAATATGTACTTTCAAAACAGGAGGATGCCACAGTGCCAGATTGCTAGAATCGACAACAAGAACAGTCAATGCTCTGATGGCCTAAAAACCTTTCCTGTGAACACACTTGGCAAAATACAGTCAATTTCAAACATCTATCTCAGGGGTCTTCAAACCTGGCCCTTTTATGACTTGTGGACTTCAACTCCCAGAATTCCTCAGCCAGGCACGCTGGCTGAGGAATTCTGGGAGTTGAAGTCCACAAGTCATAAAGGGCCAAGTTTGAAGACCCCTGATCTATCTCTTCATCTGAAGTCTATCTATATATTTTTTTAACTCCTTTGTATGACAGGTAGTCCTCGACGTACCAACACCCTTGAACCCAAAATTTCCGTTGCTAAGCAAGGCAGTTGTTAAGTGAGTGGTGTCCCATTTTACATTCTTTTTTCTGCCACAGTTGTTAAGCGAATCACTGAATTTGTTAAGTGAATCAGGTGGTCGTTAAATGAATCTGGCTTCTCCCATTGACTTTGCTTGCTGGGAAGGTCACAAATGGAGATCAAATGACCCCAGGACAGCACAACTGTCATAATAAATACATGCCAGTTGCCAAACATCTAAATTTTGATCACATGACCATGGGGTTGCTGCAAGGGTCGTAAATGTGAAAACTGGTCATAAATCACTTTTTCAGAGTCGTCGTAACCTCGAACGGTCAGTAAACAAATGGTTGTATCAATGCCGTTGTAACTTTGAACGGTCACTAAACGAATGGTAGTATTAGTGCCGTTGTAACTATGAATGGTCACTAAATGAATCGTTGTAAGTCGAGGACTCCCTGTAATGTATCTGTTTCCTCTCTCTTTGTTTGGGCTCTGCCAGCCCTCAGTGGCAGCAGACTCAGAATATTTTAGCGATTCATCTGGTGGGGTTATTTTTCTTGGCCTAGCTTGACTGATTCATGTCACACTAGATGGTTTTTATGGCCTTCCTTTTTTCTTTCTCCCTGGTTGGGGATGCATAGTTCTTGACTGAGACAGCCTGGTCTTCCATCCAGAAAATCATTTGTTGACTCTTGAAGCCAGGGTCAGGTGGGCCTCCAGACAGCCAGTTGCCAAGGATTCCTACCACCCCCTTTAAATGAAACGTGAGGCATACTTTCAAGTGAAACCTCTGTAGGAATTATGAAGTTAAAGGAATTTAGAATCATGCTTAGCAAAATATCTCAGGGGTTGGAGGAGGTTACGGTGGGTTTCACTTAAAGCAAAATGCCAGCCATGTTTGGATGGCCTTTTTCATCTTACAGCAGGGATCTCCAAATTTAAGACGCGTGGACTTCAACCCCCAGAGTTCCTCAGCCAGCCATGAATTCTGGGAGTTGAAGTCCACAAGTCTCAAGGTTGTCAAGTTTGGGGACCCCTGATCTACAGGTAGCCTTTGATGTACCACCACACTTGGGACCAGAACTTCACCCACTAAGCAAAACAGTTCTTAATTAAGGCGTGCCCAATTTTAGGACCTTTTTTTTGCTGTGGTCATTAAGCGAATCACCATGATCCTTAAGTGAATCTCATGGTTATTAAATGAAGCCGGCTTCTCCCATTGACTCGTCGTAAATATGAGTCAGTTGCCAAGCATCCGAATTTTGATCACATGACCATGAGGATGCTGCAATGGTCGTAAGTATGAAAAACGGCCATCAGTCACTTTTTTCAGTGCCGTTGTAACTTCGAACAATCACTAAATGAAGTGTTGTAAGTCGAGGACTTCCTGTAAATAGGGCAAAGACGACACTGCACAGTTGTCTGTATGATCTGAGGACCACGGGCACACTCCGAAACTTTTGGATGAATAAATCAAATACTTGTTGATTTTAAAAAGTTTGGATCTTGCTACTCTGCAATTAACAAGAGTGGCACAAGATGGATAATATTGTTTTTATTTATTTATTTATTTATTTATTTATTTATTTATTTAATTTATTTATTTATTTATTTATTTATTTATTTATTTATCTATCTATCTATCTATCTATCTATCTATCTATCTATCTATCTATCTATCTATCTACCTATCTATCTATCTATCTATCTATCTATCTATTTATTTATTTATTTATTTATTTATTTATTTATCGATCGTATGGCACTTTCACATCATATATCAGTAAAAAGGAACACAGAGGTAAAATACAAAACACTGGACAGCCATTTGTCCGAAATGGTATAGGGTTTCCTGCCTGAGCAGGGGATTGGGCTAGATGACCTCCAAGGTCCCTTCCAACTTTATTATTATTATTATTATTATTATTATTATTATTATTATTATTATTATTATTATTATTATTATTATTATTATTATTATTATTATTATTATTATTATTATTATTATTATTATTATATAAAATCTGAAATCTTAACAGGAAGATTACAAACATATATCTAAGTTACAAATATATTTTTGTAGTTCATTTGTCGCTGCCAGGAAAGCAGCGAAATCATTATAGGCTCTGTTTTGGCACACTGTTACTATGGGTTGATAATATTGCACTGTTAATGGTCCATTCCTAAATTCTGACTTTTTGTTCTTTCTTCCCTTGACAGATTACAGTTTCTGGTGGTGGGCTCCCCCCGGTCAGTACCCTCACCAACATCCACAGCTTTTCCCATCACACCCCACAACAATCCCAGAATCTCATTATGACGCCTTTATCAGGAGTCATGGCTATCACACAAAGTAAGTGCTTTATGAGTTAGACAAACATCTTCTTGTTCTTAGAATTATTCCTGATTACCTCTTTCCTTGTATAGCACCATCAGGAAGCAAGGAGCTTTACAGAGTCCAAAAGGGCAGGATCCTGTCTGAGAGACTTTGCAGAATATTTACTATCTCTTCCTTTCTTCTTCTTGCAATTGTCGGTGCCTATTGTAGCATGGCGCTGACTTCCATTGGTGCTGACCTCCAATTGCTCAGTAAATATTAAGAGAGAGAGAAATATTGATTTTGGTGCACTGTGAAAAAAGAGGAAAAATGAGATTAAAAAAATGAATCAGTGATGAGATCCAAAGAGGCTTTGTGAAGAGAAAGAAAGAAAGAAAGAAAGAAAGAAAGAAAGAAAGAAAGAAAGAAAGAAAGAAAGAAAGAAAGAAAGAAAGGAGGGAGGGAGGGAGGGAAGGAAGGAAGGAAGGGAGAGAAAGAAAGAAAGAAAGAAAGAAATGAGGGAAGGAAGAGAAAGAAAGAAAGAAAGAAAGAAAGAAAGAAAGAAAGAAAGAAAGAAAGAAAGAAAGAAAGAAAGAAAGAAAGGAGGGAAGGAAGGAAGGAAGGAAAGGGGAGAAAGAAAGAAAGAAAGAAAAAGAAAGAAAGAAAGAAAGAAAGGGAAGGAAGAGAGAAAGAAAGAAAGAAAGAAAGAAAAAGAAAGAAAGAAAGAAAGAAAGGAGGGAAGGAAGGAAGGAAGGAAAGGGGAGAAAGAAAGAAAGAAAGAAAAAGAAAGAAAGAAAGGGAAGGAAGAGAGAAAGAAAGAAAGAAAGAAAGAAAAAGAAAGAAAGAAAGAAAGAAAGAAAGAAAGAAAGAAAGAAAGAAAGAAAGAAAGAAAGAAAGAAAGAAAGAAAGAAAGAAAGAAAGAAAGAAAGAAAAAGAAAGAAAGAATACTTTTTGTGCCTCAACCTAAAAGGACTTGAGGGTTGACGATCTCTGCAAGGGAAGAGTCAAAAAAGTCAAAATGGTGGCCTACATCTCTGGGATTAAAGCCCTATCCCTTTTTTTTACATTGCAAAAAGTGGCAGAGCTTCTATAATGTCATTCCAATAATAGTAATTTTAAAAATAGTCCCAAAGATGCTTTTGGTCTTTCTTTGTTTTTTCTTGAAGATGTTTCGCTTTTCATCCAAGAAGTTTCTTCAGTTCTGACTGGATGGTGGGGAATGGAAGGATTTATTCCCCATTATTCAATCTGAACTGAAGAAGCTTCTTGGATGGGAAGCGAAACGTCTTCAAGGAAAAAACAAAGAAAGCCCAGTTGCCTTTTGAAAAGCACTGTTGGGACAATCATGACACGGATGACTGAGAATCTCCATAGACATTTAAAAGTGGTAGCAACCCCTAGCTAACTTCTTGGTTGATACTGGAAGTTAAATGAAGAGGAACCTGATTAGTTAGATGGTGAAAAATACTAGCCTTATTTTAAACTATGCTTGGAAAATCAAGCTCTTGCTCCAGATTCTGGAGTTGTGGGGATGTGAGATCCTCTGTCCTATCCTATCCTATCCTATCCTATCCTATCCTATCCTATCCTATCCTATCCTATCCTATCCTATCCTATCCTATCCTCTTCTCTTCTCTTCTCTTCTCTTCTCTTCTCTTCTCTTCTCTTCTCTTCTCTTCTCTTCTCTTCTCTTCTCTTCTCTTCTCTTCTCTTCTCTTCTCTTCCATTCCATTCCACTCCACTCCACTCCACTCCACTCCACTCCACTCCATATTTTATTATTCTGTTCTGTTCTGTTCCGTTCCGTTCCGTTCTGTTCCATTCCATTCTATTCTGTTTAAGACAATTGCGCTGTCCTTGGGTCATGTGATCACCCTTTGTAAACTTCTCAGCTGGCTTCTGACAAGGAAAGACAGGGGGGGGGGGAGGAAAGCCAGATTTGTTTAACAGCTACACAATTCGCTAAACAGCTGCAGTGTTTTGTTTACTGGGGCAAAAAGAATTTTAAAATTGGGCAAAACTCACTTAACAATTGCCTTGTTTAACAACAGAAATTGTGGTTGTAAGTGGAGAACTACCTGCTCTTCAGTCATTGATGAGTTGGGTGGCCTTAGAAAATAAATAAACCCCTACTATGGTATTACTACCAGTATCAGAAAGGTAGCATGCATATCAAGCTTGACTTAAAGGTGTCTCTTCCATTTATTTTTTAAGTAGAAATAGGGGTGTCCTGCCATTTTTTTAGGATAGGTTGTCCTCAGTTAGTGACCACAATCGGGATCAGCAATTCTGTTGCTAAACAACACAGTCATTAACCAAGATGTCATATGACTGGAATGGGCTTACGACCTGCCTTTCACCACAGTTGTTAAGCGAATCCCTCATGACTGTTAAGCAAAACATGAAGTGACTAAGTTGCAACTTCCTGTTGACTTCGCCATTGACTTTACCTGTCAGAAGCCGGTTGTGAAGGTCACAAACCACGATCCTATGACCATGGGGTGGCTGCGATGGTTGTAAATGTGAGGACAGTTACTTTTCCAGTGCTGTCATGACTTCAAAGAAGGCTCTCAGTTAAAACTATCACACCATGGTTCAAAACCAATGCGGGAGAGATTGTCTTTTAATTATCTTTAGCCAGAAGCAACCCAATATCTTTAACAAAAAGACAAACAAAAAGACAATCACACTCCAATTAAAAAAAAATCATGCCCTTGAAAATCAGGTTCCAGACTATGGAAAGAGTTGAGAATTTTCATCTTGGAAATTGTAGAGCGGTTGTGGGTGTTACAGGGAAAATCTGAAGACCTTGGAGCTTTGTAATCAAACACCTCAGATTATCTCTCTCTCTTTCAGGCCTAAACAGTTCGCAGGCCCAGAGTGTCCCCGTTATCAACAGCGTAGCCCTACAACCGGTCCAGTTCTCCCAACAGCTGCACAGCCCACACCAGCAGTCAATCATGCAGCAGTCGACCAATCCGATGGCTCAACAGCCGTTCATGGCGGCGGTGACACAGCTGCAGAATTCACACAGTAAGGATCTTTTGGGGTATTGACTGAGATAGAAGGACAGAAGCTGGGAGAAGCAACAGTAACAGAGGCCATAAGTACAGCAAGATATTTGCCCCTGTCTCAATCAGGGTATAATCACAACTATACAATCCAAACCCCATCTATTTTCCTCATATACCTGTTTAATTGCTTTTTCAAACATCTATTTATGAGAAAAAGACTGCTTGTAAGCTAAGAGCATTTTGGACCAGCATTTTGCAATATTTAGTTCCTCATAATTTCTCCTTTATCAGGAGAAAAAATTTTTTTTCCCCAGTTAGCAAAGTATTCTTGAGTACTTTAGTTATACTTGATGTCTTAAACAGTAAGTTAAATTCTAGCAGTGGGGCAAGAATATGGGGAGATAAACATGGCAGTTTTCTTCACCCGGCCTAGATTGTATGTCTGAATACAACCAACTGTATTCTTTTGAGATGGGGATGGGAGTTGTAGTCCAAAATATCTGTACAGGAAGGGCTTGATGAAGGCTAGATCAGAGTAGTGCACTTAAACCAAGGGGACTCAGATTCCAGGCCTTATTTAGCCCCCCCAAGTTTACAAAAACTGTTTCAGAACAATCACTGTTTCTAAGCCTAACATCAGAGGTCAGTTGCAAAGAAGGGTGGGAATATCAAGGATGCCAACCTGGATTATTGGAGAGAACCTGAAGTCCTCAGAATCATAGAATAACAGAGTTAACCTGGAGGTCTTCTAGTCCAACACCCTGTTCTAGCAGGAAATTCCTATATCATTCCGGACAAATGGCTGTCCAATCACTTCTTAAAAACTTCCAGCATTCACAACTTCTGAAGGCAAGCCATTCCGCTGATTGATTATTCTCACTGTCAGGAAGTTTCTCCTTAGTTCTAGGCTGGTCCTCTCCTTGTAGTTTCCATCCATTGCTTCTTGTCCTGCCTTCAGGTGCTTTGGAGAATAGCTTGACCCCCTCTTCATTGTGGCAGCCCCTTAAATATTGGGAGACTGCTAATGTCACCACTAGTCCTTCTTTTAATTAAACTAGAGATATGAAATTCCTGCAACTGTTCTTCAAATGTTTTAGTCTTAATAAAAGTTGTTTTATTCCTGATCTGAGCCTGACTCCTGCTTAGCTCTTTTATTAGCATGAAGGTTGGACTCTGAGGTTGGACTTAAGATTACAGAGCTATAGAATTGGAAGGGACATTGGAGGTCTTCTAGTCTAGTCCACCCCCTGCCCAGGTAGAAATCCCTAGGTGGAAAGGAAGGAAAAATTCCTTTTCTAGGATATTCAGCATTTAATGGATTAGGACGGGGTCTCCAAATTTAGCAACTTTATGACTTGTGGACTTCAACTCCCAGAATTCCTCAGCCAGCCATAAATAAGTTGAGGCTTTTAAAAGTTGCTGATTTACCCCTTGAAGGTTCTGGCAATTTGGCTCTGTGATGCTTGGAATAAGATATTCAGTGGGAGAGCAATTGATGGCTGTACTCTAAAATCGTTGTCATTCTTTCTGTCCATCTGACTCTCTCTGTGTGTGTGTCACTCACTTTCACACACAAACACACATACACACTAAAGAATGACTGTTGGCCTTTTTCCATAGTGTACGCTCACAAGCAAGAACCTCCTCAGTATTCTCACACATCACGGTTCCCTTCAGCGATGGTGGTCACGGATACCAGCAGCCTCAGTTCATTAACCAACATGTCTTCCAATAAACAGGTAAATAGATTTAATGTTATTGGGGAAAATTAATACAGGCAGTCCTTGACTTACGACCACAATTGGGATCAGTAATTTCAGTTGCTAAACAAGGCAGTGGTTAAGTTGTTATCTGAGTCAACTGCCCAATTTTACATCTATTTTTGCCACCCGTTGTTAAACGAATCACCGCAGTTGTTAAGTGAATTACATGGTCATTAAACGAATCTGGCTTCCTCCATTGACTTTGCTTGATGGAAGTTGGCTGCGAAGGTCGCAAATGGTGATAACAATTGCCATACGCCCAAATTTTGATCACATGACCATGGGGATGCTGCAATAAGTGCAAGGACTAGTTGTAAGAAGAATTTGGGTTGATCTTTTAGAGAGTCGTTGAGGCCACTTGGAGGCTTCTCTGTGTCCTGAGCGTCACCTGAGTAATGCAAATGGATGTGGAGCCTTCTTGGAACTGCTGAAAGGACAGTGTCTTCAACCCTGAGGACACAGACAAACCTCCAAGTGGCCTCAACGACCCTCTAAAACAGGGGTCCCCGACCCCTGGTTTGTGGACCGGTACCGGGCCGTGGCATGCCAGAAACCGGGCTACGTAAACAAGCAGAGCCCCGTCCATGGGATGCAGGCAGCACACAAAACCACGCCCCCTCTGGTACGCGGAAAAACCTCTCTCCACGGAACCGGTTCCTGGTGCCCAAAAGGTTGGGGACCCCTGCTCTAAAAGAAGGCAAATGAGCAGCTGTCTGCAAGGAGTATAAATCCTTCTACTCCCCACTATCCAGTCAGAGCTGAAGAAGCTTCTTGGATGAGAAGCGAAACGTCTTCAAAGAAAAACAAGAAAGTCCAGTCACCTCCTGAAAAAGCAGCTTTGGGACATCCTGGTTTTTACACTTCTTGATATTGGAGCGCTTTAGCGTCTCTATGAAAAATAAACCCGAGAGTCCTTTTGTGTAAACCTGTCCGCTCTTTTTTTTGTGATGAAAAATCGTTCCAGAGCAGACAAAAAAAGCCTCTTTTCTTCCTTTCTTTTATTTTTTCAAAGGCAGCTTTGCAGACTGTGGGAAATATGTGGCCTCTATCGATTGTTAGATAGTTAGAAGAGAAAACCTTGAACTTCTCAACAGATAAGCTGGCATGTGGATTTTTTTTTTTTCCCTTTGAGAGACTTGTGCCAAATATCATAATAATGGGGTGTGTTCACCAACGTTTGGAATGTACTTTTGAATTCTGATACAGGTAGTCCTCAACTTACGACCACAGTTGAGCCCAACCTTTCTGTTGTTCAGTGAGTTTTGCCCCATTATGTGACCTTTCTTGCCATAGTTGTCAAGCGAATCACTGCAGTTGTTAAGTTACGGTAGTAACATGGTTGTAAAGTGAACCTGGTTTTCCAATTGACTTTGACTCCGGGACACTGCATCCGTCATAAGTACCTGCCAGTTGCCAAGCATCCAAATTTCGACCACATGACCGTGAGGATGCTGCAATGGTCGTAAGTGTGAAAAGTAGTCATAAGTCACTTTTTTCAGTGCTTGTAAGTTTGGACAGTCACTAAACGAATGGTTGTAAATTGAGGACTATCTGTACAAGTCTAGTACTACCAGACATGGGTTAAAAATTCAGGAATCCAGTGAGGAGGCCTTTGTGGACCTCTCAAACTAGGTTCTGCACAAGTGACAGAGGCTTCAGATCAATATTTTCTTAAGTCATTGTATCCATGGACAATATACAGGTAGTCCTCAATTTACAACTGTTACATTTAGTGACCACTCGAAATTACAATGGCACTGAAAAAAGTGACTTTCAACCGGTCCTCCTACATATGACGATTGCAGCATCCTCACAGTCAGATGATCAAAATTTGTGTACTTGGCAACCAGTGTGAATTTACAACAGTTGCAGCGTCATGGGTCATATGAGCACCATTTGCAATCTTTCCAGCCAGCTTCCAACAAGCAAAATCAATGGGGGTAGTGACCCGCTTTATGACCATCACAACTTAGGAACCTAACTGCCAGGCTCAATTATAGCCATAAATTAAGGACTACAGGTAGTCCTAGACTTACAGTTTGCTTAGTGACTGTTCGAAATTACAACACAGAAAAAAGTGACATGACCAATTTTCACACGACTGTTACAGCTTCCCCATGGTCACGTGATTTACATTTGGATGCTTGTCAATTGACTCATATTTATGACAATTGCAGTGTCCTGGGGTCATGTGATCCCCTTTTGCGACCTTCTAACAAGCAAAGTCAATGGGGAAACCAGATTCATTTAACATCCGTGTTGCTAACTTAACAGCTGCAGTGATTCACTTAACAATCGTGGCAAGAAAAGTCGTAAAATGGGGCAAAATTCACTTAACAAAGTTCTCACTTAGCAACATAAATTTTGGGCTCAATTGTGATCGTAAGTTGAAGTTTACCTGTACACATATATTACCCAGGATAGGAAAAATCCATATTTCTGAAAAAATTCTCAAAAGCTTTGGCCATAGTGGTGTAACTGAACCTCTGCTCGTTTGTTTTTTTTAATTTAAATTCAGTTATATACATATAAAGCCTTGCCCTGCCAGTCTTGATTGGATTATGATTTCTTCCTTGCTGAAAGAAGCAACACACATGAACAAAAAAAAAGAGCAGAGGTTCAGTTACACCCAGTGCTTTTTTTGTAAAAATAAAAGGTGCCGGAACTCATACACGTCATACAACCCACCTTGCCTATCCTACAAGGTTCCATCCAAAAAAGGTGCCGGAACTCCATTTTGGGCGTTCCATGAGGAAAAAAGCCCTGGTTACACCAGTGTGACCAATGCTCCTGAGATTTTTTTTCCAGAAACATGGATTTTTCTCTATCCCGGGTAATTTGGTTATCCGGGCATCCTGTCTCCTCCAATGCTTGGGAGAGTAGAAATGTGACTTGAGTAGTAAAACTGAACATATTCTGTACGTTACAAAGCTAAAACCTCTTCCCAAGGCCCGTTATTCCCACTGGGGTTTTGGACATCAATATGGATCTGGATAGAAGCGGATATTTGTAGTTCAAGGTTGGACTATGGCAGGGGTTCCCAACCCCTGGGCTGTGGCTCATTATCAGACCGCAGTCTATTTGCAACCGGGCTGCGCGAATGGCAGGGCAGTGTGCATGCGCACACACAGCTGGACTAGCATGAATGGCGGGCTGGCATGCACTCCTGCGCTCACAGCTTGCACACTGCACCTCACACGACTGGGGGGGAGAGGGCCGCGTGAGTGGTGGGCCGGTGTGCACGCAGCTCAACTAGCCGAGCTGCGTGTGCATGTGCGTGGATGCTGGTCCGCCAGTCACGTGAGTCGAGCTGCGTGCACGCACGGGCTCACCGCTCATACGGCCTGGTTCCCCTCTACCCCCCCCCAGCCAGGCCACCAAGCCGCAAAGGTTGGGGACCACTGAACTGTGGGGTCACTTAGCACTGATTGTGTTACCTAGTTGGGTAATGAAACGTCTGCAAGAAAACCACCAAGCTCAGAGAGCACCAAGGACTCCACAGAATACGGATATGGATATGAAGAGAGAGAGAAAAATAACATTTGGATTAGTGGTTTTAGGCACCAGTTTAGAATCTGAAAGACTCTGAGTTCTAGTCCTGCCTTAGGCACCAAGCCAGCTGGGTGACTTTGAGCCAGTCTAACTCTCTCAGCCCTAGGAAACAAGCAATGGCAAACTGCAGGAACTCATCCAGGCAGTTGTCGGGACTCAACGCTGACTCATAGACCCAAAAATGTAGATTCTGGGTGGCTTAGTAGTATATCCAGTGAATACAATATCCAATATTTTCACCCAATGGATGGAGCACTAGAAACCTCTAACCTGCCTATCTCCATCAGTCAGGCAGTCACGCGCATCCAGTCTCCAGGAGGAGCTCATTTCCTTAGAAGGCCCTGCTGATTCATCTAGCATGCATCCAACCCTAACTTTGCCCTTGATAGATGATTCTTTCTGTACCACCCGTTAACTTTGATGGTGGCTTGTTGAAACAAGCCTGCCTCGATTCAGGAAGCATTTTCCTTCATCAAAACTCAGCAAGACGCGACTTGCTGCGCTTTGCTGGTGATCCTGAGTAGCAGGGAAGAAAATTCAGCTTTAAAAAAGGTCATTATCATGATGGCGGTCAACCTTTGGGCATTTCTGCTTTGATGTTCACCAGATAGGCTTTCGGTCAGCTCAGAGCTAAATCTCTGCAGGCAGGTTTATGAGCTAAAAAAAATAATAATGCAACAGCACAAGATGGAACCGAAAGATGAAGAGGGGGAAAAGAAGCAAATTTTTGTATTACAAATAGTCCTCGGCTTACAACCATTCATTTTGTGACCGTTCAAAGTTACAAAAGCTCTGAAAAAAGTGACTTATGCTGTTTTTCACACTCTTGATCCTTGCGGCATCCCCATGCTCATGTGATCAAAATTCAGGCGCTTGGCAACTGACTCATATTTATGACGGTTGCCGTGTCCCGGGGGTCCTGTGATCAGCTTCCGACAAGCAAGGTCAACGTCGCGGAAGCCAGTTTCATTTAATAAACATGTTACTAACTTAACAGCTGCAGCGATTCACTTAACAACTGTGGAAGAAAGGTCATAAAATGGGGCAAAATTCACTTAATAAATGTCTCAGGTTTGGGGCTCAGTTATGATTGTAAGTCGAGGACTATCTGTACAAGGGTTGCAGTATCCCAGGGTCGCGTGATCACCATTTACAACATCTGTGGAGATTCTCAGTCACTTGTTAAGTGAACTTTGCCCCCTGGTTGTCCGAAAGGTGCTTTTTCACGAGGCAACTGGGCTTTGTTTTTTTTCTCTTTGAAGACGTTTCACTTCTCCTCCAAGAGGCTTCCTCAGCTTCTTCCCATCATCCAGACGAAGCTGAGGAAGCTTCTTGGATGAGAAGCGAAATGTCTTCAAACAGAAAAAAAAAAGTCCAGTTACCTCATGAAAAAGCGCCTTTGGGATCACCGTTTATAACCTTCCCAGCCAGCTTCCGATAAGCAAAGTCAATGGGGGAAGCCTGATTCACGAGTCACTTAACAAATGCAGTGATTTGCTTAACAGCCATGGCAAAAAAAAAAAGTCATAAAAGGGGGCAAAGTTCACTTAACAACTGTCTTGCTAAGCAACAGAACGTTTGGGCTCAATCGTGGTCATACGTCGAGGACAACCTGTATTATGTTAGATCTTATATTTCAGTGTTGTCTTTCCTGCCTCAAAATGAAGGGAACACAGTCAATTCAGAGAATGTTTGACGAGTTACAAGCGCCCCCAAAGGCCTTAGTCTGTCCATCCTCAAATCAGTCAGAATCAATCAGAATAGAGCTGGAAGGGACCTTGGAGGTCTTCTAGTCCAGTCCCCTTCTCAAGCGGGAGACCCTATACCCTTTCAGGCAGGTGGCTGTCCAGTCTCTTCTTAAAAACCTCCAGTGATGAAGCACCCACAACTTCTGGAGGCAAGCTGTTCCACTGGTTAATTGTCCTCACTGTTAGGAAGTTTCTCCTTAATTCCAGGTTGCTTCTCTCCTTGATTAGTTTGATTAGATTCTCTCCTGATCTAAGGCACTCCCTCATATTCTAATCTCTGTAACCTTCTTTCTTTTTTTCCAGTGTCCGTTACAAGCCTGGTGATACTCTATCCAGTTCCCTGTGCCTTTAGCAACTTGGAAATTATTTTTCCACAACAGTCCTGCCTGACCAGAATGAGATCGTGAGGCCGCTGCGGCAAAGCCCGAGTAGCTTGCTGAGCCTGATCCCAAACAGATCCTGCTCAGCCTGGGAAAGAAGATTAGAAGTTTCCAAAGACAGCAGCAGTTGCGACTTCCTTCAAGGGGGTCCCAGAAAGGTGTCCGTCACACCAAGCGTTTCCCCGTAGTGTTTTCCAAGACTTTTTTTTTGCCTCAAGGAATGCCAAAGTATTTTCCTTCTGGAGGATATTCGTTTCCAACCCACAACACCAGAACAAAACGGATGCTTGAACGAGAAGCTTGGAAAGAACCTCGAAAGCTGGAGATCAATCGTATTTATAAAGTTACATGCTTCTCCCGAAGAGGACCAGAGAGAGGACTTGGGGCTGTTACGTCAGGTTGCGAAGGAGGAACCATCCGTGCTGATGAACTGAACCAACTGAAGTGTATATAGAGGAGCTCCATATTCCGGCTCTCCCCTCCCCTCCCCCATACCTCTCCGCAGAGATTTATATTAAAGAAAAGTGAATGTTGTCTATCTAATGGATGTATTAAGAAATTAAGTGCAATGCCTCTCTCCCCCCCCCCACCTGTACATAGGATCACAAAATCTCCTATTATGTCTCTCTCTCTTCGTTTTTTGTAAGGACAGGGTTTAAGTTGCAATGTTTTGGATTGGCAAATCAGAAGAATGAAAGATTGGCAAAGCAACATTGGCAAAGCAACATTGATTTATCGGCATTTTATAAATTCGGCCCATCGGTCAGTGCCTTTTTTTTTTTTTTTTTGAAGTTTTGGGCTGGCTAATTTCAAAAAGAGGGCAGGAAGCAGAATTTGGATGTTTGGAAACAAGGCATAAGTATTTAATGGCTGCACACTTAACCTGGTTATAGAATTGTAGTCCATTTTTGAACATAAGCTAGGCAAGTGGATGCAGGTAGTCCTCAACTTATGACCCACAATTGGAACCAGAGTTTCTGTTGCCCAGCAAGTCAGTTGTTAAGTGAATCACAGCCAATTTTACAACCTATTTTGTTACGTGAATCACTGTAGTTATTAAGTAAATTGCGTGTTAAGCAAATCGGGCTTCTCCCATTCTTGTCCCAAGCTGGCTGGGAAGACCGGAAACAAACCCCAGCTTAACATACAGGTGGTCCTTGACTTACGACCACAATTGAGCTGAACATTTATGTTGCTAAGCGAGACATTTGTTAAGTGAATTTTGCCCCATTTTATGACCTTTGTTGCCACAGTTGTTAAGTGAATCGCAATAGTTAAGTGAATCTGGTTTCCCCATTGACTTTGCTTGTCAGAAGGTCACAAAAATTGGTGACATGACCCCAGGACATGTAAAACCGTCATAAATATGAATCAGTTGCCAAACATCTGAATTTTGATTATGTGACCATTGGAATGCTACAGTCATAGGTCACTTTTTCCAGTGGCTTTGTAACTCCAGACCATCACTAAACAAATAGTTGTAAGACTACCTGTATTTGCCTTAATGTATCTACCATGTCTTTATTGAAATGTATTGTCTAAACACAAGTAATGAATTGGTTCACACTTTGCACTAAACCACGGTTTGCTTATCCATTGTTTATTGAATAATCTGTTGATTGTGGCTTTATACAATGTACTAACTATGCCACAAGCCATGTTTCCAAACTTTACACAATAAGCTAAGATCCAAGCCAACATGTTATGGCTTAGTGTGTTGTGTTAACCAGCTCCTAAAAGATATCAGTCCCTATTTCAGCCATCATTGCTGATGTCTTCTAACTATGCTTAATTAATTAATTAGATTAATTAGAACAATTAATCAGTGGAACAACTTGCCTCCAAAAGTTGTGAATGCTCCAACACTGGAAGTTAAGAAGAGATTGGACAACTATTTGTCTGAAATGGTAGGGTTTCCTGCCTAAGCAGGGGGTTGGACTAGAAGACCTCCAAGGTCCCTTCCCTGTTATTCTATTCTATTCTATTCTACTCTACTCTACTCTACTCTACTCTACTCTACTCTACTCTACTCTACTCTACTCTACTCTACTCTACTCTACTCTATTCTATTCTATTCTATTCTATTCTATTCTATTCTATTCTATTCTATTCTATTCTATTCTATTCTATTCACACATGAAAAAGACTCTCATATGATCCTTCCTGTGATGGGATAGAAAACTCAGCTTTGAGTAGTCTATGTAAACACAGTCCTGTTTTACCAAAAAAAAAAAAAAACCCCAAACAAACCCAGACCCAAATCCTGGTTGACAGATTTGGGTCCCTGTTGCTGAAAACTCCAAGATAATTTGGCCTGATCCTTGACCTTCCAATTTGCTCACACAAGGCATTTTACATGTGTTCATCCTTCTGTCTTCTCACTGATGCAAGGAATAGGTTAGATCAGTGTTTTGCAACCTCGGAAATTTTAAGATGGGTGGACTTTCAACTCCTAGAATTCCCCAGCCAGCCATGGGAATTGAAGTCCACCCATCTTAAAGTTGCCGAGGTTGAGAAACACTGGGTTAGATGGTAATTTTAGGGCACTTATTTCCAGTTTAGTTACTGTATTCTTCTTCTACCTATGGAGAGAAATATAAATTGGTATAGTTTTGCTCTCCCCGTGGTCTCTGTTCTGGCTTACAGCTGGAGGATCATGTCTTCATATCCAGGAGGGGCATTTACTCAATGTCACCAGCGCTGCTGTAATCAGCAATATTTTGACAGGTGAGCACACCCACAGATTTCTCTATCAGTCAGAAACTGCACTCCATTTATCCACCACCTTTCCTAACCTAGAACTCAGCTCTCTAGGCTTGGAAAGGAGACCCTGTACCCATCAGGTCTCCAAGCTAATTTCTGGAGACCCCACTCTTCCCAAACAACTGATAGAGCAAACCATGACTGATAGGAAGGAGAGAGATAGTTGAATTATGAAGACTATATGAAGAACAGTTGCAGGAGTTGGGTATGCCCAGTCTAGTGAAAAGAAGGACCAGGGGTGATATGATGGCAGTCTTCCAATACTTGAGGGGCTGCCACAAAGAAGAGGGGGTCAACCTATTCTCCAAAGCACCTGAAGGCAGGACAAGAAACAATGGATGGAAACTAATCAAGGAGAGAAGCAACCTAGAACTAAGTTGTTCAATTAGTAACACAGTTGTTAAGTGAATCTGGCTTTCCCATTGACTTTGCTTGTCCGAAAGTCATAAAAGGGGATCCCATAACCCTGGGACACTGCAATGGTCATAAATCTGAGTCAGTTGCCAAGCATCCCAATTTTGATCACGTGACCATGCGGATGCTGAAGTGGTTGTAAGTGTGAAAAACGGGGCATAAGTCACTTTTTTGGTGCTGTTGTAACTTTGAATGGTCACTAAACGAACTGTTGTAAGTCGAGGACTACCTGCAGTCCAGGGATCCCCAACCTGTGGGCTACAGCCCACTACTGGTCCATGGCCTATTTGCAACCGGGCCGCGTGGGTGGCTGGCAGGTGCGCGAACATGTTTGCACAGCCCTACTCACACAAGCATTGCATGCGCTTGGGGCCCCTCTCACACGAGTATCACAGGTGCTCGCGGCCCCACTCGCAGAAATGTCACAGGTACTCACAGCCCACTCGTGTGAGCACTCAGGGCCTCAGGCAAGCATCACGGGTGCTCTCGGCCTCACACACCCCTCCCACAAAACCAGTCCCTTTCCCCCCCTCCCCCCTCTGGGCCGCCAATCCAGAAAGGTCGGGGAACTCTACTGTAATCCAGGGGTCCCCAACCCCCGGTTTGTGAACCAGTACTGGGCTGCGGCATGCCAGCAACTGGTCCGCACAAACAAGCAAAGCCCCATCCACGAGATGCAGGCAGCACACAAAACCATGCACTCTCCGGTCCGCGGAAAAACCTCTCTCCACAGAACCGGTCCCTGGTGCCCAAAAGGTTGGGGACCTCTTCTGTAGTTCCAGTTGTGGGATTCAGCCGGTTCGCACCACTTCGGCAGAACCGGTAGCTAATTTTTTGTTGCCCAGGCCCAGAATAGACTTCTGGAAGCGGCATCCACACAGAGTACTGGTTGTTCACATATCTGAATCCCACCACCGTGTAGTCCATATGTATTTTCTTGATTTATGTAAGCCTTTGTTTTTTTCTTCTTCTCCCAAGGAAGATGAGTAGCATTTAAAGAGTCAATTATTTGACCTAGCCCAATAGCATTATCATTAGGATCTCCTTACACCAAAATAGGTGAGTGGCAGGAACATCCAGGGTATTTCTCAGCATGAGTTCAGGAAAAGAAGATAAGGATTAATAAGGAGTTTTTTCAGAGTGCATTACAAGGAGAGATAAAACAATGGGGAGTTTTTGCAAAACCTTTGGCAGAGAGTGGCCATTGTTCTGTTTGTTTGCCTGCTTATTACACCCTTTACCTTCCATTTCATGGAAGCAGTAAGTAAATAACCAAAGAAACCCTTACAAAATTTGCAAAACCTAAAGGTACGGAAAAAAATACAAAAATTAAAACTATCGGCTAAGTTCAACTTTATTCATAAGCCTCAAAAGTTCAAATCACAAAATAGGGACCTGACAACAATGAGAGAACACAATACAGGTAATCCTCGACCTGCAATTGTTTGTTTGGTGACCTTTTGAAGTCACAAGGTCACTGAAAAAAGTGACTTGTGAGCAGTCCTTGCACTTCCGACGGTCACAGCATCCCCACGTGATCAGACTTCGGGTGCTTGGCAATTCACATGTATTTATGACAGCTGCACTGTCCTGGGGTCACGTGATCACCATGTCTAAACTTCCCAGCCAGCGTCCAACAAGCAAAGTCAATGGGGGGGGGGAGGCCAGCTTTGTTTAATGACCACATGATTCACTGCGGTGATTCGCTTAACTGTGTGGCAAGAAAGGGCATAAAGTGTGTCAAAACTCACTTAACAACTGCCTTGCTTAGCAACAGAAATTTGTGGTCCTACGTCGAGGACTCCCTGTCAGAGACTATCATGACCCAGCATGGCAAAGTAGAGGATCAGCTAGGAATAATAACACTAAACTGGCAGGAACAGCCAACATCCAGAAGACAAGCTCAGGATCCAAAAGGATCTTGACAGACTTGAACACTGGGCCTTATCTTACAAAAGTCTAATGAAATGAAGGACGAGGGGAGACATGACAGCAGTGTTCCAATATTTGTGGGGCTCGTACAAAGACCAGGAGGTCAAATTATTTTCCAGAGTACGAAAAGGCAAGACAAGGAACAATGGATGGAAACTAACCAAGGAGAGAAGCAACCTAGAACTAAGGAGAAAATTCCTAATGGTGAGAGCAATCAATGGAATAGCTTGCTTTCAGAAGTTGTGAGTGCTCCATCACTGGAGGCTTTCAGAAAGAGACTGGACAATCATTTGTCTGAAATGGTACAGTCTCCTGCTCAAGCAGGGGGTTAGACTAGAAGACCTCCAAGGTCCCTTCCAACTCTATTATTCTATGTTCTAGAACACGGGTGTCAAACTCGATCGCATCATGTGACGTATCACGACTTTTTTGCCTTTGTGAAGCCGGGGTGAGTGTGGCCTGCGCGTGACACATCTGGCCCGCAGGCCGCCAGTTGGACACCCCTATTCTATAACAATCGGGACATTGCTTTGTGCTAATCTAGTCTGCCTCTGGATTCCTCCAAACTCTGTGGGCCTCGTTTTTTGTGTGGTCTCCTAAGAGTCCAAATGTATCTGTCCCTCATCTTTGGACAGCTCTTGACTTCCTTCGTCTCCTTGACCACTTAAGCTTCGTTTTATTATATCCCCAAATCACAAGGCAGACTTTCTGGGTAAACCTTATAAAACCTTTCTCACCCATCTCTTCTGTTTACCTGCTATGGCTGATCTGAATATCCCGCCAGGATGACTTACCTATTTTCCTTCGCTTACTTCTAGGGCTGCTAAATGGGCCAGATTTATACATCAGATTAGCAGGAGAAGACAATCTGTCTCTCTCTCTCTCTCTTTCTTTAAGGGAGTGCTTTCAGTTTATCTGGTTTAATTGTTTGACAAGTTTATGCTAATGAACGTGGCATGTCTAAAAGGGGTGATTCTCCGGGATGGCGTGATAAGAAATGGAGTCACTTCAAGGTTTTCCTGAAAAGGAAACATGCAGGATGCGAGTGGAAGAGGAGAATGTATTTTGAACAATGTGGAAGAGTTACAAAGCCCATCAGCCATGAGGCTCAGAGCAATTCTGAAGTAGGATCCATACATTACAGTACAGGTAGTCCTCGACTTATGACCACAACTGAGCCCAAAACTTCGGTTGTTAAGTGAGACATTTGGTAAGTGGGTTTTGCCCCATTTACGACATTTCTTGCCACTTTTGATAAGTGAATCCCTGCAGTTGATAAGTTAGTATCCTGGTTGTTAAGTGACTCTGGCTTTCCCCTTGATTTTGCTTATCATAAGGTCGCAAAAGATGACCACATGACCCTGGAACACAGCAGCGGTCATAAGTATGAATCAGTTGCCAAGCATCTGAATTTTGATCACATGGCCATGGGGCTGCTACGAAGGTCGTAAATGTGAAACATGGCCATAAGTCACTTTTTTCAGTGTCATTGTAACTTTGAATGGTCACTAAATGAGGACTACCTGTATGTTAATTCCATAACTTGGGTTAGTGACAGAGAATTGTAGGGTTCACATGACATGCTTTGCCTAAAAAAATTTGAAGCTTGGTGAGACTCAGCAATTCTGGGGCAGGATTCATATAATACACCAGGGGTTAGGGTTGGGCACGCTAGCTGAGGAATTCTGGGAGTTGAAGTCCACAAGTCATAAAAGGGCCAAGTTTGAAGACACCTGTAATACGCTAATCCCACAACCTGTGTTAGCAAAGGAGAATTGCAATGTGCACATGACCTTCTTTGCCTAAAATAATGGCTTAAAAGGAGACAAACTTGCAAAGGCAAAGACTGCTTCTCACAATACACAAAAACAAATTATTGCCCCTTATTTTAGTCTAGTCAACCATTTGTGGGAACCCAGTGTTTGTATAATTCCTCTCCTAGGAAGCTGGTGAAGATGGTAAAAAGGGGGCAGCCCAGTTAAGCTGCTTTCCCTTGCAGAAAGTCCAGCTGCATTTAATACATAGCAGAGGTAGAAAAAGCTTAAGATCACAACACCTCCTCACTAACAAACAACACCCAGATAAGCAGAGATTAACACCAAGATTAAAACTAGTCACACAATCACGCAGTAAACAATACCCCAATCAAGGTACTCCCAACTCCTCCAAGGGCAGCCTAATCAAGACACCAACAAGAATATTCCCACTAACACCAACAGGGCAAGCCATTTGTGTATTAACAGATAGGAAACCCCACTCTCTTCTAGCACTGATGACGTTATCTAGTTTGATAATGAAATGTCTGCAAGAAAACAACCAAGCTCAGAGAGCACCAAGGACACTCCCCCCCAGTAAAAGGCTTCTTAAGTTTTTTTTCCTAAAATGAACATTTTGCTGTTTTCACATCGCTAAGAACTGTTGGATGCTAGCGCAAACTGGAAGCTTAGGAGAAAATCAGATTTTAGTGATGGGCAATTTCAGGAACAAAAAGAGGAGAAAATTGGGTATTCTAGCTTAATGAAAAGAAGGACTAGGGGCTATATCATATCAGTGTTGCGATACCTAAGGAGTTGCCACGAAGAAGATGTGGATAATCTATTCTCCAAAGTACTGAAGGTAAAACAAGAAGCAACTGGATGGAAACTAGTCAAGGGGAGAAGCAACTTAGAACTAAGGAGAAATTTCCTAACAGTTAGAACAATTATTCAGTGGAATGACTTGCCCCCCAAAATTGTGAGTGCTCTGACACTGGAGGTTTTTAAGGATAGACTGGACAGCCATTTGTCTGAAATTGTATAGGGTTTCCTGCCTGAGCAGGGGGTTGGACTAGATGACCTCCAAGGTCCCTTCCAACTCTGTTATTCTTGGGGGAAACCTCATTCCAGAGAACAGATGCTATGACAGTATTGTTACTTCCTAGGAAAAACCTCAAACCACCAGCACTGATATTACCTAGTTGGGTAAGGAAATGTCTGAAAGAAAACAACCAAGCTCAGAGAGCATCAAGGACCCCTCAAAAACCTCACGGCCTGCTCCCTGCTTCTCCAGTGAACAGGACTTGACTCAAAAGTCTTCATTCCCATGCTTCCCTAACCACTAATAACCAATCCTCACAGAGTCCAGTGTTTGGTTCATATCTAGAAAGATGGTTAATGGAATCCCAAAGAGGTAAATAAATTAATCAAAGTTGCAGCTTGTATGAGCACAGCAGTGCATTTTGGATAAACAGGAGGAAAAGAACTGGAGAACAAGAACAGAAGGATCTGGAACCCATAAGAGGAAGGCTTCCTAACCTTGCAAGTGGATTTGAAAGAGAAGGACATCTAAGGCAAGTGGATTTGAAAGAGAAGGACATCTAAGGCAGAGTTCCCCAACATTTCGGGTTTGGCGGCCTGGAGTGGGAGGAGACGAGAAGGAAGGGATGCTTTTGTGGGGTTATGACCGTTACAGTGTCCCGGGGTCATGTGATCTCCTTTTGCGACCGTCTGATAAGCAAAGTCAATGGGGAAGCCAGATTCACTTACTAACTTTATAATTGCAGTGGTTCACTTAATAAGTGTGGCAAGAAAAGTCGTAAAACGGGGCAAAACTCGCTTAACAAATGTCTCGCTTAGCAACATAAATTTTGGGGTCAGTTGTCGTAAGTCGTAAGTCGAGGACGTCCTGTACTCTAGCCTTGCTGGGTTTTTGAAGAGAATCGAGAGATGAAATAGGAGGTCTCATGGAGTTCTTCTCATCCTTCCCTTATCTATAATCCTTACTAGAGGTAGTCTTCATCTTACGACCTCAACTGAGCCCCACATTTTTGCCCCATTTTACCACCTTTTTTTCCACCGTTGTCAAGGGTTGTTAAGCGAATCATATGGTCGTTAAGCAAAGCCAGCTTCCCCCACTGATTTTGCTTGTCAGAAGCCAGCTGGGAAGGTTACAAATGGTGATCACATAAATCCCGGGAACACTGCAAATATTGTAAATGCATGCCAGATGCCTTGTGCCTGAATTTGGTCACATGACCATGGGGAATGCTGCAACTGTAATGTGAAAACCAGTCGTAAATCACTTTTTCCAGTGCCGTTGTAACTTCAAACTGTCACTAAGTGAATGGTTGTAAGTCGAGGACTACCTGTAGAGGAGGAGGATGGGGAAGGAAGGAGAAGGAGAGAAGGAGTTGTTGTTGTTAGTTGCGAAGTCGTGTCCGACCCATCGCGACCCCATGGACAACGTTCCTCCAGGCCTTCCTGTCCTCTACCATCTTCTGGAGTCCATTTAAGCTCAGGCCTCCTGCTTCAGTGACTCCATCCAGCCACCTCATTCTCTGTCGTCCCCTTCTTCTATTGCCCTCAATCTTTCCCAGCATTAGGCTCTTCTCCAGTGAGTCCTTCCTTCTCATTAGGTGGCCAGAGTACTTGAGTTTCAACTTCAGGATCTGGCCTTCTAAGGAGCAGTCAGGGTTGATCTCCTCTAGGACTGACCAGTTTGATCGCCTTGCAGTCCAAGGGACTCGCAGGAGTCTTCTCCAGCACCATGGTTCAAAGGCCTCAATTCTTTTGTGTTCAGCCTTTCTTATGGTCCAGAGAGAAGGAGAAGGAGAAGATAAATTATTCTTATCTCATTTACAACCCCAGTTCTGGAAATCTTAGAGTTAAGGAGAGGCAAGGAATAAAATCTAAATTTGGGGAAGTTTCAGGTCTCTTCAAAGGGGATTGGGGGGGGGAGAGAGGTTGTTTTATTCTTCTTCTTTGTGTTTTGTACACTCTTTCCTGAGCCCTGCTGGACACAAGCGATGCCGATCTCTCCGGTTTTAAGCCATGCTCCTCGTGAAAAAAGAGAGCCCTGTCTTTCTTTCTTGCCAGCTCAGCACTTACTCAACAGTTTTCTTTGGGGCTCAGGAAAGTGGCGTGGAAGCAAGGCTGTCTTTTTTTACATGACTACGCAAATCCTTTGTCCCCCTGTTTCCCCTAAAGCCTCAGCGCACCTATGGAGTTCCTTTGAATCACACACACACACCCCGGGGGGATTTTTTACACGAGAGTCTTTGCTTTGTCTTCATAGCATAGGGAGCTTTTTAGAGCCGAAGCGAAAGTCAGCTTTCTGGGACAAGGACCTGCCTTCTCTTATTTTGCACCTAGGTTTAGCCCTCTCCAAACACGATTCATGCCGCTATGCGTTGAATTATTTATTGCTATGGCCCTTCCGCCAACCCAAAAAAACCCCTTTATTTTGCATGGTTTATGTATACTATATGCTTGGGGAAAATAGGAGGAGGAAGGAGTATTAGGTATGTCTGTATGATTATTAGCAGTATTATTAATATTAGGGATATAAAAATAATAAAGGCGGAATGATAGATAGATAGATAGATAGATAGATAGATAGATAGATAGATAGATAGATAGATAGATAGATAGATAGATAGATAGATAGATAGATAGATAGATAGATAGATAGATAGATAGATAGATAGATGGATAGATGGATAGATGGATAGATGGATAGATGGATAGATGGATAGATGGACGGACACAGATCTGGAGAAAGAGAGAGAGAGAGAGGATAGATAGCAATAGATGAGATAGATAGATAGATAGATAGATAGATAGATAGATAGATAGATAGATAGATAGATAGATAGATAGATAGATAGATGATAGATAGATGGATGGATGGATGGATGGATGGATGGATGGATGGATGGATGGATGATGATGGATGGATGGATGGATGGATGGATAGATAGATAGATAGATAGATAGATAGATAGATGATAGATAGATAGATAGATAGATAGATAGATAGAGATAGATAGATAGATAGATAGATAGATAGATAGATAGATAGATAGATAGATAGATAGATAGATAGATAGATAGATAGATATGAAGGATCACAGTGTGATCTAGTGGTTAAGATACTGGACATTGTGAGTTCTAGTCCCACCTTAGGCATGGAAGCTGGCTGGGTGACAAGAAGGGAGGGAGAATAAGAGATTTGGAAGGGATCTTGGAGGTCTTCAACCCTCTGCTTAAGCAGGAAACCCTATATCATTTCAGACAAATGGTTTTGTCCACTCTTTCTTAAAGCCTCCAGTGTTGGAGCACCCACAACTTCTGGAGGCAGGTCATCCCACTGTTTCATTGTTCTCACTGTCAGGAAAATTCTCCTCAGTTCTAGGTTGCTTCTCTCCTTGATTAGTTTCCATCCGTTGCTTCTTGTCCTGCCTTCAGGTGCTTTGGAGAATAGCTTGACTCCCTCTTCTTTGTGGCAGCCCCTGAGATACTGGAACACTGCTATCATGTCCCCCCTCGTCCTTCTGTTCATTAAACTAGACATACCCAATTCCAGCAACCGTTCCTTATATGTTTTAGCCTCCAGTCCCCTAATCATCTTTGTTGCCCTTTTCTGCACTCAACATCTTTTTTGCATGGTGGTGACCAAAACTGGATGCAGTATTCCAAGTGTGGCCTTACCAAGGCATTTTAAAGTGGTATTAACGCTTCACGTGATCTTGATTCTATCCCTCTGTTAATACAGCCCAGCACTGTGTTGGCTTTTTTGGCAGCTGCAGCACACTGCTGGCTCATATATAAGTGATTGTCCACTAGGACTCCGAGATCCCTCTCACAGTTACTACTATTGAGCAAGGTACCACCTATACTGTACCTGTACATTTGGTTTCTCTTGCCTAAATGTAGAACCTTACTTTTGTCACCATTGAATTTCATTTTGTTAGATAGCGCCCGGTGTTCAAGTCTGTCAACAGCCTTCAGGAAGTAAAGAAAGAAGGAAGGAAAGATGGTCACGGAAGAGGAAGGGAGGGAAGGAAAGAAGAAAAGGAGGATATGAAGAATGGAGGGAAAGAAGGGAGGGAGGGAGGGAGGGAGGGAGGGAGGACATGGAAGAGGAAGGGAAGGAAGGAAAGAAAAGTTGGAATGTTAAGAGCAAAGGATGCTTTGAAAAGGGAATTGAAGCAGATGAAAAAAAAGAGCAGTGGAAGAGTCTCTTCTCCCCCCTCCCTCCTCGCCCCCCCCCCCTGCAGCGAAGCCGATCCTGAGCTCCTCCGGAGAGGACAGGAGGTCAAGAAGCAGCAAGATGGGTTAGCAAGAAGGGAAACAGCAGGGCAAGACAAAGGACACTGCGTGGAGGGAGGGGGCAGTGAATACGGGCAGCATGTTCCTTTGCCAAGAAGAGAATGGAAGGGACATCAATACACATTGAGGGCCAAGGACCAGGGACCAGTAAAGAGATGGGGGGCACAGCAGGGGTCAGAGGTCACCAGGGCAATAATGGAGATGAATTAACAGACTCGTAACAATTGACAGGGTCTTGGGGAGGAGCGAAAGCAGGATGGAGAGAAAAATGGGAGCAGTCGGCTTAGTGCCATCTGAAGGAAGAATAATAAGAACGCAGAAACAAATCCTGTTTTGCAATCTGGTCCTAAATACATTAACGCTTCTTTTTAAATTGAGGACATAATCTGGTTGAAGTAAAGCAGTTTTGGGGCGAACAGAACAGAACAGAACAGAATAGGCTTGAATAGGCTAGAATAGAATAGGAGGTAATTCTCAAGTTACGACCACAGTTGAGCCCAAAATTTATGTTGCTAAGTGAAACATTTGTTAAGTGAATTTTGCCCTGTTTTATGACCTTTCTTGCCACAGTTGTTAAGTGAATCATCGTAATTGCTAAGTTAGTAATACGGTTGCTAAGTGAATCTGGCTTCCCCCTATTGACTTTGCTTGTCAGAAGGTTCCAAAGGGAATCACCTGACCCCGGGACACTGCAACCGTCATAAATATGAGTCAGTTGCCAATCAGCTGAATTTTTATCATGTGACCATGGGGATGTTGCAACGGTCGTAATTGTGAAAATCTGTTATAAGTCACTTTTTTTCAGTGCTTTTGTAACTTTGAACAGTTATTAAACAAATGGTTAGAAGTCACTAAATGAACTGTTGTAAGTTGTGGACTACCTGTAGAATAGAATAGAATAGAATAGAATAGAATAGAATAGAATAGAATAGAATAGAATAGAATAGAATAGAATAGAATAGAGTAGAGTAGAGTAGAGTAGAGTAGAGTAGAATAGAATAGAATAGAATAGAATAGATTTTTTAATTGGCTCGGCAACTGGGAGATAGGCAGCATATCAATTGAATAAAATAAAATAAAATATAAAATAATATAAAATATAAAATATAAAATATAAAATATAAAATAATATAAAATATAAAATAATATAAAATATAAAATATAAAATATAAAATATAAAATAATATAAAATATAAAATATAAAATATAAAATATAAAATATAAAATATAAAATATAAAATAATATAAAATATAAAATAATATAAAATATAAAATATAAAATATAAAATATAAAATAATATAAAATATAAAATATAAAATATAAAATAATATAAAATATAAAATAATATAAAATATAAAATATAAAATATAAAATAATATAAAATATAAAATAATATAAAATATAAAATAATATAAAATATAAAATAATATAAAATATAAAATAATATAAAATATAAAATATAAAATATAAAATAACTGGGTCCCACCTAATATTGGTCATGACCCTCTGCATACTTTGGGGGTTGCAAAGAAACTCAGGAGAAGTAGGAAACATCCTACATTAGCCAAGAGTTCCTATCAAGAATCTAGCCTAACTGGTTTAGCCAGGAAAAAAAAACAACCCAGCAACTTTAAATTGTGTGGACTTCAACACACACCCCTCCAACTCTTTCTCTCTCTCTTTTTCCCTCTCACACCCCCCCTTCCATTGTCTTCATTTTCATTGTCTCCCCCCCCCCCCCACTCCAGCTGCTCAGCCAGTTTAATGGCTGCACCGGATCATAAAACTGTCCGGCTGTTTTTATAGTCCGAAACAAACATTTGTAGCTTTTGTATAATTCTACTGGTGAGTTCATCCCACCAACTGCCTGGCCTCATTTTTTTTCAGACTGAAGAAAAAGCTGGACAAGTGTCATGTCCACCTTTGCCCCAACAGGGTTTTCAGGGGCTGTAGCCCGGCCTGTGTTTACATGACCTGAGACCGGGGTGCTATTCAGAATCCGATCTGTCACAAATGAGTCTGAGAACTCAGGCTCCCTCTGTGACTCTGGCTACTGTCCCTGTCCATTTTGGGTGTCTCCCAGCCAATTCGTGTCTCGTTATTCACGAGGAGAATAATAATAATAATAATAAAATTGGAAGGGATCTTGGAGGTCATCTAGTCCAACCCCCTGCTCAGGCAGGAAACCCTATACCATTTCAGACAAATGGCTGTCCAGTCTCTTCTTAAAAACTTCCAGTGTTGGAGCACTCACCGCCCCTGGAGGCAGGTTGTTCCACTGGTTAATTGTTCTAATTGTCAGGAAGTTTCTCCTTAGTTCTAGGTTGCTTCTCTCCTTGATTGGTTTCCATCCGTTGCTTCTTGTCCTGCCTTCAGGCGCCTTGGAGAATAGCTTCACTCCCTCTTCTTTGGGGCAGCCCCTGAGATACTGGAACACTGCTATCATGTCCCCCCTCGTCCTTCTCTTCATTAAACTAGACATACCCAATTCCAGCAACCGTTCCTTATATGCTTTAGCCTCCAGTCCCCTAATCATCTTTGTTGCATTGTACAAGATGGAACACCGAGAAGGAAGACAAAGTTTGAAAACAGATAGTCCTTGACTTACAAACATTAGTTCAGTGACCGTTTGAAGTTACAACAGCATTGAAAAAAAGCAACTTTTGACCATTTTTCACATAATTTGCAGCATCTCCATGGTCACGTGATCAAAATTCAGACGCTCGACAACTGACTGATATTTATGACCGTCGCAGTGTCCCGGGGTCATGTGATCCCCTTTTGTGACCTTCTGACGAGCAAAGTCAATGGGGAAGACCCAGATTCACTTAACAACTGTGTGACTAACTTAACAACTGCAGTGATTCACTGCAGTAACAACTGTGGCAAGAAAGGGTGTAAAATGGGGCAAAATTCACTTAAGAACTGTCTCGCTTAGTAACAGAAATTTTGGGCTCAGTTGTGGCCATAAGTCAAGAGCTATCTGCAGTTTGGACAAATGCAGGTCCAAAGTCTTTTGGACAACAGTGAAGATGACTAGATGCTATCAACCAATGTGAATGTAGAAGCAGTTGCTAACACGGTCCCAGGGAAATGCCTATCTGGTCACGAAGACTCAAAAGTGACTGAATAACTCAGCAACCACCATTCCTCTGTTTGTAGAAACAGGTGGGAGACAAGGTTATTTTTGTTTGATTTGATTATGCGCCATCAAGTCAGTGTTGACTCTTAGCAATCACGTACAATTTTTCTCCGTAACTGATGTCTAGGGAGATTCTCAATCATCCAGGTCATGGTTCTTCCAAAGGTGCTTTTCCAAAAGGCAACTGGACTTTCTTGGTGGGGTTTTTTTTCCTTTGAAAATCTTTTGCTTCTCATCCTAGGATATCTTGGATGAGAAGCAAAACGTTTTCAAAGAAAAAAACACCAAGAAAGTCCAGTTGCCTTGTGGGAAATCACCTTTGGAACCTCCCTACTGATCTGTTCTTACCCTGGTTTTTAGGTCTTCCAATAGTGCTCCATCACCACTCTACAGGTAGTCCTCAACTTACGTCCCCAATTGAGCCCAAATGTTCTGTTGCTAAGTGAGACATTTTGTTAAGTGAGTTTTGCCCCATTTTACAACCGTTTTTGTCACGGTTGTTACGTGAATCACTACAGTAAAGTCACGGTTAAGTGAATCTGGTTTCCCCATTGATTTTGCTTGTTGGAAAGTCACAAAAAATGATCACATGACCCTGGGACAGTGCAGTCGTCATCAATACGTAAGTTGCCGTAGGTTGAATTTTGATCATGTGACCATGGAGATGCTGCGACGGCCATAAGTGTGAACAACAGTCTTAACTCACTTTTTTTTAGTGCCATTGTAACTTTGAATTGGTCACTAAATGAATTGTTGTGAGTCAAGGACTACCTGTTAGAATAGAATTCTATTCTAAATTCTGTAATTGAGTCCATCCACTTGCTACTTTTCTTCTTCTTCTTCTTCTTCTTCTTCTTCTTCTTCTTCTTCTTCTTCTTCTTCTTCTTCTTCTTCTTCTTCTTCTTCTTCTTCTTCTTCTTCTTCTTCTTCTTCTTCTTCTTCTTCTTCTTCTTCTTCTTCTTCTTCTTCTTCTTCTTCTTCTTCTTCTTCTTCTTCTTCTTCTTCTTCTTCTTCTTCTTCTTCTTCTTCTTCTCCTCTAGAGATTTGGGGTCTTCACATAACAGGTCCAAAGTAGGATAACTGGAGCCAGGTCTGGAGAAATCTAGGCTGAGTTGCTGATGAAGATTCTCAGTCAACCAGGTAAAGTTGCCTGGAAGTTGAATCATGACAAATGGATTTCGTTTCCTTTTTGGTTTCAAATGTTTTGCTGCTGAGGGTGAAGGTGAAAGTTGGTTCTCTGAGCTTGTGGGCTGGTTTCCAAATGTTTCGTTACTAGGCTAGGTAACATCTTCAGCAGAATTTAGGGGGTTTCAGTGACAGTGTTCTGTTTATAAGGGCTTCAGGTGTGGGTGTGTCAAGTGAGGGTCTTTGCTGCTTATCCAAGTAGCTTCCTCAGTCTGGGTTGAGTTGTTCAATGACCTATTGATTAGTTTTCTTTCCAGTCCATGGTATTCTTGGCAATCTTCTCCATCACCTAAGTTCAAAAACACCAATAGTCTTCCTATCCTGGGTCTTCAAAGTCCAACTTTCACTTCCATAGAGTTTCACAGAGAATACCATGGCTTGCACAGTTCTGATCACAGTGGATCACACTGATCACAATGGAACAGCTTGCCTCCAGAAGTTATGAGTGCTTCATCACTGGAGGTTTTTAAGGAGAGGTTGGACAACCATTTGTCTGAAATGGTGTAGGGTACCTGCTTGAGCAGGGGCTTCACCTAGATCAGTGGTTCTTAACCTTTTTGAACGAATCGCCCCCTTGAGCCAATGAGGAAGTTGTCATCGCCCCCCTCCCCCAACATAACCTCTCAATCACAACATAGGAAATAATTCTTCAATTTATGCAAACACTTTTTTTTGTTTTCTTTAAAATTGTCATCAGGACATATCGATGCAAATAATTTATTTCCAGTCTTTTTCCCATATCTCAACTGTGTGAAAAATTTTGGTGCCACCCATCACTTTATTCCCAAACTTCGTGATACATGTATTTCATTATTATCTTATTTATTCAAGACACTTAAATGTAATGACCACTGAAAACAAAATTCAATTGCAAGAAAGTGAAATGCCCGAAAAGAAAAACAGTAACATTTAATGATTGAATTACAAGTGAAATTTAAGACGCAAAAGAAATATAAAAAGGGCATAAGAACAAACCGCAATGCAGGAACTAAGAATTTCAAGACGAAAACTCTTAAACTAGAGAAACACATGTGGACGTCGATAAACCTAGTTTCAACAGTTACGTTGACATTACAGCTGACGTCACGGGACAGCCACTCAGCATGCAATGTTTCGAAAGAAGCGCTCCCCCCTCCATCACTGCCCATTCTGACCAATGGCGCGCCACTGTATGGGTAGAGGTTGCTGCGCAACGCGCATGAAGATAAGCGATGGGTATTCACATATGTACGGCGTTCTGTACTGAAGCTAGCTGGAGGAACATTTGAAAACACAATTCAATCCACTAATAGCGAGCGATCTGATGTTTTTGTACGACAGATATACAGCGATTCACTGTACGAAAAAGTCTCAAAAGTGTCCCCAAAACTTCTCGCTCCATCACCCCCATATCGCCCCTTTTTCATTCCTTCGCCCCCGCGTCGCCCCTTTTCGTTCCATCGCCCCCCTGAAAAATGAAATCGCCCCATGAGGGGCGATATCGCCCAGGTTAAGAAACACTGACCTAGATGACCTCCAACGTCCCTTCCAACTCTGTTATTCTGTTATTCTGTTATTTTGATCTTTGTCCTGTTATCTGAATATCTTTTCCTCTCTATTTTACCAAGTGCTAATCTTTCTTGACTGCTGATTCCTTTACCATTGGACAAGATTATTCAGCTCACTTTTTAAGCTTTGTGGCTTACCATACACAGGTAGTCCTTGACTTATAACCATTTGTTTAGTGACCATTCACTAAAAAAGTGAATTACGATCAGTCCTCACACTTATGATCATTGCAGCATCCCCACGATGACATGATCAAAATCCAGGAGTTTTGCAACTGGCATGTATGACATCTGCAGTCTTGAGGCCATGTGATCACCATTTGTGATCTTCCCAGACGGATTCTGACAAGCAAATTCAATGGGGTAACCAAATTCCATTGAGTGCTATGGGCCTTGCTTACAAGCATACAGAGGACTGCAAGTACATGACAAAAAGGCGTGTTGATTTCATCTAACTCTGTTAAAAAAAAATAAAGAGGTCAATTTCAGTTTCTTCAAACTTCTAATTATTCAAATAACCTTTGCGTCATACATTTTCTGACAATATATATATATATTTCTACACAGTACATACGTGTCTTGTAAAATGCACATTTTTATAAGAGATTTCTCCTAATGTTAGACTGTGTTTTAGTTGAGTTAAGTTCTAGTCCCTTCTTACTCATGAAAGTCAGCTGGGTAACTTTGGGCCAATCATTAGGAGACGGTGAATTCTAGCCCCGCCTTAGGCATGAAAGCTGGCTGGGTGACTGGGCCAATCATCAAGAGATGGTGAGTTCTAGTCCTGCCTTAGGCATGAAAGCTGGCTGGGTGACTTTGGACCAATCACCAAGAAATGGTGAGTTCTAGTCCCGCCTTAGGCACGAAAACTAACTGGTGACTCTCTCTCAGCCCAACCGACCTCACAGGGTTGTTGTTGGGGGGAAAATTGAAGGGGAATTATATACAGTGGGGCAAAAAAGAATTTAGTCAGCCACCAATTGTGCAAGTTCTCCCACTTAAAAAGATGAGAGAGGCCTGTAATTGTCATCATAGATAGACCTCAACTATGAGAGACAAAATGAGAAAACAAATCCAGACAATCACATTGTCTGATTTGGAAAGAATTTATTTGCAAATTATAGTGGAAAATAAGTATTTGGTCACCTACAAACAAGCAAGATTTCTGGCTTTCACAGACCTGTAACTTCTTCTTTAAGAGGCTCCTCTGTCCTCCACTCATTACCTGTATTAATGACACCTGTTTGAACTTGTTATCAGTATAAAAGACACCTGTCCACAACCTCAAACAGTCACACTCCAAACTCCACTATGGTGAAGACCAAAGAGCTGTCGAAGGACACCAGAAACAAAATTGTAGACCTGCACCAGGCTGGGAAGACTGAATCTGCAATAGGCAAGCAGCTTGGTGTGAAGAAATCAACTGTGGGAGCAATAATTAGAAAATGGAAGACATACAAGACCACTGATAATCTCCCTCGATCTGGGACTCCACGCATCTGGACGGTCAAAATGATCACAAGAACGGTGAGCAAAAATCCCAGAACCACACGGGGGGACCTAGTGAATGACCTGCAGAGAGCTGGGACCAACGTAACAAAGGCTACCATCAGTAACACACTACGCCGCCAGGGACTCAGATCCTGCAGTGCCAGACGTGTCCCCCTGCTTAAGCCAGTACATGTCCGGGCCCGTCTGAAGTTTGCTAGAGAGCATTTGGATGATCCAGAAGAGGATTGGGAGAATGTCATATGGTCAGATGAAACCAAAGTAGAACTGTTTGGTAGAAACACAACTCGTCGTGTTTGGAGGAGAGAGAATGCTGAGTTGCATCCAAAGAACACCATACCTACTGTGAAGCATGGGGGTGGCAACATCATGCTTTGGGGCTGTTTCTCTGCAAAGGGACCAGAACGACTGATCCGTGTACAGGAAAGAATGAATGGGGCCATGTATCGTGAGATTTTGAGTGCAAACCTCCTTCCATCAGCAAGGGCATTGAAGATGAAATGTGGCTGGGTCTTTCAGCATGACAATGATCCCAAACACACCGCCCGGGCAACGAAGGAGTGGCTTCGTAAGAAGCATTTCAAGGTCCTGGAGTGGCCTAGCCAGTCTCCAGATCTCAACCCCATAGAAAACCTTTGGAGGGAGTTGAAAGTCCGTGTTGCCCAGCGACAGCCCCAAAACATCACTGCTCTAGAGGAGATGTGCATGGAGGAATGGGCATGGAGGAATGGGCCAACATACCAGCAACAACCTTGTGAAGACTTACAGAAAACGTTTGACCTCTGTCATTGCCAACAAAGGATATATAACGAAGTATTGAGATGAACGTTTGATATTGACCAAATACTTATTTTCCACCATAATTTGCAAATAAATTCTTTCCAAATCAGACAATGTGATTGTCTGGATTTGTTTTCTCATTTTGTCTCTCATAGTTGAGGTCTACCTATGATGACAATTACAGGCCTCTCTCATCTTTTTAAGTGGGAGAACTTGCACAATTGGTGGCTGACTAAATTCTTTTTTGCCCCACTGTATGTAAATAAATGTGTGACAGATATTATTATAATATATTATAATTATATGTAATATCTTGTAATATAATTATATGTAATAAATATCTTATAATTATATGTAAAACATGAATATTTTTTGCCCAATTTCTTCCTCATCTAGGATGTTCACCAGGAAAGGGGTAAAAAAAAAAAAATCAAGATGATGACATTTATATAAAAAAGGTTCAGGCTTTGATTGCATGGGCCACCATCTTGACTTTTTTAACCCCTATGGACTCTCCTGCCTCTTATCTGTATATTGTTATACAGCTGTCATGAGCTGCATCACAAAACAATGGCTAAAATTCAGCTAGCGAGTTCATTCACGGTTACATGAAAATGCAAACTCCGTGCACTCTTCCCCACCCCTAATCTATTTAATCATGGCTTAGCATGTTAGCTGCTTTCTGGCCACTGCTTCTTTTTAGGAAATGTAATTAAATAGGTGTTGATTGCTTGGATGGGAAGATTTATCACTGCTATCCTTCCTTGTTACCTTGACTGCTTTTAATAACAAGCCACTGGGTGAAAAATCACATTGCTGCTTCCCTCCCTTTCTGTCTGCATTTTTCTAATGAATGGCCACTTTTCGCTGCCAACCTTTTGACTCCAGGAAGGGAGAAAAAGAGAAGTTGAGGGTCTGTTCGAAAAGGCCTGGGGTGGGTGGGTGGGCTTGGGCCAAGGCACCCCAAATTGGTTTCGTTTGGCTCTTTTTCTCTCTCTTTCTCTTGAACTGCAACAATTCTTTTTTTTTTTTTTCTTTATCTCGAAAACAAAGAACAGCTCCAGTGCAAGAGAGAAGTTCTCAATAACTTCCCATCAGGCTTATTAACCAGGATCCCTTCTTCATTTAGACGGATGTTGACTAATGGCTGTGGCAAGGTACCAGAAAGAAGGGGGGAAGGGTGAAATTTGTGTAACAAAGATCCATAAATCAACTTGGAAACCCAGGGAGAATCCATCACTGACCGGCAAAATACAGTCAGAAGGCTAAGGAAGTGCAGAAAACTCCTGAATTGTCTCTCAGAATCAGCTGGTTTGAGGTTGGCCCTCTATTCACCCTTGGGGTTGATCAATTTTGTTTTAGAAGTCCCATCTGTAAGAAAGGATATCTGGATTTAATAGAACAGCAGAGTTGGAAGGGACCTTGGAGGTCTTCTAGTCCAACCCCCTGCTCAAGATGGAAACCCTATATCATTTCATACAGATGGTTGTCCAATCTCTTCTAAAAAAACCTCTGGTGTTGGAGTGTCTGGAGGCAAGTCATTCCACTGATAAATTGTTCTGTCAGGAAATTTCTCCTCAGTTCTAGCTTGTTTCTCTTCTTGATTAGTTTCCATCCATTACTTCTTGTTCTGCCTTCAGGTGCTTTGGAGAATAGGTTGACCCCCTGTTCTTTGTGGCAGCCCCTCAGATATTGGAAGACTGCTAGCAATGATAGGCTTTCCCAAGTGTGCATTTTAGGTGTGATTCAAGGAGTTGGTCATCATTTCTAAAATCCTACATGGCGTAGGGCAGGGTTATTTGAGGGACTGCTTATATCATGGGGTTTCTGCCCAGCCAGTGAAAATCAACACAGTAGACATGTTTTGGGTCCCTTCCAGTACATCATGTCATCTAGGAAGACCCAGGAAGTGCATTTTCTTTGTTGTAGTGTTGTAGTGCCCTTTGGAATAAGATTCCCCCTGAGATCTGTGTGGATCCCACCGTGATGGCATCTGGAAGACTATAAAGCAGTATTTCTCATCTTGGCGGCTTTAAGATGCATGGACTTCAACTACAGGTAGTCCTTGATTTATGACCATGGTAGAGTCACAAGAGTTTTGTGCCCTTTCTTGCCACAGTTGTTAAGTGAATCACTGCAGTTGTTAAGCTAGCAACATGGTTGTTACGTAAATCTGGCTTCCCCAATGATTTTGCTTATCAGAAGGTCAAAGGTTGTTAGTAACAATTGTGTTACTAACTTAACTACTGCAGTGATTCACTTAACAGCTGTGGCAAGAACGGTGTAAAATGAGGCAAAATTAATTTAACAACTGTCTCACTTAGCAACAGAAATTTTGGGCTCAATTGTGGTCATAAGTTGAGGACTATCGGTAACAGGGTGAAGACAGTTCCATAGGTAACCTAAGCCCATGCCACGTAATAATATGCCAGACATCTGGTAACCCTGGCTAGTGGAGAAAGCCCTAGATACAAGGGAATGGGGCATGCACAATACTAGCCCAAGGTAAACAGGTCAGGGGCTTATAATCTCCCAAGAGTCCCTGACTCTGCCACTGCCAACATGGGCAGCCAGCGGTGTCCACAGAGTACATTAAAAAAAAGTCAAGATGACAGAGCTTCGGTTGCATTGAAATGATTGTCATCTGCACCTTTTTGACTGCGCCCTGCAGACACCCCTGTGGGCTGCAAACCATGGCAGATTTTACATCTCAACAATGCCACTCATTTCAACCCTAGTGCAGCCAAAGGTGGCTTTAAGGTATCTCACACCTGGGCTGAAAACACAATGAAGTCAATAACACAGGGACCCTGCAGAAAAAGGCACAATTTAAGCCTGGTTTTTTTTCACAGAGACTGGGGAACAGTATATACAGTACAATTTATATGTGATATAAAATGATGTTTTATAATTAAGATTATATATTTTCAATTGTATTTAGAATAATGTTTATGCAAATCCTGTTTACCATGTGGAATGAATATCTGCTAAATTACAACCCTCTGGTTTATATTACTTATTCATCAAACCATAATTAGATTTGTGCTCAGAAAATGGAAAGAGCATTTTGGAAATTAATAGGTGCTGATGCATGTTATTAAAAAGTTAAGGGCTGGAGAAATTCCTACTTTTTTCAGCAGAGATAAGTTTGTTGTGTTCCTCAAGTGCCCTCTCCTGGTGCTCAGAAGACTAGTACCAATAAATATCTGGCACATGGCCCTTGAAAATAAAGAGAAAATAATTTGCAAACTGTAAATCCAACTCTTCTGGGTCTCATTTTAAAGTAGCAGAGGATGGAAAAGCCAAATTAAAAAGTCTATTGGAGTTGAGAAGTTAATAAATTCAAATAAAATATTAAAAAAGGGCAGCGCAACCTAGATGGAGAGGGATAGAAGGGCTTGTTTATTTTTTGTATATCTACTTTCAAAGAGGTTTTTTTTTAACATTTTCTAAAGATGTATTAGTAAGCCCCACTGAATTCAACTGAGACTTTATCTTACGCACTCCAAATCTCTATCCCTATATTGTATACCAGTGTTTCTCAACTTCAGCAACTTTAAAATGTGTGGATTTTAACTCCCAGAATTCCCTAGCCAGCCATAGGGTGACTAGGGAATTCTGGGAGTTAAAAATCCACACATTTTAAAGATGCTGAAATTGAGAAACGCTACCTTATATACTTTCTTATTGGGAATACATCCATTAAATTCCATCCATAAGTGCCTGCCTGCATAAGATTACACGGCAAAATATTTGTTTAAGACCTTCCAATGAAAACCGGAAGTCTTAAACCTCCTTGATTATCTCTAAGCCTAAGAAGGACGGAAGCCTATTAGAAAGGGTGACTCTCTCTCCCACACTCTCTATGACTGGTTTTCCGCGTCGCTTCTTCTTCCAATTGGTCCTTCGAGTTCCCGGTTGCCGGGCAACACGAGTGCGGCCGCGCGGTGCAGGCCGGGAGGGGGAAGACAAGCGGCATGGATGCCCACGAGCTTTTCCGGAAACTCGGAACTGGAGCCAAATTCGACGTGAGGCGCTTCAGGCGGGACGCGGAACGTTTCGGGGTGAGGAACGGAGGCCACGTCTTCGCCGTTGGGCGGACGTCCATGGCATGGCTGAGCGAGGGAGGCTGAGGGGATGGTGAAACTGTGAAAATTCCGCCTGCGGCCCCTTGATTGGAGTGGAGTCCGAAATGAATGGACCGCACTCGCCTCAGAAACCATTTTTGCTGCTATGATCATTATTTGAAAACTATCTTTTCTAAGAGGAAGTTTTGTATTTGCAACAAAATGGGATTTTGTTTTTAAAAAAATAAAAAGTTTCTAAAATATTCCCAACAACCCTGTGAAGTAGGCTAGTCCAGTGTTACTCAACCTTGGCAAGTTTAAGACAAGTGGGACTTCAACTCCCAGAATTCCCCAGCCAGCATGGCTGGCTGGGGAATTCTGGGAGTTGAAGTCCCACTTGTCTTAAACTTGCCAAGGCTGAGAAACACTGGGCTAGTCTGAGGCAGAGACTGGATATGCAGAAGAGACTTTAGAGGATTACTCATAATTTATATGTGTGTGGATGTTAATTTGCATCTATATGCCATTGTCAGGAGTGCTGGGGGTTTTGTTATTGGCCATCCCTGTTTTTCACGGGAGAGAAAAATGTAATAAAGGTAATCCTCGACTTGCAAACACAATTGAGCCCAAAATTTCTGTTGCTAAGCGAGGCAGTTTTTAAGTGAATTTTGTTCCATTTTATGACCTTTCTTGGCACAGTGAATCTCTGCAATTGTTAAGTTAATAACATGGTTGTTAAGTGAATTTGGCTTCCTCATTGACTTTGTTCAGAAGGTTGCAAAACATGATCACGTGACCCCGGGACACTGCAACCATCATAAATACATGCCAGTTGCCAAGCATCCAAATTTTGATCACAGGACCATGGGGATGCTGCAATGGTTGTACGTGTGAAAAACGGTCATAAGTCATTTTTTTCAGTGCCATTGTAACTTTGAACAGTCACTAAATGAATTAATGTAAGTTGAGGACTACCTGTATAAATCCTTAGATATATTGCTAAATTTCCAGTCTGCTGTTGGATAGGAATTCTTAACTCCAAAGAGCTCGGGGTGGCTAGACTTTCATATTTTAGATTGGACTGAAAGGGATTTGGAAAATAAGTGGTTCAGCTCCTGCATTGTTTCATTTATATGAATAGTTTGTTTGGGGATAGCATGTCTTGTGACACAGTAATTGTATTTTGTTAATGTGAGTGTAAGTTTAAATGTGGTGAAAGAATCCAGCTAGGGCAAACAGACACATGCAAATACAACATAACCCTGTAAGGGGGATAAAATAGGGCAGTGCTAATTGATCAAAAATTGCTATTAATTTTTGTTTTGTTTGGCCTATGCATGTTATTGACCCTTAATTCTCTCTGGGAATATAGCAGACAAGTGGAAACTGCAATTAAGGACTCCTGTTAGTTTTACACTAAGAAACTATGTGGTTTTATTTAATTTCAGGTACTCAGAACTAAAGAAGCAGCAACAGGGACATCAGAGATTCTTGGATCTCTTGATTTTTTTGGAAAGAAAACAAAGGAAAATGAACTCCATGAAGCTCAAACCAAAACATTGGAACTGTCTGATTTGCCCCTTGAAGAGGTAGCCGTACCACAGGAAACACAGGCTGCAAAGAAGAGAAAAGGAGATGGACAAAGTACCAAAGGGAGGAAAAAAAAGAAAAAAGGCCAAGGTAATGAAGGGCTGGCTACCCATTAACTTAAAACATATGAAAGTATTGTTGATTTTCTTTGAGTTGCGTGAAAGTTGTAGTTGTTTCTTGGTATCTTGATACTTTCCACTTTGTTTTATTACAGCTTTGACCTATGTGGCTCGGACCTTTACTTTGCACGAAAAGTGGTTAGAGTTCTATTTTATATAAATGCCTATGTAAAATTTGACCGGAACATAGAGATTAAACATTTTCATGGAATTAGAACCATCACCAGGCCATTCATCCCAGAATTGGTCTTACACATGCATACCCATACATATGTGGTATATATGTCTTATCAAGTACTTAGGAGCTGAGGGTTTGGCAGCAAAAGGAAACAACAGCCAATGACTTAATAGCCAGCCATCAATACCCCAATCAACATCTAAAAAGCCACACACAATAGGCACCATATAAAAACCACACACACAACACCCCAAAGCGCGCACACTGCTAGAGAGAAGTTCTCTGAGGGTGGGCTCAAGCACGAGTCTGAAAACTCGAAAGACTAAGCCTCTAGTCCTGGTGACCAACTCAAATTGGATCCTATAAAATGTACAATGTGTATAAAATGAAATTCAGTTCCCATTACTTTTGAAGCAATGTGCGTTGTGGTCCAATGTACTTGAAGCAGCCCAGGTTGCAAAGGCTGTTATAAAATATCTTAAATGGTAGTCATTACAACAAATTAGTTTTATTCTTGTTTGAGGTTTAGATCAGTGGTTCTCAAGCTTTTCTTCGCCACGGACCCCCTTTGAATACCTTTTGTGGCCACGGACCCCCAAGACTTAACATTTAAATCATAACATTTCTTTAAGTCTTTGCAGACCCCCTGCGACAACATCGCAGCCCCCCCAGGGATCCACGGACTACAGTTTGAGAACCACTGGTTTACATGATGATGTTCTTGTATCTCTCAGAAACAGTTGCTATAATTCCTGATACTGAAAATGATGGTATATTATGGATGTCCACTCTGGAGGCAAAACTTGACATTCCAAAAAACAAAGGTAAAAAGGAACCCAAAACAGAGAAATTAAAACAAGTTAGACAACAAAAGGTGAGTTGCTTCTCTTTGGCATGTTCTCTAAAAATAAATGATCAATGAATGAAGAAAGAGGCATGCTATTTTTTCAAAATAATATGCAGGTAGTCCTTGACTTAAGATCACAATTGAGCCCAAAGTTTCTGTTGCTAAGTGAGACATTTTTTAAGTGAGTTTTGCCCCATTTTATAACCTTTCCTGCCACAGTTGTTAAGTGAATCACTGCAGTTGATAAGTTAATAACCCGGTTAAGTGAATCTGGTTTCCTCCATTGATTTTGCTTGTCAAAAGGTTGCAAAAGGTGATCACACATGACCTTGGGACACAGCAACAGATCATAAGTATGAACCACTTGCCAAGCATCTGAATTTTGATCACATGATCACGGGGATGCTACAAAGGCCATCAGTGTGAAAAATGGTCATAAGTTACTTTTTCAGTGCTGTGGTAACTTTGAACAGTCACTAAATGAACTGTTGTAAGTCAAGGACTACTTATATTGGTTTGATTTTTTAAAAAAAGATTGAGATATATTTCACTTAAAAAGATTTGGGTTATGAAGGTACAAAAGCTATAAAAATTCTTAATATCTATTATAATAATAAAGTTGGAAGAGACCTTGGAGGTCATCTAGTCCAACCCCCTGCTCAGGCAGGAAACCCTATACCATTTCAGACAAATGGCTGTCCAGTCTCTTCTTAAAAACTTCCACTGTTGGAGCATTCACCGCTTCTGGAGGCAGGTTGTTCCACTGGTTAATTGTTCTAACTGTCAGGAAGTTTCTCCTTAGTTCTAGGTTGCTTCTCTCCTTGATTAGTTTCCCTCCATTCCTTCTTGTCCTGCCCTCAGGCGCTTTGGAGAACAGCTTGACTCCCTCTTCTTTGTGGCAGCCCCTGAGATATTGGAACACTGCTATCATGTCCCCCCTTAATACTTAGCCTCCTAAGTATTTTCAAAGATGGCCTTAATAGCCACTTGAGAGCCCTGATTGACCTTTGAGGTTATGACTACTTTTTAATTTATGATGAATATATGGCTCACTCAAACATATACAGTGAGTAACATTCAAAATTATATAGAGATTGGTGAATGTATGGAGGTTACTAAATTGCATGCAGCCCTCCACCAAACTTTTCCTCAGACAAAACAACAAGCAAAGCATGGAGCCAATTTGGATTGCACTCCTGCTTTGCTTAAGTCAACCTGAAACTTGAACCTGAAATTATTATAAGTAAACAGTATATTTATTGTTTAGCCCTAACTTAAATGAAACTCTGAGCTTGGTTGTTTTCTTGCAGATCTTTCATTACCAAACAAGGGAGTACTGGCGACTGATGATTTTATCCAGTTTGGTAATGAAACATTTGCCAGAAAACCAAATTCAGCAAGCACCAAGGTCCCCACATTTCAATCCCGAGCTACAAATATTCTCCTCTATTGATATCACAGAGGGTTGGACTAGATGATCCTTTGCGTACCCTCCAAGTCCACAATTCAATTATTCTAGTCCCTACTGACCAATTAATGAGTTAAAATGTCTGATGTTAAAGATGTTTGTTAAAGATAAGCTATCTTTATTAGAGCAGGAAATCTATACTTTAATAAATCTTGTGCTTCAACAAGGCACTCAGTTGAAACGGAGATGAAGTTTTCATCTGAGATACTGATACTTAATATGTAAATTACATGTAGATAAAATTTAACCTTTCTCTTACCTTTTCCCAGATAAATCATTTCAGAAATAAGCACAAAATCTACATTCAAGGGACGGATCTCCCAGACCCATTTGCTTCCTTTGAAGAACTCGGAAGAGAATATAAAATCCACTCTAAGATTATGCAGAATATTGAAGCTGCTGGATTCCAGACCCCCACCCCAGTTCAGATGCAAGCTGTTCCGGTCATGCTTCACGTGTGTCCCACTTATATTTCCCTCTGAGAGAAAATTGTGATGTTGTTGCCATGACACGCTTTAGGCTATGAAAGAGGAATTGTGCTCATGTGTGCCCACACACACACATATCTCTACAGGTAGTCCTTGACTTACGGCCACAGTTGGGACCAGAATTTCCACTGCTAAGCAGGGTGATTGTTAAGTGAGTCACACCTGATTTTACAATCATTTTGTGGTCATGGTTGCTAAGCAAATCAATGCAATTGTTAAGCGAATCGCATAGGCATTAAGCGAATCGGGTTTCACCCATTGACTTTGCTTGTCAGAAGCTGGCTGGGAAGGTCACAAACGGTGATTATGGGATGCCAGGATGCTGCAGCCATTGTAAATACCCGCCCAGATTTTGATTATGTGACGGTGGGGATGCTGAGACTTGATTATGTGACGGTGGGGATGGTCATAAGTGTGAGGAGCAGTCATAAAGTCACTTTTTTTCAATGCCATTGTGACTTCGAACAGTCCCTCAACCAAGGTTTGTAAGTCGAGGGTTACCTGTACAGGTAGTCCTCAAGTTACGACCATAATTGAGCCCTGTGGCTAAGTGAAACATTTGTTAAGTGAGTGTTGCCCCATTTTACGACTTTCCTTGCCACAGTTGTTAAGTGAATCATTGCATTTGTTAAGCTAGTAGCACGGCGGTTAAGTGAATCTGGCTTCCCCATTGAGTTTGCTTGTCAGAAGGGCGCAAAAGGGGATCACGTGAGACCCGGACACTGCAATCGTCATAGGTATGAACCAGTTGCCAAGCGTGTGAATTTTGATCACACGATCATGGGGAATGCTTCAAAGGTCGTAACTGAAAAATGGTCATAAGTCACTTTTTTCAGTGCTGTTGTAACTTTGAGTGGTCACTAAATGCTCTAAGTCAAGGACTACCTGTACAGTGCAGTAGCAGCTGCCTCTGAGCAAACGTAGCTATAATAAATATCTCACTGTTGCATTTCTAGTGGAAGGATTGATGGGGGTCCACAAAGCAGGACTGATCTCAGGACGATTAGCATAATTGCTACACGTGCTTGGTGCCCTCAGGGTGTTAGAAACGCTTACAGAACTGCAGAACTGAAATTCATCCGCCTGCTGTGCCTCCCCCCCCCCCTTTGCCAGTTTTGTTGCACCTACATGCTCTTTGTGCTCAGCTGAGCCTTGTTGCTTTTCCTTTTGCATCCCAGGGTCGTGAGCTCCTGGCTTGTGCTCCCACTGGCTCAGGGAAGACATTGGCTTTTAGCATCCCCATTTTAACCCACCTCAAGCAGCCCATGAATAAAGGTTTCAGAGCTCTTGTGCTCTCGCCCACGCGGGAACTCGCTAGTCAGGTAAGTTGACTTTCATCTTCTAAATTTGACTTAAAATATATGTTCAAACAGGCAGTAGGCTGTTTAAGCAAGGCACAATAAGTACGGATGAAGATGTTAGTCTAGGACAGGGGTCTCCAAACTTAGCAACTTTAAGACTTATGGACTTCAACTCCCAGAATTCCTCAATCAGCATGGCTGGCTGAGGAATTCTGGGAGTTGAAGTCCACAAGTCATAAAAGGGCCAAGTTTGAAGACCCCTGATCGAACAAATAACAAATACATACGCACCCGTGTAAGCCACGTTGGCCTTGTTTATTTATTTCATGAATTTGTATGGATGCCCATCTCATATGCCTGATGGCTAACAGCTGAAAAACAGAATAACGATATAATAAAACAAGCAACCATCGTTTAAAAAACCAACAACAGAAATAGGATAAAATAATACAGCAGCCAAGACCATCTCAATTAACTCAGCCACGATCAAGAAACAGGCTCACCCATACCATCAGGGCCCCGGGCTTGATGGCAAAACCAGGTTTTCAATGCTTTGCAAAAGGCTAGCAGGGTTGAGGCACGTCTCGTCTCTGGGGAATGAGGCCCCAAAGGGCAGGTGTCAGAAATGGCTCTGCTGTTGGCCCTCTTGCAAATGGAACTTAGAGCATGCCTCTCCCGCGGCATCCCCCATGATGGGCAGATATATTGCTGGGGTGGGAAGAGTACAGATAGTCCCCGATTTACGACCGCTATTGAGCCCAGAATTTTGGTCATAAGTCGTTAAGCAGGATCCCGCACGACCTGAGTCAAATTTAGGACTCTTTTTTTTATGAAGCTCGTTAAGCGAGTCACAGCAGTCACTAAATTAATCATGTGGTGGTTAATTGAATCCAGCATATCTGATAAGTGGAGGTTTTTTTGACGGTTTCTGCTGGAAAATGGCAAAAAAAAAACATTGCAAATCACAGTCATGTGACTGCAGCTCACTGCGTCCACTTGTAAATGCGAGCCAATTGCCAAATGCCTGAAAAGTGAAAATGTGACTGCAAGGTGGGGGGTGCAGCAGTCATAACTTTGAGGACAGGTCGTATGTAGCTTTTTAAAAAAAATCCGTGGTTACTTTGAACAGCCAGTCATTAAGCGAGGACCACATGTACACCTTCAATGACTATCCTCCAGGTAATTAGCAAATCAGAGTTGACCATCATTTTAATAGTCTTTGGTCAATATCCCAGTACACTGCAAAAGGATTCAATTTCCTTCTCTTCCATTACAAGGGTCCCTGGTGTATTTATTTTCTTTTCTTCTTCTTCTGAAAATAACAGTGACCCTTCAGATATTTAAATCTGTATTTCAGCTGTAATAAATATGTGTCTCATTTCTCTTCCTTTTAGACCCACAGAGAGCTACTTAAGTTGTCTGAGGGTATCGGCTTCAGGATACATTTGATTCACAAAGCTGCTGAAACAGCAAAGAAATTTGGGCCAAAATCTTCTCAGAAATTTGGTAAAGTAGGAATAAATAGGGATCCGTATTCAACTCCATCTCCTTGCTTTTTCTAGCTGTTCTTAAACTCTTGCTTTTTCTACAGATATTTTGGTGACTACTCCAAACCGACTTATCTATCTGCTGAAACAAGACCCCCCAGCCATTGATCTGACCAGGTAAAAAGGAATAGAAACACACACCCCCCCCATTTTTTAAATGTATGCCTACATTTGGTGGTAGTTGCTAAAGGATGGGCCTGCAGTGTTAGTGCTGTTTGTAGATTTAATTTTGCCTAAAGATGTTGATCCAAAAAAATCCCATGCCAATTAAAATTTATAATATATACATAAAATAAATGTCCGTAGAGTTTGCATAATTTTGCTAGCTGGTAGCAGAAAAGGGTGGTTATGAAGAAGCCTGTAGGAGAAGCAGTGTTCATCACAGAGGCGCTTATAAGAAAAGTCAACTATATATTAATTAGCAAATAATTAAATATCCATACCCTTTCGTTCTGATATTTGCTCACCAGCCTTAATAAGGCCATCTGGAATGTGGCAGTGAGCAGCGATGTGATTTTACTGTCTATGTATCACCTCCTAATTGCAGCCTTATCTTCTGCCCTAGAGTTGAATGGCTGGTGGTGGATGAGTCAGACAAATTGTTTGAAGATGGCAAGACAGGATTCCGAGACCAGCTGGCTACCATCTTCTTGGCATGTTCCTCCCACGTCGTCAAGAGAGCCATGTTCAGTGCAACATTTGCGCATGACGTAGAGCAGTGGTGTAAACTCAACCTGGACAATATCATATCTGTATCCATCGGAGCAAGGTGAGTGTTGGGATTAAAGGTTGGCTCTCCCTGATTGAGGGTCGATTGTTATTGGCAGATGATTCGTTCTCCTTGCCTGGTCTCTACCAGAAGGGAAGTCACTTGCCCATTCACTTCCTGCTCTGGAATCAAATTCTTCCCATGGAGTTCCATTGCTCCTCTTCCTATTCTGGGCAGTTTCCATTCCTGTTGCTTGCCCTGCTGAAGAGACAAGCAGGTTTTTTTAGCTAAGCTGAAGCAGCTGCTTGACTTTTTGATAAACAAAGTCCTTTGGACTCAAATTTCATCTATCAGATGGTTGTTTAGGCTGCAGGTATCCCACCTGTCTCCCAAGGTCATTCCCACCTATAGAAGGGGAGCAAGGCTATTCTAAGTGGCTGCTGATGCTGAGCTGCTTCTTATTCTGTGAGCTCTGCTCACTAAATTCTTTATTTTGTGAAGTCTTTGGTGTTCTCCTTAATCTCACAACACATGGACAGACTCAACCATACTTTCAACTAGGAAACTGAACATTCTACACTAGCGGCCCCCAGCTTTTAGGCACCAGGGACCGTTTCTGTGGAGAGAAGTTTTTCCATGGACCAGAGGGTGCGTGCCTGCATCCTGCGGATGGGGCTTCACTTGTTTGCGCAGCCCGGTTTCTGGCATGCCGCAGCCCAGTATCAGTCCACGGACTGGGGGTTGGGGACCCCTGTCCTAGACCAAGCTAAATCCAAAAATGTTAGAGAATTCCCGGAAGCCTGGCTGTCATGGTTCCGACAGATGAAACTCTTCAAAGAACTTCGAGGCATTGTTTACCTTAAAGAATCTTTATTTGAGTAGCATAGCATCGGCACTAACATAGTCGAAGCCAAAAACTGAGTTCCCTCCCCTGAGCACATAGTATCAAAGCACAATTCCCTCCTCCAATTAACAGTCATAAATCACATTCTCCAATTAGTTTGAAATGCAGGCTTCCCCTCCAGTTCTGCAGCCCGCCAATTCTTATCATCTCTTATTTCAACAACCTTGGTTCTCACACTAGGTTCAGTAATGTTATGTCTAGCTAAACTCTCATGCACATTCCTCCCCCCCAGCATCATCTAGCTCTAACTCTAAGCAAAAGCAAAAGAAGAAAATGGTTGCATCTCCATCTGTTGTCAATGCAAAAACATCCGATGTTAGCAGCGATGACACTGGCATTCAGACAAATCAACCATCAATAAACACATTGAGATAAACCACGTTTTCGTGCCATTTGAAAGAAAAAAATAAACTTAAGAAAAAAACAAAAAGACCAAAGAGATCTTTTTCATGTTGATATTTTTCCTTAAAAATCTTTTGCTTCTCATCCGAGAAGCAGTGTGAATTGAAGAAGCCTCTTGGATGAGAAGCGAAACTTTTTCAAAGAAAAAAAAACCCCAAGGAAGTCCAGTTGCCTTTTGAAAAGCACCTTTAGGACATTTTGATGAAAGATGTTTTCTGGACCCCTGGTAACACTTCCTGAATGGCACAAGGCAAATGTAGAAAGATTTGTTTATTTGGGAGTTCATCTAAAAAAAAAAGTTTGCTAAGCCTGAGCTGCCTTCAGTACTGACGCAGGTCTTTGACTTTTTGCTTCAGAAATGCTGCAGTCGAGACGGTGGATCAAGAGCTCTTATTTGTTGGATCGGAGACAGGAAAATTGTTAGCTATGAGAGATCTTGTGAAAAAGGTAATTTTTGTTTTCATGTCGAGTCTTGTCTATTTGACAGTTTTCTGTGCTGAATCAACCTGATACGTTCATAAAGCAGAATAAATGAATAGAACATCTTGAGGGATGCAGATGTTTTAGAAGCGGAAGGTAGAAACTGTTAAGAGATATATAATTCACTTGAAATGCTAAGTGAGAATACTCTTTCTTTAAGGTACCTTCAGGTTGAAAAGAAAAAAGGAGGGAGAGGAATGCAGAAAAGCTGCAGGCCTCAAATTCACAACCAACCATTTTCGTATCAATAAGTTATGATTATTTGTCTCCTGGGATAACAGCCTCTGAGCAAATCAGTGCAGAGTTTTGGAATGAGCTTCACTGTTCTTTCTAATCTTTCTCCTGCTGCTACTTGATGCCAGAATTAGAACATCCAGTTGAGACTGTGAGACACTTATCAAATCTGGTTCTGGGAGATCACTGGGTAATGTTGGGCCACCCTTTTGAAGGATCTTGAGGCTGCATCACAAGAGGAAATGCTGAAATTCGGGTTGTTTGCTTATTTGTTAAACAAATTTATAGGACCGCCCAGCTCGCTGGTGATTCTGACTGGCTTACAACAAAAAAATCCACAACATAAAAGCCCGTAAACCCCTCCCTCCCCTCCATGGCAGCATCAGTCCAATCCAATCAACAATTTATTGGCTCCATCTCCATTCAGGGTTCCCCAGGCCCGCTGACAAAACCCGTTGCTTTTGGATGAGCAACAAAGTGAGGGCCAATCACATCTCTGGGAGAATGTTTTATATAGAGGGGCTCTCTCTACTGAGAAGACCCTCTTTTGTGGTCCCACTAGATGTACTTCCCTAACAGATGGACTCCTTAACTTTCCCTGCCTTCCCATTCTAATTGGCTGGGCTAATGGAGAGGTCGTCCTCTCTTTGGCTGCAGCTGCCAAAAAGGCCAACACAGTGCTAGGCTGCATTAACAGAGGGATAGAATCAAGATCACGTGAAGTATTAATACCACTTTACAATGCCTTGGTAAGGCCACACTTGGAATACTGCATCCAGTTTTGGTCACCACGATGTAAAAAAGATGTTGAGACTCTAGAAAGAGTACAGAGAAGAGCAACGAAGATGATCAGGGGACTGGAGGCTAAAACATATAAGGAACGGCTGCTGGAATTGGGTATGTGTAGTTTAATGAAGAGAAGGACGAGGGGGGACATGATAGCAGTCTTCCAATATCTGAGGGGCTGCCCCAAAGAAGAGGGAGTCGAGCTATTCTTCAAAGCGCCTGAAGGCAGGACAAGAAGCAACGGATGGAAACTAATCAAGGAGAGAAGCAACCTAGAACTAAGGAGAAACTTCCTGACAGAACAATTAACCAGTGGAACAACCTGCCTCCAGAAGCTGTGAATGCTCCAACACTGGAAGTTTTTAAGAAGAGACTGGACAGCCATTTGTCTGAAATGGTATAGGGTTTCCTGCCTGAGCAGGGGGTTGGACTAGATGACCTCCAAGGTCCCTTCCAACTTTATTATTATTATTATTAAATAGTCTTGGTCTCAAGTCAAGGAATGCTGTCCTCGTCTCTCTCAGAATAAAATAAATGTTCTCAGTAACTTTCTGTTCTCAGATACAGGAAGTCCCTGACTTTGTTGATGCAGGTAGTGCTCGACCACAATCGAGCCCAACATTTCTGTTGCTAAGCGAAATATTTGTTAATTGAGTTTTGCCCGTTTTACGACTTTTCCTGCCATCGTTGTTAAGTGAATCATTGCAGTGGTTAAGTTAGTAACAACGGTTGTTAAGTGCATCTGGTTTCCTCATTGAGTTTGCTTGTCAAGAGGGTTATAAAAGGTGATCTCATGACCCCGGGACACTGCGACCGTCATAAACGTGAGGCCGTTTCCGAGCGTCTGAATTTTGATTACACAACCATGGAAATGCTGCAACAGTCGGGTGAAAAACGGTCATAAGGCCCTTTTTTCCAGTGCGGTTGTAACTTTGAATGGTCACTAAATGAACTGTTGTAAGTCAAGGACTACCTGTTACATGTATACAGTATTTTTTTTCTTTCTCTCACTTTTCCTTCTTTAATTTTTCTCTCGCTTCTTCCCTTCTTCCTCCTCTGCCTTCCCGTCCTCCCTCCCTTCACCAGCCCGCCCTCTCTCTTTTCTTTCCCTCCCTTTCTGCACCAGATTGGGGAAATCTTGTCTATATTGACTGCCAATGTCTCTACAAGATTTAGACAGATTTGTTTTCCTCAGATAGGTCCCAAACCAATGGGCCCAACATTTTAAGACTCAATTGGACTTATTTCAGAATACCTTGAATGTGATGTGATTGTGTCGATGTAGGCCAGGGGTCTTCAAACTTGGCCCTTTTATGACTTGTGGACTTCAACTCCCAGAATTCCTCAGCCAGGCACGCGTGCCTGGTTGAGGAATTCTGGGAGTTGAAGTCCACAAGTCATAAAAGGGCCAAGTTTGAAGACCCCTGATGTAGACTTAAGAGTACTTTCTGAATCTGAAGAGTGAATTGATTAGACCAGCTGACAGTCACAGCATTGCAGTACTTCCTGTCTGGATTGTCACCTCACCTTGGCTCTCTTTTTTTTCTTTCTCCTCTTGTTACAGGGCTTCAGACCTCCAGTCCTGGTGTTTGTCCAATCTATTGAACGGGCTAAAGAGCTATTTCATGAGCTTGTTTACGAAGGCATCAATGTGGACGTCATTCATGCAGAGAGGACCCAACAACAGGTGGGAGAGGCTTTTTTGGGTATAGAAGAACATTTTATAAGCTAGTGAACAGAATAACAAAGTTGGAAGGGACCTTGGAGGCCTTCTAGTCCAACCCCTTGCTCAAGCAGGAGACCCTATACCAGGGGTAGACAACCTTGGCTCTTTTATGACTCGTGGACTTCAACTCCCAGAATTCCTGAGCCGGCATGGCTCAGCTTGGAAGCCTCTCCCTTTCTCCTCAGCGTGGCTGGCTGAGGAATTCTGGGAGTTGAAGTCCACGAGTCATAAAAGAGCCAAGGTTGCCTACCCCTGCCCTAGACCATTCCAGAAACATAGCTGTCCAGTCTCTTCTTAAAAGCCTCCAGTGAGCCATCCCACTTATTGATTGTTCTCACTGTCAGGAAATTTCTCCATGGTTCTAGTTGGTTCTGTTCTTGAGTAGTTTCCATCCATTGTTAGTTCCTGCTTGTCTATATATTTTTTTTTCCTGGTTCTTGCTTTTTGGAAAGCTTTGCTAACTGGCTGCCTTCAAGAGGGCGTGTTCTGAATTTTGGTGGAAGAGAAGTTGCTTCTGCAGGAATTTAATCATGACTTACGTGAGGATTTTTCGCCCCCCTTCCTAGAGAGATAACGTAGTCCACAGTTTCAGAGCTGGGAAGATCTGGATCCTTATTTGCACTGCTTTGCTGGCTCGAGGGATCGACTTCAAAGGAGTGAACATGGTTATCAATTTTGACTTCCCCAGCAGTGCCGTGGAATATATCCACCGGATCGGTGAGTTTCGGGTTCTGCGTTTTAAGTAAGAGCATTTTTGTCGTTTCAGCTTTTGAGTCGGGGGAGCAGGAGAATGCAGGCCAGGCCTTTCACAGCTGAGACTCACAGGAAATAACCTGCATGTTTTTGTCAAAAAAAGAGACAAGAGCAGTCACTGCTTGGAAAGTCCTGCCATTGTATCCAATTCCTTCCTTTTTAAAAAAAAATAAAATTTATTAAAGTTCATCTTAATATAAAATACAAATACAAGGAAAAAAACAATAGGGAAATTGAGGAATTGGGATAAAATTCACTTAACAAATGTCTCATTTAGCAACAGAAATTTTGGGCTCAACTGTGGTTGTAAGTTGAGGACTACCTGTACCTGGATTACATATTTGAAGGGCAACAAAATCAGTCTTCAGTTGCATCTTTATTTGTCAAGATCATGATTTTATCTTTCTTAAGAAAAAAGAATGAGGAGGAGAGAAAGAGAGGGAACAAACAGAAAAGATCAAGACATCTAAAAGGAAGTCATTGCAAACTGGAAGTGCCCTTCATTTATTTGAATGTGTCACACTTAGACAGTTGTCTCTGGAGATTCTCAGTCATCCAGATGATAGTTGTCCCAAAGATGCTTTTTCAGGAGGCAACTGGACTTCCTTGTTTTTCTTTGAAGACGTTTCGCTTCTCGTGCAAGAAGCTTCTTCAGCTCTGACTGGATGGTGGGGAATGGAAGGATTTATTTCGCCACCATCCAGTCAGAGCCGAAGAAGCTTCTTGGATGAGAAGCGAAACGTCTTCAAAGAAAAACAAGAAAATCCCGTTGCCTCCTGAAAAACCATCTTTGGGACGACTTGGCATATTTAAGGTTTGTACCAGATTAGATTTGGCATTTTAGTAAACACACCTTTTTTTGTTTGCCTGAGGCAAAACTTCTTTCTGGTAAATGATTATGACCCTTTTGTTGTTGTTATTGTGTGTTAATGTTGGATGCTGTCCAGAGTTACATTGTTTGAGTTGGGCAGCCTTCTAAATCTGGAAAGGAGGGGGAAGGGGAGAGGAGGAAAGGAAGGAAAAAGAAAAGGAAGGAAGGAAAGAAAGAAAGAAAAAGAAAGAAAGAAAGAAAGAGAAAGAAAAATTCCATTTAAGGAGAAAGTACTGATTCATTAAGATTTTCACAGAAGTCAGGAATGCTTAACTGCTTTGATTCATTGGTTAGCTCTGAAGATGCTGCATTTCTTTTTCGTCTTGAGAAACGAAAATTGAAAGTTGAAAAAGATTGCCACACTGTCACAGCTTGAAATGTTCTGTTGGGATCTAATTGTGGAATATGGCTGAAATCATGGGCTCTCTGTATGTATGTGTAAAATCTATAAAGCTGTCCAAAGTTGACGGTGAGTGGCGCACAACAATAGATAACTATATCTATGATAGATCTCTTATTGGATCAGACCTAGTAAGGATTCCTTCAGCAGCAGACAAAGGTCTCCAGTTTGTATTAACAGTCTGAATTATGGAGATCTCACTTTTAGAAATACCTTCGCAACCTCCTGCTCATCCTGCTCCTGTCTCTGTCTTCAGGAGCTCCCCCTTTATTGCTACGTAGCCTAAACACTGTTCTCTCTTGCAACAGGTCGCACAGGGAGGGCAGGACACACAGGAAAAGCAATTACCCTCTTTACTGAAGATGACAAGCCATTACTGCGAAGGTACCTCTTCCATTCAGGGCTTCGTTTACCTTGTTCATGAGCTTGGCCCTTGTTGAGCAAGTCAAGGCTTCAAGAATGGGTCATGGCCCGGCTTGGCAATATTTCCTCCTCCATCTTCCTGGTCTGCTATCAAAATGGCCAAAGGCCCTTGACCCACTGACTTGTGAGCTGCATTGCAGCAGACTCCATACAGTATCTTGGCTTATATGTGGAAAGAAGCCAGGGGTTATTTCCCTGTCATTGTTTATTTATTTCCCACCTTTGTTATTTTTTTTATAAATAACTCAAGGCAGCAGAAACACACAATGCTCCTTCCTCCCCCTATTTTCCCCATAACAAAAACCCTGTAAAGTGGGATGGCCCAAAGTCATTTAGCCTGCTTTCATGCCTAAAGCCAGACTAGAACTCCCAGTCTCCTGGTGATTGGCCCAAAATACCCAGTCAGCTTTCATGCCTAAGGCCAGACTAGAACTCCCAGTCTCCTGGTGATAGGCCCAAAATACCCAGTCAGCTTTCATGCCTAAGGCCAGACTAGAACTCCCAGTCTCCTGGTGATAGGCCCAAAATCACCCGGGCAGCTTTCATGCCTAAGGCCAGACTAGAACTCCCAGTCTCCTGGTGATTGGCCCAAAATACCCAGTCAGCTTTCATGCCTAAGGCCAGACTAGAACTCCCAGTCTCCTGGTGATTGGCCCAAAATACCCAGTCAGCTTTCATGCCTAAGGCCAGACTAGAACTCCCAGTCTCCTGGTGATAGGCCCAAAATCACCCGGGCAGCTTTCATGCCTAAGGCCAGACTAGAACTCCCAGTCTCCTGGTGATTGGCCCAAAATACCCAGTCAGCTTTCATGCCTAAGGCCAGACTAGAACTCCCAGTCTCCTGGTGATTGGCCCAAAATACCCAGTCAGCTTTCATGCCTAAGGCCAGACTAGAACTCCCAGTCTCCTGGTGATAGGCCCAAAATCACCCGGGCAGCTTTCATGCCTAAGGCCAGACTAGAACTCCCAGTCTCCTGGTGATTGGCCCAAAATATCCAGTCAGCTTTCATGCCTAAGGCCAGACTAGAACTCCCAGTCTCCTGGTGATTGGCCCAAAATACCCAGTCAGCTTTCATGCCTAAGGCCAGACTAGAATTCCCAGTCTCCTGGTGATAGGCTCAAAATCACCTGGGCAGCTTTCATGCCTAAGATAGGGCTAGAACTCACAGTCTCCTGGTGATTGGCCCAAGATCACCTAATTGGCCTTCATGCCTAGGCGAGACTAGAACTCTCAGTCACCTGGCTTCTAGCATGTCCACAGAGGAGTGATTTTTGGAATGGGATATAGTACTTGAGAAGCTATTAAGACAGTTTGGGCCCAGATTGCCCATCCCTAACCTCTGCATTGGCAGGGGCGCAGATGAGCGTTTGATCCTGAAACTTTAGAAAATAAGCTAGGAATGGTCAGCTTTAGCTTTGTTCTCACTCCTATTTTCCTCCTGCCTTTCATCCTTTGGTTTTCTTTTAGCATAGCCTCCGTTATTCAGAGAGCTGGTTGTCCTGTGCCGGATTACATAAAACATCTCCGCAAACTGCAGAGGTATGCTGTTTGGGGTCAAGGTGAATGGAAAAACTAAGACAGGAAGAATATAGTGTTCTGGGTGTTTCTAATTGCTTGAAATCATATCAGCTCTCTCCTGACCACTGCTGAAGTTAAGATCAAACTGGTGCTCTGGGCATGCCACTTCTGACTCTTGATAACAAGCAGGGAGATCTGCCAGCGTTAAGAAAAAAATGGCCTGATTGCCTGATCGCTGCTTTACATATTTATTTCAGAGATAATTCTTTGCTGTGTTAGCCCCCTGTGGGGGATTCCCAGGGGTATAGTCCAAAAAAATGATGGAGACAAAAGTCTACAGCTGCATCCCAACTGCATAATAAGAGCCAGGTCTAAGGCACCGATCAGAGTCCTCAAGAAACCCTGCTTAATGTCTTCCAGATTCCCACTCCTTATGATCTTTTTAATGATTTTTTTTAAAATAAAACAAACTAAATAGGAAGTGGCATGCTACAAAACAAGCTCCAGGAGCATCGCTTTTTACAGCTAGTCCTCGATTTACGACCACAGTTGAGCCCAAAATTTATGTTGATAAGCGAGACATTTGTTAAAGGAGTTTTGCTCCATTTTATGACCTTTCTTGCCGTGGCTGTTAAGTGAATCACTGCAGTTGTTAAGTGAATCGCACGGTCGTTATGCGAATCTGGCTTCTCCATTGACTTTGCTTGTCAGAAAGTTGCAAAAAGTAGTCACAGGATCCCGGAACACTCCAACCATCATAAATATGAACCAGTTGTGTATAGCATGTTTAAACGTGTGTGAGGTACGTGTACACTTTGAGAGCCAGCAACTAAATTTCATTTGTAACGTGTGCCAATGTGCCCACAGTAAAAAATAACAATAAAGGTTATCTATATTAGTTCCCAAGCATCCAAATTTTGATCATGTGACCACGGGGATGCTGCAGTGATCCTAAGTGTGAAAAATGGTCATAAGTCCCTTTTTTCAGTGCCATTTTAACTTCGAACGGTCACTAAATGAATGGTTGTAAGTCAAGGACTACATATAGTTGTCAGGAATGAGCCCTACGCTAAACGTTTGGGATGGTAGAGTCATGCTGGGCCTGGTGGAGGCTAATTCTGGTAAATGGGCTCTTTGTCACTAACCAGTGAGATCTTGAGGGTTGCTTTCTTGCTAATTTATTCTCTGATGTGTCATATGCTTTTAAAACTTTTTAATAATGATTGTCCTTATATGTTTTATTATTTTTATAACTTTGTGGCCCAGAATAACTTCTTGTGAGATGGGCAGCTATATAAATCAATCAATCTTTCCATCCATCCGTCCGTCATATCACATTAAGCAAATCTTCTAAGGCAGGCCTTTTTTTTTGAGGGTACTTACTACATGTTCTCAAAATTACAAATATGGTCCCAGCTCAAGGTGTCCTTTATTTAGTTATTTTATTTTGAGTTCTCCCCAATTTCCTTTCCCGGATTAAATAAATATTATTTTTCTCTTTTTAGTTTCCAGGGTTCCCCCCACCCCTGCCCCCACCCTCTGCCTTCTTTTAGAAATTGAATGAGTGAGATGGAGAGGCTGCTTACAATGTGGTGCAATATGTGCCAGTCATATACATTTTGTGTTCTTGCAACTGAATTTTCACACTTGTGTCTAGTTCAAGATGACTGAAACATGCCATATGCTTTCACTCTTCCTCCTTCACCCGTCACTTATTATTATTATTATTATTTTTGGTTCAGGTATTCCTATAACCAAATTATGGTTTGCACTGACTGCCCAGACCAGAATGAGGAGTTCTGTTCAGATTAGCTCTCTGGTGGATTTGATAAGTTTGCCAGCTCAGGTTTCACAATAGGGAACAGGAAAAAGAAAGGGAGCAAGGAAGGAAACTGAACTGTAAACTTTGCTAATGAACTTTTTCTATTTTATTTTCCCTTTCTTTTTCCTCTGCCCTGGATGTCATATTCAGCAAGCAAAAGAAAAAATTTATAAAGAAGCCCTTGGAAAGGGCACCCATCCTTACATCTCCTAAGTTCTTACAAAATAAAGCCAAGAAAAACAAGTAAGTACACACTCCTGTGCCCAAAAGATTTTTTGAAAAGCGTTGCATATAGATGTAAATATAGGAGCCAATGAAATAACACCGGGAGTTTTTAAGAACATATTCCTAGAAAGACCCTAAGAGTAGGGTGCTTTCAATTTGCCATTTTGCAAATTTCCCATTAAGGAATAAATCATTTCCCAGTGGATCCTTAACAGAATAACAGAGTTGAAAGGGACCTTGGAGGTCTTCTAGTCCAACCCCCTGCTTAAACAGGACTGTATCTTCAACAGAACCATCTCAAATAACTTTACACAGTATACTACTTCTGTGTGTCAGAAATCTTATTAACATAGCAATAGATGCAACTTTTTTTGTATAAATCACTCTTTGAGTTGGCTTTTTAAAAAAGTAGCTCTTAATAGGGTTTTCATGCCATTCTCTTCTTTATTAGCATATAAACACAGTATCTTTGTTCTGTTTATTCTACTTTGTATTAATATTTCACTGGCAAGCTGCTGTGTTATAAGTGGCATTAAAAACAATACAATTAAATTATGCTGTATTAAATACAGGGAATAGCCTTTGTTTGTTTCTGGCTGTGATTTTTCAAAGTTTTGAATCAAGGTAGTACAGGTAGTCTTTATTTAGTGAGTGCCTCATTTAGCGACTGTTCAAAGTTACAAAGTTGATGAAAAAGTAATTTCGCAACCAATCCTTGCATTTATAACCTTTGCAGGTCTGTAAAGGGAAGGAAAATGGAAATAGGATCATAAGCAGTCATGGTTTCGTTTAGTAAACATCTTGCTTAATGATCAAATTGCCTGTCCCAATTGTGGTCGCTAAAAAAGGACTACCTCTATTTCCAAGGATCCATTATTCCTTTTGAAAATCAATTTCAAGCCACCTGAATACAAAGTAGTTTGCTCCCACTGATTTTGGATTTTCAGCTATAAACAAGCCACCCAGAGTCGTTGGAAGTCAGGTGGTATACAGGTTTAATTTATTATTATTCCTATTGAAATGAGTACATCCAACTACAAAAAGGTTAAGCGGTCATTAACTTTTGGTTTGGTTTTTAAAGTTTCAGAAATTGGCTGTGGTCATTATAACTTATTTGTTCTTTTTTATTTTTAATAGGACCCTTGCCCAGAAAAGGAAAAAGAACTCCGAAGAAGTCCAAAATAACAATTCTCAGACACAGGCAACTCCAAAAAATTGATTCAGCTGCTTTGTCGAATTCTTTGATCTTTGTCGGATTCTTTGATTCTTTGCAAGAAGAATAAATCTGAGGAACCCTTTTTTTTTGATGGGCAAATACTTTGATATATGTTTGTTTCTTTGATATACGTGGGTTGCTTTTTTGTATTGTACCTTTAGCTACAGGGTATCTTATCCCCCAGCCCCTGGTTATGGATGTGCTTGATATCAGATCATCCTTCTTGGTGACAATGTGATGGTGCAAATACAAGCGTCGCACCACACAAAAGATATCCAGATGCAGTCATCTCCGGTACGGAAAGGACTCCAGATGCAAAGGACTCCTCTTCTGATAAATGACTCTCAGCTCACAATAAAAGGGAGAACTTCTACTACTAATCTTTGTCATTGATTATGGGAGATCAAATATTAGAACGTAACCGGTTCCATGGTGGGAATATAAGGGTAAGACACAATTGTCTTATCCTTATAATGGACCAGAGGAATGCTGTGGATATAATTTACTTGGACTTCAGTAAAGCATTTGATAAAGTAGACCACAGCCTACTACTTGATAAGATAGAAAAATGTGGGTTAGACAGCATCACCACCAGATGGATTCGTAGCTGGATGACCGGCCGTACTCAAGCATGTGGTCCTCAATGGAACTACATCTACATGGAGGGAAGTGTGTAGTGGGGTGCCCCAGTGCTCTGTTCTGGGCCCAGTGCTCTTCAACATCTTCATCAACGATTTGGACGAGGGGATAGATGGGGAACTCATCAGATTTGCAGATGACACCAAGCCGGCAGGAATAGCCAACACTCCAGAAGATACTTAAAATACAGGAGGATCTTGACAGACTTGAACATTGGGCGCTATCTAACAAAATGAAATTCAGTGGTGAAAAAAGTAAGGTTCTACATTTAGGCAAGAAAAACCAAATGCACAGGTATGGTATAGGGGGTACCTTGCTCAATAGTAGTAACTGTGAGAGGGATCTCGGAGTCCTAATGGACAGTCACATAAATATGAGGCAGCCGTGTGCTGCAGCTGCCAAAAAAGCCAACACAGTGCTAGGCTGCATTAACGAGGGATAGAATCAAGCTCACGTGAAGTATTAATACCACTTTACAGTGCCTTGGTAAGGCCACACTTGGAATACGGCATCCCGTTTTGGTCACCACGATGTAAAAAAGATGTTGAGACTCTAGAAAGAGTACAGAGAAGAGCGACAAAGATGATCGGGACTGGAGGGTAAAACAAGGAACGGTTGCTGGAATTGGGTATGTCTAGTTTAATGAAGGACTAGGGGTGACATGATAGCAGTATTCCAGTATCTCGGGCTGCCACGAAGAGGGAGTCAAGCTGTTCTCCAAAGCACCTGAGGGCAGGAGAAGAAGCAATGGATGGAAACTAACTAAAGAGAGAAGCAACCTAGAACTAAGGAGAAATTTCCTGACAGAACAATTAATCAGTGGAACAACCTGCCTCCAGAAGCTGTGAATGCTCCAACACTGGAAGTTCTTAAGAAGAGACTGGACAGCCATTTGTCTAAAATGGTATAGGGTCTCCTGCCTGAGCAGGGGGTTGGACTAGATGACCTCCAAGGTCCCTTCCAACTTATTATAATTATCATTATTCATGAGGAGTGGATTTAAAAATCCATGGAAAGAAGATGGAAAAGAACTCTTCTGCAAGAATTCAGATAATATGCAAATATTAGTAGTCTGGTAGCACCTTTTCAGACTAACACAATTTATTGAAGGGCAGAAGTTTTCATCCTTTTTGAAAAATTTCTTAGTCTGAAAAGGTACTATCAGACCTGATTTTTGAATACCATAGATCAGACATGTCAAACTCGCGACGTCTTGTGACGTCGCGCAACGTATCAGGACGGTTTTGCCATTGCCAGCAATGGGGTGGGCGCGCCTTCCATGTGACGCGTCCGGCCCACGGGCCGGCAGTTTAACACCCCTGCCATAGATTAATAGTCCCCAACTTTTCTGGCTCCACGGACCGGCAGCAATGGTGGGGAGGGGAGAGAGATGGGGACTCCTGCCATAGATTAATAGTTATCCCACTGTGGTTTGTAATATTGGGATGTGTTGAGTGCTGATTTACCACCAGCCTATCAAGTACTTAGAAGGTGAGAGGGCAGCACAAGCTAAACGACATAAAAGCCAGCCATCAACACCCCAATCAACATCTAAAAAGCCACATACAACAGGCACTATACCACACACAGAACAGCACACACACTGCTAGAGAAGTTCCCTGAAGATGGGCTCCAGCACGAGTCCAAAATTATATTGTAATTCACTGACAACTGTTGGATCTTTGAGGTTATAAAACTTAAAACCATATTTCTCTCAACCCTGGCCCAAGTGGTTGTGTTGCTAAAATATTAGTTTGTATTTTGGTCTGTATGTGCAATCTTGAGATTAAGTGTTATAAAAGACTGGGAGGTGTAATAGAGTCGTCATTAGTTCCTGCCATCCTAACTTTCAGCTGGAATTGCCAGGTATCATGGCTTAGGCGTAAGATCAACCTTTTATGCCTTTCTTGAGGCAGATTCAGTGGTGGGATTCAAATATGTGAACCACCGGTTCTCTGTATGGATGCCGCTTCCGGAAGTCCATTCTGGGCCTGGGCAACAAAAAATTAACTACCAGTTCTGCCGAAGTGGTGCGAACCGGCTGAATCCCACCACTGGGCAGATTGCCTGTGCTTTTAAAGGCGGGTGCTTAAAGAGGGAAGCAGAGATGGGAGATACTGCTCCAAGGTAGATGAATGTCAAAACTAGGTTGCAGGGTCTGTGTGTATATTTTCCCACTTAGATCAATGGCACCTCTTAAAACGAACTTAAATTGCAGTCAATTCAAACGGGTATGTAAACAGATTGAGTTCGCTTGACATGCTGGCTGGGGAATTCTGGAAGTTGAAGCCTACACACGTCTTAAAAATTGCTAAGTTTGAAAAACTCTCAAATCCATTCCGTCCGCCGTTCAGAGGCATGTGTCCTGCAACCCCAAACAATAGCACCTACACAACCTTTGTGGCAGTCACTCCCTTTCTTCCAGGTGTCTACTTGCAACCAGGGTGCCTTCTGGAATAATTCCAGCTTCCATCATCCCCAGTCAGCTCGGCCCCTGCGATTATAGGGCGAGCGGGCAGACGTCCGCTACATCTCAAGGTGGCACCTTCTCCCAGGTGCTTATTCCATCCACTCCAAAAGGGAGCTGCCGGGGACACTTGCATCCAGAGTCCTTTCTGTGCTGAGGATGATTGCATGTGGAGTCCTTTCTGTGCCGGGGATGATTGCATGTGGAGTCCTTGGCATTGGGAGTCCTTTCTGTGCCGGAGACGATTGTATCTGGAATCTTTTCTGTGCCAGGGATGATTGCATGTGGAGTCCTTTCTGTACTGGGGACGATTGTATCTGGAATCCTTTCTGTGCCAGGGACGACTGCATGTGGAATCCTTTCTGTGCCAGGGACGACTGCCTGTGGAATCCTTTCTGTGCCGGGGACGAATTCATGTGGAGTCCTTCCTGTGCCGGGGACGATTGTATCTGGAGTCCTTCCTGTGCCGGGGACGATTGTATCTGGAGTCCTTTCTGTGCCGGGCACGATTGCATCGGGAGCCTTTTGCACCTGCAATCGTTTTTCCGCCTGGGGATACCTGCACTGCCCTGATCAAAGGGGTGGCCTCGTGGCCACCAGGGTTCCCGGCGGCTCCACCCCTCCGGCCCCAGACCCGGGAGCTTCACGGCCCACGAGCGACACCCAACACCCCGCCCGCGCGGGCGGGCAGGCGCGCGCCGGCTCTGCCCCGGAAGTCGCTGCGGCGGCCCAGCTGACGCGAGGAGGAGGCGGCGGCGGCGGAAAGATGGCGCTGCGGCCGGCGGGGCTGGGGGCCGGGGCCGCCCCCGCCGTGGTGCCGAGCGTCGCAGCCGGGCCGCCGGGGATGCCGAGTAGAGCGGCGGGCGGCGCCGGAGCAGCGACAGCAGCGGCGACGGGAAGCCCCGGATCCGCCAGGTAGCCAAGCAACGGAGTGGCGGTTGGGCGGGCAAAGAGAGGAGGGCTCGCGCGGGGGGGTGAGGGGGTGTCGCTCAGGAGGGTCGGGAGGGGTTCCGATGTGTCCCATCGTCCGTCTGTGGTGTCGGCGGGTCTTGTTCGCTCTGCGGGGCCAAGGAGGCTAGGAAGGCGTGGGTCTGCCGTGACACGAGCGTGGGTGGGGAGCCCCCAGATCCGCCCTTGCCTGTTATTCGAGGTGGGATCCGGTGGGGTCGGTCCCCTCGGTGCCCTGCTCGCCCAAGCGCAAGGGAGGGGGGTCCCCAGTGACTTTCGAGGACACCCCAGAAATCCGCCTGGCTCCTACAGGGGGGCGAATTTCTCTTACACACAAAATTCACATAGGTCTGATTTTTGATAAGTCCACCCGGTGTGCAGGTGTCCACATCCACACCGCCCACTTCGGTAGTGCATCTGCATGCAGACATATAGGATAGCAATAAAGGAGAATATTTGTAGCTGGGGATTGAAATGCCGGGCCAATCCGAATAGAGCTGGAAGGGACCTTGGAGGTCTTCTTGTCCAACCCCTTCCTCAAGCAGGAGACCCTATACAATTTGAGACAAGTGGCTGTCCAGTCTCTTCTTAAAGACCTCCAGCCACAACTTCGGGTGGCAAACCCACTGGTTAATTGTTGTCACTGTCAGGAAATTTCTTCTTAGTTCTAGGTTGCTTCTCTCCTTGATTAGTTTCCGTCCGTTGTTTCTTGTCTTGCTTTCTGGTACTTTGGAAAATAAGTTGATCCCCTCTTTTTTTGTGGCAGCCCCTCAAATACTGGAATACTGCCAATCCATTTCATAAAAACTATGAGAGCTGAAGAAGCTTCTTGGATGAGAAGCGAAATGTCTTCAAAGAAAAACAAGCAAGTCCAATTGCCTCTTGGAAAAAGCACCTTTGGGACAACTGTGAGGGTCCTTGGTGCTCTCTGAGCTTGGTTGTTTTCTTGCAGACCTTTCATGACCCAAACTAGGTAACATCATCAGTACTAGTTGATGATGACTAGTTGACGAAGACTAGTTGACGAGGACTGATGATGTTACCTAGCTTGAGTAGTGAAATGTTTCAAAGAAAACATCCAAGCTCAGAGAGCAGAAAGGATCCCTCATTTCAACCCTGAGCTACAAATATTCTCCTTTATTGGTACCATGTATGTCTGTATGCAGTCGCACTACCGTAGTGGGCGTGTGGATGTGAACACCTGCACCCTGGGTGGACTTATTAAAAATCCAGCAGGGGATTTTGTTGTCATACACTGGCTGAGCATTTTTCTGAATGCATTCTCATACAAAATCCATTCCCACCCCCTCTGTGAACGTGTAGGAGTGTTCAATTTATACTGCCAACCATTTCAGTTTCATGGCTTGCCTTTAAAACATGTAACCATAAACGCAGACAATTTGCACACACACATATGGGTGGGTGGATATTTGTGTATATATGCACACGTGCACGGACACTAATTGAGCATTTTTCTGAATGCATTGAAGACTGGTATATATCAAATCCCACTGCCACTCCTATGAATCTTTATTGGAGGTGGTTATTTAATTTATAGATAGTCCTTGACTTACAACCATTTGTTTAGTGATTGTTCGAAGTTAGGGCACTGAAAAAAACTGACTTATAACCATTTTTCACACTTATGACCCATTGTGCCAGTGGTCATGTGATCAAAATTCAGGCATTTGGCAGCTGGTCTGTATTTATGACAGTTGCAATCTCATGGGGGGGGAGGGTCATGCGATCACCTTTTGTGACTTTCTGATAAGCAAAGTCAATGGGGAAGCCAGATTCACTTAACAACCCTTTTACTAATTTAACAACTACACTGATTCACTTAACAACTGTGGCAAGAAAGGTCTTTATATTAATTATGTATAAAATTAGAATATTAGGTTGACCTGGTGCCAGGTTTTTGTTGTTTTTAGTGTTTTAATTTTTAATTGTTTAGGTTTTTTTTAGTTTTAATATGATTTATATGTTGTTTTAACTTTTGATTGAGAGCAACTCAGAGTTAGTTAGAAGATAGGCAGTTATATAAATGTTTGAATAAATAAATATAGTGTACATGTATATGTATGTATATGTGTGTACAAGATACATATAGAGAGACTAAATTCTGCTTCTCTTCATATTTTATACTGTTAGGGAATAGATTAGATTCTTATCCTCATTTCCAGTATCATTTTTTTAATTGGAAGAATATATTGTAAATGACGGGAAGCTCTTTATTTTACAGTCTCCATTAAATAGTTTCAGGGCTGAGCCAAGAATTTGAAATGGTTATGAAACCTCCAATTACTGATGCTTAATTAAATATCTAGTTCAAACAGTAGTTCCTCACTTAATTTCATATGTGTCCTATTAAGGAGAGGGGGAAAATAATTTGTTTACTCCTGTATTTCCTATACTGGGTAGATGTTTCCTGATAAATTGATATGAGAACTAGAGTTTAAACTCCCAGCACAGACGTAATGCTAAATACATTTTAATGTCTTTTAGCCTCATAGATTTCTTTTCAATAATAGAAATCGTTTCATGATAATAGTAGTATATGTTTCTTTCTTCTTTCTCCAACATATTTACAAAGGCAGTGAGCATTTCAAATCTTTATAACAAACAATACAGGTAAAGTAACAGACACACACACACACACACACACACACACCTTGAGTTCAATTTGTGGTGAGAACAGGAACACATCCATACAGAGGTGTTTGTTTGTTTGTTTGTTTTGTCAACACAAAGGAAGTGGTTTGCCATTACCTGTCTCCAGGATTGTGTGGGTGTGTCTGTTTGTTTATTTCTGAGTCTAGCCTGGTGTTTTTCATACTCTGGCAACTAAGGTGTCTGAACTTCAACTCCCAGAATTCCCTAGCCAGCATATTGGCTGAGGACTTCTGAGAGTTGAAGTCCACACATCTTGAAGTTGCCAAGTTTGAAAAAACAGTGACTTTAGTCTTTAACTTTGGAGCCAGTTTGGTCTAGTGGTGAAGGCACTAGGCTAGAAGCCAGGAGACTGTGAGTTCTAGTTGTACCTTAGGTATGAAAACCCCGGATGACTTTGGGCCAATCACTCACTCTCAGTCCAATTCATTGCACAAGGTTGTTGTTGTGAGGAAAATAGGAGGGAGGAGGAATATTGTGTGTGTTCGCTGCCTTGAGTTATTTACAAAGAAGGCGGGACATAAATATTTCCTGGTGATTTCCCCTTTAAGTACTAATCATGCCCAATGGTCACTCATACTCTAGCCACCACAATAATGTAGTATTAGGAGATTGAATTATAAAGAACTGTACAGGTGGTCCTCAAATTACGACCACAATTGGGACCAAAATTACTGTTACTAAGCCATCGTTAATTGAGCTGTGCCTGATTTCACAACCTTTTTTGCCACGGTTGTTAAACAAATCACTGCAGTTGTGAAGTGAATCTGGCTACCCCCATTGACTTTGCTTGTTGGAAACCAGCTGGTGATCACATGGCCCCAGGATAGTGCAACTGACATAAATACAAGCCAGTTGCCAAGCCTCTGAATTTTGATCATGTGACCATGATGATGATGCTCCAACAGTCATTAAATAAATGGTTATAAGTCGAGGACTACCTGTATAGGGTTGAGGAAGGAAAACATCCATAATTTTTGGTATAAGGAGCTTGAGATTTTTAGCCAGGGAACTGCCTATATTGGCAACAGTAACAGTGAACAGTATTTTAAATAGCTAGGATTAGTGATCCATTTTCTCTTAAAAAAACATTGTAGTCCTGTCCACGGTTAAGCTCTTTAAAATCTCCCAAATTAATTTTTTCCTCATCAAAATTCTTTTGAAATTCCAGCCTATTCTATTGTCACACTTGGTTATGAGTAATAAAAGATTTTGTGGGCAGATAAGCTTTGGAGAGTTTGATTAATAAATATTCATTTCCTTTTACTAAAGAGAAACAGACCCAGGGCTTTTTAAAAGTACTCAGTCTTCATAAAATGACATTGCAGGCTGTTATATCTGTAAAAAGTTTTAATTAAGCACAGTAGTTGCAGATTGTATGTAATTTTGTAGGACCTTTAGCATCAGAAAAACAATAGTTTTACATTTTCTTTTTTCTTGAACTTTGAGTGTAATTAATAAATGTTCTCTTCTGCATAAGCTCTTATAAATAGATCACCCCTTCTTTAGAAAAACATCTATGTTTAATGATTTTTCCTTTATTTCCTTCCCTCATTAAATGGCAATGAGCAAGGCCAGGCTGGGTTGTGTGACACTTTGGATCACCTTTTGTGGATACCTGCTCTCCTTTTCCTTGCTGTTGTCGCCATCAGCACCATAGGAGTCTTATTCAGATATCAATAGAGGGATTTAACTATAATATGCAGATATGAACTCTGAAATAAGATGGGTTGACCTCTGTTGTAGGGTGGTATGATTAATCAAGCCATCCACCTGCACATGTAGTTATTAACTTCTGCTCTTTTGTATTCTGAATTAGATCTGCTATACTGATAGATCAAATTTACCCAACCTGATACGCTCCAGAGATATTTGAGCCTTTGCTCCTAGAATGAACAGCTATTAATTGGAGCACCGTATGTGTATATGTGGGGTGAGATCAATGTTTCTCAGCTCACCAATGTGAAGATGTGAGGACTTCAACTCCCAGAATTCCCCAGCTAGGAGTTAAAGTCTACACATCTTTAAGTGGCCAAAGTTAAAATTTAGTGACTATTTGAAATTACAATAGCACCGGAAAAAGTGGCTTATGACATTTATGACTGTTTCAGCATCCACGTGGTCATGTGGTCAAAAGTTGGGCGCTTGGCAACTGGCATGTATTTATGACAGTTGAAGAGTCCTGGGATCATGTGACCACTATCTGTGAGCTTCCCAGCTGGCTGCTGACAAGCAAACTCAAGTGAGGGAAACCAGATTTGCTTAATGACCGTATGTTTCACTTAACAGGTGCAATGATTCGCTCAACAACTGTGGCAGAAAAAGTAGTAAAATGGGTGCAATTCATTTAATAACTGTTCTGCTTAGCAATGGAAAATTTGGGCTCACTTGTAGAGTCATAAGTCGCTGTTAAGTTGGTTCCTAAATGAATCTGGCTTCTCCATTGAGTTTGTCATCCTTTTTGTGGAAAAGAACCAATGGCCAGCAAGAAGGGATCACTTGGGGAGTTCCTGTAATATAAGAAATTACTCTTGGGGTTGTCCAATCTCACCTCCCCCCAAGCTGGTAATAAATCATTTAGAGCAGTCATAAATTTTTGTGGTGCTGATTATTATATATCAGTGATGGCGAACCTTTTAGAGACTGAGTGCCCAAACTGCAACCCAAAACCCACGTATGCATCGTCGAGTGCCGGGTGGGTGTGGCCCATTGGGTGGGCATGGCTGCGGTGGTAACGGCAGACTGGGTGGGACTAAAAAGTTCAATCAATCAATTCCAACTTTGCAAGATTTTTTTTTTCCCACGAGAAGCTGAAATTGACTGATTGAACCTTCTTCTTTTTTTTGCACACGGCGGCGGAGACCTAAAGCGAAAAGGTTTTATAAAACCCAGCTGAAGGCCTAGGACTGGGGCAACGGCACGCGTGCCCACAGAGAGGGCTCTGAGTGCCGCCTCTGGCACCCGTGCCATAGGTTCGCCACCACTGTTATATATGGTTGGAATATTATTCAGCGTCACTAGCCAGTTGAATAAAGAATGTCCATCCAATTTGGGTCAGTCACTGGGACCAGAGGTTTTGTCTTCCTAGCTTTTGGACTTGTGCTGGTGCCCATCTTCAGGGAACTTTTCTAGATAGGCTCCAGCATGAGTCCCAAAGCTTGGAAGACTAAACCTCAGGTCCCGGTGACCGACCCAGATTGGATCCTGCAACATTATCCTGGGACACGTAGATTCGCCTTCATTCGTGAAAGAACGTCCATGAATATAATTCTGCAATTTGTCCTTGTGAAACTTAAATTGGAAGAGTGACTGGTCAGTTCAAAAAAAAAGACAGGCAGTGGTATTTCACGCAATCCATGAAGGACATTCCGGAGATGTCATGAAATCTTGCTTGATCTACTGTGGCTTAGCATAGTCTTCCCTGACCTAATAGCAATAGCACATAGACTTATATACCGCTTCACAGTGCTTTAGAGCCCTCTCTAAGCGGCTTACACAGTCAGCATCTTGCCCCCAACAATCTGGGTCCTCATTTTACTGACCTCGGAAGGATGGAAGGCTGTCAAGCTTGAGCCCGTCAGGATCAAACTGCTGGCTGTGCGCAGAATTAGCCTGTAATACTGCACCCTAACTACTGCACCATCAGTTCTCCCATCTTGTTCTCCTGGTTTAAAGACCCATCATTTCCTGGATTCTATGGGTGTTGTAGTCCAGTGGTTCTTAACCTTTTTGAACGAATCGCCCCCTTGAGCCAATGAGGAAGTTGTCATCGCCCCCCTCCCCCAACATAACCTCTCAATCACAACATAGGAAATAATTCTTCAATTTATGCAAACACTTTTTTTGTTTTCTTTAAAATTGTCATCAGGACATATCGATGCAAATAATTTATTTCCAGTCTTTTTCCCATTTCTCAACTGTGTGAAAAATTTTGGTGCCACCCGTCACTTTATTCCCAAACTTCGTGATACATGTATTTCATTATTATCTTATTTATTCAAGACACTTAAATGTAATGACCACTGAAAACAAAATTCAATTGCAAGAAAGTGAAATGCCCGAAAAGAAAAACTAAGAATTTCAAGACGAAAACTCTTAAACTAAATTAAGATTCGAGGAAAGTATATATAGTCACGCACACTGTAAAAAGGATTAAAAAGACACAAACAAAATATAATGTCACAGGGGACAGCCACTCAGCATGCGATGTTTCGAAAGAAGCGCTCTCCCCTCCATCACTGCCCATTCTGGCCAATGGCGCGCCACTGTATGGGTAGAGGCTGCTGCGCAACGCACATGAAGATAAGCGATGCGTATTCACATATGTACGGCGTTCGGTACTGAAGCTAGCTGGAGGAACATTTGAAAACACAATTCAATCCACTAATAGCGAGCGATCTGATGTTTTTGTATGACAAATATACAGCGATTCACTGTACGAAAAAGTCTCAAAAGTGTCCCCAAAACGTCTCGCTCCATCGCCCCCATATCGCCCCCTTTTCATTCCTTCGCCCCCGCATCGCCCCTTTTCATTCCATCACCCCCCTGAAAAATGAAATCGCCCCCTGGGGGGCGATATCGCCCAGGTTAAGAACCACTGTTGTAGTCCACCAAAGCTTGAGAGTTCCAAGCTGAGATAGGCCGATCTGTTGAATTATTATTATTAAAATAATGGGAGTCCCTATCCTGGCCATGGTTCAGCACAATTATAAAGCACATCTATCTGCCCTTGGACTAAAAAAAGGCTATTTTCCATATTGCATTCTCATCATCCTGTGACAAAGCAATCAATAACTAGCGTAGGGTGGATTCAGATGTCTGGTTTCTCCTAACATTGAATAATCTCAAGAACCTTATCAAGATCTAGAGAGGAACCAGTTTATGCCTTTGACTTTCTCATCTTTCAGTCTTTTTAATTATACTCCATGCATTTTCTCCTCCTATCCAATGACAAAAAACCTCAACCAATACTTTTTTTCCTCTGGACATTTTATACTATATGACTAACATAATGCTATTTTTTTCCCCCAAGAACGCATAGTCCGAAGCATTTTTGTACCGTTATTTTGGTCAATACTTGTCAATGTACAATATTTTTTATCATTTTTTTTAAAAAAAAAATTAGAGAACTATATTGCAAAGCAGTTGTCAAAGAGAAACAGCAGATGTGTCTTGTTCCCTGGGGACTTGTGAGGCATTTGTTTTGCTATTATGGAAACAAATGCTACATTTTGTTCATATCTTCTATATCATAGAATACAGGGAATTGGGATAAAACAAATTACATTATGTTATTAAACCTCTTGCAAACATTAGTCTAATTTTTAAATCGCAACAATATAGAAGAGAACTTTGCTTTCATTAATATCTGTTTGGCCTGTTCAGTTCTTATGCTTAAAAGTATTTAATTACTTTTTATTTCTTCCAATTTTTTTTCTGTCTTAAGAGCCAGAATCGAGACTGACAGCGCTTTCATTGTGCCGTTATTTGCAATTATAACTGATGAACTGAATGTCTTTCCTGTCTGTTAAAAAAACCTGTATGTTGTCATAGAATTTGTTCTTATTGCTTCAGGACTTTGTGAAATATACTGCTTTTTTTTTCTCTCCTGGCTGGCAAACATTCATTCTAATGGGGGATCAAAAAGGCATTAATTGCCTGGATAGCATTGTAATCCAGGGTATTGAGGTTATGCTTAAGTGGCTTTGGTTCAACTTGCAAAAACCTGGAAAAATGTATTTAAAAAAGAAATGGGAAAACATGTATTAAGTACTTGCATATGTTTTCCAATAGTCTATATGTATTTTGGGGGGGGGGAGGGGAAGAACAGAGCAAAAAAAGCTTTCTTTCCCAACTTTTCCTATTTTATTTTTTACAAATCTCTATATAAAACAAAGATAACTACCCAATGACTCAGCATAAATTAATATTTGGAACTGATGTTAATGACCAGTGAATTCAGCAGTTGAACAATGACTTGGATTAGATTGCACACAGTCAGAAATATGGCCCTTAAGATTTAAAAAGAAGCAGATGGGATTATTTTACATCAATGGAGTGAGTCACAGACTGGAAGGATTCATATAGTGCACCCTGTTCCTTGTTTAAACCATGTTATTTTTTTTTTAAACGAAGCTATAATGACTTGGCTGACTTGAAACACTTAAGCTGTAAAGTGTAGTTGACCACACATCTAATGCTTGGATTCACATGCTAGGTCAGAGTTACACAAAATACTTTAACACAGTGCGCATCCCTGGTTGCTCGTAAAGAAATCATCCTGAACACTGCATCTTGATCATAGAAGCAATTAACAGAACATGAAAATTAATAAAGATGTAGACTAAATGAGGGAGTGAGGGGATTTGTAAAGCACTTAAGAGAGAGGAAGGACAGTAATATTCCAATTATCTGTTGACAAGAAGGTCAGAAGTAATATATTTCTTAACTTTAGTTTTCTTTTTCTTTCCTTGCTCTTTTTTGGTACAGGCAGTTTTCAGCTTACAACGGTTCATTTAGTGACTGTTCAAAGTTACAACGGCACTGAGAAACGTGATTTATGACCGTTTTTCATACTTAATGAAAGTTGCAACATCCCCATGATCACACGATCAAAATTCGGACAACTGACTCATATTTATGACAGTTGTGGTGTCCCGGGGTCATGTGGTCCCCTTTGGCCACCTTCTGACAAGCAAAGTCATTGGAGAAGCCAGATTCACTTAACAACCGTTGTTACTAACTTAACAATTGCAGTGATTCACTTAACAGTTGTGGTAAGGAAGGTCGTAAAATGGGGCAAAATTCACTTAACAATTGTGTCTTTTAGCAACAGAAATTTTGGGCTCAATTGTGACTACCTATATTTCTTTTCTTTTTTCCCCTGGGATTCATCTTTTATTACATGAACATTCTTAATAGATATAAATTTTTTAAAAACAAATTCTGTCTTGTCCCTTGGTGTTTTTCACAATCTGAAAAAAATGCTTAGCATATTTTTTTTCATTGACATTGTGTATAGTAACTAACGGGATCTCTCCCCTGCTGCATGGGGGGCACCCATCTGTGCTAAGGACTTTTAACAAAGGATGTTCTTTTCTTTAAATGGCATATTGACGTTTTTTCCCCTCTCCTCTTCTTGTTTCAGCTTTGTTTTTCCTGTAGCTGCTGGCCTTGGCCCTCAAGGTAGGTTAAACTGGAAAGGGTACTGGACTTGAAAGAAGAAACATGAGGTATCTTAAGTTAGGCGTCTATGGCAATAGCATTTAGACTTATATACCGCCCCGTAGTGCTTTACAACATTCTCTGGGTGGTTTACAATGTAGAGGTATTTGCATATTGCCCCCAACAATCTGGGTCCTCATTTTACCAACCTTGAGCGGATGGATGTTGATTCTGTAAACCACTTAGAGAGAGGGCTGTAAATCAGGGGTCCCCAACCCCCGGTCTGTGGACCGGTACAGGGCTGCGGCATGCCAGCAACCGGTCCGCACAAGCAAGCAAAGCCCCATCCATGGGATGCAGGCAGCACACAAAACCATGCACTCTCTGTTCCGTGGGAAAACCTTTCTCCACGGAACCAGCCCCTGGTGCCCAAAAGGTTGGGGACCTCTGCTGTAAATCACTGTGAAGCAGTATATAAATCTAAGCTCTATTGCTATTGCTATTGCTATTGCTATTGCTATGGAAGTCTGAGTCAACCCTGAGTTCCATTAGGATCAAACTCCAGGCTGTGGGCAGAGTTAGCCTGCAATACTGCACTTTAACCATGTGCCACTATAACTCAGAACTGTAAATATTTTGAGTAGCGCTTGGTTTTTTAGAATTTTGCTCTTGTGTGGGCAAAGTGAACGTGACTGAAAGTGGCAGAAAGATAAGAATTCTGGAAAGTGAGTGCCTCACCCCCCCCCCCCATGCCCATTTGCTTAAAACTGAAACTCCTGCACTTCTTTGGAGAGATGCTAAAGGACTGGGCGACGTCAAGACTGATTCACTATCAGAGATCAAAGACCTTCCCCTTTTTGATTTTGCATCTTTAAAACTGCCTAGCAACTTAACCAAGGTTACTGCTAACTGATAAAGGAGAATATTTTTAGCTCAGGGTTGAAACAAAGGGACCTTCGCTTACTCTAAGCTTGGTTGTTTTCTTGCAGACTAGGTAATATTATCAGGCACTAATATTGATGTTACTTAGTTTGGATAATGAAACTTCTCCGAGAAAAACAACCGGGTTTAGAGAGCACCAAGGACCCCAGGCGGCTGTTACGTATAAGCTGGGTTGACAAAATCAGAAATGAGGAGGTGATAAGCCGCCTAGGAAAGCCAAGGGAAATCATCAAAACAATTAAAAAACGAAAGTTAGAATATTTCGGACATGTGGATGCGACACCCAGAAAAATACGGCATACTCCATTTAATCCTCCAAGGAAAGATTGAAGGCAAACGAGGTCCAGGCAGAAGAAGAACATCATGGCTTCAAAATCTAAGGGACTGGTTTGGACAAAACTCAGCAGCACTTTTTCGTGCGGCTGCTGATAAAAACAGGATCGCCAACATGATCGCCAACGTCCGATAACGGATATGGCAGAAGAAGAAGAAGGACCCCTCATTAATTCTAACTCTTGTTTGAAAGATTTAAGATCTGTATTGATAAAATCCTTGGAAGCCTCCTGAGAAGACATTTAGTCCAACTCACTGCTTGATGTAGGACCGGTTAGTCTTTTGGAAAGGAGGCTAGCGATCCAGCCAGATCATTATTGCAAATTAAAGACTATAAGAACTTGGCACTGCTTTCAGCTCTCCTGCCAAGAAAAGCTTTTGCCTGAGTAAGAAGCCCAGCATCCAGCACCCGCTTTTCAGAAGCAGGAAGGTCTATTAGGACCCCCCAGCCCCTTAACTGTAGCTAATAGATTGGCCCAGTTGTATCTGTTCTTGCCCTGTGCCTCTGGTGTCCGGTGGTGAAGGTGACTCAACAGGAATCCTAACCAGTTTCTAATGTTTTGGTGCAGGGATGATCCCAATGCAACAGCAGAGCTTCCCAATGGTGCCTGTCATGCAACCCAATATGCAGGGGATGATGGGGATGAATTACGGTTCTCAGATGCCTCCCGGAACAATGACTGTGCAGGTATGTGCCGAGTCGATTTCAAGCTGCCTGGTTTTAATCTGTATCAGGATTATTTATCCAATTTCTATACCCACATTGTGTGACTCTGGGCGGCTTACAAATAAAATGGTAAAATCCTATAGAAGCCGTTGTTAAAAACAAAATTAAAACACCAATAAAGGAGGATATTTGTACCTCAGGGTTGAAATGAGGGGTCCTTGGTGTTCTCTGAGCTTGGTTGTTTTCTTGCAGACGTTTCATTACCCAGCTAGGTAACATCATCAGTGCATTGATGATGTTAACCTAGTTTGGGTAATGAAACATCTCAAGGAAAACAACCAAGCTCAGAGAATACCAAGGTCCTGCCAAAAATTAAAACAGTTAAAAAGAACAATTGCAAAGTTTAAAAGAGCACCTTCAACCCACCAACCACCTCCAGGGTTGCATGACATTCTTAGACCCCCAGACCAGTTGGCAGAGCCAGGTCTTAATGCCCTTCTGAAAAGCTAGGGGAGTGGGGGCCTGCCTCACCTCCAGGGGCAAGGTGTTCCATAGAGTGGGGCAATGACAGAGAAGGCTCCCTTCCCAGACTCCACCAGTCAAAATTCTTTCACTGAAGCGGTGCGTAAGGTAACGTCCCTGCCTGATCTAGTGGAACCGGTCAATGAAATAGGAACGAGACAGTTCCATCCAACATAAACATACATCTCACAGAGTGGTGTACCATATTTGCAACTTTAATACAGGTAATCCTTGACATACGACCACAATTGAGCCCCAAATTTTTGTTCCTAAGCAAGGCAGTTGTTCAGTGACCTGTGCCCCATTTCACAACCTTTTCTGCCACAGTTGTTAAGTGAATCGCTTTTTTCAGTGCTGTTGTAACTTTGAACTGTCACTAAGCAAATGGTTGCAAGTTGAGGACTAGCTGTAATTCATATAATTATAATAATAATGATGATGAAGAAGTTGGAAGGGACCTTGGAGGTAATCTAGTCCAACCCCCTGCTCAGGCAGGAAACCCTATACTATTTCAGACAAATAGCTGTCCAGTCTCTTCTTAAAGACTTCCAGTGTTGGAGCATTCACCGCTTCTGGAGGCAGGTTGTTCCACTGGTTAATTGTTCTAACTGTCAGGAAGTTTCTCCTTAGTTCTAGGTTGGTTCTTTCCTTGGTTAGTTTCCATCCGTTGCTTCTTGTCCTGCCTTCAGGCGCTTTGGAGAATAGCTTGACTCCCTCTTCTTTGAGGGAGCCCCTGAGATATTGGAACACTGCTATCATGTCACCCCTCGTCCTTCTCTTCATTAAACTAGACATACCCAATTCCTGCAACCGTTCCTTATATGTTTTTATACACATGAAATAACATGGACAAATAATGGGCATGTATTTAGACGGTGAGATCTCATTAGAAGAAGGCTCACATACATTTTGAGCCTCCTGAAACCCACTCTGTTGGATCATTTACCATGTATTTCTCTCCCTGTCTCCCTTGTTTTTTGCTATTTAATATTGAGCTGCTAATTTGGTCCACAGGGTGGCATGCCTCTCGGTCCCATGCCAACGGCAGGAATGCCATATATGGGACAAAGTCCCTTCCTTGCAATGCGTACAGCAGCTCCTCAGTATACCCCTGATATGCGGAAGCAGTTTGTTGAAGAACAACAGTAAGTGACCTGTTACAATAGGTCTGATGATTATTTCGTTTCGTTTTGTTTTGTTTTTTATTCTATTTTATTTGATATTATCATTAATTAATTTATATGCCTGCCATGCTCAACACACGACTCGGGAGGATGACTTCATTTGATCATGTCTCGAGGACCTGATTGTCTCTCAGGAGACCTTTTGCATCCAGTTTCCAAATTTACGCTGCAGAAATCTGGACCGCCACTAAGTGAGAGCAGAGAGCTAGATGGCTTATCTTTGCTGCCATCTAGTAATTGTCCAGAATTTTGCATCCCAGAACTGGAAGGTCTACATGGTCCTGAATTGTAATGGTTCTACATTACCATCCTAATGTTGCCTGTACTACTAATATTTGGTAGCCTTGAGATTTGCACCCAGACCTTAGAGGTACGAAGAAACGTACAGTAGGACTGGCCTTGAGAATGCAGGAGTGCTGTTTTATTATAGTCAAGTAGAATAACAGAATCTTGAAAATCTCTCCGACTTTTTCTCTACCCCGTCTTACAGGTAGTCCTCGACTTACGACTACAGTTGAGCGCAAAATTTCTGTTGCTAAGTGAGACGTTTGTTAAGGGCGTTTTGCCCTATTTTATAACCTTCCTTGCCACAGATGTTAAGTGAATCGCTGCAGTAGTTAAGTTAGTAACTTAACTGACTTCCCCATTGACTTTGCCTGTCAATGCAAAGGGTCACAAAAGGGGATCACATGACCATGGAGATGCTGCAATGGTCGTAAGTGTGAAAAATTGTCCTAAGTCACTTTTTCCAGTGGCGTTGTAACTTTGAACAGTCACTAAACGAATCGTATGTCGAGGACTATATGTATGCTAAACAAAATTGGGTGGAGTTAGTCTGAGTTGCCTTCTTGCAGTTTCTCAGGACTGTGCTGTCTTTTCTCAGAGGTGACTTAGGTTGCCCTCGTTCGATTAAGAGAGCGCCACTTCCTTCCCTATGCCCAAGGCCAAGTCTGTGTTTGTTCAAATAAGGCCGAGGTCCAAAGTAGCGGAAATAGCAGCTAAGCATGAGGCCTAAATCACATCTGTAATACTGTGTTTCCCTGAAAAATAAGACCTATCCCGAAAATAAGCTCTAGCTTGAAATTTACACGTGCACCTAATATAAACCCTATCCCAGTGATGGCGAACCTTTTAAAGACTGAGTGCCCAAACTGCAACCCAAAACCCACGTATGCATCGTCGAGTGCCGGGTGGGTGTGGCCCATTGGGTGGGCGTGGCCCATTGGGTGGGCGTGGCTGCAGTGGTAACGGCAGACTGGGTGGGACTAAAAAGTTCAATCAATCCATTCCAATTTTGCAAGATCTTTTTTTTTTCCCCGCGAGAAGTTGAAATTGACTGATTGGACCTTTTTTTTTTTTTGCACACGGCGGCGGAGGCCTCAAGTGAAAAGGTTTTATAAAACCCAGCTGAAGGCCTAGGACTGGGGTGACGGCGCGCGTGCCCACAGAGAGGGCTCTGAGTGCCGCCTCTGGCACCCGTGCCATAGGTTCGCCACCACTGCCCTATCCCCAAAATAAGGCCTAGTTTTGGGGTCAGGCACACGCATAAAAATCAAGCTACGGGTAGCGGGGTGGAGCTGCCCCACTGTTCTGCCCCGACTCCCTGAACACAACAGACGCACCAATAAATCTCCAACATTCCTTTTATTCAGGAATGCCAGCAGCTTCACACAGCCGACTGTTAAAGTCTTTAGTTGCCTCCAAACAACGGAGCTCGCTCCCTTTTCCCCTGCAGAGGTCTCCCAAAACCCAGAGTTAATCTCAGTCTCTCACCACGCTTGCAGCAAGAGTCCTTCAGGCAAACTGGCTCTTTTCCAACACGCGCTCGCTCAGCAGGCGCTCCCACTCCCAGCACCACAGGATCCGAGGAAAACTCCGGCAAGTTTACAAATCAGAGTCAGGAGTTCCAAACAGAAGTGGCTGACCGGCAGGGAGTTGCTGCCATACCTATTCGTCTCCGCCCCTGCCTTTTATCCACAGCTGAGGGTGGGGCTCTGTTAGCAGCGGTGACACTTCTGCCCCAAAGACCAATTCGTAGCCTCTTGCTGTTCTTCTCTCCTCAGCCTCTACTGCGTCCGCGCATCAATCACTGGCCCCTGTGATCCTCCTCTCCTGACTCACTTGCCTCAAGGCATGGAGGTCTCAGCCTTTCTATCTGGGGGCTGGCGGATGGCCCAGGCCCTGCCTCTGACCCTGGCTGCGACAGCTCCATTCCTTCGTCCCCATCGGAGGTTTCAGATGGCCCTGATGCTGGGCTCGATGCCCACTCGTATGCTTCCTCCTCTGAGTCGGTTGCTTACCTTAGGACCGCCGCAGCCAGACCTCCCACGCCTGTTGCGCCGCTGCCCGAGTTCTGCAGCCGCTTGCGGCTGCACGCCACATGGTGCATCGCAATAGGCCGCATGGCTCGTGTCACTGCCACTACTCGCAGCCCCGGCACGACGAGCCACGTGGTGTCCTGCTGCAAGTGGCATCTGCGTGACGAGCCACGTCCTGCGAGCAGTGTGAGGAGCCACACAGCCTCCCGTGAGTGGCGGCAGCAGCGTGATGCGCCATGTGGTGGTGCAGCTGCAAGCAGCTGCAGAATAATTCAGGCAGCGGCGCGACAGTTGTTGTGGCGTGGGAAGCCTGGCTGCGGCGGTCCTAAGGTAAGCGGGTAAGACATCCCCTAAAAATAAGACCCGGTCCCTCTTTTGGAGGCAAAAAAATATACGTAAGACCGGGTTTTATTTTCGGGGAAACACAGTAATCAGCATTGATTATATCTTGTAGGAAACGATTTGAACACCAGCAGAAGGTTTTGGAGGAAGAAAGAAAAAGGCGTCAGTTTGAAGAGCAGAAGCAAAAGCTACGGCTTTTAAGCAGCGTGAAGCCAAAGGTACGCGGTGGCAAATTTATTCAATGGCAAGCCAGCTGGATTTAAATTAATTTCTGTTATGAGGGAAATTCAAACAATAAATAGAATTTTGAAAAACCTAATACCAGTGTTTCAACAAAATACTAATAACCGCCATTCATTTAGCAACCGCTTGAAGTTACAACAGCACTGGGGGAAAAGTGACTTAGACTATACCTTGCACTTATGACCATCAAAGCCTTCTCCATGGTCTCGTGATTAGAATTCAGGCCCTTGGCAACCAGCATGTATTTAAAAGGGTTGCAGCATCTGGGGGATCGTGTGATCTCCATTTGCAACATTCCCAGCTGGTTTCCAAAGAGCAAAGTCAACGTCCACATGATTCACTTAACAATTGCAGTGATTAGCTTAATTGGGGGAAAAAAATCTTGTAAAATTGGGTGTGACTGACTTGACCACAGTGGAAATTCTGATCCCAATTCTGGTCATAAGTTGGGGACTATCTGTTTTACCAAGATATAAAATGATAAGTTGCTTTGAGATAAAAAGGGTTTTTTATGCACCGGAAACAAATTCCTTGTGTGTCGAACCACACTTGGCCAATAAAGAATTCTGTTCCATTCTATTTTGCTCATCTAATTTTCCTTGAGGAATTCCACCATTTTGGAAATAGTGTGCTTTGGTTTTGCCAAGTGATAAATGTATCAGGCTTTCTAAAATAGCTGAAAATTCTGTTAAGAGTTCTTTCATAACAGTAATATCAATCATAATCCTAATGTCAATTTGTTTTCAGATGGGTGAAAAAAGCAGAGATGATGCCCTGGAAGCTATTAAAGGGAACCTCGATGGATTTTCCAGAGATGCTAAACTCCATCCCACACCAACTGCTCATCCCAAAAATGCAGGTATTCAACTTGGAGACAAGATCTTGAAATAAAAAAAAATGCATGCAGCTTTAGGATACACAGAAACTTTTGGAGAAAAGTTGCCAAAAAGAAGCATTCTGTGGGAGGGAAAAAAATCTAACACCCTTTTGGGTTGTGAGCGGCAGGACTTCAATGTACTTAATTTTAATTGAATTAGGATCCCACCCCTATTAAATGATAGCCAAATTATGTTCAGTTGATTAAGCATGTGTGCACTTTGAAGCCTAGCAGCCTTTTCAAAAACCTTAAGCTGCATCGGTATAAATTGTAGTTGCAGATTCTTATCTTTTAAGAGCATCAAATTACTGGTTGTGGCCATTAAAAACTAATGTCCTCAAGAATTTTTTTTTCTTTTTACGACCCTGTAGTCCCTTTATTTGGGGTGTGGTCAGGGCGACTGGGTGGAGCTGAGAGTTTACCAGCCGGATGCCCTTCCTGATGCCTACTTAGAATTTGCAACAGATATTTTCTCTTTGCACCCTGAGAGAGAAACATCTTCCACTACTTAGGATTGAACTCTCAACCTTCTTAGTGGGAGGCGAGCATCTTCACCACTAGGCCACCATGCTGCTAATGTCCTCAAGAAAATAAAATGCCTGTGCATCAGTGATCGCCAATTTAGCATAGGGCAGCTGGGATCCTTCTGGGTAAATTCTCCGCTTTCTAAAAGAGTTGATCCCACTTTTCTCTCTAGCAGGGAACTCAGTTGTGAATGTGCCATCTAAGTGATAAAAGTCCTCTGTGCTCTCCTCGGCATTTTAATTAGAGCCATTTGAATCAAGTGATTTTAATGCTTATAAAAAGCAGGAATGGGGACTATAGAGAGGAAGCAGCTCCTTCTCCCTTTCACCTCTTGCGGAAAAAACAGGATTTTTCCCCCCCTTTACAATGTGAAGTTCAGAAGCCACTTATCTCTTCAGCAGGGCAAGTAAGTAATACCATAAAATTGTGGGATTTTGCATTGCCCGAGTGCCCCATTCCCTCCTAATACCATCTTGTAGGTCCTAGAAACGGGCACTTCTATTTTATATATATATTTTTTTAGGCTCCTTTTCCTCCAGGGGTTTCCATCTCGTGTGTATGTACCTGTCTGTGTTCATTCCATTTCACAGATCATCCCACACCATCTCATTCTACCGTCTCTGTCTCCCAAACTACCGCCTTTCTTGACGATGAGGAGTTTAGTGACTTTATTCAGGGACCTGTTGTGCCTCCAACCTCTTCCCAGCCTTTTCAGTCTTGTCGTCCTGCTTCTCAAGCTGGGCAGCGGCTTTCAGAGAAGGCTGTGGCCCACCCTCTCCCTCCAGCCCAGTTTCCTGTAATCTCCGTCTTCCGGGGTGCTGTGGGACCAGTACCCTATTTCTCTCCTTCTCCAGCTTCACAAAACACTCAGAAAACAGGTAACACACCGTGTCTTTTGTGGAATAAAATGTACAGGTGGTCCTCGACTTAACAACCGTTCGTTTAGTGACTATTTGAAGTTAACAACAATGGGGGGGAAAAGTAACATTTTCACACAACTGTTGCAGCATTCCCGTGGTCACGTGATCAAAATTGGGATGCTTGGCAACTGGTTTGTATTTATGACAGTTGCAATGTTCCTGGGTCATGTGATCCCCATTTGCAAACTTCCAGCCTATTTGCCACAAGCAAAGTCAATGGGGGCAGGCTGGATTTGATTGATTCACTTAACAATCAACAAGCAAAAGTCATGAAATCGGATACAACTCACTTCACCACCTTGCTTAGTAATGGAAATTCTTGTCCCAGTTTGTGGTTGTAAGTCAAAGACTACTTGCATAGATGGAGGTGCCTCTTGATGTAGCCCTTAATGCAGGAGCAATAAATATATTTTCTCGCTCTCTCTAATCCTGAATTCTAGGAGAGAAATAGTACCCCTAATAAATAAATCAGCACCAAAATTTTGCAGAAAGAACAGCCGCTATAGCCAAGTGATGTATATAAATATATATATCAAGGCATTTGACAAGCAGATTTCTGACCAGATAGCGCATAAAGAAAGAAACCTTAGCATTTTCAGATCAGAAAAGCAGAACTTTTATTTTATTTTATTATTTTATTTTATTTTATTTTATTTTATTTTATTTTATTTTATTATTTATTATTTTATTTTATTTTATTATTATTTTATTTTATTATTTTACCCTGTGGTAAGATGAGCGGCCAGTGTATTTTATAAATAAAATAAAATACATTTTATTATTTTATTTATCAAATTTGCGTGACTGCCCATCTCATGAAAAGCAACTCCGGCCAGTAGACAACTACCAAATAAAATGACACATATATCAACCAATCATAAAAGCATAAAAACGAATGTTAAAAATTAAATATTATTAGGAACAAAAATATACAAACCCCAGACAAAGAGAGAATGATTATATCCACCTCAATGGAGCCACGCATCTCCACTTCCCTGGGACCCCCCAGGCCTTCTTACAATTTAAATTGTTCTAGTAGATTTAAATTTAATTTTCATTTACAATTTAACAATTTACAATTTAAAGCTTTCTGGTAGATTTAAAAACAATCAGGCCACGTTTGCATACTGGAGGTGTTGGATTAGTCTGAGTTACAGTCCTTTACTTTCAGAATGTAGGAAATTATCTTAATTTTTTTTTTTAAAGGGTAATGCATCACTTGTCCCTTTTCTTGTCCTGCTGAATTCTGGGTATGCTTAGTACAGGTCGTACTTAACTTATAACTAGTCCCATAGCGACCATTAAAAGTTACAACAGACGTTCCTAGGGGTGCTTATGATCCAGTTCCAGAATTCCAGCATGTCTGCATGTTGAGCACTCGGCAACCAGCCTGCATTTACATCTACATTTGCAGCGTCCTGTTTATGACATTTTTTGCCGAAAACTGGCATTTACCTCCAGTTTTTGGCGGGACCGGCTCACAGCGGTTCACTTAACCGCTGCAAAAAATGTCGTAAAATTGGTTTCACTTACTTTATTTTTTTTTTTAATTTTTTTTTATTAGTTTATAATATAAAATACAAAAATACAAAAGAAAACAGTAGGAAAATAAGGGAGGGAGAAAGGAAGGGGAAAGAGTAGATCGAAGAGGAAAAGAAAGAAAGAAAAGCCATTGACTTCCGACTCTCTTTGGTGCAGTAGAATAAGATAATAGCATCACACCTCAACTTTTTACTTTTACATAGCAGTATATATTAGCCATTTCTATAACAACAAATCTGTCTAACCCAGGGGTAAGCAACCTTGGCTCTTTTAGGACTCGTGGACTTCAACTCCCAGAATTCCTGAGCCGGCATGGCTCAGCATGGAAACCTCTCCCTTTCTCCTCAGCATGGCTGGCTCAGGAATTCTGGGAGTTGAAGTCCACAAGTCATAAAAAAGCCAAGGTTGCCTACCCCTGGTCTAACTGGTAAAACCCAAAATCAAGAGTCTTCTTTCTCTTATTCTTAAAGCCTGTGATAGAGAGGGCTTGATTCCCTCATGTAAGTGCCTATTCAGAATTTCAAAAGAAAAAAAGTCAAATATTTTCATGGACACTTGCATGTTGCAATCTAGAAACTATTCCAAGAAATTTTGAAAATTGATTGTATTTAACCAGCCTCAAATTGTGCAACAATGTATAATAGACATAATAAATTACTATTTGAATTATTAAAAATAACTGTATTCTCACTAAAAAAAAAAAAAAAAAGTCCAGAAGCGGTTTCCAAGTAGAAACAAAACCAATTGTGGTGGTTTTTTTTCCCTTTTCTTTAATCAAAGCAGTCGATTTCGCCACCTCTGCTAACTCCGTCAACTTTTGCAGCATAAAAGTGGTTTCCCTTTATGACCCTCGTGACTTAACGTTCAGGATGGCCAAGCTCCATTAGGGTCCTAAGTCAAGGACTCTCTCTGTATTGGCAGAATCTGTTGCAATGCAGAATCTGAAAGAAGCCCTACAAATAAGGACTGACGTGACCCAGTAACAATTGTCCTCTTTGAAAATTGTTACCGAGTCACACACACACCCCAGTCCTTATTTCTAGGGCTGTGGGTGCATTTGTGTTTTTCCCCCTTTTGCCTGTGGGATTAAAGAACGGGGTAAAGCTCTGAACTGAAGTGCAATTTAGCAAGTGCGTCTAATTCCTCCTTTTATTCACCCAGGCTGTTTCTTAGAAGACAAGCCCTTGGCAACTTGCGGGTTGAGTGAATTTGGGCAAATCAAACATAAGGCGCCTGAGGTTGAGCTTAGTGCTGCCGCTTCAACTGTAAACAGCCCTGGTCCCCAGTTAGCAGCCAGTGGCAGGAAGTCCCTAGGGGCACTTCCCAAGGGAACCCCCTGTCCAGAGGCAAACAAGGCTTCAGACCAAAAGCTGCCAGTTCAAGAGTGCGGTGAGCAAATCTGTTGTTTTCAGCCAGGTGGATGCTGCTTCACTGTTCTAACCTCTTAAGGTGAATGCTGGGTAATTTTGCTCTGAATCCCTGCTTGAATAATAACAATGAAGCATCTTTTATCCTGACTTACCACATAATACAGTATTGGTTCTTAACCAGCTTTTTGCATGAGTTTTGAGCCTGTTCTCTTTTCCAAGCAAAACATTCTCCTCCTCCTCCTCCTCCTCCTCCCGCCTCCTCCTCTTTGCTGTCATTCACTTGCCCAAGGAGAATTGGCCCTCATTTGCTCTAAGCAACTTTCTCCAACTTGCCACTTTACAGACATGCTAGGACTACGACTCCCAACCCTCTAACTTGTTGTGGGTGCCAGTTTGGTGGAGATGGCCTAACAGTGATGCAGGCTTGAAGGAAGTAGGTGTTACAGTTGAGAAAAGTGAAGACTTCATCTTGTAGTATGTAATTTATGCATAGAAGTGACAAGACACCCAAGTTGGAAAGGTCACCTAGTGCTACTAACTGGGATTAGGCTCTCCAGTGGTGCATAAAAACTTCCTTCCTTCCTTCCTTCCTTCCTTCCTTCCTTCCTTCCTTCCTTCCTTCCTTCCTTCCCTCCCTTTCTTCCTTCCTTCCTTCCCTCCCTCCCTCCTTCTTTCTCTCCCTCCCTTTTCTCCTTCCTTCCTTCCTTCCTTCCTTCCTTCCTTCCTTCCTTCCTTCCTTCCTTCCTTCCTTCCTTCCTTCCTTCCTTCCTTCTAAAAATCTAAAGTTGCCAACTTCTTCTGCTTAAAAGGACTGCTCAATTTTAAGATTAAAAAGAAAAACCTAAGAATAGACAGGACCTTGATGCTGCTGGTTAGCATTAGCAGCAGTTGAGCAGCAGGCTTAACCACCTGCTGAACGATCACCCAATTGCATCTTTTATTTTTATTTATCATATTTATACGATGGCCCATCTTACAAGAGTGGATGGCATACCACAGTTTTGCAAGTTATTCATTGTACATCCATTTTGATGACCTCTTCACCCACACCTATACCGTACGTCAGTATTAACACCTGCAAAGTTTGTGCCATTTGGTGCCCTCCTGTTTTCTTTGGTCATGCATAAGCTGTTAACCTAAGTCTAGCTCAGTGTCTAATCCTATTTAAGCACATTTACAAAAGCATCAGCCGTGGTATTTCTACTTATTTTAGGTATCTGGGAGCACTTAAACTTTTAAATGGATTTTTGTGCCTGTTTTTTGATGTGGTTGTTCATCTCCCCAAGAGTGTTTTGTAGAAAGTTACAGCTGTTGCCCCTTGCTCCAGAGCTCTGATATGAATGCAAAAACACTTGCTTGTTTTTCTTGAACCAATCACTTTTTATTTCTTTAACTATCTTTAGAGAGCTGATTCCTTTCTTTGAACTACTCTGATAGAAGTGTCCTAAATGAGTCGTTTGTTTTAACTGTTTTCTAAATATCTGTCTTTTTCTGTGTGTGTGTGTCCTTAGGTGTTGGAGTTTTTCCTTCGCAGGATCCAATTCAGCAAATAATGCCTGCATGGATTTACAATGATAATTTACTTCCAGGTAATAAATAATAAAATGATGATGATGATGAATATTGTATATAATTTCATCTTCGTGTTATTTATCAGCTCATTTTCTTCTTGTGCTTTACATGATTGACAGAGTACCGTGTTAAATTTTGATCAGGCAACATTGACTTTTAATTTGGATCCTGTTGTCTAGGTTGTTATTTAGAAGGATTTTTTTTTTAAAAAGCCAAAGTGGTTAAGGCACCAGGGTACAAACCAGGAAACTGTGAGTTCTAGTCTTGTCTTAGGCTCAAAGCCAGCTGGATGGCCTTAGGCCAGTCACTTTCTCTCAGCCCTAGGAAGAAGACAGTGGCAAACTACTGAAAAACCTTGCCAAGAAAATTGCAGGGTCTTATCCAGGCAGTTACTAGGAGTCAAAGCTGACTTGAAGGTGCATGCACATTCATGCACACAAACTGCTCTCTCTCTCTCTCTCTCTCTCTCTCTCACACACACACACACACACACACACACACACACTCGCAGCTATCCTTTCAGAAGCAGTTAGTGAAATTTAGTAAAAGGCAAATTCCATCCTCATTTAAGGAAAGTGACCTCTTTGGAGCAGTTCAGTTTTGACGACTGAATTCCTAATCTTTGCCAGTTTGGTCTAGGGCAGAGGTCCCCAACCCCCGGTCTGTGGACCGGCACCGGTCCACGGCATGCCAGAAACCAGGGCGCGCAAACAAGCAAAGCCCCATCCATGGGATGCAGGGAGCACACGAAACCACTTCCTCCTCCAGTCCATGGAAAAACCTCTCTCCACGGCACCAGTCCCTGGTGCCCAAGGTTAAGGGGCCGCTGGTGTATGGGTTAAGGCATAATCTATAGCCCTGCCTTAGCAGTGAAAGCCAGCTGAGTGACTTTTTCAGTCTTTCTCAGCCCAACCCGCCTCACAGGGTTGTCGTGGGAAAATAAGAGGAAGAAGGAGCACTAGACATACTCTTCGCCTTGAGTTGTTTATTAAAATAATAAAGGTGGGATGTAAATTAAATAAATAAATTCAGGTTAATGTTTGTGGGCAGAAAAGGCACGGCCTTTTGAATCTTGCTTGAATTTTCAGTATTTAATCTCTTGGAACCAATTCTTTCCTTCACAGATCTTTATAAGAAGATTCTCGAAACCACCATGACACCATCCGGGATAGATACCGGCAAACTCTATCCAATTCTGATGTCCTCTGGGCTTCCCAGAGAAACTCTTGGACAAATTTGGGCCTTAGCCAATCGCACCACTCCAGGGAAGCTGACAAAAGAGGAACTCTACACCGTTTTGGCTATGATTGCGCTAACTCAGGTAGGAATCAGAATCAAAGATAAAATGGGGGGGGGGACAGGACTCCTTATGACTTGTCTGCCTAGGACAGGGGTAGGCAACCTGGGCTCTTTTATGACTCGTGGACTTCAACTCCCAGAATTCCTGATCCAGCATGGCTCAGCTTGGAAACCTCTCCCTTTCCCCTCAGCATAGCTGGCTCAGGAATTCTGGGAGTTGAAGTCCACGAGTCATAAAAGAGCCAAGGTTGCCCACCCCTGGTCTAGTCATAAGTCACTTTTTCCCCAGTGCTGTTGTAACTTCAAACGGTTGCTAAATGAATGGCGGTAAGTCGAGGACTACCCCATACTGTTTTGTTGAAACTGGTATTAGTTTTTTTAAAAAATTCTATTTATTGTTTGTATCGTTTGAAGCCATGCTGAGGAGAAAGGGAGAGGTTTCCATGTTGAGCCATGCCGGCTCAGGAATTCTGGGAGTTGAAGTCTACGAGTCATAAAAGAGCCAAGGTTGCCTACCCCTGGTCTAGGAGCAGTGTTACTGCAAATACAGATACTTCTCGACTTACAACAGTTCATTTAGTGACTGTTCGAAGTTATAACGACACTGAAAAAAGTGAGGTATGATTGTTTTCCACCCTTACGACCGTTGCAGCATCCCCGTGGCTGTATGACAAAATTCAGACCCTTGGCAACTGACTCCTATTTATGACCGTTGCAGTGTCCCAGGGTCACGTGATCCCCTTTTGCGACCTTCTAACAAACAAAGTCAATGGGGGAAGCCAGATTCACTTAACAACCGGATTACTAACTTAACAACCGCAGTGATTCACTTAACAACTCTGGCAAGAAAGGTTGTAACATGGGACAAAAATTCACTGAACAAGTGTCTCACTTGGCAACAGAAATTTTGGGCTCAATTGTGGACATAAGTCGAGGATTATCTGTACTCCTAGCGTTTACAGTATCTTCAGTTAAGCTTGTCAGAATTTCCCCATGGAACATGAAAGGGTAACGGAGATGTAAAACGTTCGTAATCTGAGGAGCCATCTCACCTTAATGGGACTAGCCTGTCCAACTTGTTTCAGCAAAAAAGAACTACTTCGGATCCCATCAGTTGTTACCCGATCAGCCACCTCCACTGTGCTGTTCCCCCATTGGGGCACGTGGCATAGCCCTTCGTGGCACCGGTCCAGGTTACTTGAGGGACCGTCTCACCCCATTGGGATCAGCCTGTCACACTCATGTCAGCAGAGGAGGCAGAAGCCAGGTTTTTAGGCCCCTATGAGAGGATAGGAAAATTGGGGTCAGTCTCACATCAGGGAGGGGGCAAGATGTTTCAGAGGTTTAGGAGCACCAGGGTTGACGGGACCCACAGCATGCCTCCTCTGATGGCACGAGTAGGATGGGTCAATCCCAGTGGGGTGAGACCGTCCCTCAAGTAACCTGGACCCATGCCACGAAGGGCTTTAAAGTGGTCACCAATACCTCAGTATATCAGTATATACAGATAGCAATAGCACTCAGACTTCTATACCGCTTCACAGTGCTTTACAGCCCTCTCTAAGCAGTTTACAGAGTCAGCATCTTGCCCCCAACAATCTGAGTCCTCATTTTACAGACCTTGGAAGGACAGAAGGCTGAGTCAACCTTGAGCCGGTGAGACTTGAACTGCCAAACTGCTGGCAGCCGGGAGTCAGCAGAAGTAGCCTGCAGTCCTGCATTCTAACCACTGCGCCATCTACACAGATATAGATGCCATCTAAGTCTGTCATTTTTAAAATAGCATCCAAAAGCAAAAACAGTAACATAAAAATAATAAAAATAACCAGAATAACTACAGTTACATAGCAAAAATAGCATTCTAGGGAGAGAAAAATCAACGGCGTCCTCCCACAAGGCTCTTATTCACCCCTTGTGTTAAGTCTCATATCGGAATTTTTTTTTGCTTATGAATCAGGGGGTGCAATATCCTAAAATTAGAGCATGGGTACATAAATTTGCAGAGGTAACAGTCAACCATCAGTATAACTGTAACCCGTTTTTCCGGGAGGGGGGGGGGAGGAAGCACAAGGCATGGGAAATAAGTGGACTTAAATCATTTTGTGAGCGAAACCCACTAGTGGGCAAAAACGTTTTGGTGTGCAAAAACAGGAACAAGAGCCTCCACTCTACCACTGGATGTGAAAACTACTCCCACCTTTTAAGCCAGGGGTCCCCAACCCCCAGTTCGTGGACCAGTACCGGGCCATGGCCTGCCAGCAACCGGTCCGCACAAACAAGCAAAGCCCCTTCCGTGGGATGCAGGCAGCACACAAAACCACACCCTCTCCGGTTCACGGAAAAGCCTTTCTCCATGGAACCGGTCCCTGGTGCCCAAAAAGCTGGGGACCTGTGCTTTAAGCCTTTCAGAAGGGTATCAAAACTTGATTTTGCTGGTTGGCTTGGGGCTCAACGGGGGTGCTCACCGTCGGAGTTGGCTGACTTGGTAAGAAGACCTCATCCCCATCCCATCCATCTTTTGATCCTGCTTTTGGTATATTGTAGTTTTATCATTATAATCCAGGAGTCTTCAAACTTGGCAACTTTAAGACTTGTGGACTTCAACTCCCAGAATTCCTCAGCCAGCTGAGGGCTGGCTAAGGAATTCTGGCAGTTGAAGTCCACAAGTCTTAAAGTTGCCAAGTTTGAAGACCCCTGACTTTAATCATTATTATTTTACTTATTTTATAACTTATAAGCCCATCCGGAGTCACCTTATAAGGGAGGTGGGTGGCATAAAAATGTAATAAATAAATAAGTAAATAGTTTTTACTGCATTACAGGCGGTCCTTGACTTACAATCGTAATTGTGCCTGGCAATTATGGTCAGAAATCGTGCTGGTTGTTAAAGCGGAATATCATGTGACCTGACCCAATTTTACGACTGTTTTTGCAGCAGCTGTTAAGCAAACACCTTGGTTGTTAAACAACCACCACAGTTGTTACGAAAACCTATTGTTCGCTACGGAGCAGGTTTTGCCGGAACCCAAAAGTACACACCGATTTCTAGCAGAAATGTAAATTGTGGTCATGTGATCCACAGCAAACAGCCATAAATGCAGGACAATTGCTGAGGAGGCAAAATGTGATCATGTGACCGGGGAGTGTGTGACGTCTGGGTTCTAAGGTTCCACCATAACTTTGAACAGTGGCCAAACAACCAGTCGTAAGTTGAGGACTACTTGTAATTCATTTTCTGGGTTTCACAACATGCTGAAATAAACTAGCCAAGCTGCTTTACACAACACATTCAACCAAAACTACGGTTAGCACCAGTTAAGTTTTACATGGTGTGCAAATGCTTTAACTGATTTGGTTGTGTGAACACTCTGTTTTCTGTTCCCCCCCCCTCATACAGAGAGGAGTTCCAGCCATGAGCCCTGAAGGTTTAAACCAGTTTCCTTCTGCCCCCATCCCTACCTTAAGTGGGCTTCAGATGGCCATCCCTGTCACAATGAGCCAACAGCCTTTGATGCCTCCTGGGCCACCAGTTTCCATGCCTCTTAGTATAAGACCAACATTGGTGGGGATCAACATAGCGGCACCAGTGGGTGCAGCCACCACACAGGCTTCCAGCAGTTTCATCCAACCTTTCCCTACAAACCAGGTTAGTGCTGACATACAGTATTCCCTGTCATAAGGTATCCTTACTTGTGGTTTAAGGCAGCTTGTTCTTTTAGCTTTTTACTTTCAGCCATGGAATCCAAGCATCTGTCTGAACCTATTACCTAGACCAGGGGTGGTCAAAGCACCTGAAGGCAGGACAAGAAGCAACGGATGGAAACTAATCAAGGAGAGAAGCAACTTAGAACTAAGGAGAAATTTCCTGGCTGTGACAACAATTAATCAGTGGAACGACTTGCCTCCAGAAGTTGTGAATGCTCCAACACTGGAAGTTTTTAAGAAGAGATTGGACAACCATTTGTCTGAAATGGTATAGGGTTTCCTGCTTGAGTAGGGGGTTGGACTAGAAGACCTCCAAGCTCCCTTCCAACTCCCTTATATTGTATGGTAACATTATGACCTGTGGACTTCAACTCCTAGAATTCCTGAGCCAGCTATGCTTATGATACCAATTCAGATACAGTTATTTATTATTTTGTTTTTATTATTTTGTATACTTCCCATAGAATTCTGGGAGTTGAAGTCCACAGGTTGTAAAGTTGCTATACTTACCCACCCCGGTCTAGACCAATTACTTTGGAGCAACGGATTAAAAGAAAGGGAGAGACAGACTCGGGCAGAATATGACAGTTGGAGGAGTTTATCAGTCATATAGATTCATGAACTAAAAATGACAATAATTTTTTTTTAGGTATATATAAACAACAGAGCTTTCAAGTTTTATTTGGGAGAAATGAAATGCACCTCTTGTCAATTGGAAAAAGTTACTCAATTCAATGTTGTTTTGGTCTTCTTCTTCTTCCATATCCATTATCGGACGTTGGCGATCATGTTGGCGATCCTGTTTTTATCAGCAGCCGCACAAAAAGGTGCTGCTGAGTTTTGTCCAAACCAGTCCCTTAGATTTTGAAGCCATGATGTTCTTCTTCTGCCTGGACCTCGTTTGCCTTCAATCTTTCCTTGGAGGATTAAATGGAGTATGCCGTATTTTTCTGGGTGTCGCATCACATGTCCGAAATATTCTAACTTTCATTTTTTAATTGTTTTGACGATTTCCCTTGGCTTTCCCAGGCGGCTTATCACCTCCTCATTTCTGATCTTGTCCACCCAGCTTATACGTAACAGCCGCCTGTAAATCCACATTTCAAATGCTTCTAGTCTCTTCAGGTGGCCTTCTGTCAGAGACCAACTCTCTACTCCATAGAGCAGGATAGAAAAAATATAGCATCTGACAAGCCTGGTTTTCAGTCTTAGGCTTATGTCGTGACTGCAGAAGACCTTTCTCATTTTGAAGAATGCTGTTCGAGCTTTCTCTATCCTTGTCTTTACTTATTGTATTTGGACATTTCTTGGATAGTGTTGTGTGTTTTCCCAGCTTCGTATAGGCTTCTCAGATTCCACGTACCAATTCGTAGTTTTGGGTTTATCATGCTTCTAGCGGACCGGGAGATTCTTAGCACCCCTGCCCCATTTAAGGGGCGCCCGTACTCGGGGCCATTGTTAGGTTTTGCCGCCATTAACATGATTTTCCTGGGAAATATATAGTGTAGTAGTCTTCCCTTTGCTTTCTACACCGCTGTGCACACGCTGTTCAAGTGGCTGCCACCACACCATGCGCTGTTCTTCTGAATCCGTTCCAACCAATATGGTCTCCGCCTTCAGTCGATACTGGGGAGCCAGCTGCCACTCAGCTGTTTTGGTCTATAAGAGCCTAAATGAGAGCTGAGGTCATGATCCTCCCCATGTTAGGGCTCCAGTGCCCATCAGCCTCAAGACAACATGGCCAGGGATGATAGAAGTTAGTATCCAGCAACATCTGAGATCCTTCTTTCAGATCTTCTGCTCCTACAGAACAAATTGAAACTCCAGGGAAAACTGGATCACATAAACCTGTGTAGTTGTTGAGCTTGACTCTAGAGTCCTCGTCACAACTGAAGCAGGAAACAACCAGAGATGGGATTTTCAACTTTGCTTTGTGTAATTTATTTTTCAATATCAGGAAACGACCTTTTACCTATCAAGATATATAGGTTTTGATTTTAAACTTTTTAATCATTCACTGCAGAATTTCTGGGCACTTCCTATTGTACCAATAGAAAAGAATATTTGTAGCTCAGGGTTGAACTGTAGGATCCTTGTTGCTCTCTGAGCTTAGCTGTTTTCTTGCAGATGCTTCATTACTTCACACTTAATATTCACACTTCATATTGTTTTACTGTACAGGTAGTCCTCGACTTGTGACCACAATTGAGCCCCAAATCTCAGTTGCTAAGCAGAGCAGTTAAGTGAGTTTTGCCCCATTTTTTGCCACAGCTGTTAAGTGAATCTTTGCAGTTGTTAAGTGAATCACCCGGTCATTAAGTGAATCCAGCTTCCCCAATTGACTTTGCTTGTCGGAAGCCGGCTGGGAAAGTTACACATGGTGATCACATGACCCCAGGATGCTGCAACCTTCGTAAATACATGTGGGTTGCCAAGCGCCCAAATTTTGATTACATGACCCTGGGGATACTGCAATGGTCATAAGTGTGAAAAACGATCGTAAGTCATTTTTTTCAGGGCTGTTTTAACTTCGAACGGTCACTAAATGAATGGTTGTAAGCCGAGGACTACCTGTATATTTATACTGAAGCAATATGGGTGGGTGGGTGAGTGGGTGGGTGGACTGGCAGATGGGTGACTTTTATTGTCATTTTTTTTTACTGTGGGCAAATTGGCACACATAAAAATGAAATCCTGTTGCTTGGCCTCAAAAGTGTACACATACACAACACATATAAACATGCTATATATAACATATGTATATACCTACACCCTCACATATAAATACATATACATATTAATCACTGTCCGTCTTGAATACATAGCGAAAAGAAGAAGCTTGAGAGTTCACAAAGTTGATATTGATATGGAACGAAACTGTGACTGAATCTGGATGTTCTGCTTTGGATGCTACGAAGCCCCCTCCTCCCAGAAGGGAACAAGGAAAACAGGTCGTGAAGAGGATGTGTAGCGTCCCAGACAATCCTGCAGACCCTGCTCAAGCATCTCATATGTTATGGATGGAAGGGAGGGAACTGCCAATAATCTTTTCTGCCATCCTCACCACTCTCTGCACCTCCTTCCCGTCTGAAGCAGTGATACTTCCAAACCAGACAGTAATGCAGTATGATACGAACGCTGTCGATTGTCCCTCTATAGAAAGTGGTAAGGATAGGGGAAGGAATAAGGTTGTTTTCCTTAAAAAAAAACTCTTCTGTCTCCTCCAAATCTAGGTCCCAAAAACAGATGATGATGACTTCCAAGAATTCCAAGATGCGTCCAAGTCAGGGGGACTGGATGATACTTTTACGGATTTTCAAGGGGAAGTGCCTGGATCCAACAAAATGTTAGCAGCACAGCACCGGAGCAGGTACAGGGATTTGACACTCTCATATCATTATTCATTTTTGCATAACACTTTTTAGTAAAGACAAGAAGAGATAGACCAGGCCAGGATTTCTCAGCCTCAACAACTTTAGGATACGTGGACTTGAATTCCCAGAAACCCCCAGTCAGCATGGCACACATCCTAAAGTTGCTAAGATTGAGAAAGACTGGACCAGGTTACCGTTTTCAGCTGCTCTTATGCCGTGTGCAGTATTCTCAGCTAATCAGAAGGATGGTAGCAGTCAGTTTTGAAAAGTGGGTCGGTACAGGTAGTCCTCAACTTACAACCACAATTGAGCCCAGAATTCCTGTTGCTAAGCGAGACAGTTGTTAAGGGAGTTCTGCCCCATTTTACGACCTTTATTGCCACAGTTGTTAAGGGGAATCGCTGCAGCTGTTAAGTTAGTAACAAAGTTGTTAAGTGAATCTGGCTCCCCCATTCACTTTGCTCGTCAGAAAGTCGCAAAAGAGGGTCACATTATCCCAGGACACTGCAACCATCATAGGTATGAGTCAGTTGCCAAGCATCCAGATTTTGGTCACGTGACCATGGGGATGTTGCAACGGTTGTAAGGGTGAAAAACAATCCTAAGTCACTTTTTTCAGTGGTGCTGTAACTTTGAACTGTCACTAAATGAATTGTTGTAAGTCGAGGACCTACCTGTATAGAGACTGCCTTGCAAACTAATCTATGGTTGCTTGCAGTCCACCATTTACATACCATACTAGTCACTTGCTATGTACTAATGCAGAGGTCCCCAACCTTTTGGGCACCAGGGACCGGTTCCGTGGAGAGAGGTTTTTCCACGGACCGGAGAGTGTGTGGTTTTATGTGATGCCTGCATCCCATGAATGGGGCTTTGCTTGTTTATGCGGACCGGTTGCTGGCATGCCACAGACCGGTACTGGTCCACAGCCCGGGGGTTGGGGACCCCTGTATTAATGCACACTCAGATGATTACCAGTGTAGGAGAAGGAATGGCAGCCCCTGGGGGCGGAGTTAAAGGAGAGTTCAGCCTAGAATCCCTATGTAGCCATGAAGGAAATAAGTCCAACCCATCTTGAATTCCATTGACTCTTGTTGTTAGTTGCGAAGTCATGTCCGACCCATCGCGACCCCATGGACAACGTTCCTCCAGGCCTTCCTGTCCTCTACCATCTTCTGGACTCCATTTAAGCTCACGCCTACTGCTTCAGTGACTCCATCCAGCCACCACATTCTCTGTCGTCCCCTTCTTCTATTGCCCTCAATCTTTCCCAGCATCAGGCTCTTCTCCAGTGAGTCCTTTCTTCTCATTAGGTGGCCAAAGTACTTGAGTTTCAACTTCAGGATCTGACCTTCCAAAGAGGGTTGATCTCCTCTAGGACTGACCAGTTTGATTGCCTTGCGGTCCAGGGGACTCGCAGGAGTCTTCTCCAGCACCATAGTTCAAAGGCCTCAATTCTTTTACGCTCAGCCTTTCTTATGGTCCAACTTTCACAGCCATACATTGCAACTGGGAAAACCATGGCCTTGACTATACGTACTTTTGTTGGCAGGGTGATGTCTCTGCTTTTTAGTATGCTGTCTAGATTTGCCATAGCTTTCCTCCCCAGGAGCAAGTGTCTTTTAATTTCTTGGCTGCAGTCCCCATCTGTGGTGATCTTGGAGCCCAGGAAGATAAAATCTGTCACTACCTCCATTTCTTCCCCATCTATTTGCCAGGAATTGAGAGGGCCAGATGCCATGATCTTGATTTTCTTGATGTTGAGTTTCAAGCCAGCTTTTGCACTCTCCTTCTTCTTAGCTAAGTCCAAGTAACCATTAGTTCTGTGCATAGGCGTGATTAGCAATAAATCAGTGGGGTTGGACTTTCAGATGTGGACCTGATCTTTCACGCCTGATAATCGGTGAATGTTGAATTGATTGTATGGTGCAACAAAAAGGTGCAACTGTAGATGACCTGGGACAAAATAGGTCATGAGAGGTCTATTCTCTATTCCAGTCTCAGCTTCATTAGAGCAGATGTATTTCCAGGTCAATAGATACCAGAATGCTGCATTTATCTTAAAGTGAAAATAGCATTTACTCTTATATTCACCAAAAACAAAGGCAGATACTCTTTTGGAGAGGACTTTTAAAACTATTGCTAGTACAGGCATGTAGCAGGCCAAACAATTACGTTTCCTTCCTCTTGTAGCATAAGCCAAGGCTTTGCACCTCTGATATTTGATTGGGAGCCACCTAGAGTTGGTTATAAGATGGGCAGCTATATAAATGCTTAAATAAGTCCATATGCCGGTAGTCATTCATTTAATTCCGTTCAAAGTTACAACCTCACTGAAAAAAATGACTCATGACCATTTTCCACACATTGCAGTATCCCCATGGTCACGTGATCAAAATTCGGACTCTTGGCAACTGACTCGTATTTATGACGGTTGCAGTCCCCAGGGGTCATGTGATCCCCTTTTGCGACCTTCTGACAAGATTCACTTAACAGCCGTGTGACTAACTTAACGACTGCAGTGATTTCCTTAACAACAGCGGCAAGAAAGGTCGTAAAATGGGGCAAAACTCACTTAACAAATGGCTCACTTAACAACAGAAACTTTGGGCTCAATTGTGGTTGTAAGTCGAGGACTACCGGTAATTTGGTTGTTTTCTTTCAAAAAAAATAATTGGAATCTATGCCACATGTTTGGGGACTTATTGGTCTCAAGAAGAGGCCTATGGACCACAAGTCAGCAACCTTTACTTTAAACCCATAATTTCCTTAACTGTTGGAGGTTTGGTGAACAGAGTAACAGCTCAGGATTTGCCCATCATTATGTCTGTAAAGAGCCATGTCCACCGGTGGCTCAATATGATCGCCACAATGTAAAAAAGACATTGAGACTCTAGAAAGAGTGCAGAGAAGAGCAACAAAGATGATTAGGGGACTGGAGGCTAAAACATATAAGGAACGGTTGCTGGAATTGGGTATGTCTAGTTTAACGAAGAGAAGGACGAGGGGGGACACGATAGCAGTGTTCCAATATCTCAGGGGCTGCCCCAAAGAAGAGGGAGTCAAGCTATTCTCCAAAGCGCCTGAAGGCAGGACAAACGGATGGAAACTGACCAAGGAGAGAAGCAACCTAGAACTAAGGAGAAACTTCCTGACTGTTAGAACAATTAATCAGTGGAACAACCTGCCTCCAGAAGCTGTGAAGGCTCCAACACTGGAAGTTTTTAAGAAGAGACTGGACAGCCATTTGTCTGAAATGGTATAGAGTCTCCTGTCTGAGCAGGGGGTTGGACTAGAAGACCTCTAAGGTCCCTTCCAACACTTCTCTTCTCTTCTCTTCTCTTCTATTCTCTTCTCTTCTATTCTATTCTATTCTATTCTATTCTATTCTATTCTATTCTATTCTATTCTATTCCATTCCATTCCATTCCATTCCATTCCATTCCATTCCATGGACAAGTGTCACCCTAAGCAAAATATTGCAGTGCAGAGTGAGTCTGCATTTTTCCTGGGGATCTGTTTCCTCACTTCAAGTTTCCTTTTGTTTTTTTTGTTTTTTTTCATTACGCTTTCAACACTCAGTAACCTCTATGTGTGCAGTGTATGACTCATATACAACCAATTTTGTATTTGCTGCTAATTATCAAATCACATAAAAGGTTATTTTTTTTTTATTTAAGAACATTTATATGGCCACCCAACACACTCTCAGTGAATCTGGGCGGCTTATTCCCAGGGTCTGTGGGGGTGGGTGTAAATCTTTTATAATCTTTTTAGGGTTTTGTTTTTCTGCACACCATGGAGGTTTTCCAATCCTCATTCAGTATTGTATTTTTCCTCTTGGTTCAAAGCTACACTAGCGAACATGTAACCAGGATTTTTTCTATGTTTCCGTGAATGTTTGGTGGTGGTAGGAACAACTCAAAAAGCTGCCAGTTTACACCAATTCCAGTGGTAGGAACAACTCAGTTTACACCAATTCCAATCAGAAGGCTTCTATAAGCCATTAAAAGGATCTTCAAAAATTGCATGCATCCATCTTAAACTAGTGTTAAGCCTAAATTGAGGAGACAGGAAGCTCTCCCAGAAAGATTTATGCTAAGTCCAGAACGCAAGTTATGCTTTCCATTGCTCAACTAACAGGTGACATAGGATATAATTCTATTCAGTGTGGAATACAGGCAGTCCTCAAAATAGGACCCCAACTGGGATCAGAATTTCCTTCGCTAAGCAATGTGATTGTTAAATGAATCACACCTGATTTTATGATCTTTCTTCCATGGCTGTTAAACAAATCATTGCAGTTGTTAAATGAATCATGCAGTTGTCCAGCAAATCTGCTTCCCCCATTGACTTTGCTTATTGGAAGCCAGTCGCAAATAGCGATCACATGATCCCGGAACATTTCAGCTGTCATAAATGTTGGTTGCTAAGCACCTGAATTTTCATCCTGTGATCATGGGGATGCTGTAACAGTCATAAGTGTGAGGACTGGCCATTAGTCACATTTTTCAGTATTGTTGTAACCTCAAATGGTCACTAAAAAAAAACCAGTTGTAAGTTGAGGACTACCTGTACTTCATTTCATCTCTCTCCTATCCTGCCTTCCCTCATTTGTTATTCTCAAGCTAACTAACAAAACTGAGTAAAATAATATGCAGCTAAATAATTCAGCAACACAGGAGCATTAAAAATAACAGTGGTACATTGGAGGTGCTAAAAGGATTTAATAATAATAATAATAATAAAGTTGGAAGGGACCTTGGAGGTCATCGAGTCCAACCCCCTGCTCAGGCAGGAAACCCTATACCATTTCAGACAAATGGCTGTCCAGTCTCTTCTTAAAAACTTCCAGTGTTGGAGCATTCACCGCTTCTGGAGGCAGGTTGTTCCACTGGTTAATTGTTCTAACTGTCAGGAAGTTTCTCCTCAGTTCCAGGTTGCTTCTTTCCTTGACTAGTTTCCATCCATTACTTCTTGTCCTGCCCTCAGGCGCCTTGGAGAATATTTAAAAGGCCTGAGAAAATAAAAACAAGGGGGGGAAATGAAAAATGTTCTCCTACTGTCTAACTAAGAAGGGGGGACATGATAGCAGTGTTCCAATATCTCAGGGGCTGCCACAAAGAAGAGGGAGTCAAGCTATTTTCCAAAGCGCCTGAAGGCAGGAGAAGAAGCAACGGATGGAAACTAATCAAGGAGAGAAGCAACCTAGAACTAAGGAGAAACTTCCTGCCTCCAGAAGTTGTGAATGCTCCAACACTGGAAGTTTTTAAGAAGAGACTGGACAGCCATTTGTCCAAAATGGTATAGGGTTTCCTGCCTGAGCAGGGGGTTGGACTAGATGACCACCAAGGTCCCTTCCAACTTTATTATTATTATTATTATAAATGATGTTAAGTGCTCATCTCTTAAGTTTAGTAAATTGATGATTCTGATGATTTTAAAAGCCTCAGTAATATCATCGTCATGATCATGATCATTATAGAAAATAACTGTATTGATCTGAATGGCAGTCTAAATCAAATGAGTTGATATGTTTGTCAGAATTGGGGAAGAAAGTGTTTCATCTGGAACTGGTTCTAATCAATCTTTTTCTCAGGATTAATGTAATTGTTTAACAAGATTAATTGCTTAAAAGGCTTTTCTTTGGGAGCGCTCCATGGAGGCCTGATCAGTGATTTAACGGTTTGATCCATGATAAAATAACAGGTTTAGAGATTCCACACAAACTGAGTCACATTTCCATAAATGCCTTCAAGTGGAGTCACGGCAACTAGACTTCTTTTCTTGTTCAATTCGCTGCTTATCCAAGCACAGGTAGTCCTTGACTTACAACAGTTCATTTAGTGACCATTCGAAGTCACAGTGGCACTGAAAAAAGGAACTTATGGCCATTTTTCACACAACTGTTGCAACATCCCCATGGCCACATGATCAAAATTCAGACATTTGACAACTCATATTTATGACAGTTGCTGTGGCCCCGGGGTCATAGGATCACGTTTTGCAACCTTCTGACAAGCAAAGTCAATTGGGAAGCCAGATTCACTTAACAACCGTGTCACTAACTTAACCATGGCAGTGATTCACTTAACAGCTGTGGCAAGAAAGGTTGTAAAATGGGGCAAAGCTCACGTAACTATCTTGCTTAGCAACAGAAATTTTGGGCTCAGTTGTGGTCGTAGGTTGAGGACTACCTGTAGCTTCTTCAGTCTCAGCAGGTTGGTTAGGAAGGTCCCATACATATGTCCTCCAGGGTTGTTTCATTTCTCACCTAATCTGAATAGGCCAGGGGCAGGCAACCTTGGCTCTTTTATGACTCGTGGACTTCAACTCCCAGAATTCCTGAGCCAGCCATGCTGAGGAGAAAGGGAGAGGTTTCCATGCTGAGCCATGCCGGCTCAGGAATTCTGGGAGTTGAAGTCCACGAGTCATAAAAGAGCCAAGGTTGCTTACCCCTGGCCTACAGGTAATCCTCAACTTATGACAGAGCCCAGAATTTCCAATGTATGTCATTGTGGTTGTAAACTGAGGCACCTGCATAACCAATCCAATTTTATGACACTTTTTTTTTTATGACACTTTATTGCCGTCTCCAGAACATCTGAAAACACCCCCAGAATGGATTAGGACAGGGGTAGGCAACTTTGGCTCTTTTATGACTCGTGGACTTCAACTCCCAGAATTCCTGAGCCAGCCATGCTGAGGGGAAAGGGAGAGGTTTCCATGCTGGCTCAGGAATTCTGGGAGTTGAAGTCCACGAGTCATAAAAGAGCCAAGGTTGCCTACCCCTGGAATAGGCTCTTTAAGTGAGGAGGCAGAGAGGTTTTTTTTTTCTTTTAATGACCCTGTAATCCCTTGCACTGGGGTGGAGTCAGGGCGACTGAACAGAGCTTGAGCATTTACTGGCCGGATGCCCTTCCTGACAGAGTTCATAGCAGACAATTACTCATTGAGCCCAGATAGAGAAACATATGCCACTATTTAGGACAGGGGTGTCAAACTGCCGGCCCACGGGCCAGACATGTCATGAAGAAACCACGCCCACTCCATTGCCGGCAATGGGGAAAAAGTTCCGATACGTCGCACGACGTCATGTGACGTCGCGAGTTTGACATGTCTGATCTAGGATCACCTTCTGATTGTGAGGCGAGAGCTCCACCTCTAGGTCACTACGCCACTCTTAACTGAGTAGGCAGAGAGTAGCTGCTCCTAAATCCTTTCTCCTAGGTGGGTCCTTAAATGTGGCCTCCCTGGTGAACCTGTAAAGTGGTCTCGATCTTCCTGGGGAGCAGGATTAAAAAAATGGAGGACAGGTAGTTTCTGAGCCTCCATTTCTATTGAGGGGGAAATTTTCCATTTTGGCATAAATGGATTCCTCCGCTCCTTACCATAAATGTTTTCATGAACACAAACTTTTAAATTGTGCAACTTTTCCCCCCCCCATCATCAAGCTTCACAGACTGCTGCCGGCATACACCCACAAAATATTTGACTTCTGCAAGCTTTGTAAGCCACCGATAAGGAGATTTGAAACAGCAATAGGATGATCATTGTTTTTGATTCCATTTTTTTAAAAGAAATCAGATGCTTAAGGGAGTTCAGACATTTGCTAGTCTTTGCATTAAATGGATGGGCCTCGGGATCAAAAATGATCAGGGTACTGTGTCAAACTGCCAGGAGAGAGATAAGAAGTGGAGGAAAAGGGAATCAGTGTGCTTTCTACTCTGTGACGAGTTATAAACACAGATTTAGGTGAATTCTGTCACCTAGATTTGACCTGGGAAGTGCAGACTTGTTTTATCTCTGAGTCAGGGAGATTAATCCGTTTTAAAAACTGTCCAACGTTAAGGAGTTCAGCTTAAAAGGAGACTCAGTTCATTCAACTGCAGGTCTTTAAAAATGTATTTTTAACAGAAAAGTGAAATCTCTAACTAGCCAGACCTATGTGAGCCAAAACATTTCCTTTTAATCTCGTAGGAAAGCAGTGTCTTTTTATAGTGGTGGCTGTTGTGTTTGGGTGAACATAAGCACATTTCATCCTTAATTTTTGAAGATACCTTCCTCTTTTAGAATGATTATTTTTCAATGTATGGAATATGTATGGATTTTAAAACAACTCAGGATTGCTGATCTAAGATATTTTTTTTAACCAGGGATGACTCTAATTTGCAATCCCCTCCACGAAAAATAAACAGGCACCATGCAAAATTATGCTTTATTTTTACTCTTTCCTGCAAGGGGGAGTTCACCAGGGTTTTTTGTTTTGTTTTGTTTTGTTTTTGGAATTCACATACCTTGCTGAGTGTAAATCTGCTTTTTTCATATTTGCACAATTGCCTTTATATGGGAAAAGTTTAAGGGACTTGGCATTTCTGTAAGCCACTCTCAGATTTAGGCATTACATTGATTATTGAACCAAGGGTAGAGAACCTAGAGATCAGAAAGAGTCATCCTTATTAAGGAAGTGGTATTATTTCTAATTTATCCAGTTTAAAAGTGAGCCCTTAAAGCATATTCCTATCCTCCATTATTAAATTGAGAGATGATCATCAGACGCAGCTAAAGGATGAGGGGAAAAGATGGGTGCGTAAAAAAGAGAGAACAGGTGCATGAAGGAACGTAGGAAAGTTAAAAATAAAATAAAATGCAGAGATGAAAGAAATACTAAATGGAAAGGAAAGAGGAATTAAAAGAAAAGGATTTTCTCTAAGGAAATTATATAAATCAAGTAGGAACGCAAGCAGAGAATGACTTCTGAACATACTAGTTGGTCTAGTGCATGGGTCGGCCAGCCGAAACATCCAACGAGCCGCACGGACCCGTTTCCCTAAAAAAAAAAACCCCTGGGAGCCGCACCCGCCCGCGCATGCGCGCCCGCCCGCGCATGCGCACCCGCACGCGCACGCGCGCATGTGCGCGCACCCACGCATGCCCGTTCGCGCACGCGCGCCCGTTCGCGCACCCGCCCACGCATGCGCCCGCGCACATGCGCATGCGCTCCCCAAAATGGCGGCGGAGGCTCCGGAGCCGCAGGTGATGCCTCAAAGAGCCGCATGCGGCTCCGGAGCCGCGGGTTGCCGACCCGTGGTCTAGTGGTTAAGGCACCAGGCTAAAAATTAGGAGAAGGTGAGTTCTAATCCTGCCTTAGGCATGAAAGTGAGTGGATGACTTTGGGCCAATCATCAGGAGACTGTGAGTTCTAGTCCTGCCTTAGGCATGAAAGTGGCAGAGTATCTTTGGGTCAATCACCAGAAGACTGTGAATTCTAGTTCCACCTTAGGCACAAAAGCCAGCTGGGTGACTTTGCATGCAAAGTTACAATGATTGTTTTTCACACTTACGACCATTGCAGCGTTCCCATGGTCACGTGATCAAAATTCAGATGCTTGGCAACTGGTTCACATTTATGACGGTTGCCGTATCCCATGGTCATATGATCACCTTTTGTGACCTTCTGACAAGCAAATTCAATGGGGAAGCCAGAATCACTTAATTTTGTTTCTAATTTAACAACTGTGGTGATTCACTTAACAACTGTGACAACAGGTCGTAAAATGGGGCAAAACTGCCTTAGGCATGAAAGTGGGAGGGTGACTTTGGGCCAATCACCAGGAGACTGAGTTCTTACTTAACAACACAAATTTTGGTGTCAGTTATGGTCATAAGTTGAGGACTACCTGTATTCCACAATTAATCAGTGGAACAATTTGTTTTCTGAAGTTGTGATGCTCCAACACTGCAGGTTTTTAAGAAGAGATTGAACAGCCACTTATCTCAAATTGTATACGGTTTCCTGCTTGAGCAGGGGGTTGGACTAGAACAGGGCTTTTCAACCTGTGGTACGCATACCACTTGTGGTACATTAACAAGTGGCAGGTGGTACGCAGCCCTGCCTAGCCAAGTGTAGTGGGGGAGGGAATGACCAGCACAGGCAAGGACTTACAGTGAGAGTCCTCTGGAGCTGCAGAGTGGCTGGGCAAGACAAAGGCCCCAGGCTCACTTCTGGCTCACCCTCCCCCATGAGAAAGGAGGAGGAGGGGGGTGGAGACCTGTAAAAGGAGGCAGTTTGGGCGGGAGAGGGAGAGAGAGAAAAAGAAGCAGCCTTGGGAGGAGGCCGAGTCAGCTCTAGCTGCACCGAAGGGGAAGAAGGAGGAGGAGGGTGGGGGAAGAGGAGATCAAGCAGGCCGGCCATGAGCTAATCTACAACTGCTGTGGCAGCCACCTGTGGTGGCAGCAGCAAACAGGCAAGAAATGCAGCGGGGGAGGGGTTGCCCTCCACGAGGAATGAAGAAAGGTAGCATCAGCTGGAGGTGAGACAAGGAGGGAGGGAGGGAGATGGAGAATGGAAGGATTCTTATGTGCTTTTGTGACTTTGAAGTTCTGGGATTTGTGCAATGTGGGCTTTGTGTTCTTAAGGAGTGTTTGGCAATTTCTATTTGGCTGATGGCTATGGCTGATGTCTCGTGTTAGCTTCTATTGCTCTGCTATTGTTAGCTGTAAGTTTTGCTGCAAGGGATTTTGAAGTATTTTTCTCCTGAATGGATTTTGCCTGTAGATTCCTTTACTTATGAATGGAGCCATTTGGGGAGGCTGCCTTAGCCGGCAGCCAATACTTACTACATTTTTTTTTCTTCCTTAAGTGCCGGCTGCCGGCTCCTTACTTTCCTTTCTAGCCAGTAGCTAATTCTTAAAGGGGAATGTGCCTTTTTAAGCTAGTTCACTCAGCAGTTTGTCTTTTCTGTTTCTGGAGGCTTTTCCTTGTTTGATGAATATATGGAAGAGAGAAAATATGGGGGGGGGGGTTCAAATTCTTCCTTCAGAAGGAGGTGGGCATGAGAAAGAGGGAGGCAGGGAAGGAGGGAACTTAGCACTTGGCCACCAGCAGCCCTGCCATTGACTTTGCTTGTCAAAAGGCTGCAAAAGGGGATCTCATGACCCTGGGACAGTGACCATCATAAAAATGAATCAGTTGCCAAGTATCCAAACATAAATCACATCACCCTGGGCATGCTGCAATGGTCATAAGTGTGAAAAATGGTCATAAGTCATTTCAGTGCAATTGCAACTTTGAACAGGGTTTTTTTTTGGTCATCACGTTTTTGACACCTTGCTAGGTGGTACTCGAATATTGCCATATCCTAAAAGTGGTACAATCGGTGAAAAGGTTGAAAAGCCCTGGACTAGAAGACCTCCAAGGTTCCTTCCAACTTTGTTATTCTGTTATTCAGTAACTCTGTGCCTTCTTGTGCATTAAGATGCAGGCCCCTTTTTAAAAGTTAAAATACACCACTTAAGAAAAGGGCTGTAATTTTGTGACAGAATGTTTGTAGGTGGCAAACTGATTTTCCATATTATAATCAGTTATTCCAAAAATATTTTCAGAGAATGTTTTACATAAAGATTGGCAGGCATTGGGACATATTTGTTCCTTGTGACTTCCTTCATTCTGATATATGTCTGAAACATCCATATCCCATATTTTATTCTGAGTAATAAAATTGTTGCATGACCAGAATTGATCTTGATCATGGTTTTTTTTTCTAGATTATTATTATTATTATTATTATTATTATTATTATTATTATTATTATTATTATTATTATTATTATTATTATTATTATTATTATTATTATTATTATTACTACCCTATGTCTATCCCAATACAGGTGGTCCTTAACTTACGACCACAATTGAGCCCAGAATTTCTGTTGCTAAGCAAGGCAGTTAAGTGAGTTTTGCCCCATTTTACAAACTTTCTTCCCTCACAGTTGTTGAGGGAATCACTGCAGTTGTTCAGTTGGTAACACGGTTGTTAAGTGAATCTGGCTTCCCCATTGACTTTGCTTGTCAGAAGGTCGCAAAAGGGGATCACATGATCTCGGGACACTGCAACCGTCATAAATACGAACCAGTCGCCAAGCGTCTGGATTTTGATCACGTGACCATGGGGATGCTGCAGTCGGCCGCAAGTGTGAAAAAAATGGTCGTAAGTCCTTTTTCCAGAGTTGTCGTAACTTCGAACAGTTACTAAATGAATGGTTAAAGGTCAAGGGCTACCTGTATCTAATATCCCTCCTTTTCCCATCGTGCACTGACTTCTCTTCTTTCCTTTCTTTAGCGCTCCTTCAATGCTGATACCCCTGTCAGGCCCCAGAGTGACACCTGCTGTGGATAAATATGCTGTCTTTAAAAGGATTGGATCTGACAAGCCTGCTGAAGGTACTGTCATGGTTCTGACAGAGACAAATAAAGCAGAACTCCGAGGCTTGGAAATTCCTCAAAGAACCTGTTTATTGATACAAAGTACTGGCACATCAAATGTGAAACCAAGTCTGAATAGACATGTAACAATCCGTAATACAAAGTTAAGAAACCCCCCCCCCCCTAAAGCTATGCAAGCTACTACGTTCCCCAATACATCTTCTTGGCGGGCTTTTCACGAAATGCCCAGCCCAACCAAGCTGATGACCTTGGTTCCCACGGGAAGAAAATCCGTTTAGTCTAGTGAAGCGCCTGGGAAACCCCCCCTCCCTCCGTGCTATGTGTCAGCCGAAAATGAATAGGGAAAACGGCTGCAGCTACACTCATTTTCAAAGTTGACAGGTACTTGAAGATTTTTTTTTTTTTTTTAAGTTACCTTTGTAAATGTGATACTTTCCCCTTCCGCTTTTCTTATATTCAAAAGGGACAATTAAAAAATTTGTTTTGATAACTTGACTAATTTGGATTGAGGCAGTCCGCTCTTGTCAGAACTGGCTCTTTGCAAAAACTTCAAAGCCTTCCAGCCCAGAGTCACCTGGTAGGGGAGATGGGCGGCATAACAATTGAATAAATAATAAATAAAATACTGGCCGCAGGCTACTGCAGAACAGTAACTTTGTGGCTCTCTGTCAAAATTTTAACGACATTCTCTTTTTTAAAAAATATATACATCGTAGATTATGGAGATAAATACAGTGCTTTTCGAGAACTGGAGCAGCCATCGGAGAGTAAATCTATAGGTAAGTTTTGCCCGGTGCAGAACCTTCAAGATCAGCCTTCCTTGGGCTTTCAAGTGGTCTCTGTCATTGGTTAAATTTGGGCCTGCTGGAGATCCTAGAATATAAAGGGTTTCACTGGAGGTAAAGGTAGTCCTCGCTTTACGACCACAATTGAAACCAGAATTCCCACTGCTAAGCAAGGTGGTTGTTAAGTGAATTGTGGCCAAATTTATGACCTTTTTTTGCCATGGTTGTTAAGTGAAAAGAGACTAGACATTCACCTGTCTGAGACGGTATAGGTTCTCCTGCTTGAGCAGGGGGCTGGACCTCTAAGGTCCCTTCCAGCTTCTATTCTATTCTATTCTATTCTATTCTATTCTATTCTATTCTATTCTATTCTACTCTACTCTACTCTACTCTACTCTACTCTACTCTACTCTACTCTACTCTACTCTACTCTACTCTACTCTACTCTACTCTACTCTACTCTACTCTACTCTACTCTATATTCCTATTCTACTCTACTCTACTCTATATTCCTATTCTGTTCTGTTCTGTTCTATTCAATCGCTGCACTTGTTAAGAGAATCAAGGGATCATTAAGCAAATCTAGCTTCCCCCTTTGACTTTGCTTGTTGGAAGCCAGCTGGGAAGGTTGCAAATGGCAATCACATGACCGCAGGATGCTGCAACCATTGTAAATACATGCCAGTTGACAATCATCCAGATTTTGATCATGTGACAGTGGGGATGCTACGATAGGTTAAGGTCCAGTCATAAGTCATTCGTTTTAGTGTCGTTATAACTTTCCATGGTTGCTAGGCAAATGTCTGTAAGTCGAGAGCTACCTGTATGCCGTCAACAGAAACAGGCGCTTCCTAAAGCAATTTTATTTAGTTATTTAAAGTATTTATCTTTCTCTCTAGAGAACCTCCTCCAATATCTTCCAGGTCAAAACACTATTCCTTCATGTCAGAACAACTAGAGTAATAATAATAATAAAGTTGGAAGGGACCTTGGAGGTCATCTAGTCCAACCCCCTGCTCAGGCAGGAAACCCTATACCATTTCAGACAAATGGCTGTCCAATCTCTTCTTAAAAACTTCCAGTGCTGGAGCATTCACCGCTTCCGGAGGCAGGTTGTTCCACTGATTAATTGTTCTAACTGTCAGGAAGTTTCTCCTTAGTTCTAGGTTGCTTCTCTCCTTGATCAGTTTCCATCCGTTGCTTCTTGTCCTGCCTTCAGGTGCTTTGGAGAATAGCTTGATTCCCTCTTCTTTGTGGCAGCCCCTGAGATACTGGAAGACTGCTATCATTTCCCCCCTCGTCCTTCTCTTCATTAAACTAGACATTCCCAATTCCTGCAACCTTTCCTTATATGTTTTAACCTCCAGTCCCCTGATCATCTTTGTTGCTCTTCTCTGTACTCTTTCTAGAGTGCCTGCCAGTCTAAATCAGGAGTGTCCAACTTTGGCAACTTTAAGACCTGTGGACTTCAACACCCAGAATTCCCCCAACCACAAGTCTCTGGTGGGAAGGGATACTCCAAAATAAGGTCTACTGGAAAAACCTGCCCCTGTGTGGATGCAGATTACTTGTACCTGTAATTAACTGCTAGACAATGTGCATTGAGCTCCAGCATCTCCAGTTAAAAATGGTCGAGTTATTGGGAAAGGTCTGGAAAGCTATTGAAGGCCTCTTTGGTACAGTGATATGTCGGAGTAAAGCCAGAAAAAGTTAAAAAATCAAATCCTAGACTGCACTTGACTTGGAATCTCATTGGATTATCTGAGACTGGTGATTATTTCTCAACCTACGTTGCTAAATTGTGAAGAAATAATAATGCAATGGGACTTAAAGGCCACATACATTGCCCCAATCTCCAAGGAGATTGGACGAGATATAGCTGCAGTGTATAAAAATAGAATAGTGTTAACATTTTTTGATTTGTATACAGAAATTCCCAATTTAGTTCTTTCAATTCCTATTACCTGGATTGGAAAAAAAGACTGCATCTATTAGGGAAAGTAATTTATTTCTTGATTTAGGACATTCATATATCATCCTTCATGATTTGCACCAAAAGGACAAGGTTGCAATACAAATGAAAAATAATGAAATAGAACAAGAGAAAAATATCAAGGACTGTTTTTGATTGATGAAGCAGTTTCCGGAGTTGGTAACATAGAAGAATTGTATCCAGAAGGTCCCAAATCTCAAAGTCCGTTATTCTCAATTAAAAGGGGACAAAATGTCCATCCCATTAGAGACCCTGAATCAGAATAAACACCTGTGCAGCTTATGATGATGTTAAGCTGAGTCATTGAGAGGAAAAAGCTATTTTTTTGCAGGGCAGAACATAAGGGAAGATGTTTCAGGTCAATGTCAGTTTTTTGGAATGTGCCCAAAATACTGCAGAATGCTAATCTATCCTCTGGCTTAAATACTGCAGTTTCCATAAGTACAGGTAGTCCTCGACTTACAGCCACAATTGAATCCAAAATTTCTGTTGTTGAGACATTTGTTAAGTGAGTTTTGCCCCATTTTACGACTTTTCTTGCCACACTTGTTAAATGAATCCCTGCAGTTGATAAGTCAGTAACCCAGTTGTTAAGTGAAGCTGGCTTCCCCATTGCCTTTGCTTGTCAGAAGGTCGCAAAAGGGGATCACATGACCCTGGGACACAGCAACGGTCATAAATATGAGTCAGCCAGGCATCCAAACTTTGGTCACATGATCATGGGGATGCTGCAAAGGTCATAACTATGAAAAATGATCATAAGTCACATTTTTCAGTGCCGTTGTAACTTTGAACGGTCAGTAACGAACTGTTGTAAGTCGAGGACTATCTGTATAAACAGCCTCTCTTTAGATGCGAGAGCTGGTTAGAATGCAGTATTGCAGGCAAACTCTGCCACAGCCAGGAATTCGATCTTGATGGGGCTCAAGGTCGACTCAGTCTTCCATCCTTCCGAGGTCGGTAAAATGAGGACTCTGATTGTTGGGGGAAATATGCTGACACTGTAAGCTGCTCAGAGTGTGCTATAAAGCTGGGGTCTCTAACCTTTCCGGCTTTGCGGACCGGTGGGGAGGGGAGAGGGGATGGTTTTGTGCAAGCAGCAGGCGTGGGCACTCTTGCTCACAGCTTCATGTTTCGCAAGGGGCGGGTTCGTGCGCCTGCCCCTTGTGCAAATGGAGCTTCCCGCGCGCTTGCCTGCCGCTTGCGTGGCCTCATTCCAAATGGGCAGCAGCCCGGGAGTTGGGGACCGCTGCTATAAAGCACTATGGAGCGGTATATACGTCTAATGCTATTGCTATTGCTAAGTTATGGAGAAACACCAAAGAGAGACGTAACTTCATTCATTCATTCATTCATTTGCCACCAATCTTACTGTCCAAAGTGCCTCTCCCATCTCCCTTTATTGTTACTTATGTACCTGCAAGAAATGAGAGGTCCTTTTAAAGCAGATAATAATAAAGGAAATCTGCATAAAATCTACGAGGCTAAGTAGCTTGCATATTCTGAGAAAGATGGAATTTCTGTCATCAAAATCAATTTCTTCTTCATGGCATGGTTTGTGTGTCTGTTTGTTTGTGGTTTTAGAAGAGGGTTGGCAGCTATCCCATGACTAACAAACTCTGGGCTGAGGTTAGTTTGATGCAGCCAGCTTGCTTTATCTATTTGCAGATTGGGAGAGATGCATTTTTATCTTGGGTTCACAGCCAGTTCAGCTATAACATAGCCCTGCTACAGTCTTAGCATAATAAGCACAAAATATTGTAGCAAGTGAGTCATATAGGAGGGAAGGAAGGAAGGAAGGAAGGAAGGAAGGAAAAGAGAAAGGAAGAAAGGAAGGAAGGGAAGGAAAAAAGAAAGAGAAAGAAAGAAAGGAAGAAAGAAAAAAAAAGAATGGAAGGAAAAAAGAAAGAAAGAAAAGAGAAAGAAAGAAAAAAGAAAGGAAGGGAAGGAAAAAAGAAAGGAAAGAAAGAGAAAAAGAAAGAAAGAAGAAAGAAAAAAGAATGCAGGAAGGAAAAAAGAAAAAGAAAGAAAGAAAGGAAAGAAAGAAAGAAAGAAAAAGAAAGAAAGAAAGAAAAAGAAAGAAAAAGTTTTTTCCCCCAAATATTTTATTAGGTTATTAACTAGGGTAAAGGAAAGGAAGGGTCGATATGGGTAATCACATTCAAGGTAAGGTTGAGGGATGGGGAGGGGATACGGGTGGATATACAAAGGATTTTTATTTATCAAATTGATAGGACCATTTATCGCATGCAAGGTGATAAGTAAGAAAGAAAAAAAAACCTTGAGTTCTACTATCTGATGACTTTGTAGCATGGGAATGCATTCTCCAGGGCTTGCACCATTAACATTTAGCAGCCCATTTATCTTCTTATTTTCACACACACACAAACACACACACACACACACAAACACACACACACACACACACATCAAATTAGGGCTAAAATAGGTTTTGAAGCCTCTGCTAGGGGCTGAAAGAGGCATGAACCCTTTTATTCATGCCATGTCCCAATGGATCATGGAGGGTTTTAAAAATATTGTAAAAAAAGTGAGGTCCATCCACCCACTCCCCAAAGATTGCATCCATGTTTGATTTCAACATAATTATAGAAAGGTGGGGGGAACAATATCCTTGAAAATAGTGCAACAGTATCCTCACTGACTCATCGTCCCTGAAATTACTGTTTTTATGCTGTGAATAATGTTAGGTTTGTTGGATATCTATACACTTCACTCAGTGAGTTCAAACGTTTTTCAGCCATGTTGAAGCCAGTCCAGTACAGATAATTCTTGACTCACAACCACAACTGAGCCCAAGATTTCTGTTTCTAAGAGTGAGACAATTGTTCATTGAGTTTTGCTTCCTTTTACGACCTTTCCTGCCACCGTTGCTAAGTGAATCACTGCAGTTGTGAAGTTAGTAACACGGTGGTAAAGTGACTCTGAATTCCCCATTGACTTCGCTTGTCAGAAGGTCACAAAAGGTGACCCTGGGACACTGCAACCTCCTAAAATATGAGCCAGTTGTCAAGCGTCCAAATTTAGATCCTGAGGCCAGGGGGATGCTGAAACAATCCTAAATGTGAAAAACGGTCATAAGTCACTTTTTTCAGTGCCGTTGTAGCTTCAAACGGCCACTAAACAAATAATCGTAAATCGAGGACTACCTGTATTTCATTTTCAGGCCAAGAGGCACGTTGGTTTTGAACTGTGTTTTTTTGTCACTTTTAACCCTTTCACCAGCTTACATTTCTAACGGAAAAGCTTGCAACCCATCTGTAAGTCAAGTTTTGCTGTGCCCATTTCTTGGTCTGCGGTACTGTCAGTTTCACAAATGGCCTTCTGGTAGAGGTGATGCTTGCACCACTTTTGAGGAGAGAATCAAGGAGTCTCCCTAAAATCTCCAACTGGTCAGAATTTACATCTGTCTCAAAGACTGATCTGTTGATTTGCTACTGCAGCATTTGGGAAACTGACTTGACTGGGTGTTTTGGGTGTTTTGTTTTTTAATTTTTGCTTTGGTGATGGTCATTTGAATATTTTATTAAAAATGAAGTGTGTGCTTGCCCATGGATGTGGCTGTAGCTGAGTAGATAGAGACATAAAGAACAAATCTTAAATTGCATTGAATTGGGTTGAATTTAAAGTATGTTCTTCGCTATTTCGATGTTTTTACGTCCTGCTGGTGAATGGGTTAAGCCAAATTTGAAGAAGTTAAATAAATGTTCCATTTTAAACTAACCATTCATATGTGATTAGTTATAATGATGTGCCATCAAATCAATGTAGAGTCTTAGTGACCCCATTTATTTTTATTTATACATTTGTATCCCGCCTTTATTTTTTTTTTACAAATAACTTAAGGCAGTGAACCTATTCAACACGCCTTCCTCCTCCTATTTTCCCCACAACAACCCTGTGAGGTGGGTTGGGCTGAGAGAAAATGGTTGGCCCAGGGTCACCCAGAGATCTTTCATGCCTAAGGCGGGACTAGAACTTCAGTCTCCTGGTGATTGGCCCAAAACATTCAAATCCTTAACTTACCTCGTTTGTGCTTATTATCTTTTATTCATGCTTTTTTTTTTTTGGAAAACATTATAAGATTATTCACCTTGAGTCCTTGAGAAGAAGTAACATGGAAAGTGGACAAAATAAAATTAGCTCCCCCGCCCTTGGACATTTTGAACAGGTGGGAATTAGCAGATACGGTGCTCGGTGAAGCCTGTTAAAACAGAGGTCCCCAACCTTTTGGGCACCAGGGATCGGTTCTGTGGAGAGAGGTTTTTCCAAGGACCAGAGATTGCGTGGTTTTGTGTGCTGCCTGCATCCTGAGGATGGGACTTTGCTCGTTTGTGCAGACCGGTTGCTCGCATGCCGCGGACTGGTACCGGTCCACAGACCGGGGGTTGGGGACCCCTGGGTTGAAATGTTCATGAAATCCTATTGACTTGGCTGTCTGTTCTCTGTTTTTCAGGCGAGAGCTTTACAGATTTCAAGTCCCCGGGAACAGATGACGGCTTCACCGATTTCAAAACCGCGGACAGCATCTCTCCACTAGAACCGCCGACAAAGGACAAAGCCTTTCCTTCCCCTTTCTCTTCCCTTTCTCTACAGTCCAAACAACCACCCCAAGCAAAGCCTTCTCTGAATTTGGCAGACCTGGATCTGTTCTCCTCAGCCTCAACTGGAGAGAGCCAACCTGCTCTCTTTCCAGCTGCGTACAATTCCCCCAAACCAGCAACTTTTGCTACACCATCACACCCAACATCGGCCGCCACCATTCTGCCCATGCCAGGCAGCAGCTCGGCCCTGGCCGGCGACTTTGCCGACTTCAACCTTTTTGGCGGGTTGTCGAGTTGTCCTCCGGCTCCCACTCAGGACGAATTTGCAGACTTCATGGCTTTCAATAACAGCGCCGTCTCTCTGGAGCAGCAACTGGATGATAAATACAGCACCCGCAAGCAAGACGCCAACGCCGTTCCCCCTGCCGGCTCCTTAGCCGGTGTCGTGAAGAACGGGCAGAGCCCCGTTGCTGCTTCCAACAGATACGACATCTTCAAGCAGCTGTCTCTGGACAGCCCCGGGTTGGGATTTGAGGAAGTAAAAGACCACACTCCTTCCTCGGTGAAAAGCGAAGACGACTTTGCTGATTTCCACTCGAGCAAGTTTTCCTCCAGCTCGGAAAAATCCCTCGTCGACAAACTGGCCGCTTTCAAGCACACCAAGGAGGACTCGGCTTCTGTCAAGTCTCTGGACCTCCCATCCATTGGTGGCAGCAGCGTGGGCAAGGAGGATTCGGAAGACGCCCTCTCTGTCCAGTTTGACATGAAACTGGCAGATGTGGGAGGAGACCTTAAGCATGTCCTGTCTGATAGCTCTCTGGATTTACCAACGGTTAGTGGTCAACATCCACCAGCAGCAGGTGAGGAACTAGTTAGATTGCTCTGGTAACAGCGGCTCCAGGAAAAGTCCCAAAATGTTGTCTCATGAGCTGAATTTCAGTATTCTGCACTGACCCTGCCATGGGAAAAGCATCCTGAATCTGTATTTTGGGCTAGCTGCTCATCTCTTAATCAAGCAGTATTAATTGGTGTCCTTCTATGTAATTTCTAGATCGGCTGGTTTTTGAGGTAGATCCTGTCCTACACAGTATGCCCTCTTAGCAGCCCCAGTTTTAGGCAAAATACTCTTCTCTTGTGTCACTAATAGTGTAAGACAGAACCAGAACCAGTCAGAGGCTGCTTTGGGTTTAGCTAACTGATTGCGAAGGGATTTGATGCCATTGTGTGGACATTCCCATTTTTCAAAGCACAGGGTCTGTCCTTTGAATTTTCCTGCAGCTGTGAAGATTTTTTTTTTTTTTTTTTTGTAAATCCCAGCGTTGGAAAGAGGTTAACCAGCTCTGGCCTATGCAGGGCTGTGTCTCTCTAAACTATGAAAACAGCCTCCAGTTCCTTTTTCGTTAATCCCAATAAAGTGGTACCTTAATCCCAGTGGTTAAATCAAATCAGAATGTCAGTGCAACTGGGACTTTAAAGGCCAGTTTAAGTTATGGTTTTGAATCAGTATTAAATCTAGTCACAGGTATTAAAGTACTGTCTGACCAGATTAAGGCAATGCGTGCTTGGGGGGGGGTGTCAATCCCTAACTCAGCCCCAGTTGAAGATACAGCCAGTACTCACTTGAAATTCTGCCTCATGCAATTTCTGCACCAGAATATCCTTTGAATAATATAGCTGCTATTTCACATTTGCACAGATCATTAGATTGTCATCCCTGTGTATTCTGGAAGAAATTAGCAATAATAACAGGCCCTAGCTGTGTTTAATGCTAGAAATTGTGATATTTTCCCTCTACTGTGGATGGATGGCTTTCTTACATTCCGGGTTCACGCAGAGACAACTATGACTGCTTTGTAAACCCAGAATGGTGCTATTAAGGCATATATTTTTTTTCATTCTGGTATGCAGTCAGCAAAAAAGATTCCCAATGCTGGCATTGAAATAATCATTAATGGCCTATCTGACTCAGGGGTGCAAACAATAGACTTTGATCGAGGAAAACCTAATACTGAGATCGCTATTCTAGTGAATATTGATCCTTCTGCATCAGCTGCTAGTGAGTTGGGGGCCATCCTTCCATAGAAAGTTCCCACAGAATATCAGTGTCCTCTTGGATACCTGGAAACAAAGGGTGTGGCCAATTCTTTGGGTTTTCTCACCTGTACTAAATTATGATAGGTGAGAGGGTCATAGTGGATTGCTCTCTCCCATCAACCGGAACCCCATTGAAAGACAGACAACAACACTAATGCCTCTGTAATTGTCCTGAATGGAATAAAAGGCAAGCAAATCTTGTATTGCAGTGTTTCTCAATCTTGGGAAAGTTAAGATGTGTAGACTTCAACTTCCAGAATTTCTCAGCCAGCTATGCTGGCTGAGGAATTCTGGGAGTTGAAGTCCATGCATCTTAAAGTTGCTAAGGTTGAGAAACTATTGCAGTGGTGGCGAACCTATGGCACGCGTGCCAGAGGCGGCACTCGGACCCCTCTCTGTGGGCAAACGTACCATTGCCCCAGCCCCGCCTCCTCCCACGGCCCCCTCCTCATCAGCAGCCCCCCCGGAGGAGAGGCGCCCCCAGGCGCGGCCCACGTGAAGCAGCGCAGCCAAGGACATGATAGCCGGGCAGCGGGGACAAGACTCCGTCCTTGCGGCCTGTCATGCACAGATGATGCTGCGGGGCACGGGTAGAGGGCGTGGCCGCCATGGCGCTCCTGGGCTACCTGGGTGATCTGTGGCAGGCCGTGGAGGTGGTGGGTGGTCCAGTGGGCAGGGCAGAGCGGGGACGGGGGGGGCGGTTTTTGGGCATTCGGTCTCTAAAAGGTTCACCATCACTGCCCCAGAGGGAGGCGGGGCCAGGCTGCTCCCCTCCGCCTCTCCACATGCGCCTGCGCTCTCGCTCTCTCTTGGCCATGGGGGGGCGCGAAATCGCTCTGATGGCATAGATCCGGGCAGCAGAGGCCACGCCCACCCAGCGGGCCACGCCCACCTGGCACCCAGCGATACATAAGTGGGTTTTGGGTTGCAATTTGGGTACTCGGTCTCTAAAAGGTTCGCCACCACTGAACTATTGTATTGAATTTTCCTCCTTTTAGTTTTCCTTAGGAAACGAACGATACCGTACAGAAAATGAATTGGTTATCTCCAGTTTAGTTGCAAACGATTAAACTAATCACCTCACGGGATAGTGTTTTTTTTTTTGGGGGGGGGTACAATTTCTCTATAGAGTGGATCACTGAATTTTGTGGCCTTTAAAAACACAGGGGGAAAAAATCACAATATTCCAACACAAAACAATGGTTAATCAGTATTAGTATGGGTGACCAAGAAACGATTGCTCCAGAAACCATGTACTTCTACATCGTAAGTGAAGGAGGAGAAAAACGTAAATGTACTGTAATCTTATATTCTATTTTTAGGTAGGGAACATAGAAACAAACCCTTTGGTGGCTTTAGAAGAAGGGGATTTCTCTAACAGGGTGTTTGAAATATCAGGAGTTAAATTTGCTGCGTGAAAAATGAAACCTTTTTTGTATGTTAAAATGTTTGATCTGGTCTGGTTGGTTGTCCAGTAGTCTGGTACCTACCATGCTTGTTCTTGAAAGATTATTTTTTTTTTTTAATTTTTAAGTTTTTCAAAAGCACTTTTTTCCTACTATTTTTCTAATCTGTCTTGGTGGTAGTTTGATGAATTAATTGTCCGTAGCAATTCAAGGATTGATGATTGCCATTCAGTTTGCACCCAGAGATGCAATCTGGATCCTGAGATTGATTGAAGTCAGTACTATGCTTTGATGCTAAACTTTATAGAGAGTGATTTTCCCCATTCCTTATTTTCCAGAATCAAGTATTTATCTAGCCCAGTGGTGGCGAACCTATGGCACGGGTGCCAGAGACGGCACTCAGAGCCCTCTCTGTGGGCACGCCCGCCGCCGCCCCAGTCCTAGGCCTTCAGCTGGGTTTTATAAAACCTTTTCGTTTTAGGCCTCCGCCGCCGTGTGCAAAAAAAAAAAAAAGGTTCAATCAGTCAATTTCAATTTCTCGCGGGAAAAAAAAAGATCTTGCAAAGTTGGAATTGATTGATTGAACTTTTTAGTCCCACCCAGTCTGCCGTTACCACCACAGCCATGCCCACCCAATGGGCCACACCCACCCAATTGGCCACACCCAGCCAATAGGCCACATCCACCCGGCACTCGACGATGCATAAGTGGGTTTTGGGTTGCAGTTTGGGCACTCGGTCTCTAAAAGGTTCGCTATCACTGATCTAGTTTCTGGTGCCAAGGGCCTGTTCAAGGTTAATATTTCCATCTCCCAGTCATGATTAAGGGATCAAAAGTGGACTTCTCTGTTCTCTCAATCAAAATCCCAGAACCCATATCCACAGCTTGCCATCCCAGCGGTACCAAAGAAATAGTTAATGCCAACCAAGATGAACTGCTAAGTATTTTAACTATTGGCTAGGGATCAAGCTGAGGTAGCATTTTCCATGCTTCCTTTTGATGCAGACTTAATGATAAAATGTAGTTAAAGGTGTAAGAAAAATTTACACCAAGAGGAAAGGGAATGGTGAGTCCTCTGCTACTTTTTGATCCCTTAGATCAGGGTTTCTCAGCCTTGGCAACTCCTAAGAGGCGTGGACTTCAATTCCCAGAATGCCCCAGCCAACATGGGTGAATGGCTGGAACATGGGCTAATGGCTGAGGAATTCTGGGAGTTGAATTCCACACAGCTTAGAATTTCCAAGGATGAGAAACACTGCCTTAGATGCTGATAGTTAAGTGACAAAGAAGTAATTTCACCTGCTCTGACTCCAAAATTCCTTCTTGCCTAAACTTTCTTTGAGCTTTCTGTCTACTGTTATTTGATAAATCGACTATTTTTCTTTTCCTGTCGCTTCTTTCTCTCTGTGTATCTATTAGAGCTGTGGAGCGGTGCAGATTCGATTCCAGAGAGGAATCAAGACAGGATCCCTGTATGTAGCACCTCTCTCCACCCTTTAAAGCAGCTACATCTTTTCCCAGAAACTCACAGCTGCTTTCAAGAGTTGCAGACAGGTACTGCAAAGCACCTTTCCTGAAATAACGCCCGCAGCCCTAACGCTGCAATGCACAGTATACATGTAGAGAGACAGAAAATAAAACTTTTCACGTTCTGAAGTTGGTAATGTTTCCTATATCTCTTATCTACCGCTTTAATTGAAAGTAGATTCCTTTTTTCTTTGCTTGTTTCTATTTGGTCTGTAAACTGAATTGTCAGAAAGGGACAGTATTCCCTTTTTCCATTCCCTTTTCTGTCGGTTTCAGAGAGGAGTTCCTAAGTTACACAGGACTTCTTATCATCTGGTATTGTTAGCATTGCAAACAAACCTAGCTTTTAATCTTTCCACACTGAGAGTTTATGCAAGCAAAACCGAGCTACCGGGGGCCAGAAGAAAAATTGATGTCTGAATGGTGAGGGGAGGGGGGAAGGAAAGGGGTATTTAAATCAATTACTCTTCAGTTAAATGCGCTTAACACGGCAGGAATGAGGAGAGAGACTTTTCTAGCTCTTTCAAGGGGATACTGTCTCTTTAAACTTTTTTCTTTAATTCTGTGAACAGAAGGTGGAATTGATTGTGGAATTAACAGTCTGACCAATGTTTAACCTCTCTGCTTGTTAATTTCAACCTGTGGCTATTTTCCTGCCAAATTTTAGCCCTTTTCTGGGTTCTGTCTGATTGAATTGTCTGGCCTTGGGGGGGCTGGGGGTGTGCGTCTCTTGCCCCTCTTCCCCTGATTTGCCTTCATTGGCCCTTTTTTTGAAACATCCGCAGTGGGATTAAACGGCTGGATCGCCCAATTTGCCGCGTTTGCAAAACTGGCAGAACCTTTTGCATCAGAAACCCCTTTTAACGAATCAGAATCGGGGTAGAGATCTTCCTTCCGGCTGTCTCTTTTCCTCCACTCTGATGCCTTTATTTCAACTTGACATTTTCCTGTGTGAATGTGCCTTTTCGAAACCGCTTTGATATCTCTCTTCTGTGAAAGACTGATCTGCATGCTTTGGTTCTGACGATTTTCCTTTGAGCTCCTGTAATATTCTCTTTTTGTGATCTGTAAGTCCTGCTGTGTTTAAATAAATATTTATCTTGGCATAATTTGAAAGTCTGAGCATGTGTGGTTTTTCCTTTCCCCCCCCCTTTTTTGAGTCCAGAAATTTCTGATCATCAGAAAAACAAAAACAAAAGTTTAAAGCAGTTGTATCCCCTTCTGTATGAAAAGTCTCTCTCTCTCTCTCTCTCTCTCTCTCTCTCTCTCTCTCTCTCTCTCTCTCTCTATCTATCTATCTATCTATCTATCTATCTATCTATCTATCTATCTATCTATCTATATCTTAATGTCTTTGGTGGTTAACAGAGCTAGAATAAGGAATGGAAGTTATGACTGTTCAGAAAAAGATCAAACAACAATGGGTTTGATATTTGTCTGAAATCATATAGGGTTTCCTGCCTGAACAGGGGGTTGGACTAGAAGACCTTCAAGGTCCCTTTCAACCCTGTTAACCTATTGGTGACCATGCAAATAACTGGAACTAAGATGGCTGCTTTACTAAAACTAAGTGGAAAATGACATCCTCTAGTAGGGTGAAGATGTGAAGACATGGAAAGAATTGAAAAATTTGTGGAAAACAGCCTTTTTATTTACTATTCCCTTTTTTTGTTTTTGTTTGTTGAGGCTTTTTTTTTCCCTTTTGCTAATAAATAGGCTGAAGTGGCTTACAAAATATTTAAATGATACAAAAACGGTTTAAGAAAAGTATTTTATGTATTACCAGCCAGCCTCAAAATAATTTCTAAAAGCTGTATAGCAGGAAGAATTCTCTGAAATAAGTGTTTATTGTACCAGATAGTAGGTAGTCCTTGACATACAACCACAATTGAGCCCAAAATTTCTGTTGCTAATTGAGACAGTTGTTAAGTGAGTTTTGCCCCATTTTATAACTTTCCTTGCCATAGTTGTTAAGTGAATCCCTGCAGTTGTTCAGTTACTAACACGTTTGTTAAGTGAACCTGGCTTCCCCATTGACTTTACTTGTCAGAAGGTCGCAAAAGGGGATCACGTGATCCTGGGATTTCAACCGTCATAAGTACATGCCAGTTGCCAAGCGTCCAAATTTTGATCACATGACCATGGGGATGCTACAATGGTCATGTGAAAACCAGTCATAAGTCACTTTTATCAGTGCAGTTGTAACTTCGAATGCTCACTGTTGTAAATCAAGGACTACCTGTACTTACTTTATTCAAGGATGAGCTATATAGTACAATTCCCAAATGTTAAAAACAAAGAATGCATTTCTACCTTCAGGGGTATTGATATTTATACAAAGAAGGGAGAATTTAATCTAGCAGATGATTTTTGATTGCTGACTTTATTTAGCGCTTAGTGGAACTTTCTTTGTTTTTGCTACTTACTCTTACGCAGTACAGTAAATTTGGACAGAAGCATCAATTGATTCCTATCTGTATAGGATACAGATAATCCTCTCTCTTTCTATATGGGTAGCCCTCCACTTAACGACCACAACTGAGCCCCAGATTTCCATTGCTAAGCAAGACAGGTTTTTAAGTGAATTTTGCCCCATGGTGTGACCTTTTTGGCTACAGTTGTTAAGTGAATCACTGCAATTGTGAAGTTAGTCACACAGTTGTTAAGTGAATCTGGTTCCCCATTGACTTTATTTGTCAAAAAGTTACAAAAGAGGATCACATGACCCCCGGGGACACTGCAACCATCGTAAATATGAGTCAGTTGGCAAGTGTCTGAATTTTGATCACATGACCTGCAACGGTCGTAAGTCTCAAAAATGGTCATAAATCATTTTTTTTCATTGCCTTTGTAACTTTGTAACCTTTGTAACTTCAGTCAGACTACCAGACTACTCAATAGTAGTAACTGTGAGAGGGATCTCGGAGTCCTAGTGGACAATCACTTAAATATGAGCCAGCAGTGTGCTGCAGCTGCCAAAAAGCCAACACAGTGCTGGGCTGCATTAACAGAGGGATAGAATCAAGATCACGTGAAGTATTAATACCACTTTACAATGCCTTGGTAAGGCCACACTTGGAATACTGCATCCAGTTTTGGTCACCACGATGTAAAAAGATGTTGAGACTCTAGAAAGAGTGCAGAGAAGGGCAACAAAGATGATTAGGGACTGGAGGCTAAAGCATATCAGGAACGTTTGCTGGAATTGGGTATGTCTAGTTTATGAAAAGAAGGACTAGGGGTGACATGATAGCAGTATTCCAATATCTCAGGGGCGCCACAAAGAAGAGGGAGTCAAGCTATTCTCCAAGGCGCCTGAGGGCAGGACAAGAAGTAATGGATGGAAACTAGTCAAGGAGAGAAGCAACCTGGAACTGAGGAGAAACTTCCTGACAGTTAGAACAATTAACCAGTGGAACAACCTGCCTCCGGAAGCTGTGAATGCTCCAACACTGGAAGTTTTTAAGAAGAGACTGGACAGCCATTTGTCTGAAATGGTATAGGGTTTCCTGCCTGAGCAGGGGGTTGGACCCGATGACCTCCAAGGTCCCTTCCAACTTTATTATTATTATTATTATTATTATTATTATTATTATTATTATTATTATTATTATTATTATTATTATTATTATTATTATTATTATTATTACCTGTGGCCCTGTCTTCTTGTCCCATCTTTTCCTCCCTTAGAAAATAAGCTAATTAAATAAGAAAAACACTTGGGAGTAGCGGAAACGCTATGAATAACAATAGGAGGGAGCTTTCTTTGAAGTGATACTTAAGACTTTAAAGCTTAATCACACTATAGTCATTTAAATGTCCTCCTTCCTCTTCTTATCCTGTGTAAACAAAGGAAATTATCAGCTCCCACCTCATTGATGCTAAAGAAGCTCTATTGCAGTTACGTTAGGGACACAGCTGTTAAGTGAATCTGGCTTCCCCATTGGCTTTGCTTGTCAGAAGGTCCTAAAAGGTGATCCCATGACCCCGGGACACTGCGACCGTCATAAATATGAACCAGTTGCTAGGCGCCTGAATTTTGTCCATGGAGATGCTGAAACGGTCGTAAGTGTGAAAAATGGGCATAAGTCACTTTTTTCAGTGCCATTGTAAATTCAGACGGTCACTAAATAAACTATTCTAAGTCAAGGACTGCTTATAATCTAAAGCAGGGGTCTTCAAACTTGGCCCTTTTATGACTTGTGGACTTCAACTCCCAGAATTCCTCAGCCAGGCACAATTCTGGGAATTGAAGTCCACAAGTCATAAAAGGGTGAGGTTTGAAGACCCCTGATCTAAAGGGTAGTATGGTGGGGAGCTGAGATTTAACTTTTCCCACATGACTCCATGACAGGGGTACAACTAATACAATTCTATAGTATCCTATTGCCGCCTCCAAAACATCTGAAAACACCCCCAGAATGGATTAGGACAGGGGTAGGCAACTTTGGCTCTTTTATGACTCATGGACTTCAACTCCCAGAATTCCTGAGCCAGCCATGCTGAGGGGAAAGGGAGAGGTTTCCATGCTGAGCCATGCTGGCTCAGGAATTCTGGGATTTGAAGTCCACGAGTCATAAAAGAGCCAAGGTTGCCTACCCCTGGATTAGGACATACAAGTAGTCCTTGACTTACAACTGTTTGTTTAGTGACCATTTGAAGTTACAGTGGCACTGGAAAAAAAATGACTTGTGACCATTTTTCACACTTAGGATCGTTGCAGCATCCCCCGTGGTCACGTGATCCGAATTCGGGGGCTTGGAAACTGGCTCCTATTTATGACTGTTGCAGGGTCCCGAGGTCATGTGATCACCTTTTGCGACCTTTTTACAAGTCAGAGTCAATGAGGAAGCTGGATTCGATTAACTGTGTTACTAACTTAACAACTACAGCGATTCACTTAGCAGCGGTGGCAAAAAAGGTTGTAAAGTGGGGCAAAACGCAACAACTGTCTTGCTTAGCAACAGAAAATTTGGGCGCTCCATTGTAGTCATAAATCAAGGACTGCCTGTAAGTGAAATGAACACTTTTAAGACTTTGGCCCCAACTTCCATTTGAAAAATTAGGGGCTGGGCTTTTAAGACATCCATTTATGGAATAGAATAACAGAGTTGGAAGGGACCTTGGAGGTCTTCTAGTCCAAACCCCTGCTCTGGCAGGAAACCCTACACCATTTCAGACAAATGGTTGTGCAATCTCTTCTTAAAAACTTCCAGTGTTGGAGCATCCACAACTTCAACACAATTTCTCTCTTTTAAAATACCTGCAGTTTCATTCAGACACATAACACATACACACACCAAGAGAACTGCAGTTGTTCATGTTGTCACCAGGCACGTTTACTATTTCTCTGAGAACCCCAAAATATCAAGGGTCCCATTTTCTAGGTCAGGAATTGCACACCTCTGAATAGTTGAAAAATGTTAAAGAGTGCAGACACAGACACCTAGTTCACCAATTTTAGGAGATTTTTGATACATATAGACCTAGGCAGGGCACCTAGATCTTGGCAAAGATGGTTCCCACTTGACGTAATAGCGTGGAAGACCCATAGACTTGGCCCTTCGATTTTGTGTGTCTTCTTCATAAACCTATCATATCCTGATCACCAAAAAAACCTCGCTTCTTATTCATTGAATAACAATGCAGGTTGAATGTTGGGTTGATCCTGCCATCCTGATCTGTTGCAAATCAGGATGGTGTTCTGCCCATGAGCAAGGAAGGCTATATAGATTCCACACAATGGAATTAATAGTCCCACATACAATCTTCTCAACTGGTTGCATATTTGTGCCTTGCTTGCATTTGCTTTCCCCCACATAGCCGCTGAGGAAATAGGGAGACTCCCGATTTGAAAAAGACACATATTGTTGAGGATATTAGCTCAGTGCAATCCCAATTCTCTTTATCACAAAAGGCCAGGGGTGTCCAATCTCAGCAACTTTAAGACTGGTGGACTTCAGCTCCCAAAATTCCACAGCCAGCATGGCTGGCTGGGGAATTCTGGGAGTTGAAGTCCACCAGTCTTAAAGTTGCCGAGGTTGGACACCCCTGAATAAGGCAACTGATCAGAACTGAGCCAAAACACCAGTTGTTCATGCTGAAGAACCAAATGTCAGTCATGCAGGTTGTTTCTTTTTGATATTCCATACATTCCTTCCCCATTCTTAAAACACAAAAACAAAAAAAACAACCTTTTGTATATCTAAATTTGGGTCTAGCCTTAAAACAAAGAGGGAAACGACAGCCAAGTCAATAGGTTCACCATTGTTGGCTTTTAGACAAAGTACAAATTTTGCACCTGGTTGAGCTACGCTGTGATCAAGTGTTTGGTGATACTTCTGTCAGGCATTCCAGAGAGAACAGGAGAAGGGGGAGGTTGATTTCCCTTCCAAGGCAAAAATGAGGTTGGGTCCCCAAATTCCATAATCAGAAACCCCCTGCTCAGGCAGGAAACCCTATACCAGGGCTTTTCAACCTTTTTACCGATTGTACCACTTTTAGGATATGGCAATATTCGAGTACCACCTAGCAAAGTGTCAGAAACTTGGTGACAAAAAAAAAACCTGTTCAAAGTTGCAATTGCACTGAAATGACTTGTGACCATTTTTCACACTTATGACCATTGCAGCAACAGGGTCATGTGATTTATATTTGGATGCTTGGCAACTGATTCATATTTATGATGGTCACAGTGTCCCAGGGTCATGTGATCCCCTCCTGCAACCTTTTGACAAGCAAAGTCAATGGCAGAGCTGCTGGTGGCCAAGTGCTAAGGCGGGACTTCCTTCCCTGCCTCCCTTTTTCTCATTCCCATCTCCTTCTGAAGGAAGAATTTGAACCCTCCCATATTTTCCCTCTTCCATATATTGATCAAACAAGGAAAGGCCTCCAGAGACAGAAAAGACAAGCTGCTGAGTGAACTAGCTTAAAAAGGCACTTCCCCTTTAAGAACTAGCTACTGGCTAGAAAGGAAAGTAAGGGGCCCAGCTGGCACTTAAGGAAGAAAAAAAAATGTAAGAACTGGCTGCCGGCTAAGGCAGCCTCCCCAAATGGCTCCATTCATAAGTAAAATCTGCAGCTCCAGAGGACTCTCTCACTGTAAGTCTTTGCCTGTGCTGGCTCTTTCCCTTCCCCACTACACTTGGCTAGGCAGGGCTGCGTACCACCTGCCACTCATTAATGTACCACAAGTGGTACGCGTACCACAGGTTGAAAAGCCCTGCCCTATACCATTTCACACAAATGGCTGTCCAGTCTCTTCTTAAAAACTTCCAGTGTTGGAGCATTCACAGCTTCTGGAGGCAGGTTGTTCCACTGATTAATTGTTCTAACTGTCAGGAAATTTCTCCTTAATTCCAGGTTGCTTCTCTCTTTGGTTAGTTTCCATCTGTTGCTTCTTGATTTGCCTTCAGGTGCTTTGGAGAATAGCTTGATTCCTTCTTCTATGTGGCAGCCCCTGAGATATTGGAACACTGCTATCATGTTACCCCTAGTCCTTCTCTTCTTACAACCGTTTCTTTAGCGACTGTTTGAAGTTACAACTGCACTGAAAAAAGCGACGTAGGACCAGTGCTTGCATTGAATGATCATCGCAGCATCCTTGTAGTCACGTGATCAGAATTTGGGCAATTGGCAACCGGCACCGGTACCAGTGTATATTTACGATGGTTGCAGTGTTCTGATGTCATACACATGCCATTCATAAGTGGACAGCTACCTGCATTTATTTACTTTGTTCAATTTTGGTGCTGCCCAGTCCCATCCAATTCTGAGTGGCTCACAAAGAATAGCATAAATTAATTAAAAAAAAAAGAATTACAAAATAGTTACAAGATGGCAATCCAGACTACATACCAATCTTAGAGGTCCATTCATCCTGTCCCATGGCCTGAGAGAACAGCCAGTTTTTTAAGGTCTTTTGGAATCCCAAAGGTGCTTTTTTCAAAAGGCCACTGGACTTCGTTTTTCCTTGGAAGACGTTTCACTTCTCATCCGAGAATCTTCTTCAGTTCTAAACTGAATGGTGGAGGATGGAAGGATTTACATTCCTTGCAGTCATCTGGTCATTAGCACTCTTTCTGAGAGTCGTTGACGCCACTTGGAGGCTTATTTGTGCCCCCAGGGTCACCTGAATGAGAGTGCAAATGGATGTGGAGCCTTCTTGGAACCCCTGAAAGGACTGTGTTGTAAACAGGAGACAGGTGGTTTGAAAGAGGGGTCAAAGAAGCCATCTACATTAAGATTGAATTGGTGGTACCTTGCTCAATAGTAGCAACTGTGAGAGGGATCTCGGAGTCCTAGTGGACAATCACTTAAATAGGAGCCAGCCTGCAGCTGCCAAGCCGACACAGTGCTAGGCTGCATTAACAGAGGGATAGAATCAAGATCATGTGAAGTATTAATACCACTTTACAATGCCTTGGTAAGGCCACACTTGGAATACTGCATCCAGTTTTGGTCACCACGATGTAAAAAAGATGTTGAGACTCTAGAAAGAGTACAGAGAAGAGCAACAAAGATGATCAGGGGACTGGAGGCTAAAACATATAAGGAACGGTTGCTGGAATTGGGTATGTCTAGTTTAACGAAGAGAAGGACGAGGGGGGACATGATAGCAGTGTTCCAATATCTCAGGGGCTGCCACAAAGAAGAGGGAGTCAAGCTATTCTCCAAAGCACCTGAAGGCCGGACAAGAAGCAACGGATGGAAACTAATCAAGGAGAGAAGCAACCTAGAACTGAGGAGAAACTTCCTGACAGTTAGAACAATTAACCAGTGGAACAACCTGCCTCCAGAAGCGGTGAATGCTCCAACACTGGAAGTTTTTAAGAAGAGACTGGACAGGAAATAGTATAGGGTTTCCTGCCTGAGCAGGGGGTTGGACTAGATGACCTCCAAGGTCCCTTCCAACATCATCATCATCATCATCATTATTATTATTATTATTAAGAATATCTCTCCCTCAACAGAGGGGGAGGGATATGACACCACTGTTTACAACACAGTCCTTTCAGCAGTTCCAAGAAGGTCCACACCTGTTTGCACTATTCAGGTGCAAGATTTATTGCGTGCTTAAGCTCTCTATAAGAATCTAGCCAACTAATGGTCAAGGGAAATGAGTGGGAGATAAGAAAGGCATTCAAGGTCGGCTGGATGTAGACCTCTTGCGGACTCGTGACTTATGACGTGTTTGACCCCCTGTCATCGCCTACAGTCCAGTTGCCTTTGGGAAAAGCACCTTTGGGACAACCATGACCTGGCTGGTTGAGAATCTCCATAGACACTTCTTATAGGATATTTTTAAATTTCCCAGTCTAGCCTAGAGGTCTGTGATGTCCTGTTAAGTATTTCATCCTTCTTTTAATCAGGCCGGACGCTGCTAAATTCAACTCGGTGTCACGGCTTAATTGAAGATGTTTGAAATGATACCTTTATTCCAATTCAGCAACCTTTGGGAACATTAGATAATTGTACTCTTTTTTCCATCTCCACAGCCAGCCCATCGAGGTGGTGGTTGCGGGTGATGGGAGCTGTGATCCAATACCTGGGGGAGGAGGGCAGATAGGAACTGTTGTAGTTAAAGAACAGAGCAGTGGAAGGCAAAGTTAGAATCGGGACAACATCCTTGGGTGGATATCCCAAAGATGCTTTTTCCAAAAGGCAACTGGACTTCCTTGGGTTTTGTTTTCATTGAAAACATTTCACTTCTCGCCCAAGAAGCTTCTTCAGTTCGCACTGCTTCTTGGATGAGAAGCAAAAATGTTTTCAAAGGGGGGGGAGAAGAAACCAAGAAACTAGTTGCCTTTTGAAAAAGCAGCTTTGGGACAACCACGACCTGGATGATTGAGATGATTGAGATGATTGCTACAACAAAGAATCTATTTCTTTAGGCTACCCATCATATTTCTGGTTGGGAGAGCATGGAGGAATATTTGGGAACTGACCTCTGGTATTTGAGTCGAAGGAGCAACTTGAGATTCTCCACTTCCTACACACCAGATGTTGCCTCCTCTCTTTGGCCTTGATTTGTGAGAGGCTTAGTGAGACGATGGCCCATCCCTCCCTTAATTCTTTGGGTGTTTTTTTGCTCTTTTTAGATCCTGACGACTTGAAGTGTGCCCCGTTTGGGAGTTACAGCAGTGGCTCTCTTCTGAGTAGCTTCCCAAGCTACGACTGGTCTGATAAAGAAGATGCCTGCCAGAGCAGAAAGCCTATCCCCTTCTCCCTTCCTGCAGGGAATGGATCCTCCTTGGCCACCTCGGTTCTCCAGAAGAAGGAGACGTTTTTTGGCAGCTCTGAAAATATCACCGTGACCACCGTTTCCAAAGTAACGACCTTTGCCAACGAGGACGCTCTCCAGGACGGGAAGTTCTCCTCTTTTGCAAACTTCAGCGATTCCAGGCCTCACTCGGTGGACCAAAGCGAGGATGAAGTGGAAGACTTTGGAGAGTTTGCTCGAACGCGGGAGGATGGAAGCGAGAGGCCCGCCAGAGGCGGACCTCAAGAGGCCGATTCAGCCCCTGTCTCCTCAGAAGCTAGGAAAGACGTTTTTGACGACTTTGGAGAGTTTCAAGGGGAAAAACCCAAGATCAGCAAATTTGACTTTTTACTGGCCACTTCCCAAGGGAAAATGAAATCCAGTGAAGAAATGATCAAAAGCGAGCTGGCCACGTTTGACCTCTCTGTCCAAGGTGAGAATCCCTGCTGATATTGTGGTTGTAATTATAGTTAATGGGTGGTTGGTTCCAAGTCCCATCTAGTGCTGGGGATGGACAAAATCCAGGATATCTCTGGAGTTCTTTATGATTTGATTTCTAAGGCACCTCACTTTGCCAGCAACTCTGGGCAGAGAGAGAGAGAGAGAGAGAGAGAGAGAGAGAGAGAGAGAGGTTACAATAATAATAATGATGATGATGATGATGATGATGATGAAAGAGAGAGAAAGAGAAAGAAAGAAAGAGAAAGAAAGAAAAAGAAAAGAAAGAAAGAAAGAAAAAGAAAGAAAGAAAGAAAGAAAGAAAGAAAGAAAGAAAGAAAGAAAGAAAGAAAGAAAGGAAAGAAAGAAAGATGGAAGGGATTTTGGAGATCATCTAGTCCAACCCCCTGCTCAGACAGGAAACCCTATCCAGGGTTAGGCAACCTTGGCTCTTTTATGACTCGTGGACTTCAACTCCCAGAATTCCTGAGCCAGCCATGCTGAGGGGAAAGGGAGAGTTTCCAAGCTGAGCCATGCTGGCTCAGGAATTCTGGGAGTTGAAGTCCACGAGTCATAAAAGAGCCAAGGTTGCCTACCCCTGCGCCTATACCATTTCATGGAGCTACATAGAATCATAGAATCACAGGGCTAGAAGGGACCTTGGAGGTTTTTTTAGTCCAACCCTCTTGCTCAAGGCAGGAGACCATATTCCTATGACCACAATTGAGCCCAAAATTTTTGTTGCTAAATGAGACAGTCGTTAAGTGAGGTTTTGCCCCCGTTTTACGAGCTTTCTTGCCACAGGTGTTAAGTGAATCCCTGCAGTTGTTAAACGAATAACACGGTTGTTAAGTGAATCTGGCTTCCCCATTGACTTTGCTTGTCAGAAGGTTGCAAATGGTGATCACGTGACCCCAGAACGCTGCAGCCATGATAAATATGAGCCAATTGTCAAGCATCCGAATTTTGATCATGTGAGCAGGGGTGCTGCAACGGTTATAAGTGTGAAAAAACGGTCCTAAATCACTTCTTTTCATTGCCGTTGTAACTTCGAACGGTTGCTAAACAAATCTTATCTGTATTCATGGACCCGACCACACCTTTCATACCTGTATTTCCTTCCAGGCTCTCACAAAAGGACCCTAAGTTTGGGCTCCTCACCTCTGCCACCTGTGGAGCAGCCTTTCAGAGACCGATCAAACACTCTGAGCGAGAAGCCTTCGCTGCCAGTCATCCGAGACAAGTACAGAGATCTTACTGGGGAAGTAGAGGTAAGGAGACAACCAACAAAAAGATTGTGGCTTGTTGCACCTGTGCTGAAAACACTTGCTTGATTCAGCAGGTGCCAAACTGCAAATGCAGGTAGGGCAAAAATCCTTGTGGACAGAACTGAGAGCTGTTGAAAGAGAGGTACCGAGTTGTCGCTGCCTTGTTTCCCCGATACGCTCAGTTTTCATCATGATTTTTTTCACTTATTGCTTACCTCAGTGTGTTTCTCAGCCTCAACGACTTCCTCAGCTTCCTGGCTGAGGAATTCTGGGAGTTAAAGTCCATAGATACGAAAACCTCCTGAGTTTGAGAAACACTGCCTTACAGACATCTCTGTATGCTGCCCAGTTCATTCCAGTTTTTAGTAGGAGCACGAGCAACGAAATAAAATACAAATTAGAAATAATTCAGAGCAGCCCATCTCATAAACCAAACCCACCAGCCCACGCTCGGCCACATTTTTCAATCAAGGGGCAACATGCACACCAAAAATTCTTTGGAACCAGCCCGTTTTAAGGTGCTTCCAAAATGTCAATAGGAGGGAACCAGTTTTGCTAGAGGATAGTGATCAAAACGGCCTATTTGATCTTCACAATTTGATGGGAAGAGGCCCCAGCCTTCTCTCCCAAACTGCTGTGTGCTGTTATAAATGAAGGAGAATTTGAAAAGTTTCTGATTTTCCACATCTGAATTTGGCTAGCCCACGGGTAGGCAACCTTGGCTCTTTTATGACTCGTGGACTTCAACTCCCAGAATTCTGGCTCAGGAATTCTGGGAGTTGAAGTCCACGAGTCATAAAAGAACCAAGGTTGCCTACCCCTAGTCTAGCCCACGCAGGAAAAAAAAGTCACTCGTAAAACATCATTCCATGTTGTTCTTTTTGCAGCCATTCAAAATTGTTTCTTTTACCTTCTCCCGCTAGGAAAGTGAGAGGTATGCCTACGAGTGGCAGAGATGCTTGGAAAGTGCGCTGCAGGTAAGTAGGTGCTCACCATCTACCTGAATAGCTTCCTTTTCTTTTATGTATGTGTTACTAGGTGATTTGAAAAGGGGAAAGTTGGTCACGACGCCTATAGAGCAGCGGGTTTGTACAATTGCCTTCAGTGTGTTATTTTATATTGTCGCCACAATGTCAAAAAGATGTTGAGACTCTGGAAAGAATACAGAGAAGAGCAACAAAGATGATTAGGGAACTGGAGGTTAAAACATATGAAGAAAGATTGCAGGAATTGGGTATGTCTAGTTCAGGGGTAGGCAACCTTGGCTCTTTTATGACTCGTGGACTTCAACTCCCAGAATTCCTGAGCCAGCCATGCTGAGGAGAAAGGGAGAGGTTTCCATGCTGAGCCATGCCGGCTCAGGAATTCTGGGAGTTGAAGTCCACGAGTCATAAAAGAGCCAAGGTTGCCTACCCCTGGTCTAGTTTAATGAAGAGAAGGAGTAAGGGTTATATGATAACAGTGATCCACTATCTAAGGGGTTGCCACAAAGAAGAGAGGGTCAACCTATTCTCCAAAGCACCTGAAAGCAGGAGAAGAAGCAACGGATGGAAACTAATCAAGGAGGGAACCAACCTAGAACTAAGGAGAAATTTCCTGACAGTTAGAACAATTAATCAGTGGGGCGGCTTTACCTTGTGTGTGCTCCAACCCTGGAGGTTTTTAAGAAGAGACTGGACAGAATGGTATTGCAGGGAGTTGAACTAGATAGAAGACCAGGGTTGGTCCTTTCCAACTCTGTTATTCTATTTCAGATGTATCTATGTTATAACTCCTAATAACCAGGAAGAGGCCCTATGCAACACATTTCTGGAAACCAGTTACATAGTGCCTCCTGCTGGTCAATAACCATTAGAACATCTGTAACAATTGTATAGATCCCTTAAGTCCAGGGGCATAAGAATAGTATAGGTAGCCCTTGACTTATGAGTGATTGCTTCGCAGCCATTCAAAGTTACAACTGACCTCTCCAGAGGTACTTATGACCTAGTTCTGAAGTAATAATAATAATAATAAAGTTGGAAGGGACCTTGGAGGTCATCAAGTCCAACCCCCTGCTCAGGCAGGAAACCCTATACCATTTCGGACAAATGGCTGTCCAGTCTCTTCTTAAAAATTTCGAGTGTTGGAGCACTCACCGCCCCTGGAGGCAGGTTGTTCCACTTGTTAATTGTTCTAACTGTCAGGAAGTTTCTCCTCAGTTCCAGGTTGCTTCTCTCCTTGATTAGTTTCCATCCGTTGCTTCTTGTCCTGCCCTCAGGCGCTTTGGAAAATAGCTTCACTCCCTCTTCTTTGTGGCAGCCCCTGAGATATTGGAACACTGCTATCATGTCCCCCCTCATCCTTCTCTTCATTAAACTAGACATAACGACCACCCCAGGGTTTGCTTTACAAACACAGCATTTGCTTAATGAGGACCACAAAACAAGGTCATAAAAATAGATTGGATGTGTAACAACCTGCTTTATGACTATCATAACTCATGACCACAATGGGCAGGCTCCATTACTGTCATAAGTCCCTGTAAGCTGTATAGTCTAAGAGCGTATAAGGCAGTGGTAGGCAACCTTGGCTCTTTTATGACTCGTGGACTTCAACTCCCAGAATTCCTGAGCCAGCATGGCTCAGCTTGGAAACCTCTCCCTTTCCCCTCAGCATAGCTGGCTCAGGAATTCTGGGAGTTGAAGTCCACGAGTCATAAAAAGAGCCAAGGTTGCCTACCCCTGGTATAAGGAAACAGGTTCATTGTAGCAAATGTATGGCAACCACTAGGAGAAAGAACTCTGAATCTTTTGCGTTGTGTTCTGGTTTGAATTACAAGTAATGGGGATTAGTACTAATAAAGGAGAATTGGTGGTGATTAGTAATCTTGACACCACCCTCAACTGCACACGGAGAGTCCTCTGAACAGTTCTGCAACTATATATAAAGTTGGGGAAGAGTATTATAATAATATGCGCTATTTTATGTAAAATAAGCAGTGTAGGATAAAAATCGGTTAAAATTAGCAGCTGAAGGTGCAACTTTGCCACAACTGCGCTAAACGAACTTCTCCTCTAATAGATCATCAAGAAAGCAAACGACATCCTGAACGGAATCAGCAGTTCTTCTGTATGTACTGAAGTCATCCAGTCCATGCAGGGCATGGAATATTTATTAGGTATCATTTTATTTGATTTCATATCTCAGTAACATAATTGCAGGTAGTCCTTGACTTATGACCAGTTGCTTAAGAACCGTTTGGAGTTGCAACAGCCAAACACACATTTACCACACACATGATCGCATTTGGGGCACTTGGCGCCTGGCTCACCTTGAGGGCCATTTGCAGCATCCCACGGTTAGGTGACCGCAATTTGTGACTTTTTTTTCTGGTTTCTGGCATTTACTTCCAGTTTCTGACAAAAAAAACACCTGCTGGGAAAATGGATTTTCTTTAACTACCATGGTGTTGCTTAACAGCCATAATAGTAAATAGTCATAGCTTCAAATCTGGTCACATGATGCCTCAATTTCTGAATGGCTGCAAGTGTAATTCCGAGCTCAATTATGGCCGTAAGTCGAGGACAACCTGTAACGTGAATTAAGTGTCCAGGTACTTGTGGGGATGGGTGGCAGGGAAGAAGGGAGGTATCTCCTTATAGGTAGGGGTCTCCCACCTTGGCAACTTTACGATTTGTGGGCGCTTCAATTCCAGAATTCCTCAGCCAGCAGGAGCATTCTGGGAGTTGAAGCCCACAAGTCATAAAGTTGCCAAGGTTGAGGACCCCTACTTATAGGCATACATTTCTAGAACAGTGACTAGAGAGGCAATTTTTTTCCCCTACAATTTTAAATCTCGCCCATCTCCAAGCTGTACACAAATTCTTGTTTTTCTGCCTACTTTCCTTTGAAACATTGCTGTTTCAAGCAAAATTCCTTTTGTAAATCATGACTTTAAAAAAAACAAAAACAATTGTGTTGCCTTGGTCAGTGACCTAGCTCAGGGGTCCTCAACCTTGGCAACTTTAAGACTTGTGGACTTCAACTCCCAGAATTCCTCAGCCAGCTGAGGAATTCTGGGAGTTGAAGTCCACAAGTCTCAAAGTTGCCAAGGTTGAGGACCCCTGACCTAGCTCATCCAGGGATGGATACACAAGTGGGAATCAAAAGTCCTCAAAATCAAGATGGTGGCAAAGATCTTCCTCTCTCTAAGACTCCGGAAAACCTATCTCTGTCCAGGCAAACATTAATGCTCTATTTACATGATATGTTTAACTGAATCATTGAGGTGGGGAGTAGATATCCTATGTGACCATCTGCCCCTTCCAACTCTTCCATGGAAATCAAACCAGGGATCTAAGGGACTCCCAGATGAGCAGTTAACCAATGAGTTGATTGGGTTCTTTCTCTTCCATATGATAGAGAGGAAGTCCTAGAGGAGTCCTCCCTGCAAAGATAGTGCTTCCCTTGGCTATTCATCTCTGTGGCTCTTATTCCACCACCCTCACCTTGGCCACCTAAGTTTTAAAGGAGACTGGAAGGATGAGGAGGGACATCTTCCTAACTCTCTTGGTTTAGAAGCATTGTGAGAAATGGATGCCTGTGCAAAGATGGTGAACATATTGCACAAGTGCAGGTAGTCCTCAACGTACGACCACAATTAAGTTAATTTTTTTTTGTTTCTAGGCAAGACAGTTGTTAAGTGAATTTTGCCCCATTTTACAACCTTTCTTGCCACAATTGTTAAGTGGATCACTGCAGTCGTTAAGTTAGTAACACAATTGTGAAGTGAATCTGGCTTCCCCATTGATTTTGCTTGTCAGAAGGTTGCAAGATGTGATCCTGTGACCCCAGGGACACTGCGACCGTCGTAAATACGAGTCAGTTGCCAAGCGTCTGAATTTTGATCATGTGACCATCGGGATACTGCAACGGTACGATCAACGGTCAGAAGTCACTTTTTTCAGTGTTGTTACTTCAAATAGTCACTAAATGCATGGTCGTAAGTCAAGGACTACCTGTACACACACAAATCAGTGAGGAATACAGACAGTGAGAAATTTCCAGTGTGCAAATTTAGTTTTCGTAAGAACACGTTAAATTCAGCTCAGTTCTGCTTCCGTCGCAGTGCGCTCTGAGCTAAGACGGCAAACACCGTCTGCATCTCATATATGATACAGGTAAATCGACCCTCCTTTGCCTGTCTGACCTCTTGGTGTGTCTCTGCTCTTTTTTTCAAATGCTTCACAGGGGTTGTTGAAGTTTATCGAGTCACGAAGCGAGTGGAGCTGGGCATCAAAGCCACCGCCGTCTGCAGTGAGAAACTCCAACTGCTCCTGAAGGATATCGATAAAGTGTGGAATAACCTGATCGGATTTATGTCCCTTGCAGCCTTAACGGTAAAGTGCTTTGGAACAATTGCCCGTTTGGCTACTAGAGGAAATAGGTGGGGCCAGGAGAACGTTTGAATTTTATCTCATCTGCATATCATTTCCTTAAACTATTATGATTACTGTCTGCATGTAGGTGGCAGCCTATATCTCTCTGAGGCTAATTCCAGATAGCTAAGTAGGGTAGGTCTTGGACAGGGATAGGCAACCTTGGCTCTTTTATGACTCGTGGACTTCAACTCCTAGAATTCCTGAGCGTTGCAGGCGCTCGGGGCCCCACTTGTGCGAGTGTCACGGGCACTCAGGGCCCCACTTACACAACCATTGTGGGCACTCGTGGCCCCACTCGCGTGAGTGCTCAGAGCCTCACTCATGCGAGCGTCACAGGTGGTCTCAGCCTTACTTACGTGAGCAACAGGTGCTCATGCACGCGCATGCACACACACACGCACCTTCCTCTCCAACAAAACCATCCCCTCTTTCCCCCCTCCCCGCTCTCCGGGTTGCCCACCCGGAAAGGTTGGGGACCTCTGACCTATATCATCTCCTGAAGGAAGAAAGTTCAGAGGAAGAACATCTGCTTTATAGGCAGGTCCCTCTAGGACAGAGGTCCCCGACCTTTTGGGCATCAGGGACCGGTTCCGTGGAGAAAAGTTTTTCCACAGACCAGAGGGGGCGTAGTTTTGTGTGCTGCCTACATCCCACGGATGGGGCTTTGCTTGTTTGTGTGGACCGGTTGCTGGCATGCCGCGGCCCGCTACCGGTCCACGGACCAGGGGTTGGGGACCCCTGCTCTAGGACTAAACTTGGCAGTTCAAGGTCGAAAGAGCAAGTTATGAGAAAGACCTCTTCCTATTTGAGTTTATATTTACATTTATCTCCCGCCTTTATGATTTTTAGAAATACCTCAAGGTGGCGAACACATCCCCCATATCTTCCTCCTCCCGTTTTCCCCACAACAACAACCCTGTGAGGTGAATTGGGTTGAGAGTGAGTGATTGGCCCAAAATCACCCAATTGGCTTTTATGGTTACGTCAGGACTAGAACTCACTGTCTCCCGGTTTCTACCCTGGCGCCTTAACCACTAAACCAAACTGGCCCTCACAGTTCCTGCAGATGCTTCCAGGCCGAAAAGCCTGTCCTAGATTAGGCTCGTTTCTTTGCTCCCCCTGAGAAATGTTAAGATTCTCCTCTTTTCTTCCTGCAGCCTGATGAAAACTCACTGGATTTCTCCTCCTGTATGCTTCGCCCAGGAATCAAAAATGCTCAGGAACTGGCTTGTGGGGTGTGCCTCTTAAATGTGAACTCAAGGAGCAAGGCAAGTAGGGCGGCCATTTTTGTCTCTTCTTCTCCCCACTCTGCAATCTCTCTTTACGTTTTGCTGTCTGGGGTCTTTGTTGACTATACTCATTTTATAAGGTAGGGGATTCCAAACTTGGCAACTTGAAGACTTGTGGACTACAGCTCCTAAGATTGAAGGCTGGCTGGGGAATTCTGGGAGTCGAAGTCCATAAGTCTTAAAGTTGCCAGGTTTGGAGAGCCCTGTCAGAAGAGATTGAACAGTACGGTCATGGGCTGCATTCATACAACTAGCTTATAAATTTAAATACATTCAAATAAATTACACTGGTTCTAGAATTAACCGGTTTTGAAGGTTCGCACAATACCGCAAACTAAATGAATGAAATGGCCAGCCTAAACCACCCAAAATATAACCAAGTATTCCACTAACCCAGAGGAGCAGCTTGTATGAATTTTGTGGCCACTAGATCTATAACTGGCCAGTTGTATAAAATCGGCCAGAGAATTGTAGCGTTGAAAGAGACCCTTGAAGTCATCAAGCCTAATAAGAATAATATGACCCTATCAAACCTTTCTTAGCAATTTTTTTCTGACATTCAACCAGAATTTGCCTTTCTGTAACTTAAATCCATTGTTCCTTGTCATTTACTCTGTAACAACAGATTGCAAGCTTTTTCTGAATGACCCCTTTGCAAGTCCACTACCTCGGCCGTCATTATTCCAAACCAAACATACCAGTATCTATTTCTAGGGATTTAGAAAGCTTTCCGTGCCCAAACAGGCAATCTGGGAAGATCTGTGTACGAACCAAAATATGCATGTTTTGGATGTTTGGTTTTGGTTACAGGCCAAAATGTGAATTTGGAGCCGAAGTGATTTGTAGGGAGGCAGAAGAGTGAGGGTGGAGAAGGGAAGGCAGTAGAAAGATTGTTGTTTTTACTCAATGTTATTTATTTATTTTAATTGATTCTTACATTCAGTTTTAATCATTGCTGTTATTGTACATTGTCCAAAATCACCTTGCATGCGATAAGTGATCCTATCGATTTGATAAATGAAAATCTTTCTTTCTTTCTTTCTTTCTTTCTTTCTTTCTTTCTTTCTTTCTTTCTTTCTTTCTTTCTTTCTTTCTTTCTTTCTTTCTTTCTCTTCCTTCCTTCCTTCCTTCCTTCCTTCCTTCCTTCCTTTTCTTTCTTTCTTTCTTTCTTTCTTTCTTTCTTTCTTTCTTTCTTTCTTTCTTTCTTTCTTTCTTTCTTTCTTCCTTCCTTCCTTCCTTCCTTCCTTTCTTTCTTTCTTTCTTTCTTTCTTTCTTTCTTTCTTTCTTTCTTTCTTTCTTTCTTTCTCTTTCTTTCTTTCTTTCTATATTTATATGAATCAAATGAAATGAATGAATATAGAAGAAGAAGACAAGCCAGTGGGAAATACCACTCTGGAAGATTGTTTAGCAATTCCTGATGACCAGTAATGGAGAATATTTGTAGCTCCGGGTTGAAATGAGGATCCTTGGTGCTCTCTGAGCTTGGTGCTCAACCAAACTCAGGTAGCACCAAGGACTCAATTGCCGATGAGACCATCAAAGTGAGGAGGAAATAGACCAGGATGGTGGCTAGACCAAGGCAGTGGACAGGCTGATGAGAACTGCTGCAGTGAGATATCAGCAGTGGCAAAGAAAGAAGGGAAAGCAAAGCAAAGGCAGAACAAGAAGGAATGGATGGAAACTAATCAAGGAAAGGACCAACCTAGAACTAAGGAGAAACTTCCTAACAGAACAATTAACCAGTGGAACAACTTGCCTCTAGAAGTTGTGGGTGCTCCATCACTGGAGGTTTTTAAGAAAAGACTGGACAGCCATGTTCTGGAATGGTAGGGTTTCCTGTTTGAGCAGGAGGACTAGAAGAACTCCAAGGTCCCTTCTAACTCTGTTATTCTACCTGGAGAATGTCCATGATGGGCAAGTCTGGTGCCCAGGCTGTGCCATGGAGGGGAGGCCTGCATATCAGCCTTGCCCCAGCCTCCTATATATAAAAAAAATTCATCTCAGAAACTTTGCAGATTTTGTTGCAACCAAATCCAGAACATCCCAAGTATGGCTTCTGCCAAACCAGGGCAGATCCAAAAGAGTTGGCAGAAATTTGGAATATGATTTGGGGGGGGGAGGGGTTCAAACCAAAAATATATTCCTGTTTCATGTACACCCCTCTTCTCATTTTTTGTTCGCGAGGTTGAACTTTGAATCCTCTGGTTATCCTCACTGTGCTTGTTTGCCGTCGTTTTAAATTTTTCAGAATCTTTCTTGGGAATGAAGTTCCCCAAACTGGACACAGTTTGCAGAACACATTTGCAAAATATAGCAAAACGATTATTATCTGTCGTTTGGAAATGACATTTTTGATGCAGACTGAAAATTGCATTTGCCATTTTAGCAGTCACAGTATACAGCTATCTTATATTAAGTTTGTCCAGTTCACATAAATTGATGTTTCTCAACCTTGGCAGCTGGCTGGGGAATTCTGGGAGTTGAAGTCCTCACATCTTCAAGTTGCCAAGGATGAGAAACACTGACATAATGCATTACCAAGCCAGGTTTCTCCTATCCTACGGTTTTTGCATTTTTTTTTTCCCTAAATGAAGAATTACCCATTTGTCTTTATTAAAATTCATTCTTATTTTTAATCCGCTTCTCAACCATCAAAGCTTTTATTTGTGTTTTCTATTATAATAGTTAACCTACCCAGTTTCTGCAGTTAGATAAGTATTCCCTCCACCTTTTCTTCCAAGTCATTATTAAACGTTTTGTAAAGTAGCAGATCCAGGATTGAACCTTGTGGCCCAATCCCTAAATCACTTCTAGTTTCACAAGGAACAATTGAAAATTCTTTTGGACCATGATTTTCAAGCCAGCTGTGGAATCATTTAATATAATGGTCCCCATCCTTTCTGGCTCCACGGACCGGCAGTGGCAGTGGATTTGCAAATACAACCTAGATCCCACGCATGTGCAGATGAAGCTTTGTGAACTCGCCTGCCACTTCCGTGGCCCCGTTACCAACAGGCGGTCCACGGCCCATGGATTGGGGACCCCTGACTTAACAGACTTGCCTTCTAACCCACATTTAACTATCTTGCTAATGTGAATGTCTTAGCATTCTTCGTCAAATGAATTGCTAAGTCAAGGTATATTACATTCACAGCATTCCCACCGTCTATGTAGGATGTTTTCTGACTAAACCATGAAATGAGATAACTCTGACAAACCTTTTGAGACATCAGGCATTTCCCTCAAGCTAGCCAAGTTATAGCAAACTTCCCACCAGTTAGAGGATCTGAGAAGTTTTGTAGTATGTGAAGGATTTTTGGGAGGGGGTTTACAGAAATTCCACATAGGGAGGGCTTCTGGAAAATTGAGGCTGTGCAATTTCCTCAGTGACTGTAGGTCTAGGAGAAAGCTGATATCCATGGAGACTAGGATAAGCTAGATTTGACTTAGCATGTCTGCTTAGCATGGCAAGATGAAAGAAGGTATATAGATTGGCAATCTCCAGACCTTGACCATCAGTGGGATGAAGGGTCACGGCATGGAGCAGAGAACTCAGCTCCCGTGTTTTGGCGATGGCGTTGCTGACATTTCTTTTGGTTTTCGACATTGTTTTCAGAAAGAAGAAATGCCTCTGGAAGAACATCCTAGAGAAGTACGAATTCATAAACCTTGTCCGGTTTTTCCTCCCCCCTGACTCTTTTATTGTTGTTTTTTTAACTGTGTGTCTCAAACAAGATGTTGGCATAGCTTTGGGCCATTGTTCTCCAACCACAATCTCTGCAACCCCCTTTTGTCTCTAACCTTTCGATTTTAATCGACTAACACAGCACCACCCAAGTCAAAGTCCCTTCCCTCCTCTTGGTCTTGTTAGCATGCTGGTTACGTTGTGAGTCGCTTGCTTTGTGCTGGTGTCCCTCGTGTGGTGACTGTGGAGTTGTCAGTTCTGTAGTCTGTGTTATTGGTACTTTACGTGTCTGTTAAGGAATTTGAGCTTCCTGGTGGCTCCTTATAACCCAAAGAAGGATGGATAGAACTTTCTGTTCCTTGTTTCTTCTTTAAGAATCTAAATTCTCAGTGTTCTTGCACTGTTTCTATGCACCTTTATAGGTAGTCCTCGACTTATGACTGCCCGCTTAGCAACTGCTTGAAGTTACGGCAGATTTACCTTTGATCTACAGGAAGTCCTTGACAACCATTCATTTAGTGACTGTTTGAACTTGCAGTGGCCCTGAAAAAAGTGACTTATGGCCATTTTTCACACTAACAACCACTGCAGCATCCCCGTGGTCACGTGATCAAAATCCGGACGCTTTGCGACTGGTTCATATTTATGACGGTTGCAGTGTCCCGGGGTCAGGCGATCCCCCTTTTGCAACCCTCTCACAAGCAGAGTCAATGGGGAAGCCAGATTCACTTAATAACTAGAATCTAGAATAGAATAGAACTGGAAGGGACCTTGGAGGTCTTCTAGTCCAGCCTCCTGCTCAAGCAGGAGAACCTATACCGTCTCAGACAGGTGTTACTAACTGTGTTACTAACAACTTAACAACTGCAGTGATTCATTTAACAACTCTGGCAAGAAAGGTCATAAAATGGGCCCAAACCCACTTAACAACTGCTTCCATTGCTTAGCGGTGGAAATTCTGATCGTAAGTCGAGGACTATCTGTCCACCTCGAAGCCAGGTGCAAAGTTCCAGTACATGAACATGCATTTAATTCACCCCACTCTGGGCCATTCTACCAGTTTTTCTGGTCTTGTTCCATTTTGGCAGATGATAGATAACTGGGCAATCAATAATAATAACCTGCATTTGTCAGGATTATAAAAGTAGGCCTTGCGCGGTGGACTAGTCAGCAAAACTAAAATTGTTTGTGTAGAAAATTCAAGAAAAGGAAAAGAACTTTGCCTGACATCACGAAGCCGAAAAGATTGCAGGGCAGTGATCAGATTTTACTAGGGAGAACCCCCAGGATCTGGCATGGTATATCTTCAGATCTGCACTACACCTCTTTGTCTTCCCAGTTTTACAAATAGTCCTTGACTTTACTACCACAATTAGGACCAAAATGTCCGTTGCTAAGTGAGTTAGTTAAGTTGAGTTTTGCCCGATTTTACGACCTTTTGGCCACGTTTGTTAAGTGAATCACAGCAGTTGTTAAGTGAATCATGCAGTTGTTAAGCAAATCCAGCTTCCCCCATTGATTTTGCTTGTTGAAAGCCACAAACGGCGATGATCTGTTTCTGGGATGCTGCAACCACTGTAAGTACATGCTGGTTGCCAAACATCCAGATTTTTGATCATATGACCTTGGAGATGGTGCAGCGGTCATAAGTGTGAGGATTGGTTGTAAGTCACCTTTTTCAGTATCGTTGTAACTTCAAACAGTTGATAAATGAATGGCTGTAAATCAGGGACAACCTGTATTTAATAGAGCATCTCTGGATTCAACTTGGATGACATGCCACTGCAATTTGGAACCACACTTGCTGCACTTCATCCCTCAGTTTGAGTTAGGTTCATTTAGGTTAGACCAGCATTTCCCAAAACCACAATGTAAAAAAGATGTTGAGACTCTAGAAAGAGTGCAGAGAAGAGCAACAAAGATGATTAGGGGACTGGAGGCTAAAGCATATAAGGAACGGTTGCAGGAATTGGGTATGTCTAGTTTAAGGAAGAGAAGGACGAGGGGGGACATGATAGCAGTGTTCCAATATCTCAGGGGCTGCCACAAAGAAGAGGGAGTCAAGCTATTCTCCAAAGCGCCTGAAGGCAGGACAAGAAGCAACGGATGGAAACTAATCAAGGAGAGAAGCAACCTAGAACTAAGGAGAAACTTCCTGGCAGTTAGAACAATTAACCAGTGGAACAACCTGCCTTCAGAAGTTGTGAATGCTCCAACAGTGGAAATTTTTTTTTTAAAAAAGAAGAAGACTGGACAACCATTTGTCTGAATATAAGGTATAAGGTTTCCTACCTGAGCAGGGGGTTGGACTAGAAGACCTCCAAGATCCCTTACAACTATGTTATTCTAGTCTATTCAAAGCCCTGGCCACTTCAAGATGTGTGTCCTTCAACTCCCATAATTCTCATCAATGGGTGCCCCAGCTGTGGAATTCTGGGATTTGAAATTTACACATCTGGAAGTGGCCAAGGTTAGGAAATACTAGGTTAGATCCTTTCTCAAGAGCACCTTGATAGAAAGTTTGGAAAGCCCACAAGCAGTCAGCCCTTCTTCCTTCCTTCAAGGTCAGTGAGCCCAAGCGCACCACGCAGTGTTTCTCACGTCTTGTTCTTGCTCTCCTCTCTAGGCCTTCAACTCGGAGACGGACAGCTTCAAGCTTGCTTACGGAGGGCATCAGTACCACGCCAGCTGTGCTAACTTCTGGATCAATTGCGTAGAGCCCAAACCTCCAGGCCTTCTGTTGCCCGACCTCCTTTAAGCAGACTGCTCTCGGCCAATCTTTGGTCTTCCCAAGGGAGCAATTCCCGGAAGGAGGGGGGAACTGGGCGCGTGAGATGCCCATGTGAAACGGTGCTGGTGCTTTAGGGTGCTTCGAAAACATTCATCCTAGACTAGCTGTTCTCATGTGAAGGGTAAATGCCACTGGTGTTTTTTTAATCTGCAAGAGCCTCGCGAAGACCTTGGCAAGGATCTGGAGATACACCCTGATATTTTGGGGGGGGGGAGGGAATTAAGGCACTAAGGCAGGGGTCCTCAACCTTGGCAACTTTAAGACTTGTGGACTTCAACTCCCAGAATTGAAGTTGGAGTTGAAGTCCACAAGTCTTAAAGTTGCCAGGGTTGAGGTCCCCTGCACTAAGGCACAAATGCCTTCTTGAGCAGAACCGGACTCGCCCCGCCTTTCAGATGTGGCAAAGTGCTGGTTCTTTTTGCCGAAGCTCGTGATAGTTTCCTCAGAGGAGTAACTTGGGTTTCAAACATTTGCAGGGCCCCAAAGGCTGAGGCTTCATTTCCCTTTTAATGTGCATGCCCTTTTAAAACCCCAATAACCCCTGTGGCTTTTCCCTAATTTTCTCCCAAAAAGGAACTTTTCACTTTGTAGGTTTCCTAAAGATTTATCATTGCTCCACCTAAATGATCCCTTTTAAAGAAATCCTCCATAATGGACATACATACCTGTGCTGACACACATATACCCTTTCATCCCCATCCGTACCTGTCTCTCCCCACCCAATCCTGCCTTGTAATGAGACCCCAAGTTAGGTGAAGAGATCCAGTTATACTTGACTGAATGCAACTTGGCCTTCCATCCTTAAACTCTTCTTCAGAACTATTGTTTCCTGGCACCTTAAAACGAGTTTACATTTATTACAATGCAGTCTCTTGTGTTGGTCTGCTGTCCCTCATGGTTTTACAGTAGAAAAAGTACAAATGGGAAGTGGACCGTGGAAGCAGAGAGTCTTCTATTTCACGAGTGTTGGACCTTGTCAACTTGCTGGCTGGGGAATTCTGGGAGTTGAAGTTCAGAAGTCTTCAAGTTGACACGGTTCAGCACCCCTGTCCCAGTTACATGTTTTCTTTTTAACGGCATTAACACTGTACAAGTTTGTTAGCGGCCAAACAGGAGTAGCAGAGAGCACTCATCCTGCAAGCCTATTGTGATGCGTCATCAGATCATGGAGGCCTAGGGAATCCTCTTCGCTCCACTTCTAAGCAGAAGTTGATCTTTTGATTGCCACCGAGACAGGACTGCGATCAAAGCCACCGGGGCTGTTGCAAAGCTAAACAGCCTCTTTTCCCCTTCCCTGTTTTCAGCTTGTGAGCCACCGTGCTCAGTTTGAACAGAGCTTTTTTTAAACATCAGGTTTAATGAAGCAAGAGTGGTAATTATATGCTCCCCGATTAGAAATGAGCTCACAGGTTGAAAATGCTTTGATCCGAGGCGTTGGTCAGAGATAAACTTTGCATTTTTCTTCTCCACTATTTGACATACCAAAGTCATAGCTGGCAACTAGACGGTGTTCTCTGTTGACCCAAAACATGCAACGGCCAAGCTCAACGAGTTAAATCTTGCTGCCACTGTTTGCTGCCATGATGATTTTTCCTATTCTCTGCTTAGTGGGAGTTTTCTCTGCAGGCGGCTTTGGAAGAGCCCTCCTGCAATGTCCCAGGACTGCCTTTCCCCCAGCTTGAGAATAGGACTTGCAGAAGCAGCCTCTGTGTTGGTACATGGCGGACAGACCTCTCAGGGTGCAGAGGTCCTTTAGGACAGGTTTGCTGGCTGAGGAATTCTGGGAGTTGAAGTCCACAAGTCTTAAAGTTGCCAAGGTTGACGACCCCTGCTTTAGGAGACCCCTGGAACGGTTGACCAGGTGCAAGTCTAGGTGTCCCCAGGGCAGTGCTTCAGAGCAGAGGAGAAAAGCCTGGCAGTCAAAGATATCTACACACACACACACACACACACCCCTCACAGGTTATAAAAACAGGAAAAGCCAAAGGGGCAAATAAGAAGCCAGGAAGAGATTGCAGCATGTGATTGCATTTACCCCTGCGATACTGTTTTTCTTTCTCCCTTCTTTTCTTCCCTCCCTCTTCCTTTTCCCTTTCCTTACTTTCCTACCTTCCAACCTTTTTTTCCTTCCTTCCTTCCTTCCTTCCTTCCTTCCTTCCTTCCTTCCTATGCTCACCATAAGCCGATCAAGAATCTCTCTTTCCAGTTCACTTCCATATGTCTGGATATTTAGCAGGCTTGATTGGAGATAGGTTCTCTAAGCCCCTTGGGGGTTGCATTCAGACTACAGACTTCTCATCTGGCACGGGATCCTCCTCCTGTGATGGCCATAGCCACATTTCCCAGAGTAAAAGGAGACCATCTTCTATGTAATAAAACCCTAATTTTCCTAAGGTCACATAGTAGCTGAGTTTTGCTTCACTTTGATAAATCTCTGCAGAGTATACTCAATTTCCCTGTATGTAGACCAGTGTTTTTCAACCTTGGCAGCTTGAAGATGGGTGGACTTCAAGCAAGGCTGGCTGGGGAATTCTGGGAGTTGAAGTCCATCCATCTTTAAGCCGCCAAGCTTGATGTAGACCAGGGGTCTTCAAACTTGGCCCTTTTATGACTTGTGGACTTCAACTCCCAGAATTCCTCAGGCAGCGTGCCTGGCTGAGGAATTCTGGGAGTTGAAGTCCACAAGTCATAAAAGGGCCAAGTTTGAAGACCCCTGATGTAGATACAAAACACAACCTGCAAAATCTCAAAACGAGTCTCTCTGCCACCCATGTCCCAAAATTTCAATCCTAAGCCCCCTCCCCTCAGTGATGGTACTACATCACCGCCACACCCCTAGCAACCCTTGGAGACTGAAAATAATAAAGCACCACCCTAGCTGGAATTGATCGTCCATCTTTCTAATCAAATTGGGTGACTCAGATTCTTGCTTGGTGCTGTAGGACAAGCAGTCCTCAGAAATGTCTCACAGCTGAGCCAACATCCACCCCACCCCTTAAAGGCATTCACTACATCCTGACAGGTTCATTCAGTAATAAACTTGGGTCTTCAACGCTGAGGGAAATGGTGAAATCCCTTGAGTTCAGATGTTAATAGATCTAACCAACCTATATTCCAACTAGGGGGGAAAAATAGCTCCAGGTTTGCTGAAATGTACCAATTGCAGCTAATGAGGAAAGGAAGGGTTGCAATAATGAAGAGCATTTTTCTGTAATAGAACAGCTGAAGCTGGTTTAAGTCGTAGCTGCGATGATCAAGAAGGCTGTTCCAAGTTGGTCTTTGATTTCTAGCAAGGCCCTTTCCTCTAGGTCAGTTTTTTTTTTCTTCAAACTTGGGCACTTTAAGATGGGTGGACTTCAAATTCCAGAATTCTTCAGCCAACCGTGCTGGCTGGAGAATTCTGGGAGTTGAAATCCACCCATCTTAAGGTTTGAAAAACCCGAATCCAGGGGTAGGCAACCTTGGCTCTTTTATGACTCGTGGACTTCATCTCCCAGAATTCCTGAGCCAGCATGGCTCAGCATGGAAACCTCTCCCTTTCTCCTCAGCATGGCTGGCTCAGGAATTCTGGGAGTTGAAGTCCACGAGTCATAAAAGCCAAGGTTGCCTACCCCTGCTCTAATCCATTTTATGGCCTGCATGAATAGCAGAGAGGGTAACAGAATTTGGGATATTCCAATTGAATTAACAGACACATTTATTGAAACTGATGGGGTGAAGGTCCCAGACAGGTAATAAGCGATGAAACCTGCCAACTCGCTTCCATGATTCATAGCAAAACATCTCCCAAAGAAAAACAAGAATGTAAAAAAAAATATTCATGAATGTAATAGAACAAAACACCTTTTTTTCTTTGGGGAGATAGCAAACCCCCCACTCTCAATTTTTTTCAAGCTGTTGCACTGGACGTGGCCTCTTCTATTAATACAGCCACCCTCATTCACTAGCTTTGTTAGCCAAGCCTCCCCCCCACCTTTCCATCCCGTGTCCTTGGAAACTGTATCCAAGGTTACGGCGTTTTTTTGCAGTCTTCATTATGTTCTCCTTTTTTCCTTGCTTCAAATCCAGGTTTGCAGCTGGGAGAAAGAGTGGCTTGGTTTGTTTGTTTGTTTCTTAAACCCAGTGTCTGTTTTTGTACTTTTACAAAATTATTTTGCTTAAACATGCACCCCGTTTGGGGGTGAAGAAAGCAAAAGCCCCCCTTGATCCACGGTGAGTGCTTGCTTTTTTTTCCGGTTATGTATTTCCGGCCCTGTCTATAGCCAGTTTACAATCCGAGTTTAAACTGCATCTCTCCTTCACATCCATTCTCTTTGGGCACCACTGTTCCCCAATTTCCTTGACTCGATCCGAACCCCAGCCTAATTTCTTAAGGAAACACTGGAGTCAAATGTGTTTGTTGTAACCTAATTTTGGGGTGGCGGGGAAAATCAAGCCAGTTTTAAGCCTCAGATGCATTCCTGTGTTAAAGGACAAGCGTCCTATTGGATCATTAGGCTTCCCTGGTCCAAACCTGGAAGGCTAGAAAAGGGGTACCGAACCCCGATAGCCTGCAGCCCACACAGGAAGGCCAGCTGCTTGGGAACTAGCACATTTCCCCATGCATTGTGAACATTGGAGCACATTGCGTACCTTTTTTTGCTGATACCTTGCAGGCCTTCCAGGTGGACCCTGGCCTTTCCCCTAGTACAGGGGTAGGCAACCTTGGCTCTTTTATGACTCGTGGACTTCAACTCCCAGAATTCCTGAGCCAGCCACGCTGAGGAGAAAGAGAGGTTTCCATGCTGGCTCAGGAATTCTGGGAGTTGAAGTCCACGAGTCATAAAAGAGCCAAGGTTGCCTACCCCTGCCCTAGTAGATTTCCTTCCATTTCTGCCGTAGGAGTGAGAGAAGGCGGCCTAACTGGAATGGCGCCCGACTCTACTGGAAAAACAACTGCATTTTTTCTACATTTAAATCCGTGCCATTCAGAACAATGCAAGAAGCTCTACTCATGGAATCCTTGCTCATCTTAAAAGTTGGCTTTGGGTTGATCCCCTATTTTCTCTCATGTGTTTCAGGATTTTCAACACACTGGGTAACGCTGAGTCAGAAGGGAGAAATTAATGCTTCCTTAGCCAGCCTTGTAGGAAATAACAAAATGGCAAAAGAGAGACTAGAAACTTCGAACTCCCTGTACATTCAATTTCTATTCACTGCGTGCAAACAGCATCACTGCAGAATTCAGTCTCGAATGGATGTCTCTTCCCTAAAGCAAATTGAAATAAAGCTGCTATTTGTCTTTGACCGGTAGAGATCATAGGTTCCCTGCTCTGTTATTTAATTTTCTTTTTTGGAGACTTTTTTTTTTAAAACCTGCTTGAAAAGAACGGTTGCATCCATCTTGAGAGAACTCTTTTAACAAGTCTGTTCCTTTGGTAACCATCTCGGATGACCCCCCCCCCCCCAAAATGGTGTTTGTGGTTGGCATGGTTGTGATGTGATGTCTCGCTTGAACTTTGCTATGCGGTGGTGTTGATACTTTTAAAAACCGAGAATGATTGTTTTTATTTATTAACTATATCTACATGCACAGACACGTATAAATAAAATAAGACACACGCAGAGGGAAATACACTCTCCTTCGTGACCTATTATGCTGTATTTGATTCCTGTTAAATTTTCTGACCCTTAATAAAACGCCGTTCCCTCTCTGTGTCTTCTCTCTCTTCTCCTTCACGCTGGGTGAGCTGCTGGAAGAGAAGTCGATGGTGGCACTCAGCCAAACATCACCACCTCGAATGGGGACAATCTGCATCTTGAATACCAGGTGTTGGAATCAAGAACAAAGCTTGTTCTTTTTAATGCTCTGAAAAAGCTGATGTCTCTGCATTGGGTCTCCAGTTTGGTTTTTGTGGCCCACAACGAAGTCAGTTGATGTAGTGGTTCAGGTCTGGGTTAGAAACCAGGAGAAGACGAGTTCTAGTCTCGCCTTATGCATGAAGCCAGCGTAGTAACCTTGGACCAGGCAAGTTTGATTAGTGGGTAGGCATCGACACAAACCTACATGTAGAGTGGTTGATGGGTAAGCATAGATCAAGGGTCTCCAAGCTTGGCAAATTTTAAGATTTGTGGACATCAACTCCCAGATTTCCTCAGCCAGCCATGCTGGGAGCTGAAGTCCACCAGTCTTCAAAGCTGTGTTGCCAAACACCCAAAGTGACCGCAATAGGGAGGGGCGACCATTAGAACTTTGGAAGCAGATCATAAATCACCTTTTTTTAGGTAGATCATAAATTCGAATGGTCGCTAAGTGACCAGTCATAAATCAAGAACCACCTGTACTTTCCCTTTTTTCTCTCTCCCTTCTGGAGCTGGATTACCTACAGCCAGACCATATGGAATCTTTCTCCCAAGCTCCAGCCCATGGTGATCAACAAGGGATTAGCACTTGTGCATAGAGCATAAAAACGCGTGCATAACTCAATTGGACTGAACATCTCTGCTCATGTTCCATTTTCCTGCGATGCCACAACATTTTTGTCCCTCTTTCCTACAACTCTCTGTAACTCGTGCTAGAGACCGTTTGAAATGATTGGTTTCATTCTCAACCTTGAAAGAGACGTGGACTTCAATTCCCAGAATTCCCCAGCCAGCATAACTGGCTGGGGAATTCTGGGAGTTGAAGTCCAGATATCTTAAATTGGCTAACGTTGAGAAACACTGCTATACAATATTTGCACATTCAGGTTTCTCAGTTGGAATCTGCAAAGAACTATGGTTAAATGCCCAAATTTGCAGAAAGCTGCTTGATTCCATTTTGAACCAAACAAGTTGTGCCAGCTTTTGTTCACTGAAGAAGCTGTCGAAACGTACTATTATTCTAGGGGTATCAAAACTTTTGCAGGCAACTGGAAAGGTTGAGTTCCTGATGGTGGCTCTCCCTGCCCCATAAGCACTTGAAACTTGCTGTTCAAAAATTGAATTACAAGAATCTATTGCGAATCTAGTATGGAAGTGCAAAAAAACCAAACCCATGCCAAATAGCTGTAGTTGCTTGCTGGCTGAGGAATTCTGGGAATTGAAGTCCGCACGTCTTCAAGCTGCGAAGGCTGAGAAACATTGCTCTAAGCAAAATGCAGTAAATGCTGTTTTGGACCTTTCATCAAATCTCACTCAGTTCAGTCTGCAAGCTTTGATACGCGATATTAAGAGAGAAAAACAGGTTGACTCTAACACAGACTGAAGAGCTTTAAAGCTTCACAGCTGGCACTGCCCAAGTGTTGACAGCAGCAGGCAGGAATAGAGAGGAACAAGAATCTGTAAAGGCAACACAATCATTTGGGCTTACAATGCCCTTCCTCAGTAGGTGGCTTTATTCAACTAGAATTACCAAGAGTATCGCAAATCTAGCAGCTGCATTCACTCAACAAGCGTAACTGGGTTAGCGTTCATCTTGGATAGCTGTTTTATCACTTAGTTGTGTGGATACAGCTTGTTTGGTCTGTTTATTGTTCGATCTCTTGCACAAACTCAGAAAAACAAGCTCACTTAGTTCTCAGTTTAGGCGTTTTGAAAGAACCTGATTAGGGGACTGGAGGCTAAAACATAAGGAACGGTTGCTGGAATTGGGTATGTCTAATTTAATGAAGGGAAGGATGAGGGGGGACATGACAGCAGTCTTCCAATATCTCAGTGGTTGCCCCAAAGAAGAGGGAGTCGAGCTATTCTCCAAAGCGCCTGAAGGCAGGACAAGAAGCAACGGATGGAAACTAATCAAGGAGAGAAGCAACCTAGAACTAAGGAGAAACTTCCTGACAGTTAGAACAATTAACCAGTGGAACAACCTGCCTCCAGAAGCTGTGAATGCTCCAAACACTGGAAGTTTTTAAGAAGAGACTGGACAGTCATTTGTCTGAAATGGTATAGGGTTTCCTGCCTGAGCAGGGGGTTGGACTAGATGACCTCCAAGGTCACTTCCAACATCATCATCATTATTATTATTATTGAGGATCATCGCACAGTCAGCCAGATGTTCAGACTGGATTTGGCATTTTTGTCTACCTATCGAGTCCTTACCAAGGACCTGGGATAGGCAGATGTGGATGTTTGATGGTATTACAGATATTATTATTATTATTATTATTATTATTATTATTATTATTATTATTATTATTATTATTATTATTATTATTATTATTATTATTATTATTATTATTATTATTATTATTCTCTGCTCCTATGGTGCACAACATAAGTAATGTTAATCCTCTCCAAGTGTATAAAAGTGGTTCTTTCCAATTGAGCAAGGATACTTAGGTTTTATGTGCACACAAATATCTTGGCACACACAAACACACACATGGGCATCCTGTTCCATCTGACTTCATTTTTTTAAATTTGTTTTTTTAACTACGTATAAATTAGAACATAGAACATAAAATCATAGGGTTGGAAGGGACCTTAGAGGTCTTCTAATGCAACCTTATAACATCTCAGTCAAATGGTTGTCCAGTCTATTTTTTGAAACCCTCCAGTGATGGAGCACCCACAACTCCATTGATTAATTGTTCTCACTGTCAGGAATTTTTTTCTTACTTCTAGACTGTCTTAATGAGCTTCCACCCTTTACTTCTTGTCCTACCCTCAGGTGCTATGGAGAATAAGTTGACCCTCTCTTCTCTGTAACAGCCCCTTAAATACTGAAAGACAGGTATTTTGTTCCCCCCAACCTTCCTCTTCAATTGGCTAGACATACTTAGTTCCCTCAACCATTCAGTTAAGCCAAGTTCAAATTAAGCCAAGTTCTACTCCCTGATCAGCCACAGACGTTCCCTGGGGATTTCTGAGCCAGTCCCTCATTTCAGCTCTAGAGCCAGTCTGGTGTAGTGGTGAAGGTATTGGACTAGAAGCAAGAAGACCCAGCTTCTAGTATCTCTCAGCCTGGACTTTCCCTCTCTCTCAACCAACTTCCCCAAGGTAGGGAGCACTATCTATATTTCCTTGAGTTCCTGGTTAAAAGATGGAATATAAATCAGATCAAGTTGGAGATCAAACTCTTCCCTTGCTAGTGTCACAAGGACCTTCTTGGTAAATAAGACTGCTGGACATGTTCCTACCAGTCCAGAAGGAACGGTCAAGGCAAACCTGCTTACATCTGCAAGCATCACATCAAACTTCTTTGTTTCTTCTTCATTGGAACAAATTGACAGAACTTCAGAGTTCTCCTTGGTTAGCCAATAACTACTGTAGAGTGGTAATCAGATGAATAGGTGAGGCATAAATCCAACTAATGGTGACATGGTAGCAGTCTTCCAATATCTAAGGGGCTGCCACAAAGAATCCAAAGCACCTGAAGGCAGAACAAGAAGCAATGGATGGAAACTAATCAAAGAACGATCCAACTTAGAATTAAGGAGAAATTTCCTGACAGAACAATTAATCAGTGGAACTACTTGCCTTCAGAAGATGTGGATGCTCCATCACTGGAGGTTTTTAAGAAGAAGAGATTGGACAGCCATTTGTCCAGAATGGTGTAGGATCATCTCCTTGAGCAGGGAGTTGAACTACAAGACCTCTAAGGTTCTTCCAACTCTGTTACTCTGTTAATTAATTATAATACATCCGAAATGATGGTGATGACGACAATGGGAATGATAGTGATGAGTCCTACCATACCAAAAATAGAAAGTGCCACCACCCTGGATCAAAACTGGTCTATTTTTTACCTGTAATGTACCTTTGATCAGGATTCCAAGCTGTCACCCAGCCATTTCCCATGACTCTCCCGTGCCATATTCCATTCCCTTTTACCCTCATCCCAATTTTGTCCTTTTTTGCTCAATATGGCCAAACATCCCAGTGACATGGAAAAGCTCACCTTTGACCTGCTCTATTCTATTTTGGGCACCAGGAAATGGGCTTGTTTTAATTAAAAAAAATAATTGGCCAGGCCTTTCTGGATATTGAAAAGATCATTTTAATTATTCTCCCCTTTCTACTGAAGGAACGCCATCATTTCCTTCTCTCAGATTTTACTGGGGTGTTTGGTTGAATTACTTTTGTTTCATTAACTACAGGTAGTCCTTGACTTACAACAGTTTGTTTAGTGACTGTTCGAAATTAAAACAGCACTGAAAAAAGCAGCTTATGATTGTTTTTCACTCTTACGACTGTTGCAGCATCCCTGGTCACGTGATCAAAATTCAGATGTTTGAAAACCGATTCATATTTATGACAGTTGCATTGTCCCGGGGTCATGTGATCACCTTTTGCGACCTTCTGACAAAGAAAATCAATGGGGAAGCCAGATTCACTTAACAACTATGTTACTAACTTAACAACTGTAGTGATTCACTTAACAACTGTATCAAAAAGGTCATAAAATGGGGTAAAACTCACTTAACAACTGTCTTGCTTAGCAACAGAAATTTTGGGCTCAACTATGGTCATAAGTTGAAGACTATCTGTATATCCTAGGAGTTAGCACTTGAGCAGTTCACAAATGTTTTAGATAAAATAAGTCAATAGATTAAAAAAAAAAAAAAACTAATGTAAATGCAAATGCAGAAATGGCTAGGAAAGAACAAAAAATACAATGCAATCTTTGAATTGTCTAAATTATTTTATTTGTGGCAGATTGTCCAGCTGACAGTTTCCCTCACCCTGATTTTGCCCCCAAACTGAAATTCAAAAGCTGAGCTATACACTAACAGAAAGGAATGGAAGACCTTTCCGACTAAATACTTATATTTAATTTCCTCTCCATTCGGAGATGGACCATTATTATTTTTTTATTAATCCCACATGGTACAGAGTAATGGTCCCTCCTTTTGAGATGGTTTGCCAAGAAAGCATTTATTACAAGTGAGAAAACTAATCATCATCATCGTCCTCCTCCTTAATAATCCCAATAACTACCAGGTGGATTGTTCCTTCCCCGTTTTAAGTGATTTGACACCGTGAATTCTTCTCCTTGAAATGAACTTGCAGAGTCCACTTTACAGATGCGAAAGGCAATTTTCCTTACAAAAGTGATTCTGCAGGATGTAGGATTAAGGCCCCCTTGATTAAGAGGTTGCTGGTTTAGTGCTTTGAAGATGCTTCTGAGGTTCAGCTGACCCAAAAGAAGCTGGAGCCATGAGGTGGGATGCTCTCCAAAGAGGGGTGGAAGGTCCCTCCGATCTGGCCAGTTTAGGGAGCCTCACCACCATCTGCTCCAGCTTCCTCTCTTCAGATCCCCCAGTAAGGCATAAAGACCCTTCCTCCCCTTACGTAAACGTCCGGCATCATCCCATAAGGAGTTTGTACCATTTTCACGCTGTTCCGCCCATACAGCTCCCATTCGTAGTCTATCAGCTGCTTCCAGAAACCCACGTTCGGCCGTATCACCGGGCGCCTGGATTTGACCCAGTTGTAGGCCTCGTACAGGGTGACATTTTGGTACTTCATCAGGTAAGCGATGCACAGCGTGGCCGACCGGCTCACCCCGGCCGCACAGTGGACCAAAGTGACGCCGTTCTTCCGAGCCACGCTTTGGATCTTGTCTGCCACACCGTCAAAGTAAAGAGAAATGGGAGCACTGGGTATATCGGCCACGGGCACCCGGACGTACTCAAAGTCGGGGAAGTTGAGGTTCGGGAGTTCGACGGTGGCGTTGATAATGCAGGTGATCCCGCGGGATAAGAGCAGCTGGCGGTTGGAGGCAACGCTGCCTTTGCTGAGGTACAGGAAGGGGGTGATTTGGGCAATGCCAGCCATCGTCCCTTCGGAGTAAAAGCGAGGTGTTAAGAGAGTTCGTGGGAGCGTGTAGTGTCTTCGTGCTGTCATGGAAATGATGCCCGGCTGCTCAGATTTTCATGCTAGATGGATTCTCTGGGATCCTTCTTTTTTCGTTTTCTTGATAATGTGCCACACGTTGTGTTTTCTTTCACCTGCCAAATGCAGAGAAAGAGCGACTTTTAGTTTTAGTGGGAAAACAGCCATAGCCTGGTTTATCTGACAATGCTGATTAATTTTACTATTTATTTACTTCTTTATATCCCGCCGGCAGGGAACATAGCCAACACACCTTCCTCTTCCTATTTTCTCCACAACAACAACAATCCTGTGAGGTGGGCTGGGCTGAGAGAGAATGACCGGCCCAAAGTCATCTAGTCAGTTTTCATGGCTAAGGGGAGGGGAGACTAGAACTCACCGCATCCCGGTAATTGGACCAAAATCACCAAACCAACTTTCACACCTAGGGTAGGACTAGAACTCCCAGTCTTTTGGTGATTCACCCAAAGTCACCCAGGTGGCTTTCATGCCTAAGGCAGGACTTGAACTCACAATCTCCTGCTTGCTAGCCTGGTGCCTTAACCACTAGACCAAACTGGCTCTCTTGCAAAATATGCAAGGCCCTGTGGCAACTGGAAACAACTGGAAAATTAGTCCTACTAGTACAGGGATAGGTGACCTTGGCTCTTTTATGACTCATGGACTTCAACTCCCAGAATTCCTGAGCCAGCATGGCTCAGCTTGGAAACCTCTCCCTTTCTCCTCAGCATGGCTGGCTCTGGAATTCTGGGAGTTGAAGTCCACGAGTCATAAAAGAGCCAAGGTTGCCCACACCTGATCTGGGATAGTACAGGTAGTTCTCACCTTACAACCGGACACTTAGCGGTTCTTCAAAGTTACAACAGACCCCCAAAAGCTACTTGTGACAAACATCCCTGGTCACATGATTACATTTTGGGTGCTTGGCAACCAGCTCACCTGCCATTTACAGTATCCCAGGGTCATGTGACCATAATTTTCAACGTTTTTCCGCCATTGACTTCTGGTTTCTGGCAGGAAAAAAGTCCATTGAATAAAATGGATTTGTAAATGGCCGTGGTGTTTGCCTAACAACTGCCACAAAATTGATCGTAAAATCAGGCGTAGTCACATGGTGATCTGCATAACAACCGCAGTGACTTAAGACCTTAATTCCAGGCTCAGTTATGGTTGTAAGTCAAGGACCACATGTAAAAGCAGAAGGGAACCCATACAGACTGCAGGTAGTCCTCAACTTACGACCCCCAATTTAGCCCAAAATTTCCATCGCTGAGGAAGACAGAGACTTTCCCCCCCATTTTATGACCTTTTTTTGGCCACAGATGTTAAGTGAATCATTGCAGTTCTTAAGTGAATAACCCAGTTGTTAAGTGAATCTGGCTTCCCCATTGACTCTGCTTGTCAGGAAGTCACAAAAAGGGATCACATGACACCGGGACAATGCAACCGTCATAAATATGAGTCAATTGCCAAGCATCCGAATTTTGATCATGTGACCACGGGGATGCTGCAAGGGTCGTGTCAAAAACAGTCACAAGTCACTTTTTCCAGTGCTGTTGTAACTTCAAACAGTCACTCAATGAATGGTTTTTAAGTTGAGAACTACCTGTTCTAGTTTCTTCACTCTTTTCCATTCGTGTGAATCTGAATTATTTCCCCCAGCCTCATTTAAGCCAATCCCGAACCATAAAAAACAGAAAAAGCATCCTTTAGCTCTCGCTGGTTTGGGGGGATGATCCCTCCACTATTTTCATCATTTCCAGACTTTCTGCTACCCTCAGAGTCTTCCCAAGGCTGCTGCTATCTCCTCATTTCCCAATGATTACATTTAGAAGCCAGTTTTGTCAGCAATAAAGAGATCAAAATAAGGAAATATCTATTTCGGAATAAACAAAGATAGAGCAGGCTCCGATTCGGGCTAATCATTTACCATCCTCTTCCCCAGCTCCCCACTGTTCTCTTTCATTGTCTTAATGTACGGACCTTTCAGCTTTTCTCAAAGAAAAACAAGATGCTATTTTATCCAGGACACATCATCAGCCACGGCTACCTGCCTGCTGTGCATTGCCACAAGACTGACCCGTCTGTCTCTGCTCAGTTCGTTTAATTTGTTCTCTCTGAACACGTTTGTTCTTTTAACTTAAAGGGACACCAGGAAAAAGATTAGGGTAAGGCAAGGGTAAGGCAACTTTAAGACTTGTGTGTGGACTTCAGCTCCCAGAATTCCCCAGCCAGTATGGAGGATTCTGGGGGTTGAAATCCACAGGTCTTAAAAGTTGCCAAGGTTGGGACGCCCTTGGCGTAAGACAAAAGGGTTGACACTACTGAAAATATCTTAATATCTTTCAGTAAAAGACAAAGGCCGCTCTTTCGAAGACAAGCAAAGTACACATTGTGGACAGAGAGGACCGCTGCTTTGAAAGGGGTCAAAGTGGCCAAAGAGGGGTCAAAGTGGTCAAAATTGAACAGCCCTCTCTTAACAGAGGGGGAGGGATACAACGTCATCTATCTCCAGTCTACAACACAGTCCTTTCAGCAGTTCCCAGAAGGCTCCACACCCATTTGTACCACTCAGGTGACCCTGAGGACACAGGTAAACCTCCAAATGACCTCAAGGACTCTCTAAAAGAAGGCAAATGGCCTTCCATTCCCCACCATCCAGTCAGAGCCGAAGAAGCTTCTTGGATGAGAAGCGAAACGTCTTCAAAGGAAAAACAAGAAAGTCCAGTTGCCTCCCGAAAAAGCACCTTTGGGATATCTTTCAGTATCTACTGAGGGAAAATTAACAAGCTGTTTATCCACTGTGATTATCCTGTTAACAAAGCATTCCCTGAAAAGAGAAAGGATTACAGAATTTTAAGGTGGCTTGAAGGTAATTTCAGCTGTGATGCTCTTTAGCTCATCTGCCAAAGACATTCCTAAGCCAGGTGATTTTGATATCTCAATACTGCACCTGTTGGATTTCTATTTTTCATGCAACTGCTACCGTAGAAACTAAAAACTCATCCAGTATTTATTTGAGGCTAACTGGATCAGATCTGTTCAAATGTTTGAGCTGAGCCAGGAACAAGAAGTTGCTCCACATTTTTGTTAAGCCTCCAAATCGTGATAGTTAATTAAGTCAACGTCATATGGACAGTCATTAAACCATGATTGGGAGGATCCAGACTAAACCATGATTTTATGAATGGCCCTTTCTCCTCTGGGGCTTTATTTTTATTTTGCTATGCACGCTGTCTACATAACCAGCTGGCTAAGAAGAATCTGAAATAAATCCTCATTTCTGAAGTTAGGAGAGCTCAGGGGTCTTCATGTGCATCAAAAGGCCCAGATGGCAGCTTTACTTATGCTTCTTGGCTGCTTCTTGATTTTTCTGATCACTCTCCCAGACACCTCGGGGTAACCCCTTTCCTTATGCTTCTAAATCAGGGCTCTTCAAACTTGGCCCTTTTATGACTTGTGGACTTCAACTCCCAGAATTCCTCAGCCAGGCATGCCTGGCTGAGGAATTCTGGGAGTTGAAGTCCACAAGTCATAAAAGGGCCAAGTTTGAAGAGCCCTGTTCTAAATCAATGTAAGTCAGGGGGACTTCAACTCCCAGAATTCCTCATGCTGGCTAGGGAATTCTGGAAGTCCACACATTTGAAAGCTGCCAAAATTGAGAAACACTGCTCCAGAATTATAACTGATCTGTCTAAGCCTGTTGCGTGAACACAGCCCAAATTGTGAAGGGTTTAGTTTTCATTACGGATGGAATGCCACACATGGAGGCCACCAGCACTGCTTCTAGGGAGGTAAAATGATGAAAGCAGCTTCACACGGCCACATCACCAGCCTCCCCTTCTTCTATGCGCATACAAAAAAAAATACAGGTAGTCCTTGACTTACAACCACAATTCAGCCCAAAATTTCCATTGCTAAGCAAGACAGTTGTTACGTGACTTTTGTTAAGTGAATCTTCTTGTTAAGTGAATCACTGCAGTTGTTAAGTCAGTAACGTGGTTGTTAAGCGCACCTGGCTTCCCCGTGGACTTCGCTTGTCAGAAGGTCGCAAAAGGGGATCACGTGACCAAATTTTGATCATATGGGGATATTGCAGCAGTCGTTAAGTGTGAAAAACAGTTATAAGTCGCTTTTTTCAGTGCCGTTGTAACTTTAGTGAACGGTCACTAAGCAAATGATTGTACGTTGAGGACCACCTGTTCAGAGAAACAGAGTTGATAGCATCACAGCAGAGCTGGAAATGGCAAGAATTGAAACCACGATCATCTGGAGAAAATGCTGAGTGTTGGGCTATGAGGTGACTACATGCGAACAGTTTTAAAAATGAATAAAGTTAATGATGACAACATGATACAGCATGTAGGTGTGTGGGTAGAGAAAGAGGTTTGAACATCAAATAAATAGGATCTCCACTTATCCTTCATCAACAAATGGCAAAATCACCACCTATAAGGTGGAACTAGAACTCACAGTCTCCTAGTGATTGGCTCAAAGTCACCCAGCTGGCTTTCATGCCCAAGGCAGGACTAGAATTCACAATCTCTTGGTGATTGGCCCAAAGTAAGAAGTGCAAAGAGGAGCAACCGATTAAGAACAAGATGATTAAGGGCCTGGAGGCAAAAACGTATAAAGAACGGTTGCAGGAATTGGTTATGACCAGTCTAGTGAAAAGAAGGATTAGGGGGGTGACATGGTAGCAGTATCCCAATATCTCAGGGGTTGCCACAGAGAAGAGGGAGTCAAGCTATTCTCCAAAGCGCCTGAAGGCAGGACAAGAAGCAACGGATGGAAACTGATCAAGGAGAGAAGCAACTTAGAACTAAGGAGAAACTTCCTGACAGTTAGAACAATTAACCAGTGGAACAGCTTGCCTTCTGAAGTTGTGGGCACTTCATCACTGGAAGTTTTTAAGAAAAACCCATCTGAAATGGTATAGGGTCTCCTGCTTGAGCAGGGGTTGGACTAGAAGACCTCCCAGGTCCCTTCCAGCTCTATTTTGATTGAAGTTGCCCAGCTGGCTTTCATGTCTAAGACGGGATTAGAACTCACAGTCTCCTGGTTTCTAGCCTGGTACCTTCCCCACTAGACCAAACTGTCTCCCACTTGCAGCTCCATGATTTGCCATTACAAAACATACAATGTTTTTGACTGCTCACGGACACACACACTCCCCAAATTTATTGTGTGGCTTAGACTGTATGTCTCCTTTGTTTGGTGCAATTTGATCCAGAGAGCGTCACCGGGTACAGCTTTGCCTCTGAGGAGAAACATTTTAGCCTGAGAATATGAGACTTGGGATCTATGCCAGACGGTGAACCAAATGCTACCCCTGGGATTAGCAGGGATAGAAATAAACCCCAAACAACAGAATGAGCATCTTTCATTATATTTATCTTTCACACGCTTGCAACAACAATAACACGATGTGAAAAAAAAATCTGCAGACTTTTAAAATAGCAAATGGATAAAAATGACTGCATTTGGCTAGCTTCTGAGGCTGGCAATTATCCTTAGAACAGTGTTTTTTTTTAAACTTTTAAGATTTTAAGATGTGTGGACTTCAACTCCCAGAATTCCTCAAGCCAGGGTGCTAGTTAGAGAATTGTGGGAGTTGAAATACACATTTTTAAATTTACTAAGTTTGAAACATACTGTCCTAGAACATGGAGATTAAGGTGCACTGATAATATTACCTAGCTGGGTAATGAAATGTCTGCAAGAAAACAACCAAGCTCAGAGAGCACCAAGGACCTCACATGGAGATTAGTTTTCCATAGTCCAATGGGCCTGGGTGTTCTGGACCAACCAGCAGCTGAGAACTGTATGTTAGGATGTTTAGCATTTATAGGGTTAAGCGCTGTTTCCTTAGGAGATGGCTTATGGGTAATGTAGTTTCAGCAGTCAGTTTATCTAGTCAGTGAGAGGAGTTCAAAGGTTTATGACTGTACTTCCTGGCTCTATGCCATTGTTTGATTCTCTTCACTTTGGGACCCAGCCTCATGGCTCGGACATCATTCAACATGTGATTAGCAATTATTCAACATGTGATTTATAATACAGGACAGGAGGACATCACTGTCTTTCAACCTAATGATATGGATCCAGATTAATATTGCATTCCAGACGTATTTCATCTTAATCGTGAGTTGTTGATTATCTCTGTGAATAAAATATTCTTCTTTGATCTGTTCATTCGAGTAAAAGCTACCTGTCTACACCGGAGTAAGGCACTCACGACTGTGGAAACAGGATACTGGGTTTCCTGGAGTTATACTTCCCATTCTCCCCAGACAGCCTGTCTTAAGTCAAGAAATGCAGATAGTGGCTACTTTTAATTCCATCATGCCCTGCAATTAACTTAAAGAGACTTCTATGTCCCATAGCGCTGTTTCTCAACCTTGGCAACCCTGAGATGAGTGGACATCAATTACCAGAATTCTCTAGTCAGCAGGCTTGGAATACCTGTGCAAAGATATCAATCCATACTCCTGAGCAAGGACAGTTCAGTTGTTCTATCAAACTAATTTTAAAAAGGGGAAAGAAAAACATTTTGAAGTGCATTCGACCAGTATTCTTCAAATTCCAAGCCCTAACTACCACAGTTTTCCTATCCGTCCAATCAAGTTGTCAATCAATCAATCAGAATAGAGCTGGAAGGGACCTTGGAGGTCTTCTAGTCCAAACCCCTGCTCAAGCAGGAGATCTTATACCATTTCAGACAAGTGACTGTCCAGTCTCTTCTTAAAAACCTCCAGCGATGAAGCATCCACAACGTCTGAAGGCAAAGTGTTCCACTGGTTAATTGTCCTGCTAGAAAGTTTCTCCTTAGTTTCAGGTTGCTTCTCTCCTTGATTAGTTTCCATCCGTTGCTTCTTATCCTGCCCGCTGGTGCTTTGGAAAATAAGTGTATCCCCCTCTTCTTTGTGGCAGTCCCTCAAATACTGGATGACTGCTATCATGTCATCCCTGGTCCTTCTTTTCACTATACTGGACATATCCAAATCCTGCAACCGTTCTTCAAATGTTTTAGTCTCCAAGCCTTTAATCATCTTAGTTGCTCTTCTTTGCACTTTTCCCAAAGTCTCAACATCTTTTGTGTAATGTGGTGACCAAAACTGAATGCAGTATTCCAGATCTGGCCTTCAGTTTTGGTCAATCAAGGAGAGAACCAACCTAGAACTAAGGAGAAATCTCCTGCAATTAGAACAATTAATCAGTGGAACAACTTGCCTCCAGACGTTGTGGGTGCTCCAACACTGGAGGTTTTTAAGAAGAGATTGAATTACAATTTGTCTGAAATGGTATAGGGTTTCTTGCTTGAGCAGGGGGTTGGACTAGAAGACCTCCAAGGTCCCTTCCATCTCTGTTATTCTGCGTGATAACTCTGCCTTATGCCACCTGTACTTTAGATTACTCATCCCAGAGAAAATCCATCTAACGTAATCACTAAGAGTTGATTCCAACTCCCAGGCACTCAATCAATCAATCAACCAATCAATCAATCAATCAGCCAACTTGTTATTATTGCCCATTGATTCCCCAAGGATATATCCATGAAATTAATGAAGTCTAGCTTGACATGAAGATTTTACTAATTTACCTGGAAGGTTTCACGATGTGGAAGGACCTAGCTAGGGACAGGAAGAAAAAATTTAGAAGACAATGGCAAATCATTTCTACACTACAGGCAGTCCTTGACTTATGACTACAATTGAATCCAAAATCTCTGTTGCTAAGCAAAGTAGTTGTTAAGTGAGTTTTGCTCCATTTTATGACCTTTTTGTCACAGTTGTTAAGTGAATCGTTGCAGTTGTTAAGTGAATCATGCGGTTTTTAAGAAAATCTGGCTTCCCCCAATTAACTTTGCTTGTCAGAAGCCAACTGGGAAGGTTACAAGTGGTGATCACATGACCCCAGGACAGTGCAATTGTCATAAATACATATGATAAATAAATATGAGCAAGTTGCCAAGCGCCCAGATTTTAATCATGTGATCATGGGGATGCTGCAATCGTTGTAAGTGGGAAAGCCAGTCATAACTCACTTTTTTCAATACCATTCTAACTTCAAACGCTCAGTAAATAAATGGCTGCGTCCAGTGGTGGGATTCAAATACCTGAACAACCGGTTCTCTGCATCCACACCACTTCCGGAAGTCCTCCCCAGCTCAGAACGGACTTCCGGAAGTGGCATCCATGCCCTTCCAGCAGCCCGATCTAGCCTTGCGAAAAAGGGCTAGGGCTTCAGCCTATTCGCCAAAGTCAACAAAAAATTAGCTACCGGTTCTACCAAACTGGTGTGAACCGTCTGAATCCCATCACTGGTTGCATTAGACCTGCCCCAGTCAGCCCCCCTCAGGAAAGTAAGACTCTTGAATCCATCGAATTAAATCAAAAGAACTTTTACTAAGAGAAACTGGATGCAGTAAAGTCAGGCGGAATCTGAAGATCCTGCGCAAAGCATAAAGCCATCCTTTCGGTTTCCCAATCCTAACCCCCCCGACCAGCCCACCGGCAGCCAATGTGATGCCAAGAAGATGTTTTGAGAATGCTGAGGTGCCAGGCAGATAACAGTTCACTCTCAGGATGCGACAGCCTTGGAACCTGGTGAGAACTGGCTGGGAAGGAGTCCGTCCCATCTCCAAAGACAGTCCCCCTCCCTAATTCCCAAGCGAACAGCAGAAGCCAAAAATCCCAAGTACGCCATCTCCCCTTCTCCCTCAGCACGACGGCAGGACACCAGAGTACAAATGGTGCACCTGACAGATTGTGAGGACTAGCTGTGTTCCCAAAAACTCCTGTAGGAAAGTATCCACCAACCCTTTAGGACTTTGAGATTCTCCTATTGCTCTGTTGGGTGCTACCACTTAATCAAACTTTTGATCTGAAAATAAGCAGAATCAAACTTGTTAGGAGGCACCAGGAAATGTAGGCTAGACTGATAGATAAATAAACATCTGGAAGAAGTCACTGGCAGATCATACTGTTGCTAAAACAAAGGATGCTTTCAACAAAAGTCAGAGCTGACTCAATGGGCCTCTTTAACCTTCACCCTGTGATAAATGTCAGTTCCTCTGTAAGGAAACTAAAGCTATCTTTTTTTAAAAAAGAAGTAGATAAGAAGGAAGAGGACACTTCGTTGTGATGCCTCTGGGCTCCGAGTCAGCAGTTTTCCTGCACTTGCAGCTTCCAGACATTTTGGACTACAAGTCCCATCATCCTCTGGGAGATCTGGAGGTTGAATTGCCTAGTTAGGGAGTAGCTCTACCTATATCTTCCCCTTTATGGGAGTAGCTCTACCTACATCTTCCCCTTTATCTCTCCCAACTAGGTATAACCAAAACCACAATAAATCAAAATATTTACTTGTCCATTAAAAAAAAACCCTGTTCCTGGCTTTTGAGGGATGTATGGCCAACTGAAGATGGCTTGGAGTGGAGCCAATGACCATGGCAAAGACCAAGAAACTAATGAGTAGACCAGTTCCTTGGAACCTCTCTGGATAAGGAGAGGACAGGAGATTGCCCACATGTGCTCCAGGCGGCTATTCCTTGAAATCAGACCACAGGACAGCAGTTTTCTATAGGATTTGAGCATCAGGAGGTGATAGGATTAGCCATATTGTTTGCAACCTCCGTGGAGGTTTATAAAGGACACTAACTTCACAAACTTGACTTTCTAATCACTTTTGGAAATTGCCTATTAACAGTTCTAAAGCTATTAGAGACCTTCAAAACCACAGGTTGAAAAGTGAGTGAGTTGTTGAGTCTATCTTCAATTGCGAACAACGGAAAAAATAATTATAGGCTTAAGAATTTAAGGAATTTGAAATAAAGAGCAAAAAGCTAAATAAGACTGTGTAAGAAAATTATAAATGGATTGAAGGTCCAGATCAATAGCTATACAAAAATATCAACAACTTCTCATGGGAAATAAGCTTATTTTGGTCATCCTGGCAATTACAAGTCATAACAAAATATAAGTGATGATTTTGAGAAACGGGACGCTATAGGGAACTAAAGATTTTAAGCAGGGGGGAAAAATAGAAGCCTGATGTCAACTAATACTGGGACTTCCAGAATGATATAAAACAATGTAACATCAGTAATATTAAAGGAAATTTTTGAAGAAGGGAGCTACTGAAGTTACTAACTACAATACATCAGTAATTCATTCTGGAAGACACGACAAATATTAAAACCAACGAGTACCAAGAAAACAAGTGACTCACTATGTGACCCATTACTTTGGCCAGAAGAAATAGCAAATCACGAGGCAGCCAACATCAGCAAGTTCTTCCTTGTGCATTGACTACCAGGAGAAATACGAGTGCCAGGACAAGATTTCGGCTTCAAAACATGTTGAACACTGAAATTGATGAGTTTTGAAGCTGTTGAGTGCTGTATCAACACTGCCAATAATGGGAATAGAATAGAATAGAATAGAATAGAATAGAATAGAATAGAATAGAATAGAATAGAATAGAATAGAATAGAATAGAATAGAATAATAAGAGTAGAGTAGAGTAGAGTAGAGTAGAATAGAATAGAATAGAATAGAGTAGAATAGAATAGAATAGAATAGAATAGAATAGAATAGAATAGAATGTGGAAGGGACCTTGGAGGTCTTCTAGTCCAACCCGCTGCTCAGGCAGGAAATCCTATACCATTTCAGACAAATGGCTGTCCAGTCTCTTCTTAAACACTTCCAGTGTTGGAGCATTCACCGCTTCTGGAGGCAGGTTGTTCCACTGGTTAATTGTTCTAACTGTCAGGAAGTTTCTCCTTAGTTCCAGGTTGCTTCTCTCCTTGATCAGTTTCCATCTCTTGCTTCTTGTTCTGCCCTCAGGTGCTTTGGAGAATAGCTTGACTCCCTCTTAACAACTACAATGATTCACTTAACAACTGTGGCAAGAAGGGTGGTAAAATGGGGCAAAATTCACTTAACAAATGTTTCGCTTAGCAACAGAAATTTTGGGCTCAGTTGTGGAAGATAAGTCGAGGACTAACAGTTCTCGTGAATAAAGTTGGAAGTCACTTCTTTAGACAGTTTTCTTTTTCTTTATTCTTTTTCTCCTTTTTCCTTTTATTTTCTTCCTACACTTTTTATTCTTTCTTTCCCTTCTACTCTCTTTCATTTTTAGTATTATTACTTAAAATCCTTAATAAAATTATCTTTTTTTTAAAAAAAATCCCTGTTCCTCTTTTTCTGAAAGATAAAATATTTATGTTTTGTCAGCAAAAATTTGTTTTATAAAGTAGATGAAGGGAAGGCTACAGCACTGGATTGCGATCATCCAGATGACCACAAAGCATCAATTATCTGCATTTCTCTGCTGGTTGTCTGGAGTTTTGCAGACAAGATCATCTTAGAAGGAAAATGGCTATTTGATTAAAAAAAAAAGGAATCAGATCTTTATGAGGACTGAAGTGAAATAGCATTTAAATATGCATATATATAAAAGGACAAAACATTCATAATTAATTGTGGAATATCTTGGCTACAACACAGGGGTCTGATTGCATGAAAGATGAATATTGCTGTGGCCCAATTTAAGTCTCGCAGCATGATCTCTTCCTGGTCTGTTAAATGAGCGGGCAAAATCCGTGAATGCCACAAAACAAGTATAGATTCACAGTTTCTTAAATTCACCTGTTTGGGTTGATTTAGAAAATATGTTTGTTGCCCTCTAGTTAAAACTCCCAGGGCAACGTGTGTATTAAAATCATGAAACACAGTCAGTAATACCAACTAGAAGAACTTAATTTTAAAACCATAAAAGAAAGATTAAATTGTGCACATCAATACAAGTTTACAGTTAAAAGCTTCAACGTGTGCTGGAATGTTTGGATAAATTTAAATCAGGAAACGTTTGTCCCAAAACGACTTTGGACCTGGAGTCTGAGGCTTTCTCTGGAGTTGGCATTCTGTATCCCAGTTTTCCAAAAAAATAGTTTCAGACTATAATGTGGAATGGCAAAGCACCATTCCTGAAAAATACTCACTTGTTCCCCAATCTTTCAAATCCACGGGGAGATCTGAAGAGTACAGATAGTGTACACAACTGAGCTCAAAATTTCTGTTGCTAAACGGGATGGTTGTTAAGTGAGTTTTGCCCCCATTTTATGACCTTTTTTGCCACAATTGTTAAGTGAATCACTGCAGTTGTTGAGTTAGGAACACGATTGTTAAGTGAATCTGACTTGCCCACTGAGTTTGCTAGTCAGAAGGTTGCAAAAGGGGGTCACATGATTCCGGGACACTGCAACTGTCATAAATATGAATCAGTTGCCAAGCATCTGAATTTTGATCATATGACCCTGGGGATGCTGCAGCAGTCGTAAGTGAGAAAAACAGTCATAAGTCACTTTTTTCAGATCCATTGTAACTTTGAACTGTCACTAAATGAACTGTTGTAAGTCAAGGACTACCTGTGTTGCCTGCAGCGTTCACTCTTTCCCTGGACAGGAGACTTGAGGTGTAAAGCACAGAGTGAGAATGGAATCTAGCAAATGTTGGTGTACCCAACCATAAATTCAGACTTTATAGGAGTTTCTTGGGCACCGTTTTTCTGGAATCCAGTCTGAAACATTCCCTTCTACTAATTAAAAGCACATCCAGGATCTTTTTCAGAAAGCAATAATTTACTCTGGCTTAAGCATATACCCAGGAGATTATACACCTTGAAGGGCCTGGAGGCAAAATATTAATATGAATTAATATTAATAATATTTATTCCTTCCCTGCCCACATTTTTCTTCTCATGGCACTACCTGTTGTGAGGCAAAAAAAATTCTCAATTTTCTTTTGTCCGTTGAAATCAATGACCCAGTAAATAAGGGTGGGTGGAGAAAAGCCACAATCTTAAAGTAGCACTTGGGTTTCACTATTTCTACTGCTTTGCAAGAATTGATGCAGGCCTCGTTTCAAATGAGACTGAGACTCTAGAAAGAGTGCAGAGTGCAGAGTGCAGAGAAGAGCAACTAAGAGGTGACTCCATGCAAACAGTTCTAAAAATGAATAGAGTTAATGAGGACAACATAATACAGTGTGCATGGGTTTGTATAGAGAAAGAGGTTTGAACATCAAATAAATAGGATTTCCACTTATCCTTCATCAACAAATGGCAAAATCACCACCTATACCAACTGAACAACATCTTTTTGGGATAACCATGGCCTGGATGTCCTGGATGGCTGAGAATCTCCGTAGACAAATTCAAGTTTAATTCACACGAAGTGCTAACGCACCCCACTCCGGTTTCCAATTTGCCGCCCGACCAGCTCCAAAATAAGGAACATTTTAAGATTTAACGTGTATTACGTGTCAGCACATAAAAATACTTTATTAGGCAGTAGTATGTTAAATTTATTAAATGTATATACTGATTTGCTTTTCTAAGCAAATCATTCCTATAATTCAGGAGGAACTTCCCAGACTAAGCTGCCCTGAAACTAATTAACGAGATTTAAGTTCATTATTATAATTAATTGCCTCGGTGGTATTTCTCATGAGTAACTCACTTAATAAACAAAATAGCAATTTTGAAATGGCATTAAAAAACAAACAAAGCTTGAATTTCAACAGCATTTCAAATAATTCAAAATCTGAATTAAAGTGGTTTCTATTAAATTTAATTAAAGTTTGAATTAAAGTTCTTTTCTGCATCTCCAACAGGCCTAGAAAAATGGAGCAGGAGGATAAGATATTTACTTTCAAAGGAGCACTACATTTTAATCTCAAATAAGGAGCAGTTATTTAATAATGGAAAACATATTCCTACGAGCTGAGTTAGTTATTAGCAGAACTATGGCAGTTTTCAGTGGATTCAAACAATACGCTGACCCCTAAATTTTGGTTTTAAGAAGACAGTGGCTCCATTCTGATAACCCTGCATTAATCCAGTGGCCAAGTAATAATAATAATAATAATAATAATAATAATAATAATAATAATAATAATAATAATAATAATAAGGTACCTGGTTGACACCTAGGATACTGGTAGCAACCCGTGTCAACCATCAGCGCCAGCCAATTTGAATGTTCAGTTGACTGAGGTTCATGTTTAATTAATAATAATAATAATAATAATAATAATAATAATAATAATAATAATAATAATAATAATAATAATAATAATAATAATAATTAATAATAATAAAGTTGGAAGGGACCTTGGAGGTCATCTAGTCCAACCCCCTGCTCAGGCAGGAAACCCTATACCAGTTCATTCAAGGAAGAAGGCTTGTATAGGTTGACCTCGACTTATGACTACAATTCGGACCCGCAACACCCATCACTAAATGAAGCAGTTGTTAAGTGAGTCCTGCCCAATTTTGCACTCATTTTTGCCAGTCATTAAGCAACTCACTATGATTGTTAAATGAATCATGCAGTTGTTAAGTGAATCCCGCTTCCCCCCATTGACTCTACTTGTTAGAAGCCAGCTGGGAAGGTCACTAATGGGGGGTCACCTGACCCTGGGACTCTGCAACCGTCATAAGTACATGATCACCTGATCATGTACTGTTTACAACAATTGTAAACAGATAGTCCTCGACTTACAACCACAACTGAGCCCAAAATTTCTGATGCTAACCGAGACAGTTGTTAAGTGAATTTTGCCCCATTTTATGACCTTTCTTGCCATAGTTCTTAAATGAATCCCTGCAGTTGTTAAGTTGGTAACATGATTGTTAAGTGAATCTGGCTTCCCCATTGACTTTGCTTGCTGGAAGGTCGCAAAAGGTGATCACATGGCCCCCAGGGACACTGCAGCCGTCATAAATATGAATCAGCTGCCAAGCACCCGATATTTTGATCATATCACCATGGAGATGTTGCAATGGTCCTAAGTGTGAAAAACGGTCCTAAGCCAATTTTTCAGTGCCATTGTAACCTCGAACGGTCACTGAACAAATGGTTGTAAGTCAAGGACTACCTGTATACATGTTTCACCTTTTCTATAAGCCAGGGGGTGCTTTGCTGATTGCTAATTTCTCTTTTATCTACACCAGTGTTTCTCAATTGTGGCAACTTTGAAGATGTGTGGACTTCAACTCCCAGAATTCCCCAGCCTGCAGGTTGAGAAACACTGAATGAAAGTGAAGGATTTTGGAGTTGGGAGTGGGGGAAGAAGCCCTTTTGTGGGAGGAGGGCATTTAAAGAGTTATCTGTGGGCTTAGTAATTCCCATGGGCACATCCCTGTTTCTGCTTTAAATATTTTCTCAGGGTATACAGAAAAGTGGTTGCAGATGACATTAATAAAAGCTGGGATTTCCCACTCCTGTACTATCGATACCTGTTTTTCTCTGAAAATAAGACCGGGTCTTATATTAATTTTTGCCCCAAAAGATATATTAGGGCATATTTTCCAGTTAGATCTTATTTTCAGGGAAACACGGCACTAAATGCGTTCGTCTGGCTGACAATCTTAACTGGGGCTTATTTTGGGGGGTAGGGCTTATATTACAAGCTTCCTGAAAAACATGCTAGTCTAGTGCTTATTTTCCAGTTAGGTCTTATTTTCAGGGAAACAGGATATTATTGTAATGTCTGATAATGTAACGTTTGATTGTGGTGAGCCACCTACAGTCATTGTGAGTTGGGTGGCATACAAAGTTAAACACCCTTGGCATTGACAAAATCACCATTAGTCAATGGCAGAAGGCAGCTTTACTCATACCTTTAACGAAACATCAACATCTGCCTGTCCCAAGTCCTTGAGAAGGACTCATCAGATGGATAAAACTTCCCAATCCAGCCTGAACATCTGGCTGACTGTGTGACAAACCATAATAACAACAACTGGAGCACCATTTGAACACCACATCAGCACTGACAAAATCCCCATCGGTCAATTGCAAAAGTTACTCAGAACAGCTTACGTTCTGCAATAATACATCCAACATCATAAAACACCAATATCTGTCTATTCCAGGTTCTTGGGAAGGAATCAACAGGTGGATAAAACTGCCAAATCCTGTCTGAACATCTGGCTGACTATCTGCAATGAACCAATAATAATAGCAGCAGCAACAACAAAAAGTGTAGCTCACAACGGCTGCAGACTTAACCAATATGGATTGGTCCACCCATCTTAAAGCATGGTGGCTGGGGAATTCTGGGAGTTGAAGTCCACAGAGCATGTAGACCAGGGATTCCTGGGAGTGAAGTTTGCACATCTTAAAGCCCGTTGGCTTTAAAGGGAGTTGAGGTCCACACAGCTTAAGGTTTCCAAGACTGAAAAACACTTAAGATGGAGCATCCATCTGCTGAACGGTGCTGTGATGAGATGTCTAATTACATCATTATTCATTAAACAAATGTACCCTGAATCGGATATTATACAGTAGCTGAAAAATACACCTCATTCTTCCACTATCATTAAAAAGGGGGAAAGTCTACTTTGACTCAGCTCCTGATGACCTCATCGCCACGTCCTTTTCTAAACAATAACATGGAAATGTTTTGTCTTCTTCCAGGATGTTTTTACACTTCCCATTCTAGCCTACAGGTCTGGGATTTCCTGGGTACAATAATTTGCACTCTGCAAGGAAAATGCCACCTAAGTCCAAAAACTGCACCATGAAGCTTTCTCTGCCTTCTATCATTAGAGCGAGCAAAATCCATTATATTTAATTTCTACTCAGTTTCCCGTTTTTCAAGTCTTCCATTCAATCCCTTGTGATAGATAAATAAAATGCATGTTTTTTAAAAAAGGTTTACACAAACATGTGCACATATTAGAGGAACGACTGGCCTCTAGAAGTTGTGGGTGTTCCAATACTGGAGGTTTTTTAAAAAAAGACTGGAAAGTCATTTGTCTGAAATGGTCCTTGACTTATGACCACAACTGAATGCAAAATTTCCATTCCTAAGCAACACAGTTGTTAAGAGAGTTCGGGCCCATTTGGAAAAAAAATGCCAAATCCAGCCTGAACATCTGGCTGACTATGTGACAAATAGCAACAACTGAAGCACCACTTGAACCCCATCGGCATTGACCAAATCCCCATCAGTCAATTGCAAAAGGCAGCTGACATTCTGCCCCAATATATCCAACATCACAAAACATCAACATCTGTCTATCCCAGGTCCTTGGGAAGAACTCAACAGGGGGATAAAAATGCCAACTTTTCTTGCCACAGTTGTTAAGTGAATCACTGCAGTTGTTAAGTTAGTAACCTGGTTATAAAGTGAATCTGGTTTCCCCATTGACTGTGCTTGTCAGAAGGTTGCAAAAGGGGATCACATGATCCTGGGACACTGCAACCGTCATAAATATGAATCAATTGCCCAGTGTCTGAATTTTGATCACGTGACCATGGGGATGCTGCAATGGTCATAAGTGTGAAAAAGAGTCATAAGTCCCTTTTTTCAATGCCATTGTAACTTCGGTCACTAAACAGTTTTAAGTTGAGGACTACCTGTGTAGGGTTTCCTGCTTCAGCAAGGGGTTGGACTAGAAGACCTCCAAGGTCCTGTCCAACTCTGTTATTCTATGTTTCTGTTATATGCTTCTCCACATCATTCCAAGGATGGGCATTTTGCCTTCAGTGGCCACGTCTTTCTCAAGCCACATCTTTTCCGAACACTCCACCATAGCATCCCAGCATTTGGGAAATTATTTGCGTTGATGCAGTGCTCATCTTAAGTCCACAATTGGGGCCTTCTAAGCAAGGTGGGTACCTTTTTTTTGCCACGGTTGTCAAACAAATCAATGCAGTTGTTAAGTGAAACATGTGGTTGTTACACAAATCTGAAGGTCGCAAATGGCAATCGCGTGACCCCGGGACGCTGTGGCTGTTGTAAATACAAGCCAATTGTCAATCATCTGAATTTTTGATCACATGACTGTGGGGATGCTGCAACGGTTGTAAGAGTGAGACAGGTCACAAGTCACTTTCAGCACTGTTGTAACGGTTGCTAAACAAATGGTTGTAAGTCGAGGACCACTTGAGCTAAAGCTGGCTTTGATTGCCAGCCTAAACACAGAGCCTCTTTTTAAAAACTGAATCAGTTTTGGAAGCAATAATTGAATTGAGAAGCAGGGTAGCAATAGAGTAAATCAGTCTTTCTCAATCTTGGCCATTTTAAGATGTGTGGAGTTCAATTCCCAGAATTCATGCAGGCTGGGGAATTGTGGGAGTTGAAGTCCACACATCTCAAAGTGGCCAAATCTCAGAAACACTGCAGTAAATGAGATGTGTGTACTGAAAGAGTCTTCAAGCCATAGTCTTGCATCTTCCAATCCTGTTATTCCAGATGCTGGGGCCAGCTGGGACTCTCCAGATGTTGTGGACTCCACATCCCATTAGCCCAGGCCACAAAGTGAGTAGCGAGGGACTGAAGGGATTGTAATCCTAAACAGCCCCAAAGGAATAAGCTGAGTGTCTCTAATCAAAGTAACTCAGAACATGCCAAAACCGTCAGTGTGATGTGGTATTGGGCCAGGAGTGAGGCGTCCTGGGTTCAAATGTAGCCTCAGCCATGGAGATGCATGAAATGACTTTGAGCCAGTCATTCTTTCTCATCCCAGCCTACTTTATTGGGTTGTTTTGAGGAAAAAAAACAAGAAGAGGGAGCACTATGTACAGTGCCTCAAGCTTCTGAATGGAAGACAGGATATAAAATGTAGGAAAAAAATATTTTAAGATGTTCCGTCCTTGGTGTTCCGACCTCTTTAATTTCCTGATATCCTGGGTTTGATTCCTCTTTAGTTGGGTTCTCAGATTGAAAGAAGCCCTAGTGAATCCGGCCTGGCTTCATGAACCTAGTCATCCTGGCTTGTAAACCATTGTTTGTGACTTAGCACGAGGATCGACCTCATCCTGGCTTAAGGAGGATCGACCTCATCCTGGCTTAACGGCTCCTTCCCCCAAACACAACACGGTTTAACACAATGCATCAATTCTTCCCTTCGACTCTCGATAAAATGTTTTTCCCCCCTTCCCACCCATCTTTGTCTCTCTAAAAACGAGAAGACTGACCCTTTATTTACAGGATAGTTCTGAAAATCAGCCATCGTTATGAAAAAAAAAAAAACCAAAAAAAACAAGCAGCCTATATTTTGGTCGAGGGGGCTTCCATCTTCGGGAGGAAATGCTGGCTATTAAAAACAATAACCGCAAACCTGCTTGGAAAGTTTGTCAAGAGATTGAGGAACGGGGTGTGTGTGTGTGGACAACAACAACAACACACCATTCCGCAACTACCCAAATCGGTCACAAACAACACATCATCTGCGTTGTTTCGACTAAGGCGAAAAAAAAAGAAGAGGGGGAAAAAACAAAACAAAACCCAGAGTGGATTGGAAGCCGGAGCGGGCGGGAAAAAAAAATATCCAGCATCTCCAAAACGCCATATTCCGTTTCTTAATTTTGTTTTAAAAGGTCCTATATAGTTTTAATTTTCATTCTCTCTTCCTTTACACGCCGGAGAGGCACCGAAAGGCTGAGAAATTCGATCTGGCTTAAAGCGTCGCTGCTTTTCCGCTCTGTTTTTTCCCCCTCAAAAAAAGTCCTCGCAAGGTAAGGAATGGCATCTCCGAGCTTCCACCGACTTTATTGGCGCTTGAAAGGACTCTTTGGGGGGGGGGGGGAACCCACGCCCCAAAGCAGGCTCGAAATAGTCCCCCCCTTTATCACCCAGAGGGCACCCCCCCAAAAAAAAAACAACCCCTGGCTCCCCCACCCAATAAAACTCACGACAAAGAAACGGGCACGAATGAAAACAGAAGAGCAAAGGCTTCCTTCTCCACACACACCCCCCAAAAAAATATCTAGATCCTTGTTATCGGAAGCCGAGCCAGTTTCGCACCAAGTCCTGTTACTTTAATTTCCCACCCCACCCCCCCAAAAAAACCCCCAACTCAAAATCCCAACCGCATCTCATTTTGTGCAACCTTCAGAGCAAACGATGGGGGGGGGGAGGAGAGGCCAGTGGGATCACCGACAGCTGGATGGTGTTTGCACCTGAGAAACATTAACAACCCCCCCATCCCTCAAAAAAAAAAAAACCACCCTCCTCCTCTTCCTCCCTCTACACTACTTCGACTCCCAGCACCACTTCCCAAAGCAGCTGCTTCTGGAGCAAATCACTTGTCAACAACAATGTGCACAGTTTTGCCTTGCTTTCCGCGGTTGCCCCTTCTCTTCACCCCCTGCCTTGCAAAGAGATGGACTTTGTTCTAGCTAGCATGCCTGGTTTGGGGTTCCCCTTTTCACAGGACACCGCCCCCCCCTTCCCTCTCCAGTCCCTGGCCACCCCATGCCTTACCGGTCCTGGAGATGCGCTGGCCCAAAGGTGCTGGTGTGCCTTCTGGCTCCCTGCAAAAGGGCTTATGAATGGCTGGACGCCTCTGGTCTTAGCGAGCACTTGGGAATGTGCTTTGGGTTGGCCCTGGCAGTTGACAGCTCACCTCCCAAGCTCCGCCTCCCCTCGCCGCTGCTCTGAATGTGTTTGTGAGTGTGGGTATGTGTCTGAACTACCCGGGGGTTACTAAGAGACGGCTGTTTGCGCTCAACCTGGCAAACCGCCACGGCAGTAGCAACAGCCGCGTGGAAACATGAAGAGGATGAGTCAAAGGGAGTTGAGGGATGTTTTTGACCAATCTGAGCAAGGTTGGCGTTTCCCATCTCGGCAAGGCCTCCATCTGAAGCCACCTTGGCCAGGGCTCAGCCCTGGCAGGTGTGTGGCCAAGGCCCTGAGACACCCCCCCCCTCCAGAAGTGAAGTCATCCAGGTCCCCTGAGTTTTGACAGAATAGTAGCCAGGTGAGGGCTTGGTCTTCTGAGAAGAGAAGGGCCGATCAAAGATGTAAGAACATCCTTTGTCTGCTTGATGGTGGTGGTGGAGGTATACGTTGGCCCCCCTCTTCCTTCCTTCAATACTTGAAGGGCTGCCACAAGGAAGAGGGGGGACAGCTTATTTACCAAAGCACCTGTAGGCAGGACAAGAAACAATGGATGGAAACTAACCAAGAAGAGAAGCAACCTGGAATTAAGGAGAGGATTCCTAACAATGAGAACAATTAACCAGTGGAGCAAATTGCTTTGGAAATTGTGGGTGCCCCAACACTGGAGGCTTTTAAGAAGAGACTGGCCAGCCATCTATCAGAAATAGTATATAGGTCTCCTGCGAGAGTAGGAGATTGGACTAGATGACCTCCAAGGTCCCTTCCACCTCTATTACTGTTACTGAGGTGGTGGAGTTAAGCGGCTGAATACAGGTGAGCGGCAGGCAGGAGTCCCCCACTCCCCCAAATCCAGGCATACCCCCCCTAGACCCAACCCACTTGTCTTGCAGGATAGAGATGGAAGAGATGCTGAAATAATCCCCCCAGACAGGAAGGCCAACAAAATGATGGAGTGACCAGACTCATTCAGGATCCTAGATTGTCCTTTCAACTTTGTTTCCTCTTTCCCCAGGTTGTCGCCCCCCCCCCAAACCAGACACCCCGAGTCATTCAGTACAGGGAGACCTCAACTGACTGACCACACAATTGAACCCAACATTTCTGTTGCTAAGCCAGAGAGTTGTTATGTGAGTTTTGCCCCGTTTACCACCACAGTTGTTAAGTGAATCACTGCAGTGGTTAATTTAAGTAATGTTGTTAAGTGAATCTGGCTTCCACATTGACTTCTCTAATCAGAAAGTCACAAAAGGGGATTACATGACCCCGGGACATATGAGCCAGTTGTCAAGCAGCTGGATGTTGATCACGTGACCACGGGGATGCTGCGACGGTCGTAAGTGTGAACAATGGTCATAAATCACTTTTTCCAATGCCTTTGTAACTTTGAACCCAATGAACTGTTGTAAGTCGAGGACTTTCCTGTGTTTGTGGCACTTTTAACATGCTGAGACCTTCGGGAGATATTTGGGGGTGCTCCCCATTGGTTTTTTTGGCTCATTCACAATTTTGGGGCCTTCTCCCCGCTTCCTGTTAATGTCTCCTGAATGGATTGTGCTGTCTGAGCCACAATTGACATCCTCAAAGATGTCAGATTCACTATTATTGTATAAAACGTGGTGAAACTCATGTCTACTAGTGAAAACTTTATATTTTTTACTCTTGGTTAGCCATCACTCAGAAAGGGTCTTTCGGATGAAGAAAAGAAACATATGAGCTATTAAAATAACAATGCAGCTTGGAAAAATCTAGATTTTGTAATCCCAGGAGGGCTGCAGAGCTGTGGAGAACGGCTGAATTCAGTGAGAAAGAAAAATTCCCACAGAAATTAAGAAAATGTTGCACAGATACCTTGTGGGAAGACCAAAGTCTTTGAGGCCTAGTGATTGGAGTCAGGGAGAGGCTTCCAAGGCTTTCCAAGGCAGGGAGAAGATGTAAACGCTGAAAAATGGATACCAAGACCACCTCTGCTTCTCCCTCCCCAAATAGTGGCATTTAAAAGGCCAGGCAGCTCCTTCGTACTGTAGTCCTCCTTTAGCAACTGCCTCCTTTAGTGACCATTTGCACGATGGTTATGAAATATTAACGTCAGGGCCAATCCTTATATTTGCAACCTTCACAACTCTGTAAACCAAAGGAAAGCTGAAGCAAAATCATAAGTAGAGGCGTTGTTTCACTTAGGAACTTGTTCACTTTGCAATGGTGGCGAACTTCTTCCCTTAACGACTGAGTTGCTGGTCCCAGTTGTGCTAAACGAGGACTACCCATATACACACCTGCAAATATTTTTCAGGAAGAGCTTAGCATAATGTTGAGGTCCATCAGTCATTTTGCAATCAGGGCAGAATTTAATTTCCCACCTAATGCCCCAGGGGAATTGCACAATTCCCATTTCTCAAAAGTTGTATAGAAAAAAGATATCGCTTGAAAAAAAATCTCTCTTTGTTTTCAGTGGTTGTTTTGCAACTGGAGTGGGAGGAAAAAAAAGTATTTTCTTGGCTGTCTCTCTGTAACCTCTGCTTAAGGAAAAGACATTTGTCCATTTCTTAAATATGTTTTCAGTTAAGTTAGAGAGGCAAAACAGAATAAGAGTTGGATGGGAGGTCTTCTAATCTAGACCAACCCCCCTGCTCAAGGCAGGAAACTTTATACTATTTCAGACGAACGGCTGTCCAATCTCTTCCTAGAAATCTCCAGTGTTGGAACACCCACAACTTCTGGGGCCAAGCTGTTCCACGGATTAATTGTTCTCACTACCAGGAAAACTCTCCTTAGTTCTAGGTTGGTTCTCTCCTTGATTAGGAACCTGGTTAGGAAACTTCCCGTCCTCTTAAATCAATTATTTTCTCTTTTCTCCTCTACAACAGGGGTCCCCAACCCCCGGTCCGTGCAGCATGCCAGCAACCGGTCTGTACAAACAAGCAAAGTCCCATCCACGGGATGCAGACAGCACACAAAACCACGCCCCCTCTGGTCCACGGAAAAATCTCTCTCCACGGAACCGGTCCCTGGTGCCCAAAAGGTTGGGGACCTCTGCTCTACAATAAGTAAAACCACACATTCTATTCAATGTCATCACTGCGTGGTGGCGCAGTGGTTAGAATGCAGTATTGCAGGCTAATTTTGTCGACTGCCAGCAGTTCGATTCTCACTAGCTCAAGATTGACTCATCCTTCCTTCCTTCCGAGGTCAGTAAAATGAGGACCCAGATTGTTGGGGGGGCAATAGGCTGACTCTATAAACTGCTTAGAGAGGGCTGTAAAACACTATGCAGTGGTATATAAGTCTAAGTGCTATTGCTATCTTTTCAGGATTTTGAAGAGGGCAATTGGGTCTAGTGAGCTTTCTTTTCTTAGGCTAAACATAATCAGTTCCATCAACAGCATTTTGTAGCTCTTAATTTCTAACCTCTTGATCATTTGCGTTGTTGTGTCCTTTGAGCCTGTTCCAGTTTCTCTTCATCCTTCTTCGAGCCTGGTGCCCAGAATTTGTGGTCTGCTGTGGCCAAAGCAGTATTTGTAATACGAAACAATTACTTCCCTTAATTTGAAAGTTGTGCTTCTATTGATGTGGCCTAAAATTGTATTTGCCTTTTCTGCAACCATTCCACACTGCTGGCTTATATTCGCTTTGCCCTCAAATATATTCAGAATTACTCTGGAGGTATGCTCCTTCAGCAAACAATCATAATTAGAAACCAGCCATGTTAAGTTAGTAACACAGTTGTTAAGTGAATCTGGCTTCTCCATTGACTTTGCTCGTCAGAAAGTTGCCAAAGGAGACCCCATGACCCCTGGGACACTGCAACTGTCATAAAAACATGCCAGTTGCCAAGTATTTGAATTCTGATCACATGACCATGGGGATGCTGCAAAGGTCGTAAGTGTGAAAAATGGTCATTAGTCTACTTTTTTCAGTACCGTTGTAACTTTGAATGGTTACTAACTGAGGACTACCTGTACAATATCCTTGTCATAGTTTCATGCATTTCAGGTTGAGAGTTTCCCAGCTGATCAAATCAGTTAACAACTGGGCTTTAGAAGTTCCTATGAATCTCAGAGCTGCTGGTTAGGAAAGCTTGTTCTAATATTCTTCCTTAAAAAGGTATTTTGTATTAATCATTTCTAAATATGGGAAGAAGGTTAGGGTCCCAGGCTCAGTTGGAGATCTTGGACCTATCGGTTGTTTTGATGGCATCGTCGCTACCATGAAACAAGAGAAGGGGTTTTAGGGTGGCCTGGAGTAGACTTGTGGATTTGTGGCCTTCAACTCCCAGAACTGAAGACTTGTGGACTTCAATTCCCAGAATTCCTCAGCCAGCCGGTTGAAGTCCACAGGTCTTAAAGTTGCCCAGTTTGGAGACCCCTGGCCTAGCTCAATGCTTCTCAATCTCAGCAAGTTTTAAATGTATGGACTTCAACTCCCAGAATTGAAGGCCATGTATCTTAAGGTTCCTGAGACTGCAAAACACGCTGTCCTAAATGTTGGCAGGACAAGGCACAGAGGATGCCTTCTTCTATTCCATGGTCATGTGATTAAAATTGGCAACTGGCTCATATTTATGACGGTTGCAGAATCCCAGGGTGATGTGATCCCCTTTTGTAACTTTCTGACAAGTAAAGTCAATGGGGAAGCCAGATTCGCTTAACAACCATGTTACTAACTTAACAACTGCAGTAATTCACTTAACACTTGTGGCAAGAAAGGTCATAAAATGGGGCAAAACTCACTTAACAACTGTCTTGCTTAGTAACAGAAATCTTGGGCTCAATTGTGGTCGTAAGTTGAGGATTCTATTCTATTCTATTCTCAATAAAGATTCTATTCTATTCTATTCTATTCTATTCTATTCTATTCTATTCTATTCTATTCTATTCTATCCTCAAATATATATGGCCATCCATCCCATTAAATGTGACTATTAGCAGCATACAACCAGCAACAATTAATAGCAATAGCGTAGTGACTCTTAAAACAATTAAAACCAACATGAATAAAAGTAAGATTGCGGTAGAGTAAAACCAGCTAGGTACAATATTATCCTCACAGGTTCTTCATATTTGATTATAATCCTGCCTTAAACTTTGATCAACTCAAGATGACATTATTATTCCTAATGTTCTCACTCTTCTTTTCCCCACAAGAACCCTGTGAGGTGGGCTGGGCTGAGAGAGTGCGCGAAAGGATTGGCTCAATATCATCTGTTAGCCATTATACCAAACTGACTCTCAATCTTGGGTTTTGCTTTGTTGGTGGTGTTGTTTTTGACTGTTTTTGTGATCTTGACACTTCTGCTTCTACATTTCTTGTTGTAGACCTCCCAGAGTCTACCCAGAATTTGGACTGGGTACAAGTAGCATCAGTTTTAAAAGAAAATATTTTCTTTTTTCTATAATTCTTTATTTTTTGCAACTAACCTAAAATAGGAGTTTATTGATCGATATATAAATAAGGTTAATTCTGTATATTCAAAGAAATGGACACACAACCTTTTGAGAGCAGAACCTGAAATCTGTTAGGGGAGGCAGACTATCTCAGTAGTTAAGATATTGGATGTGAGTCACAGAGTAAGGATGATGATGATGATGATGATAATAAGTTGGAAGGGACCTTGGAGGTCATCTAGTCCAACCCTCTGCTCAGGCAGGAAACCCTATACCCTTTCAGACAAATGGCTGTCCAGTCTCTTCTTGAAAACTTCCAGTGTTGGAGCATTCACCGCTTCTGGAGGCAGGTTGTTCCACTGGTTAATTGTTCTAACTGTCAGAAAATGTCTCCTTAGTTCTAGCTTGGATCTCTCCTTGGTTAGTTTCCCTCCGTTGCTTCTTCTCCTGCCTTCAGGGGCTTTGGAGAATAGCTTGACTCCCTCTTCCTTGTGGCAGCCCCTGAGATATTGGAAGACTGCTATCATGTCCCCCCTCGTCCTTCTCTTCATTCTGTGGAGATTCTCAGTCATCCAGGTCACGGTTGTCCCAAAGGTGCTTTTTCAAAAGGCAACTGGACTGTTTTTCCTTGAAGATGTTTTGCTTCTCATCTAAAAAGCTTCTTCGGTTCTGACTTTTGAAAAAGCGCCTTTAGAACCCAGAGCAAGGAAGTGTTTCTTAAGCTTGGCAACTTGAAGATGTGTGGGCTTCAACTCCCAGAATTCCCCAGCCAGCTTGCTGGGAGTTGAAGTCCACACATCTTCAAGTTGCCAAGGTTGAGAAACACTGGAGTAAGGTAAAAGGAGTTGAATTGAATTCAGCTGAGTTGAGCTCAACTCAGCTGAATGCAATTCAACTCCGCTCCTGATGACCTCAGGGACATATTCACCCTCATTTTCTTATCAACAGTGTTAATTTGCCAGTTTTCTTCTGCCGGGTTTTATTTGACTTCCTGTCTAGGACAGCCTGGGGATTTCCTGGTATTTTCCCAGCCTTGTTAAACTGGGGTTAACCCTCTTTTATCTTTTTAGAAATCAGTCACGGTCAGCCTTGTGCACCAAGTGACCTGCTATGACTTCATAGCAAGGAGAGACAATTTTTGATCTCATCTTGATTTTGGAAACAAGCTGGATGACTCTGGACTCCTCCCTCTTTCCCCAACCTAACCTACCTTGCAGGGCGATTGTGGAGATACAATTAGGTGAGCACCTCCTGTAAGTAACCTTCAGCTTCCCAAGAGTAATTAAAGCACTTAATTAAGGGGGGGGAAATTCCTCTAAGGTCGGGCTGCCCTTAGGGATGCAAATGAGGAAGCTGGTTTGCCTAAAGTCATTTTTTGGATGTCAGGGCTGTGGTTAAACCTGGACTCTGGGTTTCCTGTTCGGTTGGCCTCAAGCATCTCCCTTGCTTTGACGGTTAAGCACATGTTGGCTTGTGCAAAGAATGGCACTGAGGTTTTTAATTCGAAGCCGCCGATTAATCCTTGGAATGGAGGACCGCCAACTCATTCCTCTACTCCGCCTGCAAAGCTCATGTTCTCACATGTGCCAAAACACAGCAGACTTCCCTTTTTTCCCCCAGTTGCCTTGGATACCAAAACAATGTACTTTTCCCACATCCTCATTGGCTGGAAGCCGGCAGAGCTGAATCAGCCTCCCTCTGACGTGAAACAGCGCACCGACCGAGCGGGCAGAAACGTTTGGGCCTCTTACCTAAAGAGCATTTGCATCAGCTGCAGATGTTTGTCTCTGCAGCTGATCAAAGGAAAATAGCAGGTTGGCTATGCAGCTGACCATACCGCGTGCTAATCCCAGGTTTGTGGACAAAAGGGCAATGCTGGTTGACAGATCTCGGGAGGCTAAAACTAAAATAAAAAACCCGACCAGGTTATGACTACACTAGAAAGCAAAACCCAGTTGCACTTCAGCAGAGTAAAACACCACCATGATCATATTTATTACTATCATATTCATTAGATTTATAAGGTTGCCAAAGCAGGTGATGTCTACGTCACTGCCATGATATTGAACACAGTCCCTGGGTTAAGAAAAAGTATGCAGGTATCCCTCGACTTACAACGGTTTGTTTAGTGACCATTCAAAGTTACAATGGCACCGAAACAAGGGACTTATGACTGTTTTCACACACAAAACCGTTGCAGCATCCCCAGGGTCATGTGATCGAAATTTGGATGCTTGGCGGTTGCATTGTCCCAGGGTCATACAATCATCTTTTGCAACCTTCTAACAATAGCAATAGCGCTTAGACTTATATACCGCTTCACAATGCTTTACAGCCCTCTCTAAGTGGATTACAGAGTCAGCATATTAGATTCAGATAGATAGATAGATAGATAGATAGATAGATAGATAGATAGATAGATAGATAGATAGATAGATAGATAGATAGATAGATAGATAGATAGATAGATAGCAATAGTGCTTAGACTTATATACTGCTTCACAATGCTTTACAGCCCTCTCTAAGCAGTTTACACAGTCAGCATATTGCCCCCAACATCCTGGGTCCTCATTTTACCGACCTCAGAAGGATGGAAGGCTAAGTCAACCTCGAGCCTGTGAGAACTGAACTGCTGGCTGTGGGCTGAGTCAGCCTGCAATGCTGCATTCTAACCACTGCACCAGTGGGGAAGCCAGTTTCACTTAATAACCATGTTACTAACTTAACAACTGCAGTGATTCACTTAACACCTGTGGCAAGAAAGGTCATAAACTGGGGCAAAACTCACTTAACAACTGTCTCGCTTAGCCACAGAAACTTTGGGCTCAATTGTGGTTGTAAGTCGAGGATTACCTGTTGTGGCTTTTAATGATGTGGCCCTAGAATTTTGTCTTTATTTATCTTCCCCATTTGTCCTACACTCTACACTGAGCAGGTTACAAGGAATGCAAGTAGTCCAGAATTTCCATTGTCAAGCAAGGGAGTTTTTAAGTGAGTTGTGCCCAATGAAATAAGCCTTTTTGACAGGGTTGTTAAAACAACAACAACACTGCAGTTGTTAACTGAATCATGGGGTTGTTAAGTGAATCCCAGCTTCCCCCCTTAACTTTGCTTGCAAAGGTTGCATACACCAATCGGATGACCCTGGGACGCTGCAGTTGTCATACAGTTGTCAAAAATAACAAAAAAAGCTTCTTTCAACATGTAAAAAAACAAGAAAAAAGTGAAGGAAATGATTGGTCCATTAGTGGGTGAAAGTGGCAAGAAGGTGACAAGCAACAGGGAGAAAGCAGAACTATTTAACTCGTTTTTTGCATCTGTCTTTACACAAAGGGAAAAAACAGACCAACCTACCAAAAATAGTGCCATAAAAAACAGAATAGAAACGCAAGTTAAGATAGGCAAGAAAACGGTAAGTGAGCACCTGTCCAGCCTAGACGAGTTCAAATCGCCAGGACCAGATGGATTACACCCCAAGGTTCTCAAGGAACTGGCAGAAGTGATCTCAGAACCATTGAACTATATCTTTCAAAGATCCTGGAGCACTGGGGAACTACCGGAGGACTGGAAAAGAGCTGCTGTAGTTCCCATCTTCAAAAAGGAAAAAAAATGGACCCAGGAAACTACAGACCTATCAGCCTGATCTCAATACCTGGGAAGATTCTGGAAAAGATAATCAAACAACGAATCAGCGAACACCTAGAGACAAACAAAACCATTACTAAAAGCCAACATGGGTTTGTCAAAAACAGATCATGCCAGACAAATCTTATTGCATTCTTTGACAAAATTAGTGGATCAGAGGAATGCTGTGGATATAATTTACTTGGACTTCAGTAAGGCATTTGATAAAGTAGATCACAACCTACTACTTGATAAGATAGAAAAATGTTGGTTAGACAACATCACCACCAGATGGATCCGTAGCTGGCTGACCGGCCGTACTCAGCGTGTGGTCCTCAATGGAACCGCATCTACATGGAGGGAAGTGTGTAGTGGGGTGCCCGAGGGCTCTGTTCTGGGCCCAGTGCTCTTCAACATCTTCATCAACGATTTGGACGAGGGGATAGATGGGGAAATCATCAAATTTGTAGACGACACCAAGCTGGCAGGAATAGCCAACACTCCAGAAGACAGGCTTAAGATAAAGGAGGATCTGGACAGACTTGAACACTGGGCACTATCTAACAAAATGAAATTAAATGGTGAAAAAAGCAAGGTTCTACATTTAGGCAAGAAAAACCAAATGTACAGGTATAGTATACGGGGTTCCTTGCTCAATAGCAGTAACTGTGAGAGGGACCTCGGAGTTCTAGTGGACAATCACTTAAATATGAGCCAGCAGTGTATTGCAGCTGCCAAAAAGGCCAACACAGTGCTAGGCTGCATTAACAGAGGGATAGAATCAAGATCACGTGAAGTATTAATACCACTTTACAATGCCTTGGTAAGGCCACACTTGGAATACTGCATCCAGTTTTGGTCACCATGGTGTAAAAAAGACGTTGAGACTCTAGAAAAAGTACAGAGAAGAGCAACAAAGATGATTAGGGGACTGGAGGTTAAAGCATATAAGGAACGGTTGCTGTAATTGGGTATGTCTAGTTTAATGAAGAGAAGGACGAGGGGGGACATGATAGCGTTCCAGTATCTCAGGGGCTGCCACAAAGAAGAGGGAGTGAAGCTATTTTCCAAGGCGCCTGAAAGCAGGACAAGAAGCAATGGATGGAAACTAATCAAGGAGAGAAGCAACCTAGAACTAAGGAGAAACTTCCTGACAGTGAGAACAATTAACCAGCGGAACAACCTGCCTTCAGAAGTGGTGAATGCTCCAACACTGGAAGTTTTTAAGAAGAGACTGGACAGCCATTTGTCTGAAATGGTATAGGGTTTCCTGCCTGAGCAGGGGGTTGGACTAGATGACCTCCATGGTCCCTTCCAACTTTATTATTATTATTATTATTATTATTATTATTATTATTATTATTATTATTATTATTATTATTATTATTATTATTATTATTATTATTATCATACATACCGGTTGTCAAGTCTCTGAATTCTGATCACATGATTGTGTGGATATTGCAACTGTTGTAAGTATGAGAACTGGTTGTAAGACTTTTTAAAGTGCCGTTGTAATTTCAAATAGTCACTGAACAAATATTTGTAAGCCGAGGACTTCCTGTGTAAGACCAAATAAGACACCCCCAGTATAACAGCGATAAAAGCAGAAAAACCACACCACCAAACTTTAAACCTGCAAAGAATAAAATGATGAATAAAGTTAGGAAATGGTTCCTTGGACAAATTTATTGGTGTTTAAAACAGAAATAACTCCCAAGAAGGGAGAGAGATTGATCTCCACAAAACGCTGCTCAGTGGTGTCATGGGAAAAGCAATGTCTTCCTGCTTCAGCAATCCCAAAAGATAGATTTGGTAGCAGTTTCTCTCCATTTGATCATTTACATCTCTGTTAATGACAGCCCACACAGTTGGTAGTTTTGGCTTCTTGGTTGCTGCCTGTCTTCCTCAGAGAGCTTCGGGGTTCCCTGCTGAAACACAACTTGTTAACTTGTTAACTTCTCTTTCCCTCTGCTCCTATCATAACCCTGTCTACCTGGGCATCACTTGCTGGTCTCCTTTTATTGGGAAACCTAACAGAACAGAATAACAGAGTTGGAAGGGACATTGGACATTGCTCAAGCAGGAGACCCTATAACATTTCAGACAAATGGTTGCCCAGTCTCTTTTTAAAAGCCTCCAGTGTTGAAACACCCGCAACTTCTGGAGGCAGGTTGTTCCACTGATTAATTGTTCTAATTTCTCCTTAGTTCTAGGTTGCTTCTCTCTTTCATTAGTTTCCATCTGTTGCTTCTTGTCCTGTCTTCAGGTGCTTTGGAGAATAGCTTGACTCCCTCTTCTTTGTGGCAGCCTCTGAGATATTGGAACACTGCTATCATGTCACCCCTAGTCCTTTTTGTTGTTGTTGTTAAACTAGACATAACCAATTCCTGCAACCGTTCTTCATATGTTTTACCTTCCAGTCCCCAAATCATCTTCATTGCTCTTCTCTGCACTCTTTCTAGAATCTCCATCACTGGAGGTTTTTAAGAAGAGATTGGACAACGATTTGTCTGAAATGTTATAGGGTTTCCTGCTTGAGCAGGGGTTGGACTAGAAGACTGCCAAGGTCCCTTCCCAACTCTGTTATGGAGCACCCACAACTTCTGGAGGCAAGCCATTCCACTGATTGTTCTCACTGATAGGAAATTTCTCCTTGATTCTAGGTTGGGTCTCTCCCTGATGAGTTTTCATCCATTGCTTCTTGTCCTGTTCTCAGATGCTTTAGACTAGAGCAGGGATCTTCAACCTTGGCCCTTTTATGACTTGTGGACTTCAACTCCCAGAGTTCCTCAGCCAGCGTGCCTGGCTGAGGAATTCTGGGAGTTGAAGTCCACAAGTCATAAAAGGGCCAAAGTTGAAGACCCCTGCTTTAGAGAGTAGGTCAATCCCCTCTTCTCTGTGACAGCCCTTCAAGTACTGGAAGACAGCTATCAGGTCACCCCTAGTCTTTCTCTTTGTTAACTAGACATCCCTAGTTCCCTCAATTGTTCATCATAGGTTTAGACCAGGGGTAGGTAACCTTGGCTCTTTTATGACTTCAACTCCCAGAATTCCTGAGCCACGAGTCATAAAAGAGCCAAGGTTACCTACCCCTGGTTTAGACCCTTAATCATCTTTGTTGCTCTTCTCTGCCCCCTTTCTAGGGTCTCAACATCTTTTTTGAATTGTGGTGACTAGAATTGGGCACAATATTCCAAGTGTGGTCTTATCAAAGCAGTATAAAGAGGTACTATCACTTCCTGTGATCTTGATTCTATTCCTCTGTTGATTCAACCGAGGATTGCTTGGGCTGTTTAGGCAGCTGCAGCACACTGCTGGCTCATAGTTAAGTGGTTGTCTACTAGGTAGGACACGTAGATCCTTCTCACAGTTGCTACTGTTGAGCCAGATACCACCTATATTAGTGAATTCGACCTATTTCATCGTGTATGCTAAATCTTAGCCACTGCATTTATTTGACATGCTAAGTTTGGTTCCCTTTTCCTGGATTGGCTTGTTGGGCAAACCAGTTATATTCAGTTACTTCATGATTCAACATATTGCCTTAACTTTGGACGCGGTTAATTTAATTAAGCTAAATGTTTTTTTAGGATGCAGCCACAACAGACTGAAACCTACCTATGTCTTCTGGAAAGTTATATGCGGTATATTAATAATATATCCTGCTTGCTAAAACAGATGTGCGTATTACTCATTTGTTCAATCTGGTTTTTTAAGTGGCATATATAGCTCTTCTATAGGTATGTATGTATTATTATTACATATTATTACACAGCCAGCCAGATGTTAGACTGGATTTGACATTTTTATCCGCCTATTGAGACGTAGGATAGGCAGATGTGGATGTATAATAATAATAATAATAATAATAATAATAATAATAATAATAATAAAGTTGGAAGGGACCCTAGAGGTCATCTAGTCCAACCCCCTGCTCAGGCAGGACACCCTATACCATTTCAGACAAATGGCTGTCAAGTCTCTTCTTAAAAACTTCCAGTGTTGGAGCATTCACAGCTTCTGGAGGCAGGTTGTTCCACTGGTTAATTGTTCTGTCAGGAAGTTTCTCCTTAGTTCTAGGTTGCTTCTCTCTTTGATTAATTTCCCTCCGTTGCTTTTTATCCTGCATTCAGGCGCTTTGGAGAATTGCTTGACTCCCTCTTCATTGGGGCAGCCCCTGAGATATTGGAACACTGCTATCATGTCCCCCCTCGTCCTTCTCTTCATTAAACTAGACATACCCAATTCCAGCAACCGTTCCTTATATGTTTTAGCCTCCAGTCCCCTGATCATCTTTGTTGCTCTTCTCTGTACTCTTTCTAGAGTCTTAACATCTTTTTTACATTGTGGCGACCAAAACTGGATGTAGTATTCCAAGTGTGGCCTTGGAACAATGTTGTTAAAGGTACAGTACTGCAGGCTGTACGCTGTTCCAAGTAAAACTGCCTTTTGCAATTGACTAAAGGTGAATTTGTCAATGCCAATAGTGGTGGCATTGGTGCATTTAAGTGGTGCTCCAGATGTTTTGAAATTGCACCTAAGGCACCTATTACTGTTGATACTATCTTTACTTTCTCTTGCCACATTTGTTCTATTTCTATTTGCAGGTCTTTTTATTTTGCTATCTCCCCACCGTTCTTTCTCATCTATTCTGCTGTCTCAAGTATTGCTACATCCACTATCCAGACTTTTTTTTTGTCTGTCTTATCAACAATTGTTAAATCTGGGATGCCACAGGGCAACAAGGTATTAAGAAGCAAATGTCACTGAATTATATATTTACTACATATATTTGCAAGGTGCTGGGAGTTGCAGGAATTGGATATGTCTAGTTTAATGAAAAGAAGGACTAGGGATGACACGATAGCAGTGTTCCAATATCTAAGGAGCTGCCACAAAGATGAGGGAGTCAAGCTATTCTCCAAAAGAATAGGCAGAAGGCAGAACAAGAAGCAAAAAGAAAAAAGAAAAGGGGGGGGGAAGAGAAAGTAAAGAAATATAAAAAAGCAGCCCCTGAGCTTCTTTGCAGCAGTTATAAATGTATTTATATTTTATCGTCTTACTGTAAAGTTGCACCGTGGCTCCCTTCTTTCCATTTTTCTTAGCTTTATAGATTTCTTAAGAGGGTTAAGTCTTCACATAATAAGTCCAAAGTAGGAAAATTTGCACCTGATTGCAAATTTGTGTCTTGAGTGAAAACTTTGGGTTTATTTGTTTGATGAGACATCAGTTTGTTTTCTTGGCTATCCATGGTCTTCTCCAATACCAAAGTTCAAATGGATCAACCCTCTTCCTATCCTGCTTCTTCAAAGTCTAAACTGTAGTCAAAGATCACCATACCATCTCACTATAACCTTGAAATAGTGAATCCAACTAAACCTCAGTAACAGTCCATATTCAGGCCCTCATCTTGGCAATTAGGGATGTGAAACATCACTATTTACACATCCTTATCACATCCTCCAGTAGTGACCGAGTGGCCCTATTTATTTAAGGTCATTTGCTCTCGAATGGGAAGGGATGGGCCACCGTTCCATATTCAGAGTTGCCATGAGGTGTATCATGTAAATAAAGTTGCTTGGATTTGCTCTGAATTGCAAATCCAGACTGCAGTTCTAAGCGAGTTGCCTGGACCTCTGTCTTAGTTATCTGGACTGAATTTGATTCTATGACTCTCAATGAAGTGGACATAGTCCTCCAAAGTTAAGTTTGGCCACCCGTATTGTTAGATTCAGGCCCCTCCTGGATTCTTAAGGCAGTTTGAAAGGTGATCTGTGGTTGGATCATAGTTATCAGCCTCTTTAAGGAAGAGGGTGATCCCTCTGGTCTTCTCAGGAGGCCATTATTGGATCTGTACATCCAGAGAAGCAATGACAAAATGAAGACAGCTCTACTGAAAATGGAGCCGATGATTGGAGTGTAATGACGAACCGGTGAATAGACCAGCTTCTTGGAATTCCGCTCTGGACAAGGAGAGGACCTGGGATTGCCCACAAGCACTCCAGGCAGTAGCTCCCTGCAAGAACACTGTAAGATAATAGTCTCCGGTGGGTTTAGAGTTCTTGGGGCCAAGAAAAAGTCTTCATTGCTCAAAAAGCAGTTGGACCTTTAAATGGCCACAGGCTTCACACCCTTCCTCTATTAATCACTTCTAGAAATTACTTATTAATGGTTTTTTTAGGTATAAGGAACCTCCTAAACTGCAAATTTCATTATACTTGGTGGGTGTCCTTCAATCCTTACTGAAATAAGTTTTATGCAAGTTTAAGGACTTGAAAAATTCTTATTCTGGAATAAACAGCGAAAGGGTGATTAGGATGCTGATTTTGGAATGCTATAAATGTATTAAGGGGCCTGATAGACTTGAAATAAAGCTTTGAAATTAATTACAAAAAGCCTTCCTGCGGGTTGTTTAGAATTTTATTAATTATATATAATAATATATATATAATAATAAACTTTAATTCTTTCTGATTCCCTCTAGAGTTCAACTTTCAAAGTCCCACCTTATTTTTTTTCCTAATCAGATGCATTTTCCCCACAGGAAGGTTTCATATATATATATATGAATATATGAATATATATATGAATATATATATATATATATATGAATATATATATATATATATGAATATATATATATATATATGAAACCTTCCTGTGGGGAAAATGCATCTGATTAGGAAAAAAAATAAGGTGGGACTTTGAAAGTTGAACTCTAGAGGGAATCAGAAAGAATTAAAGTTTATAATACGGGTAATCCTCAACCTACGATCACAATTTAGTCCAAAATTTCTGTTGATAAGTGAGACATTTGTTAAGTGAATTTTCTCCCATTTTACATTCTTTCTTTTTGCAGTTGTTAAGTAAACCACTGTAGTTGTTAAGTTAGTGACACGGTTGTTAAGTGAATCATTGGCTTCCCCAGTGAGTTTGCTTGTCATAAAGTCTCAAAAGGTGATCATGTGACCCCGGGACACGGCAACCATAATAAATATGAGTCAGTTCCCAAGCATCTGAATTTTCATCACGTGATCATGAGGATGCTGCAATGGTCATGTGAAAAACAGTCATGTCATTTTTTTTAGTGCCATTATAACTTTGAACGGTCACTAAACGAACTGTTGTAAGTCGAGGACTATTTATAATGGAGAAGAAACCCATAATATAGAATGGATGAAAAACTTTGAAAGAATTCAAGAATATTTGGGAACAAGGCGGTCGGAAATTACTCTTAAAGATGATCTGCTATCAAAAGACTGGATTTAAGAGAGATTAGAGAAGAGGAACTGGTTTGACTGGGCAAGGCTGAAACTGAGGCTGTTTCAAATGCGGATTTTAAACTGAGATTACAAGAATGAAATGGAAAAAAAGATGTTACACTGGATTTACAAATGAAACTGGCTGATGGCTTAATAATTAAAAGGGCTATACCAGGGGTTCCCAACCGGGGGTGCGAGACGATATTCCAGGGGGTGCAAAAACGTGGGTTTAGAAGTTTCAAAATTATAGTGTATGTGCATAATTCGTTGCCGTTATTTCAAAACTTTTGTAAGGGGTGCGAGAATATATCAGAAGCGTCCTAGGGGTGTGGGGTATGGAAAAGGTTGGGAACCACTGGGCTATATACAAACAAGAAACCAGATAACTTTCTTATTTTGGATTTCAAAAGAGAGGTGTTAAAATTTTGATGGACTTTCTGAGTTTCTCAGTGATTCAGCCCAGTTGGTATTGACAGGAGGAGAGAGATTGTAGCCCTGGCCTCTTAAGGCACGATGCTCTTGTCCTTCCGGTTTAACATCTACCTTCTGGGTGAGGTCATCTGTCGGTTTGAGATCTGGAATCATCAGTATGTGGATGAGATCCAGTTGGACACCACAATCCTAAACTGCCTGCAGAGGTGAACTTGTCAATGTATTGACTCAGCGTTTCAAGCTTAGCAGCTTGAAGATGTGTGGATTTCATGTCCCAGCAGGCTGGCTGGGGAGTTCTGCGACTTGACATCCACACATCTTCAAGCTGCTGTAAGAAGCCCCCCCCCCCGATTAAAATATTCTTTATTCTTAATATTAAAAAGAGGCAGAATATTATATTTTCCCAAAGGAGAAATGGAGAAAAAAATCTTAACAAAGGCAGAAAGCAGCCCCAGGAAAACAACAACCTAAGAAACCTGAAGAGGCTGACCTTTAGGAATGCAGATTTTCTGATCCATTTAAGAAGAAGACTTGGCCAATCTATTTATGAACAAAATGCCTCCAGCCACAGAAGGATGGAGTTGATGGGATTAAAAATCCCACCCCCACCCAATTTCTAAGGACAGGGCATAATAGGATTTACCCACCATCATTAGAATAGCTCACTACATTGCACAACCCCCTGGAGCATCTCAATCAGAACCCTGTAAAGATCCATCCATTCACTCGGCCATTTTGTCAGCTGTCCTAGAACTACATGCTGTTGTTAGTTCTGCTCATCAATAAACAAGATCTTTCTTTCCTAAGCAATCAGCCTCCATTTTTTTTCTCCCAGCTTGGAACTGGACCTGATTTTTCTTTCAACACTGCCAAGCTTCAGAAATATTGATCTAGAGCAGGGGTCCCCAATTCCTGGTCCATAGTCCAGTATCGGTCTGCGGTCTGTTGAGAACCGGTCTGTGCAAGCGGCAGGTGAATGCGCAAAGCTTCATTTGTGCACGCGCGAGATCTAGATTGCGTCCATTGAGCCAGAAAGTTGGGGACTGCTGATCTAGAGGATGAATAGGAGGAGCAAACTTATTAAGACTAAGTAACTGTGGTTTTTTGGGCTCCCTTGTTTGGGGATATTTTCACTGTTGGGTCTTGATGGAGCTCTACTTCCCCATTTGAGACTATGGTAGACCTTGAGGGTCCTCCTGGACTCACAGCGCCTGCTCAAAGAGCGGGTAGCAGCTGTGGCTAAGAGGGCCTTTACACAAGTTCACATGATGTCCCAGTTGCATCTGGTCCATGACAGGAGGAATTCTTATTCCCTAAAAACCATTCAATAATAATAGCAATAGCACTTAGACTTATACTGTATACTGCTTAATCATGCCTTACAGCACTCTCTGACTGGTTTGCAAAATAAGCATATTGCCCCCAACAATCTGGGTCCTCATTTTACTGATGGAAGGCTGAGCTAGTCAAGATTAAACTCCTGATCAGTCCAGTCCACATTCTGGACAGAGAAGACCGCTGGTTTGAAAGAGGGGTCAAAGAGGCCATCTACATTAAGATTGAACAGCTCTCTCTCAACAGAGGGGGAGAGATACGACAACACCTCTCCCCTGTTTACAACACAGTCCTTTCCACAAATCCAAGAAGGTTCCACCACCCATTTGCACTATTCAGGAGACCCTGAGAGCACAGATAAACCTCCAAATGAACTCAACGACTCTCCGAGAGAGTACTAATGACCAGATGACTGCAAGGAATATAAATCCTTCCATTCTCCACCATTCAGTCAGAACTGAAGAAGCTTCTTGGATGAGAAGTGAAAACGTCTTCAAGGAAAAATAAAGTCCAGTTGCCTTTTGAAAAAGCACCTTTGGGACAACCATGACCTGGATGACTGAGAATCTCCATAGACAGCTGCTCCAGATGTTTTGGGGTTGCACCCAAGGCACCTATGACTATTGGTACTGCCTTTGCTTTCTTCTTCTTCTTCTTATAATTATCCATTTATTTGCCACCCATCTCCTGGTTCCAGGCAACTCTGAGCGACAAGCAAAATATTTTAGGTAGCTAGGTAGTATGATTATGCCCTATTTACAAATTATGCTATTCTGACGAATTCTTGCTTGGGCAGTTGAGGACAGGCAAGTTTCTCAGCTTCAAAGAATGACCTGTATCGTGCCGCTCCAGATAATGAGGGTGACCTGGAAAACAGGCAACCCGTTTTTCTTACAGACACAGCAAACCATCACCTATTATTTTGGTCTCCTTACAAATGTGTGTCTTATTATGTGTTGTTTATTGTCTGGACATTTCAACCACTAATTATGTTTTAATCACTTATTAATAATAAGTTGACTGTAATAAAGCATTCGTTCATTTCTGCACTTGTTTTTTTGCTTGTGCACTTTTCTTTCTTTCATTCATTCATTTATTCATTCAAAGATCCCATTGGCCTTTAGAAGATCTTAAAAACCTGCTTCTTTAGACCTTTATGTCTTTATATTTTGTTCTTTTTCTTTTTTTTCCTATTTTCACTTGTTATTGCTTTTAGCTTTTTCTATTTTTTTCCCTTTTTCTCTTAATTTAACATAATTACAGAGTTGGAAGGGACCTTGGAGGTCTTCTAGTCTAATCTCCTGCTCGAGCAAGAGACCCTATAACATTTCAGACAAGTGACTGTCCAGACTCTTCTTAAAAACCTCCAGTGATGGAGCACCCATAACTTCTGGTGGCAAGTGGTTCCACTGGTTAATTGTTCTCACCATTAGGAAATTTCTCCTTAGTTCTAGGTTGCTTCTCTCCTTGATTAGTTTCCATCCATTGCTTCTTGTTCTGCTTTGGAGAATAGATTGACCCCCTCTTCTTTGTGGCAGCCCCTCAAATATTGGAACACTGCTAGCATTGTCTAGTTTTAGTTTGTAGTACCTATTATTCTTAAAACCTTTAATAATAATTATATTTAAACCAGACTCTTCCCTTAGGCTTTAGGGCTAAGATGTTAGTGGAACTTGGTTTACATTGTTGCCCTGTGTTGATTGAGGTGTTGATTATGTTTTATGTCTTTTATAATCTTTTCTATAGTTTTTATATGCATTTTTGTTTTTATGCTTTGTTAGATTATTAGCATTATTTGATTTATTGAGATGAAAAGGGCCGGGCTATAAAAACTTCCAATCTGGAACCTATTTATCTCTCACTAGATATAGGATAGAGAGGTTTATTGTGGTTTCTTTTTTGTGGCTTTCTTCTGAACCAACAAAGTAATGGCTTTTTCCACCAATAACAGAGCAGCTCGCAGGAAGTTGTCTACAAAACCATCTACTGAACTCTTCCAACTATCTGTTAGTAATAAACCATTAAGCTCAAATAATTTGATAGCATGGTACTAAAGAATAATAGTCTCACTACTGTAATAATAATAACAATGCTTTCTTGTATTCGGAGCAAAGGCCATCCACAGACCAGCAGAACAGGTCATCCTCGACTTACAATCATTCATTTAGGGACCATTCAAAATTACAACAACACCGAAAAAAAGTGACTTACAATTGGTCCTTGCACTTGTGATCATCGCAGCATCCCCCACGGTCACTTGATTGTGATTCAGGCACTTGGCAACTGGAATGGTTGCAGTGCCTTGCAGTCATGTGATCGCTATTTGCCACCTTCCCAGACAAGCAAAGTCAGTGAGGAAATCTAGATTTGCTCAATTACTGTGGCAAAAAAATCCCAAAAGTGCTTTTTCAGGAGGCAACTGGACTTTCTTGTTTTTCTTTGAAGATGTTTCGCTTCTCATCCAAGAAGCTTCTTCAGCTCTGACTGGATGGTGGGGACTGGAAGGATTTATACTCCTTGCAGACAGCTGGTCCTTTGCATTCTTTTAGAGAGTCCTTGAGGCAACCTGAAGATTTACCTGTGTCCTTAGGGTCTCTTCCAAGAAGCTTCTTCAGCTCTGACTGGATGGTGGGGAATGGCAGGATTTATACTCCTTGCAGCCATTTGCATCCTTTTAAGCAGTCATTGAAGCCCTTGGAGGCTTATCTGTGTCATCAGGGTCACCTGAGTGGTGCAAATGGGTGTGGATCCTTCTTGGGACTGCTGAAAGGACCGTGTTATAGACTGGAGATAGGTGATGTCGTATCCCTCCCCCTCTGTTGAGGGAGGGCTGTTCAATTTTGACACAGATGGCCTCTTTGACCCCTCTTTCAAACCAGCGGTCCTCTGTCCAAAATGTGGACTTTGCTGTCTTTGAAAGAGTGGCCGTTGTCTTTTAAATGCAGATGGACTGCTGAATCTTGTCCCGATGGGCTTGTTCTCCTATGTTGTGCGTTTATGAAGTGATTGTTTTGTTTCCCCGATGTACAGATCTGCACATGGCTCACTGCATTGTACTGCATATACCACATAGCTCAGTTTGTGTCTGGGCATTTTATCCTTTGAGTGGACAAGCTTCTGCCTCCAATCAGGACAAAAGTCAGCAGTCCATCTGCATTTAAAAGACACTCTTTCAAAGACAGCAAAGTCCACATTTTGGACAGAGAGGACCGCTGGTGTGAAAGAGGGGGTCAAAAGTCGTAAAATGGGGCAGAGCTCACTTAACAAATGTCTCACTTAGCAACATAAATGTTGAGCTCAGTTGTGGTCATAAGTTGAGGACTACCTGTATTTTAACCAGGAGCTCCTGACAGCTCAACTTGTGTTTGTAGGCCAGTATCAGTTGCAAAAGCTCTTTGCTGCAGTTACATAGTTGGCTGCACCTTGTTGAGATCAGAGGAAAGATAACTGGAATGAAGAACTGTAGCTTGACAGGTGATGGGTTGATGCTAATTCATGAGCTTCATTGGCTCCACAATAGGGACACCTGCCTATATGGCGAATGTTGCTAAACCGGTTGGATGGCAAGCTTGAAGCTTCATGGACCTCAAAAACTGCTAGTTATTCTCAATCCTTTAGCCTAAAAAAAAAATCAATTATGGATTAGAGCAGTATTTTTCAACCTTGGCAACTTGAAGATGGGTGGACTTCAACTCCCAGAATTCCTCAGCCAGCCATGCTGGAAATTCTGGGAGTTGGAAGTCCACCCATGGTGGCTGGCTAATTCTCGGAGTTGAAGTCCACCCATGCTGGCTGGGGAATTCTGGGAATTGAAGTCCACCCATGCTGGCTGGGGAATTCTGGGAATTGAAGTCCACCCATCTTCAAGTTGCCAAGGTTGACAAGGGCTGGATTAGAGACTGGTTAGTACAGGGGTCTTCAAACTTGGCCCTTTTATGACTTGTGGACTTCAACTCCCAGAATTCCTCAGCCAGGCACGCTGGCTGAGGACTTCTGGGAGTTGAAGTCCACAAGTCATAAAAGGGCCAAGTTTGAAAACCCCAGGGTTAGCAGGACTGTTCATATACTTTGCATATATTAACCAGGCTGCCAAATTGGCCTTTGCTGCCCAGCTTTTTAAGCCTTATAATGGGCAGCAGCTTCACGGCCTGACTGAGCACTGTTGCATAGCAAGCACCAATACTCAGTGTGTGTGTGGGGGTAAAAAAATCCTTCTTTCCTTGTTTTCCATCTCATATTATTTTTTGCTGGGTTAACACCATGCTCTTTGGCTACAGCTCCATATGTAAAAATAGCCATAGCGCAGCCAACATGACAAGGCGTTGGAAGGACCAGGCACAAAAGCAAATTGCGAACAGACTGTTTCTTGGTTTCCAGACTGAAAGCCAGGATAAACGAGGAAAATGCTGGCTTGCTCCAAGGGAAGAATTCCATTTTCCCCAGCTGCTCTCTGCGTTATTTCAATTCAGCAGATCTAATAAGTTGTCTTGTTTCCTATTTGGGTTACGAGCTTTGACTGTTGCATCCTGCAAAGGTCTGTCTTTTTATAACACTACTTGGTGCCTCTCAGCACATTTTGTGCTTAGGAATAAAACTCTGCTTAATTCTTAGCCTTGTGTGTGTCTGTGTGATAATTAAACTTTTGGATCAAGAGAAGGAGTCAGGTTTATTTGGAGAAGATATATTTTTGTTCGCTAATCAAAACGGTACTCTGCCAACTGTCGGACAGAGCACCTTCGGGCTGTTTACAATGTCCCAGACATTAATATTTTATATAAAATGGTAAATTGCAATGTGAAAAATGAGATATTAGGGAAAATAGCCAAACCTTTTGAATAAAAAAGTATTTCAAGCTCTGTTTTAAACTCAGAATGGGTTATTCCAGGGGTCTTCAAACTTGGCCCTTTTATGACTTGTGGACTTCAACTCCCAGAATTCCTCAGCCAGCGTGCCTGGCTGAGGAATTAATAATAATAATAACAACAACAACAATAATAAAGTTGGAAGGGACCTTGGAGGTCATCTAGTCCAACCCCCTGCTCAGGCAGGAAACCCTATACCATTTCGGACAAATGGCTGTCCAGTATTCCAAGTATAGCCTTAGTAAGGCATTGTAAAGTGGTATTAATACTTCACGTGATCTTGATTCTATCCCTCTGTTAATGCAGCCTAGCACTGTGTTGGCTTTTTTGGCAGCTGCAGCCCACTGCTGGCTCATATCTACTAGGACTCCAAGATCCCTCTCACAGTTGCTACTATTGATGTACTATACCTGTACATTTGGTTTTTGCCTAAATGTAGAACCTTACTTTTTTCACCACTGAGTTTCATTTTGTTAGATAGCGCCCAGTGTTCAAGTCTGTCCAGATCCTCCTGTATCTTAAGCCTGTCTTCTGGAGTGTTGGCTATTCCTGCCAGCTTGGTGTCGTCTGCAAATCTGATGAGTTCCCCGTCTAGCCCCTCGTTGATGAAGATGTAGATGCGGTTCCATTGAGGACCACACGCTGAGTACGGCCGGTCAGCCAGCTACGAATCCATCTGGTGGTGATGCTGTCTAACCCACATTTTTCTATCTTATCAAGTAGTAGGTTGTGATTATTTTTATGGCTCTTTTATCTTTATGATTCAGTGTTGCCTGAACGTGACCATTGTCTGCCAGGCAATCATACTTTAGTGACAAGTCTTTTCTAAATCTGGCTCTGCCTTTTAAGAGGTACATAAAGGGGGTGACATAGAGCAGCACCATGCCTTTGAAAAACACACCGCGGCTGAATTTATTCCCATTGCATGGATTTGAATGGCACAGGAGTTATATTTAGAATGGTGCTCTCTTTGGCAGCCTGTGTTTGCACCAATCGTGATGTCATGGAGAAACTTGTGTGTCAAAAAGCAGCTTTAGTATAGCAAATTAAAGGTGAAGACTTGGTTTTCTGATCACAGTACACAAGTTTTCCATTGCCAGTCCATCTTACAATGTTAGGGTTTTAATTCAGTTCAACCGTGCTTAGGGTTTTAAAATTCAAGGTTGACAGTACTGTCAATCTAAGTGAGACTTTTTTTTAGGAAGTTCTGTGCTATAACTTTATGTCTGAGAAAGTTAGGGTTACTCTGCTATTTCCCAAGTTGCAACGCCCTGAAATTGTTCCGAACTCAAAGCAGGACCCTTGCATCTTCTCCAAAGTGGAGTATCTATTGCTAAAGTACAATAGCTTTAGCTACAGGTAGTCCTCAATTTACAACCATTCATTTAGCAACTGTTTGAAGGTCCAACAGCACTGAAAAGTGACTTACGACCAGTCCTCACACGTACAGTCATCACAACATCCCCACAGTCAACGCGATCAAAATTTGGGCACTTGGCAACTGGCACGTATTTACAATTGTGGCAGCATCTTATCCTGTGATTGCCATTTGCAGCCTTCCCAGCCAGCTTCCACAGCCAGCGTCAATGGGGGAAGCCGGTTTCACTTAATGACTGTATGAATCACTTAACAACCCTGGCAAAAAGTCATATTAGGTACAACTCGCTTGACAATTGTGTTGCTTAGCAACAGATATTCTGGCCCCGACTGTGGTCATTGAGTCAAGGATTACCTGTATTTTGCATGGATTTTAATATTTAATCACAAGCACAGGACAGACTCAAGATAGGAATTTTGCTGTGCTGTGCTTCTTTTTTAGAAGTTTCACCAGCCAGACTGCTGATGCAGTGTTACTTCTTGGGAAGCAGGACACTTCCTAGTGACAAGACTCTTTTTACTCCCTGAAGTGCTAATAGATAATATGACCCAGGGCCTGCATGATTATAATTTGACAAGTTTCTAGTTTTTATGCCCAAAATGCACACATAGCTTCATTAGCTCAGACTGCCGTCTTGAGATCTAAGATGTCCTGCAGAAGCCCACAACAAAACAGTGCTGATATTAACAGAAGAAAATATTTCTAGCTCAGGACTGAACTGTGGAGTCCTTGATGCTCTCTGAGCTTGGTTGTTTTCTTGCAGACGTTTCATTACCCATCTAGGTAACGTCATCAGTGCTAGAAGGGAGCGGGGTTTGCAAACTGATGAGGTTACCTAGCTGGGTAATGAAACGTCTACAAAAAAACCAACCAAGCTCAGAGAGCATCAAGGACCCCACAGTGCTATTTTCAAAGGCTAGTCCTCAGTATTAAGTACTCTCAGCAGACTGCCAGGATTGGGACCACAAGAAGACCTATTGGAGTAGTCAAGTTAGAGGTTCATAATTTTATTCATGCCTCCTCACTCTGTTCCTCGATAACGTTTTGTTCCTTGGTGGCGCAGTGGTTAGAATGCAGTATTGCAGGCTAATTCTGCCAACTGCAGGTGTTCGATCCTAACCGGCTCAAGGTTGTTGACTCAGAATTCCACCCTTCAGAGGTCGGTAAAATGAGGACCCAGATTGTTGGGGGCAATATGCTGACATTGTAAACTGCTTAGAGGGGGCTGTGCTATGGGGCGGTATGTTAACCTAAAAGCTATTGCTATAGGTCAATCCATTTGCCAAAACCCGTGCTTTCACTATCCTAAACCTCATGGACCCTCCCAGTTCAGCCGCTCCATATACACCCTACATGCACCTAATAATGTTTGAATCCTTGATGTAGAATTCAGACACATGAAAAAGAAGTGATTAATAATTCCTCTGCTCCTTGCTCCATCCTGCGCTGAATTCGCTCCCTCCCTGCCTCCTTCTGAATGTTGTAATTTTAGGATGGGTAACATGAGCAGGTGATGAAGGCTTTATTTCCTCTAGCATTCACCGAGCCTCCTTTAAAAAAAAAAAAGGAAGAGGAATTTTTCTGCCGGTTCTCCCACAGAAAAGCTGAGCACAAAACTTGTGCCAAGAAGCAAGTGTGTGAAGTGTTTCAGAGCTGTACTACTTGTGCCACTGGTAGCACTGAAGCAAAAAGCTTCCACGCTTCTCTTGTAGAGCTATCAGAAGTGTGAGATACACTACCCACTCGTATTTTATTAATAGATTACACATATCCTACTATTCTTTCCAAAAAGTTCATAGCAGCACAGGGCAACACAATCGTTACACACCAGAGTTAAAAAGAACCGAGGAAATGTAAAGGAAGTTTGCGAAGAGATCTTCTCCATCTTGCAAGGCAGCCACGACAGACAAAGCCCCAATCTTTGCTTCAAAAGCACAAGGTGCAGAAGCCCCCCCCCCACAACAACAACAACAAAAGTTTCTGTTTTTCTGTTAGGCTTTGCTGATGGATCCTTCTCGGATGAGGAAGTCGTAGATCTTCCTGGTCTTGTTCACGTCGATCTTGATCAGGGCTCGGGCCTGGGCTAGCCTCAGGCCTCCTTGTTTGTGGCACTCGTTGACTAAGGCGGCTTTGTACTCTAGGTATGCTCCAGGGACCAACCGTACCACTTGACAGAGCTAGGAGAAACCACTTCTGGTTAGTCATGTGTCCTACATACAATCACCCATTCCTCTTCATTTTCACCCTCGCTCCCATCTTCACCGAGACTGCATCTGCTGAACAACCCCTCGATGTTCATTCTACGTCGGTGTTTCTCAACCTTAGCGATTTTAAGATTTGTGGACTTCAATTCCCAGAATTCCCAAGCCAGCATTGTCACCCTCTCCTCTCCTCCACACTTCAACCCAATTCTCCCAATTTCAGTAAGACTGCATCTGCTTAATAATCCATCGATGTGCGTTCTAGATCAGGGGTAGGCAACCTTGGCTCTTCTATGACTTGTGGACTTCAACTCCCAGAATTCCTGAGCCAGCCATGCTGAGGAGAAAGGGAGAGGTTTCCATGCTGAGCCATGCCGGCTCAGGAATTCTGGGAGTTGAAGTCCACGAGTCATAAAAGAGCCAGGGTTGCCTACCCCTGTTCTAGATCAATGATTCTCAGCCTTAACTACCTCAAGATATGTGGACTTCAACTCCCAGAATTCCCCAGCCAGCATCACCCCTCCCCCCCACGGTCACGTGGTTGCATTTGGGGGCACTCAGCAAGCAGATCGCCTTTATGGCCATTTGCCGCACCCTGCGGTTACATGACCACAATTTATGATGTTTTTCGCTGGAAACAGGAGTTTACTTCTGATTTCTGACAAAAAAAATGTCCCATAATGAACAATGGGTCTGCTTAAGTGGTGTTTGTTTTATGAATGTGGCATTCACTTAACAATTGCTGCAAAAAAAGGTTGTGAAAATGGATCCAATCACAGGGTGACCCGCTTTACGACCATCACGGTTTATGACCATAATTGCCAGGCTTGATTAGCGTTATAAGTTGAGGACTACCACCCCCTCACCCATGTTCAAAACATCTGGTCTTGGTAACAGCCAGAAATTCTACTCTTCCCAAACTGGCTGTGCAGAAAAATGTTCTTCATAATACAGTTGGGCATTCTAAGTCAGAGACCTAGCTGTGCCTAATGCAGGATAATTGACAGGTGCCAATCAGACTGTCTCTTCACCACCACCTCCAAGAGTAAGAACAGTCAGTCCTTTTCGATACCTTTTCATAAACCTGGCTCTGCCCAACTCTGAAAAGCAACTATGTGTGGAATGTCTATGGCAGGGGTCCCCAACTTTGGCAACTTAAGACCTGTGGACTTCAATTCCCAGAATTGACCAGCCAGCCATGCTGGCTGGGGAATTCTGGGAGTTGAAGTCCACAGGTCTTAAAGTTGCCAAGTTGGGGACCTCTGGTCTATGGAGATTCTCAGTCACCCAGGTCGTACTTCTCCCCAACATGCTTTTTTTGTTTTTGTTTTCCTCCTTGAAAACATTTCGCTTCTCATCCAAGACGTTTCTTCAGTTCTGACTGAATGGTAGAGAATGGAAGGATTTATATTCCTTGCAGTCATCTTTCCATTCCCCACCATTCAGTCAGAATTGAAGAAGCTTCTTGGATGAGAAGCAAAACATCTTCCAAGAGAAAAAAAACACAGAAAGCCCAGTTGCCTTTTGAAAAAGCACCTTGCTAGACATTAATTACATGACAAGCCCTTTGCGTCTTCTGGAGGCCGAAATAAGAGCTTATGAATCTGCTGTTCACCTCAGTAATGCCAGATGATCCTAAAAACTCTAGCCCTCTTCTTAAGTTCCCAGTGCTATAAGGACTGCGGTGGGGATGCCAACTGCCCACTTTTCTCCCTTTACATGAATAAGAAAATGCTCTGATATAACCCAGCAGAACAAAATGGCAGCCACCAAGGAAAACGAAGCTTCTGTCAAGGCTACAGGTGAAGAATGTTCACCTATGATACTGAGAGACATGAAAAATATCAGCTGAATAACTAGCTAGAATTTGTCTTGAAGGTTTGGGAGATTTAGACAAAAAAGGCAGCCAGTTTCCTACTTTCCTAAGAGGAAGAAAGGAAGACAATCCAAAATATGTCCATTCATTGTCTTAAGGGCTTCTACAGGTAATCCTCAACTTACAATTCGTTTACTGACCCATTTGAAGTTACAACGGTGCTCAAGTGACTTATGACCGTTTTTCACACTTAACGACCATTGCAGCATCCCCATGGTCATGTGATCAAAATTCAGATGCTTGGCAACTGACTCATATTTATGACAACTGTGTCCCAGGGTCATGTGATCCCCTTTTGCGATCTTCTGGCAAGCAAAGTCAATGGGGAAGCCAGATTTACCTAATAATTGTGTTACTAACTTAACAACTGTGGCAAGAAAGGCCGTAAAATTGGGTAAAAAAAATTGGGTAAATTTGGGTATAACTGTCTCACTTAGCAACAGAAATTTTGGGCTCAATTGTGGTCGTAAGTGAAGGACTACCTGTATTCAGGAATTCGGTGAGTCGAAGGAAGCTTTCGATATTTTTAAAGGCTATTTCTCTTTTACAAAACCTGCATTCCTTCCCATTTTTGCAGAAGAAATTCTTTTCTTCTAATTCTGCTGTGTGTCTTTGAAAACAAAAATAACTGAGTCTGTGAGGGTGGCAGGGAAAATATTTAGGCCTGTATGTGTTCCTGGAGCTGGCATTTCCAGTGATCACTTGTACACACAGGTATTGTGTGATTAGGGCTAATGACACAAACCCCGTCAGGCAATGCCAGCATTACAACAGACCTGCATTTGCAGGCCGATCCCAATAAACAATGGTGGTTTTCTATGAAATAGCGATGGAAAAGATTACGCAAGCAGGAAATAGGCAGCATATTCCCTGCATTAGACTAGATTTGCATAGCTGTCAGTCAGAGCAGGAATTTGGGGCCACAAACACTTTGATGGGGTACAAGCCACACTGTCTGAACAAGACCAACAGTAATTTAACACGAGGGGCTTTGCAACTAGTCTCTGAATCCCCCGTTACCTCTTTTTCCTTCTCGTTCAGCTTCTCCGTTCCAGGGAGACCGGTGAGGTTCAATGGAGGGGCGCTTCTTCTACCTGTGGAAAGATAAAACCACCAGCTCTGGTTAAAAGGTGTCAGGACTGGAAGAACTAGCTCTTGCAGTTATTTCTCACATGGGGGGCGGTGAATTAGAAGGGGCGGAGGGGAGGGGGAGGAAGAGTGGGAGAAATAAAATGGCGGATGTCAACGCTGCTAACATCAAATGTTTTTGCTTTGACAACAGATGGAGATGCAACCATTTTCTTCTTTTGTTTTACTCTTAGAGTTAGAGTTAGATGATGCTGGGGGGAGGAATGTGCATGAGAGTTTAGCTAGACATAACAATACTGAACCTAGTGTGAGAAACAAGGTTATTGAAATAAGAGATGATAAAGAATTGGCGGGCTGGAGAACTGGAGGGGAAGCCTGCATTTCAAACTTATTGGAGAATGTGATTTATGACAGTTAATTGGAGGAGGGAATTGTGTTTTGATACTATGTGCTCAGGGGAGGGGAACTCCGTTTTTGGCTTCGATTATGTTAGTGCCGATGCTATGCTACTCAAATAAAGATTCTTTAAGGTAAACAATGCCTCGAAGTTCTTTGAAGAGTTTCATCTGTCGGAACCATGACAGCGGACAGATTTATTAGAAATGGTGCCCACTGTTTTGACCAACCTGGGCCCTGTTCTGAGAGGGCCAAAAGATTTACCTCAGGATGTGCAACTGGCCTCACTGATGCATCAGTGAAGGGAAAAAAGGTGTTTTTCATCAAAGCAGCCCCTTGTGTGGCAATAGAAGAACCTGAATGCTATTGATTGCCCGCAATCTGTGATTTGGTGACCTTCCAAAGCACAGGTGGGCAATTAATTTTCCCAAGAGGCTACATGAGAAATGGGGACCATTGTGGAGGGCCGAAACAAGAGGGCTGTGAAGGTGTGTAGGGCACACACGCATGCACATGTGTAAACCGAAAAAAACCCCACCAGTCTTACAAGTAGTCCTCGACTTACAACAGTTCATTTAGTGACCGTTCAAAGTTACAACGGCACTGAATAAAGTGACTCATGACTGTTTTTCACACTTATGACTGTTGCAGCATCCCGGTGGTCACGTGATCGAAATTCAGATGCTTGGCAACTGACTCATATTTACGACGGTTGCAGTGTCCCGGGGTCATGTAATCACCTTCTGACAAGCAAAGTCAATGGGGAAGCCAGATGCACTTAATAATTCTGTTGCTAATTTAACAATTGCAGTGATTCACTTAACAACTGTGGCAAAAGGTCATAAATTGGGCAAAAATTCATTTAACCAATGTCTCACTTAGCAACAGAAATTTGGGGCTCAATTGTGGATGTAAGTAGAGGATTACCACTAAAAGCAATCCACGTGGGCCGGATAGGGGCAGCCAAAGGGCTGGATGTGGCCTGGAGGGCCATAAAATGCCCAGGTCTGTTCCAAAGACACTAATAACTAACAATTCAGATCAGGCCACAGTTTCTCTTCTGGGAACCCAGTGGGTAAAGCAGGGGTAGGCAACCCTGGCTCTTTTATGACTCGTGGACTTCAACTCCCAGAATTCCTGAGCCGGCATGGCTCAGCATGGAAACCTCTCCCTTTCCCTTTCCCCTCAGCATGGCTGGCTCAGGAATTCTGGGAGTTGAAGTCCACGAGTCATAAAAGAGCCAAGGTTGCCTACCCCTGGGGTGAAGGAGTGCTTCTGGCTGTTTGGTCCTGACCGCTCCGATCCTGGCAAGAAAGATTGATGATTAAGAAGCTGCTCTACTATATTTGAGAGGTCCTGATCCAAGGGGAAGGCTCCCTCAGTAGTCAGATACGGTAACTGACTGATTTGCCTTTGCTATAAACCTTGGCATTTTGATAGCAATAATTTAACAGGATCCCGTGGGATTTAAACATGAAGACTGATAGCAATCTTCCAAAGGGCTGTTCCACAGAAGAGGGTGTAGTTAAATTCTCCACCATGTTGGAGGGTAGAACAAGAACCAACAGGTGGGAAGCTTTAGAGAAGCAATTTCAAATTTCAAAGGAGGAACTTCCTGACCGTGAGAATTATGAAGACTTGGAAGAGTCCTGGAATTGTGGGGAATTTTATTAATGGAAGTTTTCAAACAAAGGTTGGAGGGCCGTTTATCTAGGATGGTCTAAGACAGAGCTGCCCAACCTTGGCAACTTTAAGACCTGTGGACTTCAACTCCCAGAATTCCCCAGCCAGCTGGGAGTTGAAGTCCACAGGTCTTAAAGTTGCCAAGGTTGGACATTCCTGGTCTAAGAATTCCTTCCTGTTCAAGGATTCTATGATTCCAAGCATTTATCTAGCAATGAAGCCCTACCAAGTTACAGGTAATCCTCAACTTACAACCGCTGCAAAAAAGATTGTTAAATCGGGTGCAGTCCCATGATGACCTTCTTTACATTGACTTTGCTTGTCAGAAGGTCGTAAAGGGGATCACGTGACCCGGGGACACCGCAACCGTCGTAAATATGAACCCGTTGCCAAGCCCCCAGAATTTTGGTCATGTGAACATGGGAATGCTGCAATGGTTGTTAAGTGTGAAAAACTGTCACTTTTTTCAGTGCCACTGTAACTTTGAATGGTCACTAAATGTACTGTTGTAAGTCGAGGACTACCTGTACAACAACCATTCCAGATTCAATTACAGTCATAAGCCGAGGACTACCTATAATTGGCACTTCAGGATATTTTGCAGGAAATAAAGGAGCACAATTGAACATCGTTTTGTATCATTCTTGGCATTATCATAATGCTGAAATAAATAATTTCCTTAGGAGAGCTATGACATCCAGTGGACACTGGAATTCTGATGGTTACTGTGTGTTGGGCCATATTTGACCAAATAGCAGACAGGCAATTTTGGGTATATTCAGAGCGCATCTGACAGGCTTGAGTCTTCTTACGGGTGTCTTATTTTCTGAGCAGGCTCAAGCCCTGAACAGGTGACACATCAGACACCAGCAGTGTAGCCGAATAGTTCACGCTGAAACCTGCTCACATTATGTGAGGTAATTGCTGGAAAGAAGCAGTTAAGTAAATGAGTAGGAACACTTACTAAGCAATGAGCTGTCACCAGAGAAATGCCATTATTATGATGATTATTTCCCCTGCAATTAGACTAAAGCCAACAAAAGTCTTGGGCTACCTTCAAGATTAACGTGCTTAGGGTGCCGTGACTGAAGTCCACCAGATGCCTTCACCGTTTTTGCTGAGCTAGGACTATATATACACCCAGGAGTGGGTGGGAGAAAAGGAAAACGGTGAGCTCAGAGGGAAAGGAAATGCCAGCCATAATTACCTCATGGGCAGTGGCTTAAAATGAAAAAAAAAAAAGAACATAGCTTGCAAGTTTTTAGCTTGGAGCAAATGCAGATGAGGAGAGACACCCTCACATTCAACAGCTACCCTCTCCTTTCTCCTTTTGAGATTCTACAAGGAACATTAATTACTAATGTGTTTCATGTTTGCCTCATTTGAGTTCTAGTGATTCCCAATTTAAGATCAAGATCCTGACTGGGGAATGGCATGCTAGGACTCCTTTTATGGGCACATGACACAGCATTGCCACACATTCTTGTGAACACATGTAAAACAGTCACATACATAAGTGTGAATATGTCACAGGGATATATGTCATTAATGCTTCTTTGCAGTAACATGTCACGGGGTGCCTGGCTTTCTTAAATCCAATGGCCTGATGAAAGAGTGTGTGTCTGTGTGCATTGCCTGTTGGTGCAGCTTACTGCAATTAATCTGCTGAGAAAACCCCCGACTTTGGGCACTAATAAGCGAAAGAGCACTACAAATGCTTCTTTTATTAATGGATGCTTTGAAGTCATTTTAAAATCATTTCCTGTTATTTTGAATGTATTGATTTTATATGTCACATGCATTTTATGTTAGGGGCAGCTGAGGTTACATTGGAAGGTTAAATTGATTTTAGCAGATTATGATATTTATGGTCCATTATGCTCAGTTAGAAGCACATGATAAACAAAACAATTCCTACAGAAGAGAATATTTATCACTCAGGTTTGAACTGTGGGATTTCTGACCTGTTGGTTTTCTTGCTGATTTTTCATTACCAGACTAGGTAACATCATCGGTGCATTGATAACATAAGTCACTGATGGTGTTACCTAGTTGGGTAATAAAATGCCTGCAAGAAAATAAACAAGCTTAGAGAGCACCAAGGAACGACCTCCCCCCAAAAAAAACGATTCCTGCTTATCCATTTGTGGCCTTCGACAAAGAAGGGAGTGAGGACCAGAAACCTGCCAGCTTTTCGGAACAATTTTCAGTGGAGAATACCAAGCCCTTCCTTTTCAAACTGGAGGGAGTGGTGAGTGCATTAATAGTTAGGGATCTGGACTCCCTTTCCACATTTTTACAGCTGAACAACCGGTAGATAGGCACAGAAGGAAATACCTGAATTTGATGTAATTGGCACTGTGAGACTCAGGCCGGAATCGCTGTAAATGGGAGGGGGAAAAAAGGAGCAGGTTAGCAGAAAGCAAGTTCCACACATTAGGGTTAAGCAGAGCCTAAGGCAAAGAACGTTCCCCAAGATGAAAGAGCAGATGCTATCGCTGCTTCCAGGCTGCAGCCCGTCAGGGAAGGCAGAAGAAAGGAAGGGGGCTTCATATAGTTGCTCTCATATAGCTGATTTATGACCATTTGTTTAGTAACCGTTCAAAGTTACGACACTGAAAAAGGGGGACTTATGACCATTTTTCACACTTAACGACAGTTCCAGCATCCTCAGGGTCATGTGATCAAAATCCAGCCACTTGGCAACTGACGGTCGACGTGTCCCAGGGTCATGTGACCAGCTTCTGACACCTTCTGACAAGCAACGTCAACGGGGGTAGTCAGACTCACTTCACAGCCGTGTTACTAACAACTGCAGCGATGCACTTAACAACTGTGGCAAGAAAGGTCGTAAGATGGGGCAAAACTCACTGAACAACTGTCTCGCTTAGCAACAGAAACTTGGGGCTCAATTGTGGTTGTAAGTCAAGGACTACTTGTAATTTGGTTTTTTTTTTTTTTTTGCCGTGTGCCCTATGGGCCTTCAACAGGGAGTAGCTAAGGCAGAGGTCCCCAACCTTTTGGGCACCGGGGACCAGTTCCAGGAAGAGAGGGTTTTTTTCACGGACCAGAGGGGGCGTGGTTTTGTGTGCTGCCTGCATCCCACAGATGGGGCTTTGCTTGTTGGTGCGGACTGATTGCCTGCATGCCGCGGCCCGGTACTGGTCCACGGACCAGGGGTTGGGGACCCCTGAGCTAAGGAACCCAATCTGATATGAGTGTCAACTCTTCAGTTGAGTCCAGCTGAGCAACAGACTGGGAGAACAAAAGCCCTCTAAGCAACCAAGGACCAAGAGAAAACAAGGGTCCTGGCTTTCCAGAGAGAGCAGGCTTTGGGGAAGCCCAAACTGAATCTAGGGGGGGCAGATGGAAGGAAGGGAGACAAGAAAGTCGAGTTTTGGCTGAGCTCCACAACCTTTTCCCTTTGCCGAGAAGATAAGGACCTCTCTGCAACTTCTCTCTGTTGTCTCTAGGAATGAATGAGCTCAGAAAAGACCAGCCACCTCAGAGAATCTGGCTGGAGGTTTCACGCTCGCCAGTTGCAGGAAAAGGAAGTTTCCTAATTGTTGGCCCCGACACTATGACTAGAGGTTGGAGTGATGTCAGCCACAAACGCAGGAGAGTGCCAGTTCTGGGTGGCACAATTTTCAGAAGCCAGAGATGGCTTGGATTCCTGCCTAGCTTGGCACACCAAATGTACATCCTGCTTCCCAAGAACAATTGCTCATATCTTGGAAGAGAAAATAGGAACATATGTCTTGCCTGGAAATGAACCCGTCCAAACTCGTGGTTAAGGCACCAGGCTAGAAACTAGGAGACAGTGAGTTCTAGTCCTGCCTGAAGCATGAAGGTCAGCTGGGTCACTTTGGGTCAATCATCAGGAGATCGTGAGTTCTACCCACATTAGGCATGAATAGGCAGCTGGTTCACTTTGGACTAATGACCAGGAGATGGTGAGTTCTAGTCCTGCCTTAGGCGTGAAAACCGGCTGGGTGACTTTGGGCCAGCCCCTCTGTCTCAGCCCAACCCTACAAGATTGTTGTTATGGGGAAAATCGGAGGAGGAAGGAGTATTAGGTATGTTCCCAGTCTTTATAAAAAAATAATAAAGATGGGACATAAATATATGTATAAAAAATAAAAGTATAAAAGAAATCTGGTCCTATTCTGTTTTTTTTCACCCAAGATTGACAGAGCTCTCAAAAGGTGAACGTAGAGCCAATGGCTTCTTTTTCACACGGTATCTATTCATTCATTCCTCAAGCAAACCTGCCCGTTTTAAAAAAACACCAATTTCTTTTCTTTTTCTTTCTTCTAAGCTCAAAACAACACGCAACATACATGTCGGCTTGCCGGCTGAGCCACTGCTGGCAGGCGCTGCTGTCCTGGATGTACTGCAGGACTTCGGAAAGCATGGTGCGTTTTAGTCGCTCCTCTTCCCGCACCTTCTTGAGACGATCATAGGTCCTCGCACCTGTGGCCAAAGAACAGAAAGGAGAATTGTGGGTGTCAGAAGAGGGCTGGGGCAGATTTTTGCAGTCCCCCCCCCCCACACACCTGTCAAATAAACCCAAACAGTTTTGCCCCCTTAAAAAGTACGTCAGGACTGCCATCCTGCTACAGCCGTGCCCTGTCAGATGCCAGTCTGCCACAGGCAATAGAGGGAGGGAGCTGTGGGGCAGAAGAAGGCAGGCTGGGATAAGAGGGAATTGAAACTACTCTTCATGCTGTCCCGTGGGAGCCGCTGGCAGTTCCAAGATCATGGAGTGGGATGTGATGCCATACAGCTTACCAAGCCAGGGACTGTTACCAAAACAATTTGTTTGATTGTAATTGGACAGTTAAAAATAGAAAGAGTGCAGAGAAGAGCAACAAAGATGATCAGGGGACTAGAGTCTAAAAATGAAGAACGGTTGCTGGAATTGGGTATGTCTAGTGTCTAATGAAGAGAAGGATGAGGGGGGACATGATAGCAGTGTTCCAATATCTCAGGGGCTGCCACAAAGAAGAGGGAGTCAAGCTATTCTCCAAAGCACCAAAGGACAGGACAAGAAGCAACGGGTGGAAACTAACCAAAGAGAGAAGCAACCTAGAACTAAGGAGAAATTTCCTGACAGTTAGAACAATTAATAATCAGTAGAACGACTTTCCTCCAGAAGCTGTGAATGCTCCAACACTGGAAGTTTTTAAGAAGAGACTGGACAGCCATTTGTCTGAAATGGTATAGGGTTTCCTGCCTGAGCAGGGGGTTGGACTAGATGACCTCCAAGGTCCCTTCCTTCCAACTTTATTATTATTACTACTACTACTACTACTACTAGGGGAACGATGGGGAGAAGGAAAAAGTTAATCAGATGCTTTGGGCACTAAACTATAGATCCGGCTTTGCTGCACTGTAACCACTTGGCTTTACCAACGTGTACTTTTGTTAACAATGGATTCCAGAGTCTTTCTTTCTTAACTGACCAAGTTGGGATGGCCGACACGTAACCCACATTCGGAACTTTGCTATTATGTACGTTGACAGCGGCAAGAATCTTATATGCACAAAGATGGAAAAACACGCTAATTCCCACAATGGAAGAGTAGAGGCAAAGGTGATGGAGTTGGCAGAGATAGCAAAATTTGTTTTAATTAAAAGAGAAGAATTTACGTTTTTAATTTGGAAACCGCTTCTGGACTTTTTGCTCAAAACTGAAAAAAACCCGAAATGTTGATTTTAGGTTTTGAGGATTAGACTGATTGTGGTATGATACAAATGGCTTGAAGTGTTATGTTCAAAAGATTGAGGTTGTATTTTGTTTGGGGGTGGGTTTTTTGTTTTGTTTTTTTGTATTTTACTGCACTGAAAAAAGTTGGAAGTCACCATTCCCCCCCTCCGCCTTAGTTTTCTGACTTTAATGTATTTTTATTTTATAATGAAACTTAAAAGTTTTTTTAAAGTAACCAAACTCTCATTTGTAGGAAGATAATAAACATAAAATACGGAGGTGCTAACCCTCATCACTAAATGCATGTGGCCAATGAGTCACTAAAAAACAACCTAATATTTATCAGACATGTCAAAACTGAATACTTCTATAAATAACTTACAGAGTTGTAAAAAAAGAAATTCAGACGCAATGAAATCCAAGTGATTGACATTTCCTGTTGGGCTTTGAGAAGTCAACCAGATTTGCTGGAGGAAAATAACCTAGGGAGACCTATTTTCTCATGACTATTGAGCATGAGTTACCTAGTTTATATTAGACAGCAAGAATGGGCTATATTTCTCTGAACGCATAGTAAGAGGTAAACCTAAATTTGTTTCTGTAACCTGACTATGGATAGTCCTCGACTTACAGCCGCAATTGGGACCAGAATTTTCACTGTAAGGTGGTCGTTAAACGAGTCGCACCTGATTTTACAACTTCTGCACGGTTGTTAAGCAAATCACTGCAGTTGCTAAATGAATGATGGAAGTTGTTAAGCCAATCCAATTTTCCCCACTGACTTTGCTTGTTGGAAGCCAGCTGGGAAGGTCACAAATGGCGATCGTGGGACCCCGGGATGCTGTACATGCGTGTTGGTGGCCAAGCAGTCAAATTTTAATCCCACGATGGTGGGGATGCTGCAATAGTTGTTAAGTGCAAGGACCTGCCCTTTAACGACTGCAATGATTCACTTCACAACTGTGGCAAGAAAGGTCGTAAAATGGGAGAAAACTCACTTAACACATCTCACTTAGCAACAGAAATTTGGGGCTCAGTTGTGGTCATAAGTCGAGGCCTGCCTTTAATTGTTAAACGAATCACTGCAGTTGTTAAAGTTAGTTACAGCGTTGTTAAGTGACTCTGGCTTCCCCCATTGTGTTTGCTTGACAGAAGATCACAAAATGGGATCACGTGACCCCAGGGACACCCCAGCCGTCATAATGAGACTGGTCAACCATTTGTCTGAAATGGCACAGGGTTTCCTGCCTGAGCAGGAAGTTGGACTAGAAGACCTCCAAGATCCCTTACAACTCTGTTGTTGTTGTTATCATTATTGTTGTTATCATTATTGTTATTTCCAAGTGTCCAAATTTTGATCACATGACCATGGAGATGCCGCAACTGCCGTAGGTGTGAAAAATGGTCATAAGTCACTTGGTGCCGTTGTGACTTCGAACAGCCACTAAACAGTGCTCATTTTATACCGGGATGCGAAGATGAAGCTGAGCATCCTCCGTTCTACGTACTTATTGATTTCTAACTAGTTTTCAGCTTGGGATTGAAATGAATTCAGGATTCGTTCCTATAGATCAGCGGTTCCCAACCTTTTCTATATGCCGCCCTCCTAGGACGCTTCTGATATATTCTCGCCCCCCCCTTACAAAAGTTCGAAATAACGGCAACGAATTATGCACATACACTATAATTTTGAAACTTCTAAACCCAAGTTTTTGCACCCCCTGGAATATTGTCTCGTGCCCCCGGTTGGGAGCCCCTGCTATAGATTAATTTACTGTAGGTGGGGGCGAAGAGGTTAGAACACTGGGCTGCTGATGGGTAGGCTTGCGTTTGAGACCCGTTGCTGCTGCAAGATGGGATGAGCTCCCGTCACCTGGCTCCAGCTCCTGCCGACCCAGCAGTTTGAAAGCGGGCGACCCCAAGTTGATTAATGGGTACCATTTCAGTAGGCAATTTCACAGGGACACAAAAGGAGCCCCCAACTGAGTGCCCCTCCCCCCGGGCAATGTTGATGTCACCGGCAAATCCTCTCGCTACTTTCAACAAAGGTCCCTTCCAACATCATCATCAACATCATCATCATTATTATTGTTGTTATTATTATTATACTGTAAAATCAAGATTTAGCTGGGGATCCTGAACAGTTAATGGCTGGTTTGAAAGCTCTCATACTGACAATTGTTGGGCACAGCTGACAGCAGGTTATTATTATTATTTTTATAGCAAGAAGCTGGACTCTAATAACAGAGCATATAGTTACTGTATTCGCTGATGAAAGGACTCACATGGGTTTGTGAGTCAGCCACCTCATTTTCAGGTGAATTGGTCATTGCTGCAGAATTTAGCAGCTGCCATCTGGGGCATCCCCTAAAGATCCACCTTCTTTGTAGAATGCTGATTCTTCTCAATTATAATGACTTGAGCCTTTGTCACTAATAGCTTAGGTTTCAAAACGCACGTGGCTTTAGTCATTTATGGGTGGCAACACCACAGAACAGATACAGGCAATTTAATCTCTGCAGGTAGTCCCTGCTTAAGTCTCCATCGTTGGGACCAGCAACTTGGTCACTAAGTGGAAAGCCATGCGATTTCAGTGGGCTGATGCCCTCACTTCCATCATTAATCAAAGTGCTGTGGTCGCTAAGCAGAACATGACGATTACAATTTTACTGCCGCCGTCTTTATTAGCTCTGTTTGTCACGAACCAGCTAGGAGGTGTGCGAATGGCAATTATGGAGGCTGGAGGCTAAAACATATAAGGAACGGTTGCTGGAATTGGGTATGTCCAGTTTAATGAAAAGAAGGACTAGGGGTGACATGATAGCAGTGTTCCAATATCTCAGGGGCTGCCACAAAGAAGTGGGAGTCAAGCTATTCTCCAAGGCGCCTGAAAGCAGGACAAGAAGCAACAGATGGAAACTAACCAAAGAGAGAAGCAACCTAGAACTAAGGAGAAACTTCCTGACAGCTAGAACAATGAATCAGGGGAACAACCTGCCTCCAGAAGCGGTGAATGCTCCAACACTGGAAGTTTTCAAGAAGAGACTGGACAGCCATTTGTCTGAAATGGTATAGGTTTTCCCTTCCTTCCAACTTTATTATTATTATTACAGTATTTTTCCGTGTAGAAGACGCTATTTTTTCCTGCAAACACCTTGTTCAAAAATCAGGTGCGTCTTATACAAGTGCAGCGTCTTATACACGGAAAAATAATGGTAACCTCCGCAGCCCAGGGCATGCCTGTGTGGGTTGCCGTGCCGCCTGGTGCAGGTGTCAAGCCCCTGTGGGCTTGCCACTAACGGGAGGGGGGAAGATCGTCGGCTGGCCGAACTTCCGGATTTGCCGGCTCAGCTGTTCGATGCTCCGCCGAACAGCTGATCAGCGCGTAGAAACTCCCTTGCCATACAAGGGTGCGTCTTATACACAGAAAAATACAGTATTATTAATATAAACTGCGGGACACTGCAATGGCCGTATATATGAGAATTGATTGCAATTTTCTTTTTCACTCTTATAAGTACCGGTATGAAAGGTCACTAACCGAAGCAACTGGTAAGCAAAGACTACATATACTATACTTAGGAGCATGCACTAAACAATAATTCTTGCTGCTACTACAGGTAGTCCTCGACTTACGACCAGAATTGGGACCCACACTTCTGTTTGCTAAGCAAGGAGGTTGTTAAGTGAGGTGCGCTCAATTTTATGACTTTTTTTTGTCACAGTTACATGAATCACCCCAGTTGCTAAGTGAATCACATGGTTGTTAAGCAAATCTGACTTTGCTTGTTGGTCATAAAATGGAGATCATGTGACCCCAGGATGCTGCAACTCTCATACATACAAGCTGGTTGCCAAGTGCCCCAAATTTGATCATGTGACTGTGGGGATGCTGTCATGGTCATAAGTGCAAGGACCGGATTTAAGTCACTTTTTACAGGGCCACTGTAACTTGTGATGGTTGCTAAAGAAAAGGTTGTAAGTCGAGGACTGCTTGAATTAGTAATGCCCAGTACATACTCACTGCAGAAATTGGTGATTCCTGCTACCCTGTATTCCTGTAAGCGTTTGATTTCAGTTCGCAGCTCAAGCTCCACTGTGTTCCCATTAGAATAGTGGAAAATGAAAACACAAAAAAAAAAGCAATAAAGAACATGTTACGTTGTGGCTCTCTTGTTTTTTTAAATCATTATTTGCATTTAAAACAGATTCTTTACATGTAATGTATAAAACAAACATTGAAAAACTCCACCCCAAAGCAAAAAATGCAGAAGCAAGTGAAATGTTAATTTGATTTGAAAAATGATAAAAAAAAAATATCTGGCTCTTTCCTTAAGGACTTTAATAATTTTACTATTGCTTGGATGAGAGTTTGACTCTGGAGTGGGCTGGATTAAGAGAGAATGAAGTCACCCAGGGAGATTCTGTGGCCAAGTGGGGGATTAGAACTCGTGTCTCATCACCTTCACCAATGGACCACGCTGATTCTAGAGTTTATTATTTATTTTATTTTTACTTACTAAATTTCTACGCTGCCCATCTCCCCTACAAGGTGACTTCTAATTTTATTCCATATATTCTCTTAATTATTTGTATAATTACAAAATAGTTAAAAAGATTCAAACAAGCCCAAAGGTGCTTTTTCGGGAGGCAACAGAACTTTCTTACAAGGAAGTTCAGTTGCTTACTGAAAAAGCACCTTTGGGACAACCATGACCTGGATGACTGAGAATCTCCATAGACGATTAAAACAAACCATCATTAAAATATTATTAAATATTGTGCTAAAAACACGCCTACAAGAGCCAAGAGACAGATAGGACAGGGATGAGCTTATGATGAGCCCCCCCACCTCAGATGTGAGAGAAGGACTGGCCCAAAGCCCATCAGGGAGCTTTTGTAGCTGGGGGGGAGGGGGACTTGAATCTGGGCCTCCCTGTTCCTAGTCCAGCACCTTCCCCAATAGACTAGGATGACACTTGGATGGAGAGACGGATTGGTCCAAAATCACTCGGGGGTTCCACTTCTCCACATACCTATCAGCACCTCTAATCCTGCATCACACAGATTCTCATGCTAAGAGGATGGGACTGGTCCAAAGTTACTGGAGGGGGAGGGACTTGGAGCTGAAGATGGAATTGAACCAGAGTCTATTTATAGTCCAACACTTTTAACATTACATTACCCTAATTCTCTGGATTTCTTAGAGCAAGCGTGTCCAACCTTGGCAGCTTCAAGACTTGTGGACTTCAACTCCCAGAATTCCACAGTCAGCATGCTGCAGTAGTCCACAGAACTGGAAACCTAGTCCCTAAAACCCAATAAATTGTAGCAACTTTAAGATGTGTGGACTTCAGAATTAGCTAAAGTCCACAAGTCCTAAAGTTGCCAAGGTTGGAGACCCCTGCCTTGGAGCAATGTTTCTCAGCCATACCAATGTTTAAAGCATGTGGACTTCAATTCTCAGAATTCCACAGTCAGCATGCTGCAGTAGTCCACAGTACTGGAAAGTTAGTCTCTAAAACCCAATAAAGCAGTGTTTTTCAACCCTAACAACTTTAAGATGTGCGGACTTCAGTTCCCAGAATTCCCCAGCCAGCATAGCTGGCTGGGGAATTCTGGGAGCTGAAGTCCGCACATCTTAAAGTTGTTAGGGTTAAAAAACACTGCCTTAGAGTATCAGTTAGCTTCATTTTCCAGTTTAATGAACAGAGAAGTGGCCTTTGTGAAGAATTTTCCAGTCAGCTGTGGGATTGTCCCAACCCTGCAGTGATGGTGGAAATGCAGTAAAGCAACGGAGCCAATGGCATATATCTCATTCAGCTCTTTGTCTCTCATTTGAAGAGAAAACTCAAAGTGAGGGTTGTGAGCTGCTCTGATCATTCCTGTGGATAAAAGCAGTTTCCGTGTGTAAACCACTAACAAAATGAGTAAAACAACTTGAGTAAAACACTGACAGTGGAAAACAATGTTCAGCATTTGTCGAAGGTAAAAACCAGACTCTTGAATAAGACTGGTAAAAATTCTAAAAGGGGTTCTACATTTTTGCAATATTAATATACAGAAATGGTCAGAGTTCCCGCTTGGTCATTTCCGGACCTGTAATTAAGACAAATTAACGAACTAACCAGTGGTGGGATTCAAATACCTGAACAACCAGTTCTCTTATTGGATGCAGGCCTGGGCCTCCGAGGCCTAGAACGGACGTTGGGAAGTGGCATCCATGCACTTCCGGTGGGCCGTTGTAGGCCTGGGAGGCCTCCTCCAGTCCTCCGAGGCCTAGAACGGACGTTGGGAAGTGGCATCCATGCACTTCTGGTGGGCCGTTGTAGGCCTGGGAGGCCTCCTCCAGTCCTCCGAGGCCTAGAACTGACTTCCAGAAGTGGCATCCACGCACTTCTGGTGGGCCGTTGTAGGCCTGGGAGGCCTCCTCCAGGCCTCCGAGGCCTAGACTGGACTTCCAGAAGCAGTGTGCATTCAGCTGGTTCTCCGAACTCAGCAAAATTTAGCTACCGGTTCTGCCGAACCAGTGTGAACCGGCTGAATCCCACCACTGGAACTAACCTTGTGCAAAACGTTTCAAATCAATCTGTTTTGCATGTGGAATGGGAATTTTGAGCGAGGGACATTTCACTGGAAAAAGTCACTCTGAGATTTGCATAAGGGAAAAAACCCCCTCCAAATTAGCTCATGTATTAAAATGTTAATTGAGGTGGGTAGAGCCTACAAACGTCTTTTTAAAGACACAAGGATGAGGCCTTTGTTCTCACGTTCCTTATTAACGGCGAGAGATCTATGTGTTTAATTTCTTTAATTTAATTGGGTTTATTCCAATACTCAGTGTGTCTGCATCAAGCTTTTAAAAAACCCATTGCTTTGTTTGGGAAATGGAGCCCTGAAGGGCTCACACATGGTATTTTGTTTCAGGAAAATAAAAATAAAATTGTTTAACTTCCAAACAACCATTATCTGACAAGATGATTGCTGGTTTTATTTAGGGGGTGTTTAAAAAGGAAGCTGTGTGTCGGGTGCAGAGACTAGTATTTTATTTACATACTGATTTTCTCTGTTAAAATCCATCCAGACCAGCTGTACAGTAATATACGTTCTGGTCAATATATTTTATTATTGAAGGGCTTAAGCAGACCATCAACTAAAAGCAGGTAAAATAAATTAACCCCGCACTCTTCTCTCCAGGAACCGTGGAGAGATTTTCAATTGAGTTAAACAGGCAGTCCTCAATTTACGACCTCAATTGAGCCCAAAATTTCTCTTGCTAAGTGAGACATTAGTTAAGTGAATTTTGTCCCATTTTACAACCTTTCTTGCCACAGTTGTTAAGTGAATCACTGCAGGTGTTAAATTGGGAACATGGTTGTTAAGTGAGTCTGCTTTTCCCATTGACTTTGCTGGTCAGAAGGTCGGAAATGGAGATCACATGACCCCAGGACACTGCAACTGTCATAAATATAAACCAGCTGCCGAGCATCTGAACTTTGATCATGTGATCATGGGGATGCTGCAATGGTCCTAAGTGTGAAAAATGGTCATAAATCCCTTTTTTCAGTGCCGTTGTAACTTCAAACGGTCACTAAGTGAATTGTTGTAACTTGAGGAATGTTGCATTCATTTATTCCTTATCCTTTTTAGTTTGATATTGAATGTTTTAACGTGGTTATTTTATCCCTTTTTTTAAAAAAAAAGCTGACTTATTGAAATATTCTACGACAGGTAGAGTTGCTTTGCGGCAAGATGGGCGGCAAACAAATTTAATAACTAAATATAAATGGTTTAACAACAATAAAATGAAGACAAAAGCAAATAAAATCTGTCGGTCTGTGCATTACTACCCTTTTTTTCCTGAATAGCCTAGTGAAGCTCCTAACTTACACCCTTCTCCAATAACAGATCATCATTCGCTAAACAGGTATTTTCTATCTTTCGTTCTGTGGCGAGAAACGCAGCATATCAAATCCACCGAGATGCATTTTACCTTCATAACTGATCCTTACACCAGTGAAAAGCTCCTAGGTAAATAAATATGAATTAGAAAACCTGAAAGTGCCTTACACGCATGGCTCTCTATGAATTTATCATGTTCCGTTGGTCCTAATATTCTTGCAAAGCGCTTCATTGTCTCATAGACATCTTGAACTTTCTTTGGGTATCTCCTTTCCAGAACTGCAAAACAAAGAAGGAAATTGTCTATTGAGTCATATTTTCCCAGCTGTCCTGATAAGCTGAGATCAAGGCATCTGGAGGGGGAGGTCAAAAAAGTCAAGATGGTGGCCACAACCATGTGGTTGCGGCGAGGATGCCTGAAGACACTCCTGGTTCAGACTGCAATCCCAGAATTCATAACACATTACCGTGTTTCCCCGAAAATAAGACCCAGCCGGAAATTAAGCCCTAACATGATTTTTCAGGACACTCATAATATAAGCCCCACCCAAAAATAAGCCCAGTTAAGATCGTCAACTAGACGGATGTGTTTAGTACCGTATTTCCCAGAATATAAGCCCTAACTGGAAAATAAGACTTAATGCATCTTTTGGAGCAAAAATTAATATAGGACCCTGTCTTATTTTTGGGGAAACATGCTACATAGTGCTAAAATCAGACAGAAGTAGCCAACATCGCCTTCTCCTTTAAAAATAGTCCTCAACTTAGCATTATAAGTCGTAAGTCTAGATCAGTGGTGGCGAACCTATGGCACGCGTGCCAGAGGCGGCACTCAGAGCCCTCTCTGTGGGCACGCGTGCTGTCGCCCCAGCCCCTCCTCCCCAGCAGCCCCCCGGAGGAGAGTCGCCCCCGGGTGCAGCCTGCACGGAGCAGCACAGCCAAGGACATGGCAGCTGGGCAGCTGGGACAAGACTCCGCCCTCGTGCAGATGATGCTGCGGGGCGCAGGCGGAGGGCGATCTGCAGCGGGCCATGGAGGTGGTGGGTGGCCCTGTGGGCAGGCGGGGCAGGGCAATTTTTGGGCACTCGGTCTCTAAAAGGTTCACCATCACTGGTCTAGATGGTCGTAAAATGGGAGATCAATGTGACCGACCTGAACTTTTTTTGCGACAGTTAAGCAAACATGGCAGTCATTAAGCAGAGCCATTCTTTCCAGTTTTTGCTGGAAAGTGGGAGTAAACAGCAGAAACTTCATAAATCACAGCTTTGCCACTGTAAAGGAACACTGCGCATTTTAAAAATGGATACAGGTAGTCCTTTTTTTTTTTCTTCTATAAAAGTTTTATTGTTTTTTTTTACAACAGCAATCCTTAGTGCCTGGTTACTGCGTGTTTTCTTGGTTCATAAATTTTTTGGAAAAAATATACAATCAATAATAGTTAATTAACATTCAATAATAATTAGTTTTATATTTCCATAATTACTATATCAATTAATAATATATTTCCTTGATCTTCTCTTCTCCCAACTGTATTCTCCTTTTTCAACAACAAATATAATTTTTGATATTTGATATTTTCTACGTATAAATGATTAAATATAAACATTTTCTTCCATATTTATACCAACAATAATAGCGTCCATATGTAGCATTTTTTTTCTTATCACAGAAGAGGGAGTCAAGCTATTCTCCAAGGCGCCTGAAGGCAGGACAAGAAGCAACGGATGGAAACTAGTCAAGGAGAGAAGCAACCTAGAACTAAGGAGAAACTTCCTGACAGTTAGAACAATTAACCAGTGGAACAACCTGCCTCCAGAAGCGGTGAATGCTCCAACACTGGAAGTTTTTAAGAAGAGACTGGACAGGGTATAGGGTTTCCTGCCTGAGCAGGGGGTTGGACTAGATGACCTCCAAGGTCCCTTCCAACTTTTTTATTTTATTATTATTATTGTTGTTGTTGTTGTTATAACATGTTATTTTCGTAAAAATCATCTTATTGATTCACCATCTTATTTTCATAAAGTTTCTCCTTGACTTATAACAGTTCATTTAATGACTGTTCAACGTTACAACAGCACTGAAAAAAGTGACTTATGATATTTTTCACACTTACGACCACTGTAGCAAGTGATCAAAATTCTTGGCAACTGGTTCATATTTATGACGGTGTCCCGGGGTCATGTGATCATCTTTTGCTACATAGAATAGAATAGAATAGAATAGGAATAGAATAGAAGCTGGAAGGGACCTTGGAGGTCTTCTAGTCCAGCCCCCTGCTCAAGCAGGAGAATCTATACTGTCCCAGACAGGTGAATGTCTAGTCTCTTAAAAATCTCCAGTGATGGAACGCCCACGATTTCTGGTGGCAAGCTGTTCCACTGGTTGATTGTCCTCACTGTCAGGAAGTTTCTCCTTAATTCCAGGTTGCTTCTCTCTTTGATCAGTTTCCAACCATTGTTTCTCGTCCTGCCCTCTGGTGTTCTGGTGAACAACCTGACCCCCTCTGCCTTGTGGCAGCCCCTCAGATACTGGATCACTGCTATCATGTCTCCCCTATTTCTTCTTTTCTTTAGACTAGCCAAACCCGAGTCCTGTAGCCAATGGGGAAGCCAGATTTGCTTAACAACTGTGTTACTTACCTTAACAACTGTAGTGATTCACGTTTAATAGCTGTGGCGAGAAAGATAGTAACACTTAAGAACTATCTAGCTTAGCAACAGAAATGTTGGGCTCAGTTATGGCCATAAGTCAAGGACTACCCGTATTTCATATTTTAAAAACAGATACGGCTTTTCTTGGCGCTCCCAGAGATTTCTCACCCAAGTCTGCTTCAATAACACAAAAGATCTAGATGAGCAGATGTTTTCTTGTCCCGGAAGCCTCCAATTTGCCTTTCATTTACCTCAGATATAATTACATAAAGCACAAGCTGTACTTAAAGGGGGAATGCTGTTTTTTTAGAGAGGCAGCATGAAATTAAGGGCAACGACTTAAGGTACTTACTCTGGAACTTTCTGAGATTGATTAGCCCATGGTCTTTTATGATTCTGTAAGTTAAAAGATGCTTATTAGTAGTATTTCCAATCACGAACAAGCACCAGCAGCAAATAACACCAACAATAACACCCTCCAAGGAAATGGCATCATATTTCCCTTCATGATTTCCCCCAAAAGGCTGGACAAACACTTGGTAGGATTTGTTGGAACAGGCAGAAAAGTTTCCTTCTGGGCAGGATGAACTACTGAGTTAGCAGAGTGACAGGCTGGGAACATGAGGTTGCTTACTGGAGGAAAAAAATTATTTTTAAAACCTTAGCCAGGTGTTTGTGTGTGTGTGTGTGTTTAAAAAATGCTGAAGGACCCACTCTGTTGTTTGAGGTTTCTAGCTCCAAGGACCTGTTCAAAGCAGGGCCGCCATTTTTAATGGGCTGACCATTCCACAACTTCATTTAATTTTTAACAAATGCCCAAGCTAGAAGTGACCTTTTCAAATCCCTAAAGCGAACATTGCCAGCAGCATCAAATGACAGTCTTGCATTGACATGGTGTTAGCTGTTTGCATGCAGCAGATAAAATCTGCAAGTAAATTACCTCCAAATATCACTGTAGGTGTAAAGGCTGCCTTAACACTGTCTCAAATTTGCATAAAATCACACTAAAACAAGTTTCCATGTGGCTGGGAAAATGCCTGGCATGGAGCAATGAGCAGAGAGGACGGGGGACTTGTGTTTTCCAGTTTTATCAAGTTGACTACATTTACTTCCAGTTTCTATTCTTCATTTTGGTGCTAATTCTATAGATAGTAGATTTAACTGCAAGAATCTACCTCGGAGGGAGGAATGATAGCTCCTTTATGACCTGTGGACTTCAACTCCCAGATTCCTTAAGCCAGTATGGCTGAGGAATTCTAGGAGTTGAAGTCCACAAGTCATAAAAGGACCATCGTTCCCCATCCCGATCTACAGCAGTGTTTTTCAACCTTGACCAACTGAAGATTGGTGGACTTCAACTCTCAGAATTCCCCAGCCAGCCAACATGGCTAGGGAATTCTGGGAGCTGAAGTCCAGCCAGCTTCAAGTGGTCAAGGTTGAGAAACACTGATCTACAGCAGTATTTTTCAAGCTCAGCAACTTTAAGCATCAAGTTCCAAAGGTGCTTTTTTCGTGAGCCAACTGGACTTTCTTGTTTTTCTTTGAAGATGTTTCCGCTTCTCATCCAAGAAGCTTCTTCAGCTCTGACTGGATAATGGGGAATGGGAGGATTTATATTCCTTGCAGACAGCTGGTCATTTGCCTTCTTTTATAGAGTTGATAATGCTACCTGGAGGCTTATCTGTGTCGTCAGGGTCACCTGAGTGGTGCAAATGGGTGTGGAGCCTTCTGGGAATTGCTGAAAGGACCGTGTTGTAGACTGGAGATAGATGATGTCATATCCCTTCCCTTCTGTTGAGAGAGGGCTGTTTAGTTTAGACATAGATGACCTCTTTGACCCCTTTTTCAAAGATGAAATGACCCCTGATCAAAATATGGACTTTGCTGTCTGCAAGGAGTATAAATCCTCCCATTCCCCATCATCCAGTCAGAGCTGAAGAAGCTTCTTGAATGAGAAGCGAAACATCTTCAGAGGAAAACAAGAAAGTCCAGTTGCCTCCTGAAAAAAAGCACCTTTGGGACAACCATGACCTGGATGACTGAGAATCTCCCTAGACATTTAAGCTTCAAGCTCCCCCATGCTGGCTGGGGAATTCTGGGAACTGAAGTCCACACATCTTAAAGCTGCCAAATTTGAGGAACACTGATCTAGGCAGTCCAAGATGTGCTTCTATAGGCAGTCCTTGAGTTACAATAGTTTATGTAGTGACCATTCAAAGTTACAACAGCACTGAAAAAGTGACTTATGACCATGTTTCACACTTTAGAGCCATTGCGGCATCCCCATGGTCACGGGAACAAAATCCAGACGCTTGGTAATTGACTCATATTTATAACGATTTAGTGTACCGGGCTCACATGATCCTCTTTTGGGACCTTCTGACAAGCAAAGTCAATGGGGAAGCCAGATTCATTTAACAACTTAACAACTGTGGCAAGAAAGATCGTAAAATGGGGCAAAACTCGTTTTACAAATGTCTCATTTAGCATCATAAATTTTGGGTTCAATTGTGGCCGTAACTCAAGGACTACCTGTGTCTAGTTATGCACAGCCTATACCTCTTAATGAACATTGGCATCTGGGACTTGCTTCTCCCACGGAGAGGAATATCAGTCACTCAGACAGTACAGATCAGGGGTCTTCAAACTTGGCTCTTTTATGACTTGTGGACTTCAACTCCCAGAGCTGGGAGTTGGCTGAGGAATGCTGGGAGTTGAAGTCCACAAGTCATAAAAGGGCCAAGTTTTGAAGATCCCTGGTACAGATAGTCTTTGACATACTACCAGAACAGGGACTGGAAAATTTATCTTTAAATGATGCGGTCATTAAATGAGACATCACGTGGTCCCACTTAATTTTAGAACCTTTTTTTGCTGTGGTCCTTAAGTGAGACATCACAGGAACATGAACTGGGATCCTCTCTGGTAGCTTCCTCGTTGACTTTGCCTGTTGGGAAGGTCGCAAATGGAGATGAAATGACCCTGAGACCTTATGACTGCTATAAATGCGCAACAATTGTCAAGGGCCCAAATCACAATCGTATCACCGCCAGGATGATGCAACAGTTGTTAAATGTGAGGACTGGTCATAAAGTCACTCTTTTCAGTATCATTGTAGCAATAGCAATAGCACTTAAGACACAGCCCTCTTTAAGCGATTTACAGAGTCAGCCTATTGCCTCCCAACAATCTGGGTCCTCGTTTTACCGACCTCGGAAGGATGGAAGGCTGAGTCAACCTTGAGCCGGTCAGAATCGAACTCCTAGCAGTGGGCAGCGTCAGCCTGCAATGCTGCGTTCTAATCACTGCGCCACCAGGGCTCTTCAACTTTTTACTTGTATTTGTAACTTTGAACGGTCACTAAACGAACTGTGGTAAGTCAAGGACTACCTGTAAACAGATTTAGAGTACCTTTCTTTTACAAAAGAGATCAACTGCCAGCACAGAAGAAGTGGAAGCAAACAGAAAAGAGGTCTGCCATCTTATAACTGCACTGTCGCTCATATGTTTGTATGGGTGTCTGACTGTCTCACTTGGAAGTAGGGCAAGCCAGTGGAATTCTTGTGTTGCAACCTGAATCTTAACCTTCCTTCTAATTAATATGGTTCATCAGAGCTCTTTAATTCTTGTTCTTCAGATTGATTGCTTCCAGTTTAGGAGGCAAGGAGTGTGACGATATCCTCAAAGCTTCTAGGAGGGAGCATCCGCTTTCTACTAGGTAAATGTCTAGAGATTCTTAGTCATCCAGGTCATGGACGTCCCAAAGGTGCTTTTTCAAAAGGCAACCGGACTTCCTCGTGTTTTTTTCCCCTTGAAGACGGAAAGGAAAAGGGAAAAACAAGGAAGTCTGGTTGCCTTTTGAAAAAGCACCTTTGGGATTTCTACTAGGAAGGTGGACAGTAAGCCACTGCCATGACAAACTTGGTTTTTGGAGAAGAGGGACAAAAAGAGGATTCTGAGGGCCTGACTGGCCATAAAAGTGGAAGGGAAAGCATCTTTGCTTTAATCACATCCAAACTTCCTACTTTTCAAACAACTGTTAAGTATCCAAAGAGTAGAAACACCTGGCACACAGTTCCCACTCCATCTTTCATGGACCCTCATCAGTACCTCCCATTTGATATCTATGATATATCTATCACTATCTTTTCCCAGATAATCCTTGACTTACAACCATTCGTTTAGTGACTGTCCAAAGTTACAATGCACTGAAAAAAGTGACTTATGCCTGTTTTTCACACGTACGGCCGTTGCAACATCCCCACGGTCATGTGATCAAAATTTAGGCACTTGGCAGCTGGCCTGTATTTATGACGGTTGCAGTGTCTTGGGGTTGGGTGATCATCTTTTGCGACCTTCCGACAAGCGAAGTCCATGGGGAAGCCAGATACCCATAACAACCAGGTTACTAACTTAACAACTGCAGTGATTCACTTAACAACAGTGGCAAGGAAGGTCGTAAAATGGGGCAAAACTCACTTAACCACGGTCTTGCTTAGCAATGGAAATTTTGGGCTCAATTGTGGTCGTAAGTCGAGGACTACCCGTACATGTATCAATGGAGCAATTAACAGAATTGAGCTGTGTTGTATCATAGTTATCTCTTTTTAAATGCTAGTAGAGAACTGCAATTAAGAGCCAAGGAACTTTTTAACAGTGGTGAAAGAACGGGGGGGGGGGGGGGGAATTACCAAAACCTCACTTTTTCCGCCTTTGCCTTTCCTTTAACCGAGATGGTAGATATCTACGACTGCAATCTTCAAAGCTTGAAAAGTTCAAGGTGGGGGGGGGGGGGGGAGAAAAGAGAGACGAAAAGAATAAAAATCCTTCATGCGCGGAATGGATTACAACACTGATCTTCCACATCGTCACAGCAGTCCCGTTTTCTTTACAGTGTGGAAAAGAACACAACAAGGTGATCCAAATCCTGCTTGGAAAAGAATCTCTTCCAAAGCATGGTCATGTGAGACTCCGTGCCTACGTAAGGTCATATGGGTCCTTGGTGCTCTCTGAGCTGAGCTGTTTTAATAATAGTAATAGTAATAATAATAGTAATAACAATAACAATAGTAACAATAACAACAATAATACCAATAACAACAAAACAACAACAATAGTTGGAGGGGACCTTGGAGGTCATCTAGTCCAACCCCCTGCTCAGGCAGGAAACCCTATACCATTTCAGACAAATGGCTGTCCGGTCTCTTGTTAAAAACTTCACCGCTTCTAGAGGCAGGTTGTTCCACTGGTTAATTGTTCTAACTGTCAGGAAATTTCTCCTTACTTCTAGGTTGTTTCTCTCCTTGGTTAGTTTCCATCCGTTGCTTCTTGTCCTGCCTTCAGGCGCTTTGAAAAATAGCTTGACTCCCTCTTCTTTGGGGCAGTCCCTGAGATATTGGAACACTGTTATCATGTCCCCCCTCGTCCTTCTCTTCATTAAACGAGACATACCCAATTCCAGCAACCGTTCCTTATATGTTTTAGCCTCCAGTCCCCTAATCATCTTTGTTGCTCTTCTCTGCACTCTTTCTAGAGTCTCAACATCTTTTTTTACATTGTGGTGACCAAAACCGGATGCAGTATTCCAAGTGTGGCCTTACCAAGGCATTGTAAAGTGGCATTAACACTTTGCAGACGTTCCATTACCTAGCTAGGTATTGCCCTTAATACTGATGATGTTACCTAGTTAGGTAACAAAATGTCTGCAAGAAAACAACCAAGCTCAGAGAGCATCAAAGACGCCACAGTTCAACTCCGAGCTATAAATATTCTCTTCTATTGATACCATAAATCACTGGGCTGGCAGAGATGGCCTACTGCAGATCCCCTCGGTCAAAGAACTCCAGCTTTTTCTGGCTTTGCAAATTGGTCTGGGGACCCAAAGGGGGAATTCTACTCTGGAGGTGGCTGCTAGATTGACAGCAGACTCCACCTCCCCCCCCCCCCGCTCTCTCCTCTCCTCTTTTTTGCTAGTCATATCGACATATTGTCTTTGTTTTCTTTTTCCTTGTTTGTTTGATTGTTCTATTATTCTGCTTTCACTTTCTTTAAATGTCCTTTTTGTTTCTTCGTGTTTTTTTTTTAGTGTTGTGAGCCACCTAAAGCAGCTGCCTGGCGAGATAGATGGCAAATAAATGTAATAATAATAATAATAATAATAATAATAATAATAATACAGGTATCCAGTATCTGAGGGGCTGCCCCAAAGAAGAGGGAGTCAAGCTGTTCTCCAAAGCAGCTGAGGGCAGGACAAGAAGCAACAGATGGAAACTAATCAAGGAGAGAAGCAACCTAGAACTAAGGAGAAACTTCCTGACAGAACAATTAACCAGTGGAACAACCTGCCTCCAGAAGCTGTGAATGCTCCAACACTGGAAGTTTTTAAGAAGAGACTGGACAGCCATTTGTCCGAAATGGTATAGGGTTTCCTGCCTGAGCAGGGGGTTGGACTAGATGACCTCCAGGGTCCCTTCCAACTTTATTATTATTATTATTATTATTATTATTATTATTATTATTATTATTATGCTGCAAATTATGTGAAAAATGTCAAAAGTTGCTTTTTTTCAATGCTGTTGTAACTTCAAACGGTCACTGAACTAATGTTTGTAAGTCAAGGACTATCTGTTTTCAAACTTTGTCTTCCTTCTCAGTGTTCCATCCTGTATAATGCAACAAAGATGATTAGGGGATTGGAGGCTAAAGCATATAAGGAACGGCTGCTGGAATTGGGTATGTCTAGTTTAATGAAGAGAAGGACGAGGGGGGACATGATAGCAGTGTTCCAATATCTCAGGGGTTGCCACAAAGAAGTGGGAGTCAAGCTATTCTCCAAAGCACCTGAGGGCAGGACAAGAGGCAACGGATGGAAACTAATCGAGGAGAGAAGCAACCTAGAACTAAGGAGAAACTTCTTGGCAGTTAGAACAATTAACCAGTGGAACAACCTGCCTCCAGAAGTGGTGAATGCTCCAACACTGGAAGTTTTTAAGAAGAGACTGGACAGCCATTTGTCCGAAATGGTATAGGGTTTCCTGCCTGAGCAGGGGGTTGGACTAGATGACCTCCAAGGTCCCTTCCAACTTTATTATTATTATTATTAGGTAGTCATCGACTTACAAAAGTTCATTTAGCGACTGTTCAAAGTTACAACGGCATTGAAAAAAGTGATTTATTTATGACTGTTCTTCACACTTACAACCGTTGCAGCATCCCCATGGTCACGTGATCAAAATTCAGACGCTTGGCAACTGACCCATGTTTATGACGGTGGCAGTGTCCTGGGGTCATGTGATCGCCTTTTTGCGACCTTTTGACAAGGAAAGTCAATGGGAAAGCCAGATTCACTAACAACCATGTTGCCAATTTAACCACTTCAGTGGTTTACTTAACAAATGTGGGCAAGAAAATTCGTAAAATGGGACAAAACCCGCTTAACAAACGTCTCGCTTTGCAACAGACATTTTGGGCTCAACTGTGGTCATAAGTCGAGGACTACCTGTAATAACATATGTGCTTATGATTGGGAGCGACTAGTGAAGGATGCTCTTCAGTTGTGACTGCCAGATGCTCATGAACAGCAGAATCCCACAGACCTGCCGGCCTGGCCTTGTTGTTCATTTCAGTGCTTTATAACCAAATTCCACATTAAGGGTTTTTTTTATATGCAGCGAGATTTTTCTATATCAAGCTTCTGCTTGCGTGACAGTTGCAAGGGTGCGAGGCTGTTTTGTTTTATTAGAAACTGTGATTTTTATGTTCTATGAGTTTTATAATGTAATTATGCTGCGTGCTGCTTTGGGTGCCCCTGCCCTGAAGTATAAATAAATCAAACTGAGAAATAAAGCAATCCCCTGTAGCGTAAGGATGTTTCATGCTGTGGAAAACATACGTGAAAATGTCCTAAAATTGCTATTTAAAAAAAAAAAAAGGTAGCTAAAGTGAATATGTATTTTCAGATAGTAACTGAGAAAGAAACCCAAGATTTTTCTGTTTTTATTACTCTGTCCAGAGTCATTTGTTGAGACGGATGGTTGTAAAAATCAGATCAAATCAACCCATCAAACATATTTTTAAGGATGGCTGTTTCTGAGGATTTCAATATGATTGAACACCAGATGAAAACTCCAGGCGAATCTGTCTGGGTTTGGAACTAAGCACAGTTCCAACCTGGTAAATATTTGGATGGGACATTACTAAGAAACTCTAGAGCTGTAATTAGACTAGCACTGATGATGTTACCTAGTTTGGTAACGAAATGTCTGCAAGAAAACAACCAAGCTCAGAGAGCACCAAGGAACCCCACTATAATTAGAGTCATTTAAAAAAAAATAATCCTGGAAATAATTACTACTGTAGTTCTGTTCTGTTGCCAAAAAAGCTGACGTGGACATGTTCAAAAAGTCATTAGGAATAAAAAAAAATGATTCCAAGGAATTTTATTCCTTTGGAAGTGGAGAAAAGAGGACATGTTCAAGACTTCAACCATGGAAGTAAAACTCACCGTGTAAAAGATCTGAGTCATCCTCCACAAAGTCTATATCTCTTAAATCCCATTCAGCATAATTGTCAAACTCCTGTAGAAAGGAAAAAGATTAAAAAAAGAGGAAAAAGGGCTCCCAGTTAGCTTTGAATAACTGTGAATAACTTTAATTAAATATAATTCACCGAACTGGAAGGCAGACAAAGAACTGAGTGTGGTGAGGTTCACAAACACGCTTACTCATGCTTTACCAAGGCTGAGTAAAGACTGAACCTGATTTTGTCTGAATATGTATGCACAACTCAATAAACATTAATTAGACCAGCTGGATTCACAAAATACATTCAAGTAACATTGGGCTGGTTAATTGGTGGTTAAGAGCAGTGTGTGCACTTATTTATTGATTTATTTATTCAATTTCTATGGCTGCCCAACTCAACCAAGTGACTCCGGGCAGCTTACAAATCTAAACGTTTAAAGCAATTAAAACAATTTAAAAGACATTAAACCAAAAAACATCCATAAAATAAATACGTATAAATATAAAGAGCAGCCTTGACGGTTAATCCGCTAATAGTGAAGCCAAGTTAACGGGGCCCTTCATACATTCTGAGCCCCAGGTCTGAGTACATAGCTAAGTTTTGCAAAAGGCCAACAGGGTTGGGGGTCAGTCTGATCTCTGCAGAAAAGATATTCCATAAAAAAAAGCCCTTTTCCTAATTCCCACCAGTCAGCACTCTTTGGCTGAAGGGATCTGCAGCATGCCCAGTCTGTTGGATCTGATAAAACAGGTAGAAACTCTTGGAGAAAGACAGTAGTGGTAGTCCTTGACCTATGACCACAATTGAGCCCAAACTTTCTGTTGCTAAGTGAGACAGTTGTTAAATGAATTTTGCCCCAATTTACGACTTTCCTTGCCACAGCTGTTGAGTGAGTCACTGTAGTTGTTAATAACATGGTTATTAAGTGAATCTGGCTTCCCCGTTGACTTTGCTTGTCAGAAGACCCTGGGAAACGGCAACTGTCATAAATATGAATCAGTTGTCAAGCATCTGAATTTTGATCATATAACAACAACAACAAGTTGGAAGGGACCTTGGTGATCATCTAGTCCAACCCCTGCTCAGGCAGGAAACCCTATACCATTTCAGACAAATGGCTGTCCAGTCTCTTTTTAAAAACTTCCAGTGTTGGAGCATTCACCGCTTCTGGAGGCAGGTGGTTCCACTGGTTAATTGTTCTAACTATCAGGAAATTTCTCCTTAATTCCAGGTTGCTTCTCTCCTTGATTAGTTTCCATCCGTTGCTTCTTGTCCTGCCTTCAGGCGCTTTGGAGAATAGCTTGACTCCCTCTTCTTTGCGGCAGCCCCTGAGATATTGGAAGACTTGCTATCATGTCCCCCCTCTTCCTTCTCTTCATTAAACTAGAGCAGGGGTAGGCAACCTTGGCTCTTTTATGACTCGTGGACTTCAACTCCCAGAATTCCTGAGCCAGCCATGCTGAGGAGAAAGGGAGAGGTTTCTAAGCTGAGCCATGCTGGCTCAGGAATTCTGGGAGTTGAAGTCCACGAGTTATAAAAGAGCCAAGGTTGCCTACCCCTGGACTAGACATACTCAATTCCAGCAACCGTTCCTTGTATGTTTTAGCCTCCAGTCCCCTGATCGTCTTTGTTGCTCTTCTCTGCACTCTTTCTAGAGTCTCAACATCATTTTTTACATCGTGGTGACCGTGGGGATGCTGCAATGGTCGTTAAGTGCAAAACACGGTCATAAGCCACTTTTATCAGTTCCGTTGTAACCGTGAACGGTTCACTAAAAGAACTGCTGTAAGTTGAGGACTACCTGTACTTCAGGTAACCCGGTCCCGAGCCATGTAGGACTTTAAAGGTGACAACCAACTTGAATTGCACCTGGGAAACACATTGGAAGCCAATGCAGCTCATAGAGTAGTGGCATTACATGTGTCGTGTAGCCGGCACCAATCGTCACCAGCGCAGCTGCATTTTGTAGCTGTTGGGAGCTTCCGAATGCTCTTCAAGTGCAGCCCCACGCAGCGCATGCTACAGTAATCTAATTGGGTGGGTGACTTAGCTGCTGAAGGAACTTTCCTCGGCAAAAATGTTCACAGAGCACGTGGGCCGAAGTGGCAGTTGCATTGCCCAATTCAACTCTTTTACTGCTGAGTATTTGATGAGAAAAAAAGGGAGAGAGGCAGAGTGGTAAGGGAAGATTTTAAATTTGTGGGCGGAGCCTCCCACGGTCTCCCCTTTCTCCCCAGAGGCATTTCACATTCCTTACCTGGGACTCCATCTGCTTAATGACAGCACAATTACTTAACGACTGCAACCGGGAGTGCCAGGATTGCAATCATTGAACAAAGCAGCCATGTGATATCTGTCAATGACTGAGATTTCAGCCCTGATGGTGATCATTAAGCGAGGACTATCTATCTATACAGGTGGTCCGACTTATTCAATGGTGAAAAAAGTAAGGTTCTACATTTAGGCAAGAAAAACCAAATGTATAGGTATAGTATAGGTGGCACCTTGCTCAATAGTAGCAACTGTGAGAGGGATCTCGGAGTCCTAGTGGACAATCACTTAAATAGGAGCCAGCAGTGTGCTGCAGCTGCCAAAAAAGCCAACACAGTGCTAGGCTGCATAAACAGAGGGATAGAATCAAGATCACGTGAAGTATTAATACCACTTTACAATGCCTTGGTAAGGCCACACTTGGAATACTGCATCCAGGTTTGGTCACCACGATGTAAAAAAGATGTCGAGACTCTAGAAAGAGTGCAGAGAAGAGCAACAAAGATGATCGGGGGACTGGAGGCTAAAACATATAAGGAATGGTTGTTGGAATTGGGTATGTCTAGTTTAACGAAGAGAAGGACGAGGGGGGACATGATAGCCATGTCCCAATATCTCAGGGGCTGCCACAAAGAAGAGGGAGTCAAGCTGTTCTCCAAAGTACCTGAAGGCAGGACAAGAAGTAACGGATGGAAACTAATCAAGGGGAGAAGCAACTTAGAACTAACGAGGAATTTCCTGACAGTTAGAACAATTAACCAGTGGAACAACCTGCCTCCAGAAACGGTGAATGCTCCAACATTGGAAGTTTTTAAGAAGAGACTGGACAGCCATTTGTCTGAAATGGTATAGAGTTTCCTGCCTGAGCAGGGGGTTGGACTAGATGACCTCCAAGGTCCATTCCAACTCCTCCTCCTCCTCCTCCTTCTTCTATCCAATTGAGCCCAAAATTTCCATTGCTAAGCAAGGCAGCTGTTAAGTGAGTTTTGCCCCATTTTATAATCTTTTTTTTTGCCACAGTTAAGCGAATCACTACAGTTGTTGCAGTTGTTAAGTGAATCAGGTGGTCGTTAAGCAAATCTGGCTTCCCCCATTGACTCTGCTTGCCGGAAGCTGACTGGGAAGATTAGAAAAGTGATCACCTGACTCCGGAACAGAGCAACTGTCATAAATACGTGCCGCTTGCCAAGCGCCTGAAGTTTGATCACGTGACCATGGAGATGCTGCAAAGGTCGTAAGTGTGAAAAACAGTGGTAAGTCACTTTTGTCAATGCTACTGCAACTTGAAATGGTCACTAAATGAATGGCTGTACACCCAGGACCATTTCTACACACTTTTGCATTTGGTTGTAACCATGTTTGTATTGTTCTTCTTGTCTGACTTGGAAGAGAGCCCTTTTTAAACCTGCTGAAGGAGAAATATCTTCACATAATGGTTAATTGTGATTTACAGTATCACTATGCTACTTATGAGGTCTTCTACCATGTTTCTTCAGGCTTAGGTTAGTGATGGGGCAAGGCCTTTTTGGCTCTTAGTTCCCATGATTAAAATTTCATTTTGGATTATTTTAATTTTCAGCTTGCTGTCCTAGAGACCTGTAGGATTTTGTGGGGTGCATTTTTAATATTTGGGATTATTGCACTGTTTTAATTATGCTGTAATCTGTCCTGAGAGCTCCTGAAACAGAACGTTGGGCTGTACATTTCCAAATAAATAAACGTTATAAGAGCAGAGGAATGTAATAAAAGTAGTAGAAAAAGTAAATGGGCTCCAAATTGGCATTTAATCTTTTACTACGAGAAAGTAGGACTTTCCCTTTTTGTAATTAGGAACAGGATATTAAAAGTAAATAATGTACGTATTGCTTCTTCCAACACTAAGCACAATTAAATGTTAGCCTGATGAGAGGCAAATCCATATAAATTAATTTGTCATTTCAGGGCATCACAGTAGCAAAAAGCTGAATAGAGATAGCCCTCAACTTATAACCATTGATTTAACAACGGTTGGAGGTTACAACAGCAGCCTCAGAAAAAAATGATGACCCCCTCCTCAAAAGTTACAACCATCGCACCACCTCTGTGGTCATGGGATCACAATCTGAGTGCTTGGCAACCAGCTTACATTTACAACAGTTGCGGTATGTTGTGGTCCTGTGATCGCGATTTGCGACTTTTCCAGCCAGCTTCCGACGAACAAAGTCAATTGGGGAAGCCAGATTTGCTTATATGATATGATTCACTTAACAACTAGGTGTGATTGTGCAACCTTCATACATACCAGTTGCTAAGCATCTGAATTTTGGTCATGTGACCATGGGGCTGCTGTAATGGTCATAAGTGTGAAAACTGATCAGTCACTTTTTCAGTTCCAGTGTAACTTTGAACAGTCACTAAATGAATGGTTGTAAGTTGAGAACTACCGGTACTGTATAGAAGGGACCAGAAATTGTTGATTTTCTCTTATTCATTGAAAAAGATTTAAATACAGGTTGTCCTCGACTTACAACAGTTTACTCAGTGACCGTTTGAAGTTACAACGGCACTGAAAAAAGTGACTTATGACCATGACTGGTCACGTGATTTACATTTGGGTGCTTGGCAAGTGACTCACATTTATGACGGTTGCAGTGTCCTGGAGTCACCTGATCCCCTTTTGCGACCTTCTAACAAGCAAAGTCAATGGGGAAGCCAGATTCATTTAACAACCGTGTTATTAAGTTAACAATTGGAGTGATTCATTGAAGAAATGTGGCAAGAAAAGTGGTAAAATTTAACAAATTTTTCACTTAGCAACAGAAATTTTGGGCTCAATTGTGGTCGTAAATTGAGGACTACCTGCAATGTCCTTCAGCAGAAATCCAAGGTAGTTCGCAAAAGCAAACCTATTAATAGATTATGATCTATGACCAGAAATGAAAAATAGCCCAGAAATACACCACTCAGCCTGCAATCAATTGGCAACAGTTGTGCAATGACCTGAAACATTTGTACAATATTATAACAACAATCAACATTTCTCGTAGAAAAAAAATCACAAAATAATTAGATAAAATTGCCAGGTTTCGTCAAATAGCTCCAGACTCTGAAACAAAATTTAGCAAATATAAAAGTGGCACCAGTAATAGTGGACGAATAATGAAATTCTCACAGTGGAGGAATGGACTGTGAAAAAGTCAGAATTGCAGAAATGGCAAAACTGACCTGTTTGGTTTTGGAGAACAAAGCACAACCATTTATTTTTTTTAAAGACGTGGGATTTTTTTATATATATCCCACCTATTTTATTTTTATAAATAACCCAAGGCAGAAAATATATCTAACACTACTCCCTGCTCCTATTTTCCCCACAACAGCAACCCTGTGAGGTGAGTTGGGCTGAATGGAAGTGACTGGCTCAAAGTCACGCAGCCGGCTTTCATGTCTAAGGCAGGACTAGAACTCACCGTCTTCTGGTGATAGACCCCAAGTCACCCCACCAGTTTTCATGGCTAAGGCGGGACTAGAACTCACAGTCTCCTGGTGATTGACCCCAAGTCACCCAACCAGTTTTCATGGCTAAGATGGGACTAGAATTCATCGTCTCCTGGTGATTGGCCCAAAATCAGCCAGCCGGCTTTCACGTCTAAGGTGGGACTAGAACTCATAATCTCCTGGGGATTGACCCCAAGTCACCCAACCAGTTTTCATGGCTAAGACGGGACTAGAATTCATCGTCTCCTGGTGATTGGCCCAAAGTCACCCAGACAGCTTTCATGCCTAAGGTGGGACTAGAACACACAGTATCTCGGTTTATAGCCTTAACCACTAGAGTCAGGGGTAGGCAACCTTGGCTCTTTTATGACTCGTGGACTTCAATTCCCAGAATTCCTGAGTCAGCATAGCTGACTCAGGAATTCTGGAAGTTGAAGTCCACGAGTCATAAAAGAGCCAAGGTTGCCTACCCCTGCACTAGACCAAACTGGCTCTTTCTATTTACACGACTGCAAAGTGTTATACACGGAAATAGCTTTTATTAGAGACCTATAGATTGTCAAAAGAAGAGCATCACGATAAGGAATCTAATATGGGCATTTCAGTTGCATGGCTGCTGCGTTTTGCTCACTGCAATGCTTCCTGGTCCATTCAAGTAAGCATCTGAGGTAAAATTATATCTATTCATAGCTAATCATAAAACAGTTGTTTTATATACACACGCAGAAACACAGGCACAGACGTTAAGTTAAAAATAGCTGAAACAGCAGTCAACTCTGGAGACATTCTTACCTCAATGAAATCGGCCCTCGCTGGCATGTATCCTGCCATATCTCGAGAAAGAAGGGAATCAAAGGTAGGCCGGGGAGGATCTTCAGATGCTAAATAAATAAATAAATAAATAAAATAAAATGCATTGTTACAATTTCTTAAACTTACTAAGAGCAAGTAAGTTCAGCAACTTTAAGATGTGTGGACTTCAACTCTCATGCTGGCTGGGGAGTTCTGGGAGTTGAAGTCCACACTGTCAACGCTGCTAACATCGGATGTTTTTGCATTGACAACAGATGGAATAGTAGCCATCTTTTCTCTTTCGCTTTTAGAGTTAGATGATGCTGGGAGGGGGGGGGATGTGAAGGAGAGTCCAGCTAGACATAACAACACTAAACTTAGCGTGAGAATCAAGGTTATTGAGCCCAGAGCTGATAAAGAATTGGCGGGCTTCAAGCTAATTGGGGAATGTGATTTATGACTGTTAATTGGAGGAGGGAATTGTGCTTTGATACTATGTGCTCAGGGGAGGGGAATTCAGTTTTTGGCTTCAATTATGTAGTGCCGATATTATGCTACTCGAATAAAAGATCCTTTAAGGTAAACAATGCCTCGAAGTTCTTTTGAAGAGTTTCATGTGTCGGAACCATGACACACACATCAAAGTTGCCAAGGTTGAAAAGAACTGATATAGAGGAAAACTAACTTTTTTAACAAAAAAATTTTTTTTTTGTTAATCGTATGCTGATATTTCCTATAATTTATTTACAGCTTCAATTTCTATAGCTGCCCCTCCTGCAAGCAATTCAGCTTACCGTTAAAAGCAAACAATATAATTAATTAAACGACAGTAGTAAAAACAGGGAGGAAAAACACCAACAATTAAACAAACAAAGCAATCTGTAGCTGGTTCACACAATGTCCCAGTTCAGTGATTGTGCCAAGAACCAGGTCTTTAAAGGTCTCTGGAGAAAGCAGAGTCAGGCCACGTGGCCTTGGGGAAAAGCTACTCCAGAGAAGGCACATACCTCCTAGGTCCCATAATATGATACTGTGACAGGACCCAAAGCATGCCCGTAATCTAGAACAGGGGTCCCCAACCCCCGGTCTGTGGCATGCCAGCAACCGGGCCGCACAAACAAGCAAAGCCCCATCTGCGAGATGCAGGCAGCACACAAAACCACACACCCTCCGGGCCGTGGAAAAACCTCTCTCCACCGAACCGGTCCCTGGTGCCCAAAAGGTTGGGGGCCTCTGATCTAGCAAACCCTATGGGGTAGGCAGATATCCCTATCTGGAGAGGCAGCCTGGGAAATATCCAGTCCCTTTGTCATGTGGGGCCTTATAGATAGCAACCAGAACCTTCAATGGTATCCAGGAGCCTAGTGGTTTACCTGTGCAGCTGAATAAAAAGAGACGTGACATGGGTGTACTGCAAAGTGTCCATCACTATTTGCACTTGTGGCATTTTGGACCAGCTGTGGCTTCTGAGTGATGTTGAAGGCAGCCCAGTGAACCTTCCTTCTGCAATTCTCCAAATACGTTGCACTGAGTTACAGGAAGTCCTTGACTTATGACCAGTTGCTTAGTGACTCCAATGAAGGAAAATATGTGGGATGGCCATTTGCACACACACGTAGCAGTGCCTGCCTCCCTTTCCAGGCCGCCAAATCAAAAAGGTTGGAGACCTCTGGGTTAGGAAGTATGGTATTTAATATAGCAGTGGTTCTCAACCTTTTCTTCACCACGAACTTCCTTTAATTATCTTTTGTGGCCATGGACCATGGCCATGGAACCCCAAGACTTAACTCAAGATTTAAATCAACACATTTCTTCAAGCCTTTGCGGCCCCCCTGGTGACAACACTGCGCCCTCCCAAGGGTATGTGGGTCTCAGGTTGAGAACCGCTGTGATACAGATTTGTCTCTAATAAACTCATTGCTGCCTTTAAAGCCTGAAGAGGCACAGGAAACCTTGTCATCTTTCTTTGTGACTGGCACTTACCATAAAATGGAATGGCTAAGCTGGTGTGCTGTTTCTCCCCTGTCTGCTTCAGATGTAATAATGAGGATGCGAACAGGGGGTTATTGATGAAATGTTTCATGTAATGCTTTTCACACTCTTCTTTCGTCTTTGTGCTCATCTGGTTGGCTACATCTTGCCTGTAAAGGGCCAAGAAACAGGACCAGTAACTTGCCTGGCTCATAAAATCTGTGATTAACTATAGAGACGAGCAAAAAACGTTGGTTCAGAAAGGAAATGATTTGGAGAACTCTGAAAAGGTTGGTTTTCTTCTGGACCACGCTAGGAGTCCTCCGAGGGGTTGCACAGGCACAGTCTGAACCACAGATATTGTCCACGTCTTACTTCAAGTGGCAATAAAGGCCTTGCTCAAACTGTGGATCGGAATTCCAAGAATAAGCCCTCTGAAACCCAATAGCATCCATCAGGTGGACCTAGTGCAGGGGTAGGCAACCTCGGCTCTTTTATGACTCATGGACTTCAACTCCCAGAATTCCCGAGTTAGCATAGCTAACTCAGGAATTCTGGGAGTTGAAGTCCATGAGTCATAAAAGAGCCGAGGTTGCCTACCCCTGCACTAGTGCCTGGGGTGGACCAATCTAGTCTAACGAAAAGAAGGACTAGGGGTGACATGATGGCAGTCTTCCAATATTTGAGGGGCTGCCACAAAGAAGAGGGGCTCAACCTAGTCAACTGAGCTGTGGTGGTACAGCAGTTAAAGTGCAGTATTGCAGGCTAACTCTGCCCACTGTCAGGAGTTCGGTCCCGACCAGCTCAAGGTTGACTCAGCCTTCCATCCTTCTGAGGTCGATAAAATGAGAACCCAGATTGTTGGGGGCAATATACCATACATACCGTGTTTCCCCGAAAATAAGACCCAACCGGAAAAGAAGCCCTAGCATTTTTCAGGACGCTCGTAATGTAAGTCCCACCCCCCAAAATAAGCCCCAGTTAAGATCGGATGCATTTAGTACCGTATTTCCCCGAATATAAGCCCTAACCAGAAAATAAGCCCTAATGGGTCTTTTGGAGCAAAAATTAATATAAGACCTGGTCTTATTTTTGGGGAAACACGAGTAGATGTTGCCTTACCGCTGAACTGCCACCCTGACTCCCATCTTATCATCTCTGCCAGTTACGATTATAAAGGTAGTCCTAGATTTATCACCACAATTGAGCCCAAAATTTCTGTTGCTAAGCAAGACAGTTAAGTGAGATTTACCCCATTTTATGACCTTTCTTGCCACAGTTGTTAAGTGAGTCTGGCTTCCCCGATGACTTGGTTTGTCAGAAGGTCGCTAAAGATGATCATGTGACCCTAAGACGGTGCAACTGTCATCAATATGAGCCAGTTGCCAAGTGTCCAAAGGTTGATCACGTGACCATGGAGATGCTGCAACGATCGTTGTCAAAAAGGGTCACAAGTCACTTTTTTCAGTGCCGTTGTAACTTTGAATAGTCACTAAACAAATGGTTGTAAGTCAAGGACCACCTGTAATACCCTTGCCTTCTCTCTTTCCCCTGGTCCCATCCTTATGATCATTCTAATTGCACAGATAGTCCTCGACTTAGCGACCGTTCAGTTATGACATCCCTGGAAAAAAGGAGTTACGACCCAGTTCCAAAATTTGGACGGTCAGCCCCCCCCCCCCGCAGTCACATGACTACATTTTGGACACTTGGCAACACGGCTGCATTTACAGCCATTTGCCGATCCTGCGATCACATGACCACATTTTAAGATGGTTCTGCGGAAAACCGGAAGTCGCTTTCAGTTTTTGGCAAAACCATGCCCTAGCAAGCAGGTTTCTTCTGCAAAAAAGGTAACCAACCTGATTTACAACCGTTATCACACACAACTACTAATCGGCAGCCCCACTGTGGTCCTATGTCAAGGACTGCCTGTACACCCACTGATACCTGGAACATTCCCCAACCGGTGCAACTGGTTAATCCTCAGAAACTCTCACCAATTTCCAAAGCCACAATCCATCACTGCTTCCAAAAGAGCCATTTCTTCTTGAGCGGTCCAGGTAGGATCAAGGACAGGGAAATTCGAGGTCTGCAGTGGGAAGCAAGTATCAAAAGGAATCATTTGGATTTGCAATTGTGTAGGCTGATGAAATCCCACGAACCTTTCTGGAAAAGCCCCACAGACAGGAATTTTATTTGCATTTCCACTAAATATGGGTGTCAGGGTAGAAAGAAAGAGAGAAAGAGAGAGAGAGAGAGAGAGAAAAAAGAGAAAGAAAGAGAAAAAGAGAAAGAAAGAGAGAAAAGAGAAAGAAAGAGTAAGAGAGAAAGGGAGAGAGAAAGAAAGAAAGAAAGAAAGAAAAGAGAAAGAAAAGAGAAAGAAAGAAAGAGTAAGAGAGAAAGGGAAAGAGAGAGAAAAGAGAAAGAATAAGAGAGAAAAGGAGAGAGAAAGAAAGAAAAGAAAGAGAAGAGAGAGAGAGAGGGAGAGAGAGAGAGAGAGAGAGAGAGAGACAGACAGACAGACAGACAAAGAAAGAGAAATGAGACGGGTTTATTTCCTGGCAATAACTCCTTGAATTCCAACCTCTTTCAGGCAACTATTGGGTTGCTGTCAATTTCTTGTAGGCAAGAAATTGTATTTGGGGTTTTATTTCTGTAAGCAGCCCAGAGTCACCATGAGTGAATTGGGCAATCATATAAATTTTCTTAATAAATAAAAAATAAATAAACTAAAAGCCTAAACATAAGTTGTCATCTGATGTTGGGGTTCTATTTGCAGAAATATCCCACTTATTCCCACAAAGATGAACCCTGGAATTCCAAACATTACAACACAGAGAAAAGAACTTTTAATCTATTTCACACATTTTCTCAGAAGTTTCATTCTTAAATGGAGAGATTAAGGAGTGCATGTTCAGTTGTGTGACAGGCCCTATGCTAGCCCAAAGATATAATATTTTCAAATGATGTCCAGTGCCATAGGTGACAAAAGATATTAAAAAAATGGAAAACACATCATTTTAATGCCCCAAAACTCATGAGATGTCATGAGAACTTGTGACACTTATCTACCTCACAAGGTTTTGATTCTTCACACACACACACAAACAAGTATGCGTGTGGTGTGTGTATTGTGCATGTATGTAAGACCTCCTTATTCTCTCTATATACAGTTACACGCAGTTTAACAACTGTGTTGAATAGCGACCATTTACAAATATGAGAGTAATAAATAGTAATAAAAATCATTTTACAACCAATGTCTGCATTTACTGTACCACAACAAAAGCTTCAGTGGGAAACTGATTAAAGATCCGGTCAGTTTCAGGAAGAAGCTGTGATCCTGGGAGACTTCTAATCAAGTAATTAAGCTCACAGAGCTGAGTTTGTTAACTGGCCCATGGCACAGCAATCTCCCCATCCTGCCAGGGGGCAAAAAGGTGGAGGGGGAAAGGGGTCAGGCACAGAGCACTCTAGGAGAGAGAACTTTATCTGAGTTACAGGGGAGTAGTTTCCTTATCTCTCTTTCTGTTCACTTAGCAACCATTTCAGTAAACAACTGAGTCTTCAGAACCAACTGCAGCTACTAAATCAGGACCCCCGCACACACACCTATATGAAAAGGATTTTTTTTAATCTTATGCCTTTAATTTTATGGCTCTTACTCTCCTCCTGCATTTAGATCAATGGTGGTTATCCCCAAAGGTCAAACAATCATGGATATGTATATTCATAGTACTTTTTAAAACATTTAAAGAAATAACCATGTCAAGATACAACATTGACTGATGTTCTAGTGCAGGGGTCTTCAAACTTGGCCCTTTTATGACTTGTGGACTTCAACTCCCAGAATTCCTCAGCCAGGCGTGCCTGGCTGAGGAATTCTGGGAGTTGAAGTCCACAAGTCATAAAAGGGCCAAGTTTGAAGACCCCTGTTCTAGTGAGAACAGGAGGGTGATTACAACTTCTATAGCAGGGGTCTTCACACTTGGCAACTTTAAGACTTGTGGACTTCAACTCCCAGAATTCCTCAGCCAGCCTGCCTGGCTGAGGAATTCTGGGAGTTGAAGTCCACAAGTCTTAAAGTTGCCATGTTTGAAGACTCCTGTTCTACAGGGTTTCTGAAATGCTGTCTAACAGAAGGAATTGGTTGGCTTCCTCTCACCTAAACTAGGCTCCTAAAATGAAGAAAGACCAGGAGATGGAATTTTGGTTCAGCTGCAGGGCTTAAAGATTTCTCAAAGATACTGTGAAGTTTAATTCTGTGTTTTCTCTTGCCACTTCCTGCTCTACACAACCTTAAAAAAAATTAATAGGCAGGGATACACACAAATGAGAATATTAAGTACAAAGTGCTTAAATGAAATGGTTGAGTGATTTGCTTTGATATTATTGATATAATTTTAAGATAATAACCACAAGAGTACGAATAAAAGTACAAGAGGCTAAACATATGAAGAACGGTTGCAGGAATTGGGTATGTCTAGTCTAGTGAAAAGAAGGACTGGGGTGACATGATGGCAGTGTTTCAATATTTGAGGGGCTGCCACAAAGAAGAGGGAGCCAACCTATTCTCCAAAGCAGAACAAGAAGCAATGGATGGAAACTAACCAAGGAGAGAAGCAACCTAGAGCTAAGCAGAAATTTCCTGACAGTGAAAACAACCACTGGAATAATAGGGTCTTCTACTTGAGCAGGGGATTGGACTAGAAGACCTGCAAGGTCCTTTCCCACTCTGTTATTCTGTTAAGTTTCTTTATATTCAATTTAGTTTTGAATTTGTTCCAGTGGGAATGGGTGGATTTCATTTTTGCTCATACCTGCAGGCATAGAGAATGATACCCATATTTGCCCATGGTGCCCCTACAAAAAATCCGATAATGAGCTTACAACGTCCATTGCTGACTAACAGATTTAACATGCAGAATAGTTCAAATGTCACTGAGGCAAACTGCTACTTGCATACTGACATTTTCAGAGTTCCAGCAGCACCCCACAGGAATTTTTAACTAATTATGCCACACAAAGTAAACATTACTCAAGCTGTAATTATTGTTAGTTATGAAGCATTGTTATAAAATGTAACGAAGAATTTCTTGCTAATTTAGCTGTGGGCCAACTAATCCTGGAGGGAACGTGGCATGAGCGATTAAAATAAAGCACGACTCACTTTAGGAGTGTTAATGGATTGAAAAATGTTAATTGTTCTGCATGACAAATTATTAACAAAGGTATTTTCTCATTCAAACTCTATGCGAACAAAAGCATTACATAAGTAACATCTCGTTCAGATTCTCCCAACTGGACACATCAACTGGGGGTTGTGGAAATTGGTTGAAATCAACATTATCTGGAGTCCACCCAGTTGGAAAAAAAAAACAGGTTTATTATCTTCTAAGACTGATGTGGACAACCTATATTTTCCCAGCTTTTTCTTGGTGGTTATTGCTAAATTAAACTACTGAAATTCAGTTTCAAACTATCAAATTAAGAAGCCTGTGTTTTTTTCCCTCTGGAAAAACAAGGCACAGGAAATTAGTTGGCGGCTTCTGAGGTCCATTTTATTTGAGAATCCTCCAAAAGAATTTTTATTTTGTTCAATTTATTTGCCGCCTTTCTCACCGTGGGGCTACCTTAAGTGGCTTACAACAATAAAAAGGAAGAAATGAAAAGAGTGTTCAGAGAACAGAAGATAATAGAACAATAAAAAAGAACATAATGAGAATACATCAATATGATAACCAAAAAAGATGGAACAATGGAGAGCAGAGAACAGGGGGAGGGGGGAGTGGAGTCTGCCACTAAGCCAGCAGCCACTTCCAGCTGTTATTTATTTAACAAATAAATAAATAACAAATAGAAGTATTTTAAAAATTCCTTTCCCAAGTTTTTTGATACTGACATTTCATTACTCCTATACTTTCAGTGAGTGAAATAGTCATTTAAAAGGGTACCCCTAAGCATAAAACTTCCCTACACCTGTATTGTTAGGACATATTCCATAAAGAAAGAGGCAATTTGGTGTACAGGTTAAGGTGCTGGCCTAAAAACCAAGAGACTATGAGTTCTAGTTCTGCCTTAGGCATGAAACCTGGCTGGGTGACTTTAAGGGGTCTTCAAACTTGGCCCTTTTATGACTTGTGGACTTCAACTCCCAGAATTCCTCAGCCAGGCATGCCTGGCTGAGGAATTCAGGGAGTTGAAGTCCACAAGTCATAAAAGGGCCAGCTGAGGAATTCTGGGAGTTGAAGTCCACAAGTCATAAAAGGGCCAAGTTTGAAGACCCCTGCTTTAAGCCAATTGCCCGGAGACTGTGAGTTCTAGTCCTGTCTTAGACATAAAAGCCAGCTGGGTGACTTCGGGCAAGTCACTCCCTTTCAGGCCAAGACACCTCACAGGGTTGCTGTTACGGGGAAAATAGGAGAAGGAAGGAGCATTAAGTATGTACCACCTTCAGTTATTAATAAACGAATATAGGCAGAATAAAAATCTAATAAAAAAGATAGATGACAACAACTGATAAAAGCAAGACAGATTAATTAGAACTGTATATTTACCATTATCTCATAGGAGTGGTCATTTTGATGCTTCTTGTATTCAAATCCTCTTGTGAAGCACTGGAAAACAAGGTGAATTTTTTATTCATTCTTGGTACAAGGAGTTTTGAGGAATCACAGAATACAGGGTCCCTGCCTCCCTTTCCCACCAATATCATTTCATCGCAAGCAAAAAGTGTTCTGTCACCGTTGTTATTTACAGCAAACATTTTCCTTTTGCTAGCATTGTTTCATAAAAACAGGCACCCAGAATAAAGCTTGGGGGAAGAGGGGGGGGAACCCCTCTCCCTTTCAAAACAGGTGAATATGATCAATGCCTAAAAATTGACAAGCAGCCTCTTCTGGAAGAAAGAAGAGAATTTTTGTCTGTTCTAGCTTGCTCAAGTCCAAAGACGGAACGAAATCAGCCCCAGTGGCCAAGAGGTTGTCCTTGCATTCTCTTCTCTCGCCTTGTAAATATAATTTACCTGCAAGCATAGCAAAAAAGGAGGTGGGCCGCATTCTGCACATTTGATGTACGGTTCTGCAAGGTAAGAGGAACATCCTCGGCATGGTGGCTTGTCAAAAGGGTCACCTGTGAAACAGCAAAGCTAATATGCATTTTAAAAATAAACAGTAGGCTTCTTTTAGCAAATTTCTTCCTCCTGTATCAGCAGAACACTGGGTGTGTACACATTTGAAACCTGGATGCTGATTGAGGATCAATCTTCCTTATAAGAAACACAGCCAAAGTTCTACAATCTCTTATTTCATAATCATACATACTCGGAATTTAATATGCAGGTAGTTCTCGAATAATAATAATAATAATAATAATAATAATAATAATAATAATAATAATAATAATAATAATACTGGAGCACCACTTGAACACCATTGGCATTGACAAATTCGCCATTAGTCAATTGCAAAAGGCGGCCTTACTAGGAACTGCTTCCACCCTGCGACGATATCTGTAATACCATACAAACATCCACATCTGCCTATCCCAGGTCCTTGGTAAGGACTCGATAGGTAGACAAAATGCCAAATCCAGTCTGAACATCTGGCTGACTGTGCGATGATCCATAATAATAATAATAATAATAATAATAATAATAATAATAAAGTTGGAAGGGACCTTGGAGGTCATCTAGTCCAACCTCTGCTCAGGCAGGAAACCCTATACCATTTCAGACAAATGGCTGTCCAGTCTCTTCTTAAAAACTTCCAGTGTTGGAGCATTCACCGCTTCTCTGTTTAGTGACAGTTTGAAGTTACAATGGCACTGAAAAAAGTGTTGCTCACACTTACAAACAACACAGCATCCCCACAGTCACGTGATGAAAATTGGGATGCTTGGCAACTGGCATGCATTCATGATAATTGCAGTGTCCTGGGGTCACGTGATTTGTGATCTTTCCAGCCAGCTTTTGATAAGCCAAGTCACTGAGGGAAGCTGGATTTGCTTTATAGCCGTTGTGATTCACTTAACAACTGCAGTGATTTGCTTAAAAGACGTGGCAAAAAAAAGTCGCAAAATTGGGTACGACTCACAGAACAAACCACCTTGCTTAGCGATGTGAATTCTGGTCCCAGTTGTGATTGTGAGTTGAGGACGGGCTGTATCAATTATGCATGTTTCACCCATTCAACTGGATGGAGAAAATCCATTTCCTTGTGAGTGCAGAGTGACATGCAACAAAGTGATCTCATGATTCCTTTACTCAACAAGGAAGAACAAGTCTGCTAGCACCTTAATTGTTATCTGATTTATCATGGTAAGATAGTATCATGGACAAGCACTATGACAGTGGGTGAAGTTTCCACTTGAATAGGCTAGTAGTCTATGTTTATAAATACCAAAAGCGGAAATAAAACCACTAAGAAATGCAAACCACGTGTTTTTTTTTACAATTCAGTTAAGTAATCATTCAGGACAGCAGTCATGAATGACAACTATTTGGTGTCCTTGATGATTGTGTTGATTAGCACATGTAACAAGACAAGAAACCTTTGCCCTTAGTCATGGCCAGATAGAATTCTCTCTTACAAACTTGACACTGGATTCTCCCTTTAAAATTCCTCTGTTAGAAAATGGCAACTTTCAGAAAAGCAAAAATTCTGGAAAGGAGAAGGACATTTCGTTCCACCTGCCAGCCTAGGGCAGGGGTAGGCAACCTTGGCTCTTTTATGACTCGTGGACTTCAACCCCCAGAATTCCTGAGCCAGCCATGCTGAGGGGAAAGGGAGAGGTTTCCATGCTGAGCCATGCTGGCTCAGGAATTCTGGGAGTTGAAGTCCACGAGTCATAAAAGAGCCGAGGTTGCCTACCCCTGGCCTAGGGTTAAGGTAGACATCATGAGAACATAATCCTTGCTTTGACTCACCCTTGTGTCTGCTCCTAGCCCTGGAAGGGAATGTTGATTAACAGTGGGTCTGTTTGTCAACCAAGCATCTTTACTGCCATCTAGAGGCTACACAAATCTTTGCAGACCAACGACTGCAAAGTTGTTTTACTGGGGAAGAAAGGAAATATAAACAGATAGTTCTTGACTTATCGCCACAATTGGGACCAGAACCTATGTCACAAAGTGAGGCAATGAACTCTGTTAATTTCATATCTGGAGATGCTGAGCGAATCACTGGGGTGCTTAAGGGAATCCTGAGGTCATTAAGTGAATCTGGCTTCCCCCATTGAAAGGTGGTATGAAAGGTGGTAAAGGATGATCATGTGACCCCAGGATGCTGCAACCCTTATAAATGCATGCTGGTTGCCAAGTGCCCAAATTCTGATCACATGACAATGGGAATGCTGCAAAAGTCATAAGTGTGAGGACCAATCACAAGTCACTTTTTTCAGCACTATCCTAACTTCAAAGGTTGCTAAACAATGGTCGTAAGTCGAGGACCATCTCTAAAGGTTAAACTTCCTATTATAAATCTGATAAAAATGGGGACTCTCTGGTAGCTGTTTATGGATAGCTTATTTGAATCAACATGCTATCTAAAAATGCATGCCGTCTTTAGATAGCAGGTTTAAATAAACTTCATTTCCACTCCATATTATTTACAATAACGTTCTATATGCCATCTGATAAAATGGAGCCGAGTTTGATAAAGCTTAAGAACAACCCTCCTTATGTTGCTATTGGGATTAATGTTTGTAGTATTTCCAGCCGGCATATGCCTTTGGTTTATACTGTAATAAAATATTTTTAGTTGTTAACATGCCGTAATACTCTTGGCTGATTTTGCTACAGCAGATTAATTGCACTATTTAAGAGATTCATTCATATATTTTCTTTATTCAGTTTTAAGACTTTTTTTTTAAAGTAAGAATTTGCAAGTTAAGTTCTAAGTCGTCCAATCTTGGCAACTTTCAGACTTGTGGACATCAACTCCCAGAATTCCCCAACCAGCATGGCTGGCTGGGGAACTCTGGGAGTTGAAGTCCACAGGTCTTAAAGTTACCAAGGTTGGACACCCCTCTTCTAGGTTGTCTGACTTTTGCCTTTTTTCACAGAAAGCAGAAGAGCAGATCTATCTCAGTGGTGTATAAAAAAGTTGGCAAATGCCCTTGAGCCACAAAACTATAGAATGGGAAGAGACATCACTAGGGGCTAGTCCAACTGTCCGAAATCTGCTGTATAATTATTCCATTATTAAGCGGAGGCTATTCGGCCTCTTAAAACTTCCAGAGACAGTGAACTCACAATCTCCACTATTAGGATTATTCCACAACATAAGCACATCGTGTCTCATATATGAAGCATGTTCTGCCTTCACCAACCCAGAGTCTAATGCTAAATTTAACCTATTTTACAAAGGTTAAATAACATTCTTCCTTCCAAAAAAAATGTTTTGTTTTTTTTTTCAATTCCAGTGTTAACATTACTTACTGCTAAATGAAGCCAGGTGATCCATGAACCTTTCTAAGATGCAATGGTAATTGCCTTCTTTTGAATGATGCTTTATGGATATTCAGCCACTGGAAAAAAAGGGAAAAAAAACCACATCTAGCAATTTTTAAGCACGGAGAAGTTTCCCGAGTTCCTCTCCATTAGATTCAGGTGAAGCAAGCTCTACCTAACTCTGACCCTATAAAATCCTAATTTTTCAAAGCAAATCATTGTATAGTATGATGGGTAACTTTCTGTAGTTTCAAAAACAAATAGGATTCAAGGGAACTGGCTGCACAGAGTAAAAAGGAATTCATTTTACTGGTTAGCAAGTGGATTAATTTGAGTACAGGTAGTCCTTACTTAATGACCACTCATTGAGCAACGGTTTAAACTTATTATGGTGCCGAGTGATACTTATCACCTGCGGTTATTGCAGCATCTCCATGGTCACATGATCCAGGCACTGGGCAAATGCCTCACAGTTACGACACTGCAGCATCCTGCAGTCACATGATCTCCATTTGCAACCTCTGTTGCTGGCTTCCAGCAAGCAAAGTCAATGAGGAAGCTGGCAGAAGATCACAAATGGCAACCACGTGATTATCATGCTTAACCCTGGTGCAGAGGTTGCTTTAATGACACCCGTCGGAAATGCCAGAACTGGCTGTCATTTAGTCGCACGGTCATGTGATGTTACACTTCACATCTGCGTCACTTAGTGACATAAGGACTGTAATTCGGACAAGAATTTAAGTGAGGACTACCTGTACTTTGATGGAATCACAAAATGTCTGGAGAAATTTTAAGATGTTAGAAAGTTAGAATATGTGAGGTAGTGAGTTGCAAGGAAAGATTACGGATAGTCCTTGACATATGACTAGTCACTTAGCAGCTGTTCAAAATTATGACAGGCCTCCCCCAGAGCTACTTATGACCCAGTTTCAAAGTTCAAAGTTGCCTCCCCTCAAATGTTGGGCATTTGACAACTGGCCCTCATGCAGGACCATTTGCAGCATCCCATGATCACAGGACTATTTTGGGCATTTTTTGCCAGAAACACCCATTAGCTAAAATGGTGTTGTTTAACAACTGGGACAATCACTTAACAACCACCACAAAAAAGGTCATAAAATCAGGTGTGATCATGTAGCAATCTGCTTAATGACCACAACTTATAATCAACTTACAATTACAATTACAATTTTTGGCTCATTTACAGTCATCAGCCAAGGACTTCCTGCATTTGCTAAAGAAGCAAAAATAGCTTAATTCAAGAATGTTTTTCCACCCAGTTACATGGAAATATGAACTGGATACATCACAAGAAACATAATCTTGTGGTTAAGGCAGCAGACTAGAAAGCAAGAGACGGTGAGCTAAGTCTTGTCTTAGCCATGAAAGCCAGCCGGGTGATTTTGGGCCTGTTGCTCTCTCTTAGCCCAACCCACCTCACAGGGTTGTTGTGGGGAGAATAGGAGGATGAAGATGTGTTGGATAGGTTTGTTGCCTTGAGTTATTTGCAGAAATAATAAAGGCAGGATATAAATATATAAATGTATAAAAGAAATTTGAATGTGTTGGGAATGGAGTAGTTAAGAAGTGTGTGATGTAAAACAAGGATTCGAGACACAATGAAGAAGTGCTGAATGAGCATGGATTGAACACAAAAGTGCACAAACAAGACAGAATGAACAAAAATTGCATCACAAAATTGATACAGGTAGTCCTTGACTTACAACCATTCGTTTAGTGACCATTCAAAATTACAACAGCACTGGAAAAAGTGACATGACAATTTTTCACTCTTACAACTGATGGAGCATCCCCATGGTCATGCGATCAAAATTGGCAACTGGTTTCTATTTATGATGGTTGCAGCGTCCTGGGGTCACGTGACCCCCTTTTGCAACCTTCTGACAAGCAAAATCAATGGGGAAGCCAGATTCACAGAACAACTGCAGTGATTCACTTAACAGCTGTGGCAAGAAAGGTCATAAAATGGGGCAAAATGCACTTAACAAATGTCTGACTTAGCAACATAAATTTTGGGCTCAACTGTAGTCATAATTTGAGGACTATCTGTACCTGAAGGAAGAATGGACAGGAAAGGGAAAACTCTGAAAATCATGGTTGCTGAAGAGGATATTCCAAAGACAGGAGAATAAAAGGCAACCGTATAAAGCAGGGGTGTTCAAACTTGGCCCTTTTATGACTTGTGGACCAACTCCCAGAATTCCTCAGCCAGGCTGTGGAATTCTGGGAGTTGAAGTCCACAAGTCATAAAAGGGCCAAGTTTGAAGACCCCTGGTATAAAGTGTTGCATGGATGTATGTGGAATTCCCCAGCCAGCATGTGTGGGCTTCAACTCCCAGAATTCCCCAGCCAACATATTGGCTAGGGAACTCTGGGAGCTGAAGTCCATGCATCTTAAAATTGCTGATGTTGAGAAACACTGCTTTACATCCCTATAAAGTCTCCTCTAAACAAGCTCAACTCTTGGGGATTCATGAACTGTTCATACATGTAGTTTTCTTGGAAAGTATACCAAAGTAGTTTGGCCCTGGCTTTCTTCTTAGGCATTTTTCTAACTTTCCAGCCTGGGGAAAAAAATCTCCCATGCAAAGAAGACTGATAGGATTTCATCTGGAATTGGAGCTGCTGCCCCCTAGAGGGCGACAACCGCTACATCGCACCCTGACCATCTCAACCGCTCCTTTCCTCCCTCCCTCCTTTTCGAGATCGCTGCTTACGTCAGCGCCACGCGCCCCCTCGTCCAATGAGCGGGAGCCGCCGCCGGCGCACGCGCAGCCCCCGCCCGCGTGGCTCCTCACGGCACGCGCTCCCCGCTTTTGCTGCCCACCCCCCCTTTCCCCCACCCACCCACGCGCATGCTCTTCTTTCAGGCTCTTCTTTCTCCCGCTTCCCCTCCCACCGAAATCACCTCCCCGGCTTATTTATTTTATTGATTTGTTTCTTCCTTCACTCTTTTCGTTCCACCGAAGCCGGCTTTGTTTTGCCTATACCCTCGGCCGGCCTTCCGACGTTCAACGATACCTGCTCCGGACAAACCTCCGGGCGGAAGGTCCTTAATCTTCCTGTCTCTCTTTCTCTTTCTTTCCCTCCCTGTTGATGCTTTGCCGGCGCGCGCGCACGCGCCTCCTCCCGCTCCCGTTCGAACGTGCTCGGGCCCGATCGGGGGTGGGCGGGGCATCAGGGAGGTCGAGCACGCGGGCACCTCCTTTTCTCCCCCACCGCTCCCGTTGGGCACCGCCCCCTTCCGCTTTCCCGCCTTTTCGGCGCGCCCGCGCGCCCAGGAATGTTCTTTCGAGGCGGGCACGCGCTCCCCAGGTGTCTGTTTTAGTATGAATGAGCGAGAAGGAAGAGGAAGGTGAGACTATAACTCGGGGGTCGTCAAACTTGGCCCTTTTATAACTTGTGGACTTCAACTCCCAGAATTCCTCAGCCAGCGTGCCTGGCTGAGGAATTCTGGGAGTTGAAGTCCACAAGCCATAAATGGGCCAAGTTTGAAGACCCCTGCTATAACTATTTGGATGAGCACGCCGGCCCTCCCTCCCTCCCCTCCCGTTAAAAAAAATCAGCCATTACTATGGGAAATAAACCCTCGAATGCGAACTTAATTAGCTCTAAAATGGGTCGTTAGCAGTTAAAATGAACCAGTAGGGAAATGGGAAATTAATGACTACAATAATGGCTGTGTGGTTAAATCAAGCGCTTCTCCACCTCAGGCATTTAAGACCTGGGGACTAGAATTCTGGCTGGGGAATTCTGGGAGTTGAAGTCTACACATCTTAAGTTTCTGAGTATCTATGGAGAGTCTCAAATCATCCGCCTTGTCCCAGAGGTGCTTTTCAAAAGGCAACTTAATCTGGCTGCTTTTTTTTTGGAAAAGCACCTTTGGGTTAAGTTTCTGAAATTGAGAAACACTGTTTTGGGGAGCTCCATTCAGAACCTGGCTCCTAGCCTTTTATTATAAGCCACCCACTGAGTCCGTTCATTCAGAATGAAATCCCAGTAGACTTGCCAAATCCTGCTTTACAAGAGCTTCTTCCTCCATTTCTTGCATTGATCGACCCTCGCTTTCTTGCAGGCTTCTTCCTGCATCCATCCTTCCTTCCTTCCCTTTATTTCTTTTCCTTCCTTCCCCCTCCCTCCCTTTATTTTTTTCTTCCTTCTTTCCATTACCCTCCCTCCATTTTCCCTTCCTTCCATTACCCCTTCTCCCTTTATTTTTCCTTCCTTCCCTTTTTCTTTCCTTCCTTCTTTCCATTACCTTCCTTCACTTTCCTTCTTTTCCTTCCTTCTTTCCATTACCCTCCCTCCATTTTCCCTTCCTTCCATCACCCCCTCTCCCTTTATTTTTCTTTCTTTCCTTCCTTCCATTACCCTCCCTCCATTTTTCCCCCTTTCTTCCCTTTGCCGCCCATCTCGCTGCCAAAGCGACTCTAGGGGAGGTGCACTACCTTGGGCTGAGACACCCAGGTTCCCCCAGATCACCCCGTCATTCCTAATTGACTGTAGCACACCCCTTCCAATCGCTATTGCGTTCTTCCCATCAAGAATTAAAACGTGAGCACGCAACAGGTAAAAATCCCGCCCATCCGCGTCCGGTCTCTAGAAATAGTCCTGCCCGGAACTTTTGTGACGGCTGCGTGTTTTCCCCGGATCGCTTAAGGGTCGGGACGAGCAAGATGGCGGCGGCTGCCGTGGATCCACGTGCGGAAGCGAAAGTTCTCGGCGCTGAATTGGAAGAAGGCGATACTGGTAAAGCTGGGGAGGGGATTTGCAACTGGTTAGCCGGCTAATGGATGGCCGATGGGAGAAGAGGCAGCGGCAGTTGTGGAGAAAGACAAAAAGGGTTTCTGCTTAAAAAGCGACTGACAAATTAAAATCGTCTCCTGTATTTATAACGGGAAGTGTAGGATAAAGGGGTTCCTGTTGGGGGTGTCTGGTTAACATCGCCTTCTTTCCCAGCTCATTAGATCTGGTGTCTGTAGCTTTTTCCATTTCTCAGCCTCCCACATGATTATGGGTCACTCGCTTTTCTTGGGTTGCCAATAAAGGAGAATATTTGTAGCTCGGTGTTGAAATGAAGGGTCCTTGCTGCCCTCGGAGCTTGCTTGTTTTCTTGCAGACTTTCAGTGGTAGGCACTGATGATGTTATCTAGTTTGGGTAATTGAAATTTGTGCCAGAAAACAAGCTCAGAGAGCACCAAGGAGCCCTCATTTTCTTGGGTTGGTTTATTTCTTTGTCCCTTCCAACTTTATTATATTATTATTATTATTATTATTATTATTATTAATTGCCGCTAGAAAAGAATATTTGTAGCTCAGAGTTGAATTGTGGGGTCCTTGGTGCTCTCTGAGCTTGTTTGTTTGCTTGCAGATGTTTCATTTTCCAACTAGGTAACATCAGTACTAGCAATGTTATCTACCAATGAAATGTCTGCAAGAAAACAACCAAGCTCAGAGCACCAAGGATCTCACGATATTAATTGCTTCACAAAAGGCAGTCTTGTTGCCCCTCCAAACCTTACACTGATGAAGTTTCCTCATAAGATAGTGAAATTGAGAGTTTATGTTGGTGTGGAGCCTTGGCGATCACATAAAATTTTCCCCTGGAGGATCTGTTTTCAACTTGATTCTTCATGTGTTATAACTGTTCACTTATAGCCACTGTAACTCAGTCTACCTTCCTGGCTGCTGGTCATCCTATTCTCTTTCCTTCCATCTTTCCCAGCATTAGATCCTTCCCCAGAGAGCTGGATCTTTGATCTTATATCGAAAGTAGGATCATTTGAGCCTGTAATTTGCATCTTGAGTGAGAATTCTGGGTTGATTTGTTTGATGATTCATTGGTTTGTTTTCTTGGCTATCTTACTGTCAATACTCTATCCTGCTTCAGGGTCCAACATTCACTTTCATAGTGTTCACAGGGAATACTGTTGCTTATATTATTGTGATCTTTGTAGATATATTATGTGATCACATACCAAGGCATCTGAATATTTTTTCCAAGGCCTTCATGGCTGCTCGCGACAAGGGCTAGTCCATTGCAAATTTGTTGACTGCTTGTTCCTTTATTGTTAATGGGTAATCCTAAAAGGAAGAAACCTACCTCTTCATTGTCAATCCTAAAACTTTATCATTAGATTGGTTGTCTTTATATTTGATTTTGGGAGAAAAGATTTCCATTTTTTGGCTATCAAGTAACCAAATTAGCATAGCACAGATAATTGAAGTTTCTTCTTCCAATTTTCTTTCTTCCTCCATATCTTCTTTCAATCCAACTTCCCTTAATATATATTCAGATTGTTGAATAAATAGGGTGCTCTACTACGCTCCTAATCCTTAGACAGTTCAGAAAGATATAATGATCAACAGTATCAAAATCCGTCTGAGATGAAGCAGGTGTAGATGGATTGCACTACCCCATCTTGGTCCTGCCAGAAATCATCTGGGTTGTGCAAAACGCACATTCTCATTGTTTCCTTGAAATGATACACGCTCCCCTTGTTCTTGTGGGCTATTAGTTAAAAACAGTGATGGATATTTATATTGAATTAAGTTACAAAAATTTAGACAAAGTATTCCGGTTATGGATACGGTGCAAGTAACAGGGATATTCTGTTTCTTTTAGGATCCGAGTGGAGTTCAGGGGTTCCAGAAGATAGCTTTTCAAGTGATGATGGAGAGCAGGATGATGAAGTTGATGATACACCTAAGACCCCAGATACAGATACACCTAAAGATGCAGCAGAATCCAAAGAAGCAGGAAACGCTGGGTGGGCTGAAGCCATGGCCAAAGTGCTTAACAAAAAGGTTTCTAGTGATAAGCCCACTATCCTGTTGAAAAACAAGGGGCAGGATGTAGAGCGAAGAAAAGAAAAACAAGAAAGGTTGGAGCAGAGGAAGAAGGTAGGGAAAGCATATTACTGCTAGTATTCAAGAGATGTGCAGTGGTTGAGATATGGATCATCCTCGGAGTATGATCACAATTGGGATCAGAATTTCCATTGCTAAGCAAGGCGGGTTTTGAGTAACTTTCACCTGATTTTACTTTTTTGCCATCGTTGTTAAGCGAATCACTGCACTTTTTAATCACATGGGTGTTAAGCAAATTCAGCTTCCCCCATTGATTTTGCTTGTCAGAAGCTGGCTGGGAAGATTGCAAATGGTGATCACATGGCCTGAGACCAGCCATGTAAATACATGCTGGTTGCCAACTGCCCTAATTTTCATCACAAGACCAGCGGGATGCTGCAATGGTCATAAGTGCAAGGACAGATTGTAAGTCACTTTTTTTCAGTTCCATTGTAACTTTGAACAGTCACTAAATGAATGGTTGTTAAGTCAAAGGATTCCCTGTATCACAAAACCCTAATTTTGGCAAGTTATCTATTAACTAATTCTGTCTAGAGATTCTTGGATACACGGGCAGCCATATAAATTGGATTAATAAATAAGTGTAAATGTTAAATGTATAAAATGAATGTTTTAATTCTGTTTTTGGGAACAGAGAAACATATTACGTCATGCCACCAGGCATAGGATATTACATGACTTCTACCTCTCTCCCCTTGGAGGGGGAGAATGTCTACATTACTTTCATAGTGTATATCCTGTGTGATAAACATGTTCAGTTTCACTGCCATTAAGAGGCAGGTAACACGTGAAATGTAATTTTTAAAAATACAAAACAAAATGAAAGGTAAAATCATACATAGCCAGAGAAAATAAATGCATTCCCCCTAAAAAACTGTTTGGGGCTCAACAAAGCCTGTAGAATGTTCAGGTTTTCAAAGCTGTCATGCCCCAAAAGTATATAAATATAATCTTTGTTTTGCCCTATGGTTTAGAACAGGGGTCCCCAACCCCTGGGCCGCACCGGGCCGCGGCATGCCAGAAACTGGGCCGCACAAACAAGCGAAGCCCTTTCCGCGGGATGCAGGCAGTACATGAAACCACGCCCTCTCTGGTCCGCGGAAAAACCTCTCTCCACAGAACTGGTCCCTGGTGCCCAAAAGGTTGGGGTCCTCTGGTTTAGAAGGAAGCCTTTTTATGGCTTCTCCCCAGTGAGACAGTTCTTAAATAAGGATTTAAAGACCAGTAGTAGTAACACTGTGACCGTAGTTACATTTCTGGAGGGTGCTTTATGAAGAAAATTGGGCACTTTTGACTTCCTTCTAGCTATTTTATAGAAACCCAAGGAGTTTTTTGTTTTATCTTCTCAGCATTAAGCCAAAATTGTTTCAGAGTTAACAGCAGACAAATCTAGCAAGCCATACTACTATCCGTCTAAGCCTTGAAGCTTTTCCTCTCTTATTAATAACAGCATAATAAACGGAGTTACTAGTTGCTAAATAAGTTATATACAGGACACATAGTGTAAATCAGTGTTTCTCAAACTTGGCAGCTTTAAAATGGGTGCACCTCAACTCCCAGAATTCCCCAGGCAGAAACCCAATGAACCCCCACCCCCCTGGCAACAACAACTAAACTGTTGATGGGTTCCATATCACCCTGGGGTCATCAGGCCAGCTGACCAAACCATATCTTCAGAGCCTTTTAAAAACATATAGGATGGGGGCCAATCCTATCTCTACAGGGATGATGCTCCACAGGGAGGAAGCCACTATGCCAGGGGTAGGCAACCTTGGCTCTTTTATGACTCGTGGACTTCAACTCCCAGAATTCCTGAGCCAGCATGGCTCAGCATGGAAACCTCTCCCTTTCCCCTCAGCATGGCTGGCTCAGGAATTCTGGAAGTTGAAGTCCACGAGTCATAAAAGAGCCAAGGTTGCCTACCCCTGGACTATGCAGAAGGGCCGTCTTGGTCCTATCAGATGGACCTCCTTAAGAGAGGGAACCCGTAGCATTCTTTGCCTCCCTGCTCTGGTAGGTCAAGTAGACACAACTGGGAAAAAGACAGTCTTTCAAATAACCTGGCCTTAAGCCATGTAAGGGCTTTAAACATGTCAGCCAGGACCTTGAATTGGAGCCAGAAACCAATCAGCAACCAGCCCAGCTCCCGTAAGAGAGATGACGTGTGCAAAACTAGAGTTGCACAAAACCATGTGGGCTTCCACATTTTGAACTAATTGAAGTTTCTGGATACTTTTGAAGAATACTTTTTCAATTTAATTGAAGGAAAGCAAATTTATCCTTCCTGCGCCGGGGGGGGGGATTCTTCTCTGTGTCTTCCCTAAAGTTGCTCTTTAGTGTGGAAGAGTGAGTATCAGTAATCATAATGCCAGTGTTCTCCTGTAGCAGATAATAGCTTGGAGGGCATTTTCACGCCAACCTTTAACTAGAAAGGCTTGATTCTTCCTTCAGTGCTTTCTATTAAGTGGCTAATTTCTTCCCTGTGTTTGTAACCCAGCTGAATAAAAAGCGAGAATGGGAAATGCTGTGCCGAGTGAAGCCAAATGTTGTCAAAGACAGAGAAGTTGAGAGAAACCTTCAGAGGATTGCTACAAGGTAAAAATGAATGTTTGGGCTTTGGAAAGATTTTGGATTTAGATTTAATAAAAATGTTGCCTTTATTACTTTTATAAATAACTCAAGGCAGTGATCATAACTAATATTCCTTCTTCCTCCTACTTTCCTCACAACAACCAACCTGTGAGGTGGGTTGGGCTGTGACAGAGGGACTGGCCCAAAGTCACTGAGCCGGCTTTCATCCCTAAGGCGGGACGAGAACTCGCAGGCTCTTTGTGATTGGCCCAAAGTCATCTGCTGGCCTCCATGCCTAAGGTGGGACTAAAACTCACAGTCTTCTGGTGATTGGCCCAAAGTCACCAAGCCGGCTTTCATGCCTAAGGTGGGATTAGAACTCACAGTCTCCTGGTTTCTAGCCTGGTACCTTAACCACTACAGCAAAGCAAAGCAAAAAGCTTTGCAGAGTGATCTGCCTCTGATCAAATCAAATTCTTGGCTGATTTGAGTCACTTGGATGATTTATATATGTGTCTATCTCATAAAATATCAGCAAAAGAGTTCAGAAGTCTTATAAAAAACATAAAATGTGGTTTAGACTATAATCTATTAAGTCAAGAGTTCCCCAACGTTTCCAGGTTGGTTTGTGGGAGGGACAGGCGCGTGCTTGCGTGCACGAGCACCTGTTGCTTGCGCAAGTAGGGCCGAAAGCACCTGTGACTCGTGCAAGTGAGGTCCCAAGCACTTGTGCACGTGAGGCCCCTAGTGCCCACGACACTCATGCAAGTGAGGCCGTGAGCCCCCACGACACTTGTGCGAGTGGGGCCCCGAGTGTCCACGATGCTCGCAGGAGTGGAGCTGCGTGTGTGCAAAACAACCAGTTGTGAATAGGCCACGGACCGCTAGTGGGCCGTGGCCCATAGGTTGGGGACCTCTGTATTAAGTAACTAAGCTGGATTTCTTTGACTTTTGAATAAGCTTGGCAATTGGAAAAAAAATATTTCTGATATCGTAACCCTATAGTTTGCAACCACTCGTTTGATGGCTATTCAAAGTTACTAGCCCGTCACAACATCCCCATGGTTACGTGATCAAAATTCAGGCACTTGGCAACCGGCATAAATATACAACAGTTGCAGGGATCGTGTGATCTCCATTTGCGACCATCTGACAAGCAGAGTCAATGGGGGAGGGGAGCTGGATTCTCTTAACAATTGTAGCCAAAAAAGGACCTGAAATTGGCACGACTCACTTAAGTGCTTTCCTTAGCAATGGAAGTTCTGGTCCCAATTCTGGTCATAAATTGAAGACCAACTATAATTATGCTTCCTTGTTGAAGCTGTGTCAGGGGGGCCCAAAACATTGCTTTTGTCATTAAACCTAGCTGCCTAATGATTCCTTTTAATGTCCAGGGGTGTGGTTCAGTTGTTCAATGCAGTCCGGAAGCACCAAACCAATGTGGATGAGAAGATAAAAGAAGCAGGCAGTTCTGAGAGGAAACGAGCTAAATTGATCTCCTCGGTTTCCAAAAGAGATTTCATCAACGTCCTCCGAGGAATGGATGGAAAAGAAATGGAACAAAATCCTGCTAGAAAGTCATCAAACAGCCGTCAGGTAAGGGATGTTCAGTCATTTTTTTCAGTGCTGTCATAACTTTGAACAAATGATTCTAAGTCAAAGATACTCTGTAAATGAATTTGAAAGGAATAGGAATATTCTTTATTGGCCAAATGTGATTGGACAAGGAATTGTCTCCAGTGCATAAGCTCTCAGTGTACATACAAACAACTAAGCGATAGGTCATATATCATAAATCATAAAATACAATCGTAAATAAGATACATACAACAAGTGATAAATCATAAGATACCAATAGGAGAAGGTAGTAGTTGTGTCTAGTTGTTTTGGTATGCAATACTCTTGTGGTGGCAGCCTGAGGGAGAAGTGGAAACAGTTTATGTCCAGGATGCAAGGGGTCTGTAGATATTTTCTCAGCCATCTTTCTGGCTTGTGCAGTATACAGGCCTTGGTGTATCTGAGATGGAGGGTAGCAATAGTTGATAGTGGTCTCCTCTCAAACTGACAGTAGAACACATTCAGGTGTTAATTGCTGGTGGTAAATAGGAGCCGTGGTGGCGCAGTGGTTAGAATGCAGTGTTGCAGGCTAACTCACAGTTCACTGCCAAGAGTTCAATTCTGACTGGCTCAAGATTGACTCAGCCTTCCATCCTTCCAAGATTGATAAAATGAGGACCCAGATTGTTGGGGGCAAGATGGTGACTCTGTAAACCGCTTAGAGAGGGCCGTAAAGCACTGTGAAGTGGTATATAAGTCTAAGTGCTATTGCTATTGCTGAATTCTTCTTTGAGCAGGGTAAGATAATGCTAGTCTTGGAAGAAAGCAACAGTCTTCTCTAGTCTCTCAATTCAAGCGTACAGGATACTACCATCCTACCTCCCAACTTTCCATTTCAGTTATCGTATGCTGAACTTTCCTCTACTTTCCGTTTCCAAATTCTCAGGATAAGTCGAAATCTGAAGAAGCTCCAGCATGGAGTATATTGCGAGACGATTACATGATGGGAGCCTCAATGAAGGACTGGGATAAAGAAAGTGAAGAGGAGAACAATGCTGGAGAAGACAGCAGCATCAAGCAGGAGCGTGGAAGTGATTCAGATCAATAATATTCAGAGTCATCCAGAAATCCAAGGGTATTTTTGACACTGTGTAGGGATTGGAGTTTAAAGGATGCCTTTTTATACACAGACCACTTTAAAGAACATGAAACTTAGCTGATAAATTTAAATAAATAACAGTAATTTTAACAGTGGATTAGCTGACTGTCCTGTGACTCTGTAACAATATTTGGTCAACCTGGCCAATCCAAATGCTGTTGCATAGTTATGAATACTTGTAAGGTACCCGGAGTCTTAAACTGGAGTGGGTTATACATATGTCTATATGCTGTACCTTTGCAGTCAGGAAAAGGATGGGTTTTGAAGTGGAAATTAGATTGATGGTCCCATCAGGCACCCATCATTAAATCAGTCATTTTACTTTGCAGGTTTATTTGAAGTTTCACTGACTTAAACGTCTTTGTTTATATATTGACTTTGTAAAAGCCTGAGATCATAAGATTCTGCTGAGGGTTGGTCTGTAATGGCTCAATCACACCTGCCTGGCACCAGTTAAAAGCAAAGAATCCCTTCTACTTCAGTTAGCACAAGGAAGCAAGAGTATTTCTTTTGTTGTTGTTGTTGTTTCTTACTTAGAAACAGGTAAAATAGACTACTTCTGTAACAGGAGAAAATGTATATTTATCCTTTTCCCCTTATTTATAAAAGCAGCTGTGGAGTGTTAATTTTCATTAGATCTATTTCAAATCTGAGAAACCTAGGGAGAAAACTTTCATTTGTGGTTTCAGTGGAAACGGGGGTTTTAAGGAAACGTGCAAATTTAGGGAAGAAATTCTACGATTCCTGCTTATTCATTTCATAGACTTAAAGCAGCCATTTGGCACTTCAGAAGAAAGGTATAACTGTAACCGAAAAGTTCTTTGTTGTATATACTGTATATTTTGTCTCCTTTTTTGTGTATACAAGTAATCCTCGACTTACCGTATTTTTCCGTCTATAAGACGCACCCTTGTATAAGACGCTCTGGCAGGCGAGTTTCTGTTCGGAGCGCCGAACACCTGAGCCGGCAAATCCGGACGTTCGGCTGGCCGACGATCTTGCCCTGTCCCCCCCTCCTGTTAGTGGCAAGCCCACAGGGGCTTGACACCTGCACCAGGCAGCATGGCAACCCACACAGGGCTGCGGAGGTTACCATTATTTTTCCGTGTAGAAGACGCACCTGATTTTTGAACAGGGTGTTTGCAAGAAAAAAATAGCGTCTTATACACGAAAAAATACGGTAATGATCGTAAATGAGCCTGCCAATTACAGTTGGAAGTTGTGATGGTTGTAAAGCTGGTCATCGCTAGACTCATTCCTACAATGTTTTTGTGGTGTTCATTAAGTGAACTCCGCGGTTGTCAAGTGAGCTCAGTGTTCACAAGGTGGCAAATGGGCCTGTGGCTGGAAACCAGAAATAAAAAAACGATTTCTGGCAAAACCGTTGTAAATTACAGTCCTATGACTGTGGGACACTGCAAATGGCTGTAAATGTGGGCCAGTGGTTGAGCAACCAAAATACAATCATGTGACTACCAGTTGGGACAACTTTAGAACTTTGAACAGTCACTAAGCAACCAGCTATAAGTCAAAGGGCTACCTGAATATACATATAATTCGAAAGAATAATATATTGCTACATCAAGAGCAATAATTGCTATTCCTGAACTATGTATATATTTTTTTAATTAGTCAGTCCCTAAAATTTGGCTTCTTACCCTAGTTCCCATAAATATAACATTACAGTAAACATAGTTAATATTTCCCCTAAGCTGTGTCAGTCGAATATGGAAGTAGATGTGGCCTTTCAAGTTTCAATCCTATATTGCCACATTAATATCTACTGTATAGGCAGAGCATAATGTATAAGTGAAAAAAAAAATGCAAGCATTTGCTGTTTTTAATGCAAGATTCATATCTTGAGCAAATGGTTGTAGAACTGGACCCGGATTCTGTCTTTTATAAAAAAAACTGAGCAGAGAAAGAAAAAACGTGAAATGTTTGTGTATTGTACAGTACAGGTAATCCCCGAGTTGCGAGCGTTTCCTTAGCGAACGTTCACAGTTACGTGGTAAGTGCCCCCTAGTGTTTATGAAGAAACTCCTGAAATTAGGAATGTTGCCGCACCACGAACGACCACAGTGGCACTGCAACATTCACTCTGGCTATTCCCTCCCCTCCCGGTCTCCCTAGGCACCAGGCCTTGGATACTCACCTTGCGAAGATCGAGCTCCTTCGCTTTCTTGGCTGCTCCAGGCCTTCGATTTGTTCGCAGAGAATGGAGGCCTAAAATAACACAAGATCACGCGACATCAGTGGCGCAAGATCTCACACTACTGATCTCACGGTACTTTAGGCCTCCGTTCTCTGCAACAGAGAAGGGAACCGAAGCCGGGGGATGCTTCTGTGTGTGCCTCTGAAGGCCCGATCTGGGCCTCAGAGGCCTCCTGCAGGATGCTGCCGCCCGGAAATGAGGCCGGGGGACGCTTCCGCGTGCCTCCAAAGGCCTGATCCGGATGTCGGAGGGCTTTTCCGGGCCGCTGCGCCCAGAAATGAAGCTGGGGTATGCTTCTTTGTGTGCCTCTGAAGGCCCGGTTTGGGCCTCGGAGGCCTCCTCCAGACCGCTGCCGCCTGGAAATGAGCTCGAGGGACGCTTCTGCATGCCTCCAAAGGCCCGATCTGGGCCTGGGAGGCCTCCTCCTGGCTACTGCCACCCGGAAATGAGGCGGGGGGATGCTTCCGCGTGCCTCCAAAGGCCCGATTTGGGCGTCGCAGGGCTTCCCCAGGACATTTCCGCAGGTCCGTTCTGGCCCTGGGAGGCCATGGAGGCCGTGGGGAGCGGCCACATGCTTCCGGAGGTCTGTTCTGAGCCTCTGAGGCCTCCCTCTGCTCTTGCCAGGAGCAAAGAAACAGGCTGGAGAGGAGACAGATCTTCACAAGATAAGTGACCTGGCACGGCAGGGTTGGGCGGGAGAGCAATTGTGGGGATCCCCCAGGGGAGGGAACATGAGGTATTTCATTGGGGGAGCTGCTTGGGTGGTTTGAAGCAGGTGGCCTGTTCCATCACTAGGCTCACCCATGGCCTTCTCCACCCTGAGATACCTCATGTTTACTTAACCCGGGCATTCGCCCACGCATTAAATTAGCGAGACCGCCTGGGCGAAAACTGGGAGTGATTTGCGTTCAAGGTACGAGATTCACTCCTACGAATCCTCGAGTTACGAATGGAATGGGCAGGCTCCGTTTCATTCGTAACTCGAGGATTTACCTGTATTATTTCTCTCTAAAAATCAATTCCTGACACATTTTTGTGTCCGATCAAAAGTTAAAGGAAAATGGTAAAACGTTTACAATATTGTGATTATTACGAATTTTTTTATCTGTTCTTGTCCCTTTTTCTATGTTTAACCTTGTGATGTAACCTGCCTAGAGCTACCTTGATATTTGGGGCTGCAAATAAATAAATGAGATGAAATGTTAAAAGTGATTAAATGTTGATACATACGATAAAACGTTTTATCTTCTTATCTGATGTTTGGTCTGCTTCAGTGGAAAAACTCCTGGATTGTACTGTGTTAAAATGGGGTTGGTTGGACTCTCCTGCTGCTGTAATGTTTTTTTTTTAATTTGTTTTTTGTTTTTCAGCAGTTAGCAGTTATTTTGCTTGGAGAAAGAACTGAGCGATTTTCAATAAGGGCAACCCCTCCCTCCCCCAACCCCAAAACTTGAAGAAAACATTAAAATAACTGAGGGAAAAAAACATCCAGCCTTTGACTCCTTAAAAGAGATTGTTTGATTCTCCCTCAGTGGCCTTCATATGTCATAGCCTTTTAATAAAATCTCATTTGATTTGTCCTTAATTAATTCCAATGCTTTAACTGGATTAGACCGTTGAAAGAAAAATAGAATAATAAAAGTTTATTCAGGCCAGATTTTGGTGGCCTTTTTAAAGGGAAGATGCTGTTAAACTTACATCTTACTCCTGAATACAGAGTTTGTAGGGTTCCCCCCCCCCCCTAGTTCTGAGTAGGACATCTATCTGTCGACCTCATTTAAATTTGAATGACTAATTCCTTCCTTGTAATGTTGGAAAAACAACGTTTCACATGAGGCTGTTCTGATGGAAGGAGCATTTCCACATGTATTGATTTTTTTTTTTTTAAAAAAAGTTAAACTCATAATGCCATGTTGCCATGTCTCATTTTTCCTTCATGTTCTAAAACAATGCTTTTTTTGTTAGTCCAGAATATAGTGTTGCTGAGCTTTTGGTGCATGGCCTACAGTAACTCCTGCTGTTGTATGTGTGTGAGAGAGAAGGAGATAGAAACCCCATTTATTCTCAACAAGTAAAAATGTGAGAAAGGATTATTTTGTCCTCACTTAAGACAAAACCCATCTTAATTCTGGCAAATCATAGTAGTATGCCAAGTGTTTTGAATTAAAAACAATTTGAACTCAGAATGGTTTCATCTCCCTGCTCTGTTCTGAATTGAAAACATTTTGAGCTTAAAACGGGGTATTTCCAACTTTACTGGAAATGATCCAATGGTGGTTTTTTGACCAAGGAAAAATTCCTGTTTGGAACACTGTAAAGAGAGGATTGATTTATGAGCTAGCCAAGACTTCATCAGAGCAGAAACCAATGCTTAACAACCAGATGGAATTTGGCATCTGCTGCAGTAATTGTGGCAAACAACCGTGATTTCAAGTCTGTGAGCAGAGTTTCTTTGAACAACTTACTTTCTCTTAAAAAAAACCCATGTTTCTACTCCCTTGATTCGGTATTCATCATTCAGAGGTAACAGAAGACAGAATTAACAACATTCCCTAGAACTTGACTTATTTAAAAAAGAAATTACAAAGCTGCCTATCTTCTAACCAATTCTGGGCAGCTCTCAGTTCAAAGTTAAAAACAACGTATAAAATCATATTAAACAGATGAAAACATTAAAAACAGCAAAAACCTGGTGCCAAGTCAAACTTCTCTTGTGCAGTCATCCAATCTTATCCCAGCACTTGTGGGGAAAAACCAGATCTTCAAAGCTTTACAGAAGGATAAGAACTTGGGGGAACGGGGGGGGGGCAGAGTGTTCCATGGGGCAGGGGCTGCCATGGAAAAGGCATGCTTCCCAACTCCCGATAAAGAAGATTATTTGATGCTCGGGATTGAAATGAGAGGTCCTTGATGTTCTCTGAGCTGGGTTGTTTTCTTGCAGGTGTTTCATTACCCAACTAGGTAACATCATCAATGCACTGTTCCAGTAATGAAATGTCTGCTAGAAAATAACCAAGCTCAAAGAGCACCAAGGGCTCCTCATTCCCCCAGGAGGAATGGGGGACGGGACTAGGAGCAGGCCCACCCTATCTGACCTGGGAGGACAGGTAGATGTCTTTAGGGAAAGGAAGTCCCACAGATAGCCTGGCCCTGTGCCATTTAGGCTTTAAAGATGATGACCAGCATCTTGAATTGCACCTGGAAAGAAACTGGAAGCCAGTGCAGCTCTCGTAAGAGATATGACATAGACAAGCTTAGGGCAAACCCATTACTGTGTACACTGCTGCATTCTGGACCACTTGAACTTCTGCTTGTGGCTTGAGTGCCACTGAATCCTTGCACCGCACCGTTTTATTGTTCCTTTTTAATTGGCCCTGATGAGGAACACTCCTAGGTAATCTAATGCATTTTGTTAAAGATCATGTGGAAAACCAAGAGACAAACGGTACAGTCTCAATTTACAAAGTTTTGCTACTCTGTCTGAAACTGCACACCAGGGTCTATTTTATAGCTGCGTAGATTACGGCTGTGCTTGATGCTGGATATTAAAGTCTGTACCTCACAGCGACTTTTATTGTGCATGTTACTGTAAATTACAACTGCTGTTTACAGCGACTGTAGTAAAGTTTTACACCCTGCTATAAATCTTTTACACACTGCTAGTGAGTTCAATAGCCTGCTCATTTCTGAGCTTGACAAAAAGCTTGAAAAACTCCGCATCCAAAGTTTATGGCTGAGTAAATCCAGGAGGACTCCATGTATCGGGCAAATCTGAAAAACAAGATTAACATGAGGTGAATTCTTTTTGTATTCCAGCACGGAGACAAGAATTTAGAGTGGCATGGCAGAAATGGGCTGTTTTATATCTTCTTCTAGATTTCTTTTTCTTCAGTCCTGTGGGTGAACTGGGCATAAAGAAAGCTTGGGAAAGGTTAGGTTGGGGGCACTTTCACAAAATGGCAGCCATGGTTGAAGCTTGCCCATGCAGGAAGGTAAATGAGGGCAGAGATATTTTCTGGTACGCCATACAGTCCCCAGAATGCTTTTTAGGCCATCCACGCAGTTTTTTTTCTGACCACAAACTTTCCAATAAAATACAGATTTGGCTATTCAGATGATGTCCTAGATTTAAAATAAGAAGTACATTTTTATCACATGGCTGTAGGGATGCTGTGACAGTCGCAAGTGTGAGGACCAGTCATAAGGGACTTTTTTCAGTGCCATGTAACTTTAAATGGTCGCTAAATGAATGGTTGTAAGTCGAGGATTACTTGTAACAGATTTGCCACAATCTCTAAAAGGCACTCCTGGTTTCCAGAAGTACAGCAATGAAAAAACTTTTTTTCCCCATGTGATTTTATCAATTTTTAAGTGTATCTGGCTGCAGATTTTCTTGTCTTGTAAATCCATTTGTTTATGTCATTCCCTGCTGGGACAAACCTTTACGCAAGGTTTCATGTTAAGCTGCTTAACTATTGCACCTAAATAATACATTGCAGTAATTTCAGATTTGCCTCAACCTAGTTTGAAAAGCCCTTGAATTTTAGAAGAGTTCACTTGGACTAAGAACTTGGACTAAGGTTACAACGTAAAACTGCTCTAACACCCCTTTCTGTACCAACAGAAGTCTTGGTACCTAATGTAATTGCATGGGGTAATCATTCCGAATTAACGCAAGTCTTAGCAAAGAAAAATCCTAGCTAATACTGTAATCCTGACCTACGTTTTATTCTTTTGCAATATGCTGGAAAGCAACACTAATCACTGCCCAGAAAGTGGCTTCAACAATCTTATCTTTGCAAGTTTATACAGCTAGTCCTCGACTTACAATTATTCGTTTAGTGACTGTTCAAAGTTACAACTCCACTGAAAAAAGTGACTTAGTACCAGACCTCTCACAGCATCTCCCCCCCCTCCCCCGGTCATATGATCAAAATTTGAGTGCTTGCAATCCACACGTGTTTACAAGAGTTGTAGTGTCCCGGGATCATGTGATCACCATTTGTGACCCCAGCTGGTTTCTGGCAAGCAAAGTCAATGGGGAAAGCTCAATTCACTTACTGACTTAACAATTGCAGCAATTCGCTTAGCAACCATGGCAATTGGGCACGACTCACTTAACTGCCTCACTTAACAACAAATTCTGGTGTCAATTGTAGTTGTATGTCGAGGACTGCCTGCACTTTTGCATCAGGAAAAATGGTGCCCTTTGAAAAACAGCACAACTGTCAGCAAGGTAGGTTTATGCTCCCTTTAAGTAGTGACAATGTAAGATTTATTTAATGGTAGATAAGACAGAGAAAGCACTTCGTAACCCGATTCACTTATTGTGGGAAGGCACAACAATTTGTCTATCCTGGTTGTCATTTGTAATGAGTGAACTTTGTCTCAACATGTTGTGTGAGCCTGTAGTTGAGATGGAATTGTGCAAAATATGTCTTGACATGTTGCGTGAATTACAAATATAGAGTACAGAAATCAAGCTGCAGAAGGAATTTGGCCCTACAATTATTACCCTTTGGGCCACAATCCAGTATTTGTTCAAGCCTTCGATTGCGTAAATCAAAAGTGCACATTGTCAGTATCAGAGGTATGAGTGTAACCTTTCTTCAGAGGCATTCCCATGCCATGCTAACCCACAAAATAATCTGAAAATGTTGAATAAACCCAGTCTTGACCCTCTAGGCTGGATTCACACAACCCACTGGTCATATGATACAACGGCGACGGTTAGCATTAAATGAAGTATAGGAAGTCCTCAACTTAAAACCACAATTGATACCAGACGGTTGTTGAATGAGTTACACCCAATTTTACAACTTTTTCTGCCAGTTTATTAAATGAATCACGAATCTGACTTCCCCCACTGACTGGTTGTCTGGTGGGAAGGCCTCAAATGGCGATCAGATGACCCTAGGATGCTGCAACCATCATAAATACTTGCCAAGTGGCCAATTTTCGACCCCATGAACCTGGAGATACTGTGGCGGTCATAAGTACAAGGACCCAGATTGTAAGTCATTTTTCTCAGTGCTGTTGTATCTTTGGTTGCTAAATGAATGTAAGTCAGACTACTTGTAATAACCGTGTTTTCAAATTCTCTATCAGATGTTAACTATCAGATTGGTAAATACAGTCCACCTTTCCTTAAGGTCTCCGTGCAAAGCAATACATTTTACAATCATTTTACATCATCCCTCTCCCTTTTATTTTTACACAATGTATATCCTGCATGCTGAAATGCTGCTGTTTCTACTTACTCATAGCAAGCAGATGGCTAAGGTACAGATAGTCTTCGACTTACAACAGTTTGCTTAGTGACTGTTCAAGGTTAAAATGGCACCGAAAAAAGTGATTTATGACCATTTTTCACACTTATGACCGTTGCAGCATCCCGATGGTCATGATTTACATTTGATTGCTTGACAACTCACATTTATAACTCACAGTGTCCTGGGGTCATGTAATCCCCTTTTGCAACCTTCTGACAAGCAAAGTCAATAGGGAAACCAGATTCCCTATTAGTAACCGTGTTACTAATTTAACAACAGTGGTTCGCTTAACAACTGCGGCAAGAAAAGTCGTAAAATGGGGCAAAACTCACTTAACAAATTTCTCACTTAGCAACATAAATTTTGGGCTCAATTGTGGTCTTAAGTTGAGGATTACTTGTACTGCCCAGGCCAGGGATAAAGAAATTGTGTAAACAGTAGGTTTTAACATGTGAATGTTGTATTACAGGGGTCCCCAACCCCCGGGACACTACTGGGTTGTGGCCTATTTGCAACCGGGCCACATGAACAGTGGGCCGGCACACATGTGCACACAGCTTGACTCGTGCAAGTGGCGGGCCGGTGCACACATGTGTGCTTGCACTCTGCAGCTCGCACGGCTGGGGGGGGGGACAGGAACTGGGCCGTATGAGTGGCGGGCGTGCATGTTGCTTGCATGAGGTACTCAAGCAACCTAGTTCCCCTCTTCCCTCCAACCGGACCGCCAAGCCACAAAGGTTGGGGACCACTGTTGTACTAAATCAAGGGGGAAAATCCTCCATACGTTCCTCAGCAACCCCCCTCCTCAAACACCACATGATGGCCTGCCTTATCCTGCCTTATGAATCTTGTTTCCCTTTCTTTCCTCTAAAACATGTAGGCTTCCAGCCCAACTCCTGACAAAAAAGAATATTTGTAGCTCAAGGTTGGAATGAGGGCTCCGTGGTCCTCAGTCCCAACCAGCACTGATAATGTTACCTAGTTGGGTAATGAAACGTCTGCAAGAAAACAAACTCAGAGAGCACCAAGGACCCCCTCAAAGTCCGTATATTCGAAATGTAGTCGTGTCAAACACAGCTTATCTCTAACGGCTAGGCTCTCAAACCTGGGAAACACAACCACAACAGCTTTATTTCATTTCCTTTTTATTTCCCACTCTTCCCCCCCCAATAGCCACGCCAATTATCCTTATTAACCCCCACCCCAAAAAAACCCCAGGCCCTTTTACATCCACCGAGTTGCAGGACGAAGCCAAACCGGCCCTTGCGCGGTGACCGGCAATTGCCACACTCCATCTTTTGTGCAAACGAGGCTCAGCTGCCACCCACGCGTCGGTGCGCCTGGGGCCGCCCCTCCACTTGTGTGTGTTTGTGGAGGGGGGGACCCTCTATGCACACACCCCTCCCATCGGTGGCAGAGGTTGCTGCCAGTTCCCCCACTGCTTCTGGGGACGCGCAGCGCAGCTCCAGCCAGACCCGGACAGCAGCGACGGCTCATTCCTGGTGGATTCCCCAAGAACCAATGACCGTGCGGGGCGATCCGCTCAGGCCACTGCCGTCTCCTTATTGGCTCCTCCCCCCCCCAGAGCTGGCCTGATTGGTGACGCCCACGGCTTGGGGTGAGAGCGCTGCGCCAATGGAGAGAGCGCGTGTGGCTGCGCCGGGGACGGGGAAGTGGCTTGGGGAGGCGGGGAGGGGGGCGAGAGAGAGAGAGGCGGCCGGGGAGGGGTTAGAGGGGATTGACCTGGAGTAACCTGCCCCATCGCCTCAGGCCCGGGAGGGATGCTGCCCGCGGAAGGTTGCCGGCGAAGGGAGCCCGGGAGATCGCGGAGAGCCGGCAGGGTTTGGCATTTGCAGAGTGGGAGCCAGCAGGAGGAGCCTGCCTGCGGCCGGGCTCTTGCACCCATGCGCTCCCGCTGAATGGGAGAGCGCCTGCCCGCCGCCTCGTCCACGCCACCCGCCAGACCATCCGCGGCTTGCTGCGCCAGGCCCGGAGCGCCCGGAGGGCATCCCCGCTTGTGGCCCGCGAGCGCCTTCTGGTGAGCAGCCTTCTGGGCCGGAGGGGCGCCCCCTTTAGGCGCTATGGAAGGATTGGGGTCAAGGGGGACCCCCCCATCTCTGAGTGGGGGAGCCCTCCCATCTCTCCTTCTCTTTCCTTCCCTCTTCCCGCTTTTGTTTCATTCCGCCCGGTTCGCCTTTCCCGCTCCAGATTGCGCTCCTTGGGGACCCGAAGCAGGTGGTCTCTGGCACCGGATCCCTCTCAAGGGGCGCCGGGGATCCAGATCGGGGAGACTCCTGGAGGGATCTCCAACTAACTCATGATCCTTTTCCTCCTCCATCAAAGAGATCCTCCAGGTTTAGGAAGAAACACCTGCTCGGTACGATCTGGTGCCTAAGCTGGGCGAATTTGGGTGAGGGTTTTGGGGATCGAGTGTGTGTGTGTGTGTGTGGGGGGGGGTGCCCTTGTGAAACGTGGGAACGGGATCCTGGAAGGAAAAGGAGCCACAAAGCTTGTTCTCCACCCCCAGAGGATCCGCGGTACAAGTGGTTGTTGAACAACCCTATGTAAATAAGCCGACTCATTTGGTAACTGATGCTGATGGTGAAATTGTAGTCAGACACTTCTGAATGAAAAGTAAACTGGGGAAAGTCAAGATCGTTTCCCCTCTCCCCCTACGTACTTTAAGGCAGTGTTTCTCAACTTTAATATGTGTGGACATCAACTCCCAGAACTCCCCAGTGTGCAGGCTGGCTGAGGAACTCTGGGAGTTGAAGTTCACACATCTTAATGTTGCTTAGCTTGAGAAATCCTGCTTTTAAAGTCTTTGAAGTGTCTTCCCTCTGTTGACTTCGCTTGTACTTGATTGTGCTGTTCCTAAAAGATAAGGGAACCTCAGTCTGGGTCTTCTTGCTGACCAAGAAGCTGTTTGGGATTTTAGGGAGCTGCAGATACAGGCCCTCCATTCCTTGCTTTCAGAAGGATGTGGGTGCATTGATTTTGGGAGATTGGATCAAGGCCCAGCCCTCAAACCTCCATGGAGGAAGGGATCTTTCAAAGGGTCCAAACTGGAAGAAAATAGGGAGAACTGTTAGTAAAGGAAATAAACCATTCAACAGGTGTTTCAGGATGCAGAGTTGGCCACAGGCTTTTCATTACCTTCTCAGCATATTTTCCCCCAGTGCCTCACAATCCTTTTAATAGGTCTGGTTGCTGGTCAGAATTCAAAAGCAAGAGAAGGACCTAGAATGGGCTTGTAAATGATCTCCTTTGAGTTGCGTTCCTTGATGGGGACTCAAGATAATGGACCATAATCTATTCTTGACAGCAATATCAAAATGATTTAGCCTTGCTTCTTGTCTTCTTTTTGTTCTTTGAGTCAAAAGCCCTGGGTTTTTTTTGGTGGCCACATCTCCAAGGAAAATCCAGCTTGTCCCAACTTATTTATTTGTTAGATTTTTATTCCATTTTTATTACTTTATAAGTAACTCAAGGCAAGGAACATACATAATTCTCCTTTCTCCTCCTGTTTTTCCCACAACCACCTTGTGAGGTAGGTTGAACTGAGAGAGAATGACCGGCCCAAAGGCTTTCTTGTGTAAGAGTTACATTTCCAAGATCAGCTAAAATTTGTGGACTTTGTCTCTTTTTCTTTTTTCCTTTTTTTCCTCTTTCTCTTTTTTCTCATTCTTTCTTTTTACTCTTTCTCTCTCTCTTTCTCCCCATCACTCTCCTCCTCTTTTTTTCTCTCTTTCTCTCTCTCTTTTTCTTTCCCTCTCTCTTTCTCTATGGCATGGAATGATTTGAAATATGCTGAGTGTTCTTCCCAAATGCCCAAACTGAAATAATATATAAACATCTGTGTGGGTAGGGATGGGAATGTTTACCAAAGTAGTTTGATTAAGATCTTTCCAGAAGCCAGATGATCTGTCCTGGGTGTAAAAACATCTGTTCATGTGTTCTGTTCTGACATTCACAGGCTTTATAATTCAATTCTCAACCAACTGCAATCCGTCTTCAATAGTTTCAAAGCTTTTCATCCGATACCTGTGGTCATGCACTTCTTAATTCATTTTCTTTTTTAATCATCCCAGAGATTATAGACAGAATAAACATTTTTGGTACCATCGTTCATGCATTTGTTGAATAGAATTACCAATGAGCCTTGGACAGTTTGGTGACGGCAGAGTTGTAGAATGGTTCATATCTACTTTGCCATGGATAAAAAAAATATTGCGATTTCAAGAATCAGGGAAGTCTCAAGGCTGTGATGTAGACTCTGTGAATTTTCCTTCCTTAGAATTATTGTATCAATAAATTAGAATATTTGTAGCTCAGGGTTGAAATGAGGGGTCCTTGGTGCTCTCTGAATTTGGCTGTTTTCTTACAGACCTTTCATTACCAAACTAGGTAACATCATCAGTGTTAGTAGAGAGTGGAGTTGGTTCTCATTTTATATAAACAGAGAGCAAAATCCACCCCCTTCTAGCACGGATGATGTTACCTAGTTTGGGTAATGTAACATCAGCAAGAAAACAACCAAGCTCAGAGAGCACCAAGGACTCCTCATTATTGCATCAAACTAATTAATATCAAGCAAAGATTATAATCATGAAGCCTGTGATCAAAATATTGATTCATTTATTAGAGTTCTACCCTGCTTTCGCCACAGCATATATAACATTCGCTTCTCTGATTTTGTGTCCACAGCTGCAACCTTGTGAAGTAGATTTTGCTGAGAAGGAGACTGGCCCAAAGTTGCACAGGGTGCTCCAAACCAGAAAGCGGATTGGGAGCTAGATTCCTCTATTCCAGGGGTGGGGAACCTTGGCTCTTTTATGACTTGTGGACTTCAACTCCCAGGATTCCTGAGCCAGCCATGCTGAGGGGAAAAGGAGAGTTTCCAAGCTGAGCCATGCTGGTTCAGGAATTCTGGGAGTTGAAGTCCACAAGTCATAAAAGAGCCAAGGTTCCCCACCTCTGCTCTATTCCTACTTCAGCACCTTAATCACAATGTTGGAAGCTTGGCTCTATAATGTGCTTAAACACATGAATCCTGTGACCGAAATTTAGATTAAAATTTAGATTCTGGCTCCGATTGCCTCCTAGCGAACAATACTTTTGCCTATTTTATCTGTGATAAAGCAGCAAGTCCTGATTGAATGGATCCGTCAGAATGAAACGTTATTTAATAGCTTTCATTTGTAACTGTATACAGGTAGTCCTTGACTTACAACCGTTCATTTAGCAACCGCTTGAATTTACAGCCGCACTGAAAAAAGTGACGTAACAACCGGGGCTCGTATTTACAACCGTCGGGGCATCTCCACGGTTCACACGATCAAAATTCAGGTGCTTGACAAGCAAGGTTGCAGCGTCCTGGGGTCATGCGAGAAACACGGATCTAGGGAATTTATTTATTTAATTAAATTTATTTGCCACCCATTTCATCACAAGGTGACTCTGGGTGACTTAACAATGTAAAAAAAAAAACACCAATGTGGAATGCATGTTGAATTTAAACATCATCTGATAACAGGAGAATAATACTGCATAACGTTTTAAGATGCTGTTGAATTACAAAATCAAAAGTTGGAAGGTGCCTTAGAGATTATGAACTCCAACAGTCTGTTCAGTGTAAGATCTACCAGAACATCTTTGACAGATGACCATCCAGCCACTGATGAAGGACACTACACCTCTTTATTCTACAGGGTAACAATTCCTATAGTCAGGAAGTTACTCAGTGCTTTCTGAGCCAGGTGGTTTTCTTGCAGACGTTTCATTACCAAACTAGGTAACATCATCAATGCCAGAAGGGAGTGTGAAGTCTATTTCTGAGGTCTAGCCTGATTCTATTTCCTTCTAATTTAAACTCAATGATTCTAATCCTAAGTCTGTTACCAATTCTGTATGATAAGGTTTCAGATATTTGAAGATTGCTATCTCATAGGTCCTCTTAATATTTTTTTTTGTTTTTTTGGTTATACTGAGGTTAAATTCTGCATATACTGTACATTAGGTTAACAGAATGAGTTCCAGATTTCTAATCAGAAGCAGTGTTACCTGATGGGACCTAGGAGATATACCTTCTCTTTGGAAAATTCTCCACCTGCTCCTTAAATTTTTGGTTGGCCCTGTCTCTTTTACTGTTTAGGAAGACTTTAAAAGATTGGTTTTTTTCCAGGATGATACATAAGCCTCTCTTGCAAGATGCAGTATCCATTAGATTAGGCCAGGGGTCTTCAAACATGGCCCTTTTATGACTTGTGGACTTCAACTCCCAGAATTCCTCAGCCAGCGTGTCTGGCTGAGGAATTCTGGGAGTTGAAGTCCACAAGTCATAAAAGGGCCAAGTTTGAAGTCCCCTGGATTAGACCTTGTTTGTTTGCTTTTGGTGTGTTGCTTTTTGCTTTGTTCTTATTAATATTGTTGGTTTCAATTATAAATGGCATTTTCTTTTAGTTTTACTAATGTGTGTTGGCTGTGAGGTTTTTTGTTACTATAATTTTTAATTTTTTGCTATTACTCTCTAGTAATAATATCATCTTGATATTGATACGACATAGTTTTAAGGAGTTGGGTGCCTTTTAAATCAAATATATTAAAAAATCTAAATCAGTAAATAAATACAGGTAATCCTTGATTTATGACCACAGTTGAGCCTCAAACTTCTGTTGCTAAGTGAGACAGTTGTTAAGTGAGTTTTGCCCCATTTTACAACCTGTCTTGCCACAGATGTTAAGTGAATCACTGCAGTTGTTAAGTTAGTAACACAGTTGTTAAATTAATCTGGCTTCCCATTGACTTTGCTTATCAGAAGGCCACAAAAAGTGATCACATGACCCTGGGACACTGCAACTGTCAAAAATATGAGCTGAATTTTGATCACATGACAATGGGGATGCTGCAAGGGTCAAAAGTGTGAAAAATGGTCATAAGTCACTTTTTTCAGTGCCGTTGTAACTTCGGTCACTAAACGAATGATTGTAAGTCAAGCACTACCTGTAACCATTCCTCATAAGGTTGGTCTCAGAGCCTTCATCATCTTGGTAATCCTCCTGACACTTAGAACAATTAATCAGTGGAACAACCTGCCTCCAGAACACTGGACGTTTGTAAGAAGAGACTGGACAGCCATTTGTCTAAAATTTGTCTAAAATGGTATAGGGTTTCCTGCCTGAGCAGGGGGTTGGACTAGAAGACCTCCAAGGTCCCTTCCAACCTATCCTATCCTATCCTATCCTATCCTATCCTATCCTATCCTATCCTATCCTATCCTATCCTATCCTACCCTACCCTATCCTATCCTATCCTATCCTATTTCTATTTCTGTTTCTATTTCTTCAGTCCCTCTCTCTCAGCCCAACACACCTCATACGGTTGTTGTGGGGAAAATAGGAGGGGAAAGTGTGTTGGATATGTTCGTTACGTTGAGTTATTTGTAAAAACAATAAAGGTGGGATACAAATAAACCAGAATTTCTTAACCTTGGCAACTTTAAGATGCAGGGACTTCAACTCCTAGAATTCCCCAGCCAGGAGTCTGTCCACAGGTTGTCAAGTTTGAGAAGCACTGTTCTAAACAGAAGTTGGACATTCATTTGTCTAAGATGCTATAATTGAAACTGGATTGGATGATCTCTAAAACCCCTTCCAATTGTATTTACATTTATTTGAATTTGTTTTGCAGAAAAAAAGAAATCACAAATTGATCCCAGCTCAATTCCATGTTTTTTAGATCATGTTATACGTATTTCTAGCCTCTTCTGCCAGCCTTCTCCATCTTGGGCCCTTTCCAATTATATACACTTCAATTCCCAGAATTCCTGATCCAGTGAAGCAATTTCTGAGAATTGTGGGAATTGAAGTTCATAATCTGCAAAACAACCAGGTGAGGAAATCTGCCTCATGGCGACATCTCTGTTTATGTAAAACGTGAAGCAATCTAAAAATATTTTATTGGGAGCAATCGCCATTATAAAGTTGACCTTTGAATAAATATGCTGGTAATCTGCTATACAGGTAATCCAGGGGTAGGCAACCTTGGCTCTTTTATCACTCGTGGATTTCAACTCCCAGAATTCCTGAGCCAGCATGATTTTTGCCTACCCCTGAGGTAGTCCTTGACTGAAGACTGGTTGCTTAACAACCATTCAAACTTCTGATGAACCCACGGGGGCACTTATGACCTGGATTCAAAGTTCTGACGGTTCTCCCCCGTGGTCACATGACTGCATTTTATGACAGTTTTGAAAAAAAACAAACACATTCATTTTGAGTTTTCAAGAAAAACTGCACACATGATGGCTGGGGAATTCTGGGAGTTGAAGTCCACACATCTTTAAGTGGTCAAGGTGGAAAAACACTGCCATATATACTTGCGGATCAGCTCATCCACAGATAAGCAGACCCTGAATTATTTTCTTTTAACTCAAGTACCATGAAAAATGTACCGCCTGCAGATAAGCTAATTGCAAAAATTAAAATATATGAAAATTTTGAGGTGGGTGGTACATTTTTCATGCTATCTCAGTTAAAAATTTGAGGGTCCCCTTATCCATGGATGGGCTTATTCGCAAATAGAAACATTATGATGTTGTTCTGTTTTATTATTAAATTAAGTTAATTCCATTATTTTATTATAGAACCAGTGGTGGGATTCAAGTATGTGAATAACCGGTTCTCTGTGTGGATGCTGCTTCTGGAAGTCCATTCTGGGCCTGAGTAACAAAAAATTAGCTACCGGTTCTGCCGAAGTGGTGTGAACCGTCTGAATCCCACCACTGTGTAGAACTATTACATTTCCAGGTTACAGGTCATGCTAATACGCCATGAATTGTAGATACAGCTTTTATGCAGGGTTCCCTAAGTTGGAAACTATTTCAAGGGTTCTTCTAGTAGTACAAAATTTGAGAGACCCTGGACCGAAGTGATTCTCAAGGGCCTGACAAGGAGATCCTTAGCTGGCATGCCAGAATGTAATTGCTCCTTTGTTATTATCCCTGATGGAGAGAAAGGAGGAGACTGGAGGTAGAGGTCAACAGCATCCAAGGTCCCTTGTTGGCAATTTGTGACCACACACAAGGGTTGCTGTGATGAATGCTCTAAACATTTGTCATATAAAGTCACTCAGATCTATTCTGAGTTGGACTCTCAAAGGGAGGTCCCGTTGAGTTGGCCATGGCATGGTCAAGGTTTGAGCCTGTGATTCTGTGGGGGAAAGAGTGATAGAATAATAATAATAAAGTTGGAAGGGACCTTGGAGGTCATCGAGTCCAACCCCCTGCTCGGGCAGGAAACCCTACACCATTTCGGACAAATGGCTGTCCAGTCTCTTCTTAAAAACTTCCAGTTTTGGAGCATTCACCGCTTCTGGAGGCAGGTTGTTCCATTGGTTAATTGTTCTAACTGTCAGGAAGTTTCTCCTTAGTTCTAGGTTGCTTCTCTCCTTGATTAGTTTCCATCCGTTGCTTCTTGTCCTGCCTTCAGGCGCCTTGGAGAATAGCTTGACTCCCTCTTCTTTGTGGCAGCCCCTGAGATATTGGAACACTGCTATCATGTCCCCCCTAGTCCTTCTCTTCGTTAAACTAGACATACCCAATTCCAGCAACCGTTCCTTATATGTTTTAGCCTCCAGTCCCCTAATCATCTTTGTTGCTCTTCTCTGTACTCTTTCTAGAGTCTAGAATCTGGCGGCAGAGTTAAAAGAGGAACCAGGGTAACTTTGTGGTAGATTATTGCAAAGCACTCCACATGGGGCTGTCCCTTGGAAGCTACAGTTGGTTCAGAATTTACGTAGTCCTCAGCGTATGACCACAGTTGAGCCCTAAATCTCCATTACTAAGCAAAACAGCTGTTAAGTGAGTTTTTATGATCTTTCTTGTCACCGTTGTTAAGTGAGTCACTGCCGTTAAGTTAGTAACAAGGGCCGTTAAGTGAAGCTGGCTTCCCCACTGACTTTGCTTGTGAGAAGGTTGCAAAAGCTGATCACAGGACCCCGGGGACGTACCGTAGCAACCATGCCTCAGTTGCCAGTTGATCATATGACCTCAGGGATGTTGCAGTGGTCGTAAGTGTGAAAAACGGTCATCAGTCACTTTTTTTCAGTGCCGTTTTAACTTCAGGTGTACACTGAATAAATGGTTGTAAGTTGAAGACTGCACGTAAAACCACACATGCAGCTATGGATGCATTTTGGTATAACCACCTCTGCTATCGGAACTGAATTGGTTGCCAGTTGGCTCCTGGATCAGTTCACGATTCTACTTATCACCTTTAAAGCCCTTCATGGCTTAGTTCCAGAGAAAAACGCTTACAGGAATTGGGTATGTCTAGTTTAATGAAAAGAAGGGCTAGGGGAGAGATGATAGCTTTGTTCCAATATCTAAGGGCTCCCACAGAGAAGGGGGGGGGGGTCAACCTATTCTCCAAGGCACCTGAAGGCAGGACAAGAAGCAACAGATGGAAACTAATCAAGGAGAGAAGCAACCTAGAACTGAGGAGACATTTCCTGACAGAATTAATTAGTGGAACGACTTGCTTTCGAGAAGTTGTGGGAGGTTTTTAAGAAGAAGATTGGACAACCATTTGTCTGAAATGATATAAGGCAGTGATGGCGAACCTTTTAGAGACTGAGTGCCCAAACTGCAACCTAAACCCCACTTATTTATCCCCGGGTGCCAGGTGGGCGTGGCCCACTGGGTGGGCGTGGCTGTGGTGGTCATGGCAGATTGGGTGGGTGTGGCCAAGGTGGGCATGGTCACCTCAATGTTGCTCGTGGGGAGGGATGCCTGTGGGTGGTGGGCAGGGTTGGGGGAGATCCAGGGGGTCTCTGGCAGGTGGGGCGGTAGGCAGGAGGCTCGTCCTGCGGGGTGAGGCAAGGCAGGGTGGGGGTGCTATTGCCATGGGGCAAGGCAAGGGCCAGGGCGGCTACTGCCTGACACCATCGGCCTCCTCATACAGCCAGAGAACGCATGGGGGCCGACGGTGTCCATCAGCAGCCACAGCCTGCCGGCCCCTCGACCGGCGCACTCTGGGGCTCCGCAGCCCGCCGCCAGCAGTTCAAAGAATCCACCTCTGAGCTGGATGGCCGGTCAACAGCTGAGGAGGCGATGCAGTGGGTCGTGCCCGGGAAAAGGAGAGCATGCGAGGCCAGGAGGGACGGGATGGAGGGGGAGGAAACCAGCCATGCCGGGATGCATCCGGCAACGTGGGACCTCGGCAAGTTAGCAGGCAGCTGGTTGAAGAGAGTTGCCATCTCCGGGACATGGCGCACGTGCCCACAGAGAGGGCTCTGAGTGCCGCCTCTGGCACACGTGCCATAGGTTCGCCACCACTGATATAAGGTTTCCTGCTTGAGCAGAGGGTTGGACTAGAAGACCTCCAAGGTCCCTTCTAACTCTGTTATTCTGTCTGAGGGACCGGCCTCTCTCCCATCATTTCTGACCATCCTGTCAAATTCAACAGAGGAGCCTTGTTTTCATGTCCCACCCATTAAGGGATGTCACCTGATGGGGTCTGGGAAGTGAGTCCTTTCTGTGCTGGGGTGGCCTTCCGAATAACATCTCTCTGGAAGTTCAGACGGCCCCCAACTTTGCAAACCTTAAAATAATCTCTGAAAATCTCTTTTGGTTTGTTTCTCAGGGTGTGTCCCTCTGCTGTATAATGTTTGCTCCGGTTGGGATATGTTTGTTTGCTCTCCCTATAATATTTACCTTTTGCTTTTAGAAATTGTACGTTTTTAATCTGTGTGGTGCCCAGTTTGCAGAATCAGTGTTGAGTTGGGGGGGGGGCCTTATGCACTTAAATTATACCTTAGTAAAATTGAACAGAACACTGGATTCATCCAGAGTGTCACAAGATTTTTGTTTTATCTTTACCAACTTTTGTTGTTCAGCCACTACGTCGTGTCCAAGTCTTCGCAATCCCATGAGCCATAGCATGCCAGGCCTTTCTGTCCTCCATTATCTCCCAGAGTTTGGCCAAATCCATGTTCATTGCGTCGATGACACCATCTAACCCAGGGCTTTTCAACCTTTTCACCCATTGTACCACTTTTAGGATATGGCAACATCCGAGTACCACCAGTCGCCTAGCAAGGTGTCAAAAACTTGATGACCAAAAAAAAAAAAAAAGGAAAAAAGTGATAAAGTACAGGTAGTCCTCGACTTACAACAGTTCGTTTAGTGACTGTTCGAAGTTACAATGGCACTGAAAAAAGTGCCATTGTAACTTCGAACCGTCACTAAGCGAACTGTTGTAAGTCAACCACAGCCGAGCAAGACAGCGCCCGGCGGCGCTCTTCCTCCTGTCCAAGGTTTTCATTGTTGTGAGCATTTCTGTTGAGGATTGGCAACGGGGGTGGGGTGGGGTGGGGTTGGTTTTTATTCCCCCCGTCTGCTGGGTGGTTGCAGCAGGTTTTGGTCACTTCACATGACCGTGGGACACTGTGACCGTCATAAATATGAATCAGTTGCCAAGCATCTGAATGTAAATCACAAGACCCTGGAGATGCTGCAACATTCCAGCTGATTGGTGCTTCTTCAGGGCTCAGCAGAAGCACCAGGATCAGCGCCGAGCTCCAGCTGGAGCCTGGCGCTGATCCTGGCGCTTCCGCTGAGCCCTGACAGCCCCGAAGAAGTGCCGATCAGCTGGAAAGCGGCACTGATTGTGGCGCTTCCGCTGAGCCCTGACAGCCCTGCAGCTCCAGCCATCTCTCGCTCAGGCCTGTGCGGTGCTGCCACAGTTCAGCTCATTCCCTCCCCCGCTACTTTTCTAGGATGGTCGCGTACCACCTGCCAGGTGCCAATGTACCACAGGTGGTACCCGTACCACTGGTTGAAAAGCCATGATCTAACCATCTCCTCCTCTGCCGTCCCCTTCTCCTTTTTCCTTCCGTCTTTCCCAACATCAGGATCTTCTCCAATGGGTCCTCTCTTCATATTAGGTGGCCAAAATATTTGAAATTCAGCTTAGGATCTGTACTTCCAAAGGACAGTTAGGGCTGGTTTCCTTTAGGATTGACTGATTGGATCTCCTTGCAGTCCAAGGGACTCTCAAGGGCCTTCTCCATCATCATCATCATCATAAAGTTGGAAGGGACCTTGGAGGTCATCTAGTCCCCTGCTCAGGCAGAAAACCCTATACCATTTCAGACAAATGGCTGTCCAGTCTCTTCTTAAAAACCTCCAGTGTTGGAGCATTCACAGCTTCTGGAGGCAGGTTGTTCCACTGATTAATTGTTCTAACTGTCAGGAAGTTTCTCCTTAGTTCTAGGTTGCTTCTCTCCTTGGTCAGTTTCCATCCATTGCTTCTTGTCCTGCCCTCAGGTGCTTTGGAGAATAGCTTGACTCCCTCTTCTTTGTGGCAGCCCCTGAGATATTGGAACGCTGCTATCATGTCACCCCTGGTCCTTCTCTTCTAGACATACCCAATTCCAGCAACTCAAAAGCATCAATTCTTCGGCGCTCAGCCTTCCTTATGGTCCAAGTCTCATAGCTATATATGACTACTTGGAAAACCATAGCTTTGAGTATACAGGTAGTCCTCACCTTACAACAATTCATTTAGTGACCGTTCAAAGTTACAACGGCAGGGGAAAAAGTGACTTATGACCATTTTTCACACTTACAGCATTTGCAGAGTCCCCAGGGTCACGTGATCAAAATTCAGATACTTGGCAACTGACTCGTATTTACGACGGTGTCACTGTCCCGGGGTCATGTGATCCCCTTTTGCGACCTTCTGCCAGGCAAAGTCAATGGGGAAGCCAGATTCACTAAATAACCATGTTACTAATTTAACAACTGCAGTGATTCACTTATCAACTGTGGCAGGAAAGGTTGTAAAATGGGTCAAAATTCACTTAGCAAATATTTCACTTAACAACAGAAAATGTGGGCTCCGTTGTGGTCGTAAGTCAAGGACTACCTGTTTGGACCTTTGTCAGCAAAGCGATGTCTCTGCTTTTTAATATGCTGTCTAGGTTTGCCATAGCTTTCCTCCCATGGAGCAAGCGTCTTTTTAATTTCATGGTTGCAGTCGCCGTCTGCAGTGATCTCGGAGCCCTGGAAAATAAAATCTGTCACTGTTCCCATTTCTTCCCCTTCTATTGGCAAAGGAAGTGATAGGACCGGATCCCGTGATCTTAAGTTTTTTTTAAGGTTGAGTTTCAAGCCGACTTTTGCATTCTCCTCTTTCACCCTCATCAAGAGGCTCTTTAGTTCCTCTTCACATTCTGCTATTAGAGTGGTATCGTCTGCATATGTGAGGTTGTTGATACAGGCATCCTTGACTTACAACAGTTCATTTACTGACCGTTCAAAGTGACGAGGGCACTGAAAAAAGGGACTTATGACCATTTTTCACAGTTACAACCTTTGCAGCATCCCCGTGATCATGTGATCAAAATTCAGACACTTGGCAACTGACTCGTATTTATGACGTTGGCAGCGTCCCGGGGTCACGTGATCACCTTTTGCAACCTTCTGACAAGCAAAGTCAATAGGGAAGCCGGATTCACTTAACAACCAGGTTACTAACTTATCAGCTGCAGTGATTCACTTAAGAACGGTGGTGAGAAAGGTCGTTAAAAGGGGCAAAATTCACTTAATAAATTCTCACTTAACAACAGAAATTTTGGGCTCCGTTGTGGTCGTAAGTTGAGGACCACCTGTATTTTTCCCGGCGATCTTAATTCCAGCTTGTGATTCATCTAGCCTGGCATTTTGCACAAATCTTTACCCGGTGAGTCTTTTGCCTTTTCCAGGTTAAACCATCCACAGTTTTAGTGCAGATAACAGCCTCCTTTGTTGCATGAAGAAGCACTGAAGCTGTGTTCTGGGGATCTGTGAGGAATTTGGGGGATCCATAAATGTTCCCCCCCAAAAAAGTATGCTGATGTGTGAGGTAAAACTCCTTTTTTTAGAGACCACCTTCCCCCATCACCATCGCTGGTTTGAAGATGGTGGAAGGCAGTTGACAATTCGGAAACGTTGGCTTCAGCCAACCGCTTGCAATTTCCATATTGACGTCCTGCTTTTTATCGGTGGCTCTGCTTTCAATTCTTTCTTGGGGTTTTTACAAAATGGCATCAATTTCATCTTAACGGTAAAATTGTGGATGGTTTAATCTGGAAAAGACAAAGACTCTTTCAAGAGTATTTTCGTTTGTATGGCAGATGGACCTTATCTTCTGAGGCTGATACCCTTAGCTTTCTTATCGAAACAGATTCTAAACCAGCCGTTTCTCAGCCTTGGCAACTTTAAGACGTCCACAACTTTTTGGTGCTAAGCAGTGTGTGGTTGTTAAGTGAGTCATCATGTGACTAAGTCTTACAACCTTTTTTGCCATGCTCATCAAGTGAATCCTGCTTTCCCATTAACTTTACTTGTCAGAAGCTGACTGGGAAGGTTGCAAATGGAGATCATGTGACCGCGGGACACTGCAACTACAGTTAGTCCTCTAGTTACGACCATTATTGAGGCCGAAATTCCTGTTGCTAAGCGAGACAGTTGTTAAATGAATTTGGCCCCGTTTTATGACCTTTATTGCCACAGTTGTTAAGGGAATCATTGCGGTTGTTAAGTTAAGAACACGGTTGTTAAGTAAATCTGGCTTCCCCCCATTGACTTTGATTGTAAGAAGGTCCCAAAAAGAGCTCATATGACTCCAGGACACTGCAACCGTCATAAAAATGAACCAATTGCCAAGCCTCTGAATTCTGATCACGTGACCATGGGGATGCTGCAATGGCCGTAAGTGTGAAAAACGGTCATAAGTCACTTTTTTCAGGGACGTTGTAACTTCGAACGGTCACTAAACAAATAGTTGCAAGTCAAGGACTACCTGTCCTGTAACAAAAATACATGATTGCCAAGTGCTCGAACCATGATCCCATGACTGTGGGGATGCTGCGACGGTCGTAAGTGGGAGGACTGGCTGTAAGTCACCTTTTTCATCGCCATTGTAACGTCGAGCTATCACTAAACGAACGGTCCTAAGTCAAAAAGTATCTGTAGGTGTTTGGGTCTGTATCATTTTTAGCTTGGTGCATATGGTATGACTTATTTCAATTTGTAAAACATGGTTAGTGTCTTGATGCTTACAAACTAAGCTACTAGTCCTTATTTGTAAGAATTGTGCATCACAGGTTTTATTAATACGGGGGTCCATATGGACTAGAATCCTTGCTAATCACCAACAGTGAGAACTTGAGATGTGGTGATATTGTAATGCATCATGCTGCAACTTGTGTGGTTTTCTGTAGGCAGGGATGAACAGGTTGAGCATGTTTGAGTTCCCCCTTTGAATGTCGGGCTGGGAGATTTGCACTGCCTTCTAGTGCTTATCTTAGCCTGGGGTAGGCAACCTTGGCTCTTTTATGACTCGTGGACTTCAACTCCCAGAATTCCTGAGCCAGCATGGCTCAGCTTGGAAACTCTCCCTTTCCCCTCAGCATGGCTGGCTCAGGAATTCTGGGAGTTGAAGTCCACGAGTCATAAAAGAGCCAAGGTTGCCTACCCCTGTTAGGGTATTGCTACATTTGCAGAAAAGGCCACAGGCAGATGGATTGCACAAAGTCTCAAACTGATGCTTTGCTTGAACCAGTCATTTGATGCTTTCTAATTGAGGTATCAAAGGCACAATTGATGACAGTCCTACAATAGGTGGCAATATCTGGCTGGCCTCGGTTGAACAGAATTCAGTGCCTCCATTTCTAGCTGGAGATTCCACCATATACAGTAAAAAAAATATTGATAGTTGCTTAGTTGGCACTGGTGGCGCAGTGGTTAGAATGCAGTACTGCAGGCTACTTCTGCTGACTGCCGGCTGCCAGCAGTTCAGCAGTTTGATCCTGACCAGCTCAAGATTGACTCAGCCTTCCATCCTTCCAAGGTCCAGATTGTTGGGGGCCGTATGCTGACTCTGTAAACCGCTTAGACAGGGCTATAAAGCATTGTGAAGCGGTATATAAGTCTAATTGCTATTGCTATTGCTATTGTTCGAATGGAAGTAAACTTTGGAAATAGTTTATTGGAGAAGACCCTTATTTATGCCCTTCATCTGTTTGACATAGCTAGAAAACCGCCATCAGGGTCTTACTTTAATCCAGGGGTGTCCAATCTTGCCAACTTTAAGACTTACGGACTTCAATTCCCAGAATTGAATTCTGGGAAATAATAACAATAATAACAACAGTGTTGGAAGGGACCTTGGGGGTCTTCTAGTCCAGGGCTTTTCAACCTGTGGTACGCGTACCACTTGTGGTACATTAACAAGTGGCAGGTGGTACGCAGCCCTGCCTAGCCAAGTGTAGTGGGGGAGGGAAAGAGCCAGCACAGGCAAGGACTTACTGTGAGAGTCCTCTGGAGCTTGGCTGGGGTGAGGCAAAGGCCCCAGGCTCACTTCTGCTCACCCTCCCCCATGAGAAAGGAGGAGGAGGGGGGTGGAGACAGGAGAGGGAGAGAGAAAAAAAGAGGCAGCCTTGGGAGGAGGTGGAGTCAGCTCTAGCTGCACCGAAGGGGAAGGAGGAGGGTGGGGAGAGAGGAGAGGAGAAATCATCAAGCAAGCCGGTCGGCCGGCCATGAGCCGATCTACAACTGCTGTGGCAGCCACCTGTGCTGGCAGCAACAAACAGGCAAATGCAGCAGGGGAGGGGTTGCCCTCCACGAGGAATGAAGAAAGGTAGCATCAGCTGGAGGTGAGACAGAAGGAGGGAGGGAGATGGAGAGTGGAAGGATTCTTATGTGCTTTTGTGGCTTTGAAGTTCTGGGATTTGTGCAATGTGGGCTTTGTGTTCTTAAAGAGTGTTTGGCAATTTCTATTTGGCTGATGGCTCATGTCTTGTGTTAGCTTCTATTGCTCTGCTATTGTTAGCTGTAAGTTTTGCTGCAAGGGATTTTGAAGTATTTTTCTCCTGAATGTATTTTGCCTGTGGAGCCATTTGGGATTTTGCCTGTGGAGCCATTTAGGGAGGCTACCTTAGCCGGCAGCCCTGCGCTCCTTAACTTTCATTTCTAGCCAGTAGCTAATTCTTAAAGGGGAATGTGCCTTTTTAAGCTAGTTCATTCAGCAGCTTGTCTTTTCTGTCTCTGGAGGCTCTTCCTTGTTTGATGAATATATGGAAGAGAGAAAATATGGGGGGGAGGGGTTCAAATTCTTCCTTCAGAAGGAGATGGGAATGAGAAAGAGGGAGGCAGGGAAGGAAGGAGGGAGGGAGGGAAGTCCCGCCTTAGCACTTGGCCACCAGCAGCCCTGCCATTGACTTTACTTGTCAAAAGGTTGCAAAAGGGGATCACATGACCCTGGGACACTGTGACCATCATAAATATGAATCTGTTGCCAAGCATCCAAATATAAATCACATGACCCTGGGCATGCTTCAATGATCATAAGTGTGAAAAATGGTCGTAAGTCATTTCAGTGCAAATACAACTTTGAATAGGTATTTTTTTTTTGGTCATCAAGTTTTTGACACCTTGCTAGGTGGTACTCGAATATTACCATATCCTAAAAGTGGTACAGTCGGTGAAAAGGTTGAAAAGCCCTGTTCTAGTCCAACCCCCTGCTCAGGCAGGAAACCCTATACCATTTCAGACAAATGGTTGTCCAGTCTCGTCTTAAAAACTTCCAGTGTTGGAGCATTCACAACTTCTGAATTGAAGTCCATAAATCCATGAGCATGGGAATTCTGGGAATCGAAGTCCACAGGTCTTAAAGTTGCCAAGGTTTAAGCTACGCCAAGCATTATATGTCATCTGTCAATTACTTTCACAACGATTGGTGATGGTTCCGAGACCATCCGACTCCCAGAATTCTCAGCCGTGAACTTCAACTCCCAGAATTCTCAGCTGTGGCTATGCTGAGAATTCTGGGAGTTGAAGTTCACAGGTCTTAAAGTTGCTAAGGTTGGACATCTCTGCTTTAAGCATTATACCTCATCTGTCAGTTACTTTCACAACTGGTTGGAGAAGGTTCCCAGAGCATCCAACTCCCAGAATTCTCAGCTGTGGTTATACTGAGAATTCTGGGTGTTGAAGTCCACACAGCTGAAGTCAGAAATACTGAGTAGGCTTTTTTTTCACCTTGCCTGAAAGTCTCAATCTGCAAAAGTCCTGCTGTAAGTGATTCTTGTGAAAGACATCTTAGCCAAGAATCTTGAAAGGTGAGGTCCTCGACTCTTTAAGTTTTGTGTAGGTGGTCCAGAACTGGTTAAGGAAATCCTCTTTGTGTGTGCGTGTGTGTGTGTGTGTGTTGTAGCGGCTGATGAGTAAGTGAAATGCAGCACTGGAACCCGTTGGAGTTGTGTTGACAGTGTTAAATAGCCGTACTTGTAGATACTTGTTTGTTTTTCTTGATGACATCTTTTTTTCAAAGCTAGCCATTAAAATGCAAACAAATATAAAAGGGGAAAGGGAAGGGGAATAAAAAAATAAATGAACAGTTACAAAAAAAATGTGTCAAATTTATAACAATCACGACTTCTGGCTTTTTTAAAATACAGAGATAACAATATAACCACCTCTCCCCAAGTTTAAACAAGTGCTACCAATTTCTTAAATAAATGAGAGAAGAGAATATTTGTAGCTCAGGGTTGAAATGAGGGGTCCTTGGTGCTCTCTGAGGTTGCTGGTTTTCTTGCGGACATTTCATTACCAAACTAGGTAACATCATCAGTGCATTTAAAATATTGGAAAACCCTAAGGATCAACATTCTAAAAAAAAACCCCAATATTCATAATATATTCTTCCCTTAATTTCTTCAAATGATAAATACTTGTTGAGCTTGGTTCGTTAGTGTGTTGAATTTGGAGGGCTGGGAAACAGAGGGACATAGAAGACTTGAGACAGATCTGGGGCATTGCCTCAACCTTCACGTTGCTTCATGGCGTTTTCTTTGGTTCCAGTGGAACGACTTGCCTCCAGAAGTTGTGAATGCTTTAACACTGGAAGTTTTTAAGAAGAGATTGGACAACCATTACTCTGAAATGGTATAGGTTCTCCTGCTTGAGCAGGGGGCTGGACTAGATGACCTCCAAGGTCCCTTCAACTATTCTATTCTATTCTATTCCATTCCATTCCATTCCATTCCATTCTATTCTATTCTATTCTATTCTATTCTATTCTATTCTATTCTATTCTATTCTATTCTATTCTATCATTATTCTATTCCGTTCCATTCTGTTCTATTCTATTCTATTCTGTTCTATTGCTGTATTCCTGCTTAGGATGAGAACAATATGCCTTTTGCATGATAGTAGTACAGGTATCCTCGACTTACAACCGCTTAGCAACCATTCAAAGTTACAACGGTTATCCACAGAAATACAGATAGTCCTCGGCTTACAACCATTTGTTTAGTGACTGTTAAAACAACTTATGACTGTTTTTCACACTTATGACTGTTGAGCATCCACCTGGCCATGTGATCGAAATTCAGATGCTTGGCAACTGGCTCGTGTTTATGACGGCTGCAATGTCCCGGGGTTATGTGATCACTTTTTGCGAATGTCTGACAAGCAAAAGTCAACAGGGAACGTAGATTCACTTAAAAACCTGTTACAAACTCAATAACTGCAGTGATTCACTTAACAACTGTGGCAGGAAAGGACATAAAATGAGGCAAAACTGACTTAACAGCAATGGAAATTTTGAGCTCTGTTGTGCTCATAAACCGAGGATTATCTGTAGCTCATGAGTTGTTTTTTTTTAACCAAAGGCACTGGAGGTCTAATCCCTGTCCCTTCATTAAGCAACGGAGCATCAATTCTTAAGCTTACTTTTTTATCATCTTTTTTCCCTTTCAGGAATTATTTGCATTACGCACTCGGTACTCAAAATTATGATTTGACCTCGATCTCACCTTCTTGTTTTTTTTCTCCCTTTCAGTTCATTTTGGCTGTGGATCACAACTCAGATAACAAGAATTGTTGAAGGTCAGTCACTATCAAAACGTCTTTCTTTTAAGATTTGGGGGCATTCTGGTCTGATCTTTTTCCATGGCTTCAAATATATTAATTTTTTAATTGGGTCAAATCCAATTATGGTACCAGGAAAAGAGGAATTCTGTGACCTATACAGGTCGTCCTCGACTTACAACAGTTCATTTAGTGACCATTCAAAGTTACAACGGCACAGAAAAAAGTGACTTATGATCATTTTTGACACTTACAACTGTTGTAGCATCCCCGTGATCACGTGATCAAAATTAAGATGCTTGGCAACTGGGTCAGATGACGGTTGCAGTGTCCCTGGGTCATGGGATCCCCTTTTGCGACCTTCTGATGAGCAAAGTCGATGGGGAAGCCAGATCTACTTAACAACCCTGTTGCTAATTTAACAACTGCAAAGATTTATTTAACAACTGTGGCAAGAAAGGTTGTAAAATGAGGCAAAACTCACTTGACAAATGTCTCACTTAGCAACATAACATTTGGGCTCAGTTGTGCTCATAAGTCAAGGACTACCAGTATATTCATTTTTGAATTGGGTCAAATCCAATTATGGTACCAAGAAAAGAGGAATTTTGTGACCTATATAAATAACAGACATTTAAAGTAGGGGTCTTCAAACTAGGCCCTTTTATGACTTGTGGACTTCAACTCCCAGAATTCCTCAGCCAGCGTGCCTGGGACTTCAACTCCCAGAATTCCTCAGCCAGTCATAAAAGGGCCTAGTTTGAAGACCCCTGATTTAAAGCAATCTCCATTGCATTCTGCTTGATCTATTGAAGTTTGAAATGGGATTATAATATACCGCTGTGTATTCAGAAACACAATGGAAAGATCTGGGCATATTTCGGTTAATACGTAAGAGAAGGAATTAAGGGGACATTTTTTATTGTTTCTCAGTTTTGCCACATAGGGACATCTGTTATTCAAGCAAAATAAAAAGGCTAGTGCAGTACATTACAGATAGTCCTCGATTTATAACAGTTTGTTTAGTGACCATTCAAAGTTACAATGGCACTGAAAAAGGTGACTTATGACCATTTTTCACACTTATAACCATTTCAGCATCCCCATGGTTATGTGATTTATATTCGAGTGCTTGACAACTGACTCACATTTACGATGGTCGCAGTGTCCCAGAGTCACGCGATCTCCTTTTGCGACCTTCTGACAAGGAAAGTCAGTGGGGGGGGGGACCATTTTAGTAACAACAACAGGTTAAATTCACTTGACAGAATTCTTCCTTTAACCACATAAATTTTGGGCTCCTTTGTGGTCGTAACTTGAGGAGTACCTGTATTTGAAAACGTGTTTAAATTTTGAAAAATTCTTGAATGTTAATCTTCTTAAAACTCAGGTGTTGTTGTTTTTTCTGTTTTGGTTTTTTTTCCTGGTTAGCGGTACAAATCTTCTTCGCCGACACAATGAGTAACAAACCTCCTCCGGACGATAAACTTCTGGAGCTGAACTTACATTCCCATTTCATCATCGGCTCCGTTTCGGAGGATAACTCTGAAGACGAGACGAGCTCCTTGGTGAAAATTGACTTGCTGGAAGACAAAGACCAGTCCATCTCGCCGGTCTCCGTCAGTTCGGACTCCCTTTCAGACCTCAGTTCCTCCGCGGCTCAAGAGGCTCTTCATATGAGGTAGAACCACATGAAAATCCATATTTCAAATACAGGTAGACCTCGACTTATGACAGTTCATTTAGTGATGGTTCAAAGTTACAACAGCACTGAAAAAAGGGACTTACGGCTGTTTTTCGCCATTACGACCCTTGGTCACGTGATCAAAATTCGGACTCTTGGCAACTGGCTCATATTTATGACGGTCGCAGTGTCCCGGGGGTCATGTGATCCCCTTTTGCGACCTTCTGCCAAGCAAAGTCAATGGGGAAGCCCGATGCACTTAACAACCGTGTGACTAATTTAACAACTGCAGTGATTCACTTAACAACTGTGGCAAGAAAGGTGATAAAATGGGGGGGAAACTCACTTAACCACTGTCTCGCTTAGCAACAGAAATTTTGGGCTCAATTGTGGTCGTAAATCGAGGACTACCTGTGTACTATCTTTTGTTGCCCAATGGCTGTCGGAATTGTTGTTTCAACACATTGGGAAGCATCAGGACTGGGAGGGATGCTCGTTTGTTCTGACTCCTTGAGAAGTTCTTGATTGATTTCCAGAGAGCCCTGAGGTTCCCCAGAACAATGTTTGTAACCCAGTGAGGTTGGGTGAACGATCCTCTTGGAGGAGTGTGTTGTGGTTTTTGTGTTGGCGTTCATTAACAAACAAGTGAGGACCTGCAGTTAAATTGGTTAGCATTCTCCATTCCTCTTCAAGGCCGATCAGAACATTGCTTTCTTCCAAAAGATTCCATTCTATTCCTGCCATGGAACATTTTCAGTCTGTGTTGACACATTTTACAGTATCTTTCCTTGTTTGGGGATTTTCAGCAAATTCCTATTTAGAACATAGAACAGGGGTCTTCAACCTTGGCCCTTTTATGACTTGTGGACTTCAACTCCCAGAATTCCTCAGCCAGGCACACTTGCTGAGGAATTCTGGGAGTTGAAGTCCATAAGTCCTAAAAGGTCCAAGTTTGAAGATCCCTGACATAGAATCACAGAGTTGGAAAGGACCTTGGAGGTCTTCTAGTCCAACCCCATGCTCAGGCAGGAAACCCTATACCATTTCAGATAAATGATTGTGCAGTCTCTTTTTCAAAGCTTCTAGTGATGGACCACCCACAACTTCTGGAGGCAGGTTGTTCCACTGATTAATTGTTCTCACTCTCAGGAAATTTCTCCTTAATTCCAGGCTGCTTCTCTCCTTGATTAGTTTCCATCCATTGCTTCTTGTCTTGCCTTCTGGTGCTTTGGAGAACAGCCTGACTGCCTCTTCTTTGTGTCAACCCATCAAATATTGGAAGACCGCTATCATGTCACTCCTCGTCCTTCTTTTCACTGGACTAGATATACCCAATTCCTGTAACTGTTCTTCCTTTTAGACTTCAACTGTGTGTACGGTTCCTGAAAACCTGCAACACCCTTAATCTTATGCAAGAATCATAATATCCACAAAGGTCAATTTATTTGTAGAAACTCCTAGTTAGCATTAATATAATCCCAAAATGAAGCAAAACCACATTTATGGTTTAAAAGAACAGAATAACAAAATTGGAAGGGATCTTGGAGGTCTTCTAATCCAACCCTCTGCTCAAGCAGAGACGCTACACCATGTCAGACAAATAAAAAAGATGTTGAGACTCTAGAAAGAGTGCAGAGAAGAGCAACAAAGATGATCAGGGGACTGGAGGCTAAAACATACAAGAAACGGTTGCTGGAATTGGGTATGTCTAGTTTAATGAAGAGAAGGACGAGGGGGGACATGATATCAGTGTTCCAATATCTCAGGGGCTGCCACGAAGAAGAGGGAGTCAAGCTGTTCTCCAAAGCGCCTGAAGGCAGGACAAGAAGCAACGGATGGAAACTAATCAAGGAGAGAAGCAACCTAGAACTAAGGAGAAATTTCCTGACAGTTAGAACAATTAATCAGTGGAACAACCTGCCTCCAGAAGCGGTGAATGCTCCAACACTGGACTCAGTTGTGGTCATAAGGTAAGGACTACCCATGTTGATGTAATGTTGTTCCTCCCACCATTGTACAGGTAGTCTTTGAGTTACAACAGTTCAGTTAGTGACCGTTCGAAGTTACAATGGCACTGAAAAAAGTGACTTACGACCATTTTTCACACTTATGACTGTTGCAGCCTCCCCACAGTCACACAATCAAAATTTGGATGCTTGGCAACTGGTTCGTGTTTAGAATACAGAATAACAGAGTTGGAAGGGACCTTGTAGGTCATCTAGTCCAGAGGTCCCCAACCTTTTGGGCACCAGGGACCGGTTCCATGGAGAAAGGTTTTTCCACGGACCAGAGAGTGCGTGGTTTTGTGTGCTGCCAGCATCCCACAGATGGGGCTTTGCTTGTTTGTGTGGATCGGTTGCTGGCATGCTGCGGCCCGGTACCGGTCCACGGACTGGGGGTTGGGGACCCCTGATTTAGTCCAACCCCCTACTCAAGCAGGAGACCCTATACCATTTCTGACAAGTAAGTGTCCAGTCTCTTTTTGAAAGCCTCCAGTGATGAAGCACCCACAACTTCTGAAGGCAAGCTGTTCCATTGGTTGATTGTTCTTGCTGTCAGGAAATTTCTCCTTAATTCCAAGTTGCTTCTCTCCTTGATCAGTTTCCATCCACTGTTCCTTGTTTCGCCTTTGGGTGCTTTGGAAAATACGTTGACCCCCTCCTCTCTTTGACAGCCCCTCAAATATTGTAAGACTGCTATCATGTCACCCCAATCCTTCTCTTCACTAGACTAGCCATGCCCAGTTCCTGTAACCGTTCTTCATATGTTTTAGCTTCTACCCACCTAATCAATTTTGTTGCTCTTCTCTGCACTCTTTCTAGAGTCTCAACATCTTTGGTGACCAAAATTGGATGCCGTATTCTTATTTATAACGTTTGCAGTGTCACAGAGTCATGTGTGATCACCGACCTTCTGACAGGCTAAAGTCAACCAGGAAGCCAGATTCATTTAACAACTGCATTGTATTAACTTAACAACTGCAGTGATTCACTTAACAACTGTGCCGAGAAAGGTTGTAAAGTGGGGCAAAATTCACTTATCAGCTGTCTTGCTTAGCAACAGAAATTTTGGGCTCAACTGTGGTCGTAAGTCAAGGTCTACCTGTAATCCTCCTTGAATGTGCTTGACAAAATATTTTAAATAATCTTTCGTTGAAATCATGCCCCCTTAGGCATATCTAACATTTCTTTCTTGAAATGTAACCAAGCTCTGTAAAGTTATAAGAAGGCTAAATAGCCAAATTGGCCCAGGAGATGTGCCATCAAAAACACGCAGTTGTCGTGTGTTTAAAATATGGCACGAAATACACCTTTGCGTGCCAGGGGACCATAGCCTTGAACATCTTTCTCAATCTGTTTGCATTTATTGGGCCACCAAGATTATTTGACTGGCTGCTGCCAAATTACTGGGAAAAATAAAATACTGTTTTCTTCCTCATCTCCCTCACTCCTTTTCGGCATCCTCCTCCCTCTCCTCAAATTTAAATTAGGTTTAAAATTGGTTCCCTCTGTCCCCCTCTCCCCCCCCCCCGCAATAACTTGCAAAATAACGTGGTCTGCAGTTTTCCCTAGATACCGGCAGTCCTCGTCTTACAACTATTCATTTAGTGACCGTCCAAAGTTACAATGGCACTGAAAAAAGTGACTTATGACCGTTTTTTAGACTTACGTCCATTGCATCATCCCCCCCCCATAGTCACGTGATCAAAATTCAGCCGCTTGGCAACTGACTCGGTATTTATGACCGTTGCAGTGTCCCAGGGTCATGTGATCATGTTTTGTACCTTCTGACAAGAAAAGTCAACGGGGAAGCCAGATTCACTTAACACACTGTGCTACTCATTTAACAACTGCAGTGATTCACTTAACTGTGGAAAGAAAGGTCATAAGATGGGACAAATCCCACTTAGCAACTGTCTTGCTTAGCAATGGAAATTTTGGCTTCAATTGTGGTTGTAATTTGCAACTACCTGTATTAATATTTTAAGAAATGGCAGGCCTACAAATTTAATAAACAAACAAACAAATGAATAAATGAATAAATAAACAAATGATTGTCCCTGTGACTATATAAGACAGACAGGGAGGATATTAACCACCAGACTGCAAGAACAAAAGTGAGTAGTCAGATGAGGAGACCCAAACCCTTTGGTAGCCTCACATTGCAATGAACAAGGACATACATTCAATTTCACAGCTACTAAGATTGTTGGCCGAGCTGGGACAAAAATAGCCAGGGAAATGTTTGAAGCCTGGGAAACGGGCCCCTTGTCAGCCAACACAAGTGCTTATCAGGTACTTAGGAGCCGATGACTTGGTAGCACAAGGAAACAACAGCCAATAACTAAATAACTGGCCATCAACACCCCAATCAGCAACTAAAAAGCCACACACAACCATGCACCATATAAATACTACACATAGAACAGTCCAAAGCACACACACTGCTAGAGAGAAGTTCCCTGAGGATGGGCTCCAGCACGAGTCCAAAAGCTCGGAAGACTAAATCTCTGGGGTCCCGGTGACCAACCCAGTTTGGATCCTGCAACATTATTCTGGGTCACGTATATTTACCTTCAGTTGTAATAAATAATGTCTCTGGCAATGTCTGTTCTTCCTCTTTAACCCGAGAAGATATAAATACCTCTAAACAGCGTCTCCACCTTCTTTTTTAAAGGCACCCTCCCCAAATACTTGCTCCTTTCACAGTTTTATCTTTTTTCTGAGACGGGAACGGTATTTCCAAATAAAGCCGTGGCTTGTAACCACCCGCCATTTTTGATATTCTGAGAATCTCTCTGAAAGTCTATGGAGGTTCTCAGTCCTCCAGGTCATGGTTGTCCCAAAGGTGCATTTTTGAAGAGGCAACTGGACTTTCTTGTTTGTCTTTGAAGACGTTTCGCTTCTCATCCAAAAGGCTTCTTCAGCTCTGACTGTATGGTGGGGAATGGAAGGATTTATATCAGGGGTCTCCAAACATGGCCGCTTTAAGACTTGTGGACTTCAACTCCCAGAATTCTGGGAATTGAAGTCCACAAGGCTTAAAGCGGCCAGGTTTGAAGACCCCTGATTTATATTCTTCCATTCTTTTATCTCTCTGAAAGGTTAATGAGGAACCCAACATATTCTTAGAATTAAAATTGATTCTGGAAACAAGCTTTGTGGAGTATGTCAGTTCCCAATGATTCATTAACCAATTTCTTTTCCTTTTTTTAAAAAAAGCAGCTTTGGCAGACACTCTAACACAGGGGTCCCCAACTTGTGGGCCGCGGCCTGGTAGTAGGTCATGGCCTGCTGGCCACCAGGCCATGGGACAGGCTGGCCAGTGTGCGCGTGTGTGCGTGCACACCCCCTCACTTGTGCTAGCGCCGCAGCCGCGGTGTGCAAAAACAGGACGCCGCTGTGCCTCGGGGTGCGAAAATGGGCTGCCGCTGTGCTGCAAGGCGCAAAAATGGCTGCTGCCGTGCCGCAGGGCATAGAAACAAGGCATTGCGCCGCACAAGAACGGGGCGGGGCTAGCGAGTATCATGCGGGTGCTAGCCCCGCCCCGTTTGCATCATGCGCTTGTAAAATGCTTTCCCCTCTCTTTTCCTCCGGTCCACCAACCGAGAAAGGTTGGGGACCTCTGCTCCACTAGGCACCAAAGTACCTATTGATCAAAGCATACAGATAGTCCTCGATTTACAACATTTAGTTTAGTGACCGTTCAAAGTTACAACAGTGCTGGAAAAGGGGAGTTATGACCGTTTTTCACACTTACAACCATTGCTAAAATTCAGAGGCTTGGCAGTTGGCTCATATTTATGATGGTTGCTGTGTCCTGGGGTCACGTGATCCCCTTTTGCAACCTTCTGACAAGCAAAGTCCATGGGGAAGCCAGATTCACTTAACAACCGTGTTACTAAATTAACAACTGCAGCAGTTCACTTCACAGTTGTGGCAAGGAAGGTTGTAATAGGGAGCAAAACTCACTTAGCAAATGTTTCACTTAGCAACAGAAATTTTGGGCTCAGTTGTGGTCGTAAGCCGAGGACCACCTGTACTCTCCCTACCCTGTTTTTGCCATTATAAATACAGCATGGGATTGCAGTTTGGTATAGTGCAGGGGTAGGCAACCTTGGCTCTTTTATGACTGATGGACTTCAACTCCCAGAATTCCTGAGCCACCATGGCTCAGCTTGGAAACCTCTCCCTTTCTCCTCAGCGTGGCTGGCTCAGGAATTCTGGGAGTTGAAGTCCACGAGTCATAAAAGAGCCAAGGTTGCCTACCCCTGGTATAGTGGTTAAAGCTACCAAGCTAGAAGCTGGGGGACTGTGAGTTCTAGCCCAGCTGTAGGGTAAAGCCGCTGGTAGAGTTGTGGCCAGCCCTTCTCTCTTAGTCCCAGGAAGGCAAGGGCAAACTACAGGTAGTCTACAACAGTTCATTTAGTGACCGTTTAGAGTTACAACAGCTTTGAAAAAAGTGACTTATGACCATTTTCATACTTATGACCCCATGGTCACATGATCAAAATTTGGACTCTTGGCAATTGACTCATATTTATGACGGTAGAACCACATGAAAATCCATATGGCAAATACAGGTAGACCTCCACTTACAACACTTCATTTAGCGACCGTTCAAAGTTACAACAGCACTGAAAAAAGTGACTTATGACCGTTTTCACACTTATGACCCCATGGTCACGTGATCAGAATTTGGACTCTTGGCATTTGACTCATACCTATGACCGTTGCAGTGTCCCGAGGTCATGTGATCTTCTTTTGCAACCTTCTGACAAAGTCAATGGAGAAGCCAGACTCACTTAACAACCGTCTTACTAACTAAGCCAGGTGTCCCCAAGCCCCGGTCTGAGGACTGGTAGTGGTCTGTGGCCTTTTGGGAACTGGGTTGCAAAAGCGGTGGGTGAGTTCATGAAGCTTCATTTGCACATGTGTGAGATGTGGATTGTGCGTGTGAAACCATCCCCTCTCCCCTGCTGCCGCTGCCACAACCGCCGCTGTGCCAGTCCATGGAGCCAGAAACGATGTGAACCGCTGAACTAAACAACTGCAGCGATTCACTTAACAAATGGCAAGAAAGTTGGTAAAATGTCACAAAACTCATTTAACAACGGTCTTGCTTAGCAACAGAAATTTGGGGCTCAGTTGTGGTCATATAACTTGAGGACCACCTGTACTTGATGGTGCTTGATTTCATTCTTGTGTTTGGACATCACAGTGTGCCGTGTGTGCTTTGCTTGGCCTGTTGATAATCCTATTGCACAAACTTCTTCCTCTAGGCCAGGGGTGGGGAACCTTGGCTCTTTTATGACTCGTGGACTTCAACTCCCAGAATTCCTGAGCCAGCCATGCTGAGGAGAAAGGGAGAGGTTTCCATGCTGAGCCATGCTGGCTCAGGAATTCTATTACTAAAAGTGGTGGTTGTTAAGTTAGCCTTGCCCACTTTTATGATCTTTTTTGCCTTGGTTATTAAAAGTGTATTAAGGAATACATTTAATTTATTTCATTTATGGTGTCCTTGGTGCTCTTTGAGCTTAGTTGTTTTCTTGTGGACGTTTCATCACCCAACTAGGTAATGTCATCAGTGCTAGAAGGGAGTGGGGTTTGCTCTCTGTTAATATGCAAGTGGCTCGCCCTATCAGTGTTGATAGGAGTGTGGTTCCTTGATTTGGCTGTTGTTTACTGTTGGCTTGTTTGTCTGAGTTGGTAATTCCTTGTTTACCTCTTGATTGTTGGTCTAGTAGTCAACTTGGTGTAAGTATTATCTTTATCTTTCCAGACTTCTGATGTGAGGTGGGTGAACATGTCAAAAGGTTCAGTTTAGGGAATCCATTAACCTGAGACAGTGTCTTTGCATCCTAGCCATCCATACATGGAAAGTTTTCCTAATTCAGAAAGTTTAGGTGGTGTAAAAAAGTATGGATGTTTAGGGAATTCTGGGAGTTGAAGTCCACCCGTCTGTTCTGTCCCAGCCTAAGTGAGTCCTTGTTAAGCTCACAAGGAGAAACCCCTTCCAACAAGCAGACTGGAACCGCAGGAAAAAACCAATACCCTTTTATTATTCACAGACCTGAGTCAATGTCCAAGGCAATCAAACACATTTCACAGAAACTCGATCCTCAACACGAACAGTTGCCTTTGGCAACCAGTACCTCCCACACCTTCCCTTTTATTATGCAGCCAAGGCGTGGCTTCCTAATGCCTTCTCCTTTGCCTTTGGAGCCGCCCCATTGCATTCCTCTGTCTTACTCTCTTTTCTTGCCGGCGTTTTCGTGCATCCTGGATATCTCCCAGCTGTGATTCATCATTGTCCAACTCAGACTCCCAGCACAGCTGTGTCTCAGCCTGAGCGCGAGTAGAGGGGCCAGGCTCCTCGTCAGACTGTAAGTCTTGGAGCTCCTCAGAGCCTTCCTTTGACTCTGATGTCAGTCCAGGCCCCTCCTCCTCCTCTGATTCCTCAGACTCAGCTGCCGGGTCCACTGGCTGGCAAGGAATCACAACACTGTCTTAAAGTTACCAAGGTTGAGAATCACTATGGGGCACCATGTAAGCCTAACTGCTCTTGCAATTGCTGCCGCTGGACTAAATGATAAAATAATTATGGTTCAAAAAAACTAAATATTGTCACTTAAATACAGGTAGTCCTTGACTTACAACAGTTCCTTTAGTGACTGTTTGAAGTTACAACAGCACTGAAAAAGTGACTCTTGGCAACTGAATCATATTTATGACGGTTGCAGTGTCCCGGGGTCATGTGATCTCCTTTTGCGATCTTCTGACAGGCAAAGTCAACGGGGAAGCCAGATTCACTTAACAACCATGTTACTAACGTAATAGCTGCAGTATTCATATAACAACTGTGGCAAGAAAGATCATCCAATGGGGCAAAACTCATTTAACAGCTGTCTCGCTTAGCAACAGAAATTTTGGGCTCAACGGTGGTCGTAAGTTGAGGACTACATTTATTGCCTCAATTTACAGCTTTTGGGGTAAATTTCCTGGAATATATTTACTTCAATCTCTTTTCACTCATAGAAATGAGTGAAAGAAAAGTTTCTATCAACATATTAATAGCAAGAAAAAAGTCAAGGAAACTGTAGGTCCACTAAAGAGGAAGTAACAAGCAATAGGGAGACAGCAGAGCTGCTTAACTCATTCTTTGCATCAGTCTTCACACAAAAAGAAATTATAGCACAACATACCAACAAAAATACTGTGAAAGACAAACTAAAAACAAAAATTAAAATAAGCAAAAAAGTGGTAAAGAGAACGAACACCTATCGGACCTTGACAAATATAAATCACCGGGACCCGACAGATTGCATCCCAGAGTTCTGAAGGAGCTGGCAGATGTTATCTCAGAACCATTGCACCACATCTTTCAAAAATCCTGGAGCACCGGGGAAATACCTGAGAATTGGAAAAGGGCTGATGTGGTTCCCATCTTCAAGAAAGGGGGGAAAAACAGACCCAGGAAACTACAGACCAATCAGTCTAACATCAATACCTGGGAAGATCTTGGAAAAGATAATCAAAAAACAGATCTGCGAACAACTAGAAGCAAACAAAGTTATTACTGGTAGCCAGCATGGGTTTGTTAAAAACAGATCATGCCAAACCAATCTTATTTCATTCTTTGATAAAGTGACCAAATTAGTAGACCAGCGAAACACTGTGGACATAGTATACTTAGATTTCAGTAAGGCATTCAACAAAGTAGACCACAATCTACTGCTTGGTAAGCTAGAAAAAGCTGGAATAGACAACATCACCACCAGATGGATTTGTAGCTGGCTGACAAACCGTAATCACCGAGTAGTCCTCAATGGTACTACATCCACATGGAGAGAAGTAAGCAGTGGGGTAGCACAAGGTTCTGTCTTAGGCCCAGTACTCTTCAATATCTTCATCAATGACTTAGATGAGGTAATAGAAGGGGAACTCATTAAATTTGCAGATGACACTAAACTGGCAGGAATAGCCAACACCCCAGAAGAGAAGCTCAGGATCCAAAAAGATCTTGACAAACTTGAACAATGGGCCCTATCCAACAAAGTGAGTTTTAATGTGGAGAAAAGCAAAGTTTTACATTTAGGCAGGAAAAATCAAAGATATAAATACAGATTAGGTGAAACCTGGCTTAAAAACAGTAAATGTGAGAGGGACCTTGCAGTCCTAGTGGACGATCACTTGACTATGAGCCAGCAATGTGCAGCAGCAGCCAAAAAAGCTAATACAATCCTGGGTTGTATAAACAGAGGCATAGAATCAAAATCACGCTTTATAAAACCCTAGTAAGACCACACCTGGAATACTGCAACCGATTTTGGTTACCATACTACAAAAAAGATCTTGAGACCTTGGAAAAAGTTCAGAGAAGAGCAACTAAGATGATCCAAGGCCTGGAGACTAAAACATATGAAGAGCAGCTGCAGGACTTGGGCTTGGCTAGTCTAAAGAAAATAAGAAATAGGGGAGACATGATAGCAGTATTCCAGTATTTGAGAGGCTGCCACAAAGAAGAGGGGGGCAAATTATTTTCCAAAGCACCAGAGGACAGGACAAGAAAAAATGGTTGGAAACTGATCAAAGAGAGAAGCAACCTGGAATTAAGGAGAAAGTACCTAACAGTGAGGACAATTAACCAGTGGAACAGCTTGCCTTCAGAAATCGTAGGCGCTCCATCACTGGAAGTTTTTAAGAAGAGGCTAGACTAGCCAGACACTTGTCTGAAATGGTATATAGGGTCTCCTGCTTGAGCAGGGGGCTGGACTAGAAGACCTCCAAGGTCTATTCTATTCTATTCTATTCTATTCTATTCTATTCTATTCTATTCTATTCTATTCTAAATATAAATCACATTTTGGAGAAGAAAGGCAAAATGGTAAATTGGTAACCCTTACCACTGGAAAGAAATGCTTGAAAAAAAATCCCAAACTATTGAAAAACCAGGTTTCACGTGACTTGTCTTTTCCCCTGAATTGCACAGTAGAATGACGCAACTTGTTTATTTGCTTAATTTACTCAGTGCCAAATTCAGCTGGCCTTTTCTTTGTGACAAATGTGAGTGAGTTATCCTAGTGTCAATGATTTTTTTCCCCCCCAATAATGCATTGCTTTCGGGTCTGATTGGAAAATAACTTTTTTCCATGCCTCTCCAATTTGTGCCTGCAGTTACTACTAGTTCAGCATTCAGATTTCTGCATTCATTCTGGGGTGGGGTAGGGAGTTGCCTTAACAGCTGCTTCAGCAAGTCGAATCTTCCAGCATTTTTTTTTTTTTTTAAATGACTTTTTGGCAGTATTCATTTCTTGTAGCCCAGAGCTGAATCCAGCTCTCAGATTTAGCCGGAAATCCCACTTTTAAAGGATTAGCACTTCTTTAAATTTCATATCCCGCTTTTATTTTTAATATTTTACTTGGATACCGCCCGGAGCCCTTCTGTGGAGGTTTCTAAATTTGATAAATAAAACAAAAATGAATAAATGTACTATATTTCTTTGGCGTTGCCAGCTCGGAAGAAGATGGTAGAATCTTGCAATTCGTGGGTTTCTCTTGATTCGTGACAGCAGTGTTCTGATTTTGCAGAATGGGCTTGCATAATCAGGGGGCTCTTTGGCTTCCGTCCTCCAAGGCTTGTGCGTATTTTATTTAATTTTTTTCTCTTTCAGCTGCAGCCTGTAGCTCTTCTCCGTCCCTGCCTACTGCTGAGTGTGCGCACGGAGAGAGATGGGCAAAAAAAAAAAAAAAAAAAAAGCAAAGGGACAAAGGTTAAAAATGCAAAACAGTTGATAGGAACTAAAAAAAAAAAATCTAGCTTATTTGGAAAGCAGGAGGGCAACATGAAAAACTAGTTTAAAGCAGCTGCATTGGGTGTCACAGTTGTCTTGTCCGAGTCTCTAAACTTTGAAGATACCTTTTGCGTTTCTTGGGCGGCATGGATGAACCGACGGGAGAAGAAAGTCAAGGCATGAGATACTATATGCTTCAAAGGTAATAATAAATAGATTGCTGGCTGGGCACATTTTTCCGATCTGATTTTAGATGGATCGTTTGCGGGGAGCTTTGATGTAGAATTTTGGACGGCTTGTGTTTTAAAAGTGGACGGAATTAATTAACGTTAGAGGAATTGAGAACTGGTTCCTGATTTTATTCTTCATTTTTTGGTGGGGGGAAGAAGATACACAGGTGGTTCTTGACTTACGACCACAATTGGGCCCAGCATTTCTTAAGTGAGCTTTGCTCCATTTTACGACCTCCCTTGCCACCGTTGTTAACTGAATCACTGCAGTTAGTATAAGTTAGTAACTCAGTTGTTACATGAATCTGGCTTCCCCATTGACTTTGCTTGTCGGGAAGTCGCAAAAGGGGATCACCTGACCTTGGGACACAGCAATGGTCGTAAGTATGAGTCGGTTGCCAAGCATCTGAATTTTGATCACGTGATCGTGAGGATGCCACAAAGGTTGTGCCCGTGAAAAACGGTCATAAGTCCCTTTCTTCAGTGCCATTGTAACTTTGAACGGTCGCTAAATGAACTGTTGTAAGTCCAGGGCTACTTGTATTTGGTTACCTTGCCACTTGAAGGCAAGGAATTTTTCCTTGGGTTTGGAAAGGAAGATGTGGAGAGACTTTTCATGCTTTCAAGAATGGTTGAAAAAGTGGATGCAGAGACTTTTAACTTTGCAGGCAAACAGAATAATAGAATAACAGAGTTGGAAGGGACCTTGGAGGTCTTCTAGTCCAACTCCCTGCTCGGGCAGAAATCCCTGTACCATTTCAGACAAATGGTTGTCCAGTCTCTTCTTAAAAACTTCCAGTGTTGGAGCATTCACAATTTCTGGAGACAGGTTGTTCCACTGGTTAATTGTTCTAATGGTCAGGAAGTTTCTCCTTAGTTCTAGGTTGCTTCTCTCTTTGGTTAGTTTCCATCCGTTGCTTCTTGTCCTGCCTTCTGGTGCTTTGGAAAATAAATTGACCCCCTCCTCCTTGTGGCAACCCCTGAGATACTGGAACACTGCTATCATGTCACCCCTCGTCCTTCTCTTCATTAAACTAGACATATACAATTCCAGCAACCGTTCCTTATATGTTTTAGCCTCCAGTCCCCTGATCATCTTTGTTGCTCTTCTCTGCACTCTTTCTAGAGTCTCAACATCTTTTTTACATCATGGTGACCAAAACTGGATGCTGTATTCCAAGTGTGGCCTTACCAAGGCATTGTAAAGTGGTATTAACACTTCACGTGATCTTGATTCTATCCCTCTGTTAATGCAGCCTAGCACTGTGTTGGCTTTTTTGGCAGCTGCAAATTTACGAAGAGTGCAGCTTCATGATGTTATGTCATTGCCATTTGCAACCTCTTCCAACAAGGCAATGGGGGAAGCTGGATTTGCATAACGAGCCTGTGATTCACTTAACAACTGCAGTGATTTGCTTAATAACCTTGGCAAAAGAGGTCGTAAAATGGGGATGACTCACTTTAACAACTGCCTTGTTCAGCAACAGAATATTCTGGTCCCAATTGTGGTCGTATTTCAAGGACAACCAGCAAATACAGGTAGTCCTCAACTTACAACCGTTCATTTAGCGACTGTTCAAAGTTACAACAACACTGGAAAAAGTGACTTATGACCGTTTTTCACAGTTAACGACAGTTGCAGCATCCCCATGGTCACGTGATCAATATTCGGACACTTGCCAACTGGCTCATATTTACGACGGTCGCAGTGTCCCGGGTTCATGTGATCCCCCTTTGCGACCTTCTGACAAGCAAAGTCAATGGGGGAACTGGATTCACTTAACAACCATGTTATTAACTGAACAACTGCAGCGATTCACTTAACAACTGTGTCAAAAAATGAGGCAAAACTCACTTAACGCACGTCTCACTTAACAACAGAAATTCTGATCTCAACTGTGGTTGTATTTCAAGGACTACCTGCAAATAAACAAACTCTCTGTTCTGATGGTTTCTCTGGATCGGTGCTATTATGGGATAACTAATGCTGGAATTCCAGCTGTGCTTATTGAAGTCAGAAGGAATAATTTGGAATTGGCATGCTTTATTTATTTCTGAATTTTAGAAAAGATCTTGCTCTAACTAGGGATGTATCTAATATTGCCATTGCTTTTCCATAATGAGGGAATCTGGCATTTGTTCCTTGTTCACAGAATGTCTTGCACTGATAAGATAAGATAAGATAAGATAAGATAACCTTTATTGTCATTTTTATATTGTGGGCACAAAGGCACACATCAAAAATGAAATTTAGTTTCCCGCTCTCAAAGTGAAACACATACATGACACACACCTAAAACATACTATGTACAACATATATATAGACCCACATCCCTACATATACATAGCAAATAAATATTAAATAGAAATACAAATACAAATACACTGATGTGAGAATCAAAGATTCCCCTTCTTACCAGTTTCAGCCCCTGGAGTTCTTGACATTTTGAGCATTTCTGCCCTGGGAAATTGTGTTTGTGCCTTCAAATCATATTTGAACTCTTGGCGACTGTTCGGATTAGTCCAGGCAGTTTTCTTGGCAAGTTTTTCAGGAGCATTTTGCTATTACTTCCTTCCTAGGGCTGAGGCAGAGTGGCTGGCCCAAGGCCACTCAGATAGCTTTGTGCCTAAGGCAGGACTAGAACTCATGGTCTCCTGGTTTCTTGCAAAATTGCCCTTAATATATCTCCTACACACTCTCTCTAGGGTTGTCCCAAAGGTGCTTTTTCAAAAGGCGACTGGACTTTGTTTTTCCTTGAAGAGGTTTTGCTTCTCATCCAAGAAGCTCCTTCAGTTCTGACTAAATGGTGGAGAATGGAACTGAAGAATTGAAGAAGCTTCAAGGAAAAACAGTTGGCCTTTGAAAAAGCACCTTTGGGACAACCGTGACCTAGATGATTGAGAATTTCTGAAGATATTCTCTAGGGCAGTGATGGCGAACCTTTTAGAGACCGAGTGCCCAAACCGCAACCCAAAACCCACTTATTTATCGCAAAGTGCCAGGGGCGCATCAGCATTGTGGTGCCCTCGGGGGGGGGCAGGGAGGCACCTCTGAGTGCCGCCTCTGGCACGCAAAAACCAGGGGCGCAAAAATGGGCCACTCTGCTACAAAAATGGCCGCCACCGTGCCGCAGGGTGCAGATACAACGCACTGCACCACGCAAGAAAGGGGCAGGGCTAGTGAGTATCATTCAGGCACTAGCCCTGCCCCATTTTCAGCACGTGCATGCTCGCGGCCCCATGCGCACACGCATGCATGTAAAATGTTTTCCCCTCCCTTTTCTTCCAGTCCGCCAATCGACAATGGTTGGTGACCTCTGCTCTACCACCTCTACTCGAGCTTGCTAGTCGGCTGCTTTGCCTCCTTTGTGCTGAGCGGGGCTCCTGCTCCGGGTGGCGGTGGCGGCCTGATGGACCTGCTGCTGGCGGCGGCGGCACGCGTGCCAACAGAGAGGGCTCTGAGTGCCGCCTCTGGCACGCGTGCCATAGGTTCGCCACCACTGCTCTAGGGTTCAAGCCAACATCCTCAGAACTTGGTTTGTTTTTGGTTCTCCTTCAAAATGCTAATACTTCTCTTAAAATGCCTTCCTTTGGGGGGTCGCTATACACCTCTGCACAATTCCATACCTGATCCTCGAATGATGGTCTGTAGCTTATTAGCCAAGTTCTTAGGTTTGAGTCTTGGCCTGTAGTGTCTCTGCAATATCTTCTGACAACTCTAACGGTTGTGTTGTGTTCCTTATCTCCCCAGGCCAAGCATGTCCGGCCTTCACCTCATGAAACAAGGCCGAGATAGGAAGAAGGTGGATCTACAGAGGGATTTCACTGTGGCGTCTCCAGCAGAGTTTGTCACCCGTTTTGGAGGAAACAAAGTTATTGAGAAGGTAAAGAATGGAATGGAACAGAACGGAACAGAACAGAACAGAATAGAATTTGGGCTCTACACTATAAAAAAGATATTGAGACTCTAGAAAAAGTGCAGAGAAGAGCAACAAAGATGATTAGGGGACTGGAGGCTAAAACGTATGAGAAATGGTTACAAGAATTGGGCATGGCTAGTCTAGTGAAGAGAAGGACTAGGGGAGATATGATAGCAGTGTTACAATATTTGGGGGGCTGTCACAAAGAGGAGGGGAACAACCTATTTTCCAAAGCACCCGAAGGCCAGACAAAGAATAATGGATGGAAACTGATTAAGGAGAGATTCAACCTAGAAATAAGGAGAAATTTCCTGACAGTGAGAACAGTCCACCAATGGAACAGGAGTTGCCTTCAGATGTTGTGGGAGCTTCATCACTGGAAGCTTTCAAGAAGAGATTGGACTGCCATCTGTCAGAAATGGTGTAGGGTCTCCTGCTTGAGCAGGGGGTTGGACTAGATGACCTACAACGTCCCTTCTGCTTCTGCTTCTGCGTTATAGAATAGAATAGAATAGAATAGAATAGAATAGAATAATAGAATAGAATAGAATAGAATAGAATAGAATAGAATAGAATAGAATAATAGAATAGAATAGAATAGAATAGAATAATAGAATAGAATAGAATAGAATAGAATAGAATAGAATAGAATAGAATAGAATAGAATAGAATAGAATAGAATAGAATAGAATAGAATAGAATAGAATAATTAGAATAGAATAGAATAGAATAGAATAGAATAGAATAGAATAGAATAGAATAGAATAGAATAGAATAGAATAGGATTCTTTATTGGTCAAGTGTGATTAGACACACAAGGAATTTGTCTCAGGTGCAGAAGCTCTCAATGTACATAAAAAACAACAAAGTAATAATAATCATAATTATACCACAGTATCATTATTCATAGTATCATTATTCAAATAGTGAGTTTTCTTTCTCACTCATCTCTCTGGCTCCAGTTTCTTTTAAAACTTTTAAAACTTTTTAATGACTTTTAAAACATTAAAAGAAGTTAAGACCCTAGAAAAAGATGTTTGAGATCCAAACCTATGACCATTGCAGCATCCCCATGGTCACGGGTTGAAAACCTGGCAACTGGCATGTATTTAGGACAGTTGCAACATCCCCAGAGACACAGGATCACCATCTGTGACCTTCCCAGCTGATTTACGACAAAGAAAGTCAATAAGAAACTGGATGCTTTATGACCATGTGATTCACTTAAAAACTGCTTGAAACCATGGGGAAAAAAGGTTGCATTGGACACCTCACTTAACAGTTGTCTTGCTTAGCGATGACCATTCTGGCCAAATTGTAGTCATAAGCCAAGGAGTACCTATAGTTCAGAAGACCGTGACATATTAAGGGATATCTATGCAGAGTTGATACTTCTCAAAGCTCTGGTTAGTCTTAGATGAGAATATGGCTGTCTTGTGATGACTTCCATCTCACGTTGGCTCTTTCTGTCCATTAATCCAGGCAATGTGGACATATATCTGTCCAACCAGCCTAGAATAGAGTAGAGTAGAGTAGAGTAGAGTAGAGTAGAGTAGAGTAGAGTAGAGTAGAGTAGAGTAGAGTAGAGTAGAGTAGAGTAGAGTAGAGTAGAGTACAGTACAGTAGAGTAGAACAGAACAGAACAGAACACGAATAGAAAACAACAGAACAGAACAGAATAGAATAGAATAGAGCTGAAGGGACCTTGGAGGTCTTCTAGTCCAGCCCCCTGCTCAAGCAGGAGAACCTATACCATCTCAGACAGGTGATTGTCTAGTCTCTTATTGACAACCTCCAGTGATGGAGCGCCTACAATTTCTGGGGGTAAGCTGTTCCACTAGTTTCCCAGTTTGATTGATGATTGTAAATCTGAACTATTTTATCCTTTCTGTTTCACGTTTCTTCTCTGTCTAGGTTCTCATTGCCAATAATGGGATAGCGGCAGTCAAATGCATGAGGTCCATCAGACGCTGGTCTTACGAGATGTTCCGGAATGAGCGAGCCATTCGTTTCGTGGTTATGGTGACGCCTGAAGACTTGAAAGCCAACGCAGGTGAGCTTAAGGACTGTGCTTTTATAAGAGTTCTGGTGGCGCAGTGGTTAGAATGCAGTATTGCAGGCTAACATTGTCCACAGTGTAGAGTTCGATCCTGACCAGCTCGAGGTCGACTCAGCCTTCCATCCTTCCGAGGTCCGTAAAATGAGGACCCGGATGTTGGAGGCAAAATGCTGACTCTGTAAACTGCTCAGAGAGTGCTGCAAAGCACTATGGGGCGGCAAATAAGTCTAAGTGCTATTATTGCTTTGCTTTTCATTACTTCTGCAGGAAAAATGGTAAATTACAGATAGTCCTCGACTTCCAGCTATTCGTTTAGTGACCGTTTGAAGTTACAACGGCATGGGAAAAAGTGACTTATGACTGTTTTTCACACTCGTGACCGTTGCAGCATCCCCATGGTCGCCTGATCAAAATTTGGGTGCTTGGCAGTTGGCTCGTATTTATGACCATTGCAGTGACCGTTGCATGTGAGATCACCTTTTTTGACTTTCTGATGAGCAAAGTCAATGGAGAAGCCAGAGTCACTTACCGGTTATGTTAGTAACTTAACAACTGCAGTGGTTCACTTAACAACTCTGGCGAGGAAGGTCATAAAATGGGGCAAAATCCACGTAACAATTTCCTCTCCCAAATGTTCCTGGGAAGGTTGGCCACTTTCAGATCGCACACAATCCAACCTCCCATAATTTTACTCTCCTGAGAAATAAGAATAATGCACTGCAATACAGTTAGTCTGTCACAGCATGCACAGTCTTATTGTGCTGAGGTAACCCAGGAGTAAATACAGTACACAGTGGTTTGTATTAAATGGTGGTTTATATTACACTATCTACAAATATACACTAGAAACCAGATACATACATGTGGCCATTCAGCAAACTCCAATACACAGCAATTACAGCAGGAAACGGACGAGAGAGAAAAAGACTCCAGCAAGGCCTTCCCTTTTATACTCAAGCTCTTAAGCTCAGATTCCTGCTGAGTCATTCCTAACATTGCATCATTCATCTCACATTATGCAAGCTGGTTAGCTTCTAAATCATTACCTTGACATAGTCCTTGACTACCACTGGTAGAGTTGGGGCCAGCCCCTCCCTCTTAGCCCCAGGAAGAAGGCAAGGGCAAAATACAGGTAGTCCTTGACTTACAACACTCCATTTAGTGACCGTTTGAAGTTACGACGGCCCTGAAAAAAGTGACCTACGACCATTTCTCACCCTTGCCACCCTTGCAGCATATCGGTGGTGCCACGATCAAAATTCAGACACTTGGCAACCGACTCGTATTTATGACGGTTGCATGTGATCATCACCTTTTGCCACTTTTTGACAAGCAGAGTCAATTGGGAAGCAGGATTCACTTAATAACTGTGGCAAGACAGGTCGTAAAATGGGGCAAAATCCACTTAACAACTCTCTCACCTAGCAACAGAAATTTGGGGCTCAATTGTGGTTGACTACCTGTATTAGCAGTTTGCCATTGACAGAGGGTGGAGCAACATTGCCCACCGAGTGACAACAGTTTAGTGATCTCTTAACTTTTTACCTTAGCTTTTCTCTTATTTAGTGCTCAATAGCTCCCTTAGCAGCTTCCCAACTTTTTTTTAGTTAAAAGAGTCTTTTTTTTAAAAAAAGTCTGATGATCAAAGATTGGCAGGTGGCAGAGCAGGTGTTTGTGGACACAAGCATAAGACACAAGATTCTAAGATACGATATGGAAAGTTGGGGGGAAACTGCTGTTTTGTGTTTGCAATAGGCTTGACCCCTAGGATTTTGCATGTGTGGAACTTAACCCATCATAATATCCTCTGGATAAGTGATGCATACTTTCAATAAATAAATTACAGGTAGTTTCCTTGAATTACAATCATAAGGCAGCCTGATCATCCTGGTCGTAACTTGTGACAGTCGTAAATCGGGTCACTCATGTAACCAACCTGATGTTAGGACCTTTTCTTGTAGCAGTCGTTAAGCAAACACTGAGGTTGTTAAGTGAACCAATGGCTTGATATGGGTTGATTTTGACGAAAATCGGAAGTAAATGCTGCTTTTGGGCAAAACTGCTGCAAAACACGGTCATGTGACCACTGGACCAGTGGTGGGATTCAGCCGGTTCGCACTGGTTCAGCAGAACCAGTAGCTAAATTTTGCTGAGTTCGGAGAACCGGCTGAATGCACACTGCTTCCGGAAGTCCAGTCTAAGCCTCAGAGGCCTGGAGGAGACCTCCTGGGCCTAGAATGGCCCACTGGAAGTGTGTGGATGCCACTTCCGGAAGTCCGTTCTAGGCCTCGGAGGCCCAGGCCTGCATCCAATAAGCAAACTGGTTGTTCAGGTATTTGAATCCCACCACTGCACTGGACGCTGCAAATGGCTGAAAATGCGACCGGTCATAAATTGAGGACTAGTGGTATATTACTCCAGTAGGCACAGTGAATAGGTAGCATTATTTCAGGGAGGCACTTCAATTATGTACCAGGCAGCGAGCTTCTTATGATCTTCTCGGCTGTCCTTACCATTCTCTGTATGGACTTTCTATCTGAGGCCCTGCTACCACCAAACCAGACAGTAACAAACTGCATCACTGTCTGATTTGGTGGTAGCAGAGCCTTAGATAGAAGGTCCATACAGAGAGTGGTAAAGACAGCCGAGAAGATCATAGGAAGCTCGCTTCCTGGTATTCAGGATGCTGTTTATAAGCGCTTTTATGTGCTTAGAGCTCAAAGGATCGTTAGAGACCCCACACACCCACTTTACAGTCTGTTTCTGTGGCTCCCCTCTGGGAGGAGGTTTCGAAGTATTTACAGCAGGATCACCCGATTCTGTAATAGCTTTGTTCCCTATGCCATCCGTCTGGTAAACTCGCAAGATTAGTTTTTCTCGCCATGCACATGTATACATAACCCGAACTAGACTGTGTTGTTTTTCTGTGTCATATAATATATGTGGGTATATGCATAAATATCTATTTATTTATTTATTTTTGACATATTTAAGTAGTGTATATCGGAGGTGGTGACCCTTTGAGAGTTGTGTGCAACGAAATTTCATTTTAACGTATGCCGATTAATGTACATTCAAACTGACAATAAAGTTATTATTCTATTCTATCCTATCCTATCCTATCCTATCCTATCCTATCCTATCCTATCCTATCCTATCCTATCCTATCCTTTTCTATTTCTATTTCTATTTCTATTTCTATTTCTATTCTGGGGCTCAGGAATATGCTAAAGGCCCTGTCACTTGGTTTTACTATTAGTTGCTGTTTCTACTTATTTATTTTGTGGATGTTTTAATTTGTTTTAATTTGTTTTTTATAATTTTAAACTTCTAAAGCCTCCCAGAGTCACTTGGTTGAGTTAGGCAGCTATAGAAATTGAATGAATAAATAAACAAATAAATAAATAAATTCTGCAAGGAAACACCCTTGGCTCTGTTTCATTAAGTCCCAAAATAAAAAAAGAGAGAGAAGAAATCCTAAAGAATTGTTCCCTCATGAATCTTAAGTTCAGTTGATACACATATTGTGTTTTTTTTTTAAATCTGTTTGGGAAATGTAGATGTTGCCAATTGAATGAACAGCCTAAATACCCTCTTGTTTTTCATATTTTTAGAATATATTAAAATGGCTGATCATTATGTCCCGGTACCTGGAGGTCCGAATAACAATAACTATGCAAATGTGGAACTGATACTGGAAATTGCAAAACGGATACCTGTGCAGGTGAGAAGGTGGAAATACAAAATTTAAAAAACAAAGAATGCTTATTAAGGATGTTGCTGGCCTCATTCTAACATAGTTGTTTGCGTAGATCAGGGGTCTTCAAACTTGGCCCTTTTATGACTTTTGGACTTCAACTCCCAGATTCCTCAGGAGTTGAAGTCCACAAGTCATAAAAGGGCCATGTTTGAAGACCCCGGTATAGATTTAGCTTAGCATGCTACCCACTTTGGTTGTAAACTAGGCTTGATTAAAATTTAGCTTGTGTGGATTAAGCTGATTGTGGTTTAATTCCCACAGTTCAACAGATCATGGCGTAGCTTGTTGTGAATTGGACTTGTGATTGTCTGAGCTTCCTTGATATTGTAGAGATGAGAGAAAAGTGCTTGGCTGCCCCTTGACTGACTTGATCAGATTTTACAAATTCACCTTTCCCAATCACTGGCCACGCTGGTTGGGAATTCTGGGAATTGTAGTCAAATACATCTGGAGAAGTTCAGGATGAGGAAGAATGTCCTTAAGACTGGGAAGGCATGGAGAAGAAATTAAGGAAAGATGGAGAAACTAGTTGTAGTGATGGAAAGGAAAATTGTTTGTCCATAAATGTTGTAGCTGAAACAACACCATCCATTATTTGAGAAAGCCCAACACATTGACAGAACTCTCCATGCCACAAAAAATAACGCACTGAGGAAAATTTTGCCACTTCTCAAATGCTTAGTGGGGATTAAGCATGACTATCCTGAGCAAAATATGAAAAAATTGTCAAAAGGGGAAGGAGTGACAACCTATTCTCCAAAGCACCTGAAGGCAATGGATAGAAACTAATCAAGGAGAGAAGCAACCTAGAACTAAAGAGAAATTTCCTGACAGTTAGAACAGTTAATCAGTGGAATAGCTTTGCCTCTAGAAGTTGTGGGTGCTCCAACACTGCAGGCTTTTAAGAAGAGAGTGGACCACCATTTGTCTGAAATGGTATAGGGCAGGGGTAGGCAACCTTGGCTCTTTTATGACTTGTGGACTTCAACTCCCAGAATTCCTGAGCCAGCATGGCTCAGCTTGGAAACCTCTCCATTTCCCCTCAGCATGACTGGCTCAGGAATGCTGGGAGTTGAAGTCCACGAGTCATAAAAGAGCCAAGGTTGCCTACCCTTGGTATAGGGTTTCCTGCCTGAGCAGGGGGTTGGACTAGAAGACCTCCAAGGTCCCTTCCACTGTTATTCTGAGTGGAGTATTCTGGATGAGGATACAGTTGATGTCTTGGAAACAAGCCAGAATATTTCCAGATATTTTAGAAGTGTGTGAAATAATTTAGGTGCATTAATTTAGTCTTATTTATACTACCTACATGCTGATACCTGTGTTTGGTTTGGAATGGAATGCCATTCCACGATGCATGAAATCTTGTTGGCTTCTTTACAATACAATGATGTGAAATAAACTGGGGAAAAGTTGTTGTCACAAATACCTTTCTCTACAGGTAGTCCTTGATTTATGACCGGTCACTTTAATGACCATTTTAAGTTACGGCGCATTTGAAAAAAAGTTACTTAGGATCCATCCTCAAAGTTGTGACTGCTATACTATCCCCACTGTCAGGTGATCATTTTGGGTGCTTGGCCACTGGTTCACATTTACGACCAGTGGTAGCATCCTGCGATCACTCGATTATGTGTCCTGTGGTCGTGTTTTTCTGGCAAAAAATGCCTGTTAAGCTGGATTTGGACTTGCATCTGTATGTTTCACTTAATGATCATTGTGACTTGCTTAATGAACGTTTGTAAAATCGAGTCTGGTCACGTGGTAACTCGATTTATGACTGCAATGACATGACCAAAATTCCAGGCTCAGTTGTGGTTGTAAGTCAAGGACTACCATGTTTCCCTGAAAATAAGACCCAACTGGAAAATAAGACCTAGCATGATTTTTCAGGATGCTTGTAATATAAGCCCCACTCCAAAATAAGCCCCAGTTAAGCCAGACGGACGCATTTAGTACCGTATTTCCCCGAATATAAGCCCTAACCAGAAAATAAGCCCTAAGGCAGAGGTCCCCAACCTTTTGGGCACCAGGGACTGGTTCCGTGGAGAGAGGTTTTTCCGTGGACCAGAGGGAGCGTGGTTTTGTATGCTGCATGAAACCGCAGATGGGGCTTTGCTTGTTTGTGCGGACCAGTTGCTGGCATCCTGCGGCCCGGTACTGGTCCACAGACTGGGGGTTGGGGACCCCTGCCCTAAGGCATCTTTTGGAACAACAATTAATATAAGACCCGGTCTTATTTTTAGGGAAATACGGTACCTGTATTTGCTATAGTTCTTTTTGAAAAGAGATCTGACTTTTTTTTTTTCTTTTTTTTAATTCCAGGCAGTGTGGGCAGGCTGGGGCCATGCCTCGGAGAACCCCAAACTTCCAGAACTGCTGCACAAAAATGGAATTGCTTTCATGGGTAAGGTGTTCGAAGTTTGTCTGAAATAGATCCCGTAATTGTATTATTGCAAGGGGTCTCATTGGTCCTACCAGAAGACAACAGCTGGTGTTAGGAATGGAATGTCTCTTCTGATCATTGCATCTGGGTGGTCTCTGAAAAGCAGGGGCAGTATTGAACAATGACATTCTGAAAGAACAGAACAAAATGAGGAACACATCACTGTTATGAAAACAGCATTTGTACGTAGAATGTCTAGGAAAGCAAAACTAATAGAACTGAGGTTGCAGGATTAGATGGGGAAGATGTTGACATTACAGAGAGAGGGGGGAAAAATCAAGAAAAATGGAAGAGTAACAGGAAGATCCTATAATTCTGGCTTCTGAAAAGCATGAACAGTGGAGGGGTTAGAAAAAGCTTCAGAAGAAGCCATATAGCAGGGGAAGGGGTAACAATGGCAACTTTACGACCGGTGGACTTCAACTTCAATTTTGTCTGAAATGATATACAGTAGGTTCTCCTACTTGAGCAGGGGGCTAGACTAGAAGACCTCCAATGTCCCTTCCAGCTATTCTATTCTATTCTATTCTATTCTATTCTATTCTATTCTATTCTATTCTATTCTATTCCATTCCATTCCATTCCATTCCATTCCATTCCATTCTTTCATTATTCTGTTCTGTTCTATTCTATTCTATTCTATTCTATTCTATTCTATTCTATTCTATTCTATTCTATTCTATTCTATTCTATTCTATTCTATTCTATTCTATTCTATTCTATTCTTTCATTATTCTATTCTTTCATTATTCTATTCTATTCTATTCTATTCTATTCTATTCTATTCTATTTCTTTTTCTATTTCTATTTCTATTTCTCTATTTCTATTTCTATTCTATTCCTCCCAGAATTCCTGAGTCAGCATGGAAGAGGGTGAAGAGGTAGAAGAGTCAGAAGAGAATGACAAAGCTGAAGAAGATAAAGTGATTGATTGATTGATTGATTGATTGATTGTGTGCCATCAAGTCAGTGTTGAATCTTAGTGATCAGATGTAATAGATTTTCTCCTGGATGATCTGTCCCTAACCTGATCTTCAGATCCTCCAATGATGCACTCATTAGTGTTGTAACTCAGTCCATCCTTCTTGCTCCTGGTCATCCTCTTCTTCTCTCTCCTTCCATCTTTCCTAGCATCAGAGCCTTCTCCAGAGAGATGGGTTTTCACATAATATGTCCAAAGTTGGATAATTTCACCCTTCATATTTGTGCCTTGATTGAGAACTCTGGTTTTATGTTGTGGCGACCAAAACTGGATGCAATATTCCAAGTGTGGGCTGCCACAAAGAAGGGAGGGGGAATCACCCTATTCTCTAACGCACCTGAAGGCAGGACAAGAAGCAACGGATGGAAACCATTCAAGGAGAGAACCAACCTAGAACTAAGGAGAAAATTCCTAACAGTTAGAACAATTATTCAGCAAAACGACTTACTTCCTGAAGTTGCGGGTGCTCCAACACTGGAGGCTTTTAAGAAGAGATCCGGCAACCATTTGTCTGAAATGGTGTAGAGTTTCCTGCTTGAGCAGGGGTTGGACTAGAAGACCTCCAAGGTCCCTTCCAACTCTTCTCCAACGCCCGTGTTCAAAAGCATTAATACTTTTCTTAATCCCGTTTCTTCAAAGTCCAAAGGAAGGAAAAATGAAAAAAAAAAAAAAGAATTCAAAAATTAGAACTGGTCCAGGTTATGCCATCTTTGACAGTTCATCTGTTCAGGCACATCTAAAACTAGTAGAAGTTAGCATCAAATCCCCAAAACCTATCCAATATTTCTCCCCCTGTCCAACTCTTCAGCAAAAGTATGTAGAAGTTGCTGATTTGCAGGGATTTACCACCACAGTTGAGGTCGACATAAGCGGTGTGCCATTCAGTAAATCAGTGCTAGTAGTTGAAAAAAACAATCTTGATCTTGCTGCAGAACTTTAATTTTTTTTTATTTTTTCTAGGTCCTCCAAGCCAAGCGATGTGGGCATTAGGAGATAAAATTGCTTCTTCTATAGTGGCGCAAACTGCGGGTATCCCTACCCTTCCATGGAGTGGCAGCGGTAAGACGTGTTCAGCGTCATGTGGCCATGGACCAAATTCCTCCATGTGGCCAATGTCATTTAAAATAAGCCCTGAGAAATGATATGGGATAGTAAGCAGATTTGACCCTGGGTGCTCTCTGAGCTTGGTGGTTTTCGAGCATATGTTTCATTACTGAACTAGGTAACATCATCAGTGCTAGAGGGAAGGGGGTAAAATAATAAAAAAAGGGTTACTTCCAATTCTCTGCAATACAGATGCAATTATATAATAAAACACATGCTTCTTTTAGTTTAACAAAAGAAAGACGATACAAAACTGCAAATATAGAGAGATAAATATTAAACAATCAAACATTGTATATAATATTGTAATCTCTTCATTTGAGAGGTTTTTAAGAAGAGATTGGACAACCATTTGTCCGAAATGGTATAGGGCTTCCTGCTTGAGCAAGGGGTTGGACTAGAAGACCTCCAAGGTCCCTTGCAGCTCCATTCTATTCTATAAACTGAACCCAGAATATCTGTTGCTAAGCAAGATAGTTATTAAGCGAGTTTTCTCCCATTTCATAAGCCTACTTGCCCCAGTTGTTACGTGAATGACTGCAGTTGCTAAGTTAGTAATGTGGTTGTTAAGTGTATCTGGCAACTCTCATAATCAATTCTGTTATTCCATGGACAGTCTTTAGTTGGGCATGGTTTATTCTCATCTGGAAGGTGAGAGTCATTTCTGGAAAACTAGCCCAAGCCTAGAAAAAGAAGCTTTGCAATGTCAGGAGATCTGAGAGGTACTGCTGAGAGCAAACCTCACTCTCTTCTAGCACTGATGATGTTACCTAGTTTGGTAATGAAACGTCTGCAAGAAAACCATCAAGCTCAGAGAGCACTATTGGCTCCATAGTTCAATACTGAGCTGCAAATGGTATATAGGGTTTCCTGCCTGAGCAGGGGGACGGACTAGAAAACCTCCAAGGTCCCTTCCAACTCTATTATTATTATTATTATTATTATTGTTGTTGTTGTTGTTGTTGTTGTTAAATATTCTCTTCTATCAAGATTTGATCCTGCTTAATTTTTCCCAGGGGTGGACAACCTTGGCTCTTTTATGACTCATGGACTTCAACTCCCAGAATTCCTGAGCCAGCCATGCTGAGGAGAAAGGGAGAGGTTTCCATGCTGAGCCATGCCGGCTCAGGAATTCTGGGAGTTGAAGTCCACGAGTCATAAAAGAGCCAAGGTCGCCTACCCCTGGGTTAAACCCTTAGAGATAGCTTCCATTTAGGGCAGCATGGATTCAGTATGGATTTTGGTTCATTCTAGATTTCTGAGATATGAACAGCTGACTGTTTTCTGCCTGGAAGAAAATTCTCTTAACTGTTCTCTCTCCTGCTCTTTTTTTATTTTATTTTATTTTATTTTTTTAAAAAGCTTCTTTGGTTTTGGCTCACAGCCACACAAATGACCCCACAAAGTTCAAAAGCTGGTGACGAAATTTATATCCAGCTCTGAACTCATGCCAGGTGGCGGCTTTTGAAATCTGCAAATCTGATTTTGCAACTAATTAGGAAAGAATCGAAAATGACGAGGCGTGTATTGCAATCCCTTTCTGACATGCAATGGCATTTAGAAATGATTTGGGGGAGACTGGGGGGAAAGTTCTTTCTGGGAGCCAGAGGGCAGGATCGCTTCTGGTTTTGTCGCTATGTGGAGTGAATTGGATTGACTGGCTAAGGCAGGGGGTCTTCAAACTTGGCCCTTTTATGGTTGTAGACGTCAACTCCCAGAATTCCCCAGCCAGCGTGCCTGGCTGAGGAATTCTGGGAGTTGAAGTCCACAAGTCATAAAAGGGCCAAGTTTGAAGACCCCTGGGTTAAGGAGAGGATCTCTCTGCAACCTGAAATAGGGTGTTTAGCTTAAGGATCCTCCCTCCCTTTTTAAATGCAGCTGGTCCACGACGTACGACCACAATTGAGCCCCAGACTTCTGTTGCTAAGCGAGACATTTGTTAAGTGAGTTTTGCCCCATTTTACGACCTTTCTTGCCACAGTTGTTAAGTGAATCTGGCTTCCCCATTGACTTTGCTCATTAGAAAGTCACAAAAGGGGATCACATGACCCCGGGACACTGCGACCGTCATAAATGTGAGTCGGTTGCCAAGTGTCTGGATTTTGATCACACGACCACGGGGATTGCTGCAATGGTCGTAAGTGTGAAAAACAGTCATAAGTCACCTTTTTCAGTGACATTATAACTTCGAACGGTCACTAAACAAACCGTTGTCGAAGTCGAAGACTACCTATATTGCCAATTCAGTCAGGACAGTCCTTCCTAAACTTTTTCCTTCATTACCCCAAATAGCTTATCAGAAAGTCCTTTTTACCCAATGTAGATAAAACACGTTGAGTCAATTTAAATGTCCCAGTTGTGTTTGGGTAATGGGTTTGTGTGTCATTATCCAAAGAAAAACTACTTAGGAAATGTTGCTTTAAAGGAGAATATTTGTAGCTCAGGGTTGAAATGACGGGTCCTTGGTGCTCTTTGAGTTTGGTTGTTTTCTTGTAGACGTTTCGGTACCATACTAGGTAATATCATCAGTGCCAGAAGGGAGTGGGGTTTGCTCTCAGTTTATCTTCTAGTGCAGGGGTCTTCAAACTTGGCGCTTTTATGACTTGTGGACTTCAAGTCCCAGAATTCCTCAGCCAGGCACGCTGGCTGAGGAATTCTGGGAGTTGAAGTCCACAAGTCATAAAAGCGCCAAGTTTGAAGACCCCTGTTCTAGTGGCTTGTTTTGGTCTTTTTGCTTCTTCCCCACCTCCCCACCAGCAATCAGAACCCAGATAAGCATAGATTAACTCCAAGGTTAACATTAGACCAACAATCTGATGTTAACTCCAAGATTAACATCAGACCAACAATCAAGTAAACAATACCCCAGTCAAGGAACTGCCAAACTACCCAACAGTAAACAGCCCAACCAAAGAATCTTTAAGACCAGCCCCACCAACACTGACAGGGAACAATAGAATATAAACAGAGAGCCAATCCCACTCCTTACTAGCACTGATGATGTTACCTAGTTTGGGTAATGAAATGTCTGCAAGAAAACAACCAAGCACGGAGAGCACCCAGGACCCCTCCCATATCCTTTTGAGTCCAGTGGAAAATGAATTAAATTTAGAGAGCGTGTCGATGTGGATCATCACAAATCTTCTGGTTTTCAGGTCTCCGGGTAGACTGGCAAGAAAACGACTTTCAAAAGCGGATCTTGAATGTCCCTCAGGAACTATACGAGAAGGGCTGTGTGACAGACATGGATCATGGGTTGCTGGTAAGGACGGCCGTGGAACTATCCATATCCATGGAGCTGAACTTTCAGCAATGAATACAACATCCTATGGCAGGGGTCTTCAAACTTGGCCACTTTAAAACTTGTGGGCTTCAACTCCCAGAATTCCTTAGCCAGCCAGGGCTGGCTGAGGAATTCTGGGAGTTGAAGTCCACAAGTCTTAAAGTGGCCAAGTTTGAAGACCCCTGTCCTATGGAATTCTTTTTTTGTGTGTCTTAAGTTATGAAGCTTAGCTCTAAACACAATTGCATATCTTTTATTTATTAGAACAGTGTTTCTCAACTGGAGCAGCTTGAAGATGTGTGGACTTCAACTCCCAGAATTCCCCAGCCAACATGGGGAATCCACATATCTTCAAGCTGCCAAGGTTGAGAAACGCTGTATTAGATTATATCCTGCTTTTATTTTTGTACAAGTCAATGCAGCATATGTAATGTTCCTTCTTTCTATTTTCACCGCAAAACCATCCTGTGAAATGGGTTGGATTAAGAGGGAGAAACGGGCCCAGAGTCCCCCAACTGGCTTTTTTGCCTATGGCAGGACTAGAACTCGCAGTCTCCTGGCTTCTAATCCAGCATTTTAAGCACTGCACCAAACTGAGTCTTCATAATCGTAAAAGCAGATATAAAGGCATGAAGTGGTTTTCTTATGATAGGCCTCCAATTGGAAAACAGTCCTGCAAGAAAGAAAAGTTGAATTAGCTAGACCTTTACTTCTCTGTAAAGAGCTGGGGAGAGTAGTCTCCAGCAGGCTGTCCAATTTCTAAATTTTAAAACCTTAAAATATGGTGGACAATTCTTAGCCTGCTTGTGATACACAGCCTTACTATTGTTCATCCATCCATCCATCCATCCATCCATCCATCCATCCATCCATCCATCCATCATTTGTATATCCATAGATCCTTTCATCCGTTTATCCATTCATCGTTCATTCATTCATCTATTCATTATCCATCCATCCATCTGATCCTGGGATGGGTGACACTACAGCAAAATGAGATTTTTAAAAATGCAATACAGAAGGAACAAGATGGGAAAATATGGCCAAGCAACATAAAAAGTATGCTCATAACACAGTTAACAAGGGCCTCCGTTAATGCTAGTCCAAGGCCTGGGAGAACAGCCATGTCTTTCTAACCTTCCAAAATGCCATCAGGTGGTACCAAAACAGATCCCGGAGAAATCTTATTCCAATGGGCAGGTGCTACTTCAAAGAAAGTGCACTTCCTGGATCTTCCTTGATGATCCAGAGAATGCCTTCTCTGTTGCCTTGCCCTGCCTAGGCAGAAACCTGGGTGATCCCTCAAATAACCAGGCCCTATGGCATATAGGGCTTTACAGGTACATCCTTGACTTATGACTCAGATTTGAAGTTCCATTGACCCTCCCAGTTATCTGACCGAACTTTGAGTGCTCAGAACCAGGCTGCATTGAAAGCCGTTTGTAGCGTCCAGCGGTCACATGATCATGTTTTATGCCGGTTTTGCGGAAAACCGGCAGTTACTTCTGGTTTTCGGCACAACTGCACCCATGGTGAACATCGGTTCGCTTAACGGCTGTGTCATCTGTTTAACGACCGCAGCATTTGCTTAACGATGGCTGCCAAAAAACATCATAAAATTTTAGGATTGTCACAACTTAAGATGGTGATGGGCGGGCTCCATTATGGTCGTAAGTCAAGGACTACTTGTATAAGTAAAAACCAAGATCTTGGATTGCAACTGGAAGTATATTGGCAACCGGTGGACCTTGTCTATGGAGATTCTCAGTCATCCAGGTTGTCAGAGCATGCACAATTTTATTGCGCTGAGATAACCCAGGAGTAAACACAGTAAACAGTGGTTTGTATTAAATGGTGGTTTATCTTACACTTATCTACAATATCATACACCAGGAGCAATATACATACACGTGCTAATACAGCAGGATCCAACAAACCACAATTACAGCAGGAAACGGAAGAGAGAGAACACATCAGCAGAGCCTTCCCTTTATACAAAGGCTCTTAAAGAGACACAGACCCTGCTGAGTCATTCTCATCATTACATTACATAAGCTGGTTAGCTGTTAAATCAATACCTTGACACAGGTCATAGTGGTCTCAAAGGTGATTTTTTCAAAAAGACAACTGGACTGTTTTTCCTTGAGGGAGAAGAAGATTATTCACTTCTCACCCAAGAAGCTTCATCATTGGACCTTGTGAAATAGACGTATCACAAGGGCACACTGAGGCATGCCTACCACTGCCCGTGCTGCTACATTCTGGACCAGTTGAAGCTTCCAAGTGATATTCAAGGGCAGTCCCATGTAGGTTGCATTGCAATAGTCAAGCCATGAGTGACTAGGGCAGGGGTAGGCAACCTTGGCTCTTTTATGACTCGTGGACTTCAACTCCCAGAATTCCTGAGCCAGCTATGCTGAGGAGAAAGGGAGAGGTTTCCATGCTGAGCCATGCTGGCTCAGGAATTCTGGGAATTGAAGTCCATGAGTCATAAAAGAGCCAAGGTTGCCTACCTCTGGACTAGGGCATTGAGTGATTGTCTTAGAACAGAGTTCCCCCAATCTTTCCAGGATAGCGGCCTGGAAGGGGGGAAGGGGATGGTTTTGTGGGAGGGGCAGGCATATGCGCGCGCACGCACAAGCACCCATTGCTTGTGTGAGTGAGGCCGAGAACGCCCGTGACGCTCGCGCAAATGGGGCCGTGAGCACCCGTGACAGACTGGTAGGGGGCCGAGGCCCACAGGTTGGGGACCCCTGTCTTAGAGGATTGCCCTATTCAGGAAGGGGCAGCTGTGCAAAGGAGCCATGAGTTCAAGACAACCCCCAGATTCCACACCCCTCTTGAATGGAAAACCTGATCCAAAAGTAAAGATAGAAGACCTCAAAATTTTAGGGGGGCCCACTTTGTCAGCCTTGCTGAATTGTGGAGTGTGATAGGGGCTCTGGCTCTCTTTTTTCCTACCTGTCCAGAAACTTAAGGACAATTTCCTTTATTTCCAATAAATCTCATTCATTTATTGCTTTTCTTGTGCTCAGGCTGCCGAAGCTATTGGTTATCCAGTCATGATCAAAGCCTCTGAAGGAGGGGGAGGAAAAGGAATCAGGAAAGTAAACAATGACGATGATTTTCCCAACCTCTTCAGACAGGTATGTTTCAAAACGTCTTGAAATTCCAAATCTTAGAAACCCACCCCCCCCCCCAGCTTGGAAACGGTTGCTTGGTCGAAGACGTCAGCTCTAGTCCAGTGCATCTCAACCTTGGCCACTTTAAGATGTGTGGACTTCAAATCCCAGAATTCCCCAGCCGTCATGCTGACTGGGGAATTCTGGGAATTGAAGTCTACACACATTAAAGCATACTCGTCAGGAAACTGGCAGTTGACGTTCCATCCCTTAAAGCATGCTGGCCGGGGAATTCTGGGAGTTGGGGTCTGCACACCTTAAAGCCTGCTGGCTGGGGAATTCTGGGAGATGAAGTCCACACTCCTTAAAGCATGCTAGCTGGGGAATTCTAGGAGTTGACATCTGCACATCTTAAAGTATCCTGGCTGGGGAAATCTGGGAATTGAAGCCCACATAGCTTAAAGCACGCCTGCACAGAATTCTGGGAGTTGAGGTCCATACACCTTAAAGTGTACTAGCTGGGTCATTCCGAAATTGTGGGGAATTCTGGGATCCTCCCTCGTTGTCATGAAAGTAAAGAGAAGGAGAGAGGAAGCACAATCAAGATTGGCAGTATTCTATTACTGTTCTTTAATAACAAAAGTAAAATTGGCCTGTGTAACTTTGGTTTCTAGTCTGCTCTACCATGAATGATTGACTTTAATCTTGCAACTCAGAACCTGCTCCCTCTCCCCCTTAATCTTCGTGAGAGCTAGGACAGCTCTCCCCTGAGATGCTTTCTTGGGTTACATTCTGTTCCAGACTCAAGTTTCTTTTATCTGATCATTTTCTTGATAACATCTCTTCTTCCTGTTCCTCAAGGCTATTCCCTCCTCCCACTACACTGGGTGAACTAATGAGCTGGGGGAAAAAAGCTTTCTCTTAAAGTCTATGGAGAGTCTCAGTCAGCCAGGTCATGCTTATCCCAAAGGTGCTTTTTCAAAAGGCAACTGGACTTTTTCCTTGAAGATGTTTCGCTTCTCATCCAAGAAGCTTCTTCTCTTCTGACTGAATGGTGGAGAATGGAAGGATTTACAGTCTATTCCTTGCAGTCATCTCTAGTCGTTAGCACTTTTCCTGAGAATCCTTGAGGCCATTTGGAGGTATATCTGTGTCTTTCAAAGGATAAAAGACCCAGACACAGTGTGAGCGATGTGATGTATGCAGTACAATGCAGTGAGACGTTCAGATCTGTACATTGGAGAAACAAAACAACCGCTTCACAAACGCGTGGCACAACATAGGAGAACAAAGCCATCAGGGTAAGATTCAGCAGTCCATCTGCATTTGAAAGACAAAGGCCGCTCGTTCAAAGAGAGCAAAGTCCACATTTTGGACAGAGTGGACCGCTGGTTTGAAAGAGGGGTCAAAGAGGCCATCTACGTTAAAACTGAACAGCCCTCTCTCAACAGAGGGGGAAGGATACAACACCACCCCTCTCCTTTTTACAACACAGTCCTTTCAGCAGTTCCAAGAAGATTCCACACCCATTTGCACCCATTTGACTCTTAAGAGCACAGATAAACCCCCAAGTGGCCTCAGTGACTCTCAGATGACTGCAAGGAATATAAATCCTTCCATCCTCCACCATTCAGTCAGAACTGAAGAAGCTCCTTGGACGAGAAGTGAAGCATCTTCAAGGAAAAACAAAGTCCAGCTGCCGTTTGAAGAAGCACCTTTGGGACTTTTTCTTAATGGCTTTTGAACACGGCAAATACACTTCTCTGCTAAAAAAATCCAGTTGCTTGGTCACTGCCTGCTTGTGTGTGTCACTCTCAGGTACAAACGGAGGTGCCCGGCTCACCGATCTTTGTGATGCGTCTGGCCAAGCAATCCCGCCACCTTGAGGTCCAGATCCTGGCGGACCAATATGGCAATGCCATCTCCCTCTTTGGCCGAGACTGTTCCGTGCAGCGTCGGCATCAGAAGATCATTGAGGAAGCCCCAGCATCTATTGCAACGTTGGCTGTCTTTGAACATATGGAACAGGTAGGTGGGAATTCTGCCTTTGAGAGGGGAGAACGGTAGCCCACTCCTCACGTTTGTGGTGAAAGAGTCAGAATTAGTTGGCCGTTGTTGCTACAGGCAGTCCTCGACTTATAACAGTTTGTTTAGTGACTTACAACAGTTCGTTTAGTTTGAAATTACAACAGCACTGAAAAAAGTGACTTATGACCATTTTTCGCACTTACGACCACTGCAGCATTTCCCTCAAAATTCAGACGCTCGGCAACTGACTCGTATTTATGACGGTTGCAGTGTCCCAAGGTCACGTGATCTCCTTTTGCGACCTTCTGACAAACAAACTCAATAGGGAGACCAGATTCACTTAACAACTGTCTTATTAACTTAACAACTGCAGTGATTCACTTAACAACCGTGTCGAGAAAGGTCGTAAAGTGGGGTAAAACTCACTTAACAACTGTTTCGCTTAGGCAATGGAAATTTGGGGCTCAATGGCGGTCGTAAATCGAGGACTTACGTGTATTGTATAAATAAAACTTAGAGAGAGATCGGTGTGTGAGTGGTGGGCCAACGTCCACCACGTTGCCTTTAGGATCTCTTACGTGCTCAGTTGAGCGTCTTTGAAATGTGATTGGGAAAAAAAGGATTTTGAGAAACCCACAATACTGCACTCACACAACACATTTAACTAGGTCAGTGAAAGATTTGGCAAAGGCATTCATACAACATGACGAGCTGGTTCTGTCTCTGTCTTGCTTTGGTTTTGTGAGTGGGAGTAACTTAGTCTGTTATGTAGGTTAAGCCTCTTTGATTCATTTAAGGTTCAGAATATTGCACCAAAAATGGATTAACTCAGTAACCTGATTAAATGTGTGTGAAGAACACAACTAATCTTCAGTCCGGAATGAATCTGATTAGCTCCCTAAATTTTATAAAGACTGTGTTGTGGCTACTGTGCATGAATAAACAATGGCCTCATAATCAATCTAGAACAGTGTATCTCAACCTAAAACATATAAGGAACAGTTGCTGGAATTGGGTATGTCTAGTTTAATGAAGAGAAGGACGAGGGGGGACAGGATAGGAGTCTTCCAATATCTCAGGGGCTGCCACAAAGAAGAGGGAGTCAAGCTATTCTCCAAGGCGCCTGAGGGCAGGACAAGAAGTAATGGATGGAAACTAGTCAAGGAGAGAAGCAACCTGGAACTGAGGAGAAACTTCCTGACAGAACAATTAACCAGTGGAACAACCTGCCCCCAGAAGCTGTGAATGCTCCAACACTTTTAAGAAGAGATTGGACAGCCATTTGTCTGAAATGGTATAGGGTTTCCTGCCTGAGCAGGGGGTTGGACTAGATGACCTCCAAGGTCCCTTCCAACATTATTATTATTATTATTATTATTATTATTATTATTATTATTATTATTATTATTATTAACCTTGGTGGCTTTAAGATGTGTGGACTTCAGCTCCCAGAATTCCCCAGCCAACATGCTAGCTGGGGAAATCTGGGAGTTGAAGTCCACACACATTAAAGCACGGGCCCGCAATTTCTGATGTTGCATTGTCCTTTATCATGTGGTCGCCGTTTGTGACCTCCGTAACCGGCTTCTGACAAAGTCAGTAGGGAAGCCAGCAGGAAGTTGCTAGTTAGGGTCACATGAAATCTCGGTTCATGACCGTGGACGAAGTGCTTCATGACTGTAGCCAGAACTGATGTTGTTAAGTCAGGCATCATCACCATGACACTTAATGATGGAGTTGCCAGCCTTAATTGCGGTTGATAAGTGAGGACTACCTATATAACTAAACATTTGCCCATTTTTTTTAAGAAGTAAAACCAGAGTCGCTTAGGTGAGATGGACGGTGCAGAAATTAAATCAATAAATAAAATTAAATCTTTTGAGTTGGGTACGACTCTTGCAGATTTCATAGAAACATCCATGTAGTTTTCTGGTTAACAATTTGTCAATAGTTTCCCATTGTCCCCTTTGGGGTGTTTTTCATATTCTAAGTCTAGTTTATAGCTTAGAGATTTCTGGGTGGTCTCCCATCCATCTACTAACTAGGCCTGATGCTGCTTGGCTTCTGAGCTCAGGTAAGGTTGCCATGGTGCTTCTACCTACTGAAATACTTGAGAAGTTGATAGGAACAAGATGGCTTTCATGAACAGTCTCAAAATAAGTAGGGAAGCAGATTGGTAATTGTGCATTGCGGTGAGTTCCATAGTCTCAGCACCATCACCAGATTTATTTCCTTGTGCTCATGCTTTTGGAGTCCTAGTCTTGGAATCCTAGTGGGCAATCACTTAAACATGAGCCAGCCGTGTGCTGCAGCCGCCAAGAAAGCCAATGCAGTCCTAGGCTGCATTAACAAAGGGATAGAATCAAGATCACGTGAAGTTCTAGTACCACTTTACACAGCCTTAGTAAGACCACACTTGGAATACTGCATCCAGTTCTGATTACCACAATACCAAAAAGATGTTGAGACTCTGGAAAAAGTGCAGAGAAGAGCAGCAAGAATGATTGGGTGTGTGTGTGAAGGCTAAAACATACGAACAACGGTTATAGGAATTGTATATGTCTAGTCTAATGCAAAGAAGGACTCAGGGTGACATGATAGCAGTATTCCAATATTTGAGGGGCTCCTAGAAAGACAAGGGGGTCAAACTATTTTCCAAAGCACTTGAAGGCAAGACAAGAAACAATGGATGGAAACTAACCAAGGAGAGAAGCAACCTAGAACTAAAGAGAGATCTCCTAACGGTGAGAGCAATCAACCAATGGAATAGCTTGCCTTCAGAAATTGTGGTTTGTAAATAATAATAATAATAATAATAATAATAATAATAATAATAATAATAATAATAATAATAATAATAATAATAATAATAATAATAATAATAATAATAATAATAATAATAATAATAATAATAATTTGGAAGGGAACTTGGAGATCATCTAGTCCAACCCCCTGCTCAGGCAGGAAACCCTATACCATTTCAGACAAATGGCTGTCCAGTCTCTTCTTAAAAACTTCCAGTGTTGGAGCATTCACAGCTTCTGGAGGCAGGTTGTTCCACTGGTTAATTGTTCTCACTGTCAGGAAGTTTCTCCTTAGTTCTAGGTTGCTTCTCTCCTTGGTTAGTTTCCATCCGTTGCTTCTTGTCCTGCCCTCAGGTGCTTTGGAGAATAGCTTGACTCCCTCTTCTTTGTGGCAGCCCCTGAGATAACTGCTATCATGTCCCCCCTCGTCCTTCTCTTCATTAAACTAGACATACCCAATTCCAGCAGCCGTTCCTTATATGTTTTAGCCTCCAGTCCCGTAATCATCTTTGTTGCTCTTCTCTGTACTCTTTCTAGAGTCTCAATATCTTTTCTACATCGTGGTGAGGGATCTTATGAAGCTGTTTTGGTTGTTCAAAATAGGTCTGACCATTTTGATGCGAGCCTTTCTTTCTTTTTCAGTGTGCCGTGAAGCTCGCCAAGATGGTGGGCTACGTCAGTGCCGGGACGGTGGAATATCTTTACAGCCAGGATGGGAGCTTTTACTTTTTGGAGCTAAACCCTCGGCTGCAGGTCGAGCATCCTTGTACAGAAATGGTGGCTGACGTGAACCTGCCTTCTGCTCAACTCCAGGTAAGTCGAGGAGACCTGGTGCTAGTTGCTAAGCACTTCAGCTGGAATAACCAGTTCTCCCAAGGTCTTGAGCAGGTGGGAAGAGTTTTTTGGGATTTGTTCCATATGTTGCAAGAAGTGAGTCCTGAATTTGGAACAAGATCAGCATGCTGATAAGGCCAGGGATGAGTTCTGGCTTTGGAAAGTGAAGTATTGCATTATGCAGGTGAAAAAAAACCCACAAAACTCTCCCTGGTTGTTTTGAAATGGGAGGGTGTGTTTTCAGATGAGGGGAACATTTTGGTACTCGGTGTTTAAATCGGTGTGTAATGGAGGCGAACTTCACTTTGCAGAGGGGTTATGAGTTTCTGAAGACTTTCGTTGGTTAAAATGCAGCTGTTGTACTTTTATAAAAGGCTGGGAACCATTGAGGGACTTTTTGCTGGAAATGGAAACAAAGTGAAGTGAGGATTTATGATGCTTGAAAAAGGATTAAATAAGGGAGTAAAGGGATTTTTGTAATACCGAGATGGAGAAAGGATAATGAGTTTGATTATAATTGTTGGAAAAAAATCAGAAGTTGCTTATTTTTCTTTAACTACAGTATTTTTCTTTTCCTCTTATTCTGTTTTTCCTTTCCTTTCCTTTCCTTTCCTTTCCTTTCCTTTCCTTTCCCCTTTCCTTTCCTTTCCTTCCTCCCTTCCCTCCCCTCCCTCCCTTCCCTCCCTCTTTTTTCTTTACATTTGCTTTACATTTGCAACCCTTATGTAAATTTCTCAGTAAAAAAAAGATAATAAACAATAACAAAAAAAGGACAATAAACCTGTGCATCTCCCGGTTAAGAAAGTAAAGGGTTTCCTGTTTGATATTTATTTATTTCATTCTTTCATTTATTTATATGCTTTCATTTCTATACCCATAATAATGATAACCAGAGAATTCTGAACAAGTATAGATCATTATTATAGTTTGTTCTAGTTGTACACCACCAACAGTAAAGACTCATGGCAGGATACAACTGTACAGATTTTAAAAAAACCATGCAATCAAAGCACTGCCTGTTGACAAAATGCTAGATTTTTTAAAAATCTTTAAAAAAGCAGATTACCTTTGCATTTCTCTTCTTTCACCATCAATAAGAGTTTCCTTAAGTCTTCTTTGTTACCAACTATCAAAGTAGCATCATCAGCACATTTGAAGTTAATGATAATAATAATAATAATAATAAAGTTGGAAGGGACCTTGGAGGTCATCGAGTCCAACCCCCTGCTCAGGCAGGAAACCCTATACCATTTCAGACAAATGGCTGTCCAGTCTCTTCTTAAAAACTTCCAGTGTTGGAGCATTCACCGCTTCTGGAGGCAGTTTGTTCCACTGGTTAATTGTTCTAACTGTCAGGAAGTTTCTCCTCAGTTCCAGGTTGCTTCTTTCCTTGACTAGTTTCCATCCATTACTTCTTGTCCTGCCCTCAGGCGCCTTGGAGAATAGCTTGACTCCCTCTTCTTTGTGGCAGCCCCTGAGATATTGGAATACTGCTATCATGTCACCCTAGTCCTTCTTTTCATTAAACTAGACATACCCAATTCCAGCAAACGTTCTTGATATGCTTTAGCCTCCAGTCCCCTAATCATCTTTGTTGCCCTTCTCTGCACTCTTTCTAGAGTCTCAACATCTTTTTACATCGTGGTGACCAAAACTGGATGCAGTATTCCAAGTGTGGCCTTACCAAGGCATTGTAAAGTGGTATTAATACTTCACGTGATCTTGATTCTATCCCTCTGTTAATGCAGCCCAGCACTGTGTTGGCTTTTTTGGCAGCTGCAGCACACTGCTGGCTCATATTTAAGTGATTGTCCACTAGGACTCCGAGATGTGTCAGCAACAATCCCATTTCTTCTAACCTAGCATTTCCCCGTACTATATTCTGCAATGGAAGTTAAATAAGTAAGAAGACCATATACAACCTTGGCACATTTCTCCATTTTATACCGTTTCAGTTGCTCCATACAGGTAGTCCTCGAGTTACGACCACAACTGAGCCCAAAATTTCTGTTGCAAAGTGAGACATTTGTTAAGTGAGTTTTGCCACAAGCTTTCATGCCACAGTTGTTAATTGAATCACTGCAAGTTAGTAACATGGTTGTGGAGTGAATCCGGCTTCCTCCATTGACTTTGCTTGTCAGAAAGTCACAAAAAGCGATCACATGATCCTCAAAAGACTGCCACCGTCATAAATATGAGTCGCTTGCCAAGGATTTGAATTTTGAGAAAAACGGTCATAAGTCACTTTTTTCAGTGCTGTTGTAACTTTGAATGGTCACTAAATGAACTGTTGTAAGTTGAGGATTATCTATTCTAGTCTGACTCTCATTTCTTGGCCCTCATACACATTTTCCAATAGGCAGGTTAGGAGGCCCTGGGATACCCAGATTTTCAATGGCTCTCCACAAATTATTGTGGCCTAGAACGGGTAGGCAACCTTGGCTCTTTTATGATTCGTGGACTTCAACTCCCAGAATTCCTGAGCCAGCCATGCTGAGGAAAAAGGGAGAGGTTTCCATGCTGAGCCATGCCGGCTCAGGAATTCTGGGAGTTGAAGTCCACGAGTCATAAAAGAGCCAAGGTTGCCTACCCCTGGGAAGATCAAAAGCCTTCGTGTAATTAAACATCTCTCTCTCCCTGAGCACTAAACTTTATTTTTGACTGAAAATAAGGGTGGAAATCTCTTTCAGTCTGGTTTCAAAAGCATTCTGCGGCCTACCAATAAAAGGCCAAAAACTGTCTTTCAAAAAACTAGAACCTTTAAATTTGTCAATGAAAGGTCTCCACAAAATAGATCAGGAAATTATCACTATTGGTGATGGACTGACTGATTTAAAATTCCCTTGCTGGCTGGGAAATAATGGGAGTTGAAGTCCACATATTTTAAAGTTGCCAGAATTGAGAAACACTGATTTAAAGAGTTTATACAGGAAGATTTTTTCCCCCCTTCATTCACTTTTGTTTCGTGATTGTTCAAAGTTACAATGGCCCTGGAAATAGTTACTTGTGACCATTTTTCACATTTAATGACCATTGCAGCATCCACATGGTCATGTGATCAGAATTTGGACAATTGGCAACTGACTCATATTTATGACAGTTGCCAGATACACTTAACAACCGCATTATTAACTTAGCAACTGCAGTCATTCACGTAACAACTGGGGCAAGTAGGCTTATGAAATGGGAGAAAACTCGCTTAATAACTATCTTGCTTAGCAACAGATATTCTGGGTTCAGTTTATAGAATAGAATAGAGCTGCAAGGGACCTTGGAAGTCTTCTAGTCCAGCCCCCTGCTCAAGCAGGAGAACCTATACCATCTCAGACAAGTGAATGTCTAGTCTCTTCTTAAAAATCTCCAGTGATGGAGCACCCACGATTTCTGGGGGCAAGCTATTCCACTGGTTGATTGTCCTCACTGTCAGGAAGTTTCTCCTTAATTCCAGGTTGCTTCTCTCTTTGGTCAGTTTCCAACCATTGTTTCTCGTCCTTCCCTCTGGTGCTCTGGTGAACAACCTGGCCTCCTCTGCCTTGTGGCAGCCCCTCAGATACTGTAATACTGCTATCATGTCTCCCCTATTTCTTCTTTTCTTTAGACTAGCCAAACCCAAGTTCCGCAGCCATTCTTCGTATGTTTTAGTCTCCAGGCCTTTGATCCTCTTAGTTACTCTTCTCTGATTTTTTTCCAAACTCTCAACATCTTTTTTGCGATATGGTGACCAAAATTGTTGTCATAAGTTGAGGATTACCTGTAATGCTGAGAAAATAGACATTCAGATGACTCCATAATCAGAGTCTTGATTAATACTTACAGATCTTTTAAGTTGTTCTAGAAATGAGAGAGAGAGAGACAAGAAAACACAACACAGATGCTGGGACACTTATGCTTAGTGGTGACATTGGAAGTTCTTTCTATTGTGTACCTAATATGAAAAGGGCTATATTTTCCTTTTCTTTTCTTTTTTCCAGATTGCCATGGGAATTCCTCTCCACAGGATCAAGGATATCCGGGTCATGTATGGGGCTTCCCCCTGGGGGGACATCCCTATTGACTTTGACAACTCGGCCCATGTGCCTTGTCCGCGGGGTCATGTGATCGCAGCCCGTATCACCAGTGAGAACCCTGATGAGGTGAGCCTTCCTATATCTGAGCCAGTTTGGCCTAGTGCAGGGGTAGGCAACCTTGACTCTTTTATGACTCGTGGACTTCAACTCCCAGAATTCCTGAGCCAGCCATGCTGAGGAGAAATGGAGAGGTTTCCATGCTGAGCCATGCTGGCTCAGGAATTCTGGGAGTTGAAGTCCACGAGTCATAAAAGAGCCAAGGTTGCCTACCCCTGGAGTGGTTAAGGCACTGGGCTATAAAACAGGAGGCCATGAGTTCAAGTCCCACCTTTGTCATGAAAGCCAGCTGGATGACTTTGGGCTAGTCCCTCTCTCTCAGCCCAACCCACCTCACAGGGGTGTTGTTGTGGGGAAAATAGGAGAAAGAAAGTGTGTTGAATTTGTTTGCCACTTTGACTTATTTGCAAAGATAATAATGGTGGGATCACTTTCTCTCTGCCCAACCCTCCTTGCAGGATTGTTGTTATGGGGAAAACAAGAAGAGGAAAGTGTATTGGATATATTCACTGGCTTGAATTATTTGTAAAAATAATGAAGGTGGGATACAAATCAATATAAATGTATAAGAAGTGCAGGGGTGGCTTGACTATGGGCCATTCCCCCAGGAGAAATAAGACTGGATTGATGGATGGATGGATTGATGGATGGATGAATTATGCTGCCCATCTCACTGTTGAAGTGACTCTGGGTGTCTTACAAAATGATAAAAAGATATCCCAAAGATGCTTTTTCACGAGGCAACAGGACTTTCTTGTTTTCCTTTGAAGAAGTTTCACTTCTCAACCAAGAAGCTTCTTCAGCTCAAGAAAGTCCAGTTGCCTCGTGAAAAAGCATCTTTGGGACAACTATGACCTGGACGGCTGAGAATCTCCATAGACATTGATAAAAAGATTATACAAAACGATTAAAATTAAGAAGATTCAATAAGGTAAAAAAACCAAAGGGACAGATGACACAAGGGTGTCTACCCCATCAGCCAGGTTTTAAGCCTCTTCCAGAAGACCAAGAGTGTGGGGGCCAATCTCCCCTCCATTGGGAGAATATTCCAGAGGGTGGCGGCCATAACAGAAAAGGCTCTTCCCCTGGACCCCGCCAGCCAAAATTCTTTGCTAGATGGGATCCTAGTAGGCTTCTTCCAATGGAGCAAGTGGGATGGGCCAATCCCTTTGGTAGAAGCTGGATCCTCAGATAGTCTGGACCCATGCCATAAAGGGCTTTAAATGTAATAATAGCCATCACCTTGAATTGGACCCTGAATTAACAGGGATATTACATGTTGTCAAGGTATTGATTTAACAGCTAACCAGCTTATGTAATGTAAGATATAAGATGTAATGATGGGAATGACTCAGCAGGGTCTGTGTCTCTTTAAGAGCATTTGAATAAAGGGAAGGCTCTACTGATGTGTTCTCTCTCTTCCGTTTCCTGCTGTAACTGTGGTTTGTTGACGCCTGCTGTATTAGCACGTGTACGTATATTGTTCCTGGTGTATGATATTGTAGATAGTGTAAGATAAACCACCATTTACTATAGACCACCATTTACTGTGTTTACTCCTGGGTTATCTCGCGCAATAACATGTTCTGACACATGTGCCACCCTAGGTGCCCCTACAAACATTGGTGAAGCTATATTCTGTACCAGTTGTAGCTTTCGAATAGTCTTCAAGGGTAGCCCCATATGTTGTTGTTGTTAGTTGCGAAGTCGTGTCCGACCCATCGCGACCCCATGGACAATGTTCCTCCAGGTCTTCCTGTCCTCTACCATCTTCTGGAGTCCATTTAAGCTCACGCCTACTGCTTCAGTGACTCCATCCAGCCACCTCATTCTCTGTTGTCCCCTTCTTCTATTGCCCTCAATCTTTCCCAGCATTAGGCTCTTCTCCAGTGAGTCCTTCCTTCTCATTAGGTGGCCAAAGTATTTGAGTTTTAACTTCAGGATCTGGCCCGCATATAGAACGTATTAAATGACTATTTCAAAATTAGCTCAGTTCCTGGGGACTTTATGAATTCACTGCTCTGATTTTTCTATCTTCTCCACAATCTTCTTTTTTGACATTCCTGTTTAAACTTTATAATAATAATAATAATAAAGTTGGAAGGGACCTTGGAGGTCATCGAGTCCAACCCCCTGCTCAGGCAGGAAACCCTATACCATTTCGGACAAATGGCTGTCCAGTCTCTTCTTAAAAACTTTCAGTGTTGGAGCATTCACCGCTTCTGGAGGCAGGTTGTTCCACTGGTTAATTGTTCTAACTGTCAGGAAGTTTCTCCTCAGTTCCAGGTTGCTTCTCTCCTTGACTAGTTTCCATCCATTACTTCTTGTCCTGCCCTCAGGCGCCTTGGAGAATAGCTTGACTCCCTCTTCTTTGTGGCAACCCCTGAGATACTGGAATACTGCTATCATGTCACCCCTAGTCCTTCTTTTCATTAAACTAGACATACCCAATTCCAGCAAACGTTCCTTATATGCTTTAGCCTCCAGTCCCCTAATCATCTTTGTTGCCCTTCTCTGCACTCTTTCTAGAGTCTCAACATCTTTTTTACATCGTGGTGACCAAAACTAAAGCCACTGAATTCTTCCCACTGAAAAGGGTATGACCCTACCTTACTCACTCACCTAAGGGCATTCTTGTCACTATTAATTGTTTTAAAAATGTCCCAATGAGGAGCAAGCATGATCCGTGGTCACTGGAAAGGGAAAGGGAATGGATTTCTTTGAAGGATACTTTATGTGTCTACAATGGTTGTACACATTATGATGCACCTGAGAAATAGGATTAATAAAGACATGGAACAGTGTTTCTCAAACTCATCACCGCGAAGATGTGTGGACTTCAACTCCCAGAATTCCCAGGGGAATTTTGGGTTGAAGTCCATACATATTAAAGTTGCTGACTGGGGAAAGCTGGGAATTGAAGGCTCACACATCTTAAAAGTTGCCGAGGTTGAGAAACATTAATGTAGAATCCTGGAATATGTTTTTCTTGCCCATTTTAAAATGACTTTTAAAACGAATAATTCCAGTACGGTTATCGGACACGAGTGTGTGTGTGTGTTTAAGAAATAATGTTCCATTTTATATTCCAGGGATTTAAACCCAGTTCTGGAACAGTTCAAGAACTGAACTTTCGCAGTAATAAGAACGTCTGGGGTTATTTCAGCGTTGCTGCTGCAGGAGGCCTTCATGAATTTGCAGACTCTCAGTTCGGCCACTGTTTCTCGTGGGGGGAAAACCGTGAAGAAGCCATCTCGTAAGTAAGAAGGAAGAGTGAAAAATACTTCCTTCTTCCTCTTCTCTTGATTTCTCTGCCAATTGCAGAAGAACCGGGTGGCTTGATCTCCTTTGGCTTAGTTGCCTGCATGGAATTATATTTTACAGATAGTCCTCGACTTACAAGCATTTGTTTAGTGACCGTTCGCAGTTACAATGGCACTGGAAAAGTGACTTATGACTGGTCCTTCCACTTATGTCTGTTGCGGCATCCCCATGGTCACGCCATTCAAAATTCGAACGCTTGGCAACTGGCATGTACAGGCAGTCCTCGACTTACGTCCACAACGAAGCCCAAAATTTCTGTCGCTAAGTGAGACATTTGTTAAGTGAGTTTTGCCCCATTTTTACAACTTTTCTTGCCACAGCTGTTACATCAGTCACTGCAGTGGTTCACTTAGGAACCCAGTTGTTAAGTAAATCTGGGTTCCCCATTGATTTTGCTTGTCAGAAAGTCACAAAAGATGAAGTTGGGATACAGCAACAGTCGTAAATATGAACCAGTTGCCAAGCACCTGAATTTTTAGTACACGATTATGGGGAGGCTGTAAAGGTTGTAAAGTGTGAAAAATGGTCATAAGTCACTTTTTTCAGTGCCGTTGTAACTTTGAGCGGTCACTAAATGAACTGTTGTAAGTTGAGGACTACCTGTACGCATGACGGTTGCAGCATCATGTATGACAATTGCAGCATCCCAGAATCATGTGATCGCCATTTGTGACCTCCTCAGCTGACTTCTGACAAGAAAAGTCAAAAGGAGAAGCTGGATTTGCTTAAGGCCCACATGATTCACTTAACAACTGCAGTGATTTACCTCACAACCCTGGCAAAAAAGGTCATATAATCAGCAGGCCTCACTTAACAACCACCTTGCTTAGCAATGGGAATTCTGGTCCCAATTGTGTCATAGGGCGAGGGTTACATGTACCCATTGAGTGCAGTCATCACTAAGGTAGACAAAGGTAGCCCTCGATTTACAACAATTCATTTAGTGACCGTTTGAAGTTACAGTGGCACTGACAAAAATGACTTACAACCGTTTTTCACACTTAACGACCGTTGCAGCATCCCCTCATGGTCACATGATCAAAATTCAAGTGCTTGGCAACTGGGTTCATATTTATGACCGTTGCAGTGTCCCGGGATCATGTGATCACTTTTTGGGACCTTCTGACAAGCAAAATCAGTGGGGAAGCCAGATTCACTTAACAGCCCTGTTACTAACTGAGCAACTGCAGTGATTCACTTAATAACGGTGGCAAGAAAGATCATAAAATGGGGCAAAAAAATCACTTAACAACCGTCTCGCTTAGGAACAGAGGTTTGGGGCTCAGTTGTGGTTGTTAAGTTGAAGATTACCTGTGCTAAGGTAGTTTTTAAATAAAGGATCTTGTTATAGACCTCTCAGGGGCCAGGAACTGGATGGGGCCTCCAGGTTGGAAGAAGTGTAAAAGATAGTTTGGTGATGTTCTCCAGTTTATTCTCAGACTTGACTGCCTTTGTTTAAATCTTCAGAAACATGGTTGTGGCTCTGAAGGAGCTGTCCATTCGGGGAGACTTCAGAACCACTGTGGAGTACTTGATTAAACTGCTTGAAACGGAAAGCTTTCAGCACAACCGCATTGACACTGGTTGGCTGGATCGACTGATTGCAGAGAAAGTGCAGGTAATCTTCTGGCAAGAAAAACACGTGGCATTTTAATGTGAATTATCTTTCTGTATGAGTGTGCTAAATAGATCTGATTCTACTGACAGAAGAGAACATTTGTAGCTCAGGATTGAACTGTGGGGACCTGGGTGCTCTCTGAGCTTGGTGGTTTTATTGCAGATGTTTCATGACCCAACTAGGTAACATCATCAGTGCTAGAAGGGAGTGGGGTTTGCGGGGGGAGGGAGGAGGAATAGGAGGAACAGGAGGAGAACTGTGGGGACCTGGGTGCTCTCTGAGCTTGGTGGCTTTATTGCAGACGTTTCATGACCCAACTAGGTAACATCATCAGTGCTAGAAGGCAGTGGGGTTTGCGGGGGGGGGAAGGAGGAGGAGGAGAACTGTGGGGACCTTGGTGCTCTCGTGAGTTTGGTGGTTTTATTTCAGACGTTTCATGACCCACCTACCGTAGGTAATAAAATGGGGCAAAACTCACTTAACCAATGTGTCCCTTAACAACAGAAATGTTGGGCTCAATTGTAGTCGTAAGTCGAGGACTATCTGTACTCCATTGGGCCTAAAGCATTCAAGTTGGTCCTGGGTTTTCTAAAGCAAACTCTGAAAGTTGGCAATTGGTGATACTCAAGGTTGAGCCATGGGCTGCGTCATCCTTAATTTAATAATATAAAGAAGTATATTTTTAACATGGCCTGTACCCCTCTTTTTCATCTAGGCAGAGAGACCAGACACCATGCTGGGGGTGGTGTGTGGGGCTCTCCACGTGGCTGATGTGAGCCTGCGGAATAGCATCTCCAACTTTCTCCACTCCCTGGAGAGGTAAAAACGGACTTTCGGCACGAATGTTTCTTAAAACGTCCTGTTTGTCTCTAGAGTTCTTTCCTTGAGCACGTTCTTAGTGATCTTGCAGAATTGGTGCTGGGAAGATATAAGCTTGTCCAACTCACAAAGTCATACAGTGTTGATTTTCTAGATAGTAGCGGCCCATTGAGAGCCAGTTTGGTGCAATGGTTAAGGCATCAGGCTAGAAACCAGGAGACTGTGAGTTCTAGTCCTGCCTTAGACATGAAAGCTGGCTGGGTGACTTTGGGCCAATCAGTAGGTGATGGTGAATTCTAGTCTCACCTTAGGCATGAAAGCTGGGTGGGTGACTTTGGGCCAATCACTAGGAGACTGTTAGTTCTAGTCCCGCCTTTGGCATGAAAGCTGGGTGGGTGACTTTGGGCCAATCACTAGGAGACTGTGAGTTCTAGTCCTGCCTTTGGCATGAAAGCTGACTGAGTGACTTTGAGCCAATAACCAGGAGATTATGAATTCTAGTCCTGCCTTAGGCATGAAGAAAGCTGGGTGATCTTGGACCAGTCACTTTCTTTCACTCATTGAATGGCAGTTGAAATGATACGAATTAAAATACATTTTAAAAGCCTGGGGAAATAGGGAGGGTCTCTACCTGGCAAATTTGGCTGCTGTCAAGTCTCCCCCCCCCAACAAGGCTCTTCCCCTTGTTGAGATCCACCTCCCTTCCTTCTGTAAGGAGAACCTGGAGGAGAAGAACTCAGGTCCTCTTTAATTAAGGTCCTGCATCCTTTTAGTCTTACCTTTTTAGAAGCCTAAGTGTTTTCTTGCAGAACTATTTCCAGGAAATGGAGTGCTCTTATTAATCCTTCTCTTGCAGAGGTCAAGTCTTGCCTGCCCATACATTGTTGAACATAGCGGACGTGGAACTCATCTACGAAGGGAAGAAATATGTACTAAAGGTAATGTAGCACCAGATATACAGCTAACCTTCAGAGGAAATTGGACCACCATTTGTCTGAAATGGTATAGGGTTTCTGGCCTGAGCAGGGGGTTGGACTAGAAGACCTTCAAGGTCCCTTCCAAAGAGAGAAGCAAGCTAGAATTAAGGAGAAACTTCCTGACAGTGAGGACAATTAACCAGCGGAACAGCTTGCCTCCAGGAATCGTGGGCGCTCCAGCACTGGAGGTTTTTAAGAAGAGGCTAGATAGTCACTTGTCTGAGATGGTATAGATTCTCCTGCTTAAGCGGGGGGCTGGACTAGAAGACCTCCAAGGTCCCTTCCAGCTCTATTCTATTCTGTTCTGTTCTGTTCTGTTCTGTTCTATTCCAATTCTGTTATTCTTTTAGTCTGTTTAGAAATGATGGTGGCGGGGAAAAGAGAGAACTTTACATATGTGTTCATAGTAATTCTAACAAACAATTGGAAAAGGAAGGCTAGGTTGCAAATCCGTAGTGAGAATGAGTACAGGTCGTCCTTGATTTACCACAGTTCATTTAGTGATGGTTTGAAGTTACTGCGGCACTGAAAAAAAGTGACTTATGACCGTTTTTCATGCTTATGACCATTGCAGCATCCCCATGGTCACGGGTTCAAAACTTGGATGCTTGGCAACTGGCATATATTTATGACAATTGCAGTGTCCTGGGTTCAGGTGATCCCCTTTTGTGACATTCTGACAAGCAAAGTCAATGGGGAAGCCAGATTTAGTGAACAGTCGTGTTACTAACTTAACAACTGCAGTGATCAACTTGGCAAGAGAGGTCGTAAAATGGAGCAAAACTCACTTAACAACTGTGTTGCTTAGCAATGGAAATTTGGTTGTAAGTCGAGAACTATCTGTAGAGTCTTCTGTGAAGACTTTCAAGTCATTGATTAATCCTGGAGTGCTATACAATCTTATCTGGCCTATAGTTCTATGTCTTGAGAACCTTTTTCCTCAACTAGTGCTGAATTGGACTTAAAATTACAAAACCTGGCTGGGAATCTCTGGGAATCCAACTCAACGGCCCCCAACCTTTTGGGCGCCAGGGACCGGTTCTGTGGAGAAAGGTTTTTCCGTGGATCGGAGGGGGCATGGTTCCATGTGCTGCCTTGCATTCCGCGGATGGATTTCAGTAAGGCGTTTGATAAAGTAGACCACAACCTCCTACTTGATAAGATAGAAAAATGTGGGTTAGACAGCATCACCACCAGATGGATTCGTAGCTGCCTGACCAATCACAATCAACGTGTAGTCCTCAATGGAACTGCATCTACATGGAGGAAGTATGCAGTGGGGTGCCCCACTGCTCTGTTTTAAGCCCAGTATTCTTCAACATCTTCATCAACAATTTGGATGAGGGGATAGATGGGGAACTCATCAAATTTGCAGACAACACCAAGCTGGCAGGAATAGCCAACACTCCAGAAGATAGGCTTAAAATATAGAAAGATCTTGACAGACTTGAACATTGGGTGCTATCTAACATAACGAAATTCAATGGTGAAAAAGATTCTACATTTAGGCAAGAAAAAACAAATGCACAGGTATAGTATAGGTGGTACCTGGCTCAACAGTAGTAACTGTGAGAGGGATCTTGGAATTCTAGTGGGCAATCACTTAAATATTCTGCAGCTGCCAAAAAAGCCAACACAGCTGCCAGCCTGCAGCTGCCAAAAAAGCCAACACAGTGCTAGGCTGTATTATCAGAGGGATAGAATCAAAATCACCTGAAGTGTTAATACCACTTTACAATGCCTTGGTAAAGCCACACTTGAAATACTGCATCCAGTTTTGGTCACCATGATGTAAAAAAGATGTTGAGACTCTAGAAAGAGTGCAGAGAAGAGCAACAAAGATGATTAGGGGACTGGAGGCTAAAACATATAAGGCACAGTTGCTGGAATTGGGTATGCCTAGTTTAATGAAGAGAAGGACTAGGGGGGACATGATAGCAGTGTTCCACTATCTCAGGGGCTGCCACAAAGAAGAGGGAGTCAAGCTATTCTCCAAAGCGCCTGAAGGCAGGACAAGAAGCAACGGATGGAAACTAATCAAGGAGAGAAGCACCTACAGTAGAACTAAGGAGAAATTTCCTGACAGTTAGAACAATTAATCAGTGGAACAGCTTGCCTCCAGAAGTTGTGAATGCTCCAACACTGGAGATTTTTAAGAAGAGATTGGACAACCATTTGTCTGAAATGGTATAGGGTTTTCTGCCTGAGCAGGGGGTTGGACTAAAAGACCTCCAAGGTCCCTTCCAACTCTGTTATTCATGTGTTAAAACTGCTGATAGCCTTCTTCAATACACTTATTTGTGGGGCCCGGTTGCTGGCATACCGTGGCCTGGTGCCGATCCACAGACCGGGGATTGGGGACTCCTGATCTAACCCATCTGGAGGAGGTCATGTTTCAGAAGAGGTTCCTTAAAATTGATAATCAGAGGAACTGGGAAAATAATTTGAGATTTAAACAATGCAAACAAAGAAGATTGAAGGAGGGACATTGTAAGTATATCATCCTGCTTTTTAAGAAGCAAGCAAGGTTGTGTGAAAGAGCTGTCCCAAAGAAGATCATGCTTTTCGGGAGAAGCTTGTGAGGCTAGAGCAGGGGTCTTCAAACTTGGCCCTTTTATGACTTGTGGACTTCAATTCCCAGAATTCTTGAGTCAGGCACGCTGGCTGAGGAATTCTGGGAGTTGAAGTCCACAAGTCATAAAAGGGCCATGTTTGAAGACCCCTGGGTTAGAGATTTTTATCCATGGAAGTCCACCAAACCAATGGCTAGGAGCAGGAATTTTATAGCCATAATCCCATCTCTCCATGATGATCTCTTGGAAAGTTGCTTTGGGTTGGGAAGGAAGCTCCCTCCTCAGATGTCAGCTGAGATGTCACCCAAAGTCATCCTAAGAAGGTTGAGATGTTGAGCATCTCCATCGTTTACTTCTTGCTCTTCTCTTTCTCGCAGGTAGCTCGGCAGTCTCCAAACTCCTACGTTGTCATCATGAACGCTTCCAACGTGGAGGTTGACGTTCACCGGCTAAGTGATGGAGGTCTCCTGTTGTCCTACGATGGGAGCAGCTACACCACCTACATGAAAGAAGAAGTGGACAGGTAACCTTAGATGCTTCAAGGGATGCTTGCAAGTGGAGGATGCCATTCCTTTAAAACCTTTGAGGGTGATCCTCAAAAGGTCCTTCAGCTTCATAATATTCAGTGCGGCCAAAAGAGGACATTGTTGTTGTTGTTAGTTGCGAAGTCGTGTCCGACCCATCGCGACCCCATGGACAATGTTCCTCCAGGTCTTCCTGTCCTCTACTATCTTCTGGAGTCCATTTAAGTTCACGCCTACTGCTTCAGTGACTCCATCCAGCCCCCTCATTCTCTGTTGTCCCCTTCTTCTATTGCCCTCCATCTTTCCCAGCATTAGGCTCTTCTCCAGTGAGTCCTTCCTTCTCATTAAGTGGCCAAAGTACTTGAGTTTCAACTTCAGGATCTGGCCTTCTAAAGAGCAGTCAGGGTTGATCTCCTCTAGGACTGACCGGTTTGATCGCCTTGCAGTCCAGGGGACTTGCAGGAGTCTTCTCCAGCACCATAGTTCAAAGGCCTCCATTCTTTGGCGCTCAGCCTTTCTTATGGTCCAACTTTCACAGCCATACATTGCAACTGGGAAAACCATGGCCTTGACTATACGCACTTTTGTTGGCAGGGTCATGTCTCTGGTTTTTAGTATGCTGAAAGAGGACATTATCCAGGCAAAATTGGGCAGTCATCCTACTAGCTATACTTACCTTTAAAATCAAATGAAAGAGGGTTGAATTTAATTGCCCCGTTGCTGCTTAAGAGGCATTAATAATCAAACCTACGAACCCACACATCCCATACACACCCATAAATAAATATGCAATTCATTTAAAAAAAAATGATGCACCAAGGAAATTTGTTTCCTCCACTCTGTACAAACAAATGCACATTAAGTACATTTTCTTTCCTATAGATTTACTATCAGGAGCTTAGTTAAGGGAATGACAAAACTGTCAGTAGGCTGAAGGGACAATGCTGGCTGCTGGATGTTTCTGCTTCCAGAATACTGCAGCTTGGCCTGATTGCAAAGACAAGTATTCCTCAAATTACGACCGCAATGGGGCCCAAAATTTCTAAGCAAGACAGCTGTTAATTTTGCCCCATTTTACGACCTTTCTTGCCACAGTTGTTAAGTGAATCACTGCAGTTGTTAAGTTACTAGCACAGCTATTAAGTGAATCTGGCTTCCCCAACTGACTTTGCTTGTCAGATGGTTGCAAAAGGTGATCACATGACCTTGGGACACGGCAACCGTCATAAATACATGCCAGTGGCCGAGCATCTGAATTTTGATTACATGACCCTGGGGATGGTGCAGAGGTCGTAAGTGTGAAAAAGAGTCATAACTCATTTTTTTCAGTGCCGTTGTAACTTCGATTGTTACAGGACTACCTGTAAGACTGTGGTTTTGGTGTCCTGCATTTACTTCCACCCTCACCCCCGCTTGAGCTGAAGATGCAATTGATGTGGAAATGAGGAGCATGGTTCCAAGCTCAAAGTAGAAGCAGGCTCCAGTTATAGGTGGCAGCCATGTATCTTTTGTCCCAAGCTCAAATCCTGGATTGTTTTGGAGAAAGCTAACCAAGATAAGGAAGGCACACAGCCTATAAGGGTGGAGCTGTATCTCTGGGGTCTTATAAAGATCTTAACTTTAGGCTTTAGGAATCTTCCACTCTACATGCCTTTAATCTTGCTAAGGAAAATTCCACAACACCCTGCCCCCACCCCAATAAAAACCCAAGGTTCTCCAGGATGCAAAATTGATTGCTTTCAAAGGATCCCTACCCTCTTTTTCTTCTCAGCTTACATTGAATACATATTGGGACAAGGATCCAGAATCTTTAGTTGGGACCACGACCTACCTATTTGAAAATGGGACAAAACTCACTTAATAATGCCATGTCTAATGCTGGAAATAGGCTAGGCTAGAATAGAATAGAATAGAATAGAATAGAATAGAATAGAATAGAATAGAATAGAATAGAATAGAATAGAATAGAATAGAGTTGGAAGGGATCTTGGAGGTCATCTAGTCCAACCCCCTGCTCAGGCAGGAAACCCTATAGCATTTCAGACAAATGGCTGTCCAGTCTCTTCTTAAAAACTTCCAGTGTTGGAGCATTCACAGCTTCTGGAGGCAAGCTGTTCCACTGGCTAATTGTTCTAACTGTCAGGAAATTCCTCCTTAGTTCTAGGTTGCTTCTCTCTTTGGTGAGTTTCCATCCATTGCTTCTTGTCCTGCCTTCAGGGGCTTTGGAGAATAGCTTGACTCCCTCTTCTTTGTGGAAACCTCTCAGATATTGGAACGCTGCTATCATGTCCCCCCTCGTCCTTCTCTTCATTAAATTGGACATACCCAATTCCTGCAAGCGTTCTTTGTATGCTTTAGCCTCCAGTCCCCTGATCATCTTTGTTGCTCTTCTCTGTACTCTTTCAACATTGTTTTTTGCATCGTGGTGACCAAAACGACGCAGTATTCCAAGTGTGGCCTTACCAAGGCATTGTAAAGTGGTATAAATTGTAGGTTCAACTGTGGTCGTAAGTCAAGGACTACCTTTACTGGATTTTGCATTGGGGTTTTATCCTTGTTAGGTCACCCAGAGTCACCGAGAGTGAGTTGGGCATCCCTATAAATTTTTTGAATAAATAAATAAAATCTTCTGTATAGACATTTTTGCAGTCTAATTTTTGTGCTTTCTGTCCTCTCCTGCTTAGATATCGCATCACCATTGGCAATAAGACCTGTGTATTTGAAAAGGAAAATGACCCATCAATTCTACGATCACCGTCTGCAGGGAAACTCATCCAGTATGTGGTGGAAGACGGTGGACATGTCTTTGCTGGACAATGTTTTGGTGAAATCGAGGTAAAAAAGCTTGTAGGCTTGTTAGACTGGCCTTCTTGTGAATACCTTGTGTAAAGGAGAGCTAACAAACACATACACACAAGTAACAAGTAACATACACACTCACAGACTCACAAACAGAAAGAGTTTCCATCCAGGTCCTTGTTCAATCTCTCTCTTAATCATAGTGAGATTGAGTTTGGTTTGGATCAATGTTATTAATAAAAAAAAATAGCAATTGCAAAATAAAACTGACTAACTGTCTTAATGCAAACACTTATTTATGCAACATACCTGTTCTTTTTCTCCTGCAGAACCCTTCTACTTTAATCCATTTAAATCAATTTAATCCATTAAGGAGATCCTCAGATTTCCTTTCTTGTTTCCCCATTGAACATTAAAGGGTTTTGTAAATGCACAAATGTATTCTAAAGACCCCAAATAAGCAAAATATATGCACTGAAATTTATACCGTATTTTTCCGTCTATAAGACACACCCTTGTATAAGACGCCCTGGCAGGCGAGTTTCTTCGCGCCGATCGGCTGTTCGGCAGAGCACCGAACAGCTGAGCCGGCAAATCCGGACATTCGGCTGGCCAACGATCTTGCCCCCTCCCCCCTCCCATTAGTGGCAAGCCCACAGGGGCTTGACACCTGCACCAGATGGCATGGCAACCCACACAGGCATGCCCTGGGCTGCGGAGGTTACCATTATTTTTCCGTGTATAAGACGCGGCACTTGTATAAGACGCACCTGATTTTTGAACAGGGTGTTTGCAGGAAAAAATAGCGTCTTATACGTGGAAAAATACGGTAATTTATTTTATTCACAATGTGTTATCACAGACACCTCGACTTAAAAGATTAAAAGCATCAGTGAAAAGTTTCAAAGAGAGAGATTCATCATCACATTGCAAACTAATAAATTTCTGATAAGATAAGAGATAAGATAACCTTTATTGTCATTTTTTTTACTGTGGGCGCGACGGCACACATCAAAAATGAAATTTAGTTGCCCGCTCTCAAAGTGAAACACATACATGACACACCCCTAAACATACCGTACATACAACATATGCATAGACCCACACCCCTACATATACATAACAAATAAATATTAAATACTGTCCATCTTGAATATATAATGCCGTGGTGGCGAACCTATGGCACGTGTGCCACAGGCAGCACGCGGAGCCATCTCTGGTGGCACGCGAGCCATTGCTGGGCCGAGCTGCTCCCTCCTCCTCTCCGCACATGCGCACCTTTCCGCAGAGCTGCGCATGCGTAGCTTTCTGCAGGTGGGGTAGGTGCTCCCAATGTCCACGGGGGAAGAAGCCATGAGGAGGCTCCGTGCCCAGTCCAGCCCAGGCACGGCACGGCACGGCAAGCGAGGCAGCAGCCCTATGTGCGTCCCCATGCACAAGCGCCCCCCTGTCCTGCCAGGCAAGCGGAGCCGCGGCATCTTCGGCAGAAGAGCGCAGGCAGGCAGCGGAAGGCACGAGGAGCCCTGATCCCAGCACAGCCCCTCCTCCCCCCCCTCAGAAGAGCTGCGGGGCTCAGGAGCCTCCCCCCATGCCCCCCCACCTGCTGAGCAAGATGCCCTCCTGCCCACTGCCCCACCCGCCAGAGCAACATCGAGTGGACGCCCACCTTGACCACGCCCACCCAGTCTGCCATTTCTACCATGGCCACGCCCACCCGGCGGGCCACGCCCACCCGGCGATACATAAGTGGGTTTTGGGTTGCAGTTTGGGCACTTGGTCTCTAAAAGGTTCGCCACCACTGATAATGGAAGGAGGAAGCTTGAGAGTTCACAAGGTCAATGCTGTATGGAATGGAACTATGATGTATTCAGTGTCTGATACCAAACTCTCCCTGGCTAGTATGAATATTTTAGTATATTTTTCAAGCTTTGTAATCTCGGATATTTTCCTTGCCTTCTGTCTGATGGAAAGTGTAGCTGAAGGAGGAGTTGGGGGGGGGGGTCCAGAAGGGGTCCCAGAAGAAGAGAATATTCAGGCAATCTTGAACTGGATGGGGTGAGGAGGAGAAGTTTCAGGGTACAGACAGTCCTTAACGTATGACCACAATTGGGACTGGAAATTCCATTGCTAAGTGAGGTGGCCCTTAAGAGAGTCACGTCCATTTTAATGACCCATTTGGCTACGGTCATTACTTGAATCACACAGTTGTTAAGCGAATCCAGCTTCCACCATTGGTTGTGCTTGGTGGAAGCCAGCTCGGAAAGGTGACAAGTGGCAGTCACGTGTCCCTGGGATGCTATATGCCGGTTGCCAAGCGCCTGAATGTTGATTACACAGCCCTGGGGACGCTGCAATGGCCGTAGGTGCGAGGATTGGTCATAAGTCACTTTTTCAGCACTGTTGTAACTTTGAACAGTTGTTAAATGAATAGTTGTAAGTCATGGACTAGCCCAGGGGTAAGCAACCTTGGCTCTTTTATGACTCGTGGACTTCAACTCCCAGAATTCCTGAGCCAGCCATGCTGAGGAGAAAGGGAGAGGTTTCCATGCTGAGCCATGCCGGCTCAGGAATTCTGGGAGTTGAAGTCCAGGAGTCAAAAAAGAGCCAAGGTTGCCTACCCCTGCACTAGCCTAAAATCTCCCAGGGTATATCTATTAGGTTGGAGGATTGCAGCTTTCGTTTGGCAAGATTTTGTCTATTAGGAGTAAGGAGATAAAGAACGGGACTCAGTCTCACCATGTTGTCTTTGCGCTTAAGCCTGACGTTATGTGAGTGTATCGGATGTACTGTGCCATAAACTAGCAAGCATAACCTTTAGATGTGATAGTTACAGATAAAGTAAGCCTGTTTCAATGACTCTTGCAATCATTGCAATGCCAAGTCCAGTCTGAACAGAAAACTTTCAATGCAGATTTTCTTTGCTCTACCATCGTTTCTGTTCCTGTAAACAACCGGTTCCAAGCATGGCTGTGCCTTTAAGGAGCTTTCTATATTTACCCCCTACTCTTGTTGCTTAAGTGAAGCATAATACTGGCTCTGTGCAATTTGTTAATAGGAAATATAGGAGAATTACAAAATCAGCCGGACCTCAAGAGGGCAGGGAAAGCAAGGGAAGGGAAGCTTCCGAGAAGTCACTTGCTTAACTGGGTCTTCTCCTATTTTTTCAGGTGATGAAGATGGTGATGACACTCACAGCGGCGGAATCGGGCTGCATCCATTATGTGAAACGTTCCGGAGCAGCGCTTGAACCAGGGTGTATAATTGCTAAGATGCAGCTGGATGACCCGAGCCGAGTTCAGCAGGTAAATTTGGAAGCTTAGCGGTAAGAGCCATCCTTTCACAAACTTTTAAAACTAAAAATTTATCTTGACTTCTGGGGACACCTGTCATTTTCTTTAGTCTTCTGCTGGGCTTGGGGGGGAGGAGGGAGGGGGTGTTTTTCTGAACTAGAGCTTTGTGATTTCCTGGTGGTCTCCCATCCAAGCAACCAAACAGCTCTAAACCTGGTGAGCTTTTAGAGATTGGGGAAGGTCAGGTAGGTGCTGGTGCTACTTGTTTGTGAGGAAGAAGATGAAAGAAATGAATCCAAGGTCTGCATGAGCCGCCTAGAGTGGCCCCATGGCGAGACAACTGGAAAAGAAATTTAATAATAATAATAATGATGAATTAATTATGAATTAAGTACCAGAATACTTCTGGGAATTCCTAGTTTTTCCTCATAATTGACAAGAGCCTTTTTGTACTTTTCTTGGATTGGGCTACAGGAAGTCCTTGACTTACAACCATAATTGAGCCCACAATTACGGTACAGGAAGTCCTTGATTTACAACCATTTGTTTAGTGTCCATTCAAAGTTACAACGGCACTGAAAAAAGTGACTGACTGTTTTTCACACACTGCGGCATCCCCAAGTTCACGTAATCAAAATTCAGACGCTTGGCAACTGGCATGTACTTAGGACGGTTGCAGTGTCCGGGGTCATGTGATCACCTTTGGCGACCTTCTGACAATCAACGTGAATGGGGAAGCCAGATTCGCTTAACAACCGTGTTACCAACTTAACAACTGAAGTGATTCACATAACAACTGTGGCGAGAAAGGTTGTAAAAGGGGGCAAAATTCACTTAACAACCGTCTTGCTTAGCAGTGGAAATTTTGAGCTCGATTGTGATTGTAAGTCAAGGACTACCTGTAGCAAGTCAAGGTGGTCGCTAAATGGCTCATCCTGTGACTGCGGTTGATTTTACAAATATATTGGTGGCGGCCATTAAGCGAACAGTGTGCTGTTCACTGTGAGGTGATTTTGGCGGAAAACCAGAAGCCAGTTTCCGGCAAAAACATCATAGTTCAGTCATGTGACTGCGGGATTCTGCAAACAGCTTTAAATGTGGACTGGTTGTCGAATGATCAAAATGGGGTCATGTGACTGAGCGGGGGGCGCAACCATTGGAACTTCAAATTCGGATCCTAAGTAGCTTTTTTTGAGGTCAATGTAACTTCGAAATGGAGGATCCACCTTTGGTGGAATCGGTTGAGTCTGGGAAAGAAGCTTCAGGCCAGAAGAACTCAGAAAGTGATCACTTTTGAGGTAAAGTAGATGATTGGATGGGTACAACTCTCACAGCGCTGGCTGACTTTGGTTTTTCTTCTCCTCTCAAGGCTGAGCTCCATACGGGAACCTTGCCTCAGATCCAGAGCACAGCCCTGCGGGGTGAGAAGCTTCACCGGATCTTCCATTATGTCTTTGACAACCTGCTCAACGTGATGAATGGATACTGCCTTCCAGAACCCTTTTTCACCAACAAGGTAGTGTCCACTGCTTTCTTTCCCCCCCTTCTGTTGGCATAAGCCAGGGGTCTTCAAACTTGGCCCTTGTATGACTTGTGGACTTCAACTCCCAGAATTCCTCAGCCAGGCACGCTGGCTGAGGAATTCTGGGAGTTGAAGTCCACAAGTCATAAAAGAGCCAAGTTTGAAGACCCCTGGCATAAGCGATAGTGTATCTTAATGCCTTATGGCAGCCTTTCCACCCTGCTGGCTTCTAGATGTGTTAGAACTCCAAAGAACTCCCAGCCAATTAATCTTGCATGTTCAGTTCTAGCACATCTGGAGAACATTAACCCCAAGGTCAGGGTTTCTCAATCTTAGCAGCTTTCAAATGTGTGGACTCCAACTCCCAGAATACAGCATGCTGGCTGGGATATTCTGGGAGTTGAAGTCCATACATCTGAAAGCAATGAAGGTTGAGAAACACCTTTCCTTCCTTCCTTCCTTCCTTCCTTCCTTCCTTCCTTCCTTCCTTCCTTCCTTCCTTCCTTCCTTCCTTCCTTCCTTCCTTCCTTCCTTCCTTCCTTCCTCCCTCCCTCCCTCCCTCCCTTCCCTCCCTCCCTCCCTCCCTTATGACGGGTCATAAGACAAGAACTACCTGCAGTGTTAGATGCCTATAGAAAACAAACTCATTTTCCTGCTATCTTGATTTACTTTCAACTCCACCTTTAACTCAGGTGAAGAACTGGGTTGAACGGTTAATGAAAACTCTCCGGGATCCATCTTTGCCTCTATTGGAGCTCCAGGATATCATGACCAGCGTCTCTGGGCGGATCCCCCCCAACGTGGAAAAATCCATCAAAAAAGAAATGGCACAGTACGCAAGCAACATCACATCTGTCCTCTGCCAGTTTCCCAGCCAGCAGGTAAGGAATGTTGTGATCTGGGTTGAAACTGAGATGAAACTGGCTAGACAGAGGTTAGATGGAAGAATAATATGCTTGATGGTGAGAGCTGGGGAGGAGGGTGGGGAAGGAGGGTGTCAACATCCAGCTCAAGAATCCAAACAAAACTCCAGCAATAATTCCGCTTCCGAAAATCTTACGTTTTATTGAATACACTGCATGGTTATGTCGAAGGAAAACTAACTCTGAGGTTCCCACACCAATTCATAGACTTAAACAATAGTTTTCCCAGCCAAACCCCCAATATCTTATGTAATTCATATCAACAAGTCCACTTTGTTATGGGAACCGTCTGCTTCAAATCCACACCTGTTCTGGTGTCCTTGACAAGGCTTCAAGCTCTCACAGTCTGCAGCTGAATCAAAGAAGTTTTGTTTCTCCATCTATCCACTTGAGAGTAACACCTCCCCCCTCCTTTATCTAAAGGCAAGTTGAAAGGCAGAGGCACGTAGCTGCCAAAGTTTCATTCTTGACAGAGGGTCTAGGACAGTAGTGGCGAACCGTTGGCACGCATGCCAGAGGGGGCACTCAGAGCCCTCTCTGTGGGCATGTGTGCCATTGCCCCAGCCCCACCTCCCCCCGCAGCCCCCTCCTCACCAGCAGCCCCCCGGAGGAGAGTCGCCCCTGGGCATGGCCCGCACGGAGCAGCGCAGCCAAGCACATGGCAGCCGGGCAGCGGGGACAAGATTCCGCCCTTGTGCCCTGTCATGCGCAGATGATGCTGCGGGGCGTGGGTGGAGGGCGTGGCCGCCATGGCGCTGCTGGGCCGCCTGGGCGATCTGTGGCAGGCCGGGGAGGTGGTGGGTGGCCCTGCGGGCAGGCGGGGCGAAGCGGGGATGGAATGGGGGGGGCGGTGGGGCGGTGGCGGTTTTTGGGCACTCGGTCTCTAAAAGGTTCGCCATCACTGGTCTATTGCTATAGCCAATTCACCCCAGCCAACTCGCCATAGGACGACTCTCCATAGCCAACTTGCCACAGCGGGACAAGAGTTGACACTAATATCAAAGAAATAGTGGAACAGAATCATTTTAAAAAAGGATGCCAAAGGAGGGACAAAATGAAATCTGAATGGCAAAAATTAAAAAAAACATTTTAAATTATTTTAAATAATTAAATTGAATTGTTGAATTGTCCCACAGCAAGTTGGCCGTGGTGAGTTGGCCACAGCGAGTTGTCCCATTCCGGGGGAAGGAAGGGAAGGAAGAGCAGACCTGAATGAGGAAGGCTCAGAAGGCTGCCTGGCTGAGGAATTCTGGGAGTTGAAGTCCACAAGTCATAAAAGGGCCAAGTTTGAAGACCATTGTGCTAAACTTTCGATATGAGGTGTCAGATTCTGTCAGTATCTTTTGGGCACTCTACCCTTTTCAGTCAAGCCCAAAACTTTGATGCCATCAGTCAAAGTTTGCTTCTTTTCTTCCTGTAGATTGCCAACATCCTGGACAGTCACGCAGCCACCTTAAACCGCAAATCGGAGCGTGAGGTTTTCTTCATGAACACTCAGAGTATTGTGCAGCTGGTTCAAAGGTGAGTGAGGATCACCGAAGTAGTCCCTGGCAAAATCTGAATGGGAAAGCCGAATGATAGGCTTCTTTGTGGCAGGGTCCAGCCTCCATCCCCTTAATAAATACAATTAAGGCCCTACAGATAGGTCTACAACAACTCGTCTTGGCCAACTCACCATGGGACGAGTTACACCAGAGGTCTCCAACCTTTCTTGATTGGTGGACTGGAGGGAAAGGGAGGGGGAAGCATTTTACGCACGTGCATGCACACACAAACAGGGCTGCGAGCACGCACGACGCAAGCGGGGCGGTGCTAGTGCCCGCGTGACACTACCACCGCCCCGTTTTCACCACACGGCGCCCTGTTTGCGTAGTGGCGCTAGTGCGAGTGGGGGTGAATGCACGCACTAGCCAGCCTGTTTCACGGCCCGGTGGCCAGCAGGCCATGGCCTGGTAGTGGCTGCGGCCCGCAGGTTGGGGACCCCTGAGTTCCACTAATATTGAAGAAATTGGTAGAATATAATCATTAAGGAAAGGATCCCAAAGGAGGGACAAAATAAAATGTGAACGAGAACAAGGGTCATAAGTGTAAGGTCTTGTCATAAATAACATTTTTCAGTGCCATCGTCATTTTAAATGGTCACTAAATGAATGGTCATAAGTTGAGGATTACCTGTACTGCTGAAAAGTCCAAAATGTAGCATTATCACATCTGGGGAGGGGGGGGAATTTGGAACTGCGGGATGGATTCTTAGGAAAGTCCACCTTATTTTGAAACTCTCTAGCTTCCTGGCTTCAGAGTGTGCATTATCATCAGGGTTAAAAAAAACAATAATGCTGAATGAAGATTTATATATTTATTTATATCCCGCCTTTATTATTTGTATAAATAACTCAAGGCAGAAAACACGCCCAATACTCCTTCTTCCTCCTATTTTCCCTACTACAACCCAGGCAGGGGGATCGGCTAAGAGACAGTAACTGGCACAGACTCACCCAGCCGGTTTTCATGCCTAAGGTGGGACTAGAACTCACCATCTCCTGGTGATTGGCCCTAAGTCAGTTAGCCGGCTTTTATGCCTAAAGTGAGATTAAAACTCATCGTCTCCTGGTGATTAGTTCAAGGTCACCCAACTGCCTTTCATACCTAAGGTGGGACTAGAACTCATCGTCTTCTGGTGATTGGCCCAAAGTCACCCAGCCAGTTTTCATGGCTAAGGCAGAACTAGAACTCACCATCTCCCGGTAATTGGCCCTAAGTCAGTTAGCCAGCTTTCATAGCTAAGGCGGAACTAGAACTCACCGTCTCCTGGTAATTGACCCTGTCACTTAACCGGCTTTCATGCCTAAGGCAGGACTAGAACTCACCATCTCCTGGTGATTAGTCCAAGGTCACCCAACTGCCTTTCATATCTAAGGTGGGACTAGAACTCACCATCTCCTGGTAATTGGCCCTAAGTCAGTTAGCCAGCTTTCATGGCTAAAGCGGAACTAGAACTCACCGTCTCCTGGTGATTGGCCTTAAGTCAGTTAGCTGGCTTTTATGCCTAAGGTGGGATTAAAACTCATCGTCTCCTGGTGATTAGTCCAAGGTCACCCAACTGCCTTTCATACCTAAGGTGGGACTACAACTCACCGTCTCCTGGTGATTGGCCCAAAGTCACCCAGCCGGTTTTCATGCCTAAGGCAGAACTAGAACTCACCATCTCCTGGCTTCTTGCCCAGAGCCTTAACCTCTAGACCAATCCTGGAAGCGTGTTTACAATGCAACCATGATTTCAAAGATTATCCGCTTCAGCATTTTCATTGTGGAGAGGTCTGTTGCAGATACCGAAGTGGCATCCGAGGTCACATGAAGGCGGTGGTGATGGATTTGCTTCGGCAGTACCTAAAGGTGGAAACCCAGTTCCAACACGGTGGGTCATCTCAGTTCAGGATTTGACTTTTTCGAACGAGGGTGGTGGGAATGAGGGCTATATCACAGCAGGGAAGAAGAAGCTGTAATAATTCAGGCCACCAGATGGCAGCATTGTACTGGGATGTCAACCCCCAAAAGGCTTTGTCAACCCAAATTGTTCTTTTCTAAATGATGATTAACTTTCACGAGAAGCATCAGGCAGGCTGGTTAACCATAGTCTAGTGGGACGGCTTTCAGAGCTGATTTTCCATTACCCTTGACCCAGTCAGATGAACAGCGGTTAGAAGGGGAAGTCCTTCCTCTCTATATTAGCACATAAAGAGCATTGTAAGCTGCTTTGCTTCAATTCAAAGTATCCATCTTGCCCTCCCCATCCACCCTGTTTGAGTTAATCCTTCAATATTGTCCAGGTAAGAAGCGTGAGCCATGAATATTAACACTGTCTTTATTTAGTTAGTTAGTTAGTTAGCTTGTTAGTTAGTTAATTATAGAATTTATATGGCCGCCCATTCACTTTCAGTGACTCTAGGTGGCTTTCAAAAACTAAAAAACCCAATATACGAAGAGTAAAAACAACACACACAGGCACACACGCCTGCATCCCAACGAAGGCTATAGATAGTTTTCGCATTTACGACGGGGATGAAAAATTAACTTTGCAACCAGTCCTCGCATTGATGGCCTTCTCAAATTTCTGAAACCAAGGAAAGCTGATGATAGGTAGCTCTTGAGTTATTACCATACTGGAGCCTGCCCATGATGATCATAAGTCGTAACGGTCATAAAATGAGTTACTGATGCGACTGATCCAATTTCATGACTTTTTTGCAGTGATCGTTAAGCCAATGTGGAGGTTGCAAGTATGGGTGCCCTGGTTAAGTGAGCGCCATAGTTGTTAAACGAAGCCACTGTTCACTATGGCTCAGATTTGCTGATAATCAGAAGTAAATGTTGGTTTTCAGCGAAACCACGCCAAACTATTTTAATTTGTACTAGATTAGCCTTTCCCTGTCTAGAAGTCCTTTAGGGCAGGGGTCTCCAACTTTGGCAACTTTAAGACTTGTGGACTTCAACTCCCAGAATTCCTCAGCCAGCAAAGCTGGCTGAGGAATTCTGGGAGTTGAAGTCCACAAGTCTTAAAGTTGCCAAGGTTGAGGACCCCTGCTTTAAGGGTATAGTCCTCAACTCCCAGAATTCCCCATCCATCATGGGCATTGCTGAGAATTCTCGGAGCTGAAGGTCCTAAATCAGGAATGCCCCCAATTAGAAGACGTTTGAAGTAGCAATAGTAATAGCACTTAGACTTATATACCGCTTCACAGTGCTTTATAAACAGCCCCTCTCTAAGCGGTTTACAGAGTCAGCCTATTGCTCCCAATAATCTGGGTCCTCATTCTACCAACCTCGGAAGGATGGAAGGCTGAGTCAACCCTGAGCCGGTGAGGATCGAACTGCTGGCAGCCGGCAGTCAGCAGAAGTAGCCTGCAGGTACCGTGTTTCCCTGAAAATAAGACCCAACCGGAAAATAAGTCCTAGCATGATTTTTCAGGACACTCATAATATAAGGCCCACCCCAAAAATAAGCCCCAGTTAAGATCATCAGCCAGACGGACTACGGCATTTAGTACCGTATTTCCCAGAATATAAGCCCTAACCGGAAAATAAGCCCTAAGGGATCTTTTGGAGCAAAAACTAATATAAGACCCGGTCTTATTTTCGGGGGAAACACAGTAGGTTGCAGCTTCTTGTAATCAAGGGAAGGAAAGAAGTCCCTGCAGATTTTGGTCCGCTAATCGTTGCCAACTCTAGGGGGCAGTGCTGATCTCTGTTTTGAAGCCATGAGCTAGTGTCCAATCACAAGACATTTCAGTGGTCATGTGGCCAGCATGAGGTCACAGAACGCTGTTTCCTCCCCGTCGAAGTGGTACCTATTTATCTACTCACATTTTGCATGCTTTGGAATTGCCAGGTAGGCAGGAGCGAGGGGTAGGCAGGTGCTCACCCTGCCCTGTGACGCTCGGGTCTCGAACCCAGGGCTGCTGGTTTTTCCAGCCGACAAGCCCAGCATCTTAAACCATCGTGCCATCCTTCTTGTCATCAAGCCTCTCTTTATTTATCAATCTCATGTTTGGCTTCCTGGTTGCAGGTCACTATGATAAGTGTGTCTTTGCTCTTCGGGAGGAGAACAAAAGCGACATGAACGCTGTCCTCAACTACATCTTTTCCCACGCCCAGGTGACGAAGAAAAACCTCCTTGTGACAATGCTCATTGTAAGTGAAGCTCTTGGGCGCAATTTCTTTAGCGCTCTTTAGTAAACTATTTGAAATATAGCTGAGAGTTGTACCTAGGAGTTATTAAAAAACACGGTATGATCGATCTGTAGCAATGACTCATTTCAGATTTAAAGCAATGGGGTAGAACTGCTAGTATACTAGAGCAGACCTATCATTTGGCATTCAGTCTCAACAGCTTTAATATGGGTGGACTTCAGCTCCCAGAATTCCCCAGCCAGAATTCTGAAAGTTGGAGTCTACATATGTTTATTTAACAAAATAGCAGAATTATAGAGTTGGAAGGGACCTTGGAGGCCTTCTAGTCCAACCCCCTGCTCAAGCAGGAAAGCCTATATCATTTCAGACAAATGGCTGTCTAATCTCTTTTTAAAAAGCTCCAGTGATGGAGTGACATCTATTTATTTATCAAACTTGCATGCCATTAAACTCCCCTAAGGCCACTCTTGTTACTATTATTGTTTTTAAATGCCACCATGAGGACCAAATGGATGGACGGTTGAAGTTGGTTGGTTGATTGAAGTCCATCCAAGTGGTCACTGGAAAGGGGAACGGGATGGATTTCTTTGAAGAATACTCTACGTCTCAGCAATTTAGCATGGTTTCTACCTGTTTGGGCCCACAAGAATGTTTATACACATGATTATGCAGCTGCTAAATAACAAAGATGTAGAACAGTGTTTGTCAACGTCCGCCTCTTTAAGATGTGTGGACTTCAACTCCCAGAATTCCCCTGGGAGTTCAAGTCCACACGCCTTAAAGCAGGGGTCTTCAAACATGGCCCTTCTATGACTTGTGGACTTCAACTCCCAGAATTCCTTAGCCAGGCACGCTGGCTGAGGAATTCTGGGAGTTGAAGTCCACAAGTCATAAAAGGGCCAAGTTTGAAGACCCCTGCCTTAAAGCATGCTGGCTGGAGAATTCTGGGAATTGAAGTCCACACATCTTGGAAGTTACTGACACTAGGGAAATCTTGGTTGCTGTCTGAGGAATTCTGGGAGTTGGAGTCCACCCATCTTAAAGTTGCCAAAATTGAAACACATTGTTGTGGGGCACATGGATCAGCATAATCCGCAAAGATGCGTCAAAGGGATTGTCTTTTAAGATGCGAAAGACAAAATTCTCCATTTTGAAAAGATGAAAAGGGTTCACCTGGAATTGGATTGGATTGTTTTCCCTATGGAATTGTTTTCCTTATGGATCAACAGTTGTTCAGAGAATCACCTGCATATTATAACTGCATGTTAAGCAGCTGTTTTAATAGCGTTAACCTTTTCAAACCAGATAGCCAGACTTGGTCCTCGTTTTGCATTCTTACGCCTTCCCCCTAAAATTCACCAATCACAGCCATCCACCATTCTTGAGGTCTGATAATAATCTCTTATTTTGCCTCAAAATCTCTCATTTAAAAATTGGGCTCTGGAGGTGCTGGGACAATTCTTCTGGGTTGGCCACTGATGTCCCCCAAATCTCCAATCCCATCTTTTTCAACTAAAAAGACAAAAGCAGACAAGATAAAGGCCTCTCCCTTTCCCCATGACCTGGAGGAGTAAAAATGTTTGACTATGGGTATTTTAAAATATAGTTGAGCTGAAGAAAAATGCCTTTTTTTTTATGTAGCCTGTGGGAGAGTTAACCCCGGGATTGATGGCATCCATCACATCACAGTTTGTGTCATGCTTTCAAAGACGCTAATGAATAGGGTTGAGCTTTCCAAGCCTCTTCTTGTGCTTCTGCATCTTTTTCTCTTTTTGCTAAAGATGTGGAGGGTTCCTGTCACTAGAAATTGATTTGCCCAGCTAAAAGTTTAAACAAGACACTGTTTTTCTTCTTGCAGGCAAGCACAGTCTCTTAGAACAGCTGACACCTGATGGCTATACATATCGCCATTGTCTTATTTAAATAATAATCTGTACAATATGAAGATCTCTTTCTCTGTGTGTGTGTGTCTCCCTGTCTCTCTCTCTCTCACACACACACACACACACACTCCCTTCATCTTCTTTCCTTCTCTTCTCCTCCCTTTCCTTCTTCTATTCTTCCTCTCCTCTCTTCCCCTCCACTCTCCTTCCCCCTTCCCTCATTCTCCTCTCCTCTCCTCCTTTTTTCTTTCCTTTCTTTTTATTCTTCTCTATTTACTTCCCATGCTTTCCCCTTCCCCTTTCCTTTCCTTTCCTTTCCTTTCCTTTCCTTTCCTTTCCTTTCCTTTCCTTTCCTTTCCTTTCCTTTCCTTTCCTTTCCTTTCCTTTCCTTTCCTTTCCTTTCCTTCTTGCCGTGTGACTGTAAGTAACGCTTGCCTTAAGAATCTCATTATTTGAACACGGAGCCATATTTCCTCTGAGAATTCTGGAGTAGCTTTGAGCTGGGGCTGTTCATTTCTCAAGTAATCATGCCGGCATGATGGAGAGAAAAAATGGCAGCTGTTCGCAGCTCAGGCCTTCAATTTCCTTCAGAGTCCAGTCACTCAAGTGTGTAATTACATGGGGGTGCTGGAGAGGCGTTAGGCCTTGTCAAAGAAGACGTCAGAGGCCTTTGCCGATCGGCCTTTGCAGGCTGAAAGCTGAGCACTGCTGCTGCATGCCTTGCGTTTTTGGGGGGAGTGGATGAATCCTTCTTTCCAAGATGGGGTTTTAAACTGCTTTTCCATTTTGGGGGGAATCCACCTCTGTAGTCCTTCTGAGAGCTTTCAAGGAGGAACCGTGGTCGTTTTCGGTAAGGCTGGTGCTTCAGGGCTGGTGGAAGAGCTGCCATGGATTGAATCAAGAGTCACTTCTATTGTTGTGACTTACAGGTAGTCCTCGACTTACGACCATAGTTGAGCCCACCATTTCTGTTGCTAAGCAAGACAGTCGTTAAGTGGGTTTTGCCCCATTTCATGACCTTCTTGGCCACCGTTGTTAAGTGAATCATGGAGGTTGTTACGTTAGTAACACGGGAGTTAAGTGAATCTGGCTTCCACATTGACTTTGCTTGTCAGAAGGTCCCCAAAGGTGGTCACATGACACAGGGACACTGCAACTGTCATAAATCTGAGTCAGTTGCCAAGTGTCCCATGATCATCGGGATTCCTCAACGGTCGTAAGTGTGAAAAATGGTCACAAGTCACTTTTTTCAGTGCTATTGTAAGTTCGAATGGTCACTAAACGAATAGTTGTAAGTGGAGGACTACCGGTAATAGATGAACACATAGGAAGAAACTCTGGTTGCTGTATAAGATCCTGTCTGTCTTCTGGAGATTTCGTTTAGCTATCCCCGGGGTAGGCAACCTTGGCTCTTTTATGACTCGTGGACTTCAACTCCCAGAATTCCTGAGCCAGCATGGCTCAGCATGCAAACCTCTCCATTTCTCCTCAGCATGGCTGGCTCAGGAATTCTGGGAGTTGAAGCCCACGAGTCATAAAAGAGCCAAGGTTGCCTATCCCTGATATCCTCCTTGATAGAACTCCATGCTTTTGCTCAGTTGTTTTCCATAGCATTCTGTTTTGGTGTGAGATATCATAGTTTCTAAGATGGGCGACCCTACTTGAACTACCATACGGGTGGTTCTCAACTCATGACCGTAATTGAGTCTGGAATTACGGTCATAAGTCATTGTGGTCGTAACCTGAGGGATCCACATGACTTTTTTCATGGCAGTCATTAAGCCAAAGTGGCGGTTGTTAAGTGAATGTCATAGTTGTTATGGTCACATGACCATGGAATGCTGCAAACAGTCATTAAGCTGACCTGTCTGACATGGGGTCATGTGACCATGGTGGTGGGGGCAGTGCAACCATTTATGATGTCTGGGGAGTCTTTTATGGGCCTTAAAGCACCCATTCCGTGACCTTTGTAACACTGGTCATAAAATGACCAGTCATTAAATGAGGACTCCCTCTTTCAGCTGTTGAGAACCACGGGTGACCTTGGACCAGTCCTTCCATTTTATCCCCAGAGTGTTTTTCAGTGGTGAGGATAGTAAACTAAGAAGAAGAATCCTCTCTTTAGCATGGAAGCGGCAAGGGTGACCTCAGGCAATTCTCTATCTTTCAACCCAAGAACAAATGTGGGGTAGTGTTGAAAAGCCAGTAAAAGCCATAACATTTCTCATCTTTCCATCTTATTGTTGAATTTTCAAAGTGGGTGCTGTTTAGCCATCACAGTCATGGCGCCTTCTGTATAAGAGGACTTCAGCTCCCAGAATTCTCAATAATAATCCTGCTGGCTGGAGAATTCTGGGTACTGAAGTTCCGGAAGGCATTAGTTTGCAGAGTTCAGTTTACTAGATAGCTAAAGCAATGAGTGGGTACTCACAAGAAGGAATATTAGGTTATTAGAAGTCTATGGGACTTCCAGCCTGTCTCCCGTCCGCCTGCTCTATGTCAGCATGTAAACAAAGATGATTAGGGGGCTGGAGGCTAAAACATATGAAGGAAAGTTGCAGGAATTGGGTATGTCTGGCCTAATGAAGAGAAGGACTAGGGGTGACATGATAGCTGTCTTCCAATATTTGAGGGGCTGTCTCAGAGAAGAGGGGGGTCAGTTTATTCTCCAAAGCACCTGAAGGCAGGACAAGAAGTAACAGATGGAAACCAATCAAGGAAAAAAACAACCTAGAACTAAGGGGAAATTTCCTGATAATTAGAACAATTAATCAGTGGAACGACTTGCCTCCAGAAGTTGTGGGTGCTCCATCACTAGAAGTTTTAAGAAGAAACTGGACAACCATTTGTCTGGATTGATATAGGGTCTCCTGCTTGAGCAGGGGGTTGAAGTAGAAGACCTCCAAAGTCCCTTCCAACTATGTTATTGTGTATTCTCTATTCTTTCTAGCTTGTCTTATTTTTAGAACAGCGGTTCTCAAACTTGGCCACTTTAAGATCTTTGGACTTCAAATCCCATGGCTGGCTGGGGAATTATGGGAATTGAAGTCCCCATATCTTAAAGTGGCCAATGTTGAGAAACACTGTTTTAATACACGCTACGTCTCATTTTTATTAATATTCAGTGGTAAACCTCCAGGCCAATACTTGCTTGGGAGGAATACCTACCGGTATAAAGATAAAAGTCATAGAGTCTCACTTCGAAATATGAGCGAAATTTCTTTAGTGAAAATGCCTTTTTGCCTTAGGAGCAAACCAGAATCTCTTTTCTATAAAAACCTGTATGTTACTATATTATTCCAGAAATTTGGCTTTTCTATGCTGGTTTTTGTATCAATAGATTATAGATTATAATGTTTGATTTGGGGTGGAGGCTATATTTTGAGAAGTAGGTCTCCCTTGGATGCTGAGTCTGTAAATCAAGAAGTTCTTTGTTTTCTTGACAGGATCAGTTGTGTGGCCGAGATCCCACATTGACCGATGAGCTGATGAATATTCTGACGGAACTGACCCAGTTAAGTAAGACCACCAACGCCAGAGTTGCCTTACGAGCCCGCCAGGTAAAACATAGATAAGGGTAACCTCTAGCAATGTTAAGACAACATTAGGCCAACTTATCCTGCTTATTTATCTCATTGGTTGCTTATCTTATCTCAAGGTATGCCCTGATCATACCTTGGCCCATTGCTGCCTTCAGTCAAGGGTAGGCAGTCTGGTACCTTTAAAGTTTGATACTACAACTCCCATCAGGCATATCTCAGAATCAAAGAGTTAACCAGGAGTCACTATGGAGAGTTAAGCCAGGAATCAGAGTCAAACAACTGTCTGGCTCAGCAGTGCATAGAAGAGAATATTTGTAGTTCAAGGTTGAACTGTGGGGTCCAATAAGATTCTACCATCATACTAAAAATTAGAGCAGCACGTCTCTCCAGATTGAAAGACAAAAAAAATACTCAAAAGTGGAGTCGGGTGCTCTCTGAGTTTGGTTATTTTTTTGCAGACGTTTCATTACCTAACTAGGTAACATTATCAGTGCAAGAAGGGAGTGGGGTTTGTTCTCAGCAGTATATCACAAATCTCCTGACATTACAAACTTTCTTCTCTAGGCTTGGCACAAATTCCCAGACATGACTCTCACCTTCCAGATAAGAATACATGTAGTCCTCGGCTTACAGCCAAAATTGAGCCCAAAATTTCTGTTCCTAAGCAAGTCAGCTGTTAAGTGAGTTTTGGCCCATTTTACAACCTTTCTTGCCACAGTTGTTAACTGAACCTTTGCAGCTGTTAAGTTAATAACACGGTTGTTCAGTGAATTTGGCCTCCCCGTTGTCTTTATTTGTCAGAAGGTTGCAAAAGGTGATCACATGATCCCGGGACATCGCAACGGTCATAAATATGAGTCAGTTGCCAAGCGTCTCAATTTTGATCACGTGACCATGGGAATGCTGAGACGGTCATAAGTGTGAAAACAGTCATAAGTCACTTTTTTCAGTGCCGTTTTAACTTCAAACCGGCACTAAACGAGTGGTGGTAAGTCAACTCTGTCACACCCCTTCTCCTGATCTTCCCATAAGTTGCTTGTGGCTCCATTACCTGGTTGCCCGATGACCATAAGCTAGGACAGTGTGAAAACAACCATGTCATGCTCAGGAGCTCCTCACGAAGAGAGTCAATTACTCAACTTCCCCCTTGTTTCTCTGTCCTATTTGCCCAGTGTCATTAGCTGGTACCCAGCTGGCAACCTGGGCGCCCCGGGGTTGGACTGAAAGACATAGCACAAATCACAGGAGCAGAAAACAAAATATATTGCTTAAGACTTTGGCAAGAGAACCCCAACACACTGTGTAAAAAGAAGCAGCGGTCTCTTCTTAATGACTCCCTTGGGGCCGTCACATTTTTTCCTTTTTCCCCCCGAACTCAAATAAAACCTTGATTTTGCTGTGTTTTTTTTCTGCCCTTTCCTTAATTTCTCCATTTCGTGTTCCAATTTAAATACCAGATCTATACCTGGAGAGCTCTCCGCTGATAGGGACTTTTCTGTATAATTAAAATAATGTGGAGGTGGGGAAAGAGATGAATCTAGTTGTCTCTCAATAATTCTACGCTGGTAGAAGCTCCTTTTTTTAGAACTCCCCTGTCGTTCCCTTCATTTCCATTTTCGAAATCAGAGAGGAAGGAAAGAAAAAGAAAAGAAGAGAAACATGCTTATTGGTGTTTTTTTTTTTTAATTTTATTTTAAACTACATGGGGTGCATGTAGTCCTCGACTTACAACAGTTCACTGAGTTCGAAGTTACAACGGCACTGAAAAAAATGACTTATGACCGTTTTTCACACTTACATTGCAACATCCCCATGGTCACATGATCAAAATTCAGATGCTTGGCAACTGACTCATATTTACGACGGTTTCAGTGTCCCAAGGTCAGGTGATCCCCTTTTGCGACCTTCTGACATTCAAAGTCAGTGGGGAAGCCAGATTCACTTAACAACCATGTGATTAATTTAAGAACTGCAGTGATTCATTTAACACCTATGGCAAGAAAGGTCGTAAAATGGGGCAAAACTCGCCAACAATTGTCTCACTCAGCAACAGAAATCTTGGGCTCAATTGTGGTCGTAAGTCGAGGACTACCTGTATAAAATAATAAAAGGGTGTCTGAAGCTTCTTGGTGACTTTAGCTATCTTCTGCTGTGTTGCTATCTGTGCCCTTGAACCTCTCAGCAGCCATCATTATGTTGGCACCGTTGGCATCGGCGTCTTTTCTGGTTATTTTTGTTGCCTTTTGTGGCCTTCTCATGGTTGGTGCCCTCTGTCACAAAAAAATGAGATTGACGTCTGCTAAGTTAAAGCAGATCATCCCGCTAGAAAACACAAAAGTTAGAGCTTGTAAGAAGATGAATTTTACCTCAGGTATTTGCTTCCTGAGGAAACCTCCCTATTGAAAAAAACTGGACCAAATCAAACATAGCAGTGTAGAATTGGCTCACTTAATAACTTTAATTTTTGTTTCCCAAAATTAACCGTTCAATCCTAACAGATTAAGTAATATCTATTTAATTTAACACACAATCCTAACAGATTAAATGTGTTATCGACGCAATGAAAATGAATTTGAGCAAACTCCGGGAGACAGTGGAGGCCAGGGAGGGCCTGGCATGCTATGCTCCTTGGGGTCCTGAATAGATGGACACAACTTAGCAACTGAACAAGAACAAAAAGAGATGAAATAGCGTATTATTTATTAAGAACAAAATTGCCCCACTGGCCGTGTGGTTCAAAGAAACTGGCGGCTGCTAAAAATGTTTAAAAATGAAACATCAGCTGCTTCATTGTTTTAATTTTAGAGCATTTTAAAAGCCTGGAAGCAACACAGAGATACAACTGTAGAGTTTGGCAACCCTAGACAATCTTTCAGTTTTTATTTGTTCCATTTCAACAAACAAGTTTCTAGTTCTCATCAGAGAGTTTAGGAAATGCATTTTTACCTTTCCCTTGTCTCTGTGGTTCACATGACAAGATAGCCAGAGTTCCTTGCAAAATCTGAGTACAGGTAGTCCTCGACTTACAACAGTTCATTTAGTGATAGTTCAAAGTTACAACAGCACTGAAAAATTACTTATGACCATTTTTTCCCCACATTTATGACCATGGCAGTTCGGATACTTGGCAACTGGTTCATATTTATGATGGCTGCAATGTCCAAGGGTCATGTGATGACCTTTTGTGACCTTCTGACAAGCAAAGTCAGTGGGGAAACCAGATTCACTTAACAACCGGGTTACTAACTTAACAACCGCAATGATTCACTCACTTAGCGATAGAAATTTTGGGCTCAATTATGGCCATAAGTCGAGGACTACCTGTAATTAGAGGCAGAAGAATTGACGTAAACACCTGGACCTTTGTATAATGTGTCCAAGGTAGGATAATCTGAGCCTGCCTATTTGCGTTCATGGGTTTATTTGTTTGAAAATCCATTTGTTTTCTTTCTTGGCTATCCAAGAGTCTTCTCCAGTGCTAAAAGTTCAAAAGCATCAATACTCTTTCCATGTTGCTTCTTCAAAAATCCAACTTTGGCTTGGAAAGTTGGACTGCCACCTGTACAATTCTAATCTTTGCAGGAATAAACACCTCATGACATCTGAATATCTTCCCCAAGGCCTTCTGTGCCACCCATAGCTTTAGAACCAGGCCTGATCCTGAATCCCAGCTTTGAAATTCCACAATTTCACATTTTCCTCCATTCCCTGAGTAACATTCAAACAACCGGTGACTTTTTGTTTCCCACTTAGGTGCTCATCGCTTCCCACCTGCCCTCCTATGAACTCCGTCACAATCAGGTGGAATCCATCTTCCTCTCGGCTATTGACATGTACGGGCACCAGTTCTGCATTGAGAATCTGCAGGTATGATGATTATGGAGCCTAAGATCAAATTGTAATAGCAGGCATTTTTGTGATGATTTTTCAGAAATCCAACAGGTTAAAAAAAGATTTGCTGTGTAGGATTAACTCTAATTTTAGTTACAATTTGCAATGTGCAGCCTCGATGGGTGTATCTTTCTTTCACTGATCCCCATTCTTATTTTTATTTATTTATATCCTGCAACAGTCAGAAATCTGTAAACAGGTCATAAGTCACGTTTTTCAGTCCCGTTGTGACTTTGAACGTCACTCAATGTAAGGTTGTAAATCTGTACGTAAGAGTGAGTGAGATGGGTGGTTTCTAAATTGGATACACAGATAATCCTCAACTTACAACCACAATCGAGCTTAAGTGAGACATTTGTTAAGCGAGTTTTGCTCCATTTTTCAACTTTTCTTGCCACAGTTGTTAAGTGAATCATTGCAGCTGTTAAGTTAGTAACCTGGTTGTTAAATGAATCTGGCTTCCCCCCATTGATTTTGCTTGTCGGAAGGTCGCAGAAGGGGATAAATATGAGTCAGTTGCCAAGCCTCTGAATTTTGATCACATGACCATGGGGATGCTGCAACGGTCGTAAGTGTGAAAAACAGTCATAAGTCACTTTTTTCAGTGCCACTGTAATTTTGAACGGTTGCTAAATGAATTGTTGTAACCACTTACAACAGGACGACCTGTATAAATAAATATAAAAAATATATAAAATATAAAGTCATGGTTAAACTGTTGAGGGTTAGAACTTTTGGTAATCAAATTCAAATCATTTAGAGAATTACCAATAGTTCCTGATCTGCCTTGTAGCATTCTGTGTGGGCGTCATATATAAATCCAAATGGATCAGGTGCAGAAATAAGGTAGAATTATCCCCTCACAGTACAGGTCCCTCACAGTCTTACCACTGTTCGTTTAATGACCACTCAAAGTTACAATAGCATGAAAAAAGTTATTTATGATCGTTTTTCACACTCATGACCATTGCCCATGGTCATATGATCAAAACTCAGACATTTGCCAACTGGCATGTATTTATGACGGTTGCAGTGTCCCGGGGTCATGTGATCCCTTTTGCGACCTTCTGACAATCAAAACCAATGGGGGAAGCCAGATTCACTTAACAACCGTGTTCCTAACTTAACAACTGCAGGGATTCACTTAACAACTGTGGCAAGCAAGGTCGTGAAATGGGGCAAAACCTGCTTAACAACTGTCTTGTTTGACAAAAGAAATGTAGGACTCAATTGTGGTCATAAGTTGAGGACTACCTGTAAAGAGGGTGATTGGGAAGAGGCACATCCAGTACAGTCACTCAGACAGAGGGGCAGTAGACATGCTCCTCTGTATGTAAGCGTATCTCTTGTGGCTTGGCAGGAAGAATAAATTATATACTTCTGGTTTTTTTTTAAATAAACAAGCTTATGACCACAATGGGGACCAGAATTTTCATTGCTAAACAAGGTGGTTGTTAAGTGAGTCACATACGATTGTACGATCCCTTTGCTCACGGTTGTTAAGTGAATCCCTGCAGTTCTTAAGTGAATTATGTAGTCATTAAGCAAATCTGGCTTCGCCATTGACTTTGCTTTTCGGGAGCCAGCATGGAAAGGTCCCAGAGGGGAATCCCACGACCCCAGGATGCTGCAACTGCAGCCAAAATTTGATCATATGACCCTGGGGAAGCTATAACGGTTGTAAGTACGAGGATTGGTTGTAAGTCAGTGCCACAGTCACTTCAAACGGTTGCGTGCTTGTGAGTTGAGGACTATAAACATAACCTAAATAAATATACACATAAATAAACGTTGGCAAGATTGGACGAAAAACCGTTACATCCGACTGTGCTCTTTCTTACATGATCAGTTGGCCCAGCCACTGGTTTTGAGGCAGAAGAAGAAAAAATTGAAATTCTGTGGAAAAAATATCTTCTCTTTTTCCCCCTCAGAAACTTATCCTTTCCGAGACTTCCATCTTTGACGTGCTCCCCAACTTCTTCTACCACAGCAACCAAGTGGTGCGAATGGCAGCTCTGGAGGTCAGTAAAACCAAACATTTTCTTTCGTGGCTGAGTCTGTTCTTCCCCTCAGTTCCACCCCGTGCCTGAGTCCCCTTTTCAGAGGCTTCTCTACGGCCTTGTGCTTTTTAATCGGAAGGAAAGCTGTGCTTGCTTCAAAGGCATCCAGGGACCCACACGAGAAAACAACATCATTAAACCAAACGTGAACAGAGGTTCTGTTTTGTATCACCAGTTTTTTTTTTTTTTTTTTTTTTAATATATTTTATTAGATTTTTATAGGGGTAAAAGGGTTACATCAGAGTGCTTAGGAACCACCGTGGAGGTGGGTATATTGAACATCCAAAAAAAAGAAAAACAATCACAAATATATAGCCCAAATCAATTCATTTAAAATTCCCTCTCTAATTCCCTCATTTAGTCTTGCATATTCAAATTGATACATTTCTATATAAGCTTCAAACAATCACTCACATTTCAATTCTAAAGATCCAGGTCCTGTTTTTAAGCTTTACTAACTTACAATTACCATATTCCAATTGGCCTTAGATAGACATATTATTAACACTTCGGGTGTCCTTTTTTTTTTACATAGTAATTATATCTGGTATATTATTCCCGCAGTAATATTCTTATATTTTCTTCATTAATACCATTTCTTCTCTTGTCACCCATCCCTCTTATTCTCCTTCTATTTCAAAATAATTATCTTATTTAGAGTAAAAATATCAAACCAACAAATAGATTTCTATCTAATTTAAGTATATATTCTATCAATTCATCTATATCTATGAAAATCTTTTTAAACCAGTAAATAAAGTTTACCTCTCCAGTAATTATCATATCTAAAACAAAGTATTGTTACAAAGGGTATCCTCTTAGAAATTTCACGTGCTCCATTGGTTATTAACTCAGTCAAAAAATCAAAGCCTTTTTAAACCCATTAAATAAAACTTTAAAATACATTTTTAAATCTAACTGTAGGTTTCTTTCTGTGCCATAACGGTTTCCATAATAAAATTCCTGCATCATCAAACCACAATATTAAAAGGTCCATATTCTTTAACGCTTCAAATTGGTCAAAGTTCTCTTTCCTTTCTTCTAGTAGCCTTTGGATGGTAAAAGCCGTTTTATTCCATGTTATATTTGCCAGTTGTTTATCCACCTTATCACAATTTTCAATAACTTGTATCTGAGTGTCAGTCTCTGTTGATGTTAATGCTTCAGACATCTCCGTTAAAGTTATTCTTTGATCATCAGGCTTCTCCATAGATTGCATTTGGAGTTGTATAAAGTTAATTTGTTCTTTGGTTTCCACAGTTTCTCTCAGTGTAGTTTCATAGTTGAGTTGTTGACGTGGTTCCTCTTTAGGTTGTACATATTGTTCACTAATCTCTTTGGCGCCAATCTGCTTCTTCTGCGCTGTCTTTCGGTCTATAATTTGATCTGTCAAAGTTTGAAAGTAAGCGTTCATATCCTCTGTGGCTTCCAGAATTTTTTCCAATATGAGCTCATAGTCCAGCTGTGTGTTAGGTTCCATATCAGTAGTAGAAAGATTTTTTAATCTTTTAGAGAAGGCTCTATTTCGTAGAAATCAAACAAATGTTCACCTCCAATTTTCAATAGACCAGATCACCACACAGCTGTTTCAGTTATCTTATGCTTATCATCTTTTGAAGGTTAAAGCCATCCCCAGCCATAAAAAAATATACAGTTGCAGTACCACTTTTCGTCACACGATGTCCTCAGCAGACCATAACATCTTTTTTTTCTTTCCAAATTAATAGATTTTTTATTTTTCGTGTTGAAAAAGATGAAGAAAGGCCTCTCCAAAGTAATAGATGCGTAGTTATAACAATAATAATCAAGAATAAGATGTTTTCAGGTCCCCTCAGTATTCCAAAATTTAAATAGTCCATAAAAATTAACTGGTTTTTTTTTTTTTTTTTCCAAAGCTGTTTTTCCCGAATGCCCAAACGCTGCTCCCTCACAGCAGGGAAGTAATTCAAGCACAAAAGCTTTTGACAGGAGAGTAATTAGGGAAAAAAGGGGTAGGAAAGGTCTCACCCGGATTCTCCATGGGGGTTCTTTACGCTTAGTTGTTCTTCTAGCTTTCAGCTGGTGCGGCGAAGTGATCGTCCATTTTGCTGGCCGATCTTTCCTCCAACGGCCCTAAGGAGATAGCTCGAACTAAGGAGAGCTGCCGCCCTTCCCCAGTCAAGCAGGGGCCTCCTCAAGCGGTGGTCGCCTCTACGGGGCGACTTTCGACCCGGTTAAGGGTCTACCGGCGGAGGGAAAGCAGCCGGTAGGAGAGACGGCTCTCTCCGTGCGACTGCGCGTGCCGCGATCCGAAACCGGAAGCCGTATCACCAGTTTTGACCTACACAGGCACCAATACTGTGTAACGGAAACGGTCTATTCCCCTCCCCCCAAATACTGAAGCATTTTTGAGAATATATGTCAGTTTCTGAGACAGCCCCTAAACTGATATTTTCAAGTCATTTGCATTTACTAGCTTTTAAAAAGAATTATTTACTTATGTATTTTAGGGAGTTTTTTTTCATCCCGTGTTTATTATTTTTATAAGTAACTCAAGATGGCGATCATTCCTTGTCCTATTTTTCACCCAACAACAACCCTGTAAGGTTGGTTGGGCTGAAAGAGTAACTGGCCCAAAGTCACCCAGTTGGCTTTCATGCCTAAGGTGGGACTAGAACTCACAGTCTCCTGGTGATTGGTCCAAAGTCACCAAGCCGGCTTTTATGCCTAAGGTGGGACTAGAATTCACAGTCTCTTGGTGATTATCCCAAAATCACCCAGCCAGCTTTCATGCCTAAGGTGGGACTAGAATTCACAGTCTCTTGGTGATTGGTCCAAAGTCACCAAGCCGGCTTTTATGCCTATGGTGGGACTAGAACTCACAGTCCCCTGGTGATTGGTCCAAAGTCACCAAACTGGCTTTTGTGCCTAAGGCGGGACTAGAATTCACAGTCTCCTGGTGATTAGCCGAAAGTCACCCAGCCGGCTTTCATGACTAAGGCAGGACTAGAACTCACAGTCTCCTAGTGTCTAGCCAGGTGCCTTAATCACTAGAAAAATAGCATACTCTGGCCTGTAGAGGTCTGCTTGACCAAAAAACAGAAGGTTATAAAATGTAAGGAAAGGTAGTTTTGTCCCTTTGAAAGGAGTTATCCAGGCATCACTGCCCTTGAAGTAACATGAGATCTTTTCAGAGGTGACCTCTTGGTGCAACACAGTGAAATTAAGGGGGGGAAGAAGGAAGAGTGTGACGGGGGAGAGAGGGTTCAAGGCAGCTCAGCATTAAATTAGTGACTAGAGTTTCACTGTTCAGGCTTATTCTCAAATCACCTTTCCCTCTTTTGTCACACTCCACCTCTCGGCTGTCATCAGCACATCTTTTAGCAGGAGGTTTTGTAGCTTCAGCAGCTGAGGTGTGAAGAAGTCTCCCCGTTTGTCTGCTTTTCTTTCCGAGGCACAGAGACTACAGGGCCAACTGGCCCAAGGTGTAGGGCTGACTTGGAAGGCCCTCAAAAGTGAGCCAAAAATCTCTCGGGAGGGCAAAGATATTGGCAGTTGAAATAGTTGACTGTTGCCTTCAGTTGTGAAGACCGCATGCTTAACGAGAACGGCTGTACAGGTAGTCCTCGACTTACGACCACAATTGAGCCCAGAATTTCCGTTGCCAAGTGAGACATTTGTTAAGTGAATTTTGCTCCATTTTAGCAACTTTCTTGCCACGGTTGTTAAGTGAACCAGTCCGGTTGTTAAGTTACCAACACGGTTGTTAAGTGAATCTGGCTTCCCCATCGACTTACGTTGTCAGAAAGTTGCAAAAGGCGATCGCGTGGCCTCAGGACTCTGCAATCGTCATAAATATGAGTCGGTTGCCAAGCAACTGAATTCTGATCACATGACCATGGGGGGAGGGGATGCTGCAATGGTCATAAGTGTGAAAAACGTTCATAAGTCACTTTTTTCAGTGACATTGTAACTTTGAATGGTCACTACATGAATCGTTGTATGTTGAGGACTACCTGTATTGTAAGGTTGCGTTAACGGAACCTTGCAACTCTGAAAGTACAAATCTCCCGCCGTCTCCTATATAGCCTGAGAAATTAGGGAGGGTCCTTAATGTGCCTCTTGCCCTGTCCACTGTCCAGCTGTGGGCTACGCTGTCTCTTATCTGACTGTTAGGCAGCAATTCTTCCCCCCCCCCTATCCTTCAAGGTCATTCCTATGTTGTTGTTGTTAGTTGCGAAGTCATGTCCGACCCATCGCGACCCCATGGACAACGTTCCTCCAGGCCTTCCTGTCCTCTACCATCTTCTGGAGTCCATTTAAGCTCACGCCTACTGCTTCAGTGACTCCATCCAGCCACCTCGTTCTCTGTCGTCCCCTTCTTCTATTGCCCTCAATCTTTCCCAGCATTAGGCTCTTCTCCAGTGAGTCCTTCCTTCTCATTAGGTGGCCAAAGTACTTGAGTTTCAACTTCAGGATCTGGCCTTCTAAAGAACAGTCAGGGTTGATCTCCTCTAGGACTGACCGGTTTGATCGCCTTGCAGTCCAGGGGACTCGCAGGAGTCTTCTCCAGTCATTCCTATATACCAGGGATTTCCAAACTTGGCGACTTTAAGACTTGTGGACTTCAACTCCCAGAATTCCCCAGCCAGCCATAGATACCATTATAACTGAAGTGCCCTAAGCTGGATCTGACTCTCCCATCAAGCAAGAAGGACGGGATGTTTGAACACCCGTGTAAATGCAGCCTTCAGAAATGCTTCCTTTCCCACCTCAGGTGTATGTTCGGAGGGCATACATTGCCTACGAGCTGAACAGCGTCCAACATCGCCAACTGAAAGACAACACGTGTGTGGTGGAATTCCAGTTTATGCTCCCAACTTCACATCCAAACAGGTTAGACTATTAAAATGCAAGTATTTCTAAGGGGTTTGGAAGAAGGAGCAATGGGCAGGTTTTTTTTTTTTGAAAAGGGTGGGTTTCACCTGGACTTGGGGGGGCTGGGAAGCAAGAATTTCAACCCCATCTGTTAGGTTGTGTTAAAAACCACGAGTTAGATGTGGCGTTATTCTTGGTTAATAATGGCCACCCTGTTATCAAGGGTTTCTGAATTGTTTTATGTATTTATTTGAATTTATGAGTGGCAATAGACTCTCTTATGTGTGAAATACTTTATGTGCAGTGTAATGTCACAGATCGAGGACCTTTCCCTGCATTGTGATAAACATGTCCTTCTGCTATGTCCATGGAGATTCTCAATCGTTCAGGTCATCATTGTCCCGAAGATGCTTTTCCAAAAGGCAATTGGACTTTCTTGGGCTTTTTTTCCTTGACAATGTTTTGCTTCTCGTCCGCTGAACTGAAGAAGCTTCTTGGATGAGAAGCGAAACATTTTCAAGGAAAAAAACCCGCAAGAAAATCCAGTTGCCTTTTGGAAAAGCAGCTTTGGAACATCCTTCCGATATGGCTTTCAATACTGGGCTCATTTGGGGAGGGCAGCTGACATCTGCAAGTGGGTCTTTAGCAGCACAAACCTTGTGATGACTTTTTTTTTTTTTGCTAGTGATGGTTTGCAATTTCCTCCTACAGCGATCCACTCAGGATCCTAAGAGTCTGCCTTAAGAGGCACCAGGTTTATGGTGAAACCCTTCCTCCTTAAAAGAAATTAAAAGAATGAGAAAGAAATTCTAGGCTCTCAAGCAGGGGTCTTCAAACTCGGCCCTTTTATGACTCCTGGACTTCAAGTCCCAGAATTCCTCAGCCAGCGTGCCTGGCTGGGGAATTCCGGGAGTTGAAGTCCAGGAGTCATAAAAGGGCCGAGTTTGAAGACCCCTGCTCTCAAGCTTTGGCGTCTTTCCAGCTTTGTAATTTTATCAAAGCCTTCCAGGAAAACCTCCCTCTATTGAAGCACAGTTTATAGGACAAAACCAACAAGTCATAAAGCTGAAGATGAAATTAAGTTTCTTCTAAGAGATGCCCTAGGTTGGATGGGGAGGAATACAGTGGACTGGTTGTGTCACGGGTTAAAGGGCTGGTTCCTTTAAAGAATTGGACAGGTTTATTTTTAAAAAGTGGCAGTATTTTATTGGGTAATTCTTAAGTCACGTAGAGGTAGTCCCGGACCTGTGACTATAGGTCGTAAGTCATTACAGTTGCAAGTTGAGGCATCAAGTGACTTGATTCAAAGTTATGACCATTTAGGTGAATGCATTTTACACAATAGGCATTTTTTGTGTGTGCCAGAAACTGGAAGTAAACACTGAAAACTGGCAAAAAAAAACCCATTGCAAATTGCAGTCATGTGACTGTGGGATGCTGCAAACGGCCGTAAAAGTGAGCCAGTTGCCAAGTGCCCCAAATGTGATCACATGACTGCCGGTGTGGGTGCAGCTGTTCTAACTCCCAAAAAATGAGTTGTAAGGGAGTTGTAAGTTGTAGCTGAGCCCAAAATTTTCATTGCTAAGCAAGATAATTAAGAGAGTCTTGTCCTATTCTAGGATCTTTCTTGCCACAATTGTTAAGTGAATCACTGCAGTTGATAAGTTCGGAACACGGTTGTTAAGTGAATCTGGCTTCCCCCCCCCCATTGACTTTGCTCGTCTGAAGGTCACAAAAGAGGATCGCATGACCCCGGGACACTGTAACCATCATGAATATGACCCCGTTGCCAAATTTTGATCACGTGACAATGGGGACCCTGCCCTGGTCGTAAGTGTGAAAAACTGTCATTCATCACTTTTTTCATTGCTGTTGTAACTTTGAACGGTCACTAAACGGAAAGTTGTAAGTCAAGGACTAACTGTATTCTGATCCATCAGTGTGCTGTGATTGATGTCGCACGAATTAGATCAATGGCAGAGGTGGGGAAAGTTTTTTTTTCTAATGCCCTCTCTGCCCCTATACATCCTTCAAATTGGCCTGTCCCTGAGAAGCTAGTTTTCTGTTTGCAGGGAAATATTTTGTTACACCCCAATAAGCATTATGACCTGATTCTACTGGCCTACAACCCTTCGCATTGTGCCACTAATTCAGCGGAACTGAGACTCAGCCTTTGCAAACAGGGACAGTTTTTCCTTAGATCTTTGCAGATGGTGACTGAGCGACGTAGTAGCCTAGTGGTGAAGACATTCGCCTCTCACTCAGAAGGTTGGGAGTTCAATCCTAGGTAGCAGCTGATGTTTCTTTCCTAGGGTGCAAAGAAGAAATAATAATAATAAAGTTGGCAGGAAACCCTATACCATTTCGGACAAATGGCTGTCCAGTCTCTTCTTAAAAACTTCCAGTGTTGGAGCATTCACCACTTCTGGAGGCAGGTTGTTCCACTGGTTAATTGTTCTAACTGTCAGGAAGTTTCTCCTCAGTTCCAGGTTGCTTCTCTCCTTGATTAGTTTCCATCCATTACTTCTTGTCCTGCCCTCAGGCGCCTTGGAGAATAGCTTGACTCCCTCTTCTTTGTGGCAACCCCTGAGATATTGGAATACTGCTATCATGTCCCCCCTCGTCCTTCTTTTTATTAAACTAGACATACCCAATTCCAGCAACCGTTCCTTATATGTTTTAGCCTCCGGTCCCCTGATCATGTTTGTTGCCCTTCTCTGCACTCTTTCTAGAGTCTCAGCGTCTTTTTTACATCGTGGTGACCAAAACTGGATGCAGAATTCCAAGTGTGGCCTTACCAAGGCGTTGTAAAGTGGTATTAACACTTCTCGTGATCTTGATTCTATCCCTCTGTTAATGCAGCCTAGCACTGTGTTGGCTTTTTTGGCAGCTGCAGCACACGGCTGGCTCCTATTTAAGTGATTGTCCACTAGGACTCCGAGGTCCCTCTCACAGTTACTGCTATTGAGCAAGGTACTCCCTATACTATACCTGTACATATCTGCTGTGAACTCCGTGTAGGCATCAGGAAGGGTATCCAGTCAGTAAACGCTCAGCTCCATCCAGTCGTCTCGACTCTACCTGAATTAAGGGATTACAGCAGGGGTCTTCAAACTTGGCCCTTTTATGACTTGTGAACTTCAACTCCCAGAATTCTTCAGCCAGGCATGCTGGCTGAGGAATTCTGGGAGTTGAAGTCCACAAGTCATCAAATCAAATCAAATCAACCTTTATTGTCAAGGTATAACATGTGTACAATGAGACTGGCTAAGCCTCCCTTCGTGCACCCCCCCAACACAACTCACAGTGACAACAAACACACAATCTTATTACACCAAGTTTGAAGACCCCTGGATTACAGGGTCATAAAAAAAAGGAGTTTTGCAGATGGTGATTGAACATTTCATTGATTCTTATAGAGCCAGACAGCATAATATTTTTTTTAATCAAGAGAGAAGCGGACATCTCTTTGAATTTCTGTATGAGCGCTTTTCCTAGTCTTCTCTTTTTCTGTTGGAGGCATATTGGTTAAATCTGAAGGGTCAGCTCCTTCTGAGAACTTCAACCCTTCAAGGTAGACCAGGCTAGGAAACCAGGCCGGCCGGCCAATACAGGTAGTCTTCAACTTACAACAGTTCATTTAGTGTTCAAAGTTACAACAGCACTGAAAAAAAGTGACTTATGACTATTTTTCACACTTAGGACCATCGCAGCATCCCCTTTTTCACACGATAAAAATTTGAACACTTGGCAACTGGCTCCTATTTATGACGGTTGCAGTATCCCGGCATCATGTGATCCCCTTTTGCCACCTTCTGACAAGCAAAGTGAATGGAGGAAGCCAGGCTCACCTAACAACCATGTAACTAACTTAACTGCAGTGGTTCACTTAACAACGGTGGCAAGAAAGCCTCATAACGTGGGGGCAAAACTCATTTAACAAATGTCTCACTTAGCCATGGAAATTTTGGGCTCAATTGTGGCCGTAAGTCGAGGACCACCTCTATAAGGGGAAGGAGAGGAACCTCTATTTGGCTTCCAAGATTCTGTTATTTTATTTTTTTTAACAAAAGAGTTCTGGCAGTTCTTCTGAAGTACTTGGAAGGGCTTAACAAAGTTTGAATTTCTGCTTCAGAGTGGCCTAGTAGAGCACCTCACTGCCTTGCTCACTGATGGCCACTGGATGTCGCTGTTGATCCACCACCAGGTAGCCCAGGCCTAGGAACCAACCAGCCCTCTTGAAAGACATCGCGCGTTCGTTCTCCTCTTCCTTTGTTTCCCAAATATCCTTTGCCTTTTATTCCATCCTCCTCCTCGTCTAATGTTTGGGAGAATTGGTTGAGGAGGCCTGGTCTCGCTTCATTGAGAATCCATCAGTACATCTCACGAAATGGGTTTCTCCTCCCCCCCCCTTCCTCCTTCCTCCCCTTTCCTCCTCCTCTCTTCAAAATCTGCTTTTGCTGGAAATGAATGAGTCCTCAAAGCTCAGCTGCACAAAAATCTCTCTGCAGTGATATAAATGGGCCATTGAATTTGGTCTCATCTGTTCTCTTCATCTCGACAATATTTGCAAATAATTGCATGCTATTTTGGAGGTCCATCGGCAGCCCTCTTGCCCCCCTTTCCCCCTCCTCCCCTCTTTCCATCCATTGATATCATTCCTCTCTCCCCCCCCTCCCCTTGGCCTCCCCCCATCCTCTTTCCCCCATTGTTTGAGAGAGGCTTTGATATTCTCCGGCATCACAAAGCTACCTTGGAAAACCAAGCTGTGTTGGCTACCAGCCTGAAGGATTGGATCCAGCATTCGTTAAACCCACCAGAGTGATGAGTTGTCTTAATTCTTTTTGGGAAATGATCTGTGGCGGGCTTTCAACATTGGCTAGGCCAGAATCCAAAGAGGGTGGGATCACCTGTGCATTTCCCTCTGACATCAGGTACAGTTAGATCTCTAGGAAGCTCTGAACTGACAAAGTCTTACGGAGGGCCTTTGAAATTAGAATAGAACAGAACAGAACAGAACAGAACAGAACAGAACAGAACAGAACAGAATAGAATAGAATAGAATAGAATAGAATAGAATAGAATAGAATTAGAAGAATAGAATAGAATAGAATAGAATAGAATAGAATAGAATAGAATAGAATAGAATAGAATAGAATAGAATAGAATAGAATAGAATAGAATAAGAGTTGGAAGGGATCTTGGAGGTCATCTAGTCCAACCCCCGGCTCAGGCAGGAAACCCTATACCATTTCAGACAGTCCAGTCTCTTCTTAAAAACTTGGAGCATTCACAGCTTCTGGAGGCAGGTTGTTCCACTGGTTAATTGTTCTCACAGTCAGGAAATTTCTCCTTAGTTCCAGGTTGCTACTCTCCTTGGTTAGTTTCCATCCATTGCTTCTTGTCCTGCCTTTGTCCTGCTTTGGAGAATAGCTTGACTCCCTCTTCTTTGGGGCAGCCCCTGAGATATTGCAACACTGCTATCATGTCACCCCTCGTCCTTCTTTTCATTAAACTAGACATACCCAATTCCAGCAATCGTTTTTTATATGTGTTAGCCTCCAGTCCCCTGACTGAAGTCTCCTCCCGATTTTCAGGATTCAGAGATAGAACAGACTAAAAAGCCGGTGTGTCAAAGACCAGAAAGTTACACTAAAATCTTTGCCCTATTCTTCTAGAAAATATCCTTCCGAACTCAGTAGCCTGAGCTGCGCACATCTCATCTTTGAGGAATCAAGAATGCATCAAGAAATGCTAAATGATGCAAACGAGGCTCATTTGCAATTTTTTCTTTCTGGGATCATTCTGGTTTGCTAGCCTCAGGAGGAGACAGGGTGATCTGTAGCTCACCCCGATTGCTGGAAACTGTCCTGAAGTTTTTCACAAATGTGCCAAGATTTCTCTTTTCTTTCTCTTTCTCTTCATCTCTGCCATTTTTATTGCTGTTCTATAAACCTCTGGATTTCTTTAAAATATATATATATATATTTATAGCTGCGGATTATTATTATTTTTAAAAAAGAAGAAATAAATGCTGGGATTCTCAAAACACAAAATGTTAAACAACCTATTTGGCGAGTGGTGCCTATTCAGTGCTTCTAGTAAGGTGGTGCTAAGTGTGTGTTGTTGGTTTTTTTAATGGGAGTTTGAAGAAAGATCATACAGGTAGTCCTCGACTTACGACCACAGTTGAGCCCAAAATTTCTCCTGCTAAGCAGGGCAGTTGTTAATTGAGTTTTGCCTCATTTTAGGACCTTATTCGCCACTGTTAAGCAAATCATTGCAGTTGTTGCAATAGTGCAACTGTCATAAGTACATGCCACTTGCCAAGCACCTGTATTTTGATCATATGATCACAAGGATGCTACAACAGTTGTAAGTCTCAAAACTGGTCATAAGTGACTTTTTCAATGCCATTGTAGCTTCACGTGGTCACTAAACAAATGATTGTAAGTCAAGGACTACTGTATCAGTAGTCCTTGACATACAACTGTTCATTTAGTGACCATTCAAAGGCACTGGAAAATGTGACTTACGACCATTTTTCACAGTTACGACCTTTGCACCATCCCCATGATCAAAGTTCAGATGCTTGGCAAATGATTCATATTTATGACCATTGTTGTGTCCGGGGTTATACGATCCCCTTTTGTGACCTTCAGACAAACAAAGTCAATGGGGAAGCCAGATTCATTTAACAACCGGGTCACTCATTTAGCAACTGCGGTGATTCACTTAACAACTGTGGCAAGCCAAGCTGTAAAATCGGGCAAAACTCAGTCATTGAACAAATGTCTCAGTTAACAACAGAAATTTTGGGCTCAATTGTGGTCGTAAGTCAAGGCCTACCCATAATACACTTGTTTATTATAAAGGCTAGGCTTTCTACTAGCTTCGATCACCTCCCCACACTCTTCTCAGCACCTAAAATGGCCGCCTGTGGAGACCTTCCTTGTTTCATCCCAAAGTATGGTGACAGAGAGATATCTTATTGCAGTGTTTCTCAACCGTGGCCACTTTAAGACGGGTGGACTTCAACTCCCAGAATTCCCCAGCCAATTCCCCACCCCAATTCCTCCTCAATTGTGGCTGGCTGGGGGAATTCTGGGAGTTGAAGTCCACCTGTCTTAAAGTGGCCACGGTTGAGAAACACTGTCTTAGTGGCTTAAGTTATTAGTGAAACCATTTTTTCTGCATCAATCATGTGATTTTTGATGGGAAATCAGGAAAGAGACTCTGTGATTTAAGGCCACCATAAAGCCTGTAGAGATGTTTGAAGAATTCTCAGGGAGGTATTTTTAGGAGAGTCTGGGGCGCTATGGAGGTGAGGTGGGGGACCCACTAGATATTTAGGTGGGGAGGCCTATCCAGGGAGACCTATAAATCCCTGTAGATTTGTATTTTGGGTTTGACATTAATTAAGCAGCAGATACTCCTCATATTACAATTGGGACCAGAATTTCCATCGCTAAGCAAGAAAGTTGTTAATGAGTCATGCCCAATTTTACAGGTAGTCCTCGACTTATGATCACAATTGAGCCCAACATTTGCAACGGCTTCCCCACTGACTTTGCTTGTCCGAAGGTTGCAAAAAGTGACCACATGACCCAGAGACACTGCAACCGTCATAAATATGAGCCAGTTGCTAAGCGTTCAAATTTTGATTATCCTTAGGAACTTGGGGGGGCTGCCTTCCACCCCTCAATTCAGCAGAGTAACTCTGGAAGGTGCACTTTCTTCCTAAAAAAGTGTTCCTAGTTCAGTTATTCGTGTCCCTCCTATATTATTTTTTTTTATAATTTTCCCAATAATCACAATTTTCTAGATGTTCAAATATTTATTTATTTGTTAAATTTATTTGCTGCCTGTCTCACCATGGGGCCATTCTAAGGTGGCTTACAATAATAAAAAGGAAGAAAATGAAAAGAGTCTAAACAGTACAGAAGCAAAATAATAGAACCACAAGAAAATGAACAATGAAAAAAGATAAACCAGAATGATAACACTTGTAAAAGTTTCTAAAATGATTAAACCTCTCTAAAAATACAAACAGTTCAAACTCAAAAAGAAAAAAAATCTTTACTGTTCAGTTAAACTTTACTATGCAGCTATTTGATTGATTGATCGATTGATTGCATTAACAGAGGGATAGAATCAAGATCACGTGAAGTATTAATACCACTTTACAATGAGTAAGGCCACACTTGGAATACTGCATCCAGTTTTGGTCACCACGATGTAAAAAAGATGTTGAGACTCTAGAAAGAGTACAGAGAAGAGCAACAAAGATGATTAGGGGACTGGAGGCTAAAACATATAAGGAATGGTTGCTGGAATTGGGTATGTCTAGTTTAACGAAGAGAAGGACGAGGGGGGACATGATAGCAGTCTTCCAGTATCTCAGGGGCTGCCCCAAACAAGAAGGAGTCAAGCTATTTTCCAAAGCGCCTGAAGGCAGGACAAGAAGCAACGGATGGAAACTAGTCAAGGAGAGAAGCAACCTAGAACTAAGGAGAAATTTCCTGACAGTTAGAACAATTAACCAGTGGAACAACCTGCCTCCAGAAGCGGTGAATGCTCCAACACTGGAAGTTTTTAAGAAGAGACTGGACAGCCATTTATCCGAAATGGTATAGGGTTTCCTGCCTGAGCAGGGGGTTGGACTCGATGACCTCCAAGGTCCCTTCCAACTTTATTATTATTACTATTATGATTGATATTTCACATTTCTGAACCGCTTATTTCCCTCAAAGAGAGACTCTGGGGGATGTAGAATAAAACATCAGAATATAAAAGAGTACATATAAAAATTAAAGTTAAAAATGTGAGTTAAAAATTTAAAAAGTTGTAAAAAAATTTTAAGGAGGCAAGAATAATTAACCCTGTTAAAAATTAGTTGACAAAGGGCTCTCCTGGCACCAACCAACCCCATGGCGATATGCTCTTTGGGGCTCCCCATGCCAGGCTGCAGAGCCATGTTTTAACCCCTTTTCGGAAGGCCAGGAGAGTGGGGTCCTACCTCACCTCTGGGGGAATAATATTCCATAGTAATATTCCATAATATTCCAATGCAGAGAAGGTCCTGTTCCTAGACCAGTGATGGCGAACCTATGGCACGCGTGCCAGAGGTGGCACTCAGAGCCCTCTCTGTGGGCACTCCCACCGCCGCCAGCATCTCACTCAGGTCCGTTAGGCCGCCGCTGGCGCCCGGAGCAACAGCCCTGCCCAGCACAACGGAGGTGAAGCGGCCGGCTAGCAAGCTCGAGTAGAGGTGGTAGAGCACGCCTCCATGCGCTCGCTGGCCTCTGTGTGCGGGGGCCGATGGTGTCAGGCAGCAGCCGCCCCTGCCTCGCCTTGCCTTGCCCTGCAGCAATGGCACCCCCGCCCTACCCCCTGCCTCACCCTGCAGGAAAAGCCTCCTGCCCACTGCCCCATCCACCAGAGATCCCCTGGATCTCCCCCAATCCTGCCCAGCCCCCACAGGAGTCCCTCCCACAAGCAACATCAAGGTGGCCACGCCCACCCCGGCCATGCCCACCCAGTCTGCCATGCCCACCGAAGCCACACCCATCCAGTGGGCCATGCCCCCCCCCTGCTGCCCCCCCAGGGCACCACAATGCTGATGCGGCCCTGGCACTTTGCGATAAATAAGTGGGTTTTGGGTTGCAGTTTGGGCACTCGGTCTCTAAAAGGTTCGCCATCACTGTCCTAGACCCCACTATTCAGAGTTCTTTAACTGACAGGGCCTGCAAGATACCCATTACTTACAATAGCTCATTTAGTGATGGTTCAAAGTTACAACGGCACTGAAAAAAGTGACTTATGACCATTTTAATAATAATAATAATAATAATAATAATAATAATAATAATAATAATAATAATAATAATAATAATAATAATAATAATAATAATAATAATAATAATAAAAGTTGGAAGGGACCTTGGAGGTCATCAAGTCCAACCCCCTGCTAAGGTAGGAAACCCTATACCATTTCAGACAAATGGCTGTCCAGTCTCTTCTTAAAAACTTCCAGTGTTGGAGCATTCACCGCTTCTGGAGGCAGGTTGTTCCACTGGTTAATTGTTCTAGCTGTCAGGAAGTTTCTCCTTAGTTCTAGGTTGCTTCTCTCCTTGGTTAGTTTCCATTTTTCACACTTATGACTGTTGCACTATCTCCATGGTCACATGCTTAAAATCAGACACTTGTTCAACTGACTCATATTTATGACAAATTGCAGGTCACATGATCCCCTTTTGCGACCTTCTGACAAGCAAAGTCAATGGGGAAGCCAGATTCACTTAACAACCCTATTACTAATTTATCAACTGCAGTGATTCACTTAACAACTGTCTTGTTCAGCAACAGAAAGTTTGGGCTCAATTGTGGTCATAAGTGGCTGTAATAGATTGGTAGCATAGAACACCTTAATATGAGCCATTCCAGTCTTGAAACTGCTGCTAAATGTGAAATTTCTATAGGCAGAGTTTGTGGGTTTTGAACAACAGCCCCTCAGTTGTACAATTTTATCCTTTTTTTTTTAGTTTTTACATTCGTAGCCATATTTCCACTATGTTAGCAGGTTCCCAAACGATGTTTGGCAGTTTGCATTGCTAGCTTGGTGCTGACCTGGTTCCTTTTGGAAAAGGAAATCTGAAACTCAAACATAGTTTTCTTAAAATGGGCTGTATCCTAAAACTCAAAATTAGGGGGTGTGATTTAACGCCTCTCTCTTCAATCCGATTGTCCATCTGGCACAAACAAGTTGAATTAGCTTGTTTGTGGGGAAACTTTGTGGGGAAAATTTGGGTTTGCAAACAAACTGCAGGTGACAATCCCTCTTCCAGGCTACCTTCAAGGGAGTTTGGGGGAAAGGCCAGTCCCTAATTGGGAGACGGTGAATTCTAATCCCACCTAAGCCATGAAAGCCAGCTGGGTGACTCACCAGGTGACTGTGAGTTCTAGTCCCACCTAATCCATGAAAGCAGATTGGGTGATTTTGAGCCGATCACCAGGAGACAGTGAGTTCTAGTCCCACTTTAGGCATGAAAACCGGCTGGGTGACTTTGGGCCGATCACCAGGAGACAGTGAGTTCTAGTCCCACTTTAGGCATGAAAACCGGCTGGGTGACTTTGGGCCGATCACCAGGAGACAGTGAGTCTAGTCCCACTTTAGCATGAAAACCGGCTGGGTGGACTTTGGGCCGTCACCAGGAGACAGTTAGTCTGTTCCCACTTTAGGCATGAAAACCGGCTGGGTAGACTTTGGGCCGATCACCAGAAGAACAGTGAGTTCTAGTCCCACTTTAGGCATGAAACCCGCTGTGTTGACTTTGGGCCGATCACCAGAGACAGTGAGTTCTTGTCCCACTTTTAGGCATGAAAACCGGATGGGTGCCGTTTGGGCCGACACCAGTAGCCATTGAGTTTCTAGTCCCACTTTAGGCATGAAAACCGGCTGGGTGACTTTGGGCCGATCACCAGGAGACAGTGAGTTCTAGTTCCCACTTTAGGCATGAAAACCGCTGGGTGACTTTGGGCCGATCACCGAGGAGACATTGAGTTCTAGTCCCACTTTAGGCATGAAAACCGGCTGGGTGGCTTTGGCCGATCACCATGAGACAGTGAGGTTCTAGTCCCACTTAGGCATTGAAAACCGGCTGGGTGACTTTGGCCGATCACCAGGAGACAGTGAGTTCTAGTCCCACTTTAGGCATGAAAACCGGCTGGGTGACTTTGGGCCGATCACCAGGAGACAGTGAGTTCTAGTCCCACTTTAGGCATGAAAACCGGCTGGGTGACTTTGGGCAGTGCCTTTCAAACCCTCCTCATAGTGTTTGCTTTGGGGGGGAAATAGGAAGTAATATTAGGCATGTTCTCCACTATTGAGTATTTGTAAAAATAATAAAAGCAGGATATAAATAAATAAATAAATAAATGGACCGGCACTTTTATTATATGGAGAAGTAGTTTTCCTGTCACTTGGCTTGAGATTCTGGAAGGACTACTGTGCTGTATCTCTTCCGTCCCTCTGTTAGCATATTCTCCGCTTCCCTACTCAGGACCAGGAGCAAATCTTAACTGCACCTGGTGCTTGAACAGCGTAAATTACACCCGGACGTGCTCTGGAGACACCCTGGACCGTACACACTCCGACTGTGCAGCCTCCCAGTCACCAATTCTTTCCACGCTGCTGGTTCTTCTGGAAAGATTGTCCGTTTGCTATCCTAGCCGTGTTGCAAATGATACTCAAATGATGTCGCCTTGCTGTGGGGAGGCTGGGATGAGTTCATGACTTTAAAACTTACACCTCGGAGCAGAAAGAGCAACAGAGAGTCCTGTGCTCATTTCACACGGAGGCCTTTGTTGGAAATATCCAAAGTGTTAGCAAATAGGAGAAGGAAGCAGTATTAAATATGTTTGCTTTCTTGAGTTACTTACAGGTGGTCCTTGACTTGTGACCACAATTGAGCCCACAATTCCTGTTGCTCAGCGAGGCAGCTGTGAAGTGAGTTTTGCCCCATTTTACAACCTTCCTTCCCACAAGAGTTAAGGGAATCACTGCGGTTGTTCAGTCAGTAACACGGTTGTTACTGGCTTCCCCATTAACTTTGCTTGTCAGAAGGTCGCAAAAGGGGATCACGTGACCCCCAAGACCCTGCAACCGTCATAAATATGAGTCATATTCAGATTCAGAATTCATAAATATGAATTCTGATCACACGATCACGAGGATGCTGCAATGGTCGTAAGTGTGAAAAAAATGATCGTAAGTCCCTCTTTACAGTGCCATTGTACTTCGAACGGTCGCTAAACGAATTGTTCTAAGTCGAGGACTACCTGTATAAAGTAATAAAGGCAGGATAAAAAAAAAATCTAATGAATTAAACAAGGATCTTTGTCCAGACTGTATTGGCAAGTGTGTTTCCATTTTGTTCTGCCTCCATTTGTCTTTCGTTGTTGTCCAGGTTTCCGGTTTTGTTTCGACTTCTCAGAAAGCGAGTTGTGTTCTCTATCAACAACAGAGATGTAATGCAATGTAATCCTAGCTTCCCCCATCTAAACCATTTGCTTGGGATCACAAGTCCCATGCTTCCCAACAGCCAGGCTGGCTGAGAATTCCTGGAGTTGCAGCCCTTGTAATTTGGGGAATATTAAATTGGTGGAATTTAATGTAATTTTTTTTCATGGTCTATGCTGGCTGGGGAATTCTGGGAGTTGAAGTCCACAAGTCTTGAAGTTTTCAAGATTGGACACCCTTGGTCTGTGGTCTATTGTATCAATCACAGAAGTGTTCTCTGCAACTGGGAGATATTTCTGGGTGTCTGTATTATCGCATGTAGTGGTACAAAGGCACAAAAGACTCATCCTTTCCTACAAATAGATTCTCATATCCAAAACAAGAATCACAAAATGAATTTGCAAAAAGAGAAATCACAAACAGTTCCTCTCATCCGATTTTAATGGGACTTCTAAACAAAGAGACCACTGCACACTCTACACATAGTGGGAATGTCGTTATCCTGGGGATTGTGCAAGACTGCACATCTCTCTGACTGGTGATCCTAGTTCTGAACAGCAGATTGCGGAAAGCAAACCTGGTTAGAAGAAAAAAGCGGGCCGAGGTAGAACTAAAACCAAATTTAATTTAGATTTAAACCTAGCCAATTAAAGACAAGCTACTTTATTCTGTAGGTATTTAATCACGTCCTGCTTTCTGTCACATGACAAATTGCAGCAAAGTCTTGGGGCACCTTAAAGACTGACATTTATTATTGCATACATGTGGTCCTCAACTTATGACCTTAATTGAGCCCGGCAATGACGGTCATAAGTCGTGATGGTCATAAAGTGGGTCGTCAAACGGAAGTAAACACTGGTTTCTGTAAAAAAAAAAAAAAATCTTAACTTGTGGTCACATGACTGGGGATGCTACAAAGAACTATAAATGCCAGCCAGTTGCCAAGCACCCAAAATGCAGTCATGGATTGCGGTTGGGGATGATGTCAGAACTTCAGAACCAAAAGGTCGCAAGTACCTGGGGGGGGAGGGGTCTATCGTAAATTCGAATGGTTGCTAAGCAACTGGTTGTAAGTCGAGGACTACCTGTATTACAATTGAATGACAGCTTTAGGAACTGTAGGGAGCTGCTCTGTTTTTCACCACGAGATCAGGCATTAAAACAGAGACTGATAACAAGGATCCTACTGTCCGGTGAATCCAAAAAGACTTATTGTATCTACACTAAAATTAATTTTGATTATATTAAGTAGTTATTTTGGATGCCTTCCACGTGTTTATAAAGAAATGTTATTCCAGAGAGAGAAGGATCATGAATAGTTCCCTCATTCCCAGAATTAAAAATGATATTATGGTACAACCTATGGGGCTTTCTCCGTGCGAATGTCATAGGGTCTCCGACTTGAACAGGGGGTTGGGCTAGAAGACCTCCAAGGTCCCTTCCAACTCCGATATTCTGTTCTTCTCATGGCCACCTATTGCAGGCAAATCTAAAAGACGTGTAGGCCTAGGGAAGGTTTTATTTTGAACAATGCTCCCATTAAATTTGCCTCCTGGAAAATACGGTTCGGTATTTTATATGACACAGTCCATATAACCAGATGGGCCCGTCCTTTTCATTCAAGGCAATAAAAATGAATCAGTTGAAATATCATCTCAAAAGTTCCTTCGGGGGAGTTAAGGCTTCCCCCCCACGCTCCTGTTGACTGGTCATTGACTTCATGGGATGAATATAAACGACGGCAAATGTCCGCTGATATCGAATACCATGAGAAAGATACAGGTAGTCCTTGACTTACCACCACAAATTAAACTAGAATTTCTGTTGCTAAGCGAGACGGGGGTTAAGTGAATTCTGCTCCGTTTTAGGACTGTTCTTGCCACAGTAATTAATTGAGTCACTGCAGTTGTTAAGTTAGTCACACGGTTGTTAAGTGAATCTGGCTTCCCCATTGACTTTGCTTGTCGGAAGGTCGCAAAAGGGGATCACATGACCTCCAGGACGCTGCAACCGTCATAAATACAAGCCAGTTGCCAAGCGTCTAAATTTTGATCATGTGACCATGGGGATGCTGCAAGAGTCGTAAGTGTGAAAAACGGCCATAGGTCACTGTTTTCAGTGCCATTGTAGCTTTGAACGGTCATTAACCAAACTGTTGTAAGTCGAGGAGTACCTGTATACATGTGTGGGCACTCCAAGGCATGTTTCAGGAATATTCTGCCTCATGGAATCTTAAAAAATAAAACAAAAATGGCTGCTTTTCACTGTCCATGCTCACCATCCAAATCTAAATAAACAAATCAATAAACCCAGAAGTTTATGGAGATATAAGGGCAGTTGAACTTAATTCTAGGTAAAATGTTATATAAATGTGCAACCTGGGAATCCTACTTTACACACAGAAAGACACACAAACACACACAGAGAGAAAGAAAGGCGGGAAGAGAAGGTTAGAAAGGAAAAGAGAAGGGGAAACGAGAGAGGGGGAGAGAGGAAGAGAGAGAGAGGAAGAAAGAGAGGGGAAGAGAGGAAAAAAGCGGAAGAGAGGTGGAGAGAGAGGAAGAAAGGAAGAAAGAGAGGGGGAAGAGGGAAAAAGGAGAAGAGAGGAAGAAAAAGGGGGAGAGAGAAATGGAGAGACGGATAGAGAGAGGATGAGAGAGAGAGGAAGAAAAAGGGGAAGAGAGAAAGAGGAAGAGAAAGGGGGAGAGAGGGAGAGCGAGAGAGAGAGAATGCATTTTAATAATGCAGCTTCTACCCTTCCTAATTACGAACTGCAGGTGAAAAAAATAATGTCCATCCCTGTGCTCAGTGAATTATTTATTTCTCCTGCCCCCATTCCTGAAAGAACCAGTTAAATTTAGAAGAATTTAAGCTGAGCTCTGGTTGAGCTTTCACCCCTGAACGAATGTTCCCATATTCCATTTTATTCTTGCTTGTGTATAGCGATTGATAATACAATATATACAATCACAGTTTAGCCAAACCTAAGCACATTTGGAGTCCTGTAAATTATAGCAATTGAGAAATGGTTTCACTATTTAATATAAACGTGCATCAAACTAAGGACAACATCTATCTAATATGTGAAGGACTGCATTGATAAGCTGAAGTACACTTTTGTTTTTTAAATAGGGATGAAGATGTTTGGATCATCCAGTTCACTTCAGTCTATCAATCTATTTATATCTTCGGGCTTTGCTTAATGCTACTAGCCAGCCACCATTTGCTGAGTCCTATCTACTGACAGTTTTATCAGTATAACACATTTTAAGATGGGGGCCAAATTCCAGAATTGTACCCAGGTTTAAATTTGCTGAGTATCAACTCCCTTCAGCAAATACTCAATCATCCAGGTCACGGTTGTCCCAAAAGTGCTTTTCAAAAAGCAACTGGACTTTCTTGGGTTTTTTTTCCCTTGACAATATTTTGCTTCTCATCCAGAAGCTTCTTGTCTTAGAAGCAAAACATTTTCAAGGGAAAAAAAACAAAGAAATCAGTTGCCTTTTGAAAAGCACTTTTGGAACTCCCTTCAGCAGCAAATTCTCTGTAATATTTATGCTACCAATTAGGTAATAAAATTTGACTTGCTTCTGTTCATCCTGGCTGAAAAAATTGGTGAAGGAATATAATTAAATAATGTATCTGGCAGTGGGATTCAGTAGTGGGCTAGGGGAAGTGACGTCATTCCTTGTGGTCATAGACTCACTTCTTTTTCTTTTTATGATGATGCTTTTTTTTTTTGATGTGGTATATGAAACTCACTACATTGTGATATTCACTCCCAAGTGATGTCCATCGGAACTTCAGCCATGAGAGATAAAGGCTACAAGTTAATTGGAATCAAACTGATTCATTGCTCATCCCTATGCACAGGAATCTAGTCAACTAATGGTTAGCACTATTTTGGCGCTAGATAATGGTTAACGGAATTCAAGAGGGGTTGGACAAACGTTTGTGACTATGTAGACGCTCTAGACTGATTCCTCTTTTGACTCCACCTGCAGATTCTGTCACTCCTCCTACAGGAACACATACTATATCTAGATAGTTGTTCTTTTTGGCTGAAATATAATTTACACTGAGATAAAGAAGAGGAATTAGATCCAAAGATGGTGTAGAAAGTTAAATTTGCTTTCCTCAGGACCCTGAAATATTCTCCCCTTCCCCCCAAACATTCACAGGGGATTCAGTGGAGACAGTGGCCCTGTTGTGCCCATAATACACTTTGGACTATATTAGCAATCTTACAAAGAGTTACAATGCCTTAATGCCTTGCTACCCATCTTCAAAAGCTGGTTTTCAGTTAATTCTGTTTTACTTAACATTGAAAGGGCAAAATGTCCTACTATAGCTTGGTAATGTTCCCCATTGATTTCAGTATAACGTATATCTGAGTAAGTGGCTATACAAATTGCAAGGGTAATAAATGCGTAAAGAATAGTTTGATAACACATTTTCCCCAAAAGAATTAAATGCAGCTAATTTTGTATAATTTTTATATGCAGTTGTCTTGAGGAAGAACTTCATAGTTTAAAAAGTGTCAAGAAAGAAGAAAATGGTTTTCCAAAGCACCTTTTGGAGTTGATTTTTTTTCTCCACGTTTCATGATATGGATGGATAAGCCCTTCTTTCCTATGTTCCATGGATGCTGCCAGAAAATAAATATGTTTATTTTATTTTCCAGCTCTACAAATGTAATCCTTACAGCTTCTGCTTTGCACACTGGCTTGAATGACAGTTCTGATTATTTTTTAAAAAAATTATTGATTTATTCATTTTAATGATGGCTTCCACTAACCAATCTTTAACTAACTGTGGTTGTTTAATTACAGAGGGAACATTCCCACGCTCAACAGGTACAGTAATTCTCCTTTTTAGCTCTTTTAAAAAGTAGCTAGTTGTCAGAAGAATGTGTAGTTTTAACACAATTTTTTTTTAAAAAAGGGTTCTTAACAACCTAACTTTTTTATTTCGTTTTTTTTTTGGAATCTGGCTCCCACTCAAACCTATACCAATCTCTAATCCTTATTTTCAGCGTTTCGTTTTTATGTTTTCCTCTGTTCCTCTTTGAATGTTTCTGTGTTTGTTCTTCTGTTTACCCTTTTTTTTTGGCATGCCATGAAAATTACTTCACCAGCGCTCAAGGCTTGTCTTACCTGCCTTAAAAACGTGTTCCAGATCTTGAAGCAAAAATTGGTCGGTTTCCTTCCCTTTCTTTTCCCTTGGGTAGCAAAGATGGACCCCAGCTGGCCAACCCACCAGTTGGGATTTAAAACAGAGTTGGTATTCCAAGTGGTTTTCAAAAAATATATATACAGGTAGTCCTCGACTTACGATCACAACTGTGCCCCAAATTTTACAACCTCCCGGTCACAATTGTTAAGTGATCACTGCAGTTGTTAAGTTAATATCACGGATGCTTAGTGAATGCGGCTTCCCCGTTGACTTTGCTTGTCAGAAGGTTTACAAAAGGTGATCACGTGACCCTGGGAATGCTGCAGCTGTCATAAATATGAATCAATGGCCAAGCGTCCAAATTTTGATCACCTGACCATTGGGATGCTTGCAAGTGAAAAATGGTCACAAGTCACATTTTCGGTGCTGTTGTAACTTCGAACGGCCACTAAACGAACTGTTGTAAGTCGAGGACCACCTGCACATTGGAAAAAAATAATAACTCTCCAGATTTTCTGGACATTGACCCATATCCCAAATTTGTGAATGTCAAATTTCCCAGCTGGGGAAGGTTCTGAACGCAGGATCCTTAACTTTTTCATTTCCCTATATCTTAAATCTTTTTTTTTTATAGGAAAGAGATTAGCAAAATATCCTTGTCAGTGTTTGCTCACCTCTGAGTAGAAGGGATGTTGTGTCTTCGCTCACCTGGCCTTCCCTGAGAAAGTGGCCATTAGCTTCTCTCAGACAAAGGCCAAGTCCCGTTTTCAAAAATGCCCAGGGGAAGAGAAGATTTCCAAAGTTTTTGAAATTAAAACACTGAGAGGTGGGAGGGCAGGGAACCCTTTGCTTGGTGCTTAATTACCCAGTTCCTAAAGAAATAAAATTTATTTTATTGGATCGCGACCAAGAATTGGCAGAGTGGGTTGGAAGACTAGCACTCACCCTTTTACAGCAGGGGAAGCAAACAGAAGACGCTAGAGCAGGGTTTTTAAAATCCTTTTGGGCCACAGATCCATTTGAAAGTCTGGTGAAACCTATGAAAACCTAAATATTATTTGAATATTACATGAAATAAAATGCGGATCATACTCCAAAGTCAGTGGCTCAGATTCGGCTATCAAAAATATTTTAAAAAGAGAACTTGTAAGCCGGCCTGAGTCACCTTGTCAGGGAGATGGGCGGCATAAAAATTTAATTAATAAAAATAAACAACCTCAAATTACTTTAGACAGAGGGATTTATTGAAGATAACAAACCTTTTTGGAGAGTAGGGGTCATGCCTTGTTTAGCTGCCTACATGGGTTGCTGACTGAACAACTAGATTTAATGAAAATGTAGTTGTAATATTTTTCTCAGCCAAGTTCAGAGGGCTCCTAAACTCCTATCTATAGACATCAAAGAGATCTGTGGAATTAAGAATTAATTAAGAACCCTGCTCTAGACCATCGTGTGTGAAAATGATTTTTGGGTGGGGACGGCCCAGTCAATGGCTTCTAGAGGTAGCTTTGTTTTTCCCGCTTGTTAAATCTTCCACCTGTATCTCCAGTTGGCCGAGGGGTGTATTCTCTCCAGTTTGAATGCCTTGGCAGAGATAATTTTCCTCTGCCTTAAATTAACTTTTTTTTTTTTAAACAAAAATGCCAACGATTCACGATGGGTGTTCAGGGAGGAGGGTGGGTGGAAAGTGCTTGGCTGAGAACTAATTATTATATAGTCATTTGTCAGGAAAGATGTACAGCCTCTCACTTGAAAGAGAATGTATTTGCTTAGCCGTCTTCCAGAACTGTGTTTTCTTTCCCCGTGTTGTTTCTTTCCTTTAAATGCAATTTTGCAAATATGGCTAAAGGCAAATTGGAGGGGTGGGACAGAGATAAGCGGGAACTCAGTGGCTCATTCTATATTCTGGCCTGTTTCTCTCTAAAGTAGTAATCACTGCACCATTTGAGGCAGGAGATAGAAGACTTGACATGACAGAATTTCTTTCCGTGTCAGAAGGAAATATGCCACACTTCACAAGTTAGCGTGCCCTGGACAAGTCTATTTTTTTTTCTTTAACCACCCAACAGGTTAGACTTTCACAGGTAGGGATTTTTTTCTCCGCACAACAAGGCATTCAGTCGTTGCAGTTTCCTCCCTGGTAGAGAAGTGATGGCTTTTTTGTAGAGGTATTTGAAACTTTGGACCACAATCTTCTGCTTTGTATTTTGTGAGGAACTCATCCTGCAACATCAATTGATGTCACTATTGAAGGACCCAGGGGAAGGCTCTGGGTTCACATATGTGCATGCACACAACCACCTTGCTGTCTGGCAATTCACTTGCCATTGACCAGGGGTCTCCAAACTTGGCAACTTTAAGACGTGGTGGACTCCAAGAATTCTGGGAGTTGAAGTCCACAAGTCTTAAAAGTTGTCAAGTTTGGAGACCCCTGCCGCAAACAAGAGATATTTTCAACAAATCAGCAAGATTTGTTAGGCTGCTGTTGTGTTAGGTCATATTTATCACAAGTTGCTGACCAAGGACTGGTGTGTGGAATGCTTTCTTCTGAATCAAAATGTTCACCAGATATTGTGAAAGATCTCTAGAGGTACAGGGTATCAATCAGTATTTGCAATGCCACACTGTTGAATCAACCATTTCAGCTGGTCATGATGTAGGAGAGAGATGAGGAGAGGGGTAGATGTAAGTCAAGGTGAGCCATCAGTTGGATTCCAGATGTTGATTCATGAGTACTTCCATGATGACCAACAGTACAGTCATCTAGCAGTTGTTTCTCAGTACCAGGAAGTTGCTCTCCATTGGAGAAGTAATGGGATCATCCAAAACCCATGGTTGAAGAAGAAATATGCTATGTAGGGGTGTCCATGGGGATGATTTAAAAAAATTCAAGATGGCGGTGCAATGGCATAATTCAAACCCCGCTTCCTTTAATGTGCATTCCTTGTTAGAAGGGGGTGGGGCTTAGACTGGCCGCCATCTTGTCCCCTTTGACCAACTCTCCAAATGTCCCTGGAATATAAGAAGCTATTTTATTCCAGGCTAGACTCCTATTTATAATATTTGTATCCTTAGGAGCCCCACAGTCACTCCTGGGTTGTGTTGCCCCAACAAAATGGCTACCAAATAAACACACAGGGTTATACATGCATACAACCAAACCAATTTAATACTAATCAAATTCAACATGGTTGTGTGACTGCTATTCTTATGAACTAGTCAGGTGCGTTGCATAAACACAGACTCTAGATCAGGGGTCTTCGAACTTGGCCCTTTTATGACTTGTGGACTTCAACTCCCAGAATTCCTCAGCCAGGCACATTCTGGGAGTTGAAGTCCACAAGTCATAAAAGGACCAAGTTCGAAGACCCCTGCTCTAGATGGCTTTTGAATAGATGCTCACAATAACATCTCACACACCTGTTTTAACACCATCTCTTGCCAATTCACAACGTGGGTAAGATTATTGCCTACAGGTAGTCCTCAGCTAACAACCCCAAATTTCTGTTGCTAAGCAAGGCAGTTGTTAAGTGAGTTGTGCCCCATTTTATGAGCTTTTTTGCCACGGTGTTAAGCGAATCACTGCAGTCGTTAAGTGAATCGTGCAGTCGTTAAACAAATCTGACTTCTTCCAATGACTTCACTTGTCGGAAGCCAGCTGGGAAAGTCAGAAATGGTGATCACGTGACCCCGGGACACTGCAACGGTCATAATACATGCCAATTGCCCAGCAACTGAATTTTGATCACATGACCCTGGAGATGCTGCAATGGTAAGTGTGAAAAAGGGTCATAAGTCACTTTTTTCAGTGCTGTTGTATCTTCAAACAGTCACTAAATGAATGGTTGTAAGTCGAGGACTACCTGTATTTCAGAAAAGCATAACTCTGAGCCTGGTCTGTTGATGCTGATATATGGGCATTGAAATCCAGCATAAAGGTTATGCCCAGCTGGCACAGTGGACAATACCATTCTTAGGGATTTCTAAACATATTTCAGCATGTTGTTGTCTATTTGTGTTGATGTATATCCATGGCCTTTGTTCAAAGAAAATATACTATGTCTTCAGAAACTAAAGTAGCTCTCTTTGTGTACATGGGTGTTTGTGTATATGTGTGTTCTTAATTTGCAAATGCTAATACTATCTGTTTATCATCTGCTTCTGTCTGCCAGGGCAATGTATAACCTAATTGTTGAAAACATAAAGAGTTTGGGAATAGTTAAGATATAAATTATTCCGCAATGTATGTGGGTTTTTTTTTTTAAATAGTGGAACAGGAGAGAAGAATGCCCCCCCCCCCGAGCTTCTTTTAGACTGTGCTATTTTTATTTTAATTATTTATTTGTCAAACAAAAATTACAAATTCGAACGAACAAAATGGAAAAAAAAACTAAAATGTGACAGGGATGGCCGGCACGTTAATGCATTTATGCACGCCCCCTTAGGGGAACTCTTAAACACGGGATGAGGTCCGCATAAATTAAGTTGGAATTAAAACTATGAAAGTTAGTAGCTGAAACAACTGAATTGGGTAAGATACTCCAGACTTCAACAACTCTATAATTCTGGATGAAATTTGCTACCAGCTGTAGTCAAAATCAGGGTCCTGATGCTGTTGGACTCACAAAGTGTGAGGTCGAATTACAAATTAAGATAGCCTGTAGTGAAATTTTCACTTCTGCCTTCTATTGATCAAATTATTTTAGCAAATTCCACCAGTTATGGGTTGTTGGTTTTTGTTGTTTTTGTTTTCACTTAGCCTCAGTACTTCCATCTGCAGAATGGGTTTAGGATAATCTACCTTGCTAGAAATGTTACAGTTCTGCGATGCAGACAAAGTGCTTGAAAGCCCTTTTCAGATGCCAAGGGGCTAATGGAAGCGGGGATTCTTGCTCAGAGTAATCCCGTTGACAGAGTTCTCTGGAAAGCCACGGATCTAAGATTAGCTCGTAACCAATTTTGCTCTCTTTTCATTTCAGCGGCTAATAACTATTTCAGAAAAGCAGACTTAAGAATCTGCAGGGCTGCAGACTGAAAATCCAGCCTCATGGAATTAAAAATTATTACTAAATTCCTGACCTTTTAAAGACTGGCTCAGATAAAAAATAAAAAAAAGGTAGAAGTGGTAGAAATAAATAAATAATTGCTAGCCACGTGGACAAAATCCAGCTCAATACATTCCAACAAACAAATGGGAATGCTTTTACATATCCAAAACTCAAGAGATCAAACTCTGAAGTCCCCATCTATTCGCTATGATCGTTACTTTTAAACGCCACAATATATGTGAGGCATTACCATAAAAAGGGAAATGAAAGCAACAGCCTCTCTCCCCATCCCCAAATTTGGGTAGTCTAAAGTATTTCCTTGTGGTTTGAAAATCTTGGTGAAAATTTCAAATCCTAGAATGCTAGTTATAACAGAGGCCTTAGAAGACTTAATCTAACATCTTATCCAGGACTCGGTTTCTATGGCTGTCCATCTCACATTCCTGACTTGCAACAATTAAAAACAACAACATCAGGAACAAAATTACAGATTCATAATAGCATGCAAACATATTAACCATGGCTAAAACCACAATGAAACTAATAGCTCTCATAGTCAGGAAATTCCTCCTTCTTTAGAGTTGGGATCTCCTATGCAAGGCTCCCACCATGCTATATATAGAGATAATACATTCAAACCTTCTTCCCTACAACAGCCTTGCAAAGTATTGGAAGGATTTCCCCATAAAATATGAGTCTTTGCATACAACGTTAAAGTTCATGATTTCCGTTGTTGCTGTTCAACTGTTTTACTGGCCAAGCTGAAGCCCTGTAATTTTTATTTTTACCTGAACATTTTTTGGGGGGGAAAGATAAGGTGAAAAAAACCTGAGGTAGAAGCTGAATTGATAGTAATCTGTACTAGTAGTCGCCTTGCTAGTTTTGATGGGGATGTGGTTTCCTCCTTGGGGTGGAAACTACACCAAAGAGGAAACTATACCCCCACCAAAACTTGTCAGGGCAAACTATTGCATACAGTAAAAACAGACAGCAAACCCCACACTCCCTCATCCTGATGATGTTACCTAGATGGGTAATGAGATGTCTTCAAGCTGCCACCAAGGAGTTTGCAAGCTCTGAATCACCAAGCTCAGAGACCATCAAGAGTTCTGTGTTTCCACCATATTGGAGTCTTGTCCTTACCATGAAGGAATAGTTCTTCATTTAGTACGTCCATGGGCTTTTGATATGTCCATGGTTAGTTTGTGGGGGTTTTTTGGGGTGTGTTTTAAAATTGGCAAGCCGCTTATTGTGGTCCACAAACTCTGTGAAGCAGCCTTGTCTATCAGCCCAGCTACTTGTACCAGCTGTAGGGAGGGACTAAAATGCTCTATCCATCCTGCAAGCCATTGCAATGGCTTGTAGCCGTAGCCAAAGTAACATATTAAGAGCCTTGATGACAACAATACAGGCATTGGCATCCTTTTCCTGATCTTTTTTGGTGTTTGCTCAGGATCTTAAAAGTGGCAAAGCCACCATGCATTGTTCTAGTTCACAGAAATCCGTCTAGCTTTTAAAAATGGAAAAGTTATAACAAGTATAAAACAAATATTCTCACTCCTCTTTTGATCTGCTTTGATGTTTTCGGTGACCACGGAAGCTCCCTTTGAAACTCATTTTCAGTTCTACTGAAGCTGTTTAAAACCTGGTTAGCAGGTTCCTCAACTGACCATCCAGATTTCCCCCCCCCCCAAGAATGTTGGAGGTTACTGAGTAGCACATTAGTGCTATTCTGTTGCAGCTATTATTTTAACTGTGGCCTCTTGGTTTTGTAGTACAGCTAACCGTTCCCCAATTGGTGGAACAATTCGCCACTTCTTGTTTCGAATTCAGCCCTGTCAAGAGTTGAGGAAAGAGGGTGGGATGAGGGCAGGCTCTGAACGTACCAAAGAGTAAATCTTGGAAACCTGCGATCTGCGAATTTAATTTTGAATAACCATTCAGATGGTTTTTTTTTAGGAAAGTTAGAGCCAACATCATGGTAAGCTTAAATCCGCTCCTACCCTATTTTTGTGTGCTTGTTTCTTTGAACTTCTGTATGCCAAACCAAGTGAGGTTTTCTCCTTTATTTTACTGACACACACACACCCCTCCAAAAAAAAAAAAAGAGAGAGAGTCTCTAACTAGTTTTGTGAGCTCTTTTGTTTCTCCTGACCTTCTTTTTAAGCCCTGTCTGTCCTCTGCTGGTCTCCTAATACGTCCTGTGTTTTGAACCTGCTGTTTAGAATGTCCTTCTCATCTAACCTTAACCATTACGGGATGGTCCACGTGGCCAGCGTGAGCGACGTTCTCCTGGACAATTCTTTCACCCCACCCTGCCAGCGCATGGGAGGCATGGTTTCCTTCCGAACCTTTGAAGACTTCGTCCGGTAAGCAATGGAGGAGTAGCAAAGCTGGGACAGGATGGCTTGTTGTCCATCACTTCTGCTCTCAGCTTCTTCTGTCCTTCTGCAGCGTACAAACCCCAGGTTGAGCTATGTATCAGAAAGGGTAACCTGAAGGCAGGATTGGAAGGGTAGGAGGACAAAATAGCAGAAGGGTGAAGGGATCTGGGGCCAAGCTCTGTTGAACGTATTATGAAAGAGATGTTGGTTTTTACTTTGAATATCTATGGAGGTTCTCCGTCATCCAGGTCACGGTTGTCCCAAAGGTGCTTTTGCAAAAGGCAGCTAGATTTTCTTGGTTTTCCCTTGAAGACGTTTTGCTTCTCATCCAGTTCAAGAAGCACTGAAGAAGCTTCTTGGATGAGAAAGGAAACGTCTTCAAGTAAAAACAAAGAAAGTCCAGTTGCCTTTTGAAAAAGCACCTTTAGGTTGAACTTTGAAGTTGTCTGCTTTGTCTGGGTGAGGGAAGGCACTGGCCTGTGCAGTTTGTCATCATATAGTTCAGTGTTTCTCAACCTGGGGGACTTTTAAGATGTGTGGACTTCAACTCCCAGAATTCTCCAGTCAGCAATGCTGGCTGAGGACTTCTGGGAGTTGAAGTCCTTCTGAAAGCCACCAAGATTGAGAAACACTTGTAACGGTAAGCCATTTTGTCCCGTACTCTTCTCCCTTCCTACTCGTTAACACCTTTTGAGGTTGTGCTTTGCCTTCAGAAATATTGCAGGATAATTGTGGACCAGAGAAACCAGAAGAAGATGGGTGGGACAAGTTTGAGGCAATGAAATGGAATGCTGGGAATATCTTAAAATGTTGGGTTGCTATTTGATGCTTTGATGATGGTTGATTTTTTGCTTATGTCCTGCTTCAGACTTTTTGATGAGATTATGGGATGCTTTTGCGACTCTCCACCTCCAAGTCCCACCTTTCCAGAATCAGGACACCCATCCCTGTATGATGAAGATAAGGTACAGTAGTCTATTCTGATTGGGTTTGACAGTAGAGGCAGCTTCTTGAGTTGAGTGGGCGGGGGTGAATTAAAAGAGCTGTGGAGAAAAAGGTGTGTGCAAGCAGATGGAGGCAGTTCATTAAAGCGGCTGTGTCTTTTCTGGGTTTGCGCAACATATTTGAGTACCAATAGAAGAGAATACTTGTAGCTCAGGGTTGAAATGCGGGGTCTTGAATGCTCTCTGAGCTTGGTTGGGTGCTTTCTTGCAGACGTTTTATGACCCTTGCACTGATGATGTTATCTAGTTGGGTAATGAAATGCTGCAAGAAAACAACCAACCAAGCTCAGGGAGCATCAAGGACCCCACATTTCAACCCTGAGCTACAAATATTCTCTTCTGTTGGTAGCATACATGGGCATCCAATGCTTCAGAAAGCATGCAAATGAGAGAATTTTGCATGTAGGCAAATCTCAACCTAGCACTGATAATGTTACTTAGTTGGGTAGCGAAACGTCTGCAAGAAAACAACCAAGCTCAGAGACCACCAAGGACTCCAGATTTGCATACTTTTTTTGCCTTTGAATCTGGAGGAAGGCACTGCCCTAATTCATAGTATTCCTTGTTTCTGAGGATGGTAGAATCTTACGGGTTCCAGATCCATGAGGAACGAAATCCGAGTCGCCAAGATGTCATGCAAAATTACATGAGGCCTATTCTTAGCTTAAAGGTTGGAAAACCTTTCAGTCATTGGATGCTGTTGCATGAAGATGTGTGATGGCATAGTCTCAGTTTTGAAAAAAAAATGACCCCATATCTTGCAAGACTATCCTATATCTTGAGAAGTGGAAATCTCATACAGCAATGTCAACTTAAAGGTGACACCTTCTGTAAGAAACAAATTTAAAATTGCATAGTTTTAAGATTTAATTATTTAACTATTTGTCTTCTTATAACCTAGTAAGCCACCCAGAGTTGCCTGACAGGGGAGATAGGTGGCATAAACATTTAATAAATAAAAAAAAATAAACAAACAATGTCAGCAATCTTAGGAGATTTGGGCCATGCATTTATTGCATTTTTGACGGCTATGAATAGATGCTATGAAAGAGCTCTGACGGTGCAGTGGTTAAAGTGCAGTATTGCAGGCAAACACTGCCTACAGCCTGAAGTTCAATCCTGAACAAGCTCAAGGTTGACTCAGCCTTCCATCCTTCCCGAGGTCGGTAAAATGAGGACCCAGATTGTTCGGGGCAATATGCAAATAATTCTTCTACATTGTAAACTGCCCAGAGAGTGCTGTAAAGGACTATGGGGTGGTATACAGTATAAGCCTAATTGCTATTGCTATTGTTATGTCTAGCTGGATCACTAACGCTCAAGTGTGACACACCAATGTGTTGGTGATTCTTGCTTTGGCAATTTTTAAAAACAGTTAAATTACAGCATTTAGAAGGACGTACTGTTCCCATCTAAAGTATGAACAGCCATACTTCCAAAATTCCAAAAAGGGTACAATAGGGTCTCCATTCCACCTGCAAACGTTATGCAGCCATCGATTTATTACTGCGTTTTTTCTCTCTCTCTCTCTCTCTCTCTCTCTCTCTCTCTCTCTCTCTCTCTCTCTCTCTCTCTCCCCCGCACGCCAATCCACCTTCTGATTTTTCTTTGACCCATAGAGCGCTCGAGATGAACCTATTCATATCCTGAATGTCGCCATTAAGACTGATTGTGATATTGACGACGAAGGTCTCGCTGCCATGTTCAGGGAATTCACGCAGAGCAAGGTGCCATTCTTCAGTTATCTGTTTTTCTTCATCTGTTTAGCAAAATGGAATGCAGATTCTATCCGTCATTGCTACCGTCTTCCTACTTTTTTTCTTTTTCTTTTTGAGCTGTTCGCTTATCTTTAAAGACAAGCGTCAACTCCTTGGGACAACAGCCTCTTTTTTTTTTTCCCCTTCTGGAATGGTCACTGATAGCACTATAGAAAATAATAACATGGCTCAGCAGCTCTCTAGCCTGAGTTATTTGTACATAATTGTAGAAGTCACTCAGCAGTATCACTTCACAACTGAAGAAAGGGTGCCATCTGATTATATCTTAAAAAGTAGAGTCTCTCTTCTCATTTTTTAACTCTGCCAGGGGAAAAACCCATCTTCATGCCAAGATTGACCTTACTTTTCAGGCCAAGGGGACAGGGCAAATTAGACCTTTTTGGGAGATCCCATCCTTGGTCTGTTTAGACAAAATACAGGTAGTCCTCGGCTTACCACAGTTGAGCCCCAAATTTCTGTTGCTAAATGAGACAGTTGTTAAATGAATTTTGCCCCGTTTTACGATCTTTCTTGCCACCGTTGTTAAGTGAATCACTGCAGTTGTTAAATTAAAAATATCATTATTAAATGAACTTGGCTTCCCCATTGGCTTTGCTAGTCAGAAGGTAGCAGAAGGGGATCACGTGACCCCGTGACGCTGTAACCGCCGTAGATACAGATCAGTTGCCCAGCATCCAAATTTTGATGACGTGACCATGGGGATGCTGCAACAGCCATAAGTCTGAAAATGGTCACAAGTCACTTTTTTTCAGTGCCGTTGTAACCTCGAACAGTCACTAAATGAACCGTCGTAAGTCAAGGACGACCTATAAACGATTGATACTTAATACAAATGAAGGCCCTCCTTCTTGCCACTGGACTGGAACAAAAGGAAGCAGATTGAATGACCTACTTCATTTCTGAAAGGCATTACACAGCCTTTGTGAGAAGCCGTGGTGGCGCTGTGGTTAGAATGCAGCATTGCAGGCAAACCCTGCCCACTGCCAGCAGTTCGATCCTGACCGGCTCAAGGTTGACTCAGCTTTCCATCCTTCCGAGGTCGGTAAAATGAGGACCCAGATTATTGGGGGGCAAAATGCTGACTCTGTAAACCACTTAGAACAAGGGTCCCCAACCCCTGGTCCGTGGACCGGTACCGGGCCGCGGCATGCCAGCAACCGGCCCACACAAACAAGCAAAGCCCCATCCGCGGGATGCAGGCAGCATACAAAATCACGCCCCCTCCGGTCCGTGGAAAAACCTCTCTCCACATAACCGGTCCCTGGTGCCCAAAAGGTTGGGGACCTCTGGCTTAGAGAGGGCTGTAAAGCACTCCGGGGCAGTATATAAGTCTGCTATTGCTATTGCTATTTGTTGCAATTACTTTATTAAAAACATTAAAATGATGAAATTAGCACCCCTTTTCCCCTATTCTATTTTTGTTTCATTTTGTTTTAATACATTTTTTAAAAATAAAAATAAAAATAAATACTTAAGTTCATTTAAGGGGGAACCTTAAATCCCCCAGCTTGGAACAAAAGCGATTCAATCAAACCAAGCCTTGCCTCAGGGATGCACAGATGAGGAATGGCTGTTTTGGATCTCTCTCGCTCCACCCTCAGGAATCCCTAGTTTTCATTTCTTCCCATATAATGAACTGTTAAGCTAGGTTTTCTTTCATTTGCATGAACGGGCTTGTGGGGTGTGTGTGTGTGTGTGTGTGTGTTTTAAGTGTGTCTGGAAGAGAGAAGGCGTTGTGCATTAAACTATCAAATAGCTTGATCCAAATTGCCCAAATAAATTTCCACTCTCAGCATGTCCCAACAGGATTCCCCCCTGCGCGTTTGTACGTGTGAGTGTGTACGTGTGTGTGTGTGTGTGTATTTGATAGAAATTAGGATCGTATACTTGTAAATGACTGGTGGAGGTGATTGAAACAGACAGTGGAAATAGAGTTCCTCCAGGTGTTGGTAGCTAATAGTGCCGTAATAGCTGTTGAGTCGCTAGGAGGTCTGTATTATTACAATGTAATCAGAATCCCGTTGCTATATACTTATTGTCTGACACTTGTGGAATTTTAAAAGCAATAACCACCTTTTTTAAAAAAGAAAAATCTCAACCTCATTATTAAAGTTATTTTCCCCCGCTTTTTTCCCCCCTTGACGGCAAAAATGCTCATTTTCAGAGGGTGTTTACCACAGTAAAACTTTCTCTTCTGGAGAAAAGGAGTTGGATCCTGAAGCCGAGGACATGAAGCTTTGTCTTGTTTTCTCTTCCTACTGAAGTCTCTTCCCCCCCCCCTTCTGGTTTTGGGTGAGGCGGAGGCGGAGACCCCTTTGATGGGGTCTACGACAACTCGACAACTCACTGCGGCCGACTCACCACGGACAACTCACCACAGGACAACAATTCACTGCGGGACAAGAGTTACACTAATATCAAAGCCATGGTGGAATAGAAGCATTAAAGAAAGGGTGCGAAAGGAGGGACAGAACGAAATTGTGAATGGCAAAAATTGAAATCATTTTTAAATGATTTTAAATAATTATATTGAACTGTTGAATTGTCCCTCGGCGAGTTCTCCCGTGGCGGGTTGTCCCATTCCACTTTGATGTAGTCCAGACAAAAGCACCAACCGTGAGTTTGTTTTTATAAATGTTATAGGGTCTCCTGCCTGAGCAGAGGGCTGGACTAGAAGACCTCCAAAATCCCTTCCAACCCTGTCATTCTGTTATTTATATGACTTTATACGCTACCTTTATTGTAAGGTTGCACTAATAGCATCTTGCAAGTCTTAAAATACCTTTCCCTTCAGGCAGGGGTAGGCAACCTTGGCTCTTTTATGACTCGTGGACTTCAACTCCCAGAATTCCTGAGCCAGCCATGCTGAGGAGAATGGGAGAGGTTTCCACGCTGAGCCATGCTGGCTCAGGAATTCTGGGAGTTGAAGTCCACGAGTCATAAAAGAGCCAAGGTTGTCTACCCCTGCCTTAAGGAAAGGTCCCTTCTGAGACATTTTCTCCACCCCCAACCCCCCTCCTTCAGACTCATAGAAACATAGAAAACTGATGGCAGAAAAAAAGACCCAGTGGTCTATCAGGTCTGCCCTTTGAATTTTTTGTTTGTCCATGTTTGTTTTCTTTTTAATTTTATTTATGATCGCTTTGTAATTTTTATTTATTTCTTTATTTTTTAAGTTTTGTCGGAGGATGGACATGTCTTTGTCCCAAGCATGTTTAAACTCAGTTACTGATGATTGACTCGCTTACCTCCCCTGGAAGTTGGTCCCAAGCTTCCATTACTCTTTCTGTGAAGTCATCCTTTCTAACATTATTTTTGAACTTCCCTCCTGTCTGTTTGAGGTGATGCCCCCATGTTCTTGATGTTTGCTTAATATTGCCTTCTAGAACCTTATTCCCTTCCTTAATATAGTTAAAAGGTTTCAATCCTGCTGCCCACTTTCCTTTCTGCCCTCCAGGCTGTACATATTCCAGTTCCTGCAATCTCTCCTGGGATGTTTTGTCCCTCGGATCTTGTACTGTTTTTGCTGACCGTCTCTGGATTCGCTCAATCGTATCGATATCTTTTTTTTTTAAGTGAGGTCTCCAGAACTGGACACGGTATTTCAAATGGGTCTGACTAAAGCCCTATATATAGCAGGATTAGGACCTCCTTTTTTCTGCTGGCCCCAGACTCAGATTTCTCTTATCAGACCATTGTCTAGGCTGCAACACTTTCCTCCCAAGGTTATTCTCACATTATCATTACAAGAGAGTCGAAGAAGATGGGTGTCATGGGCAGTACGAACAACCTTGAGAAACAGAAGATAGCGTTGCAGCCAAGGCAAGGGTCAGATAAGAGAAATCTGAATCCAGGACAGAGATGTAATTTGAAAAAGCATCTCAAACTTGACTCTCCTTTGTTCTCCAGAAGATCAAAGCAAGGAAGGGGAGGTGGTGTCATCCTTGCAAGGTAGTTACAAGAGGCACACCCAAGAATACTAGGTCTATTTTTATTATAAGTTTACATTAATGGAATCTTGCAAGTGTGAAATACATTTCTCCCCCCCCCCCTTGCCTTTGCAAGCCAAGAAACTAAGGAGGGTCCCTTCTGAGAGGTTTGCCACACCCCTATTTCTCAGCTGCCTCTTATCTGATCATAGCCTAGTCTGTGGCTCTTCCTTTTGTCTCCCAGGGTTATTCTCCCATACAAGGGCATGCAGACTTGCAAGATTCTGTTACGACCTTATAGTAGCAACCACTCATAACTTTGGTTTCCTAGTCTGATCTGCCTCAGAAGGGCTGACAGTGAAAAAGGAAAAAGAGCGTTAGCAATAAAATGAAGGCCTTTGTAGACAGAGCAATGGATAACATGTTCAGTGATCTGTTGTCCCACTATGACCAAGCAGTTTTTGTTGGTTTGTTTAAAAGATTTACAGGGGCCCTGTACTTGCAAAAATGCCTTTCTGGATGATGTGGATTAGAACATTGGAAACAGAAAAGCAAAGCAGCAGAATTCCACTAAAAAACCCCGCAACAAATGTACATCATCACAGACTCTGCCTTGCAGGATGAGCGTAGTCCTAAGTAATAGCCTGGTTTTTCAAGACTTCCATGAAGGCTAACAGAACTGGGGTCTTGGTAGGGTTACCAGATATTTGAATACAGGTAGTCTTCGACTTACGATCCACAATTGAGCCCAAAATTTCTGTTGCTAAGTGAGACAGTTGTGAATTTTGCCCCATTTTACGACCTGTCTTGCCACAGCTATTAAGTGAATCACTGCAGTTGTTAAGTTAGTCATACGGTTGTTAAGTGAATCTGGCTTCCCCATTGACTTTTTGCTTGTCGGAAGGTCGCAAAAGGGGATCACATGACCCCGGGGACACTGCAACCATCGTAAATACGAGCCAGTTGCCAAGTGTCTGAATTTTGATCACATGACCACGGGGATGCTGCAAAGCTCGCTAAGTGTGAAAATCAGTCATAAATCACTTTTTTTGGTGTCATTGTAACTTCGAACAGCCAATAAATGAACAGTTGTAAGTTGAGGACTAACCATAGGCCGAGGAGGACATGAATAATTGAAAAGGAAGACAAATGGGGGAAAAGAGGACATGCTAACTCTTTAACTTTCTTGACCTCCGTGACAAAAATTACATTGAAAATATACTTGGGCAGTGGTGGGATTCAAATATGTGAACAACCGGTT